>CM050943.1:29070647-30441377 GCA_027789145.1 Solanum arcanum
TTGGAAAAAATAAGGAAAAACATAAAAAAGAAGGAGAGAAGTCTAATAAGAACAATAAAGTTCACATCACAAAGTATAAGGGGAACATATAGATAACAATAACTCGGAAAGCACTCCTAAGAGCTAAAAAACCAAGCAAAGAAAAGAGAGATTCACCTAAAAAGAGACAGATTAAGCAGCACCAAGGTGAAATTGAGAATAAGCAAGAAAAGAGGAAGGGAACATGCAAAAACTTTATATGGATAATGATGATGAAAGATTAGATATTTCCCCTCTACAATCTCGATACATGACTTCTCCATCAATAGAGCCTCCTAATAAGAGACAAAAATTTTGTCAAGTCAACACAAGTCCCACTTATAGATGAACATGCAGTTAACAATTCTGAGGATGACTTTGAAAAAGACAACAAATCGTTATAAGATCCCGATAATGATGATAACATTAGTGAAGCCTTAATCAAAGATTTTAGTCCTCATAATGATCAGACTCTTTAGGATGAGATATAACAGGCAACACAAGAGCAAGGTCTATCACTAAGAGGATTTAAATACGACAGATTTCATTTTAAGCAGCAAGATATCAACACTGTCATAGCAGGCAGACCAAATAACAGATTATTTACCTCAAGATCGTCATAATGATTAGTACAATCATTTGGAATGTGACAGGGATTAACACTTAACTTGTTTTGGAAAGACTCAAACTTCTCAAGAATATGAATCATTTATGTATCATTGCAGTTTTGGAACCCTTTTTCTTATAATTTTAATGATTAAAATTTGAAAATTGAATTGGCTATGGAAAATTCTGCCAATAACTGTAATGGAAAATTATGGGTCTTCTAGAATGGGGATGTGGACTATATTATTAGTGATGAGGATGAACAATTATTCACCTGTGACATCAATCATAATGAGTTACATAATAAGTTCACTATCACCTTTGTGTATGCAAAATGTAAAGACCATCTTAGAAGGCCTTTATGGCAGAAACTGCTACAACACGATAGTGGTAATAATTATTCTTTGTGCACTGTTAGCGATTTTAATATTATCACATCTAGAGAGGAAAAATTTGGAGGGGTGCCTTATAATATGAAAAAGAGTTTTGAATTCATATCTATTATTGAAGCACGTGGTCCTATAGACTTTGCCTTCAGTGGATAAAAATTCACGTAGTCAAACAAACGAGGCATTGCTCACAGAATTTGGAAACTATTACACAGGGCTCTTGTCAATGATAAATGGCTTGAATCTATGCTACAAACTACTATAACACACCTATGTTCTACTGGCTTGGATCACTATCCTCTTCTAATGGAAATAATCTCACAGGATAGTAACTTTACCAATTACTTCGAATTTCTCAATTGTTGGTTTCATAATTCTAACTTTATGAATATTGTGAAAGCATGTTGGTAGAGGGATATGGAAGGTAATGTGATGTGGAAATTTTGTCAGAAACTCCAAAGATTGTCTAACACTTTCAGCTCTTGGTCGAAAAAGGAATGTGGTGATATCTTCACTGGTAATGACAAAAGCATTAATAGGGGTAATATAGATATCATACCAAGGATGGTGAGTCAAGAACATAATGATAGGCTCAATACCATTCAAACTATGTAGGAGTTGAAAGAAGTGGTTTTCTCTATGAATCCCACCTCTACTGCTGGTCCAGATGGAATGAATGGATTTTTTTTCCAAAAGTGTTGGCATATCATGAAAAAAGATCTCTTTGGAGTCATTCTATTATTTTCAGTGGTAAGATGATCCTGAAATACTCTTTTACTCTTGCATTGTTATATTACCGAAGGTAAGTAATCCAAACATATTGACAGAACTTAGTCTTATAAGTCTAAGCACATTAAAAAGTAAAATCATTTCTAAACTAGTGAGTATGATACTTAGTCCTATTTTGCCTAGTTTGATATCTCTTAACCAATCCATTTTTGTGAAAGGAAGGAATATTTAAGACAACATTATGTTGGCACAGGAGTTTATACATCAAATCAAGAAGCCTAACATTGGCAACAATTCCATTATTAAATTTGATATGGCAAAAGCTTAGGATAGAGTCTCCTTGGCTTACATTTGTTTGGTATTAGGAAGAATGGATTTTGATGAAAGGTTTATTGATATGGTGTGGAGAATTATGGTGAACAATTGGTACTCTATCATTATCAACGGTAAGAGGTATGTGTTGTTCCACTCCACAAGAGGACTCAAATAAGGAAATCACTTTCACCTGCCCTATATATTTTAGGTGCAGAGATTCTGTCAATATAACCCTAACTTCCATGGTTTCTTTATGGAAATGATGTTCCACTTGCGAATCATTTATGCTTCCACAGATGATATTATTTTGATCTCCTCAAGAAGAACCAAAACTTTATAGCTCATCATGCAAACTCTAAAATCTTATGAAGAAACCTCCGGTGAGGTGATTAATGGGGACAAAAGCCACTTCATGCTTCAGTCAAATGCTTTCAATACTACAAGAGATGGCATAAAAATAATCAAAGGTTTCATGCAGAAGCAAGTTCCTCTAGGATGCCCTCTGTATGTAGGTAGACCTACGGTCATTTACTTTTATGACCTTGTTAACAAAGTTATTTGCAGGATTTTAGGTAGGCAAACTAAGACACTAAATTATGGAGGCAAGGCAATTTTGATTTGACATGTGCTTCAATCTCTCCCCATACACATTCTTTCAGCAACAACACCCCTATCTATTGTACTTAAAAGGATAGAAGTCTCATGGCTGACATTTTTTTGCGAAGGATAAATGACAATAGCAAATATCACTGGATTCTCAGAAAAACTTGTGTTTCCCAAATAATGAGGGGGAAATAGGTACGAGAAATCTTCAATATGTGTGTATGGAATTTTACTATAAACAATGGTGGATCTTTAGGACCAAACATACATTATGGGTAGATCTCTTAAAAGAAAAATATTGTCAGAGATCTAATGTTATAGCAAAAAAGGGGATAAAGGAGAGTCAATTACATGGAAACACATGATACAAATAAGGATAAAAATGGAGAAACACATACTATGGAACTGGACCAAACTCATCCATCATGCTCCTAGCTGCAAGCTTGCAAACATTTTAGCTCTATAGCTTCTTGTCCACTGATATACCGTGTATTCACGATATTTTTAATGTTTTTTCCTTAAGTTTAGTGATTGTCCAAAATCCATTTTGTATTAAATTTTATGTAAGTTTTTCTTTATTTGCTGGAAATCTGTCCAAAGATGAACGCGGAAGTTTTTAAGAGAGAAATATAGAAGAGAACAAATACGGATCCTGTGACGGTCAGTCGAGCTTCTGACGGTCTGTAGGTGACGTTTTAGAGAAGATGCTAAAGGAAGATTCGGAAGTCAGACCTAGTGTGGGATTATGGATGTTTATGACGAACTGTCATATCCACGATGGTTCGTCCTGCTGGTTTATTGCAATGATCAGAGAGTAGTCAAGTACCCAATTTCCAAGAAGTTTAAGTATTATGGAACAGAGACCCTCGACAGACCGTCGTGCTTGGAATAGTCCGTCATACCTGCCGTTGAGGGTAATTAAAAAAGCAACAGAAGAATTTTTGAAGTATGGGAAAACGAAGGCCATGACGACCCGTCGTGACAACGACGATACGTCACGAGGTCTGTCGATCCAGCCGCGTTTTGATAGATTTTCAGTAATTATAATCCTTCTTTTATTAGGTTTTGTTTTTATTATAAATAATTTGAAAAACCTAGTTTTTGGTTTTAGACTCTTTGATAGTAGACTCTTTGATATTAGACTTTTTTATCGTTAGACTTTTCGATAATCTTTAATTCTCTTGTTCACGTGTTGAAATATTAATTTCAGAAATTGTTAAACTTTTTCAAGAATTGATTGTTGGGGATTTTGTTGATTAATCAAGTAAATTTCTGGACTTTATTCTTTCTCATCAAAGTAAGTGCATGAATTATTATATTTAATATATTAATATTGTGATTATGAATGACTATGGGTAATTAAACTCCATAACTAAGGTTGTGGGAACCATGGGTGAACACTGAGGGAATAGTGTCTTGCATGTATTGATAATTCTTTCATTTAGAAGTCTTTTTAACGGATGGCCAGCGTTACAACTCGCCTTATTGCTACTTGGTGGACCAAGTAGCTAGATAATAGGAAAAGAATTATCAACATACATTTATTGTATACTATCTAATAGGCTAGTGTTGAGTGGTACGAGGTAATAACTTAGTCAAATATCGAATACAATGCGTAATATGAGGTAAATGTAAGGGTTAGTATAGCAACACACGTAGCCGGACAAAGGTGCGGAGTGAAATTTTCTAGATGCCGCTACAAAGATTTACAAATATATAACTTATCACTTTGCATGCAAGATACTAGGAAAAAATTTGCATCAACTCAACTCAACATATCTGACCTATTTCAATATAAAGCAATTATAAAAAAAAAGCAGCAATAAAAATAAAAAAACATGTCTTAAACTCTTTGTGTATGCAAAGATATAATTAACTCTGACATATATGTAAAAATACAAGTATATAGTTTTTATATATAAATAAATTTAATTTTTATGGGAGCTTCTCTCACCGACAAAAATCATGTAAGAGCTATAGTGATGATACATCGATCTACCTCACGCTGGCAGCGCTTTTTATACCCTACCAAATGTATAAGACCTGAACTACCTAAGGGATCAACTAATCTACTATTAAAAGGGTTCATCTTAAAATTATGTCCCTTTTCTACCCATGGTGCATACATGGTTTTATGGGGATGTGAGTTATCTGAACTCATGCTCGTCGCCAATTCATTTCTGAATACTACACTCAAAATATACTCGCTATTATGTTTTTAAAACATGCTTCTTTTGTGATTTAATATTAGTGCTCAAAACATAGCTCAAAGGCTATTTTAAAAATCTGAGTTTCCCTGGTTTCTTCACTTGGAAAGCTTTTACTATTTTTTGAAAAATAGCCGGAAAGCTCTTTGGAAATAATTTTTTCCATCCTGTTGAAACGTGAAAACATTTTATTCTTCTTTTGTAATACTTAGTCCCCATATACTGCTTCAAAAAAAAAAGACTTCACTAGATAAACTAAACTCAAACTTAATTTATAAAATAAATCTAAAATGTTGGTGAAAGACTTATGGAGCTTAAAATGAACTTCTTTTCAGTTTCTTTTCTCTTTACTCAACTTGATTTTTAATTCTAAACAAAAATTCAAAATAATTTGCTAAAAAACATATTGAAAAGTATAAGAACATTCTAGACTTGGATCTTAACTCTCATTGAATTTAAAGTTATGGAATTGTAGTTGTTATTTTTGTTTCTTGATTATTTTATATAGTTAGAAGTAATTTATAGTTAGTTAGAAACTTTATGAAGTGTTAAAACACTATAGAAAGTCTTAAACATTTTGAACAATGAAAACTGGGTAAAAGCACCAATTCAAGCCCATCTAGGGCGCGCCAAAAAAACCGTATTTTATTGAGGCTCCATTTGGGTGCACTCCAAGCGCACCACCCAGGCCCTCTGGAACAGATGGGAGGCGCTGCGTGTTGCACTGCTCAGGCGACGCCTGACAAATTTTTCAACCCGTTTTTTCGGACCTTAAACAATTCTACTTTGATTTATTTTCTAAATTTCACTTAGATTTCATGTACCCACATAATTATATTCAAGGATGTAACCTAATGAATTAAAGAACAACATTTAGATCATCAAAGAACTGCTAAATCTCAACTCATGTACAAGAATGAACGTAATTCAAGAAATTCTAAATCAATCTTTTTTAGGATGAAATCACGCTAAAAAAACTTGCCCGGTACGTGGGTGAGCGAAATCAATATTGATGTAGACTCACATACTTTTTAAGGATCACCCCCGATGTAAACCACAAGTTATCTTTGACAATCTTGGCGAATCTTGCCCTTTTTCATCTTCTCTTCTCTTCTCCTTTCTTGTTATCCCTAGCATTAAATTTCAAACATCTAAGACTGGGTAAATTCTGATTTTACCCATATTAAACTTTTAAAAATGGAATAAAATAATAGGGTTGCGAAAAGACTAAAATACACTTTAAAATCAAGGATTTGGACATTTCCTTAATCCAACAATCCAACTTCAAAATCGAATGACTCACTCACACAAAGTCAAAATTGCGCAAACTGTGCGGTGTTGGAAAGATTAATCTAAGGGCTTTGCAACCACATCAGTTACACCTAACTCATATTTAGCTATGATTTATGGCTGTTTGAAGTTGACCAAAATTTCATTTTTAATGTACTTCAAATTTCTAGATTTCCTTGTACTTTACAAAAATAGTATTTCCAGATTTTTTAAATTCTTTTATAGTTCTCTCTAGTTGCGAGATGTAACAGTAATCTACCCTTTTCACTTGTAGGTTTACGCTATCACAAACAACTAGGATCGCCACATAAAAGACCACAAGTTTGCAATGAGTGTAATGTTATTTCAAGACCCAAGGAACTATCAATTTCAAAGACTGAGCAATAACAAAATACACCCTCTACTTCTCATGGAAAAACTTTAAAAGGGTTGAATCCTTATTCAAATTAGCTTTCTCGAGTTCTTCCAAAGAATAATAGAGAAATGTCTTTTTTTAAGAAAAAGGTTTTATGTTCAACCACAAAAGGAAATACATCTTGAGTCTTTGGGAAGAGATTTGTGGAAAACTTCCCAGAACATCTCTAGACAAATTTCATCTTACAAAAATTATATTTGTAAGATTTTCAAGCAGATGAAGTAAGATGAAAATATTAAATCCTTCACCATTGAATATACCTAGACTCTCTTATTGGTCATCCTACTTCTTATGATCAAGAACACTCTGATTTTATTGAAAAGGCGCATGAAGATAAGAAGATAGAGTTTCTTTCCAATTTGAAAGAGTGTCTTCAATTGTTCAAAATAGAGTAGGGTGAGAATGCGAAAAAATGTTTTGTTCTAACATGAAATCGCTAAAGAAGGTTAAGCGGATGATCTTGCAACTTTACAGAGAGAGGAAGATGGATTTGAAGCAATTTTAGAAGTTGTTAAGAAAAATGTTGAGGATATTAATCCAAGGTTCTTTGTACGTAAGTTGATATATACTTTTATGATTACACTTGTTTATTAAGTTCTGAAGATTCAATTTGTTTGGAACAGAAAAGAAAGTGCTTGGAGGCTAGTCATCAAGATTTTACTAGATACAAGTTACAAATATATTAGTCTTTTTATTGTCTTTCCCTATTTTTATTTTTTCTACCATTTTATTAATGTTTTATATAGTTTTAAAGTAATGATATTCTTTCCTTTTTTCCACATACCATGCATATTTTTTTGCATTGTGAGATTGGAATTTGTTCTTTTATTATTGATTATAAGCTTTTAATAATTCAAAGTCATTCCATATTTTGCATGCCAATATGAATGAATGTAGTTCAAGTTACACATTTTTAGGTTTGCACATTCAGACTTGACTTATGAAGTTTGTGGAATTTGATGCTTCAATTCATAAAAAGTTTTAGGACCTTTACTTTTAAATTTATAGATATCGAAGATATTGACTTTCAAGTTTGTTTATTTAATCACCTCCACATTAAAACTTGTAGGACTTATCTTATTATTTTATAGATTTTGAAGACTTCAACTTGTATACTTTAAGAATTTGAAGAAATCAACTCGCATACTTGTCGAAAATTATAGACTTCAAGTCTACTTTCAAAGAAGCTCATACTTAATATGGGTTTTCCCTCTACACTGACCCATCAATACTTCGTACATGTAAAAAGTTTGAATAGAAAAAATATAAAATTAAATACTTATCGGTTTTACATTCATGTGACATATCAAGTGGGATTATTTGTTTTTTTTACATTCATGCAAATAAAAATATAATAGGTTCTAAGAGCCTACGTACCTTAGTGAAGAGTATAAAGTGAAAACATTATTTTGGGGTTAGTAAATTTTTTTCTTTGTTGTGTCATACAACATTTATATTCTTGTTGGCTAGGAGTGACATGCAGTTTCGGCTCGTAGCTTATGGATTATCATCTTACTTCAGGGGTAGTACCTTTTTAGGAATTTGGCATTAGTAGGACCGATCCTTACGCCATAACCGTCAACATGCTTGTAAGCACCATATGAACATGCTTCTTATATGACATATGGTCTATCCCACTTTGAGTTATATTTCCCCCCAATATTGTGAGAAGTAATTATGTGTCTTCTTACCCCGAGACTTGGTCTCCAACATAAAAACACCTTAAGCAAACCATCTTATTGAAAGCAGGAGACACACGAGCTTGATAACATTCAAGGTTTTGTTGGGATTGTAGCCTCTTTTCATCATGTGCTTCTAACGCAGCAAAAAACTTTCGAGGATTTCTTCAGCAAACAATTATTGAATACCATGTCTCAAAGAAGATATTTGACGCTTAAGTGGCAAGACCTCTTCAACACCCAAAGCAAGTGAATAAGGAGTTTCTTGACTTGGAGTTTTATTCGATGTTCTACATAATCACAAATAATTTTATATCCTTTCATGCCAATACTATTTGGACTTGGAGACATCTTTCTTGACAAGGCTGCATAGAGTGTTATTTAATGTTTCAACGTAATCATTCGCCAGCATGATAAATAGATGATTGACGGATGTTGAAGTCGAATACATCACAAATCTTGTTAATTCACTTGTTATGAAATTGCTTTCCATTTTGCGTTATTATGTAACGAGGGATGTTAATGCGATAAATGATATTCACTCGGATAAAATTTAAAACATTATCTTTCTTTATTTCTCTATGAGCTACAATTTCAACTCATTTTTTGAAGTAATTTGTTGCAGCCTAGATGGACAAGTTTCCTCCAGAAGATTTTTGTAGTAGTCCCACAATAACCACTGCCCTATCATCAAATGTACAAGATGCAATAGTTGGGTCCAGTGTTTCAGGCGGCGGATGGATGAAATTAGCATGAAATTGAAAAACATAGCACCTCTTACCATAGTCTAGGCAATCCTTGTTATGACCCCAAAATGAAATACGCTAAACTAGAGCCTCACATGTGGTATAATAGTTAATTACTTGTTAATAAGGTGTGTCATATGTTGAAATAGTTTGTTTGAATAGATTTGAGGTCAAACGTCAAAGGACGACCAAGACATCGTGGAACTAGTCTTGTGTGTGCTAGTGTGCCTTCGCATGTTAAATGTTTTATGTGTGTTGTATGAGGAACAAAATGATAGCATTCGACCAAGAAAACCTTGATTCATGACTTCATCTGACACCATTTCAACCAAACAATGCCTATTCAAAAGGGGGAGTAGCTCCACACTTAGTCGTGGTAGATTAGACCCCAAATAAGGACCTCTGACCAACATGACATATCAACATAATGATCCATCTTTCATTCGACACTCCGTCAAAGGGTGGCTGACATTTGGTAGCTACAACACTGCCAAGTCTCAACCAAGTGAAGGGTGAATCACGAAATTCAGCCCACATTCCAATTAATTCATGGACGGTTGTTTTTAATGTTTTTAGGTATTTTAAGGCTAGTCAAACAATTAAGTATCCGTTTGGAATTCATACTCAAAAACAAAACCTTTCCCTCACTAAAATTCTCTCAAGAGTACAATTGAAGAAGAATAGAAGAAGGAGGCAGCATCTAGGACAAATTTCACAAAGGTTTCAACCTTAGGTCAAGGATTTAATTAAAGGTATACACATCTCTTTCATCCATAGATTCTTCCATCCATGGGAACCCCATAGATATACCTCAATTGTGATTACAAAATATTCTAATATAGTTAGGTTTGTGATTACATTGTGGGTAAGGCTTGTTTGTGATCCCTATCTGGCGCGTAGCATTCAAATATGTTTACATGATGATTATATGACCTTTTTATGTTATTTCATAGATGAATACTAATATGTGGTGTTCAAGGTGATCATGGTGGTTTAGTCCACTAGAGTAAAAGTTGAAGGTTCTAAGTTGATCTTCTTAATTAATTGTCTTGAATACTAATTGATCCTAGTTACAATCAACAAGATATGAATTGTACTAGGCATAATTCAATAAGAGGGTTCTTAACTTTTAAACTTATAATTGAACCAATATGGCTAAGTATGATTTTATTACCTTCTAATAATCAAAGTGAATAAACTATGTTGTAATTAGACGTGGTTCTTGATAGAATGAAGCTTCTATTGAAAAGAGGGTATGTAGCCATTATTGTTAGAGGTTTTGAGATTAAGTCAGTATGACGGGATTGAGAGGATTTATTTTGTTTCTTCAATACACATAAACATGAATAAACTAGGAGAGGTTATTTCTCTCTCATAGGCGCATTCAATGTTGATGTAAGAGCATACAAGGAATCAAAGCTTGAAAGACTAGAATAACATTAAGTTGCATTGTATAATCACTTCTTGTGTGATTCACATGGTAATATAAGACCAAGATAGAATAGCTTACAATTAAGTCTTATTTTGACATCATTGATAGTTAAATTATGTAGCTTGGGATGGTATATCTCATGGTAGCTTGGGATGGTACATCTTATGGTAGAAAGGGTTGGTAGATATCATGGTAGCAAAGGTTGGTAGATCTCATGGTAGCTTGAGATCGTGAATCTCATGGTATCTTGGGTTTGAGGATTTAATATCTCCCATTTATATCTTGATCATGAATTGATAGAGTTCCTTTCATGGTAGCTTGCATAAGTAGTAGGCAAGTATCAAAGGATGGAGGATCGATACTCTCCTAAAGTTATCTTTGATAACCATGACTAGATTGACTTCATGATAACATTATTTGTTTAGGCTAAAATAACTTCATGGTATATTAGGATTTAGATATGTATCTCTCCTATGAATTTCTTAGGGTTGAGGACTTATGCTCTCCCCTATGGATAGCAAGCATGTACATGAATGATTGCATGCTTGTTAGGTTAGTATTATGATATCCTTACTTTCTTATCTTTGAATGTATGTTATGATGTCTTACATGGTAGTAGGTATATTATGTTACTATTATAAGCATAATAGACTAAAATGTAAGATAATTTATCATGGACTAGGTCATCCTAAAGAAGTACATAGTATGAATGATAGAATAGGATGCCATTCATAAATGGCACAAGTATGAATTGAAACTACTGATAAAATACTGTCCAATATAATGTATGTCTAGCTTTAATAGTTTATTTCGTTGCATTCCATAATATTATTGAATTAATATGATAGTTCATTGTAACTATTAAGTAGGTCTAATATAATACCTAAATATGATTAATATGAACAAGGTGACTTAAGGATATGCTTAGGTTTTGAGGTAGAATGGCATGCCACACTTGACTTGCACAAGTATGACTTGAGGTGACCTAGCGGTATAATGATCTTATGTCACGAAGAAATTAGATATTAATTATGAAGGTGCATTGTGATTAGGAATTACCATAGAGAGGTAATTAGCATAAGTAGTAGAATGGGATGCTACTTTTGCCATACAGAAGTATACTTTGGGGTGGCTTGTGATATTGTTCACTTGAATTTATGTAGGTCTTATGTTGAATTACTCTTTTAAAATTATTATGATATTCATTTTATGTTTATGGTACTATCTCTTATTATTATGTCTATTATTGACTAATCCTTTGAGATATCTTATGTTTATATGTTAGCGTTCTTACATAGTACTTTTAGTACTAACACATATTAACTACATTTTTAACAACATGTAGGGGATTTTTGAAGATTGAGTGCTTTCAGGTAGGTAGCTATGTTGGAGAAGCTTTAAGATTGGTGCGTCCTCACAGCATTCGAAGATAAAAACCTTATGTTACCTTAATGTAATGGACAATGTTTTAGACTTTTGTGGGCTGCATCCCAAGACTTTATTAATCATGTATTTTGTATATCGTTTTGAGACATATGTTAGAACGACTTTTGTTGTTATAAAATTATTTTCGTATTATGTTTAAGGAAAAGTTTTAAATTTCCTTTATTTTTACATGATGTTATATAATGAAGTTAAGAGGCTTGTATAAGACCTTTGATAGGTCAAGTACGTTGTTACTTCCAGGGGGTACTTCATGATTGTAACAAACTTTGTATCAGAGCGTCAAGTTATAAAATGGTCTGAGATGTCTCAAAACCACATGTAATAGATTCTTATTCATCAGTGTGGGTCGCAATACATCTATTTGTAGGAGGCGATGGGATGACTCGGATAGTCTCACTTCTTTATTATATTTGTAGTGCTATAAAGTTTGGCTTTAATAGGACCTTTAATGTTTGCTTATGATTTTATCGTGGTTATGAATAACACTTGGGCTAATGCTAGAAGTTAAGGAGATGACAATGAGGATGAAGAGATTCCTACCGAAGATTAATATCACATTCCTCCTGAAGGAGAAAAAGTTCCTCATAAAGTTCCTAATGAACCTCAGTCGGGAATTCAACAACAGAGGAGCTTAGGGATTCTACGAATATTTTGTCTCAAGCCTTGACGCCCCAATACAATAGGAAGGTAGTGGTTGCGGAAAATCCTATAGAAAGAATGAATTCTTATAAGATTAGGGAGTAGTTGAGAATGAACCCTTTGGAATTTAGTTTCTCCCACGTGGAAGAGGATCTAAATGGGTTCATAAATGAGGTCTATAAGACTCATGAAATTATGGAAATAACATCAAGGGGGAAGCGAAACTAATCACTATAAATTAAAAGATGTGGTCCATATTTTCTATGAGCAATGGAAATATTCTAGGCTTGTAGAGGCGGGACTTATAGACTGGAACACTTTTAATTTTTCTTTCCTTGATAGGTTATTTCCTAGAGAATTCAGGAAAGCTAAATTGGAGGAATTATAAACCTTATGTAAGGCAATTTGACTTTTAAGAAATATGTCTTGAAGTTCAAAGTTTTGTCTAAGTATGCTCCACCCATTGCAACATGTTCCAGGGATTTGATTAATAGGTTCATGATGGAGGTGATTGAACTAGTTGGTACACATGGAAATTTTTGTTTATAATATGGATATCTCCCCCCCCCCCATGGTGTTTTCCCACCAAATAGAGGTGTCAAATCTTTAAAAGGAGAAAGAGAGGACTAGGGTGGACAATGAGGGGTTAGATGGGTATGGTGGTTCTAAAAATCGAAAAGGGTTTTCGGGACAAGGTTATGATACTAAGTGTAATTATTAAAAGGAGTCTAACCCTGGAACAGAAGGGAAAGAAAATTAGTTCTTATTGCGTATTTTCTCTAGGTGTTGTAAGAGACATGAGAGTAGGTTTTTGGTAGGTAGGGATGGTTGTTATGAGTGTTGTGAGAGTGTCCATATGAAGAAGGATTACCATATTGCAAACACTAATGTGAGGGAAGGAAAAGAAGTTCCTTCTAGTTATGTGGAAGATTGTCCATCAAAGAGCAATAGGTTCTATGCTCTCCCCTTCAAGGGTGATCAAGAATGATCTCACTATGTCGTTTTCATTATGTGTTGCGTTAATGATATATGAAAAGTTCAAGATTTGCTTGTTTTTTTGTGAATTGCTCTTTTGACATGATGATTGCCTAGTTATGATGAATTTTTATGTTACAAATACATGTCTGGGCTTACTCGAAAGTAATGGATAGTGATCCATTTCCATATGGTCTTTATATGATTATCTGTAGGCATAATTTTCTTTGAATGTCATCAATGTTTGTATACCTTATTAGAATTTATCTAGTTGCATGAATTTGTCCATTGTTGTCACATAATTGAGTCAATGAGGATTTTAGGCTCCTTGAAGTTATGTTGTCCATGTGATAGCTAGGAGATTTTAGCTCTCCTTTGAAATTTAGTAAGTATATATCCTTCATTAATCTTGAGTTTTATTAAGTAGGTATAGATTGGAATTGAAGTTTCCTTGTTGGAGTGTGTTCTTTTTAGAATAAGGCATACACGATTGGCTGCTAGTTTAGAGTTGGTTCTTTTAGAAGTGTTTAGCAAGTGTCATTCAAAGATAAATGTTCCCTAGTGGGGGATATTGTTATGACCCCCAAATTAAATAAGATAATATAGAGTCTCACACATGTTTTAAGACTCAATAACTTGTATATAGGTTGTGTCACAACTTAAAAAATTGCGTTTGAAGATTTTTGAATAAAAAATTCAAAGGACGACCAAGACACCCGAGAACTAGTCTTGTGTGTGCTAGTGTGCCTTCACATGTTTCATGTAATATGATGTGACGTTTGAGGTCTAATATTATATGAGGGGACCCTCGTATCAATATGGTTATTTTAAAGGCCGAAATGTCCGGTACGAATCAAAAAGGTCCACCCTAAGGGTCCTTGAGGGGGACCCAAATATTAGCCAAAAGCTACCAAGACAACCATAAGCCACGACTTTATTTGACACCCCTACCACCTAAGGATGCGTGTCAAAAATGGGCGTGGCTCCACACTTAGAAGTTGGAGATAATCAACCAAATAAGGCTCTTCATACAAAGATGCGGAGCACCAGGATGAGCCGTTGTTCAGTCAATGCTTCGTCTAAGGATTGCCATAGTCAGGTACCTGCAACGCTGCCATATCTCGACCAAGTGAGGGGTGAATTAAGAAATTAACACCACGTTCCAATTAAAACATGGACGGCTATTTTTTGTGTTTTTAGGTATATTAAGTTTATTAATATAATTATCCATTTAGATTGCATACTCCTAAACAAAAAATTCCCTCACTAAAGTTCTCTCAAGAACATCATTGAAGAAAAAGAGAAGAAGGAGGCCATATATAGGAGGAATTTCACCAAGTTCTCAGTCTTAGGTTAATGGTTTAATCAAAGGTCTTTAAAGATCCTTCTTCCATGGTTTCTTCTATCCATGGAACCCCCATAGATTTCGCTCAATTGTGAATCCAAAATACCCGAATCTATCTAGGGTTGTGATTACATTGGGGATAAGACTTGTTTCTGATTCAAATCTAGTGGGTTGCATTTAATTATTTTTATATAATGTTTTTATGTGATTTCCTTAATGAATGCTAATCTAAGATTATGAAGGTTATAATGGCGATTTAGGCCATAAGGGCAAATTTGAAGGTTCTAATTTGATCTTCTTAATTCAATTGTCTTAAATACTAACTGATCATAGTTAGGATCATTTATATATGAATTGAATTTGGACTAATTATATAAGATGGATCTTAGATTTTGATGTAAAAATAAAACCTTTATGATTAAGTATTATTTGAAATACCTTCCGATGATCAAAGTGAATGAAATAATTTGTAATTAGACATGCATCTTGATAGAATAAAGGTAGTATTGGAAAGAGGTTTTGTAGCAATTATTGTTGGGCTTTGAGATAGAAGTCATTATGAGGGGATTGTGTTGCGTTATTCTCTTTTTTCTATCCACTTAGACTGTTAGACATGAAAAAGCTAGGGGAGGCAAGTTCTCTCACACAGATGGATTTTATATTAGCCTAACAACCTAAATGGAACCAAAGCTTGATAGACTAGAATAACTTAAAGTTGAATTGTGTAATCACTTCATGTGTGGCTGACTTGTTAAATCAAGACCAACATAGAATTGCTTAGGGTTTAGTCATATGATTCCTTCATTGAGAGTTGAATTATAAAATTTTGGTTGGTAGATCTCATGATAGATTGAGATGGTAGAATTCATGGTAGCTTGGGATAGTAGATCTCATAGTAACTTAAGATGGTTAATATCATGGTATCTTGGGTTGGACGAGTTAATCTCTCCCATGGCTAGCTTGATCTTACATTGATAGAATTTTTGTCATGTTAGATTTCTTTAGTAGTAGGAAAGTATCCTAGGATGGAGGATCGATAATCTCCAAGAAATCCACCAATTATTGTCCCTTTACAAATTTTTGAGGGATGTAAATTACATCAAAATGTTGGAATTGGAGGTGTCATCTTTCTTGTCGGTCACTAATCATACGCTTGGACATAACTTATTTAATGGGATGTGCACTATAAATAAGTCGTACAACATGATATACAAAATAATGTTTCATCTTTATAATTTAGAAGACAAGTGTCAAGCACAACTTTCAAATGATGAATACTTCGGCTTATTTGGCGGCATCGTTCTATAGAAGTAAGAAGATAGTTCTCTTTGCATTCACTATTCTTTTGAGATAACATGGCCCCTATAGACTTTTTTTATGCCGTAATGTAGAGTATCAATGACTTTCAAAGTATAGGG
The DNA here is from genome assembly GCA_027789145.1 of Solanum arcanum. NCBI lineage: Eukaryota > Viridiplantae > Streptophyta > Magnoliopsida > Solanales > Solanaceae > Solanum > Solanum arcanum. The sequence goes on from CM050943.1 coordinate 29,086,900, forward strand.
GCTATTAAAACATGAGATTTCGCTAGATACAATTTGATAATTTTGAATGCATCGCTACATATTTAGTCCCAATTAAAAAAAGCACCTTTCTTCATGAGATGATAGAATTTTTTGAATCTTCCAGCTAGATTTGAGATGAATCTCCTCAAGTAGGTTAGCTTTCCTTCGAGACCTTTTAACTCATGAATATTTTGATGCTCATACATCTTTGATATTGCATCAAATTTGTCTTGATAAATTTCAGTTCCTCGAAGTCTCACAACAAAGCCACGAAACCTTTCTAGAAGTAACTAAAAATACACATTTCAATGGATTCATATAAGTTGGTATCTTCGAAGTAACTCAAACAACATTCTGAAGTCTTCCAAAGTATCACTCCTCTTTCTTGACTTTATAACCAAGCCATAAACATAGCATCAACATTTGTATGTAGCAAGTCATCAAATATATTTTTCATAGCCCTTTAATATGTGGCACAAGCATTATTTAAACCATATGACATAACTTTGTAATAATAAAAACTCATAGATGTACGAAATGCAGTGAGTTTTTCATTCTTTGGTGACATGTAGATTTTATTATAGACACAAGAACCGTCAATGAAAGACATCGCCTCATAATAAGTTTTGGGATACAATCATGACCTCTGGAATGAAAAGAGGAAACTCATCTTTAGTACATGCATTATTTTAATCTCTAAAGTCAACACAAACTCGAATTTGATCATTCTTTTTCCTCTAATGAAAAATACTTGAAATCAATACAGAATACTTGACCTCAAAAATAAAGTATGCCTCGAAGAGTTTGTTTAATTTCTTTTCTATCAATGACAAAGTCTAGCCTAGAACGTCTTAAATCTTTCTTAACATAATGAAAAACATTCTTGACTACCAAGTGACGGATCGCTACTTTAGGATTCTATCCATGCATTTATTTATAACTCCAAGCAAAGACATCCTTATATTGTGTAAGTATTTATATATGAATTTTGTTCATCGACTTCTAGAAAAGAACTCAAGTAAGTTGGCCTTGGGTCTTTATAAGTGACAAGGTTAACTTGCTTCAAAGGATCTATCGTTCTCTTTACTCCTACTTATAGTTTCAATCGATCATCTCTAACATCTTCCTCTTCATAGGGATCATTTTCATTAGTAGATATATGCCAATACCAAAAAATATCTTCCAACTCTTCATCAACCTTTGTTAGGGGCAAATAATTGTACTCGTTTTGGAATGTAACATGATTCCTGAAGCTGACACTTTCATCATCTTCCTCTTGCTCTTTGGTGTAAACCACAATGTGAACTTTTGTCTTGAGTTCCTATATATATGAAACCAGAAGTTTCAGTCGTTGCCTCACTCTAGAAGCAATCAAACTATTGAAATCCTTTCAAATCAAATGTGAATCAGGCATTGTAGCTTTTAAATACCTTCTCAGATTCTTTCTTTCTTTTAATGGACTTCACCTCTCAATGATAAATGTTTTTTTACAGTCAATTCTATGATATTGGAAAAAACTTAGGTCATCAAGTTTTCCTACTTCATAATGTCGCTTCATCTCTAGCAAGTCAATGAGATTTAACTCGAGCAACTCATCAAAAATCTCTGAAACATCAAAATCCAAGAATTGATATGTTTACCCTAGCATCTCTCATAGTGTGGACTTTTGATTTGATTGGTCTTGGAAAGCCATTTTCACATTTTGCTTCATGCCCTTATTCGTGGTGAATTTTTCAGGTGACAGACTAACAATCATGATTTCTTTGTAACACTTCTAAGCAAAAATTTTCTCCATCATTTCGGTTTCTTCTTGTCTCTTCCTTTGCGAGGATAATGGACAAAAGGCGTATCTTTTCCAGTAAAAGACATACTTAACTCTATATTATGAGCTCGAGTAGCCAGATCTTCAAAGGATTTTGGTTTTCTTCCTTGCAAGATGTAAAGAGGCTTCCTGTGCATTCCTTGGACGCACATTTCAAATGCAGAAGCTTCACAAAGCCTATATGTTCAATTAAGTTGGATCATTCAGAAGAAATTGGAATCTCTTCAAGCAATGATATCTTTGCAGGATCTATTATCTCTCAAACATCAACATCCTTTGATGGTGATGTCTCACTTCTCTATCTAAAAGTTCATGCTTCCTATCCATCAACTTATTAGTTCGAGGAACTTGGTGTTGTACATGCCTTGTCAATCCTTCAACCTACTTTGTCAGATTTACGAGTTATTTCTCATGATAGGAAGCAACAATCATCATCATTTTCATTATCATTGGATATGTAGGAGAGTAGTATGGATTGTCACGTAAGTTAATATTCATGGATTAACCCAATGGATGCATGTGTAGATAATTTATTATACATAGTTCTCTCTTGTCGTAGAGATCTTGAAAATAGATTGCTCAAATAGAGACAATGTCTTGTTGATCTTTTTTAAAATATTGGTTCCTTCATCTAGAAAATTTATGGAGGAATGTTCTTTTTATTAAGTCGGATACCTAAAAATAGGAATTGATATGGATGACACTTGAAGTGTTTGTTGCCTTTGCATAGAAACATTGCTTCTTCTAAAAACTCTTACACTTCCAAAGGTAACACCTGAAATATCTTAAGATTCATTAGAGAACTAGGACCTAGTGGCCTCAAATTAAGATAATCAAGAGTTTCTTCTTCATGGAAGTCGTGTTGATATTATCCAATGCTTACAAAGTTCAGATGAGAGGTAGAGATTGTCCCACTGGGCATGCCATAATTTGTAGACGCTAATATTTGCATCAAGAAATAATAATCAAGAAAAGAATATTATGCAACAATCGTATTTATTATTTCAAAGTTTGAGTGTTACAATCTTAATGCTTTCTTTAAATCCTCATTTTTGATATAAATTTAAGGGCTTTAAATCTTGTTCTTTAATCTCTGATAAACTTGAACATTTATGTTTTCTTGATCTTGACTTTAACTTGAATTAAAGGGATTTGAACTTGTTCTAGGATCCGATGTTCTTGATTTTATTGTTCATAAACTTGTAGATTCATAGTGAATTTTATGGTGTTTGTACCACTGATTTCTCTATCTTTGTTTTTAGAACTTTCGTTCCCTTTTCTGAATTATAAGGATATTATTTATAGTTTTAGAATAGAAGAATTGGGATTGGAACAAGATTCCCCTCAGCCATTCATATTGAAGTGACATGGTATATGAGCTTTATGTAGCGGCCTTGTAATCTTTGACGCAAGCCCAAATCAATTAATTCAATTTATATTTATTGTACTGAAACAAATAGCCAATTATATTAAACCATAGTATTTATTTGAAATAATATATGTATGAATTATATATAATTCTAATCACTTTATAAATATATTTTTAATAAATTTTAAATAATTACAGTCCAATTTGGCCTTTTTTGAGAAAAAGACGAATACCATGGTCTTTTGTATAGTTTTCCCAATAATTTTTGGTTTTTGAGTAAACATATGCATTCACCCTTTGCATTGTTTTCTATGAACGCCCACATCTTATTTATAGTTTGCAAAAATCTAACTAACCTTACATGTTTGTTGCACTTTTTGCTTTTGATAATACTGAGATTAGATGAAAGTCTATATCTTGTTGCCATCATAGTAGATCTATGCTAAACAAAACGCAAAGAACATCGTAAATTAATTGTATCTACACTTATTGTAACCGTCTAAAACTAAAAAGAGATGATATACTCTTCTATTACACAATCATTAGTAATTCAAACTATATGAGCGTGATCCATGCACTTAGTCCCCTTCGTTTGTGGAGTAGGTTCTCCTTCATCTCTTCCTATCAAAAAATATGGTGCAAGATATGTTGTATCATATTTGCAACAGCATTATATTAAAAATGAGGAAAATACAAACAAAATAAACCCAACCATCACTTTGATTAGACTTTCTACTTTTCAACTATTGAGAAATATATCTTCAAGTCTTCAAAAAGAATCTCTGGTCTCACATAATTTAATTTGACTTCACATGTTAAGGGTAAAAGAAATTTAGGATTGAATATCATGCAAAGTTCTTGTTAGAAATTCTTAATGACTTTTGATATTCCTTACGGTTACAAGTTAAATTAACGCCATGTGGTAGAACCTTGGATGTTTTTCACTCGAGGGTAGGGTTGTGTGGCGGACTCTTGGGTCTCAAGACTTACCAGGAAAAAGTGGTGGTTCAGCTATCCCCACCCTCCTCCCTTTATGTGTGCATGTGGGAGAAGTTTGTATTAGCATTTCGGCACTTGCCTTATGCTTCACAACCCTCTTTCACCGAGCTGCCTTTCAAAAAGATTTTATCCTTGTCAAAAGAAGACTCACTATCCTAGATTTAGCCTATTCGGGCGTGGAAGGGAGTTCTCCAATAGATTATAGAAATTTAGGTTTTGATTTAAAAAGCTAGATTTCACCGACATGTGCATTTTAAATTGTATTATATTATTATGCTCTACGTCCAAAAACAAACCCCATTTATTCTTTACAAACTATCTAGTTTATATACAATAGGACATGTTATCCATATCTTCCTAAATAGCATCATTAATATACTACTACTCTTCCTTTGGTCCTTGACATATATTATAATCGTTTCTTCAATATTTTCTCTCCAAAATTTAATATTAGGATATTCAATATTATGGATAAAACTTTGCGACTAAATTACTATTTATTCACTGGACTACTAAATTTCAAGTTTATCCATGTCTCCAATTGGAAGAAATACCTTCCAAAAAGTTTACCTAAATTAGATATTTCATTTAATGTACGTTCTATAAAAGAAACTTTACATGCTCCTAATTTGTTTGGACTAAGAAATGTCCAAAGTTTCAGATATTTCCACTTGAATAGTCCAAATAAAAGGAAGCAAATATGTAGACACCAAACAAACATGGAAGAAGAAGATTTTTACTTGTCATTCCTGTGCGAGAATTTACTGTTGGATCAAGGGACATAGCTAAAAATATAGGAAGATTCATAGATAATTCTCTACCATTGACATTCAATTAAAGACTGACAGACAACGACATCCCCTATTCAGTGGATTCCAGGAGTAGTAAATGGGGTACTATTAAATTTATTAGCACCTTCAAAGAAGAAGGAACTGCTCTTTCAAAGGAAAGAGCCATTCACAATTATGGATCTTTTGAGCCATATTAAAACGATTTTACAAACATATGTGTGGTCTGTAATTTCCATGAAAACGTTCTGGATCTGCTAACACTATAAGATATATAGAAGTGGACCAATGGCCTGTGGGAACAAGCTAACCGATTAAAAACCTATGAGATGGTTAACCACAGTTTCCTTTTGGGATTTTCTTCCAAAGAAGGCACAGAGTAGGTTATACATGGTTAATGGAAATTGAATAAATCTCAAGCTCAACTCCATTTGTGGTCACAAAAAACCGAGCAAGAAAACAAACTCAGCTCTGTCTAGGTTATTTTTGTAGGACTAGCATTATATTTATTTTCGTAAAAGACCTTCAGAGCTATTGAAGATCATTGTGGGGGATGGAGGAAACAAAACGCCAGAGATATCTCTAATGGGAAAGGATAAGAATAAAACAGACGATAATGAAATTCCGAAGAATTAGCGACAATAGAGACTTGTGGATTTTTCTTCACGGTCCATGTATAGGTTGAACTGGCCAGCAACTTATTCCATCAAAATAGATAACAGAGGCCCCCCTTCGAACAAACAGGTATCGAGATTGATATTTTCCAGTGACCGGAAGATTGTGCATTGTGATGATATACCAAAAACACTATGGAACCACTACAACATTTATAGGGGGATTGGAAAAAGGAATGCTGAAGAATACTGGTGCCAAATCATTCGAGCTTTCATTTGGTGGGTAGCCTCTTCTATATTTAATGTAAACATGATATTTTTGAGGATAAAAGTGATCTCGTTGAACTTATAGGAAGAGAGTAACCCCTACCTTGGCTCCAATTTATGGATTTTGTAATTAATCTCAAGAAATACCCGTGGTGTTGACTTTACTTGTTATTTAAATATTGCAGCATAAAATCGATGTCAATGTGTTCTCTCTAACCTGTAATGAGGTTACTTGTTAGATGATGAACATCTTCAGTTGAAAAACCAATTTCATCGCTTCGTCGTGAAATTGTTTTAGCATCTCACTTCCTATATCTACATCATTAGAGTTCTCATAGAAAACATCTATAACTTGCATTCTAAAGCAAGCACCAGCTTAAAAAGTTGTCTTATCCATGCGGAGTTCTCACCTAACAAGATAAAATGCATGTACAATCTGCATCTATCAAATGACATCGTAAAAAATTAAAGAAAGATGTAAGGAAAAAGAGGATAAAGTAAGAAATGCTCAAGATTATACGTATATCAACTTAGAGATGACTTATTTATATCTGCTTCACATCAACAACATTACGTATTACAAAATAATCAATGACTAGCATGCAGTGTCTAACTAGACACGCTCAAGGATATTACCCTGAAAGATAGGAAGAACTTTGTTAAAGAAACTTGACAAATTGTTGTTTCCTTATTTCAAAGTAATTCATTGCATTCGTCTGTAATGTTTGTTCTCTCCGTAAATAATTTACAAATTATACCCTTTTCCACTTCAACTACTTCTAACAAATTTAAGTATGATCACATGTACAAATAGCTTACCCGTATATCTACTTCTAAATATCTTTCAGGTAGATGCGACCTTCAAGAACTCTTTGGAAATATGACTTGTAGTTGCTTTTTAAAAAAAACACGAAAAAAAAGAATCCAAATGATTTAGTGATGCAATACAAACAAACAACAACACATCGAGTGAAATCCCCAAAGTACATATAGGAGGTTTCACTGAACACAGCCATGCCCCTACCTTTGGAAGGTAGAGAGGATAATGATTCAATGATGCAATGAACTTGAAAAATAAATTGTACATGCTTACACTTTAAATAAATCTAATTTATTAACATAGCAAATTAAACACATGTAATATATAAACTTAGGAATAGCATTCAAAACAACTGCTACAATATAAATAATTACCAGAAGTCATTAGAAAAATCTAACACGTGTTGTAGACTCAGAAAGTGATAAAATCTAAAGCATCCTCTTCCAGAAAAATATATTATAGATTATCGATCTTTCCTTATTAATGTGTTACTAACTCTTCCGCCCCCTTCCCCCTTTAGAATAATGATTTATCAAAGATGCAAACGGTTTTTTTATCATTTTTAAATGAAAATGTATTACAAACAAATGTAACAAAGGCTACCTTGTCGAATCTTTGCTGTTGGTGCAGCCAAAGAAATGGAAGAACATACTTTCATGTACCATTCTGTACAGATTGACAGAGGAAGTTTGTTGCTCAAACATGTGAGTTTTTTTTTCCTACCTTTCATCATCTTAAAGACGAAAATCATGGTATTATGGGAGTATGTTTTAATGAATGGATATAATGTTTGTGCAAGAAAATCACAAATATTAGATAGCTCCCCCATGGAATTATAAGAAATCTTGACGTTTGTCATCTACTCATAATTGAACAGGTGAAATACCTATTGAGATAAACACATGGTAGAGTACTTAAGATATGATATTTTCTAAGACTGGAGCGAAACACCAAAATATGATACTTATCTGACAACCTTTTTTCATGTTGGTTATATGCCTTTGTACGTATTTCCATCTGAACAAGGGAATCGCACTCGGCCTGAAACATTCAAGATATCAATCTTAATGGCGAGCAGTGAAAAGGTTATCGTTATGGTTCCAGTCTTACCAATTATATATCACGGATTAAATACAATTTCAAATTCTTAACAGTTATACCATATAAGAGTCTTTTTTCCATCAGCTATTTTTATGGTTGACTTGCTTATTATCTCTAGAAACACTATATGCTTACTGGTAGAACTTCATACACACTGCTACAATAGAATAGTATAAACCATTTTGGGACCTAGACCCTTATGAAGAACATGTTAGGCTCTAGACACCCTAACTCATTTTTGGGCCTTACAATATCCCCATTTGGGAACATTTGTCCTCGAATTACATTTATAACATTTTAATAACAACAAGGACTTCAATGCATCCATCGATTATAGAGAAGTTCATCACATTTATGACATTATCATATAGAATGAAACGAACAAAATTAATAAAAACTTTAATTCGCTCACTCTTTTATGCATCAAACATAAAGGCTCTTATCATGTTAATAGTGGGAACATCCTTCTCCTAGTTATAACATGGTCATTACACTTAAATTCATAACGAGCTAATCTTGTAACCATCTTTAGGTCACACTTAAGAAGATTTAAACAATACGCAAGAAACAATTAGACACTCATACTTCAAAGCACATTGAATTGAATTAATTGAATCAACAAAGATATTTATTAGTTAAACCTAGTGCCATGAAGGTCATACTAAACCATACAAGTCTTAGTGGTGTCTATGGAGGAAAGTTCTTCTCCTCAACAAACTTATATGTATCATAGGTCACATCTAAACAAAGTACAAGGTCAATTCAATCTTAAAATGATAAATTCTCAATTTTTAAACCAAGGAATGCTCATGTTTCCTTCCTAGTGAAGTCCAAATGGTAAGTCACACCTATCACATCACAACAAATAGGAAGTAATTTCACAAAAGGTCAATTTTCAACGTAGAAATAGCCTTCACAGTAAGCATCATTTTGGGGTATATAATACAAATGATGGGCACACATATGAATAATAGCAAACATGCCTTCACCATTCAAAACTGAGCCTACAATAATGCTTTCCAATCCATTAGAAGTCACATAGTTTTCAAGAGACTACACTTTTCAATTTAAAGAGACTCAACTTTCCATTAAAATGCTAAACATTGCATTTCACAAGTGACTACAACCATGTATCTTATCTTACCTCATGAAGTTAAATGCACAACTAGCATATTAAGATGCACAATAAACATGAGAATCAAAATTCTATTCCAAATACTTTAAAATCTTAAAATTACTATTAATATAGTGTTAATCAAGACATATAGAAAGGATTCATGCAATTCATACTTTATGAAAAACACTATTCATGAATAAACTTACTAAGAATTCATTAGTTTCAATGTTAAATAAAAATAGAATGACAAGGTAGAAAAGCATCTAACACCTTAGTACTCCATTACCATCCCCCACTAAGGGTAAACCCATTTAGGAGAAACTTAACCAAACCTTAAGAGGATCTTAACTTATAACCCTTCATTTTCTTCACTTAAAAGTGATTACCAAATGGATTAGAAGAAGTTAACATAGGAACACCAAGGTATCCATGACCTATAAATTGTGTAAAAAGTAGAAAAAAATAGGATTAGTACAAGAATGCACTAAGTATGGAATCCTTGCAAAAACATGCATTTATAAGAGACATCTTCTTGAAATCATACATCATGGATTTTTGATTAAATCTTTATAAAACCTATTTAAAATAGCATTTATATCATTCACAAACTTCATATACACATACTAAAAGGCCAAACATCATAGCAAAATACATACAGTATTTAAGTCTTTTTTCAGATCACTTTACAGTGAATTATATCGTTTTTTACAGTGAGCATTCTTTCACAATTAAGTTAATTATTTTCCTTTAACTCATCAACCTCATAAGTAACCCTTTTGTGATACTTGGTGCAATGCATCACCTTAAAGTCACAAAGAGAGCATACATACAACCTACATAAGACAACACATATCCTCATATAAGCATAATATATCAAAGACACAGTTAAGTTAAATATTCAGTCCCTTTATAGTAAACTACTCAATTTACATATATATTTACTTTTTTCATAGACATCATTATAAGACCTTGTTCATGACCCCAATCTTTGTCTACGAGTGCAACGCACTTATGAAGCCCAATAACCCCACACATACTTAGTAAACCCATCATGGGACCAAAAACCTTAACATTCAACTCATACATCAACATATTAAGTGAGGAAAACTCCGTTCAAGTCAACAACCTTCATCATATATGCATTGAGACCAACATTAAGAATATACATCAATATAACTTCAAATAGGCTTATACCGTGCATTTCATCGCAACAAGTAGACCAATACTACAAAGTCAGGCATAAGGGACATCTACATAAACACATGTATTTGAAAAACCTTCGTAGAACTTCCCTCAAGAGTCACTTGTGCAATGCATAAATTAAGTCCCATACCCGCAGTACACTAAGCAACTACCCTCAAGTTATCCTAGTTAGGGTCCTTCCTTTACTCCATTGACCATTTAGATAAACTACAGCCTTAAAAGACACTAAGACCACGGGCGCTAAACATGGAATTTAGTGTAATAGAGTCTTACACCAATAGAAGGTGTTTTTATGTAGCCAAGGTATAACATTAAAACATGCTAGAATTTTAGTGGATATCACATTTCCAGATCCTATATGAGAAGCGTAGTAATGGAACTTGCAAGTACATGTGAAACCCTCTTTATGGCAAGATGGGGCATTGTTTTCATTCACTTATGGAGAACTTTTTTATGCCTATTGAGGCATTTTGGTTATCAACCTCATGAGACTTATGGTAGATCTTCTTTCCAAAATTTGAAATGGACACACACTCATATACAAGTTCACTCGGTGCTAATCTAAGTTCCCTTTTATTGGAAACCCCTTTATTATCATTTCTTTATAAAACATAGGCTTTGGAGAGTCATCCCCTCATATTTTTAGCTCATAGGTCATAGATGAATGTTTATCACCTAAATCATGTGAGAAACCCTTTCATATGGACATATCATATATCGTTAGCACTATATGGTTTTGGATAAACTTAAGCACACCTTTCAAGTCTCGTCTATTGACTAGATCATCTTCAAGTGTGTGTATATACATATATGAGAGCACTCCTTTCACATAACAAATTAAGTTCACACATGTTCATACATTCATATTCATACACATAGAAACAAAAATTAGAAACTATCATTTCAAGGCACACATGTCAAATCTATAACAAGGTCCCTACCCTTGCCCATACTAGTACACCTATCAAGTCATCCTAGTTAAGGAAACTGATATCATACTTCCATTGACATCATATTAACATGTATAGTAGTATACATTACCTAATATGAGAACTACCTTTCATTTAGACACAATGACAAATAATACTTGTAAGCATGCACGTAAAGTGAGGGTATGTGTAAATTGGTCAATATGATCACATAATTTCTATCAACAACATATTGAGGCATCCACCCTCTTAGGACTACAATACATAATCAAGCATAGACCACACAACACAACTTAGCATAGGATACAAGATAACTTAGAATTACATATTATGATTACTAACATTAGTTATTCACGCTTTCACATAGGTGTACATGGGTAGGGGTTATCAATCTTTAACAATTAATCAATGGAAACAACTACACATGATTTTGACATAACCATTTACATTCTCATAACAATAGTAACATAACCTAGATTCATAACTTTAGAATAAAACTAGGCATAAGTTACATATAAGATGATCATCATAACCACTCATTCATATATTCATAAAAAGTAGACTTTAAGATCAGGGTCAACACATATATAGTGACAATAAAGTAAATACAACCACCATAAGTGGATCATACTACAGAATATCTTACAAGGCTTCATCAACATTACTACAAAGAAGTACAAAAGTAAAAGAGTAGAGCAATTCATACCAATTCTTTAGACTTTGATCATCATTGACCATTTCTACTCTTTCATAAACAATTTGAATATAAGGAAGTAGCTAAATTACCATAATCATAAAATAAACCATGTACAAGTCTCTATAAAATCGTACTATAACAAAATAGAATACATTATATATTTACTAAAAAGTATAAGAACGTAAATCTTTAACCCAATTCGCTTGCATTGATAATCAATAATACTTTATCAAAAATACACATATATGGAAGTATCTAATGATGTAATTACCTAAAATTAATTATTGTTCATCTACCCTAACATTAAGGTCATATCACATACACTACAACATTCACTTTATAGTCTACAAGAATCTAAATCAATCTTTATCAATTCAATGGTTATCTAGTAATGTTAGATCAATTATACCTAATTATCGTTACATTGTACCTAAGGAAGTATGTAAGGACAATTATTCATGATCGTGTCACAAGACAACCAACCTAGCGTCAAGATCGCAAGTTACCACTTGATACACTAGAAGAACATAGATCAACTCATGTTAATATTTATGCAAACTGACCATACAAGATTTATTCTTACATTATAATCATAATATTAAACATAGGAAGTAGCTACAAGACTCTCAACATATTCAAAATCTACTTTTATACAATTAAGGACCAATGTTACAATGATCAGATTGATACAAGACTAAATATGCTAAAATCTTCCTACTTTGATCCTCATGGATCCTTTATCATCCATTATTCATAAATTCATTCAAATACAAGTAAGTATAGACAATTATGTTTAAGAGAATAATAATTCAACCATCAACAAACCATGTAAATTAATTTTTTGGACGGGACATGGGTTCATAATGCAATTGAACTAAAATAACTTTAAAACTAATACAATAACATAAATTCATCATTATTGAGCCATTAAAAATCTTTTAGAAGTAACCCATGGCTAGATTTAAGAAGAAGAGATTGGATCATGAAACTTCTTTGAAAAACATTGAACTTAACTCTCCAAGTGAAAGCTTACTTAGAAATAAAGGATTACAATAACTTTGTCTAGTTTAATAACTCTAAAACAGGATGATTAATCCATGGAAATCCAAGATCCAATATGTTCTTGAACTTCACCAAGAATGGTGGTTTCTAGGGAGAATTGGTTTCGGAGGGAAAATCTATTTTGTGTGTATTGGATTCAGAATTGGTTGATCACATTTTTTAGCACTTATATTCAACCAAAAATAGATAAATAAATCAAATACAGTCAGGTTAGTATGTGGTGTTAATTTCCCATTCACTCCTTTAATGAAACAATGTGCAGGCAGAGGCACCTGCGTGTATTGACGAACCACCAACGACGGCTAGTAGGTCCATCGATAGGTCGTCTGTGGCTTCAGTCAATTAAACCATGGCCTGTACATGGGTTGAGAGTTGCCCAGTCTAAGTTTCCATTAATGATAACTCACAAACGTCCGTTGGTCAAACAACTGGGTGTTATTTGGTCAGTAGAGTGACAAGATCAAGGAGTGTCTCGACAGCCCTTGGGTAATTCTTGTGGGCCCTTTTGCGGGTCCCTTGAGAAGTCGTACCGTGACATTTCCAATGTAAATATGCATACTGAAAAGTCAAGAAACTTCCTTGAAAGTTTCACCCAAAATTTACACATAAAACACGTCCAAAGAGGCTAGGACCTATCAAGACATACTTGAACGTCTCAAGGGCTAATTTTCGAAAGTCTAAGACGTTCTTGGACATTTGACCTCCAAACTTCATGAAACTCCATATACTACCTATAAAAATCATTATGTATAATTTTTAGACTTCATAACCTCATAAAATAAAAATATAAGAATGTAGAGAAAAATGAGACACATTGGTGAGTAGTCCTCGAACAACTTGGTCGTCCCATGACGTTTGACTTCAAAATAACCTCAAACCTTACGCACTGACCTAATACCATAAAACATTTCACAACCTTAGACCCAAATGAAAAACATTCTAGGCTCTAGACACCCTAACTCATTTTTGGGGTCTTACAATAGTAAAGTAATCCAACAAAGGGTTGGGGTCGTATCAAAATGTAGTAGTAGTGAAAGGTTTAGCTACTTAGAGTTTCGTTCTAAAATGTTATAATTTAAGACATTATTGATTTAAACAAAATTTAACTCAATTTGTGACACCAAAGTGCAAAATATGAAGAAGTGGTTTTGTCAAAAGGAGTAAAATTGTCAAAACAAATGAGAAAACAAGTAAGAAAGAGAGTTCTTAGGGTGTGAACACGATATATGTTGACACAAACAAATTTGTACATGCTTTTGATAGGAAAACTCTCAAGACAATGACACTAGTCTAAGATCTATGATAAAGTAAGTTCCCTCTCGTGCAACTTACACCATATCAAATGGGTTCCTCTCTATCACCCACTCGTCTGAACTAACAAGCCCATGCCTTACTCTTACCCTAAACATTTGATAGACGGTGCTTTGATATGGTACTAGGGCTCACCCTCTCGGACTAAACCTTATGTCGACCCACTTCTTAGGCCATCAGTCTACTGGTCTTTTTTTTTTAAACCACCTTCTTGGGCAAGACGAAAACTTGTGGGTGGTTTTGTATTTGCGACTACAAACCCATTAAATTAAACCACAACAACTAGGTGAAATCACCATTAAAATTAATCTCATCCTCTGACCAAGCAACACCCAACAATTATATCAACACGTATTTGGTAATTCACACCCAACGAATGGGGGGTTATAGCCATACATCAAGCAATAAACAAATATACTCAAAATGATAAAGGAATATAGTGGATATAAGATATTAAACCTTAAAAGTAGAAAAGAAAGGTAAATTGAGAAGACCCACTTCCAAGATTGGAAGAAGAACTTCTTTTTTCATGCTTCCTAAAAAACCTCTCAAAATTTGAGGAAAAATTTGAGAACAAAATTAGTGGAATAAAATATTAAGTGTATATTTTTTCACTCTCTAAATTTCCATATCTAAATAATATAAGAGTTCAGTATGCATAAACTTTAGATTTAGTGTTGGTGGATCCATTCGGCGTCTTTAGTCGTGAATCGCCAATTTATTGGGCGGCTCGCCCTTTCTCTTGTTTGTCATGGTTCGTGCCTTGCCTTCACATCTAAGAATGCTATAACATTGGGAAAAACTAGTCGTTGAAACTCAGACTTCTTCTTTTCATCGCATGTTAATCAACTTTCTTCAAGGCTAAATTGTTGTAACATAAGTAGGAACTTTGCTATATATCTCATCGCCAAATGTCTTTGGTGATTCCCACTTTGAATATTCAGATATTTTCTTTTGTTTATTCACCAAAGGATCTATTCTCCTAACAAATTCTCAAATACCTATAAATTATAAGTTTCTATCTTATATCGAGATAAAATACAGAATCGACGACACTATTTTCAAGTAATAAGTTCCTAGACTAGTCCAATTTGAGGACTCATTAACACCCAAAACTTAAAAAATTTTCTTGTCCTCTAGTAAAACTCAATTTCACCCGTTCAAATCGGATATCTCAAATAATTCTTCACTAGACTCAATCATGACTGTACATAACAAGACACAAACTACTCATGAATAGTTAAATTGTATATTCAAAGATTCAAGTTGTCACACATGATTACGAAAGATTCTTGCGCTTACAATATTTGCCTCTAATTCATGTTCAATCTAAACAAAAGTATCTATATTCCCTCATTTAAAAATATAAATCCATTTTAACACACACATATTTATCAACATAGGATCAAGAATCTGATGCAACACTCCCACTCATAAAGAGGAACACAATGCATTTTTTCACCTATAGTTTTGCCCTTGTTTTCTAATTAACCTTTGGTTCGGTTTACTCAAGATCAAAAAGATCTTTCTAAGGCTTGCAATGGGGCTGAGTGTAAAGGTATTGTCATTTGTGCTCAATGACTTTTCGACATTAGATGTGATTTCGTTAAGCTATCCCTTATCTTCCTTTCATAATCTTTAGTGAAGTTCTTATAGATTATCTTTTATTTCCATTCATCGTTTTCTTTGAAACCAGATTGCTTTTTATTTCTTGCTTTTATTTCTTCGCCTTTCTTTTCTTTTTCTTTTTCTTTTTCTTTTTCTTTTTCTTTTCTTTTCTCTTTTTTTTCTTCATTTTTTGAGTGCTTTTGGCCTATGTTTACAATTTTGCTTATGTAAAATCTTGAAAAGTATTGTAGCATTGTAGCGGATAATGAACGGATTAGGTTTTATCAAGATTTTTCCAATGACGGGGTAAGTCTCAAAGGGTATTCAAAACAGTTTCACACAATTACTGGTAGGCCACAAAGGAGATATATGTCAAAGTCGACGCTCACTCTTAAGAATTGTGTATGATCATGTCAAGATGATACCATATAAGTTAGACTAACCTTTCAAATTCCATGATTATTCATGTAAGGTTCAAAGTAAGCTCTCAAAAAAGGCAGTGACACTTAAGTCAAAGAAGACAACACACTCTATATTGTGCAATGGTAATTGCAAAAGAATCAATTCGATATTTTTCTAACAAAAATTAGATGCAAAGAGTTCACATATTGCCTATGTAACTTCATTAATTCTCCTTGTAGCGCACATTCATGTTTGTTCTATTAAGTCACTTTTCATGTCATCGCTATTGATAGAAATCGAGACTTTAATTTTTTAGAGGACCAACAACATTCTATAAAGAGGTGGCATAATTTTCAAAACTAAAATGTTTTTGGAAGGGTAAAAATTATTATGAAATAAGGACCCAAACGAAGTCCATAAGCTCAAACATTTGCTACAGAAACTTTTGAAACATAACTTAAAAAAACAACCCAATCAGATATCAAAACACATAAATATTCAACACAATAAAAGAGCATGAGTCCCTCCACCATAAATAAATGTTTTTCCTCAAACGTGTGTATTAATATAAAAAATAAACGAAAATGAAATCAAAAAAGGAAGGACGGTGAAGGAAAATCATGTCTATGCGGTCTCTCCTCCTTTCGGCATATCAGAACACCTATAGTTGGGCATCGGTGCGCGGAACACCCACATCAGTAGGGGCATTGTCTTTTCCAATAGTAGTTGTTGCAAATTATTCAACATATGATGTCTAAATTACAGGTTGTACAACTATACCTCATATATCAGATAAGTTTCTAAAGATGTGGTGCTCTTTCTATGTTGTTGTCAACTCCTCCTGTGTTGTTTAAATTTCTTCATCAGTCTCAACATCTGTATTTGCAAATACTGCCCCTTCATGTGCATCATTTTAAGTTGAAATTATTATCAAGTCATTGAAGTGAACCAAATTCGGATGATCTACATTTTCCGACATATTTGCATCATTAGCTTGTAAATCTAACATCTCAGATGTCCTCTTCCTTCTGTTTTCCAATATTGTAACCCTCGGGGACTAGGCATAGATTATGCCTTGAACTTGGGTATGTGATGTATCTATTTCTCTCTCAATCATCTTAGGGATTGTCTTCTCCAAAATAGATGCCTCTATCTCAACTAATTTGTCTAGAAGCCCCATATTAAAGATCACCCCTTTAGTATTCTTATTGGCTCACCAGGTGTGAAAGAACCTGGATCCTTTTAGGAGAAAAAAGGAGTAGAGGAACATGTGGTTCAAGAGTTCGGAATGATTCCATCTGTATCTACAGATAATAGGTCTATATCAATCATCGGAGTGGTGTCCGCTGGGGCTGCTCCTCTCCTCCTTGCTTCCTCATGGTTGTACTCGGCCTTAATATGTTGATTGTTAGTGAAAGAAGATGTAATTATTTTTAGGT
Source organism: Solanum arcanum (assembly GCA_027789145.1). Classification (NCBI taxonomy): domain Eukaryota; kingdom Viridiplantae; phylum Streptophyta; class Magnoliopsida; order Solanales; family Solanaceae; genus Solanum; species Solanum arcanum. The sequence continues at coordinate 29,104,448 of CM050943.1, forward strand.
CCTATGAAGTGTACATAGGAACTTTAGTACGTTTGCATAGTTCAGTAAAATTTTTTTGAAAGAACAGGGAAGTCTGCTTTTGTTATGCTCTCATAGCCATTTATTATGATGTCAGTAATCCAAGATCAATACCCCTCATGTGGATAATACACCTACGACAAGCTACTTAGGGAATGTAGAGGTCTGAATCATTTTGGGATGGCATGAGAGTAGTACTAATAAAGATAAACTAAATATAGCAGCAACGTTCAACTCTTGTCTTTTCGATTGTAGCTCCAACGTTCAAGTTGATATGTTCCTTATGGCATTCTATTATTGTGCCTCTCACTGGGATATACCTTACTTGTCTGAAGTAACTTGCCTACTTTTTTATTTTTATGAACCAATGCTCTATAGGCTGTGTAATATTCTCTAACGTAGGAGGGAATGTGTAACGACCTGTTTAGTCGTTTTGAGCAGCAGATTTTAATTCTGGAAAAACTGGCCAAGACCACGGGCACTGCGACGGACCGTCACAGGCACGACGGCCCGTCGAGGGTGCATCGTTTCAGCATACTTAGAACTCTGAAATTGGATACTGAAAATCGACTCTCTGTAAATTGTGACGGACCTGCAGGACGTGCCGTCACATCCACGACGAACCGTCGTGAGTTCCCGTTGCAAAACACTTCAACTTTTGAGAATTTGGTACAAGAAACGAGTTTCTGACCGTCAGGACGGAGGTGCAGGACGGACCGTCACTGGTGTGACGGGCCGTCACAGTTCACCTGGATTTTGGGAGGCTGCGACGACCATCGTGACGGACCGTCGCAGGCACGACGGCCCGTCACAGGTTGCGCAAATCCCAGGCGGAATAGGATTCCTCTACACGTTTTAAGGGTCGTTTTGGACTATTCTTTCCTTAATTATAAAGATTGAGGGTCAATATTAATAAGTCTAATTACTTGGGGGTTAAAAGAGGTAACCTTAAGTTAATTAGTGGGTTCTATTGTCCTCTTTTAGTCTTAATTATATGATAATTAGGGTAAAGGAAAGAGGGTTTGAATAAAACAAACAGAAAGAACAAAGAGAAAGAGAGGGATCGATCGAGAGGGAGGAGAAAATGCAGCTTGAGGATTAGCTTGTTTGATCAATTCTTCGGTGGAGGTAGGTTATGGTTTCTTTTACGATATTTGTAGTGAAATCTCAATAGTGAATGATATGTATTGATAGTATTGTAAACCCTGCTATGTGTTTTATTGTATGCTTGCATGATTGTGATTATGAAATTGTGATAAACTAAGCATGATGAAGTTATTGAATCCAAATCTTGAAAGAAAAACCCTAATTCACTTGTTATTGATGATGCCTTAGTGTATAAGAAGGCTTGATAAATCATATAATGAAATTGATGATGCCTTAGTGTAAAAGAAGGCTTGATGAATTAGGGGATCGGGTGCCACGTTCCGGTACCAGGATAGAAATAGAGGATCGGGTGCCACGTTCCGGTACCAGGATAGAATGAGGATCGGAGTGTCACGTTCCGACACCAGGATAGTATATGGATCGGGTGCCACGTTCCGGTACCAGGATAGAATGAGGATCGGAGTGTCACGTTCCGACACCAGGATAGAATATGGATCGGGTGCCACGTTCCGGTACCAGGATAGAATGAGGATCGGAGTGTCACTTTCTGACACCAGGATAGTATATGAGGAGCGGAGTGTCACGTACCGACACGAGAGGAAGAAATATAATGAATCTTGAAAGATGTAAATATACACAATCTAATGAACCCATATTTTTCCCAAATGTGTATGATATTGAGGCTTGAGTCCTCATGTGTGAACTTAACGGTAAATGTTAATGATATAGTACTTCTTGTTGCTACATGTTAAGCATCATAGTTGATTTTATGAGATTACTTGATATATATTATCTTCTATTTTGAGTTGGCCGATGATATCTACTCAGTACTTCTGGTTGTACTGACCCCCTACTTTTATGTTTTCTCTTTATATTTGTGGAGTGCAGCAAACGTGCCATCGTCTTCAACTCAACAGTAGATCTAGCCAGTATTCACTACCTTCGAAAATTCAGGGTGAGCTAATGCGTCTAGCTTGGACTGGATCTTCTCCTTCAAGTCTTGATGCCTTGAACTTCCGGCACGGACTAGCTTTTTAGTTATTTTTGTTCTTAGACATTTTAGTTTAGTAATTTGAGGATAGATGTTCTTGTGATGATGACTTCCAGATTTTGGGGATGATAATAATAGTTTTGAGTTGTTCTATTAATGAGTTTAAGTCTTCCGCATTACTTTTGTTGATAATTGTATTAAAATGTTAAGGTTTAGATTGGTTGGTTCGCTCACATAGGAGGGTGAATGTGGGTGTCAGTCGCGTCCCGGTTTTGGTTCGTGACAGAATGCATGGTCCTTGAGGCCTCATGAATTGCTCAAACCCATGGTAGTGTATTGTTTGCAAGTTTTCAATGATTTTCTTCTACGCTCTCCATCGACAAGAGCTTTTCCTCAATGATAGTTCGCTTCCCATCACCCTTTAATAGGATCAATAGCCGTGATGGATGGGCTAGCACATATGCGGTGACCAACGGAGGAGTTTGCGCTGGTGCTGAAACTATCTCAGAAGGAATTGTTGTTGAGTCTACTCTGATTTGGGTTGCAGCATCTGTCGAATCCTTGCTAGCTGAAGTCTGTGGTGTACTTCTTAGCCAATCCTACCATTAAATTAGGGGATGATCATCTTCTAACTACTTTTTCTTAGCTCCAATTTTTGTGACCGTCATATTGATAATGAAAATTTACTTTTTCTTGTCGTTGCCTGTTTTTATATCCTCACCTCCTCTTTTTGGAGGATTTGGGCCTCCTTCATTGATTCGTATACGTGATGTTGACTTGCATTTTTTTGCTGGTGCATACCATATCTTCAATAATCTCCTATTTTTCGTAATAGCAGTTGATATTGCATGCAAAAGGAATTATAGCATAGATGTTTGCCTCTCCACTCGGTTGATCATCGTTCAACCTTGGCGAGCTAAGTCGGCTCTCTGAAAGAGTTCAGCATCCACTCTTGCTAACTTTACGGTTTAAAGTTCCACCCTGTATATTATAGACTATTTTTTTGTGAAGGGGAGAGAGTACGTCGAGTTATAAAGTGAGGGTGGGAAAAGAAACATGCCATAGTCAATAAAATACCAATGGCGAACCGCCAAGTCATTCGACGAACTCGACCCACGCCGCCAAATAACCAAATGTGCCTGCATCTCAAATTGATCCTAAAAATCCCCTTTACAATCATAAAAACAATAATATATGCATAAAAATATTAAATATATGCAAAAATCGTACTAACCATCACTCTGGAATACTCAGACTTCTTCCGGTCTTGCAATATTTTGACAATTTAACTACAATTACCCTCAAGAAAGTGAATAACCATTCTTTCGTGTACTAACTTTTTTTTATTAGAACAATATTTGGTTACTTAGGCTTCACCTAACCAAATCAGAGACCATACAACACCAAAATTAAAATATTTACATTCAAAATAAGCATACGTAAGCATTCTATTTTTTAAGGCACATAAGGCTTTGGCAAAATAGTCTTGTGGACCCTTGTACTTTTATCTGTTTGTATTTGGTACCCTTCTACTCATTCTTTTTTCATGTGGACACCCTGAACCCATCCAAAACGCAACATTTTGAACACAATTTTTGATATGGTATGATGCTTGTTCCACAAACACATACACATGGCAAAAAAAAACAAAAAAACAATGCATATATGAATATTAATGTGAAAAGAATTTTTAAATATTAAAGATAAATAAAAAAATAAAAAAAATGTGTGGGGTGAGGGGGGTGAGGGGACGGAGTCATTTTATTCAAATCCATCCCTGCCCCCCACCCCTCAACCCAAATCGCTGCACCTACCCCAACAAAATTTCTTATACCCATTCAACTTCTTTTCTTTTTTGTTGGATTCACCCATCATTTTCCTTATTCTTCTTCTTAACACCCCAAATATTATCCCACCGCTAAATATTTTCTCAAAGTTTGTTCTTTTTGCTATAAATCATTTTTCTCATAATTCTTTTTGTTTTATCATATTTATATTTTCAAAAACTCAATTTTGTGTTTTTTTTTTGTTATTGTGGTCATAAGGTATTGAAAATTGAAAAACTCCATTGATAATCTTGATGAAGCTTCAAGAATAACAAAAGGAATTTGTGAATTTATGAATACATCAAGAATTCATGGTGAAGACCAAAAAAATAAAACCAACAAAGATGTAATACAATAAAAACAAAAATAGATGACAAAATTGAAGGAAAAAATAAAAGAGAAGAATTTTGTAGAGAAAAAAAATTAAAATTTCAAGAGAAAATCTCAAATTTGTCCAACAATGGTGGTGAGTGAAAATAAAGAAGAAAAGATGGTCGTTAAATGTAAGAATCTGACTTTTTAAGTGCCTCGCGCTCTAGTTTTATGGTATTACATGCTACATGTGGTGTCTTTCCACATAGGATGCCACATAAATACTTGTGTTTAAAATGATCTATTTGGATAAGTTTAGGAGTATAGTTGAAAGAAGAGTAAGTAGAAGGGTCAAATATACAGACGGATCCAAGTAAAAGGGTCCACAAGACCTTTTCGCCTTAGGCTTTTTATAAGTTAAAATAAGCATCTAAGAAGTTTATTTGTAACAAAAAGGCTCAACAAAAATCAACCCAAAACGATACTTGAAAAAGATTTCAAAATTATGAAAAGACCTTTGATGTCGAACAAATAATGTTCGTAATTCTAGGCTGAAAAGTAATCCAACCCCACCACTATTAGTGAACTAAAAACTAAGTAACAACACAAATCTAAAAAAATAATACCATAAAACTAAGTGACAACACAAATCGAAGAAAATAATACCTTTGGTGCGATTTAGGAGAGTTTGAAACGATGGAAAGTGAGAGATTGAGAAATTTTACCTTTCTCCCTTATATAATAATTCAATTGTAGTACATTTAGCGAGGTTAATTTCTTTCGCCGACTCGGTGATTTGCAGAGGAGTCTTTTATCCCGTCCTTTCTTCAAAATCATTAATTTATAGAGGCAAGATCGATAATTTGTATCGAGATCACCTCATAGGTTGGCGATGCGCCAATCTGCTTTTTTAGTTCACTGAGTTTTACATGCTTTACAATACACTTGCATTTTGAAAAAAAGCGAAATTTTTCTGGACTTTCTGACTTGTTTGTCATCTCGTGTAATGGACCTTATTCCTTATTTTGACATGCAACAATAACACATCATTATTCAGAAAATCAAATCCCATGTTATGGCCTTGCGTTTCCTCCCAATAAGCGCCTTATTTAAAGTCATAGGTCGACGTAGATCCTGCCTCACTCTATTATGTTGGAGTTAGGCCTTGTATCACTACGTAATTCTTATTTAACGTTTGGGAGGAGCTGAGGTATCATAAACATCACGACTTATCTAATGTGATTAATTGTTCTAGAGTGAGACTTGATTAGGTAATTTAGCGCTTCAATACTCTATTCTCATTTCTTCCGACACTCGATATTAATCAGCGATATTTTGGAGAATGATTTGAAGCGTGCTATCAACATGAAATTTTTCATTTTTTTCTAGAGATTCTCCTCGGGTAGGGATATATATACTTTTTTTGTGATTGTTGTGGTTTTCCATAATAGATAGTTTGGTGGTCAAGTAATTTAGTTGAGATAGTAGTGAGGCTATTATAAAGTTACTCCCGACTTGTTGATCTGCCTTAACTGCCTTTCCAACCACTCCATCTGTCATTCTTAGATGACCTGCACACACACACATACAAAACAAAAAAAGAAAAACAAAACTAAAAGTAAAATTAGTACAACTACACTACAAAGAACAAAGAACTACAAGTAACTATATTTTCGCGTGACACCACTCCATGGCAGCGACGCCATTTTGATGCTTCAATATGTGTATCATTTTATATTTCGTGATCTATGACACCAACCTACAGATTGAGTTTCTGCGAATTTGTCACGACCAGGTGTAAACCCCTGACGAGACCGACGTCGTTGACCTCTCAGAGGTCGCAGACAAGCCTACATACATCATTCTTACTTCATTAAGGTCAATTTTAGGGGAAAATTTGAAACTTTTTGTTTCCTTACATTCTTACTAAATATTTTATTACATATATCTAACATTAAGATCATCAAATGAAAGAAGTAGTTTGCAGCTGAATAAATGTGTACTTGACAAAACAACACCAATATAATGTCTGAAATAAAATGGTAAATGAAAAACTAGTGGAACATGCTCCACTAGGTAATGCCTACATATAAGCTAGAAAATAACAGTAGACATCCTCGCATTCATGAGGGCCTACCAAGTCCAGATGAAAGCTCCACATCCGCATAGTTGCAACGTCATACTGTAAGATCTAACGTCCACCTGTGCTTGCACCTAAAAGTAGATATTTGTATGGAATAAGTACACACTTGCACTAAGTATGGGTATATGCAAGCACACACCAACGATATGCATGAGAAATATAAGCTCTTTCATAACAACATTATTTATGGAAAGTCAAGTAAGTGGATTTGCAAAATTTGGATTAGGAAAGTCAATGGAAGTAACATAATTCACATAGCACATATCATAATTCACAAGTTAGTGGACTCGCCAAACCTATTATTTTACAAACAGCACGTAACATAATTCACATAGCACATATCATAATTCATATAAGACATGACGTAGTTCATATCATTCATTCGTATACCATGAGACCTTAGAATCATGGACTTGATATTAATACTTCCCAAAAATAAGGATCAACATATTGGACCTCAACTAGGGAGTCTGCTTTAGCAAACACAGAGTCTGCTTCATTCATTCATACGTACTTCGTATCATTTAATTCTTGGGTCAGTGTAAACACCATCTATACCTAGTATGTAGTTAAATACTTCCATCGTGTTCGTTGTCCAATGACAAAGAATGACCTAATATCATTAATTGAATATTACTCAACTCTTCCTCATCCTATACTAACACTGTTGGTATCATTCGTTTCATTATATGCATCATTTGAGGCTGGCCTCATTCATTCATTGGGAACTTTAACTTTAACCCATATAAATCATGTGAGCATGATGAAATCTAGTGCCATGAAACAGCAAAGAGGTCGAATCAGCGGCCAAAGTGACCGAAAACATGGTAGCATACATGGGAATTGAACCCCGCCATCCCTATATTGGCAGTATTGGTTCGAAGACTAGGAGATATAAGGAGACCCATACCCAGCATTCCAGACAGTCTCATTTCATGAGAGTTACGTAAACCTCCGCCCTTCCCGAAAAAGGCATCACAACTCATAGCTAGTCTATGAGTTCTCAGTATAAAGTTCCAATACATTAAACTCAAACGTCATGGAAGTTGCCTTCTAGTATGAGGACATCATAGATCAATAGATGATTTCTCATCTCAGCATTAGTATTATGTGTGTATATCTCATTACTTTCATTTTAGTGTTCATGAAGACTAGTATCTTCATTATGTTTACACTCTCATAGGTGAGTATGTTTTGGTAAAATTTATTTACGCTCATTTGCGATTGCTCTCATCTTTTACATTAGCCTCATATCATGTTGTCACCACATTCATTAACATAAGCACATTTGCTCTTCATAATTACCCACCCCTTTTTATGTGAATGTTTATTTCATCATATGAGAATGCACTTGGCCATTTGGTGTATTTCACACTCTTACTTACCCTTCTATGGTTACGTCATTTCATCATCCATTTCATCATATGCCAACTCACTTGGACATTTGGTGTGTTTCACACTCGTACTTAACCCTTCTCGGGTTTCATGAATTCATTCTCCATTTCATCATTTCATTGTTCATTTCATCATATGTCAATGCACTTGGACATTAAGTGTATTTTACACTCGTAATTATAACTTCTAGGGTTTTATACGCATACAAGGCATGAGGCTTCATTCGTAGTTCGTTTAAGTTATTTATATCTTCCTAAGATTATGTAGTACAAGACTTATGCATCTTTAATATATGCCAAGATCTCAATTTACATCTACGTAGGTGGCATTATTCTTGAAAATTTAATTCACGTATTACATATGTATCAATACGGAAAGTTGGGCAAGGGAACCTAAGCTCGAATCCCTTGTATAAAACTTATATTTTTCCTTGATTTAATTTTTAGTCCTCATGATATTCGACCCTAGATCGAGCCCAAACATCAACATTTCTTATTAGTTACTTTTCTTTAGAAATTCTCTCCTTTGGCTGAGCGGTTGTGGGTTCGAACCCCCACTGCCCCCTTTATTTTCCTAGCTATTTTCCTTGCGCGTTTCGCATTACCCAAGGGGTTGTGGGATCAAACGCCCACAACCTCTCTTTTTTTTCGGTTGGGACTTTGTGGCTTTGAGTTCGAACCCCCACAACCTCCTTAGTTTTATTTTCATTTACATAAACATAATTAAATAAATAAATTAGCTAATTTCAAGAACGTCCCTTCTAAATTGATTAAAAATAGGAGAACATTTGACATAACCAAATCTTTAAATTTTCTAAGGGTTTCGACTTCAGCATGAATTTTTAATTAATTAATTAAGTTTCCAATTTTATTAATTAAGTGACCTGGGCTAATTACTAAAGTCCACTATGTCATTAGGACCATAACAAACATATTTGGACATCCTAGGTTAGGTACTAGAATGTTTCTATAGTTAGTTACCCGGCTAGTGATGTTCTCAGGATCCTCCGTAGTGCTCAAATGAGTAAAACATGGGTCATTAAAACCTTAAAAACTCACGAATCCTTAGACTGTCTGACCATTCTTTTTGATATTCTCTTTGCTGAAAAACCTGAATAGTCACATCCTAACTCAGCATCCTAATATCCTAACTTAATTTGCCATAAGTAACTTCTCCCTGGGGTTACAATTCATGTGCATTGGGTACTCCTTGTTCCTCTATATTCCTCCTAGCTAGATGACATCTTGCTGCTCATGATAGAGTCATGAATATCTAAAAACACGTGCAAGTACAAGTTAGAGAAAAACTTTTTAGAGATAAATTCTAATGCATGGAAGGAATATTAAAAAAGTGAAGAAATTTCTAAATGTTGTAGCCTTCTAACTATAGATATGGCATGTTTAACACCGATAACTAGGAATCTATAGACACAATTTTCTAGAATCGCTAAGACTCCTGAACTTTGTGCCCTAATAAAACTTTTGTCACGCTCAGAGACACACCCTAGGCGTGGCAAGCACTCGAAGCCCATTGCTGGACTCGAGCGTATCCTTTGCTTTGCTTACTTAACTCAGAGGAAGATAATATACATTTCACGACCGAAATCTAGACCCCATACGAGACCGGCGTCATTGACCTTTAGATGTTGCATACAAGCGTACATACGTCATTCTTACTTTATATAGGTTAATTTTAGCAGAAAATTTAGACTTTTTATTCTTCTATTTCGTGATAAACATTTTTAACTTGACATCATATCCATTCACAAATCAACCGTCTAATATAGAAATAATCAAATGAATGAAATAGTTCATAATTGAATTAACAGTATTTTTGCCAAAATGACACCAATACAAAGTCTGAAATAAAAGTGGAAAGAAAAACTAGTGGAATATACTCAACTAGATAAAGCCTATATCTAAGATATATAACCACGAAAGACATCCTTGAAAGCATGAGGGCCTTCCCAGCCCGGAAGAAAATGCAACGTCCGGATAGTTGTACGTCAACCTGTAAACTCTAGCATCCACCTGTTTTTGAATCTAAAAATATAGAGGTATATGGAATTAGTAGACAGCTGGACTAAGAATAGGTATATGCAAGCACACCAACGACATACATGAGTAAGAATCTTTATTTCCTAGCAAAATGATTATGTAATGTCAAATCAGTGGACTTGTAAAATTGGGCTTAGAAAAGTTAGTGAACTTTAAGAATTTTAATTAGGAATGTCATGCAATTAGAGTAACATGCATCATCATACTTATCATATTGCATACATCACATAACATCTTACACATAGAAGATATCACATTGCATATAGCGCATAACATGTTTTATAGCATTCATTCATATGTCATGAGACCTTGGAATCTTGGAATTGACATTAAGACTTTCCAAAATAAGGGCTCAACATATGGGACCTCAACTAGGGAGTCTTCATTAGAAAACATGGAGTATGCTTCCTTAATTCATACATACTTTATTTCATTCATTCATAAGGTATTCTAAACACCAGCTATACCTACGATTTAGTTTAAGACTCTTACCGGGTTAGCTCTTCAATGACCAAGAATAACCTAGTATCGTTACTTGAGTATAGCTCAACTCTTGATTGTCCTATCCTAAAACCTTTCGTATCATTCATTTCATCGTGTACATCATCTGAGGTTGACCTCATTCATTCATTGAGAACTTTAACTTTAGCTGACATATATCATGTGAGCATCATGAAATCCATTGTCTTTCCCACAACGAAAAGAGGTGGAATCACCAGCAAAAGTGACTAAAAACATTCTAGCGCATAGAGGGGATTAAACCCTTCTTGAACCCTACATTGGTAGTATAGGTTCAAAGACTAGGAGATATAAGGAGACCCATTCCAGGCTTGCTGGACAGTCTCATGTCATGAGAGTTACGTGAACCTCCTCCTTTCCCGAAAGAAGACATCACCTCTCATATCTAGTCTATCTGTGATCAGTATGAAGTTCCATTTCCTTCAACTCATACATCATGGAAGTTGGTTTCTAGTATGAGTACATCAAAGCTCCATAGATGATTTCTCATCTCATCATTAGTATTAAGTGTGTTAATCTCAATACTTTCATTACAGTGTTCATAGAGATTCGTCAATTCATTACCTTTACACTCTCATAGGTGAGTACATTTTTGTAACATTTACTTAGGCTCATTTGAGATTTATCCCTTTTTTTACATTAACCTCATATCATGGTGTCACCACATTCATTAACATTAGCACATTTTCTCTTCATAATTACTGATCCCTTCTTACGTGAATGTTCATTTCGTCATATATCAATATAGTTGGCTATATAGTTTGTTTCACACTCTTACTTAACCCTTCTAGGGTTTCATAATTTCATTGTTCATTTCATCATTTCATTTTTCCTTTCTTCATAAGCCAATGCACTTGGCCATTTAGTGTAACTTACACTTGTACTTAACAATTGTAGGGTTTCATCATTTCCTTTTATACATCTTACGTTCACTTATTTTTAATCGTATGCTAAACTTATGGGTCTATTCATACAAGCCATGAGACTTCATTCATAGTTTGTTAAGTAACTCATAGCTTCCTAAGGTAATTTAGTAAAAGACTTATGCATATTCTATGTATGCTAAGATTTTGATTTTGATCTAAGTAGGTTACATTTTTCTAGAATTTTAATTCACGTATGGTTTATGTATCTATACGGAAATTTGGGGAAAGGGAACTCATGCTCTAATCCCTTTAACAACACTTACATTTTTTCTTGATTTTATTTTTAGTCCTCATGAGATTGGACCCTAGATTGAACCCCAAATTCAAAATTTATTTTTAGTTCTTTTTTTTTCTAGAAATTCTGTTCTTTGGCCGAGGGGTTGTGAGTTCGAATCCCCACAACCCCCTTTTTCTTTTCCTATTTATTTTCTTTGTCCATTTCGGCTTAACCAGGAGGTTTTGGGATCAAAACCCCACAGCCTCGCCTTATTTCTTTCTTTATTTCTCTTAGGACTTAGAGGTTGTGGGTTCGAACCCTCACAACCTCCTTATTTTTTTAGTTTCATTGAAAAGTTAACTACTTAAGCTCTGGCAGTGAGGTTTTTGGATCGAGCCCCCACACACTCACTTTATTTTCTTTTTAATTTTTCTCTTTGTCTCCTCCTTCAGCCAAGAGGTGTTGGTTTAGAATCGCACTCTTATTAATTTAAAATTCCCCTATTATTCTCCTTTTTGGTCGAGAGGTTGTGGGTTTGAATCCCACACCTCTCATTTATTGTTTTTTTCAACGTTCATGTAGTGAGGTCTTGTGTTAAATCCCCACTTACCTCACATGTTTTTAATATATTTTAAACCTCCCAAACTCATGTATTCTTGCGGAAAATTCCATCACCAAGTGTTGAAAATTTTATTAAATTTTCTAGCTTTTATTTAACAACATTCATACGTTTTTGAGGTACTTTAATAATTCGTTTAACACATTCTTAGGTGTAGATTCATTGTTTTTTTAGCTTAGATTTCTAAACTTAAGATCAGCCACCTTACACTTTAATTAAAATAACAATTTACGCACCTTATAAACAATAATTAAAATCATTAAACAAGTCGTCTTAAGACATCAAATGGAGAACAACAATAAATATTTTACACATTGCGGCACATAATTTTCGGTTGACATCATTGAACATGATTACTATTTCCAAACAAAATGATAAGGAACTTCATATTTTACACTTAGCTACTATAAACCATTCAAGCTGCATGATTTCTATACTAATTGAGACTGATATCGGTAGGAGACTAGGGACAAGGAATTCAACAATAATGGGGACAGCCCTAGTTTCATACGTTGAATTTTGTAGAAAAAACATTCTCTTGGAGAAAGAAATCTAAGAGAGAAAAACCATACCTTGTTCTAGCTTTTAAAATCTTCTAAGCGCTGCCCACAACCTCCCTTACACCTTTAACACAAACCCGTCGAGAAGATGATGCAAAATTTTCTTTTCTTAAGTTAGCTTGCTTGCTTGTATATTATTTTCTAAGTTCTTTGGGCGTAGAGAACTTTTGATTTTTTCTAATGTTTTTATCTTCTTTTCTTGCATATAAGAAAAAACAATTTTGACGAGAGAGATAGAGAGATTTAGGCGTCAGAGAGAGAGTTTGTGTGAAATAGTTCCTCTTAAAACTAGGATAGTTGGCAACACTTAGTCAATTTAAATGAAAGTTAATAAATAAATAAATAATAAGTAATAATAAAATCTGATTTTACTTTTTAAATCAGCCATTAATTATTAATTTATTAAATGAATTTACCAATAACAAAAATCACATAAAATCATTGTTCCCACTTAGGTTGGAACCCGGGTCGAGCAGGACTTCATTTGAAGGGCTCAATTTTGATTCTCTCTCCCCAAATAGCCCATCCACTTTATTAATTAAATATTTAATTACATATTTAGCTTAATTATGATACTACCATTATCCATGAAACAGACCTTTTTACCCGTAGACCCTTCAAACCTAAGATTTCTTCTTTTTAAGTCTGTGAAAGACTGCTTTGAGTAAATCTTCGTACTCGAGAGCCCTTCATGGTTGGACCCAACCTTTCAAAGCTCTGCTAACTTCCCAAGTTATTTGTCTTTGTTGTTGAAAGGGTTTCGAGGTCTGGTTCTACACACATCAATCCGTGTGAACCCTGGTCTAATCGTAAGCATTCTTGACACATTAAGCAATTTTTATCTTATCCATTTTTAGGCTTGTTATGATGTATAACTATATTTTTCAAAACTGGATTGAAATTATAAAAAACTAATTAACTTTTTGTAAAGATCAAAACATTCAGCTGGCCAAAAGTTGCAACCCTAGTCTTAACAAATGGAAAGAAATGAAATGTTTAAAGGACTAAGATCTGATTGTCTATCAATCAATCCTCTAAAACATAGATGGATGTTATTACAGACCCCACAACATCCTAATAAGGAGCTAAAAGCAATAAATTAATCCTCCGCAATGCAAAGAGTCTCAAAAACTGACTGTGGAGTGCTCAATTGTATCAATGATGCACTGGATGCCAATCATTGTTACATGTGTCTATATTATAATACTATTCAAGACAACTAGCATTAGTACATTGAATTTACCAGTATGCTCGTTTGAATGCGAAACAACATAGGCTAAAAAGAATCTGAAGGAAACTCAAGAATTTATCTTGCTCAACTCGACTCAAGATACTTAACTCAATTCAATATAAAAAAATTGTAAAATAAGTTCAATATAAAGAAAAATAATTCTAAAAATGTTGTAATCTCTTTATATATGAAAAGATACAATTAAATCCGACATGTATCTAAACATACAAGTAAATTTTGTATATATATATATATAAGTAGATTTAACTTATGTGGGAGTTTCTGAAAACCAACAACCATCACATAAGCATATAGTGATGATACATCAATCTACCTCACGTTGCCAGCGTATCCTATACCCGACCGAAGGTATAAAACCTTAAATGACTTATGGATCCACTAGTCTACTGTGAAAATGGTTTATCTAAAAAGTACAACCTTTTCTACCCATAGTGGCTATATAGTTTTATGCAGATGTGAGTTATCTGAACTCTTGCTTGTCCCAAATTTGGTGCTAAAATCTACTCCAAAAATATATTGGCTCTTATATTTTTAAAATATGGTTCTTCTGTCATTTGAGATTAGTGCTAAAAATATATTTCAAAGGTTATCCTGGAATACTCAGTCTCGCTACTTGCTTCATTTAAAGAGCTATTAATTTTTTCAGAAAACTAACCTGAAGGCTCTTTGGAAATCTAGTTTCCATTCTTTTTAGATGTAAAAACAATTTTTTACATCTTTTTGAATACTTACTTCCCATATGCTACTTCAAGAAAAGACTTCACATTACTCTGAACGTAACTCAAACATAAGTCTTAATACGAAGTTAAAACGTTTGTGAAAGACTTACGAATCTTAAACTGAACTTGCTCTCATTATCTTTTCGCTTTACTCAACTTGATCTTTAAGTCGTAAAAGAAAGTTAAATTCATTTGTAAATGAATTCTCCAAAAGACTCTAAGAACTTTCTAGACTTAGCTCTTAACTATCCTTTAATTTAAAGTTAAGGATTCACGGTTGTTATTCATGTTTCTGGATGATCTATATATGTTTAGAGGTCTTTAGTAGTTATGATCATTACAAAGTGTGAAAACACAATATAATGTCTTACATGGACGAAACTATGAAAACTAGATGAAAACGCAAATTCGGCCGCATTTGCAGCATACCAGGCCACCCTCATTTGACAGAAGCTCCATTGTTTCGCACTGTAGGTGCGCCATTGCAGGCCCTTTGGCACCTATGGGCCGCGCTGCGTCAGGAACTTCCCAGGTGAAGCCGGACGAATTATCATCTCATTTCTCAATTTCACTTAGATCTCAAAATCCAACCTTTTTAGGATTAAATAACGCTAATCCAAAAATAAGTGGCACGTGGGTGAACGAATCCAATATTGACATAGACTCACATACCTTTTATGTATCACCTTCTACGAAATCCACAAGTTAACTTCCACGATCATTTCAAGTCTTGCCCTTTTTCTTTTTTCTTCTCTTGTAGTTTCTCCTTATATGTACCGTGAACTTTCAAACTTTGTAAACTAACTTAGTGCTTATTAGAGCAATATTAAACTCCTAAAAATTGATTACAATAATAGGGTAGTGAAAAGACTAAAAAAATATTTAAAATCCTTGATTTGAACATTTACTTAATTCGTCAAACAAACTTCCAAAGGGCATAACTCATTCATAATAAACTGAAATCGCGAAAACTTTGTGGTCTTGAAAATACGTTCAAAGGCTTTACAACCATATTAGGAACTAGACCTAACTCATCCTGAGCTATGAGTTATGAGCGTTGAAATTTGACCAAAATTTCTCTTTTAATTTATTTTAAATATCTAGATTTCCTTGTACTTTCCACAAATAGTATTTCCATATTTTTAAAAAAATTCTAGTTCTTTCTAGTTGTGAGATGTTACACTAACCTGTCCATTTCACTTGTAGGTTAATGCTTTCGGAAATCCACTAGGATCTCCACGTGAATAACCACAAGTTACCGATGAGTCTACTCTAATATAAATACCTAAGGCAAGATAGATTTCAAAGATTGAGCAAGAACAAAAGGCATCATCTACTTCTCTAGGAAAAACTTTAAAAGGGTTGACTCCTTATTCAAATGATATTTCTCGAGTTCTTCAAAAGCGTAATGGAGCTATTTCTATCTTTGAACTAAAATATTTTTTTAATCCACAAAAATAAATGCATTTTGGGTCTTTTCACAAAGATTTGTGTAAAATTTTCAAGTATATGAGTGAGATGAAATTATTAGATCATTATACATTGAATATCGTTGTAGATTCTCTTTTTTATCATGTTATATCTTATGATGAAGAACACTCTAATATTATTGAAATGGTGCATGAACATAAGAAGATAGAGTTGATTTCCAATGCCAAAAAGTTTCTTGAATTGTTCAAATTAGAGGAGGGTGAGAAGGCAGAACATGGTTCGTCTAACAAGAAATCGCTAAAGAAGGTTAAGCAAAAGCCGTGGAAAATTCCAAGAATTAAAAAGGGATTTCAAGACGTTTTAGAAGCTGCTAACAACAATTTTGAGGAGATTGAAGCAAGATACTTGATAATATGAGCTTATTAAAACATGAAGATTCAATTTGTTTGGAACAGATAAGAGAGTGCTAGGAAGCTAGTCATCAAGATTTTACCAACAACAAGTTAGACTTACATTAGGCCTTCTATTTTCTTATCCTTTTTTGTTTTGTTTAGCATTTGATTGATGTTTTAGACAATTTTATAGTAATGAAGGTCTTTCCTCATATCATGTATTTTTATAGTATTTTCCGATTAAAATTTGGTATTTTATTTTTTATTTTAAAGTTTTAGTAATTCAAATTCATTGCATATTTTGCATGCCATTAAAAATGAATATAGTGTAAGTTCATCATTTTTAAGTTTGCACATTCAAACATGACTCATGAATTTTGTGGAATTTGATTCTTCAACTCGTAAAAGGTTTTAGGATATAAACTTAGAAAATCATAGAATTCAAAGACATTGACTTGAAACTTTGTTTATTTAACCACCTCTACATGCAAACTTGTAAGACTTATCTCATTATTTTTTTATAATTTGAAGACATCAACTTGTATTTTTTAATTATTCAAAGAACTCAACTCGCATAAAAGTATGAATTTAAGGGTTTGCACTCTCCTGTCAAGTCTACTGTCAAAGAAACTCATTTTTCATAAGGGTTTGCACTCTCCATTGACCCATCAATGCTTTGTACAAGTCAAATGTTTGATGAGACAAAATATATACTAAAATTCTTATCGCTTTGAGTTTCATATGACAGATCAAGTAGGAACATGTTGTTTTTTGACATTCATGAAACTAAACTTAGAATATGGTTCTAACCACCTACATACCTCAGTGAAGATAATCAAGTTACAGCGTAAATATAGGGACTGAGTGATTTTCATAAAAAAAAATTTATATCGTGCACAATTTATACTCTTTCTATAAAGGAGTGACATGCACTTTAGCATCGTACCTTATGGAGCATTATCTTACTTCAAGCGTAATACCTCTTTATGAATTTGACATTAATAGGACCGATCCTTATACCATCAGCATCAACAAGCTTGTAAGCACCATTTTAATATGCTTGTTGTACGACATAAAGTTTATCCCACTATGAGGTAAGTTTTATCCCAAAGTTGTGAGAAGTAATGATGGGCCTTCTTACAGCGTTTGTTTCAAACATAGAAGCACCTCTTATTGAAAGCATGAGATAGACGAGCTTAATAATATTTAAGGTTTTGTTTGGTTTCAAGCCTCTATTAATCAAGTGCTTCTGAATTAATAAGATGTAGTCGAACATCTTATTCTTTAGTAGCCGCTTCTTGAGTAGCAACTCCCAAGGAACGTATTTGACGCTAAACTAGCAAGACTGCTTCAACTCCAAAATCAAGTAGGTGTTGCTTGATATTGAGTGCGGTTTGAAGTTCTATATGCCCGCACCTCTTCTTCCATTCTTTCATGTCGATCATGTTTGGACTTGGAGATAACTTTCGTGAGAAGATTGCATAGAGTCTTATTGAATTCTTCAGCAAGACCACTAGCGCCAACATGTTATTGAGGATTTATGTTTCTTGAAGCTGAAGAGATAAAAAATCTTATTAATTAACTTGTTATCATATGGCTTACAATTTTACATTATTATGTAACGAGAGATGCCAAAGAGATAGATGAGATATTCACTCGGATTAAATTTGAACCATTCTCATTCTTTGAATCTTTAAGAGCGACAACTGCAGCCCATTTTGAGAAGTAATTTATTGCAGCAAAGATGTACAAGTTTCCTCCAGAAGATTTTGGTAGTGTTTCCACAACATCTAAATCGCAAGAATCAAATTGCCAAGATACGATAGTTTGATTCAATTCTTTGGCAGTACGATGTATGAGAGTAGAATAAAATAGACAAGCAATGCACCTTCGGCATAGTCTAAGCAATCCTTCACCATGGTTGGCTAATAATATCCCATCATGATTATGTGAAATGGAGTTTTGGTAGGGAATGATGTTATCCACATACTCCTGAGTCTGAGTCTTGCTAGCTTGAATCATTTCTTCCTCTCTCAAACATCGTAATTGTACACCCTCAAATGATCTTTTAGATTGTCCGTGTAGTAAAGGAAACAAGGTGCACGATAAAGAATGTTCGTCCTACTCCTTGGATTTACTAAGAAAATCCCATAACACATGTAATCAATAATGGGTTTTTTCCAATCTTCCTATGCGGCTTCAGAAATGGCAACGAAATGCTCAAGCTCTTTTTATATATATTCTTCCTCATTTGGCAGTGGTATTATCATTCTTTGACAATGGTAACTTGAATTTGATCAGGAAGGGTTAGCATTAAAGTTTGGGTATCCAATGCATAGTCTATCTTATTTTCCATTCTACGCACACATTGAAGCCCACATCTCTAAGTCATCGAATTAGCTTTTAAGCATAATCATGATAAGAATGCAATTTGGGTTTCTTCACCTCATAACTTTCCAAGAGTTCATTAATCACCAACTTAGAGTCAGCAAAGACTTGTAAGGTTAACTTTTTCATGTCGATGGCCATATCATGTCCCAATTTTTACGTTTGGTATTCAGAAACATAATTTGAGAAACATTGATTCAAAGTAAAGGAGAATGGTACAATATCCTCTTGTGAATTGATGAACACTATGCCAGCGCCTGCTCCACCACAATGTGCAGCCCTATAAAATTACATTTTCTAAGGAGGCCAAATTTCAATAGGCATTGCATCTTCATTAGGAAGTTCATTAGTTAACTCCCAATCGTCATGTATCAAATGGTCTACCTAAAAATCCACTAATGTTTTCCCCATAAAAGCTTTTCGAGAGATGCAAACAATCTCAAATGGTTTGAATTGGAAGTGCCATTTTTCTAGTTTGTCCCTAAGGACAGGAATTGATAACTAATTTGATTGGATTTTCTCAAGAAATAAGCCCGACAACATGAGCTTAAAATGATATTTCATATTTTGAATTGACCTTTTTTGTGACACAACATAGAGATCAATGGCTTTCCATTAATAGGAGTTGATACAATTTGATACATTTAAAGGCATAGTTACATGTTTGGTCGCAATTAAAAGGATCACCTTTCATCATGGGACGACAGAACGTTTGGAATCTTCCCGGTAGATTTTAGATGATCTCCCTCAAGTAGGGTAGCTTTCCTTGGAGAATTTTTAACTCATGAATATTTCTAGGCTTAAGAATCTTACATATTGCATAAAATTTGGCTTGATCAATTACAATTACTCAATGTCTCATATTTAATACAAAGAACTTGCAACTAAGAACTTCAAAGGCATATTTTAATGGATTCATCATTAGTTATCACTCTGCTTTCTTGACTTTACCGCCAATTCATCAACATAGCATTCAACATTTCTATGGAGCAAGTTATCAAATAAATTTTGCATAACACTTTGATACATTTCACAAGTATTCCTGAAACAAAATGGCATTCACTTTGTAACAATAAATACCTTTAAGTGTGCGAAATAAGGTGATTTGATCATCCTTTTGTGCCATGCATATTTCATTATAACCACCAGAACCATCCATGAATAACATCTTCATATAACAAGTAGAGGCATCAATCAAGACCTCTGGCATAATAAGAGAAAACTTTATCATTAGGGCATGCATTGTTGAGATCTCTACAATCAACATAAACTCGAATTTGACAATTCATCTTCCTCAAAAAAGCAACACTAGAAATCCATGTAGGATATTTAACCTCACGAATAAAACCTACCCCAATGATTTTATTAACTTCAGTTTCTATCAACTAACAAAGTCAGTCCTAAAACGTCTTTGAGCTTGCTTAACAGAACGAGAACCATTTTTGACTGCCAACTGATGGACATTACTTAGGATTCAGTCGATGCATGTCTTTATAACATCAAGAAAAGACATCCCATTATTCTTTAAGATGTTCATATAAGAATTTATTGACCAACTTCAAGAAAGGAACTCAAGTAAGCTCACCTTGGGTCTTCATAAGTTATTAGGTTATCTACTCTGTTCTTTACACCTTCTTCATTTCCCGATGGAGCATCTCCAACATCTTCATCTTCTTAAGGATCATTTTCATTGAGAAATGTATGACAATACGAGAAAATATCTTCTAACTCTTCATCAATCATTGTTAGGGGCAAAGAATGGTACTCATTTTGGATGGTAATATGATGCGAGAAGCCTATAGTTTCTTCATCTTCCGAGGGCTATTTGATCTAAACAACATTGTGAGCCATTGCCTTGAGTTTCTCTTCACATGAAAACAGAAGTTACACTTAGCTCCTCCGTCTAAAAGGAATAAAAAAATTTAAATCCTTTCAAATCAAATGTTAAGTAGGTGTTGTAACTTTTAAATAACTTGTCCAGTTCTTTTTTTTCATTAATGGACCTAATCTCTCAAACGCGAAAGTTCTTACAGTTGATTCTACAAGTCGATCAAAGACAAAAGGCTTTTTGTTTGAAGTAGCAACACTATTTTCAAGATATATATGCTTATTTCTTGACCATCTTATGGATGTATGAATTGGATGTGGTTGACTATAGCCTAAGACTTCACGTGCTTGTTTAGTTGTATCTTCTGATGAAAGTTTTCCTATGGATAGCTAAATAGGTTGGTATCCTCATTTCACAATTAACTTGTACGAATTGGGATCAAACCTTTTCTTGAGTTTTGTAGGAGGCGCAACTTCTCGCACTGGATATTGCGCGATTAACCTTTCTGGAAGCTATGAAGACATTTATAGTACTAATCCATCTTATATGAAGAGTTATCCTTCTCAAATTATTTTATTGAAGGTTAGATGATTGACATTTTTGTTTCTTTACATTAGGAACATTGAAAAGTCTAGTAGTCAGTTTTTTCTTCGAATATGTGACCTTCTATTAATAAAGAACGGGATAGAGTTCTTTAGCTTCAACTTCAACCTTTCTGTCACGACCCAAAACGGGGCCGCGACTGGCACCCACATTTACCCTCCTATGTGAGCGAACCAACCCATATAGACCTTAACATTTCAATATATAACAACAGAAAATAATGCGGAAGACTTAAACTCATAAATAAAAACAATCTAAAACTATTATTATTATCCCCAAAATCTAGAAGTCATCATCACAAGAACATCTATCCTCAAATTACTAAACTAAAACGTCTAAGAAGCTAAAACAAATAAAAGCTAGTCCATGCCGGAAGTTCAAGGCATCAAGACTTGAAGAAGAAGATCCAGTCCAAGCTAGACGCATTAGCTCACCCTGAATTTCCGAAAGTAGTGAAGACTGGCTAGATCTACTGTTGAGTTGAAGTTGACGGAACGTTTGCTGCATTCCACAAATAACAAAGAAGAAAACATAAAAATAGTGGGTCAGTACAACCACAAGTACTGAGTAGATATCATCGGCCAACTCAAAATAGAAAACAGTATATATCAGTTAATATCATAAATCAACTATAAACTCAACATGTAACAATAACAAGTACTATAATCATCAATAAGTACCATTAACTTCATCCATGAGGGCGCAAGCCTCAATACCATGCTTATTTGGGAATTAAGTTCATTATGTTGAGTATATTCTCATCTTTCAAGATTCATTATCTTTCTTCCTCTTGTGTCGGTACGTGACACTCCGATCCCCTACATGTGTCGAAACGTGACACTCCGATCCCCTATATGTGTCGGAACGTGACACTCCGATCCCCTATATGTGTCGGAACGTGACACTCCGATCCCCTATATGTGTCGGTACGTGACACTCCGATCCCCTATATGTGTCGGAACGTGACACTCCGATCCCCTAATTCTACGTGTCGGTTCGTGACACCCGTCCCACTAATACTATGTGTCGGAACGTGACACTCCGATCCACTAATACTATGTGTCGGAACGTGACACTCCGATCCACTAATCTCATTATATTCGTTCATCAAGCCTTCTTTATACCAAGGCATCATCCATCCCATTACTTTAATTCATCAAGACTTCTTTTATACCAAGGCATTATCATTAATAAGTAGATTAAAGTTTCTTTCAAGATTTGGGATTCAATGGTTTTCATCATGCTTATTTCATCAAAATCACATAATCATATTCATGCAAGCATACAATTAAGCATATAGACAGGTTTACAATACCACCAATACATATCATTCACTATTAAGAGTTCACTACGAATATCGTAAAATAACCATAACCTACCTCCACCGAAGGATTGGAATCAACAAGCAATTTCCCAAGCTTTGATATTCTTCTCCCTTGTTCGACTCTCTCTCTCTCTCTCTCTTTTCTTATCTCTTTTTCTTATTCAAACCCTCTTTCTTTTACCCTAATTATTCTATAATTAAGAATGAAAGATGGTAATAATGACCCACTAATTAACTTAAGGTTACCTATTTTAACCCCCAATTAATTAGATTATTAATATTAACCCTCAAACTTTATAATTAAGGAAGAATAGTCCAAAACGTCCCTTAAAACGTGGAAAGAAATCCGATTCTGACTGGGACTACGCGACCTGTGACGGGCCGTCATGCCTGCGACGGTCCGTCACGCAGGTCGTCGCAGCCTCTTAAAACTCAAGTGGACTGTGACGGTCTATCACCCCTGTGACGGTCCGTTCTGTCAGTTCGTTACGGAGTTCAGAGAGTCGATTTTCAGTACCAAATTTCAGAATTCTAAGTGTCATGGAACGAAACCTCTGTGACGGACCGTCGTGCCTATGACGGTCCGTCGTGGTGTCTGTAGTCTTGGCCAGTTTTTCCAGAAATAAAATCTGCTGCTCAAAACGACTAAACGGGTCGTTACAATAGATACCAATTTACCCATCGTTCGTCCCCGAACGATCAAAAGAAGAAAAACAAGGGCGGAAGGAAGTACCTGAATCTGTAAACAGATGTTGGTATTTTTCTTGCATATCTGCCTCCTTCTCCCAAGTAGCCTCTTCAACCGGTCGATTCTTCCATTGAACCTTGATGGATGTAATTTCTCTCGACCTCAACTTGCGAACCTCCCTATCTAATATAGCAACCGGTTCCTCCTCATAAGTCAAATTCTCATCAAGAAAAACTGAATGCCAACGGATGATGTAGTTTCCATCTCCATGGTATCTTTTCAACATGGATACATGATATACCGGATGTACTCCGGACAGCCCTGGAGGTAAGGCTAATTCATAAGCCACCTCCCCTACTCGCTTTAGTACCTCAAATGGTCCAATATACCTAAGACTTAGCTTACCTCTTTTGCCAAACCGCATCACCCCTTTCATGGGTGAAACCTTCAACAAGACTCGTTCACCTTCCATGAACTCTAGGTCTCTAACCTTTCGATCTGCATACTCTTTTTGTCTACTTTGCGCCGCCAGAAGCTTTTCTTGAATAAATTTCACTTTCTCCATCGAATCCCTCAACAGATCAGTACCCCAAGGCCTAACCTCAAATGCATCAAACCACCCAATGGGAGATCTACACCTCCTCCCATACAATGAATCAAATGGGGCCATAGAAAATGCTTGAGTGGTAGCTATTATTGTATGAAAACTCTGCTAAGGGTAAGAAGCTATCCCAATGGCCACCAAACTCTATCACACATGCACGAAGCATATCCTCCAACACTTGAATCGTTCGCTCAGACTAACCATCGGTCTGAGGATGGAACGCGGTACTAAGATCCAACCTAGTACCCAATTCAGCATGCAATGTTTTCCAAAACATAGAAGTAAACTGCGTACCTCTATCTGATATGATGGATAGTGGAACCCCATGCAATCGAACGATTTCTGAGATATAGATCTTGGCTAACTTCTCTGCATTTTAGGTCACCTTGACCGGGATAAAATGAGCAGACTTAGTTAGCCTATCAACAACCACCCAAATGGAGTCATACTTACCCAATGTCTTTGGAAGACCAACCACAAAATCCATTGCAATTCTCTCCCACTTCTATTCAGGAATGGGCATTCTCTGAAGTGTTCCTCCGGGCCTTTGGTGTTCATACTTTACTTGTTGACAGTTTGGACATTTAGCAATAAAGTCAACAATATCACGCTTCATTCTACTCCACCAAAAGTGTTGCTTGAGGTCACGGTACATCTTGGTCGCGCCCGGATGTATCGAATACCTTGAACTATGAGCCTCTGCCAGAATAGTGTTGATCAAATCATCAACTCGGGGTACACATACCCTTCCCTTGATTCTCAAAACACCTTCTTCATCGATTGTCGCTTCTTTGGCGTCTCCTCGCAATACTTTATCTTGGATTCGCCTTAGTTTCTCATCATCAAACTGTTTTCCCTTAATCTTGTCGAGAAAAGAAGATCTCGACTCCACACTAGGCAACAATCCTCCCTTCTCATTTATTTCTAACCTCATCAAGTCGTTAGCCAGAGTCTGAACCTCTCTAGCCAATGGGCGTCTAGAAGCTTGCAAATGAGCTAGACTTCCCATGCTTCCCGCCTTTCTACTCAAAGCATCCGCTACAACATTCGCCTTCCCCGGATGATACAAAATAGTGATGTCGTAGTCCTTCAGTAGTTCCATCCATCTCCTTTGTCTCAAATTCAAATCTTTCTGAGTAAAGACATACTGTAGGCTACGATGATCTGTATAGACCTCACACTTAACCCCATATAAATAGTGCCTCCATTGCTTCAATGCAAATACTACCGCGGCCAATTCCAAGTCATGAGTTGGGTAGTTACGTTCATGCACTTTTAATTGTCTTGAAGCGTAAGCAATCACGTTCTTCTCTTGCATTAGCACTGCACCCAAACCCGAATAGGATGCATCACAATAAACAATGAAGTTCTTACCCTCTACCGGCAAGGTGAGGATAGGTGCAGTAGTCAACAAAGTCTTAAGCTTCTGAAAGCTTTCCTCACATTCATCTGACCATACAAATGGAACATTCTGCTTAGTCAAGTTCGTCAATTGGGAAGCAATAGAAGAGAATCCCTTGACAAATCGGCGGTAGTAGCTAGCTAACCCAACAAAGCTTCTTATTTCTGACACATTAGTGGGTCTCACCCAATTCTTCACTGTCTCAATCTTAGATGGATCTACCATCACTCCATCCTTAGAAACTACGTGCCTCAAGAAGGACACTGCATCTAGCCAAAACTCACACTTGGAGAATTTCGCATAAAGCTTTTTCTTCCTCAACAACTCTAACACAATTCTCAAATGCTCCTCATGTTCCTTCTTGCTCTTTGAGTATACCAATATATCATCAATAAATACGATCACGAAGAGGTCCAAATATGGCTTAAAAATCCCGTTCATCAAGCTCATGAACGCAGCAGGGGCATTCATAAGACCAAAAGACATCACTACGAATTCATAATGCCCATATCTAGTTCGAAAAGCGATCTTTGGCACATCCATCGCCCGTATCTTCAATTGATGATAACCGGATCTCAAGTCGATCTTTGAGAAAACAGATGCACCTTGTAACTGATCGAACAAGTCATCAATGCGAGGAAGAGGATATTTGTTCTTGATAGTTACCTTGTTCAGTTGTCTATAGTCTATGCACATCCGAAAACTCCCATCCTTCTTCTTCACAAACAAAACCGGAGCACCCCAGGGAGATGCACTTGGTCTAATGAAGCCTTTGCTCAACAACTCTTGAAGTTGTGCCTTTAACTCTCTTAACTCGGCGGGAGCCATTCTATAAGGGGGTATAGAAATGGGGCGAGTACCCGCTTCAAGATCAATACAGAAGTCAATATCCCTATCCGGTGGCATACCAGGAAGATCTGCAGGGAACACGTCCAAAAATTCTCGAACTACCGAAACTGATTCAATTGAGGGTACTTGGGTAGTGTCATCCCTAAGATGTGCCAAGAAAGCTAAGCAACCCTTACTAATCATCTTCCGAGCACAAATAAAGGACACGATACGAACCGGATTGGAAGTGTAGTCGCCCTCCCACACTAACGGATCTGCCCCAGGTTTGGCTAACGTCACAGTTTTAGCATTACAATCCAAAATCGCAAAATTCGGAGAAAGCCAAGTCATACCCAGAATTACATCAAAGTCACCCATTTCTAAAATAACCAAATCTACATAAGTGTTGCTCCCCACAAAGTTCACCAAACAAGACCTATATACCCTTTCAACTACCACAGACTCACCCACCGGAGTAGAAACACGAATAGGCATATCAAGTAATTCACAATGTAGATTTAGACCATTAGCAAATGAGGAAGATACATAAGAAAACGTGGATCCAGGATCAAACAATACGGAAGCCATGAAATCACAAATCAAAAGGTTACTGTGATGACAAAGATCCGATGCCTCCGCCTGCATCTCCCAGGGAAAGCGTAACAATGGGCCCTATCACCAGTCTTTCCGTTGCCCCTACCATGTTGTGTTGTAGTGGCTCCAATGTGCCCATTTCCTCTGCCGTTGTGGTGACCACCATTACCTCGACCACCACGTCCTCCAGAAAAGCGGCCTCTACCATGACCACCTCTACCTCTAGCTATTGGGGGTCTGTAACTCTGTTTTGGACAATTCCTCCTAACATGTCCAATCTCCCCACATCCATAACACTCTCTGGAGTCAGGCATAGGTCTCTCGGAGTAGTGTTGACCGTTCTGAGGTGGACCCCCAACTACAGTCTGTAGTGAAGACTGAATTGGTCGACTTGAGTAACCTCCGGAGCTCTGTCCTCTAGAGTAAGAACCATTAAACTCACCTCCCCTTCGAAACCTTTTTGATGTCGATGTCGTGGTGAAGTCATCTGGCTTCACTCCTTCCACATCTATCACAAAGTCTACCACCTCTTGGAAGGATGTTGCCGTAGTCGTTACCTGTAGGGCTGAAATCCGCAATTCTGACCTCAACCCCTTCACAAAACGGCGAATCCGCTCTTGTGGACAGAAACAAAGTTGGGTGGCATACCTTGTTAAAGCACGAAACTTAGCCTCATATGTGTTAACCGTCATCTTACCTAGCTCGAGACTCAAGAACTCATCCCTTTTCCTATCCCTCAAAGTCCGAGGGATATATTTCTCCATAAACAAGCTAGAGAATGATTCCCAAGTCATAGGGGATGCCTCTGTCGGTTGACACTCGATATGTGATCGCCACCACATTTTGGCGTTCCCTTGAAACTGATAGCTCACGAACTCAACACCGAACCGCTCCACTATACCCATCTTGTGTAGGAGCTCATGACAATCAACCAGAAAATCATAAGCATCTTCAGATTCTGCACCCTTGAAGACTGGAGGTTTCAATTTCAAGAACTTACTGAAAAGTTCGTGCAGATTGTTTGTCATTATCGGTCCAGTAGTCAAATGTGGAAATGTGCCTATCTCTAATGAGGCATCCATGCGGGGAGCCATAGTAGCCGCATGTCGTACCTCTGAAACCGGAGGTGTTGGTGCAGAAACCACTGGAGGTGCCTGACCGTGATCAGATAATCCGCTAAGATAAGCAAGTACTTGGTTGATCATCTCTGGGGTAGGTTGGGGTGGCAATTCCTCATTCTGCTCTTGTTCATTCACCCCATCCTCCCCCTCTCTTACTACCTCTTCAGTCGGTGGAGGAGTCACTGCCCTAGCATCAGATGGGCTAGGTGCTCGTCCTCTTCCTCTAGAGGACGTCCTCCCACGACCTCTACCACGGCCTCTTGCCGTTGCTCTTCCTCGAGCCACAGCCCCAGTGGCTGGCTCAGATGTTTCTTGCTGTGCCGTTGTTCCTGCTTCTTTGGTGCGGTCGTTGCTCTAGTTCTAACCATCTGCGAAATAGAGTGAAGATGGTCAGATACCAATTCGTATCGCCTAGATACCAATTGGACTCAAGTAGTAGCACGAAAGAAAGAATGAAAGAGTGAAATTTTCCTAAAGTCTTATAGCCTCTCAAGGAAAAGTAAAGGCGTCCCCCTACCGTTCCTTAAGACTCTACTAGACCTGTTCTTGTGTGATGAGACCAACGAACCTAATGCTCTGATACCAAGTTTGTCACGACCCAAAATGGGGCCGCGACTGGCACCCACATTTACCCTCCTATGTGAGCGAACCAACCCATATAGACCTTAACATTTCAATATATAACAACAGAAAATAATGCGGAAGACTTAAACTCATTAATAAAAACAATCCAAAACTATTATTATTATCCCCAAAATCTGGAAGTCATCATCACAAGAACATCTATCCTCAAATTACTAAACTAAAACGTCTAAGAAGCTAAAACAAATAAAAGCTAGTCCATGCCGGAAGTTCAAGGCATCAAGACTTGAAGAAGAAGATCCAGTCCAAGCTAGACGCATTAGCTCACCCTGAATTTCCAAAAGTAGTGAAGACTGGCTAGATCTACTGTTGAGTTGAAGTTGACGGAACGTTTGCTGCATTCCACAAATAACAAAGAAGAAAACATAAAAATAGGGGGTCAGTACAACCACAAGTACTGAGTAGATATCATCGGCCAACTCAAAATAGAAAACAGTATATATCAGTTAATATCATAAATCAACTATAAACTCAACATGTAACAATAACAAGTACTATAATCATCAATAAGTACCATTAAGTTCATCCATGAGGGCGCAAGCCTCAATACCATGCTTATTTGGGAATTAAGTTCATTTTGTTGAGTATATTCTCATCTTTCAAGATTCATTATCTTTCTTCCTCTTGTGTCGGTACGTGACACTCCGATCCCCTACATGTGTCGGAATGTGACACTCCGATCCCCTATATGTGTCAGAACGTGACACTCCGATCCCCTATATGTGTCGGAACGTGACACTCCGATCCCCTATATGTGTCGGTACGTGACACTCTGATCCCCTATATGTGTCGGAACGTGACACTATGATCCCCTAATTCTACGTGTCGGTTCGTGACACCCGTCCCACTAATACTATGTGTCGGAACGTGACACTCCAATCCACTAATACTATGTGTCGGAACGTGACACTCCGATCCACTAATCTCATTATATTCGTTCATCAAGCCTTCTTTATACCAAGGCATCATCAATCCCATTACTTTAATTCATCAAGCCTTCTTTTATACCAAGGCATTATCATTAATAAGTAGATTAAAGTTTCTTTCAAGATTTGGGATTCAATGGTTTTCATCATGCTTATTTCATCAAAATCACATAATCATATTCATGCCAGCATACAATTAAGCATATAGACAGGTTTACAATACCACCAATACATATCATTCACTATTAAGAGTTCACTACGAATATCGTAAAATAACCATAACCTACCTCCACCGAAGGATTGGAATCAACAAGCAATTTCCCAAGCTTTGATATTCTTCTCCCTTGTTCGACTCTCTCTCTCTCTCTCTCTCTCTTTTCTTTTCTCTTTTTCTTATTCAAACCCTCTTTTCTTATTCAAACCCTCTTTCTTTTACCCTAATTATTCTATAATTAAGAATGAAAGATGGTAATAATGACCCACTAATTAACTTAAGGTTACCTATTTTAACCCCCAAGTAATTAGATTATTAATATTAACCCTCAAACTTTATAATTAAGGAAGAATAGTCCAAAACGTCCCTTAAAACGTGGAAAGAAATCCGATTCTGACTGGGACTACGCGACCTGTGACGGGCCGTCATGCCTGCGACGGTCCATCACGCAGGTCGTCGCAGCCTCTTAAAACTCAAGTGGACTGTGACGGTCTGTCACCCCTGTGACGGTCCGTCCTGTCAGTTCGTTACGGAGTTCAGAGAGTCGATTTTCAGTACCAAATTTCAGAATTCTAAGTGTCATGGAACGAAACCTCTGTGACGGACCGTCGTGCCTATGACGGTCCATCGTGGTGTCTGTAGTCTTGGCCAGTTTTTCCAGAAATAAAATCTGCTGCTCAAAACGACTAAACTGGTCGTTACACTTTCCAACACAAGCATCAATTTTTTTGCTTATGATCTTATCAGACATGATCAGTTTGACATCAATTCATTTTTCCCCTGTAAAAACATAACTTTTCAAATAGAATTTCACATTGGCAAAGTGTACCTTAGCTTTGGCGAAAGGATTATCATTTGCAATTATCTTCTTTTTAATTCTGCATTCACGACACGTAAAACATTAATTTAATTAAGATGAGAAAATTCTATTCTCATGTACCCAAGCCCTGCCAAGTAATATAATGTATAACGTGTTTACATCGATCACATGCATCCATGCGCTTGATCACAAATCTTCCCTGCGGATCTCTAATTTAATCGAGCATATGGACCTCTGCCCCCCCCTCCCCCGGACAAAATCCTTCAATCAACAGATGACTTTCACTAAGTTCTCCAGTGGTGATGCTGAGTTCTTTCAATGTGTGGATAGGAAGGATGCTAACTCCATATCCTTCATCTATTAGGATTTTATTTACCTTCTTCTCCTAAACGTTACCCTCCATATACAAAGTACAATTATGTAATATTTCACCAAATAGAAGATCATTATCTGTAAATGTTATTTTTGTGTCACATACATGTAGTTTTTAGAAAGAATTTTTAGTAGGGCCTACAAACGACAAGGGAGACATCATTAACGATATTTCCCTTGTTGCCTTCACATTATCACTAGAAGACATTTTGTAAAGATACAGTCGTTCTTCCTTCTTAGTCAGTAGGGGGCATCTTCGCTGTTTCTACTTTATCGGCATTAAAACATGATGTCTCAAAATTTTGTTGTGTAGACTTAATGTTGAATAAAATTGGCAAGAATTCATATTGAATTTAAATACATCGGGATTTTTGGTAGTAATGAACTTCTACCTTTGATATCTTGGGTAATAGATTGATTTCCACTTCTCCAATTTCTTCACTATTTTTCCTTTAATTGGTTGCTCGGATGATTTTTTTTTTGTCAGTTTGACTTTTTGTGTCTTCGCCTAGTTACAGAAATCCAGCCATCACCATAGTCTATTTCATCTTGAGATTTGTGTTGCTCAAAAAACTCTTTTTTATATTTTTCAGACATATATATTTGGATCTTATTGAGTGAATCAAATGTGATAGAGATTTTGTTAGAACTAGCCTTATCATCATCGAGGACAATTTTCATTTTTGTAACCAAACACATACTTTAAGAGAAAACATTTTTCAAATGAGGATGACTCACAACACTAGCAATAATTTAGGTCATCAGTTTTTCCCGTTTCATCATGTCGCTAAAACTTTGTCAAGTCAATGAATTGTAACTCGATAAACTCATCAAAAATCTCAAAAACAAAAGAATCCAAAAAGTGATATTTTTTTCTATCCTTTCCCTTTGTGTCGGCCTTTTGATTTGAGCATACTTGGAAAGTTGTTCTCACATTTTTCGTCATGCCCTAATTAATATTGAACTTTGCAGACGAGACATTAATATTCATGAATTCTTTGTTATCACTTCAGGGAACAAAATTTTTCCATATTTTGCGTTATTTCTTGTCTCTTCGATTAGGAGGATCATGGACAAAAGTCATATCTTTTATAGCATAAGACATGCTTAACTCCATGACATGAGCGCGAGTATCTAGGTCTTGATGAATTTTTGTTTTTGTCCTAGGAAGATGTAAAGTGACTCCTAGTGCATTCTTTGGATATATATTTCAATTTATGATGCTTCACTAAGCCTATCCTTTTCAATTTAATATCACATCTGTTTGCGATTATTTGTGATTTCTGCCATGCTCATAGTATGCCTTATGCTAAACAAGCGATTGAGAAATTCGTGCTCTTGTTTCTCTTAACTATGAATAGAATTAGGCTCAAGATCTGTGTAGAAATCCAACACATTTCCTTTTAGAGAACTGACAATTTTTTTGACAAGATGGTATCCATAGGTTCTAGCATTAATACGTGACTGTAAAAAGTGTGCAACGTAATGTTTTGGATTTCGTTTACCCTCAAACAGTTGAAATTGGGGAGGTTGATAACTAGAAGGCATTTGGAAGTTATTATTTCTAGCGGTGTATGGCTAAGCATACACATCAGATGAATTGGTGGATACTTATTACTTATCTTTGATAATTCCTTTAATAAACTATTTCAAGTTATCGAGTGGAATAATTCCTTCATAATAAATTGGTATTTCTTTTAGTTGTGCTCTTTTCACAGGAGCTTTAATCTGTCGGACTTGATAATCCATTCTAGGCGCATAGATCGTTTCTCTATCCAAATGTCCTTCCATCCAATCAATCCACTTATAAATTCGAGACTTTTTGTGTTGTAAATGCTTTGTAAATCCTTTAACAAACATCGTCAAATTTGCGAGTTGTTCCTAGGAGAGGAAGAAACAATCACAATCGTTTGCATGATCATTTGAGAGGTAGAATGTATAATGGATTGTCGCATAAGTTAATATTTAGTGGGAAAATTTTATACTATACATTTGGAGATAATTCATTAGTGGAATCATAATTCTCTCTTGTGGTGGAGTTCTTGGAAGTAGATTGCTCATTTAGAGCCAACGTCTTCTTGATCTTTTAAACAACACTGTTTCCTCCTTCTAGAGAATTTGATGAGGAGAATGCTCCTTTTGGAGTCACAGGCCCAAAAAATAGTAGTTGATAAAGGTGACACTTAAAGTGTTTATTGTCATAGCGTTGCAACCTTTCCTCTTGTAAAATCTCTAAAAAATTGAAAGGTAACACTAAAAATGCCTTCAGCTTGAGTAGAGAACTTGGAGCTACTAGACTCAGATGTAGTTGATCAAGAGTTATTCTTCATGGAAGTCATCATGACATTATTCGACGCTTAAAAATTAAAATCAAGATATTGTTGGAGTCAGGAATCAGGGTTCTTCTCTTCGTTTTTTTTTAAAAAAAACAGGAAACTATGGCACAATCCACAACAGAGACAGAATTAATTATTACAACTACAGCAGTAACTCAAACCTTATGGCTGAAAAAAATATTTTCTTATATGCATATGGAGCACAAAGTTAATACTGAGGTTCATGTTGATAATCCAGCAGCAATATCCTTTATGCATAATCCGGTGTTATATGGAAAGACTAAACAATTCAACATCAACTTGTTTCTCTTGAGGGATGTGGAGAACACAGGAGAAGTAATTCTTGTTTACAGCAATTTATATATCAACTAGCGTATCCCCTATCAGCAAGTTCGAGTTACTATGGGAACAACTTGAAATTTGCAACTCCTAATGCAAGGACGAGTATCAATTACTTGTTTTAGGACTGCAATGTTTATTTCTAAATTTCCTTTATTTCATTTTTCACTTATTTTAGGAGTACTTACTATGGTTAGCACCATGACATAAAATTAGGATCATGATCTATTTTAGTATTTTAATTTGAATGTTTTATGTATTTTCTTTCTCTTATTCATAGGAATACAACTCTCTACATAATTTTTTCTCTTAATCATCTTCACATTTAAATTTCTTGAATTCTCCTTCTTTCCTTTCTGTAACAAAATAGACATTGTCTTCAGCGTGTAATCTGTCATCCGTCTCTTTAAAACTAACAGAAAACATCTAAAGAAAGCAAAACCTTAAAAATTTCTTAAGGGAAAAATAGGACCTTTTTTATAATGCAGAGTTCTCACCTAACATGATAACACAAGTACAGCCTGCAACTATAGCTGACATCGCCAATCGACTAAAGAAAGATGTAATGAAAAAGAGGAGTGAGTAAAAAAGCTCAAGCTTTTACCTTTATCAACTTAGACATGACTTCATTTATATGTTCTTGGCATCAACAACAAAAAAAATAGTGACTAACATGCATAGAACTACTAGACAGACTCAAGGATATAGCCCTGAAAGATAGGAAGAGTTATATGAAAGAAACTTTACAAACTCTTGGTTCCTTATTTCTAAGTTGTTTGTTGCGTTGGTTGCAATGTTTGCTCTCTCTTTAAATCATACTAATATCTTACACTTTCCCACTTCAGCTCCTAAATCCGTATATCTTTCTCAAAATATCTTTCAGGTAGATACAACTTTCCATAACTCTTTTGTAATTTGATATGTACTTCACTTTACAAAAAATAAGCCAGAGAAGGAAAGAATTCAATTGATTTAGTGATGCAATACAAAAAAAACATCAACACTTATAGCGTCACCCCCAAGAGGATCAGGCAGGGTGTTGTTTATGCAGCAAAGCCCATATTTTGGGAAGGTAGAGAGGACAATGATTCAAAAATGAAATCAACATGAGAAATTAAGTGTGCTGCCAATTCAAATAAATAAAATTTATAAACATATAAAATCAAATACATGCAATATATAATCATAGAAATAGGATTAAAAACAACTCCTACACTATAAATTATTGCCAAAAGTCATTCACATAAATCCAAAATGAGTCGTAGACTCAGAACTTGATAAATCTCGAAAATTCTCTCCTAGAAAATATTATTATATATTATCTTTCTTGATTAATCTGTTGCTGACTTTTATGCCCCCCACCCCTCCCCTTTTTGGAATAACGATTCATAAAAAATGGAATGGGTTGTTTATCGTTTTAAAATGAAAATGCATTACACACAAATGTAACAAAGTCTACCTTGCAGAAGCTTGTTATACATGAAGTGAAAGAAATTGAAGAACCCACTTTCATGCACCATTCTTTACAAATTAACAGACGAAGTTCATGAAAGGTCGAACTATTGAACTCCACAAAGTTCAAGCAGCATGGTCAAAAACTTACCCCAACTTCCCTGTTCATGCACAGAATTAGAGATCAAGTATATTACTTCATACTCAAAAAGGAAAAAGTAAATAAGCAATCAATTCTTTAAATTATCCTCATAAGAAGGTTGAACTATTGTCTATTCAAGAGTTGGTAGGAGAAAGCATAGAAATGACCGATTTTATAGGAAACTTTTAATTATGTATGTCTTTTGAGGGTGTGCCCACCACCCTATGAGATGCAAGTTACCAATTCATCATCCATAAGATGATTAACTTTGTGTGAATACATAATTACCCTTTAAATAAAAAAAACAAGTTTAACTATGAAGGAACAAAAATTTATGAATTAAATAAGCATACTATTTAAGACAAGTCTCTTTACATGATATGGCCACCGTCCAATGATATGGCTCAATCAGCTATAAAAGGTTGTCACTGCATCATGACTGCCCTTGTTTTGTATGATTTAAATTATGAGATTAGTCCACAGAAGAGGGTCTCTCTGATGCCATGACCAGTGGTTGTAATATAATACTAGTTAGTAGCGTCAATGTTGATCATATTTACAGCAAAACCAAGAAAACCAAGAGGAGTTTGCTCGTTGAGGTGTTTTGGCTTCCTTATGGCAATCCTCCTCTGAGGGTCATCAGCTATAAATTCACCGGAGTATGGTCTAATGTGATAAACCAAAAAGTAAAAAGATAAGAGAGTAAAGAAGTGCTAAAGAATATGAGAATTATTTGCAAGAAGACATCATCATAACCTCAAACCTTAAGTACTCACGACAGATTATAATATATTAGTGATCCAAAGGTCTCCCAAGTGAAGCTTCATTACCATAAAAACCAGAACGTTTATTCATAAGACCTTGCATACCAAATTTCTCAAGTGCTTTAACTCCATTATGTGTCTTGCAAACAACTGCTAACGTTGTTTCTAGCACAAGATAAATTGAGAGACTCTTGGATTTCAGAGATAAACATACAAATGTCAGTCCTAATAAAGTTAACTTCATAAAAAATAGTTGGCAAGTACATGAACTTCAATCATTTGTCTACTTCTTGGTAAAGATATAGCACTAGCGCCAAACTCGACCCCAGAGTATATCTCATGAGGGGAAGATTGCCGAAGAATGTTAATGCAAACCACACATTCATTTCTTAACAAATGATTGACAACTTTGTAATACTTACGAAAGCGAGAATATGTTCTGATACCAACTATCCTTCTACCCTAATTTGTGACCATCAAACCCTAATCACTCTATTTATACCTACGACAAATTCAAAGAACTTTTATTCTCAAGTCTTCCTAATGCATCAACATATTGTAATCTTTATTGGAACAAAGTGAACATGTTCATAGATCGCGTGGAGGTCAAATGTCCATGAACAACCATGACGTTCGGAAGGTGTGTCTTAGAAAGTGCTTATCTGTCGTTGTGGTTTAAGTGAGTTTTACATGTTCATTTTTCTTGAAATTGATGTAAGATGTTCCTAATACCTGGACGAATATTTTTAAGGGTTTAGCATATGGATACGACCGCACCTAGGATCCATGAGGGGCCATAGAAGAGGACCCCATTCTTTGGCAAGAGGCTGTAAAAAGTTGACCAACGACGGCCACAAGGGACGGACCATTGGTCAACCAATGGCATGTCAACCTCGGGAAACGATTGTCCCTGAAAGTCTAGCCAAGCTTGAACAATTTGAAGACTTAGACCCAATTCACGTACCCCTGAAATGGGGCGTCGATGGGCAACGGTCCGTCTGTGAGAGGGCGTGGTTTGGCTTGAAAAATTGATGTCCTTTCCTGTAATGAGTTGGGGTGTTTTGTTAATTCAAACAATGTCTTTTATGAATAGAGGAAGTTAGTTTTAGGTATTTTTAGGTATGTTAAGATGTTCCAAATGATTAGACCTAATTTTAGACTCCATTTCCTAAAAGACAAAACCCCTCTCTCTTAAAACTCTCTCAAGTCTCCATGGAAGTCAGAAGTCAAGAAGACCTACGATGGCTTTTGGTGGTTGTTTTATTCATCAAAAAACAGTGAATTGCCTACAATGTGAGGTATGGCAGTCATCCTTGAACTCTTTCATTCAAGGAGCCCTTTCTAATTAATTTTCAAAAAGGGTTTTCAACCCTAACTTCTCCTATCTTTTAACTCTATTGGTCCTGCATGAAAATATTTTAAATGATTAAAATATAATACTTCTAATGTTAGTTTGTGATATTAATGCTTAAACTTCAATGAAATCATGTTAAGCTATTTATCAAATTATAGCTTAAGAAATGGGTTAAATGATCTTGGTTTTGTAGTCTATGAGCATTCATTAACTTTTTTTGTCATTGATGTTTAGCTACTGCCCTATGGGATAATTTATGATCAATTGTCGAGTAAAATGTTATAGGTTATTGAAGATTGAATTAAAGGGTAAGTTGGTTATGTTTGTTAGTTTTAATTATGAAATGCGGTTGACTATTATGTTCTACATTTTTGGTAGCGGTGTTTCCTTGAATTTTATTAATGTTTAGTTACTTGTGTTTTGTGAATAAGTTCATGAAGGCATATTAAATGAATAAACATGAAAATAAAGATACTCTAGTTAATGTGTTTTATGAAGCCTGTTATAAAAGGTATGCTAATGATTATGTCTAAATGACTTATAGATAATGTGAAGCATGTTTAAGTGTGTGATGTGATGAAAGAAAGTCTAAGCATGTGTATAATGAAATGTAAATGAAATGATGCTATGTGCAAGGTGTGTTCACATGCACAGAGACACTCACACTTGTATAAATATGAATAAAGCTAAGTTAAGTCAAAAGGGGAATTTTTGGGTGAACACCATTCGTGAATTGAGAAGAATTTTTTAGTAGCAACCTAACTATTCCCAAGAGATTTATAATGTAGGTTGGAGGATGATTAGCCTTCATGAGTTGAGAAGTGGTGTCCAAAAGCTATTTGTGACCTTTAGTAGTGTGTTTTGAGAATCCTTGGGGAGTTATTTCTTGCACCGTGAGGATATGAAGAAGGGGTGGGTACACTTCATGAGTTGAGAAGTTGTATTCCAATGTACCTCTAGAGATGAATTCTCCTCGTTTGTACAGAATGAGTTAATTAGTAAGAATCTCCTTATCCCTTAACTAAATGCCTGCATAGGAGTAGCTCTTGGGAAAGCCATGTAAAAGCTAAGAAAAGTAAGACCTCAACCTAGTCAATATAGGGGACCCTTCTCCACTAAGGAACTATTTGAATTCCATGTTTAGATCTCATGATCTAATGTCAGCTAAGATAACTCCCACAAAAGTTACGTACTAAGTCTGTTAAAAGAGTGTACTACTT
Source organism: Solanum arcanum (assembly GCA_027789145.1). Taxonomy (NCBI): domain Eukaryota; kingdom Viridiplantae; phylum Streptophyta; class Magnoliopsida; order Solanales; family Solanaceae; genus Solanum; species Solanum arcanum. Next base: position 29,142,893 of record CM050943.1, read on the forward strand.
AGGGTAGGTAGTGGAATGGGACGCTATTTATCCGTTACAGTAGGTAGGAATTCAAAAAGGGGAATCTTAGTGAGCCTTATATAAATCGAATGAACTAAGTCTCCTAAAAGAACGCACTATTTAGGGTAGGCAGTGGATTGGGACGCTATCTATCCATTGCACTAAGTAGACCTTCTGAAAGGGGAGACTTGGTGCTACGCCTTCTAAAAGACTTTTCTACGTAGGGTAGGTGGTTGAATGGGACTCCATCTACTCATTGCACTCAGTAGGCATTCCGAAAGAGCAGTATTGGTGTGTTACTTGAGTGTTCTTCTAAAATCTTCTCATTGAGTGGGGGCTTGTTATCCCGAGGATGGTAAGCCAAAAAGGTGTAGTCTTGAGGATTCCTATGGTGTGTATTGAATGAGGTATATGTGCACTTCCTTCATGTGTTACCTTTGTGAGTCTTAGGATAACCTTAGTTAGGGATACGCCTACGGAAGTGAGTTCACTTCGTCTTTGCTTGGCCTTTAAAATTCAGTATTTTGGAATAGGGATAGTTCACTATTTTTATAAGCTTACATTGAAGTTCTCTTTTTTAAAAATTATGGAAATCATTCTATAAGTGTAAAACTGTGATTATTATGTTGTTTTACTTCTATGTTCTTGTGTGCTTTACTAAGTTTGCATGAATGCGTTTTTATACTAAAATATCCCTTTTTGCATGTTTTTGCATATGCCATACTTAGTACATTATTTGTAGTAACTTCATACATACTCTAAAAGTACATGTTTGAAAGCAAGGTTGAAGTTTAGCAAGCAAAGCTTGGGAAAGATGCTCTCAAGAAAAAGTATGTCCTTATTTATTCGAGGGCATAGTTCTTAATTCTTTTAGTTTTATATACGTTCTCACTATGTATATATTTCTTTAAATGTAAAGGACGTGTCCCTAAGATACTATGTCATGCCTTTAAGTTGTCTTCTGACGATGAGATTCACTATGTATTTATGAAAGAATTCTTTTTATATTAAATTTTGTGAAAAAATTTAATTCCGCACTACTTTTCATGTCTTATGTAATGAATGATAGTTAAAGGACTTGTAAAACACCCCAAAGGGTCATGTACGCCCGGTCATGACCCAAGGGTCGTCCCTAACTTCAAGGGGTTGCTTGCGGGTCGTGACAGACTTGGTATCACAACATGAGTTTATGGAAAATAATTTACAATCTAAAAGCATCACAAGCCACGTGTTGTACATTATTGGTCATTTGTATGATTCGCGACAAATCCATGGACAAGAATCTATTGAACGATAGAATTTTACTTTCTTCATTACTCTTGTTTCATGACATAGAACTTAACTCCATATGATGTATCTCTTCTTCTCCTTTGTCTGGTGTTTTTATAAGTGTGATTGATTGAAAAGGGAGATGTTTCTAACCTTAAGGGAGAGAAAAGGTGATATTTGATGTTATGACGGTTTTGTGGCTAGAAGAGTAGATATGAAGGTAAGTTTTGTGAATTGTGGTGTGTAGCCATTTATGGCTATGTGTGACTTATGAGGTTGGAATTATTGTATCAGAAATTTTATGGTGATGTATTTCTAACCATGGTAAGAATTATAATGATTGAATAAAGTGCCTTGGAGAGCAAATGAGTTATCTTGTGATTAAGTTCAATGATGGTAGAAATGCTTTAAGCTGTAAATTCGAAGAATGTTGGGAGGAAGTGGAGATTTTGTAGGAGTTTAAAGCAACCCTCTTGTGTGTCTAATGTTTCTTTTTTTTTATTTATTCGATTGAGGTTCATGTGTAGATTTACTCTAGGGGGGAAATGTGGTATGATTTCCTTGTTAGAAAGTTGTGGAAGTTATGGTAACAAATGGTGAACTTTATATTGAAAAATGTTTAATTTTTCCAAATGAATCTACCTTACGGGAAAGGAGGGTTTCTTTTCCATGAGATTGAGTTAGGTGGTTCCAAATAGTTCAATGAGGTGATGTTTATGAAAGTTTTTCTAGGCTTGAATTCTAAGAGGAGAGTGTTACGCTTGACTAGTAGAGTTGATGTCTAGACTTGATGATCATGAGTTAGAGTAGTATGAGTGCCTATGTTGTGTGAAGAAAAGTGGGACTTCGAAGTATGAGGCCTTGAATATTGATTTACCCATTGTGGGGGGGAATGAGTGAGTAGGAAGATAGTTTATATCCTCATCTTTCCTTTTTGTTCTTACTCAATCTTGAGACAAAATCCTTAGTTGTTTTGTAATGATTAACAGTCTTGCATAATAGTATGAGTTATCATGTGTTGTATATGAAGCTAGATGACTTATGGTGTAATGTCAAGGAACAAAGTGAAAGCTAAATTTTGCATAATTAACGTTAAGTAGAATGACATATAGTGTATTAAGTCCAAAAGATTCCTCAAGGGTCACTATGTGGGAGTGGTAGTATGGGATGCTACTCTCATATTGCACCTAATGTAACTTACTAAGTCTCTATGTATTAAGTTAGTATGTCCTTGTCTCTCATATTTTCATGTCATTTTGTTAATGTTTCATGAAAGGTGCATTACAGAATTTTTAAGAAAGTGACACAATAAAATTTTATGTTCACTGTAAAGGAGACCAAATTTTGAGAAAATTGCATTTTAATTGATGAAGGTTTTAATGTGTTTAGAAATGTTGTTTATAATCATGCTTAAGGTTGGAGAAGGTAGTTCCTCCACAAGTGAAGAAATGAATGTGCGATTGAATTTGTTATTTTTTGCAAAGTTGCATGTGTTATAGTGATGCTCACTGTGAAATCTTCATTTTTCAAAAAATTGCTTTGTCTTGAATTTAAGTTTCAATGTGTGCAAAAGTGTTGTATATGATCATGTTTAATGTTGGAGAAGTTGGTTCCTCCATAAGTGAAGGGTAAGGGTGAATTTTTAAAAGTGAAAGTTCTTGCAAAGTGATTGTGTTGCAAAGTGTTTGAAGAGTGAGATTTTGCTCCTTGTTTGTTGGTTCCCTTACTATGATGTTTGAAAATGATTGTAATGTGCTTTATGTCTCTATTTGGTTCCTTAATGTTCTTAATGTTTTAGTTTCATTTTAAGACGAATATTATTCCAATTGGTGGAGAATGTAAAATCCTAAAACGGACTAAGGTTAACTAGATCTTCGTGAATGTTTCTTGATATAATTTTAATTTTAAATGAGTAATATAGGTGGAATTAGTAAATGTGTGATGTTTGGTATATATTGGAGGTCAAACATCCAAGAACGTCCATGACGTCCGGAAGGTGTGTCTCGGAAAGTTCTTGTGTGTCCTTGTGTATTTCATAGTCTTTTATGTGTTCGTTTTTCTTGAAATTAGTGTGAGATGTTACTAAGGCCTACAAGACTATGTTAAGGTGTTTAATATTTGGATACGACCCACCCTAGTACTCACAAGGGGCCCTAGAAGAGGACCCCATTAAGATGGCAAGAAGCTGTGAAAAAATGACCAACGACGGCTACAAGGGACGGACCATTGGTTAACCAACCGCCCGTCAACCTTGGACGTCGATTAGAAATGAAAGTATAGTAAATACTAAACAATTTGAAGAATTAGACCCAATCACGGACCCCTTCAATGGGGCGTCGATAGGGAAATGGCCCGTTTGTGAGTTGGCGTGTTTTGGCCTGACAAATTGATGTCCTTTCCTGTAATAACTTGGGGTGTTAGGTTAATTCAACCTATGTATTTTATGAACCAAGGAAGTTAGTTTTAGGTATTTTTAGTTATATTAAGATTCTCCAAACCCTTATACCTAATTTTACACTTCATTTCCTAACACCCAAAAACCCCTCTCTCTTAAAACTCTCTATCAAGTCTCCATAATAGTTAGAAGTCCAGAAGATCTAGGAGGGATTTTGGTAGTAGTTTTATTCACAAAAAATTAGTGGTGTGTCTTCGATTGTGAGGCATGGTAGTCATCCTTGACACTCTTCCATTCAAGGAGCCCTTTCTAGTGAATTTTCAAAGAGGCTTTTCAACCCTAACTTCTCCTATCTTTAACTCTAAATATGGGACTTGCATGAAAGCATTAAATGATTCAAATATGATGTTTATAATACTACTTGGTGATTTTAATTGTAAAACTTCAATGAAATCATGTTAAAGCTTTTTATCAAATTGGCTTAAGAATTGGGTTAAATGAGCTTGGTTTTGTAGTCCTTGAGCTTTGCTTTACTTGTATTGTTATTGATGTTTAGATACTTACCTAAGGTCTAATTTGTGATGAATTATTGAGTAAAATTTTATAGCTTATGGAATCTTTAATTAAAGGGTAAGTTGGTTATGTTGTTTAGTTTTAATTATGAAATACTCTTGAGTGGTATGTTTCACCTTCTTGGTGGCGGTGTTTACTTGAATTACATTAATGTGTTGTTACTTGTGTATTGTGAATGAGGAAATGAAGGCATATTATAAGAAGAAAGATCGAAATGAAGATACTCTTGTTAATGTGTTTTATGAAGCTTGATATAAAAGGTACGCTAAGGATTATGTCTAAGTGACTTGTATGATTATAAGAAGCATGTTAAAGTATATGATGTTCTGAATTAAAGTCGAAGCATGTATAAAATAAAATGTAAATGAATTGATGCTTATGAGCAAGGTGTGTTCATATGTGGACACACACTCATACTTGGATAAATATGAATGAAGCTATGTTAAGTCAAAAGGGGAATTTTTGGGTGAACACTATTCCTGAATAGATAAGAAGTGTGAAGCTAAGTTAAGTTAAAGGGGAATTCTTGGGTGAACACTGTTTCTGAGTTGAGATTTAGTAGCACCCTCACTATTCCCAAGAGATTTCTAATGTAGGTTTGAGTATGGATACCCTTCGTGAGTTGAGATGTGGTGTCCTAAAGCTATCCTTGACCTTTAGTAGTGAATGTTGAGAATCCGTGGGGAGCTATGACTAGCTCCGAGAGGATATGAATAAAAGGCGATTACACTTCGTAAGTTGAGAAGTTGTATTCCAATGTACCTCTTGATATGAATTCTCCTCGTTAGTAGAGAATGAGTTACTTAGTAGCAATTTCCTTATCCTTTAACTATGCGCTCGCATAGGAGTAGCTATGGGGAAAGCCATTTAAAATCTAAAATAAATGTAAGACCTCACCGTAGGCAAGTTAGGGGAACATTATCTTACAAGGGCAGTATCAGGATTCAATATTTATCTCTCATGGTCTGTGTCGATTAAGCTAAGTCCCACAAAAGTAATAAAAGTTCTAAGTCTTCTAAAAGAGTGTACTACTTAGGGTAGGTTGTGGAATGGGACACTATTTATTCATTTCACTAGGTAGACATTCCGAAAGGAGAGTGTAGGTGAGCCTTACATGAATTGAATGAATAAAGTCTCCTAAAAGAACATACTTCTTAAGGTAGGTGATTGAATAGGACGTTATACATCCAGTGCACTAATTAGAACTTCCCAAAGGGGAGTCTTAGTGCTATGCCTTCTAAAAGAATTTACTACTTAGGGTAGGTGGTGGAATGGGATGCCATCTACTTTTTGCACCTATGTAGCCATTCCAAAAGGAAGACTTGGTCTGTTGCTTGAGTGTTCTTCTAATTTCTAGTCATTGAGTGGGGGCTTTTTTTACTAAGGTGAGTAAGCCAAAAAAGGCTAGGCTTGAGGATCACTTTGGAATGTAATGAAGGAGGTATATGTTCATTTCCTTCATGTCTTACCTTTGTGAGCCTTAGGAAAACCTTAGTTAGGGAAACTTCTACGGAAATGAGTTCACTTCCTCTTTGCTTAGCCTAGGAAGTTAACTATTTCGGAACAGGGATAGTTCACTGTAATGTTTCAATAGTTTACTGTAAATTTTGATAAGCTTACTATAAATTATATCTTTTTATTAAAATTTTGAAATCTTTCTCTATGTGTTAAATGGTGATGCTTATGTTTTTTTACTTCTATATTACTTAGTGATATACTTAGTTGTCATGAAAGTGTATTCATATTAAAATGTCCCTTTTTGAATTTTTTTGCATATGACATACTTAGTACATTATTTCTACTAAGCTCATACCTTTCTATACTCTATAAATAAGGGTTTGGAAGCAAGGTTGAAGTTTAGAAGGCATAGAATGGGAAAGATTCTATCAAGGCAAAGTATGCCCTCTTATATTCGAGGACATAGTTCTTAACCCTTTTATTTTTGTATAATTTCTTACTATGTATTTGTTTGAATGTAAAGGGTTGTTTCCGAAAGATATTATGTCGTGTCATTAAGTTGACTTGTGATGATGGTATTCTCTACGTTTTTATTAAAGAGTTCCTATTTATATTAAAATTCGTGAAAAGTATTAATTCGGCACTACTTTTCATGTCTTATATAGTGAAAAATAGTTAAAGGGCTTGTACAAGACCCCAAAGGGTCAACGTCGCCCATTCATGACCCAAGAGTCCTCCCTATATTCTATGGGGTGCTTGCGGGTCGTTACTGTCACGACCCAAATCGGGGCCGCGACTGGCACCCACATTTTACCCTCCTATGTGAGCGAACCAACCAATCTAAACCTTAACATTTCAATATAATATCAACAGAAAGTAATGCGGAAGACTTAACTCATTAATAAAATCAATAACTATTATTATCCCCAAAATCTGGAAGTCATCATCACAAGAACATCTATCTCAAATTGCTAAACTAAAACTGTCTAAGAAGCTAAAACAACTACAAGCTAGTCCATGCCGGAAGTTCAAGGCATCAAGACTTGAAGAAGAAGACCCAGTCAAAGCTAGACGCATTAGCTCACCCTGAATTTCCGAAGGTAGTGAAGACTGGCTAGATCTACTGTTGAGTTGAAGTTGACGGAACGTTTGCTGCATTGCACAAATAACAAGAAGAAAACATAAAAGTAGGGGGTCAGTACAACCACAAGTACTGAGTAGATATCATCGGCCAANTCAAAANAGGGAACAGTNTATATCAATAATGATGTAAATCAACTACAATACTCAACATGTAGCAATAACAACATAAATTCATCAATAACTACAACCGAAGTTCACACATGAGGACTCAAGCCTCAATACCATACTCATTTGGGAATTAAGTTCATTAGATTGAGTACATTCATTATCTTTCAAGATTCATTATCTTTCTTCCTCTTGTGTCGATGCGTGACACTCCGCTCCTCTATTTCTATCCTGGTGCCGAACGCGTGGCACTCCGATCCTCATATACTATCCTGGTACCGGAGCGTGGCACCCGATCCATATTCTATCCTGGTGTCGGAACGTGACACTCCGATCCTCATATTCATTCTATCCTGGTACCGAGCGTGGCACCCGATCCTCATATTCATTCTATCCTGGTACCGAGCGTGGCACCCGATCCTCATATTCATTCTATCCTGGTACCGAGCGTGGCACCTGATCCTCATATTCATTCTATCCTGGTGCCGAACGCGTGGCACCCGATCCTCATATTCATTCTATCCTGGTACCGAGCGTGGCCCCGATCCTCATATTCATTCTATCCTGGTACCGAGCGTGGCACCCGATCCTCATATTCATTCTATCCTGGTGCGAACGTGGCACCCGATCCTCATATTCATTCTATCCTGGTACGGAACGTGGCACCCGATCCCTAATTCATCAAGCCTTCTTTCATACTAAGGCGTCATCATTAACAAGTGAATTAGGGTTTCTATCAAGATTTGGGATTCAATAGCTTTATCATGCTTATTTATTCACAATTTCATAATCATATTCATGCAAGCATACAATTTAAGCATATAGAAGGGTTCACAATACTATCAATACATATCATTCACTATTAAGAGTTTACTACGAATATCGTAAGCGAAACCATAACCTACCTCCACCGAAGAATTGGATCAACAAGCTATCTCCTCAAATCCTTGCTATCCTCTTCGTTTCCCTCTCTCTCTACTCGTTCTCTTTCTCTTTCTGTCTCTCTTTGTTCTTTCTTATTTTCTTTATTCAAACCCTCTTTCTTTTACCCTAATTCATATATAATTAAGAATAAAAGATGGTAATAATGACCCACTAATTAACTTAAGGTTACCTATTTTAACCCCCAAGTAATTAGATTTATTAATATAAACCTCAATCTTTATAATTAAGGAAAGAATAGTCCAAAACGTCCTTAAAGCGAGGAAAGAAATCCTAAAGCGCACAGGGATGCGCAGCTTTGTGATGGGCGTCGTAGGTGCGACGGTCCGTCCGCGGTGGTCGTCGCGCCTCCCAGGTTTACGGTGGCTGTGACGGCCCGTCACCTGTGACGGTCCGTCACGCCCTCCGTCTGACGGTCCGAGACTTCGTTTCTTGTACCAAATTCTCAAAAGTTGAAGTGTTTTGCAACGGAAACTCACGACCGTCCGTCGTGGATGTGACGGTCCGTTCTGCCATTTCGTTCACGAAGTTGAGAGTCGATTTTCAGTACATAATTTCAGGATTCTAAGTGTCGTGGGGCGACACCTCCTCGACAGACGTCGTGACCACGACGGTCCGTCGGGACACGTCGTCTCGCCGATTTTCCCGTATTTATTCTGCTGCTCTAAAACGACTAAACAGGTCGTTACAATAGATACCAATTTACCCATCGTTCGTCCCCGAACGATCAAAAGAAGAAAAACAGTGGCGAAGAGGAGTACCTGAATCTGTAAACAGATGTGGGTATTTCTCTTGCATATCCGCCTCCTTCTCCCAAGTAGCCTCTTCAACCGGTCGATTCTTCCATTGGACTTTGATGGATGCAATCTCCCTTCACCTCAACTTGCGAACTTCATTATCTAGAATAGCAACAGGCTCCTCCTCATATGACAAGTTCTCATCAAGCAAGACTGAATCCCAACGGATGATGTAGTTTCCATCTCCATGGTATCTTTTCAACATGGACACATGGAATACCGGATGTACTCCGGACAGCCCCGGGGGCAAGGCTAACTCATAAGCCACCTCCCCTATTCGCTTAAGCACTTCAAATGGTCCAATATACCTTGGACTTAACTTACCTCTTTTACCAAACCGCATCACCCCTTTCATAGGTGAAACCTTCAACAAGACTTGTTCACCCTCCATGAACTCCAAGTCTCTAACCTTTCGATCTGCATATTCTTTTTGTCTACTTTGCGCCGCTAGAAGCTTTTCTTGAATAGACTTCACTTTCTCTATTGACTCCCTCAAGAGATCAGTACCCCAAGGTCTAACCTCGAATGCATCAAACCAACCAATGGGAGATCTACATCTCCTCCCATACAATGCTTCAAATGGGGCCATATCAATGCTTGAGTGATAGCTATTATTGTACGAAAACTCCGCTAAGGGTAGGAAGCTATCCCAATGGCCACCAAACTCTATCACGCATGCGCGAAGCATATCCTCCAACACTTGAATCGTTCGTTCAGACTGACCATCGGTCTGAGGATGGAACGCAGTACTAAGGTCCAACCTAGTACCCAATTCCGCATGCAATGTTTTCCAAAACTTAGAAGTAAACTGCGTACCTCTATCTGATATAATGGAGAGTGGAACCCCATGCAATCGAGCGATTTACGAGATATAGATCTTGGCTAACTTCTGCATTGTAAGTCACCTTGACCTAATAAAATGAGCGGACTTAGTTAACCTATCAACAATCACCCAAATGGAGTCATACTTACCCAATGTCTTTGGAAGACCAACCACGAAGTCCATTGCGATTCTCTCCCACTTCCATTCAGGAATGGGCATTCTCTGAAGTGTTCCTCCGGGCCTTTGGTGTTCATATTTCACTTGTTGACAGTTTGGACACTTGGCAATAAAGTCAACAATATCACGCTTCATTCTACTCCACCAAAAGTGTTGCTTTAAGTCACGGTACATCTTGGTCGCACCCGGATGTATAGAATACTTTGAACTATGAGCCTCTGTCAAAATAGTGTTGATCAAATCATCAACTCGGGGTACACATACCCTTCCCTTGATTCTCAAAACACCTTCTTCATCGATTGTCGCTTCTTTGGCCTCTCCTTTCAACACTTTATCTTGGATCCGGATCAATTTTTCATCATTAAACTGTTTTCCCTTAATCTTGTCAAGAAAAGAAGATCTCGACTCCACACTAGCCAACAATCCTCCCTTCTCATTTACTTCTAACCTCATCAAATCGTTAGCCAAAATCTGCACTTCTCTAGCCAATGGGCGCCTAGAAGCTTGCAAATGAGCTAGACTTCCCATGCTTCCCGCCTTTCTACTCAAAGCATCCGCTACAACATTCGCCTTCCCCGGATGATACAAGATAGTGATATCGTAGTCCTTTAGTAGTTCCATCCATCTCCTTTGTCTCAAGTTCAAATCTTTCTGAGTAAAGACGTACTGAAGGCTACGATGATCCGTGTTGACTTCACACTTAACCCCATACAAATAGTGTCTCCATTGTTTTAGTGCAAATACTACCGCGACCAACTCCAAATCATGGGTCGGATAGTTACGTTCATGCACCTTTAATTGCCTCGAAGCATAAGCAATCACATTTTTCTCTTGCATTAACACTGCACCCAACCCAGAATAGGATGCATCACAGTAAACAATGAAGTCTTTACCCTCTATTGGCAAGGCAAGAATTGGTGCGATGGTCAACAAAGTCTTAAGCTTCTGAAAGCTTCCCTCACATACATCTGACCATACAAATGGAACATTCTGCTTAGTCAAGTTCGTCAATTGGGAAGCAATAGAAGAGAATCCCTTGACAAATCTGCGGTAGTAGCTAGCTAACCCAACAAAGCTCCTTATTTCTGATACATTAGTGGGTCTTACCCAATTCTTCACTGTCTCAATCTTAGATGGATCTACCATCACTCCTTCCTTAGAAACCACGTGCCCCAAGAAGGACACTGCATCTAGCCAAAATTCACACTTAGAGAACTTGGCATAAAGCTTTTTCTCCCTCAACGTTTCCAATACCATTCTCAAATGCTCTTCATGTTCCTTCTTGCTCTTTGAGTATACCAATATATCATCAATAAATACGATCACGAAGAGGTCCAAATATGGCTTAAAAATCCCGTTCATCAAGCTCATGAACGCAGCGGGGGCATTCGTAAGACCAAAAGACATCACTACGAATTCATAATGCCCATATCTAGTTCGGCAGTCTTTGGCACGTCCGTCGCCCGTATTTTCAATTGATGATAACCGGATCTCAAGTCAATCTTAGAGAAGACACAAGCACCTTGTAGTTGATCGAACAAGTCATCAATGCGAGGAAGAGGATACTTGTTCTTGATAGTTACCTTATTCAGGTTGTGCGTAGTCTATGCACATCCGAAAACTCCCATCCTTCTTCTTCACAAACAAAACCGGAGCACCCCAAGGAGATGCACTTGGTCTAATGAAGCCCTTGCTCAACAACTCTTGAAGTTGAGCCTTTAACTCTCTTAATTCGGGAGCCATTCTATCTGAGGGTATAGATATGGGGCGTGTGCCCGGTTCAAGATCGATACAAAAGTCAATATCCCTATCTGGTGGCATACCAGGAAGATCTGCAGGGAACACATCCAAAAATTCTCGAACTACCGAAACTGATTCGATTGAGGGTACTTGGATAGTGTCATCCCTAAGATGTGCTAAGAAAGCTAAACAACCCGTACTAACCATCTTCTGAGCACCAAGAAAGGAGATAATATGCACGGATTGGAAGTGTAGTCGCCTCCCACACTAACGGATCTGCCAGGCTTGGCTAACGTCACCGCTTTAGCATTACAATCCAAAATTGCAAAATTGAGAGAGCCAAGTCATACCCAATTACATCAAAATCACCCATTTCTAAGATAACCAAATCTCGTAAGTGTTGCTCCACAAAATTCACCAAACAAGACCTATACACTTTTTCAACTACCACAGACTACCCACCGGAGTAGAAACACGAATAGGCATATCAAGTAATTCACAATGTAGATTTAGACCATTAGCAAATGATGAAGATACATATGAAAACGTGGAGCCAGGGTCAAATAATATAGATGCCATGCAATCACAAACCAAAAGATTACCTGTGATAACAGCATCAGACGCCTCCGCTTCAGATCTCCCAGGGAAAGCGTAACAATGGGCCCTATCGTTTGTCTGTCCATTGCCCCTACCATGTTGCGTAGTAGTGGCTCCGTTTTGCCCTTCACCTCTGCCGTTTTGGTGACCACCATTACCTCGGCCACCACGCCCTCCGGAATAACGACCTCTACCATTACCACCCCTACCTCTAGCCAGTGGGGTTCTGTAACTCTGGTTTGGACAATACCTCTTAATGTGTCCAATCTCTCCACACCCATAACATTCTCTGGGTTCACGCATCGGCCTCTCAGAGAAGTGTTGACCGTTCTGAGGTGGACCCCCAACTACAGTCTGTAGTGAAGACTGTATTGGTCGATTGGAGTGACCTCCGGAGTTCTGTCCTCTAGAATAAGAACCATTAAACTCACCTCCCCTTCGAAACCTCTTCGATGTAGACGTGGTGGTGAAGTCATCCGGTTTCACTCCTTCCATCTCTATCACAAAGTCTACCACCTCTTGGAAGGATGTTGCTGTTGCCGCTATCTGCAAGGCTGAAATCCGCACTCGCCTCAATCCCTTCACAAAGCGGCGGATCCGTTCTTGTGGATCAAAGCGAGTTGGGTGGCGTATCTGGATAGTGCGCGAAATTTAGCCTCGTATGCATTAACCGTCATTCTACCTTGCTCCAGACTCAAGAACTCATCCCTCTTCCTATCCCTCAAGGTCCGGGGGATATACTTTTCCATGAACAAACTCGAGAATGATTCCCAAGTCATAGGTGGTGCCTCTGTTGGTTGACACTCAACATGTGAACGCCACCACATTTTGGCGTTCCTTGAAAGCGATAGCTCACGAACTCGACACCAAACCTCTCTACTATACCCATCTTGTGTAGTAGCTCATGACAATCAACCAGAAAATCGTAGGCATCCTCTCGATTACGCACCCTTAAAGACTGGAGGTTTCAATTTCAAGAACTTCTTGAAAAGTTCATGTTGATCGTTTGTCATAATAGGCCCGATGGTCGACGTGGAAATGTGCCCATTCCCAATGGTGCATCCATGCGAGAGCCATAGTAGCCGCATGTCGTACCTCAAACCGGAGGTGTTGGTGCGAAACCCTGGAGGTGCCTGACCGTGATCGGATAACCCGCTAAGATAGCGAGAACACGATTGATCATCTGCGGGGTAGGTTGAGGTGGCATTTCCTCATTCTGTACTTGCTCATTCACCCCATCCTCCCCTTCTCTTATCACCTCTTGATCGGTGGAGGAGTCACCGCCTAGCATCGGATGGGCTAGGTGCTCGTCCTCTTCCTCTAGAGGGCGTCCTCCCACGACCTCTCCCACGGCCTCTTGCCGTTGTTCTTCCTCGAGCTCTGACCCGGTGGCTGGCTCGGATATTTCTTCTTTGTCCGTTGTTCTTTCTTTGGTGCGGTCGTTGCTCTAGTTCTAACCATCTGCGAAATAGAGTGAAGATGGTCAGATACCAATTCGTATCGTCTAGATACCAATTGGACTCAAGTAGTAGCACGAAAGAAAGAATGAAAGAGTGAAATTTTCCTAAAGTCTTGTAGCCTCTCAAGGAAAAGTAAAGGTTTGTCACGACCCAAATCGGGGCCGCGACTGGCACCCACATTTTACCCTCCTATGTGAGCGAACCAACCAATCTAAACCTTAACATTTCAATATAATATCAACAGAAAGTAATGCGGAAGACTTAACTCATTAATAAAATCAATAACTATTATTATCCCCAAAATCTGGAAGTCATCATCACAAGAACATCTATCTCAAATTGCTAAACTAAAACTGTCTAAGAAGCTAAAACAACTACTAGCTAGTCCATGCCGGAAGTTCAAGGCATCGAGACTTGAAGAAGAAGACCCAGTCCAAGCTAGACGCATTAGCTCACCCTGAATTTCCGAAGGTAGTGAAGACTGGCTAGATCTACTGTTGAGTTGAAGTTGACGGAACGTTTGCTGCATTGCACAAATAACAAGAAGAAAACATAAAAGTAGGGGGTCAGTACAACCACAAGTACTGAGTAGATATCATCGGCCAACTCAAAATAGGGAACAGTATATATCAATAATGATGTAAATCAACTACAATACTCAACATGTAGCAATAACAACATAAATTCATCAATAACTACAACCGAGTTCACACATGAGGACTCAAGCCTCAATACCATACTCATTTGGGAATTAAGTTCATTAGATTGAGTATATTCATTATCTTTCAAGATTCATTATCTTTCTTCCTCTTGTGTCGGTACGTGACACTCCGCTCCTCTATTTCTATCCTGGTGCCGGAACGTGGCACTCCGATCCTCATATACTATCCTGGTACCGAACGTGGCACCCGATCCATATTCTATCCTGGTGTCGGAACGTGACACTCCGATCCTCATATTCATTCTATCCTGGTACCGGAACGTGGCACCCGATCCTCATATTCATTCTATCCTGGTACCGGAACGTGGCACCCGATCCTCATATTCATTCTATCCTGGTACCGGAACGTGGCACCCGATCCTCATATTCATTCTATCCTGGTACCGGAACGTGGCACCCGATCCTCATATTCATTCTATCCTGGTACCGGAACGTGGCACCCGATCCTCATATTCATTCTATCCTGGTACCGGAACGTGGCACCCGATCCTCATATTCATTCTATCCTGGTACCGGAACGTGGCACCCGATCCTCATATTCATTCTATCCTGGTACCGGAACGTGGCACCCGATCCCCTAATTCATCAAGCCTTCTTTCATACTAAGGCGTCATCATTAACAAGTGAATTAGGGTTTCTATCAAGATTTGGGATTCAATAGCTTTATCATGCTTATTTATTCACAATTTCATAATCATATTCATGCAAGCATACAATTTAAGCATATAGAAGGGTTCACAATACTATCAATACATATCATTCACTATTAAGAGTTTACTACGAATATCGTAAGCGAAACCATAACCTACCTCCACCGAAGAATTGGATCAACAAGCTATCTCCTCAAATCCTTGCTATCCTCTTCGTTTCCCTCTCTCTCTACTCGTTCTCTTTCTCTTTCTGTCTCTCTTTGTTCTTTCTTATTTTCTTTATTCAAACCCTCTTTCTTTTACCCTAATTCATATATAATTAAGAATAAAAGATGGTAATAATGACCCACTAATTAACTTAAGGTTACCTATTTTAACCCCCAAGTAATTAGATTTATTAATATAAACCTCAATCTTTATAATTAAGGAAAGAATAGTCCAAAACGTCCCTTAAAACGAGGAAAGAAATCCTAAACTGCCTGGGACTGCGCAACCTGTGACGGGCCGTCGTGGGTGCGACGGTCCGTCACGGTGGTCGTCGCGCCTCCCCATGTTTCTGGTGGGCTGTGACGGCCCGTCACCCCTGTGACGGTCCGTCCTGCCCTCCGTCCTGACGGTCCGAGACTCGTTTCTTGTACCAAATTCTCAAAAGTTGAAGTGTTTTGCAACGGAAACTCATGACCGTCCGTCGTGGATGTGATGGTCCGTTCTGCCATTTCGTTACGAAGTTCAGAGAGTCGATTTTCTGCACAAAGGTTATCAAGAAATGGCATGTGCATTTTAGTCTGCACAAAGGTAATCAAGAAATCCATATTTAGTTGAAATTTGAAAGACTTTTATTGATATGAAAATCTTACAAAACATTGTATGCTAGTTTACTTAAATAACAAACTAACGACATTGACCTTTTCAAATGGCATGTGCATTTTACAACACACCTAATTAACTTGGAAAGAAGGAAACAATACCCTCGATATACAAAATTAAATCATCCATCCTTTTCTTCTAACCCGGTAAGAATTTAACATTCTATTCACGGTGTTTAATTCGAACACCAATCTTCTTTTGTCCATCCTCAAGTTTTTGCAGTAACTAAATGATGCAGACACGAATATTGATACATTTACTTGACAAAAACTATCATGTTCATTATCATCTCAAATAATGGATGCTACTAGATTTATATATACCTATAA
The DNA here is from genome assembly GCA_027789145.1 of Solanum arcanum. NCBI lineage: Eukaryota > Viridiplantae > Streptophyta > Magnoliopsida > Solanales > Solanaceae > Solanum > Solanum arcanum. Next base: position 29,158,939 of record CM050943.1, read on the forward strand.
TCAAAACTATTGGGTATATTGCTTCCATTAATGAGAAAATAAAATAAACTAGGGTGCTATCTTTGAAAATTAAAACCACCTTGGATTCACAGACAAAAGCCTTTTGAAATTCCATTTTGCATTATGTCACGATGGCCGGCAAGACTAAAGGAATTCATCAAGTCTCTAGTATCTATTCAAAATTAATGCACAAGTACAAACTATCTTGCAACTTTTTAAAGTTCCACAACAACAAAATACCCAGTGTAATCCACAACTGGGGTCGTGGGATGCTGTGGATTGTTGAGTGTACACAAATATTACCCCAATCTTATAGAGGTAGAGAACTTTTTTCCGATAGACCCTCAACTTACATTGTCATGTAAAAGAATAATAAAAGTTAAATAATAAATATAATACTAAAATTGAATTGACATGTTCATGCATCGTGATACAACCAAAAACATTTAGGAGCCCTTAAAAATTTTTTAATTGACACAAAAATTCCTTTGTTTGTTTCTATGAATTTAAGCTAGCATATCTTATCAACACAAAGGATATTTTTATTCACCTAGGTAGCCTCATAAATTCCACAAGATATTTATTTTTAATTGGTGAATATTATCTTTTATAGAAATATCAACAAAAAGAGAATGTTCGAAAAAGTTAAAACTTGCAATTGAAAGAGAAAATTATAAGAAGTATGTAATGAGATTGTAAAATAAATAATAACTCCACAATAATTTATATAATTCCACCTGATGTGATATGATCAAGAATGCCATTATCAAAATTGGGGATTCGTTGTGGTGTGATAGAATGTCACACACGATTAGCAAGTCATTCTTTGTTTTGACAAAATGGGTGCCACAAGCAGATTCATTGAGGAAGTGTGATGTGAAGAATTAAATAGGTCGTATTATGATGATTTGTTACATAATACGCAGAGGATTTTCATAAATACCAAATCATCCAATAAATTGATACTATATTGAGTGAAACTACATTAACACGTAGGATTTAGAGTTGGGTTTATTGTTAGGGCTTGGGTTAAATAATTTAGTTAGACATTCTCAGACGTTCTTCTTTTTTATGACAACCTATTATGCTTCAACCAATCACATCATAGAGAACCCACCATCCCATGGACAAAGAAAGATTTTGATAGTTTGTGTATCCGACAAAACATACTATATACACTAGTGGCGGAATTTACATATGGAAGACCATATTGATACTCATAAAAAAAATATGCCAACACGATTAGAGCAAGCTATATTGGCTATATTGATTAATAAAGTCAACTCCGACACAATTAACACCATGCGTGGTCTTATGAACCTCTTTCTTATAATTCTTAAAAAATAGTATCGTTGTACATCATTCAACCAACATCATTGGTCACAAACACCTCACGCAACGCTAGATGTAGGATTCTAACGACCGAAATAGTACCACATGCCAGTGGGAGGGACAATTCCTGCTAGTATATTTACTCATGATTTCGAGACAATCTATATATTTTATACAATATTTTGAGCACTTTCTGGTGACCTCTGCGATATTTTCAACATATCTAAGTTTTCCAATCTCACATTTGCCAAAGGATATGTAGAGATAATTGGGATGGGATTAGAATGATAATTTCACTCCCCTGACGGAAAAACCATGTATCTACCTTTTTCAATCTATGGTTGTTATCTTTCATTGAACTCTTCATCAGTTGGACATGAAAATGCTTTACCACATGATTTATTAGCTTTGGGGAGTCTAGTATCCTTGTATGTCAATTGTGCCGGTAAGTCTAAGGTTTGAAATAATCTTCTTGATCTTGTTTTGGACAGTCAACAAGTAATTTAGGAGTTTGGCATGAATCGTGGTGAAGTTAATCACTCCATGTTTTATCAATATATTTCATTTAATTTGTGTATATATTTAGTGGTTTATATGACGTTATAGGTATCACTGTCAATTATTAGGATAATATATCTAATTTGGAAACAAAATCTCTTTTAGTATTTCCAAGCTTAAGACCTCGGTAGGAAGATATTTATTTTGCAACTCATGTGTCTTGAGGAAAGGGGGAGCTACTCAGTGACCCTAGAAGGTATAGATGGATAGTGACAAAGTTATATTAAAGTGATTAGACATGACATCCATTTCTTGTAAGTCTTGCATAATACTTTATGACTTCCCAGTAATAATCATTACGATTCAATTGTTCGTATTTTGTTATTTATAGAATGAGTTGTGGGTATATGACTACATTTTGATGATCAAGGCCATAATTATATCATTGGATATATAAACGAGATTGGGCAAGATCACCCGCTCATAGACGGTTCAATTAATGGATATTGTATGTTAGCAAGAGGTAATTTTGTATCTTGGAAGTGTAAGACGCAAAGTGTGTTTGCTCGATCAAGTTCTGAAAAACATTTGAGAAATAGTTATAGCAACTAGTGTTCTAGTTTAGATTAGACCACTTAAATTTGGAGAAATCTACCAAATGGAGCTTGAGGTCGATTTACCCCTGGTGAGAAAGGAAATGGTGGATTTTATGACACGCAGTTCCATTAAATAAAAAGCATTTCACAGTTTTACATACCACGCTATTTCTTTGTAAAATTTCAATTTTCACTAGATCATAACATCCTACTTCCTCCCTAATCATGATGTATATTAATAAGGTTCAGATATCATAAAATATCTAACTAATCTCGTACCATAAACTAGAAGCCACATGAACATCAAAATTGACGAAAGAATTGTATCAAAGCACATGCATGACGACTTTATCGGTTCCCATTAGCATTTATTAATTATTTTTATCGTTTATATCTCTTATCTTGAAACATGATTAAAAGAATTATCATTTTAAATTGAGTAGAAAAGTCAGTTATTTCACTAAAAAATTCTAAGGATAAACATAGGGGGCAAAAGAAAGAAAGAAAGAATCTGAACCTTCTCATCATCTATTGACGATTTCATTGTTCGCTTTCCATTGTTGAATCACCATAGATTCTGAGAAGAGTGAGACTTGCGCCATTGATGGGAAGAGTGGAGAACAATAGTGTACAATATTTTCATGTAATCGTGTCTAGACGATGTATAGTGGAAGAGTGAAGACTTGCGTCGCTGATGCATAAAATCTCAACTAACTCACACTTCATACGTGTACAATTTTATTGATATTTTTGCCAAAACAATTAAAAATATAAAATAAATTAAATTTATATTTAGCAAAGTATAGTATGTGGTGTTTTTTTACCTAAAATTAGTTTGAATTTTGTGATAGAGATAACAAAAAAAAAAATTCAATAAAATGATTGTATGTATATATAATATATCAATATCATATGATTTATCGCTATTGTACAAATAGTATGTAATCATGTAATAGGAGATGTATAACTATATATTAGAGTTGTACATTGTTGATACAATAAAGTATACATATTTAATCTCAACTAATTCATATCTCCCCTAAACAGTTTCAAAATTTAAATATGATTTTCACTTGTTTAATATATTATTCATGTTTGCGGCAAATCTTACTCTTGATTTTTTTTGTTAATTATGCAATACATGAGAACTTTTAAATCATGATTGCAAAATTTTATAAAGATATTTTTCATTATAATCAATTTGTGTATGCTTCATTGATAAATATTCATCCCTTCAAAAAGGTTAGTTATCACTATATAAGTAAAAACTATCATTGTTTTTACATGTTATGTATTGCACCACCAAAGCGTTCTATGGAACAATTCATCTTTATGACCACCTACGTGGGATGAGAACCTTTTACAAAATGTAGGAAGATACAAATTTGGCTAAGCTAAAGGAATCACGTAAAAGGGAGGGGGGGGGGATTAATAAGATTACTATGTATTATGATAATTAACTAATAGTTAAGCTAAATTACGTTAAAACTTAGTACAATAATCGAAGAGTAATTTTGAGTAGTAAGCTAATAATTTGGCCAATTTGATTTTTAAAAAAAATTGAATGACCAATTGTTTTAATTTTCCCTTTTTCCTGTTTGGATTTATGAAAAATAGTAAATTATGACCCATCTAATTTTCATAGGTTAAGATTGATTATTTATCTATTTATTTATTAGCTCACACATTTTATAGTCCATCAAATTTATGGACCAATATATATTCTAGAGTTTAGGCCAATTCATGAAAAAAATCAATTTTTATTTAACATGTAATATATAATCATAATAACAAAAAATTATATTTTTACAAGGTACTCAAAATTAAAATGACATATAAGCAACTAAAATATAGTGACAATTGGGTGACTTGAGTTATGATCACTAGTTTATTTAAATCCAAATAAAATTTGGAAAAATTTAACAAAATATCATTTTGTTAATTTGTCCCTAAAGTAACTCAATTATCATTAATTACAAAAAATGATCATTTTTAGGAGTTATTAATAACTTCTCCCTTTCTTATTCTTCTCTTCCTCCTTATTCTCCCTTCGTTTCTTATTTATTTGTTGTTTTCTTTCTTCCTTCCATTATCCTCCCTTTATTCTTCTTCATATTTTTCTCCTTCTTTCATATATAAATCCAAATGCTCGATTTTTTAAAATTAACGTACGGTAAACTTGCGTTGAATTTATTTAGAGAATATTTGAGTTGGTTGGAATAGAAAAAAATGAGAAGGAAAAAATACACAAATTTGATTTATAAGCCAAAGAACTTATTCAAATTACACCTTACCCTATATATTTAACATGATTGGACCCACAATCAACAATTTTTACCTTACTACCCCTTATTCTATAAAGTGAACCATTGTCTCTTTATCGTTGATACTATCAGAGTCTATATATCCATAATGATATAAAAGATTAAATGAGTAGTATTTTCACTAAAGCACTACTTCTTCTCCATTGATACGATTAGTAATTAAAAAACATAACTTATACAAGTAAGGGGAGAAACTCTTGTAAATAGTTATGTTCTTTTACAAGAATAAAAAAGACGAAGAAGAATCTTCAATGTATGCTTTATTATATCTTAAAATTAGGAAAATTTTCCGCGCTTTGCGCATGTTTTACTAACTTAATTGTAAGTTACATGTTATTTATTTTGTTCTGCAATTGTTCATGTTCTTGAAAATTCAAAATCAAGGTTTTTCTAAATTGTATGCACATTCTAAGTCAATTTGATTATAATTTTGAAGACAAATATATTTGTAGCTTCAACTTTATTAAGACTTTCCACGTAATTCTGTTTAAGATTATGGCTATAGATTTATCGAACTATGACTTTGTATAGTTGAGACAATAGATAATTGGTGTTCCATTTTTATCACATGCCCTTAGCCATACACACATAATCTATTTCATTATCATTATATATGTTTTCTCATTAGGGTTCATATCCATCAACATTCCTTGCTTTTAACTTCAATTAGGCCCTTTAGTAAGAAAAAGACATACGATTATGTCACGACCCAAAACCGGGCCGCGAATGGCACCCACACTTACCCTCCTATGTGAGCGATCCAACCAAGTAATGCGGAAAGTAATGCGGAAGACTTAGACTCATTAATAAAAACCAATTCAATAACTTCTAAAATTCAACATCTATTATTCCCCAAAATCTGGAAGTCATCACCACAAGAACATCTATGATCAAATTACTAAATCTAAGAGTATTCTAAGAAGCTAAAACAAGTAAAAGCTAGTCCATGACGGAACTTCAAGGCATCAAGACATAAAGAAGAAGATCCAGTCCAAGCTAGAAGCATTAGCTCACCCTGAAATCCGGTGTAATTGAAGAAGGGCTAGAATTGCGGTTGAGTTGAAGACGACGGCACATTTGCTGCACTCAACAAATAACAAAGAAGAAAACATAAAAGTAGGGGGTCAGTACAAACACAAGTACAGAGTAGGTATCATCGGCCAACTCAAAATAGAAAACAATATATATCAGATAACATCATAAAATCAACTAATTCTTAGCATGCAGCATTTTTAATTACCATAACCCTTGGTCACAACACCAAGCACATCAATGAGGACTCACGCCTCCTCATCATACTCATTTGGGAATTAGGTTCATTAGATTGAGTATATTTACATCTTTCAAGATTCATTATCTTTATTCCTCTCGTGTCGGTACGTGACACTCCGCTCCTCATATACTATCCTGGTGTCGGAACGTGACACTCCGATCCTCATTCTATCCTGCTCTCGGAACGTGACACCCGATCCATATTCTATCCTGGTACCGGAATGTGGCACCCGATCCATATACTATCCTGGTGTCAGAACGTGACACTCCGATCCTCATATACTATCCTGGTATCGGAACGTGGCACCCGATCCATATACTATCCTGGAGTCGGAACGTGACACTCCGATCCTCATACACTATCCTGGTACCGGAACGTGGCACCCGATCCATATACTATCCTGTTGTCGAAACGTGACACTCCGATCCTCTATTACTATCCTGGTACCGGAACGTGGCACCCGATCCCCTAATCTCACTACTTTCATTCATCAAGCCTTCTTTTATACCAAAGCATCATCATTAACAAAGTAGATTAGGGTTTCTTCAAGATTTATGATTCAATAGATTCATCATGCTTATTTTATCACAATTATATAATCACATTTATGCTAGCATACAATTAAGCATATAGGAGGGTTTACAATACTACCAATACATATCATTCGCTAATAACAGTTTACTACGAATAACATAAAAACCATAACCTACCTCCACCAAAGACTAGTGATCAAGCAAGAATTTCCCAAAGCCTTGTGTTTTCCTCTTCGTTTCTCCTCTCTCATTCGATCCTTTCTCTCTCTTTGTTCTTTTTATTTTTCTTTATTCAAACCCTCTTTATTTTACCCTAATTAGCATGTAATTAAGAATAAAAGATGGAAATAATAACCCACTAATTAACTTAAGGTTACCTCTTTTAACCCCCAAGTAATTAGACTTATTAACCTTAACCCTTTAACTTTATAATAAAAGTAGGAATAGTCCAAACATCCCTTAAAACGTTTAAAGAAATCCGACCCAGACTGGGATTACGCAACCTGTGACAGCCCGTCGTGCCTGCGACGGTCCGTCCTGCAGGTCGTCTCAAAGTTCAGAGACTGGATTTCCACTGAAGAATCTGTGAAGGTCCGTCATGCCTGTGACGCTCCGTCCTGCCATTCCGTTACGAAGTTCAGAGTGTCGATTTTCAGTACCCAATTTCAGAATTTCTAAGTGTTTTGAAACGAGACCCTGCGACGGTCCGTCGTGACCATGACAGTCCGTCGTGGGGTCCGTCGTCTCAGACAGTTTTCCAGAAATAAAATTTGCTGCTCCAAACGACTAAACAGGTCGTTACAATAGATATCAATTTACCCAACGTTCGTCCTCGAACGATCACAAGAAGAAAAACAAGGGCGAGAAGGAGTACCTGAATCTTTAAACAGATGTGGGTATCTTTCTTGCATATCTGCCTCCTTCTCCCAAGTGGCTTCTTGAACCTGTCGATTCATCCATTGCACCTTGATGGATGCAATCTCCCTTGACCTCAACTTGCGAACTTCTCTATCTGAAACAGCGACAGGCTCCTCCTCATAAGACAAATTCTCATCAAGCAAAACTTAATCCCAACGGATAATGTAGTTTCCATCCCCATGGTATCTATTCAACATCGACACATGGAATACCGGATGTACTCCGGACAGCCCTGGAGGCAAGGCTAACTCATAAGCCACCTCCCCTACTCGCATAAGTACTTCAAAGGGACCAATGTACCTTGGGCTTAGCTTGCCTCTTTTACCAAACCGCATCACCCCTTTCATTGGCGAAACTTTCAACAAGACTTGTTCACCCTCCATGAACTCTAAGTCGCTAACCTTTCGATCTGCATATTCTTTTTGCCTACTTTGCGCCGCTAGAAGATCTTCTTGAATAGATTTCACTTTCTCTAATGAATCCCACAAAAGGTCAGTACCCCAAGGTCTAACCTCAAATGCATCAAACCACCCAATATGAGACCTACATCTCCTACCATACAATGCTTCAAATGGGGCCATGTCAATACTTGAGTGATAGCTATTATTGTATGAAAACTCCGCTAAGGGTAAGAAGTTATCCCAATGACCACCAAATTCTATCACACATGCAAGAAGCATATCCTCCAACACTTGAATCGTTCGCTCAGACTGACCATCGGTCTGAGGGTGAAATGCAGTACTAAGGTCCAACCTAGTACCCAATTCAGCATGCAATGTTTTCCAAAACTTAGAAGTAAACTGCATACCTCTATCTGATATGATGGAGAGCGGAACTCCATGCAATCGAACGATTTCTGTGATATAGATTTTGGCTAACCTCTCTGCATTGTAAGTCACCTTGACCGGAATGAAATGGGCAGACTTAGTTAACCTATCAACAATCACCCAAATAGAGTCATACTTACCCGTTGTCTTTGGAAGGCCAACCACGAAATCCATTGCAATCCTCTCCCATTTCCATTCAGGAATGGGCATTCTCTGAAGTGTTCCTTCGGGCCTCTGGTGTTCATACTTTACTTGTTGACAGTTTGGACATTTGGCAATAAAGTCAACAATATCACTCTTCATTCTACTCCACCAAAAGTGTTGCTTTAGGTCACGACACATCTTGGTTGCACCCGGATGTATAGAATACCTTGAACTATGAGCCTCTGTAAGAATAGTGTTGATCAAATCATCGATGCGGGGTACACATACCCTTCCCTTAATCCTCAAAACACCTTCCTCATCGATTGTTGCTTCTTTAGCCTCTCCTCGCAACACTTTATCTCGGATCCGGATCAATTTTTCATCATTAAACTGCTTTCCCTTAATTTTTTCAAGGAAGGAAGATCTTGCCTCCACGTAAGCTAAAAATCCTCCCTTCTCATTTACTTCTAATCTCATAAGGTCATTAGCCAGAATCTGAACTTCTCTAGCCAATGGGCGTCTAGAAGCTTGCAAGTGAGCTAGACTTCCCATGCTTCCCGCCTTTCTACTTAAAGCATCCGCCACAACATTCGCTTTTCCCGGATGATACAAAATAGTGATGTCGTAGTTCTTCAGTAGTTCCATCCATCTCCTCTGTCTCAAGTTCAAATCTTTCTGAATAAAGACAGACTGTAGGCTACGATGATCCGTATAGACCTCACACTTAACCCCATATAAATAGTGTCTCCATTGCTTTAATGCAAACACTACCGCGGCCAATTCCAAATCATGAGTTGGATAGTTACGTTCATGCACTTTTAATTGTCTTGAAGCATAAGCAATCACATTCTTCTCTTGCATTAGCACTGCACCCAAACCCGAATAGGATGCATCACAATAAACAACTAAATTCTTACCTTCCACTGGCAAGGTGAGAATTGGTGCAGTAGTCAACAGAGTCTTGAGCTTCTGAAAGCTTTCCTCACACTCATCCGACCATACAAATGGAAAATTTTGCTTAGTCAAGTTCGTCAGTTGGGAAGCAATAGAAGAGAATCCTTTGACAAATCGGCGGTAGTAGCTAGCTAACCCAACAAAGCTCCTTATTTCTGACACATTAGTAGGTCTTACCCAATTCTTCACTGTCTCAATCTTAGAAGGATCCACCATCACTCCATCCTTAGAAACCACGTGCCCCAAGAAGGACACTGCATCTAGCCAAAACTCGCACTTAGATAACTTGGAATAAAGCTTTTTCTCCCTCAACATTTCCAATACAATTCTCAAATGCTCCTCATGTTCCATCTTACTTTTAGAGTATATCAGTATATCATCAATAAATACGATCACAAAGAGATCTAGATATGGCTTAAAAATCCCGTTCATCAAGCTCATGAACGCAGCAGGGGCATTCATAAGACCAAAAGACATCACTACAAATTTGTAATGCCCATACCTGGTTGTAAAAGCAGTCTTTGGCACATCCGTTGCCCGTATTTTCAATTGATAATGACCGGATCTCAAGTCAATCTTAGAGAAGACACAAGCACCTTGTAACTGATCGAACAAGTCATCAATGCGGGGAAGAGGATACTTGTTCTTAATAGTTACCTTGTTCAACTGCCGGTAATCTATGCACATCCGAAAACTCCCATCCTTCTTCTTTACAAACAAAACCGGAGCACCCCAAGGAGATGCACTTGGTCTAATGAATCCTTTGCTCAACAACTCTTGAAGTTGGGCCTTTAACTCTCTTAACTCCGCGGGAGCCATTCTGTGAGGGGGCATAGAAATGGGGCGAGTACCCGGTTCAAGATCAATACAGAAGTCAATATCCCTATCCGGTGGCATACCAGGAAGATCTGCAGGGAACACATCCAAAAGCTCACGGACTATCGAAACCGACTCAATCGAAAGAACTTGGGTAGTGTCATCCTTGAGATAGGCCAAGAAAGCTAAGCACCCTTTACTAACCATTTTCTTAGCACGAAGAAAAGAGATGATACGCACCGTATTGGAAGTGTAGTCACCCTCCCACACTAACGGATCTGTCCCAGGCTTGGCTAACGTCACCGTTTTAGCATTACAATCCAAGATCGAAAATTGCGGAGAAAGCCAAGTCATACCTAGAATTACATCAAAGTCAATCATTTCTAAGATAACCAAATCTACATAAGTTTTACTCCCCACAAAAGTCACCAAACAAGACCTATACACTTTTTCAACTATCACAGACTCACCCACCGGAGTAGAAACACGAATAGGCATGTCATGTAATTCACAATGTAAATTAAGACCATTAGCAAATGAGGAAGATACATAAGCAAATGTGGATCCAGGATCAAACAATACAAAAGCCATGCAATCACAAACCAAAAGATTACCTGTGATGACAGCATCAGATGCCTCCGCTTCAGACCGCCCAGGGAAAGCGTAACAATAGGCCCTATCGTTTGTCTGTCTGTTGCCCCTACCATGTTGTGATGTAGTGGATCCAGTTTGCCCCTCACCCCGGCCGTTTTGGTGACCACCATTACCTCGACCACCGCGTCCTCCAGAATGACGGCCTCTTTCATAACCACTTCTACCTCTAGCGATGGGGGTCGATAACTCTGTTTTGGACAATATCTCTTAATATGTCCAATCTCCCCACATCCATAGCACTCTCTGGGTTCATGCATAGGTCTCTCAGAGAAGTGTTGACTGGTCTGAGGTGGACCCCCAACTACAGTCTGTAGTGAAGACTGAACTGGTCAGACTGAGTAACCTCCGGAACCCTGTCCTCTTGAGTAAGAACCATTAAACTCACCTCCCTTTCGAAACTTTTTTGATGTCGATGCCATGGTGAAGTCATCTAGCTTTACTCCTTCCACCTCTATCACAAAGTCTACCACTTCTTGGAAGGATTTTGCCGTAGCCGCTACCTGTAAGGCTGAAATCCGCAACTCTGACCTCAACCCCTTCACAAAACAACGAATCCTCTCTTGTGGACTGAAACAAAGTTGCGTGGCATATCTGGATAGTGCGCGAAACCTAGCCTCATGATCAGTAACCGACATCCTACCTTGTTCCACACTTAAGAATTCATCTCCTTTTCCTATCCCTGAAAGTTCGCGGGATATACTCCTCCATAAACAAGCTAGAGAATGATGCCCAAGTCATAGGTGTTGCCTCTGTCGGTTGACACTCAACATGTGATCGCCACCACATTTTGGCTTTCCCTTGAAACTGATAAGTCACAAACTCAACACCAAACCGTTCTACTATACCCATCTTGTGTAGTAGATCATGATAATCAACCAGAAAATCGTAGGCATCCTCGATTCAGCACCCTTGAAGACTGGAGGTTTCAATTTTAAGAACTTACTGAAAAGTTCATGCAGATAATTTGTCATTATGGGCCCCGTAGTCAGACGAGGAAACGTGCCTATCTCCAATGAGGCATCCATGCGGGGAGCCATAGTAGCCGCATGTTCTACCTCCGGAACCTGAGGTGCTGGTGCAGAAAACACTGGGGGTGTCTGGCCCTAATCAGATAACCCGCTAAGATAAGCCAGAACCTGATTGATCATCTCTGGGGTAGATTGGGGTGGCATTTCCTCATTCTGCACTTGTTCATTCTCCCCATCCTCCCCCTCTCTTACTACTTCCTCAGTCGGTGGCGGAGTCACCACCCTAGCATCACACGGGCTAGGTACTTGTCCTCTTCCTCTAGAGGACGTCCTCCCACGACCTCTACCATGGCCTCTTTCCGTTGCTCTTCCTCGAGCCACAACCCCAGTGGCTGGCTCAGACGTTTCTTGTCTTGCCGGTGTTGGTGTTGGCGCAGTCGTTTCTCAAGTTCTGACCATCTGCGAAATAGAGTGAAGATGGTCAGATACCAATTTGTATCACCTAGATACCAATTGGATTCAAGTAGTAGAACGAAAGAAAGAAAGAAAGAATGGAATTTTCCTAAAGTCTTATAGCCTCTCAAAGAAAAGTAAAGGCGTCCCCCTACCGTTCCTTAAGACTCTACTTGACTCGTTCTTGTGTGATGAGACCAATGAACCTAATGCTCTGATACCAAGTTTGTCACGACCCAAAACCGGGCCGCGACTGGCACCCACACTTACCCTCCTATGTGAGCGAACCAACCAAGCTAAACCTTAACATTTCAATATAATATCAACAGAAAGTAATGCGGAAGACTTAGACTCATTAATAAAAACCAATTCAATAACTTCTAAAATTCAACATCTATTATTCCCCAAAATCTGGAAGTCATCACCACAAGAACATCTATGATCAAATTACTAAATCTAAGAGCATTCTATGAAGCTAAAACCAGTAAAAGCAAGTCTATGCCGGAACTTCAAGGCATCAAGACATGAAGAAGAAGATCCAGTCCAAGCAAGAAGCATTAGGTCACCCTGAAATCCGATGTAATTGAAGACTGGCTTGAATTGCGGTTCAGTTGAAGACGACGGCACGTTTGCTGCACTGCACAAATAACAAAGAAGAAAACATAAAAGTAGGGGGTCACTACAAACACAAGTACTGAGTAGGTATCATCGGCCAACTCAAAATAGAAAATAGTATATATCAGATAACATCATAAAATCAACTAATATTCTTAGCATGCAGCATTTTCAATTACCATAACCCTTGGTCACAACACCAAGCACATCAATGAGGACTCACGCCTCCTCATCATACTCATTTGGGAATTAGGTTCATTAGATTGAGTATATTTACATCTTTCAAGATTCATTATCTTTATTCCTCTCATGTCGGTACGTGACACTCCGCTCCTCATATACTATCCTGGTGTCGGATCGTGACACTCCGATCCTCATTCTATCCTGGTGTCGGAACGTGACACCCGATCCATATTCTATCCTGGTACCGAAACGTGGCACCCGATCCATATACTATCCTGGTGTCGGAACGTGACACTCCAATCCTCATATACTATCCTGGTACCAGAACGTGGCACCCGATCCATATACTCTCCTGGTGTCAGAACGTGACACTCCGATCCTCTATTACTATCCTGGTACCGCAACGTGGCACTGGATCCCCTAATCTCACTACTTTCATTCATCAAGCCTTCTTTTATACCAAAGCATCATCATTAACAAAGTAGATTAGGGTTTCTTAAAGATTTATGATTCAATAGATTCATCATGCTTATTTTATCACAATTATATAATCACATTCATGCGAGCATACAATTAAGCATATAGCAGGGTTTACAATACTACCAATACATATCATTCGCTATTAAGAATTTACTAAGAATAGCATAAAAACCATAACCTACCTCCACCAAAGACTAGTAATCAAGCAAGAATTTCCCAAAGCCTTGTGTTTTCCTCTTCGTTTCTCCTCTCTCGTTCGATCCTTTCTCTCTCTTTGTTATTTCTATTTTTCTTTATTCAAACCCTCTTTATTTTACCCTAATTAGCATGTAATTAAGAATAAAAGATGGAAATAATAACCCACTAATTAACTTAAGGTTACCTCTTTTAACCCCCAAGTAATTAGACTTATTAACCTTAACCCTCTAACTTTATAATTAAAGTAGGAATAGTCCAAAACGTCCCTTAAAACGTGTAAAGAAATCCGACCAAGACTGGGATTACGCAACCTGTGACGGCCCGTCGCGCCGCGACGGCCCGTCCTGCAGGTCATCGCAAAGTTCAGAGACTGGATTTCCACTGAAGAATCTGTGACGGTCCGTCACGCCTGTGACGGTCCGTCCTGCCATTCCATTACGAAGTTCAGAGAGTCGATTTTCAGTACCCAATTTCAGAATTTCTAAGTGTTTTGAAACGAGACCCTGCGACGGCCCATCGTGACCATGACGGTCCATCGTGGGGTCCGTCGTCTCAGCTAGTATTCCAGAAATAAAATCTGCTGCTCAAAACGACTAAACAGGTCGTTACAGATTATATTACATTTTTTTCTAACCTTACTGCATGAGCTCCCTCCTATTTTCTACCTTAGTGACTCGAAGTCACAACCTTATTAGAAGGGAGGGGTACTTATCATGTTCATAACTCCCTATTATTTTATCACGTTACATTCATTTGATATTCAAATAATAAGAATAATCAACAAAATTTATCTTAACATATGTATTTGATAGTAAGTTCACACATTATAGCCTAAGGATAGCAAACTAAATAATTGTTTAAATATAAAATTTATTGTTTTCACAGGTACATCAACTTGTTAGCTAGCCCATTTGTTTTGAATGATGTGGAATTCTTTTTACTACCATGTTTTCATAGTAATGACAATTGTGTTATTTAATGCATCATTAAATTTTATTATACTAAATTTCTAGGTTTGGGGAAACCAAGATCCATTTTTGTTGCAAAAAAAAAAACCATTCATAACTGATCTAGTCATTGTAGCACGAGATTTAAGGTGGATAACAGGTCCCCGTTGCTGGTGTCTACAAACGCTCAAATTTGAACGTCCCAACAGAGAAATTTCATAAATATATCCATGTAAACACTCAGAGCAAGATTCGATATTACTATTCACAAAGACTATAAAAGTTTTACAGTGATTAGTGATGAACTTAGTTTTCTTTCGTAAAAGAACATCTAATCAAGAAACTACTTCTGGTGTATGCATTTTTTTATGTAACGACATAAGGAACTTTAGGTGGTAAATTCCAGTGGAGAATCTATTTGTTTACTCTAGACAATGAATTTCATTTGCTCTAGGTAAACCCTGGAAAATATCATTTTTTTCAAAAAAAATATGACAAAGAGCCAAATGAGAATACGAAACACAGCAACAGTAAACATGCAGCTTCACTTATGATTTATTAACAAAGTGTACCAAATTGTATGAGAATGGATAAGATTTTTACCTGGCCGCATGACGCCTATTCGGCCCCAGTTTCTGATATTTGTTTAGTGTGTACTTGTCTTTTCAAGTCCCATTTCATTAATTATTTTCTCTTACTTGTGGTAGTTCCAATGTGGCTATGCTTTTTAATTTTGAGGTTCTACAATGTTCAACACTTCTAGTTCTTCGTATTTCTCAGCTCAAATGGCAACTACTATTTTGTCGCCTTTTATTGATTCATGTTATCTTCCTTGTCCTTCTCAAATTAGTGTCAATCTCAATGTTCCAACATTTTATAAATAGCCAATGTACACACAGAATGTCAATCCTAAACAAAGTCACACGAAAAAATCAATCTAATCAAGAAATGTCATAGATATATTTCTCAATATCACCTACCACCAGGTAAAAGCTGATAGTCACATAACCAAAAAAGGACACAACGTAGTTTGACGCACATCGTTTATGTTCCTTCTGATAAAATAAAAGAAAATTAGGAGTAGTCAAGAGAAAATTATAGCTACAACCTACAATATGTGTACATTGAAAGGCATATGGGTTAAAAAAAAAAGTATTCCATTGCTCATTAACTTGTTATTTCCATGTAATACCTCAATGGTGAATATTTAATTTATCAAAAACCTCATTATGATATCTACACCTTTTCCACCAACAAATGAGTCTTATAGGTTCAATCGGGTGAACACCTAAACCTCAAAAGCCGCTGGTATAATTCTTCTAAAAGCATTAACCTCACATTGTATAAAAATGTATCTCAGTTACCATGTTTGTTAAGATGGTTGTGGTACTAATGTGGGGCTTTATTTGTCTTTCTTGTATGTCCTTTAAACATCACGTGCAACAGTATATGGGAAAGAAATCAACAATTAAAACAAGAAGCCCGACGTCTCACTCATCAGCAAGCCGAATATAATATATAAAACAATGAATTTTCTCTGTTGCCTATTGCATTCTTACCATCACCTATTGCAAGTGGCATAATTTCTTGTATCGTGTAACATATTGTTCAATACCTGAAACATTAAAATATAAGAAAGTTTATTTTTAGTTTTGGTATAGCAAAATAAATGGAGAGTCTATAAGAATTAAACATTGTATTATTTATTAGGAAGGGCCTTAATTGATTGAAGTAATAGATTAAATTGGTGAATCAAAATATGTGGAAAGTTTAGATTGATAAATCAAGATCCCTGAAGAGTTATAGAAGTATCAAGCGAGGACTTCATGGATGGAGAATTGCTAGAAGCAGTATATTAGACTACTGAATTAAAACACCTAGAGATATTATTAGGAATTTCAAATAGCATTATTCCTTAGAGAGGGAGTGAAACCTTTATAGTTAACATTGGTAAATAAAAACACCTGAATCGTGCATAGAAGTTCCTTAGGACGGCGTGAAAATTTAGTTCCTTAAGCACGCGTGAAAATCAAGTAACATCGTTTTATAGACTTGGCGTGAGAATTATTGGGAGCAATAGATCATATTGTAACTTTAAAAACTTTAAGAGTTCATACAAATTGCAAGAAATCAATAGAAAGGCGAGAAAATTGTTATTAACAATAGATTAGATTTGTATGTAAAAAGACATGGAGAGTTCATAGAAAATTCTGGCTGCGTGGTGAACAGCTTCTGTGGGGCAAGAGAAATCAGGAGGACGGTAGTTTCTGTCTTCATATTGGTTGTTATAGAGGTTTGATGATAATGATTTAGAGCTTAATAGGGCGTAAGTATTTCTGGCGGAGTTGGGAGAAACTGCAAAAGTGAGGGTTCAAAAAGGTTTGACAAAGTGGATGATGATGAAGAAGTTGTGAAGACATTTTTTCCATATTGAGTGGAGCCGTTTCAGTGTTACCATGGAATTTTTTTCTGAGTGGACACCTTTCGGTGTTCAATTCTAGGCAATGAGTTAAAAGATAACTCTTGTTCATATCTAAAATGACCAAACATTATAATGAATAATCAATTAGTTTCTATGTACATACAAATTTCATCACTGCAACCAGCCTAATATTAATTAGAAACCATAAATACTGAATACAAATGACAACTTAGACTTCAAATGCCTAATTCAATAAATTTTGAAGAACAATATATCTGAAAAGGTAAAGTTTTATGTAACATTGAATCATTTTTTAAACAACAATGAGGACATGAATGTTATCTAAAGCAGAGAAAGTCAGTTTAAACGTAAACTAAAACACAAGAAGTTTAAGGAAAGGTAAATGGAAGAAAAATCATGAGGAAGACGTACACAAAGGGTTTATGGAATTGAAACTGCAATACCTAGATGGGCTGAGGAGTTTTGTTTGTCCTTATTTACAACTTCAGAGTCTTTGAACACAATTTCGAAATTATGTTCCCATTCTAGGTACATTTTATTGTAATTACATTTCACACAATTTGAGAACAAATGTTAAAGGTAAAAACCAAGTGTTGGTACACTTACCTATATTTTGAACATTGATAAAAAGGAATTGACCTTGTGCGGAATCATCAAAAAAATTTGAAAAATCTTTTGATTTCAGTGTAGTTGAAGGTTGTGGTTGGAATATTTGAACTCTAAAAAAATTTATACTCAACTGTAATTAATAACTTTGTCGCCCATCTAATCATTGGAGTTGTTAGATTGTACTTGTTGAAAAAAGATTCAGTCAAAGTAATTTATGTGTAATAGTTCTCTGTTTTGTATTGGTTGTAGTCTAACCAGCAATCCATGTGTTCTGCGAGAGAGAAGCGAAAAGAAGGAAAAAGTGTGATGGCTGATAGAAACAAGGGATATTAAGAGGGCTTAAAGGTAGAAATTGTTGTGTTTTCAAGTAAAAGAGATGGTTGTAGTGACTTTTCTTAAGGGAATCAATTATTCTTAATCAGTGAGGACTGTGTTATGGCTCATACTAATAGTGTTGTATATGTTCACATGAAGACAAAGTTGTTACAGAGTGTAGTGTGGAGACAAAGAATAGTTGTGTCAGTTTAAAATAGTTGCATCGTTCATGAGGCAACGTGATAGTTGGCTGTCGAAAGAATGCCACAATGTTTAGGTTGAAGTGGGATTTTATGTTTGCATTTTTCTTGTAGAGGGGCAGGGCAATTTTGGAAATATATTAAAATAAAAGGGAATTCAGAGTGGTTGTGGCACCATATAGGCTGCCATAAGGTTTTGCTTTATATATATATATATATATATATATATATATATATATATATATATATATATATATATATATATATGTATATATATATGTGTATGTATATATATTTATATGGACCCAGACATATATATCCTCTAAATAAATTGTACATTATTTATATAAAATCGATATATTATATACACATATTACTCTAGGATAGTCCGCAACTTTTCACGGTTATTTCTTTTTGTTTGGTAGGGAGGGATTTCCCCTCTAATGAAGCCTATGCATAGTAATTTCAGAATAGTTGGATCGAGTTTCAATGTGAATATTGAACATAAGATTTGATAAAACAATACTAGTAGAATTTCACGTAATATATTATTATTGTATTGTGGCAACTTTTCGACACATTTTTTGCCATTCATTTGTCTTAGAGCTCTAATTATAAGGATTTCCTACTTGCTCTACCATAAAGTATTAATTAATTACAATTTTAGCGGATTATGAAGTCTTAATATAAGTAACAATTAGTTAGGGAAAACAATATATGACAATTTAATCTATTATAGATGGCAATTCACTCATATCCAACTCCATTTCCTCCCATCATTTAATAATCCCATGAAACCACACCATATTCTATGTATGAACTAGCAATGTAAATGTGTTCTCTAGACTTGAAACTTTACGAACAGACAGTAAAAAAATGCCAGGGAGAGTTTCTTCATTTGATAAAGTTATGCGTGGAAAAGCAAGTTCTCTCTTTGGACATCACTGCTGAGTCCTCGCGTTTGTGTCCTGAGTCAAAAAGGAAAGAACCTTAACACCTTTGTTTTCCAGAGAGCATTTATCCGACATGGATGAAATATGATGTGTTAAATGGATCGAGAGACCTAAAATCATAACAATTCAAAATAGTAAGTATAAAGTAAACCAGAGAAAGAAATGTCTAAATAAACTTATATGGATCATTGATGGAAATGCCTTATATCCCCAAGGCAAATAACCTTATATGGATCATTGATGGAAATTACAATCTTTGAAGCTAACATGTCAATAGAACTGTTGCAATTCACGTTTCAATCGATCTGATATTTGTCAAGAGCTATGGCGCTGAACGGGATTCTCATACTACTGCAACCGACTGAGCTTCTCCAAGATATGTTGAAAGCATGCTAGGGATAGGTAACACAAGTAAATACATCCATACTGCCAAGGAAGTTCTTATACTGAGTTGTTTTAAAGAAAAGTAGACCAGCATCAACCTACTAAGCTTATGGGTCCGAAACTCTCCCAGAAGTGCAACCACACCAAGCATGTAATGAGCATATATGAGATACAACTGTTCAGGTTTTGGTCTTCTGAGCTGCTTGTGGATAACAGCAGTTGCACTGTCTGCCTTTCCTTCATTCTTCTCCATAACCATTTTTTTTTATCATAGTCCAAGTCGTGAAAAGAATAAAGACCGGTATAAACTGCATGATCATGAGAATTTTATATAAAATTTTATAGATGCATTTAATATGTATAGAAAGAAGTTAAAACGGTCCATTGCGAATGAGATATCCCTCTACTTCAAGTTACTAGAGGATCTCAAATTTCCCATGCAATCATGTTATCACGGCAGACTGCTACCCTCTTGGTAGAAACTGTGGTTGCATACACGGTGACAATAGATCATACAGTGAGAACAAAACTTCATAAGGTAGTAACAGTAGGTAATACGTCCACACATAAGGTACTAGTGCACAGGAATACACAAATTACTTTATTTATAAATAGTAGCAGTAAGGAAGAAATATGTAGATACAGTATTGACGTCCATTATCTTAACTCTGTAATGGATTCTATATAGAATTAAAATCATCTTGCATTTTATGCCAAAAAGCTAACAACAATGCAATGGAATTTAAAAGGTCCTTCAAGTTAAAATCATATGATACATCTGTTTTGTAGTTCATGAAGGGGGTTTAAGATAGACTAGGTTATTTTACTAAACTTGCTAAGGTTCATTTGTAGTTATCAAGGACAAGGAAGCAAAGCTAGAGTATTCTAATAATATGGTTGTCATAACATGCGACAATCTTCGCTTTAAAAAGAAAAAAATGGAAAGAATAGCATTTTAAGCACATTTTTTTGAAAGAATTTTCAGCACATTTATACGAAGAATTCTTTATTATTGTATTATCATAGGTAGTTGCAATTGATACAAGATATGTAGAATAATTTCTATATTTCTCATTGAGTAAAATTATACAAATACAGGTACAGAGGAATATAACTGTGGCAATTAGATATTTAGAGCAAAATAACTGTGGTAGCTGGATATTCAGATCCTAGAAATTCATCTATATTATCTATATTTATTACACCAATATGATTCTGTAACACTCCTCAAGCTGGAGCATAGATATTCGTCATGCCCAAATTGTTATAAATATAATCGACTCGAGTCCCATTCAAAACATTTGTAAATAAATTTGTTAGTTGGTCTCATATGTTCACATAGCCAGTGGAAATCAAATTTTCCTGAATCTTTTCACAAATAAATGGCAGTCGACCTTAATTCATTTAGTTCTTTCATGGTACACAAGATTTAAGGCAATATGAAGAGCAACTTGATTAAGACACCAAAGTGTTGCTGGGTCGTGATGCCTTAACCGAATTTCACTTAAAAGGTGATATATCCACATAATATCACAAGTAAATTGTGACATAGCTCTATACTCTAATTATGAACTAGATGGAGATACAACATTTTCCATGACACTAGGTTTCCTTAAACAAAGAAACTATAACCAGTAGTCGACCTTCTATAATTTGTGGATACAAATGTCACCACAAGAGACCATACCCTAGACGTAACCGGCGGCGGCATCCTCGGAGAGAACTAAAACTAGTCTCTTAGAATTCGTCATTACATTTCATCGGTTAAAATACAAAAAATTAAAACTCTTCATATATACATAGTGAGGTTTATATAGACCTCTCGCATATAAAGAATACTTAGGATTCTCCTTTAGACAACATAATTAATACATAGTAATTAATCAAATGATTTGTCTCATATTAAACCATCTAAACGAGTACAAATGTTGGACATAAACACTACAATGTCAATATATCAAAATAGACTTTCATCAATGTTCCAAATGATTAAGGAATGAACAATGTTTTTATGAGAATACAACTTCAAACCTAGATTATATAAAAGTTAACATCACTGAACAGGAGGACCTGCCATCACTTGGAGGAAAGAGTCCAAGTCTTCTTCAATTGGCCTCCTAGGAACTCAATGTCCGGAACCTACGTATTTGTAGAAAACGTAAAAATATGGGTTAGTACACCAGTTTTACTAAGTATGGATGCATGCACATACAACCATTTGAAGAGATGCATGAAAGAGAAAACTTCTTAACAAACATGCTAAGTCATGTTGAAAGTCTTTATGCACATACAAGAGGGAATATACAAGAGAAGGATCACAACAACATAAGAAATGTTCATAAACAAGGAAAACACATCATCAATTAATTTAAGTATTTCATGTTCATTAGTTCATATCATTAATATTCAAGACCCTTTCAAACAATCCATCCCAAGCCTACAAGTGAAATACTCATCTGAAGCCCCATAACAACACAAAATCAAGTAAACAAGATAGGATATCATAAGTAATGCCTTGCTTCATAACACGTTTCATCATAGGTAGTCATCACCACTTTTATCAATTTAAATCAATACCATGTTCATCAATGGAAAAACCATCATATAAGAATAACATCATATAAATTCAAGATTATACATTTCATTATCTCATATTACATAATAACATAAGAAAAACCTCCTAAGACTTCCCGCAAGGCCTACTTGTGCAATGTATAGATAGAGTTTCATACCCCTACCTACACTAAGTCAAATCCCTTAACTAACCCTAGTTAGTGCTCATCTTCATTACTTCATTTTAGTTTGGGGAACGATTGCCTTAACTGACCTAGACCACATAAGTTAATTGTGGAATCATGTGTCATGAAACAGTGCACAAAAAAAAGGTGATCTACTTACCAAGGTAGAACCAAAACATGAAAATAGCATTCTAAGTCGATCCACTAGCAAGTATTCCTATAGGTGTAACATAGTTCAAGAACTAGGGGACATGCTTGAGAACCTTTTTATGCACCATTGCATTATCTCATGAGAACCATTGTGAACCTACCTTCCCACATTGGGAAGGGACACATCTCATTCTAGTTCGCTCGGTGCAAAGCTAATGTCCCTTTTTAAACGTCTTTAAGCCATTCTTAATCATGATAACTTAATAAAGGTCATAGGAGACTAACCCCTTTCATGTCATATAATTAGTTCATTAGGTATTGCATGTGAATGTCCTTTCATTAAGACCTTTCATTTATGAGATTAACACCATCATCATTATATCACACTACGACAAATAAGTAATTCACAATCAACATAATATCATCATACCTTAATCATATTCTCATAGTTCACATAGTCAAGACATTTCAATTACACTCATCATACCATCACATACTTTTTCTAATAACATGTGATACTTCAATTTAACATCATCAAGTATAAGCCATCATAATTGTAGTAAAGGATTCAAGAAAGATCTAGATGCGGGAGATAACTGACAGTAGGAAACAAAATTACCAATGTAATATATAGACTTGCAAGTGTGTGTACCTTTGCGAAGAGAAACAGGTTGGTAAATATATTCTATAGGATCACTTGAAGGAGAATCTAATGACGAGGTAGTTGGTGCAGCATAGGTAACATTAGTCTCCTGCCTCTTAGAGTAAACCAGAACATAGGGTGGTCTTGTTGGAGATGATGGAACAAGCACTGAAGGCACAATAGTAGATTGCTTTTTAATTGAAGAATCGGGTGATGTATGATAAACATCATTTGATCGCTCTGGCTTATCCCTGGTAACTTGTTACACTAACCACATCTTCCTAGTCCTGACTCGTAGAAAATAGGAGGTGCATAGAAGAATGGTGTAGCCACCGAAAAGGATACATGAGTTGAGACCAAATATTTTCAAAGTTCAGTAGAGTAACAACGATATTCCTTCTAAACGCAAGAATATCCGAACAAAACACATTTCAAAGCCTTCGGGATCCAACTTGGTAAGTGATGGTCCAACATCTCTAACATAATAACTTCTTCCAAATACCTTAAGTTACACCGGATTTTGGGAATCATTTGGAAAAAGAATGTTATAAGGTATATTACCTCCAAGCATAGTAGATTGCATGTGATTAAATCATGAAACAAGTTGTAGAGATTGCGTCGGCCCGAAACTGTTTAGCAACCTTTGTTTGAAATAATAGTACCCGGGCTTTCTCAAGTAGATTCCTATTTTTTCTTTCAACAGCTCCATTCTTGAAGGTGTATCAACACAAGATGACTGATGGAGAATACAATGTTGCCTCATATACGACTAAAATAATTCTTACATGTATTCTTTAGCAATATCACTCCTTAATGTGCACATTATTATTAAATTGAGTCTTGTGTTTAGCAGAAAGCACAAAAATGGGAAAACACTTCACATATATTATTCATAAAGTATATCCATGTCATTCTACAAAAATCATCCGCAAAAGTAACAAAATATTTATGTCCAGTTCTGCAAATAACATGACATGGTCCCCAAAAATCATAATGAACTCAATCAAAAGCCGACTCTACTCGCTTATTAACCCTTGGACTTAACGAGGTCCGTTAGTGCTGGGCAAATCGACATGATTCACAATCCAATGAAGAATTATTTTGAATCTCGGGACAAAGCTTCTTCAACTATGGTAGTGAAGGAGGTCCCAATAGACAATTTACTTCAAATGGATAACACCTGAGCTTTCCATTCATCAAGTATGTAGAGATCATCAAATTCATTTCCTTTACCAATAAATCGAACCGTCCTAAAGTCACGAAATTGAAAATAACCAGGAAATAACGAGATATAACATTTAAGGTCTCTCACAAGATTACTACCAGATATCATATTAGAAGCTAATTTTGGGGAACATAAGATAGATGACAGGGTAATAGATGAGTATGGTTTAATAGTTCAAAATCCAACCCTAGTACAAGTTTATCCATCCGCTATTGTAACTCGAGACAGTACTTTCTGTGGCTCGAAATTACAAAAAGTACTAGAGTTACCTCTCATATAATTTGTGTTGCCTGAATCAATCACCCATTTATTTGAAGAGGTAATAAGGCATGTTTTTCCTGAATCGACAAAATAATAATTAAAGAAGATTTCTTATACTGAACGAATCTAGCATAATCTTCTAACGAAATAAAAAAAATTTATCTGATGATAGCCAATAAGAAACATCAAACATATTATGTGTATCAGAACTCTTCAATTCTTCTCCCTTATTATCTTTCATTCTCAAAATATCAACAAAAATTAACAAAGAAATCACCAAAATTCTTAAAATAAAGTTTTAACGAGAGAATAGCCAACTTTACAAAACGTATCAACTCTAATTGAGAAAACTAGATAAAACCAAAACAGAGTTCGGATCGTTTGAAAACCCAGGAGTTCACATAGTAACAAGAAACTAAGATACGAATAGCCAAAGGCTCCGAATTAAAAACCAATCAACAAACAAAGAGGAAATTTCAACAAGGAGCAGTAAATATCTGACAGTAGTCTAGCTCAAAACAGAACAAATAATATAACAATAGAGAAAATAATTCAAACTATGGGTGTTTGGTACGAAGGAAAATGTTTTCCATGGAAAATGTTTTCCTAGACAACAAGTACATTTTGGACTTATTTTCTCATGTTTGGTGGGTAGTACAAAATATTTTCCGGAAATGATTTTTTGCGTTTCAAATTGAAAATAATTTATTTCGAGGAACATCTTTTATTTCTAATAAAATACAAAATAATTTATGAAATTGAAAATATTATTTAAAAACAATTTTTTTTGGGCAGTGGTGATAGAGGGTGGGGGGTTGAGGGAGGGGTTGGAGTGAAAAAATAAAAATTTGAAGTTTATAGTATTTTTAGAAAACAAAATTTAATTTTTTTGTGGGTAGGGGTGGGGGTGAGGGCTGGTAGGGGTGGGTAGGGGGCTGGCCGGGGAGAGGTAGGAGCTTAAAAATAAATTTCGGTATTGAAAATATTTTTAAAAAGAAAAATTCATTTTTTGGTGAGGGGATGGTGTTGGGGGGCGGGGGGGAGGGTGGTCATAAATCGGGTGAAAAAAAAAATTTTGAAATTGATTTTTTTAAAAAAAAATTGATGTTTTTCTCAAAAAAAGTGTAATTTGAAATTGGAGGAGAGCTTGGGAAAATATTTTCCTTAATTTTTGAAGGGAAGTCATTTTCCTTAATTTTGAGGAAAATGTGTTGATTTGGAAAACATTTTCCAAAACTTTTTCCCCAACCAAACATGAGAAAATTGGAAAACATTTTCCTTCATACCAAACACATTCTATAGTATCACCGAATGAAAGACTGTAGAACCTGGATGTTGATGTTAAATCTTCAAAAGATAGCCCAATGATAAGAAAACCACCATAAATAAGTTTGGAATCTTTACAAATATCAAATAAGTAAGAAGAACACAAACATATTACTAGTGGTGAAGTCACATGAAATAAAAATATGGCAGCAGCTAAGTCCAACAATCACTAGTGGTGAGGCTCGAGAGCCACCACTTCAAGTTTCACAATTCTTATTATTCTCTGATACCATGTGCAAGGAATTAGAGAGAACAACTTGTCTCTTATTCAATAAGCAAACATGCATAAATGCACTAATATGAAAAGATAACTAAAGAATGAAATAAAGAGGAAATCCTTAAGACACTCCATCTATCTATATCTTTGTACAATATCAACAAAGAGATCTATATACATTCTGTAACAAACATCATGGTGAGAACATCGCGACTAAATGACTACTTATTACTTTGACTACCAAACTTCTAATTTATCCATGTCTCCTGTTGGAACAAATTACTTCCACAGAAGTTTATATAAATTAGATCTTTTAATAAGTAAGTTCTGTAAAAGATCCTGTACTAGATCCTGATTTTTCTTGACTAAAAAAAGCCTAAAGTTTCAAATATTTCCACTTGAATACTCAAAATAAAAGGAATCAAATATGTAGATGCCAAACAAACATGGAAGAGGAAGATATATTCTTGTAATTCCTGCGCTAGATTTAATGTTGGGTGGAAAGACATTTCAAAAAATATAGGAAGATTCAAAATTGCTTCTCTACTACCGACATTTAATTTAATATTGATAGACAAAGACATCCCGTATTCAAAGGCTGCCAGGAGAAGTAAATGGGTAATTTGGAATTTATTAGAACCTCTAAAGAAGAAGGAACTGATATGTCAAAAGGAAAGAGCCATTCACATTGATGGATCTTTTGACCCATCTTTAAACAATGTTCTGAACAGATGTGTGGTCTGCAATTTCCACGAAAACCTTCTGGAGCTGCACATGGATTAAATTCTTAGGAGATGGATAACCACCGTCTCCTTTTGATATTTACTTCCAAAGAAGGCACAGAGTAGGTTATACATGGTGAATAGAAATGGAATAAATCTTCAGCTCAATTCTATTGGTGGTAACCAACAATCATTGCCATCAATCAAGAAAAGAAACTCAGCTCTGTTTGGGAAATTTTTTGTAGGATTAGCATTATATTTATAGTCGTAAAAGACCTTCAAAGCTAATAGAAATCATTGTAGGGGATGGAGCAAACAGAAAGCCCAAACAAACTCAAATGGGAAAGATTCATAATAAAGGGGATACTAATGATATTCAGAAGAATTAACGACAATAGAGAATGGTGGATTTTTGTTCACAATCAAAGTATGGGTGGAACTGCCCAGCAACTTACTCCATCGAAACAAAAGAACAGGTCCCCTTTCGAACCAGAAGATATAAATATTGATATTTGCAGGTAAAAGGAAGATTATGCATAGTCACGATATACCAAAAACAACTTTGGAACTCTATTATAGTGGCGGGGGGATTTACAAAATGAATCGAGAAAAACACTGGTTGCAAACTTGAAGCAAATGTGTTTTATCTCACCCGTAATGAGGTTACTGGTTGGAATTTGGACACTTTCAGTTGAAAAAGGTTAGTCTTATTGAATACTCGGAATTATACTTTCATTGCTTCCTCGTGAAATTGTTTTAACAGCTCACTTCGTATGTCTACATATTTAGAATGCTCAAAGAAATCATTTATAACTCTCATACTAAAGCAAGAAAAAGCTGAAATATTTGTCAGCGGATTAAATAGGATCTATTATCCCTGAAGACTTCTAATCTAACATGATAAAATACAAGTACAATCTATAGCTATAAATGACATTGTCAATCAATTAAATAAGGATGTAAGGAAAACGAGGATCAATTAAAAAAATCTCAAGCTTTTACCTACATCAACTTAGAGATGACTTAACTTATATCTGCTTCGCATGAATAACACTAGTTATTATGAAATTATCAATGACTAACATACATAGTCTAAATAGATATACTCAAGTATATAGCCTTTAAAGAAAGGAAGAGCTTTGTGACATAAACTTGACATACTGTTATTTCCTTATTTTAAGCTTGTTCTTTGCATTATTCTACAATGTTTTATCTCTTTGTAAATCTTCCACAATTCATACCCTTTCCCACTTAGCTCTTTTATCCGTATCTCTGCTTTAAAATATCTTTCAGGTAGAAACGACCTTTCAGAACTCTTTGAAAATTTGATTGTTACTTCCCTTTAAAAAAAATTAATACGAAAAGGAATGAATCCAAATGATTTAGTGATGCATTAGAAAAAAACAACAACACATCAAGTGTGATCCCCCAAGTGGATCTGCAAGGTGCAGCGTACGCAGCCATGCCACTACCTTGGGAAGGTAGAGATGATAATGATTCAATGATGCAATTAACAAGAAATATCATGTGTGCTGCCAATTCAAATAAATCTAATTTATAAACACAAGAAATCAAATACATGTAATATATAAACATGGGAATAGGATTAAAAACCACTCCTACGATATAATTAATTACAAAAAGTCATACATGTAAATCGTAAATGTGTCATGGTCTCGAAACCTGATAAATCCTTAAGAGTCCTATACAAGAAAATTATATTATAGTTTGTCTTTCGTGATTAATGTGTCGCTGACTATTCCGCCCCCATCCTCCTTTAGGATAGTGATTCATTAAAGATGCTGATGGTTTGTTAATCATTTGGAAATGAAAATACATTAAAACAAACGTAACAAAGGCTACCTTGAAGAAGCTTTGCTATGGATGACGTTAATGAAATGGAAGAACATACTCTCATGCACCATTCTATACAAAGGTCAAACCACTGATCTCCACAAAAGTCAAGCAAGATGGTCACAAAATAACACCAATTTTCGCGTTCAGGCACACAATTTGAGATCAACTATATTACTTAATACTCAAAAAGGAACAGGTTAATAGGAAATCAATTCTTCAAAGTAACCTCACAATCAAGTTGAAATATGGTAACCAATAGTTGGTAGGAAAAATATAGAGATTGTCGATTTTATAGGAACTTGTAATTATGTATATGTTTTGAGGGTGTGCCCACCCCCTACTGGGATATAAGTTTTTAATTCATCATCCGTTGGAGATGAACTTTTCGTGAAAACAAAATTACCCTTATATAATATAAATAAAGTTGAAATATGAAAGACAAAAATTTATGAATATAATAAACACACTATTTAATACATGCGTCTTTACCTTTTGCCTAGGGAAAATATACCAGTACTCTTTATGATCCCAATGTCTAATGATATGGATCCATCATCTATAAATGTATTGTCTGCGTAATGTCTGCCTTTGTTTTGTATACTTGCAACCGTGAGAAGAGTCCATAAAAGAGGGTCTCTCTCAAGCTATTATCAGTGCTTGTAACACAATATAAGTTCGAAGTGTATGGTCATATTGACATCAAAACGTAGAAAACCAGGAGGGGTTTCTTCGTTGAGGTATCTTGGATTCATTATGGTAATCCTCCTTTGAGGATCATCAACAATAAATTCACCAGTGTATGGTCTAAAATTATAAATAATAAAAATGAAAAGATAAGAGATTAAAGAAGTGGTAAAGAATATGAGATGTATTTGCAAAAAGATATCATCAAAACCTTAAACCATAAGTTCTCACGATAGATTACAAGATATCGATGATCCAAAGGTCTTTCAATTGAAGTTTCAATGCCATGAAGACCAGAACTTTTATTAATTAGATCTTTCGTATCATATGTCTGCAGTGCTTTAAGTCCTTCAAGCGTATTGTAAACAACTAGTAACGTTTTTTTAACCCAAGATAGTTCGAGAGACTCCTGGATTTTAGAGTTTAATATACAAATGTCAATAATAATAAGGTGAAATTCTAAATTCTGTTTGGCACGTACAGTGGACTTCCATTATCTGTCTACTTCTGGGTAAAGATATGGCACTAGCACCAATTTCGACCCTAAAGTTTATCTCATGAGAGGAAGATTGCTCAAGCCTGTTTATGCAAACCACACATTTATTTCTAAACTAATGTAGGACTACTTTCTATGACCTAAACAAGAGAGAAAACGTTTAAATTCCAACTAACCTTCTATCCTGATCTGCGACCTCTAAACCTTAATCACTCTAAGTATTCCAAAGACTAATTAAAAGAAACAAATATCAAACTTTTTGTCTCATGTCTTCACCATCATGCAGCCACATATTGTCATCTTTACTAGGACAGAGTGGACAAGTGCTATGATTTCTTGAACAGGGAGTAGTACAGAAAGTGGATTCATACAAAGCTCATTTTTTTTTTCTTTTTCATGTATTTTTTTGTAAAAACATCAAAATTACTGGATGATATGAGAAATTAAACTGCTGAGATTATCATCGTCAACCTTGCAAAGCAAAGCAACAATTCCTATCACATCCTTTATAAACGGAATATGAGTAATCTAAGTTCCATTATGAGTTAGCAACTTGAAACTGTTCAATGTTAATATTTTTTGAATGGCCTCCTATTCATTCTTACCGTTTGAAGATTTCTTATTTTCATAACCAGTTCCACTTGATGAATAAATCTCGCCGAGAGCAACTGCAATACCCCTTAAGTACAAGGCATTAAAATTGAGAAACTGTGAGAAGGCATATGACAAAAAGGACAGAAAAAAGTTAAAATGAATGCTATATTTTCACGGAGTTCTTTTGAATAGAAAAATCACACATTAACCTATGGACAATATAAAAAGCTCACTGAAACAAGTTGATGGTTGATATTATACGCAAAGGTAGTAATGAAATCCATATTCACTTTAAATGTAAAAGACACTCATTGATACGATTTTTGTAAAATGTGTGATTGTTTGCTTCCCATTAAGACAGAATAAAAAAATTATTTTATAGGTTAGTGATAGAACAAAATAACTACGCTAACCTTTTAAAATTTCATGTGCATTTTACAGCACACCTAATGAACTTCAATAGAAGGAAACAGTACCTTTTATATAAAACATTGAACCATCCAACCTTTTTTTCTGATCCTGTAAGAATTGGACATTATCTTCATGGTGTTTAATTTAAAGACTAATCTCCTTCACTGCATCTTCACTTTGTACGGTAATTAATGCATTCATGAATATTTATCCATTAACTTTACAAAAATTATCATGTCCATTATCATGATAAATAATGGATGCTAGTAGATTTATCTATACCGATAGTAAAAACTACTGTGTATATTGCACCCATTAATGACAAAATAAAATAAACTAGGCATGTATCTTTGAAAATCATAACCACCTTGGATTCATAGACAAAAGCTAAGAAGTTGCATTTGGCATTATGTCTCAATTGCAAGCAGAACTAAAGGAATTGATCTGACTTCCTTGATTGAGCGATGGATCATGCATAAGTAGTTCCTTAGGATTGGTTTGTAGCTGGAAAAGGAACGTAAAAGCAAACATCAGTTTGTTAGAGTTTTTTATTAATAAAAGATTCAACAAGTGCCTATTATAAGGTCCTAGAGTGCTCACCGCATATAGAGTGAACAAGAAAATAATAATTTTATCATTTAGTGGGAACATAAAATAAACTTTCTTTCTGAAAATCCCATTTCAAAGTTCAACAACGGGATGCCAAAGTTTGTTCATGTGATGAAAAGAGGCCACAGACGAGGCTTACTCAAACAACCCTCATTTTTAGTAAATTTAGAACGTGCCACCAAGTGTAGGGAAATGGAACACAAACTAATAACTAATTTATGTGTTTTGAAGCTAAGTCCCTTATAAATATAAAAAAAAAATGTGTCAAGGGTAGACGCAAAGGGATTTATATTGTAGTGTTTATAAAGAAAAAGCTACTCACAAGTGCATCCTAAAACTTTTTGAAGGGGATGGGCAACATAAATATAAAGTGAAAAATGAAATAATAGTGTGATTTTCTTTTTAAGGTAGATAATTGTACATTTTTTATGGCATCACGTATAAATATACTTACCCTTTACCAATCAAAAAAAAATAGCAGGACTCTCGGGTTTTCCATAGTTAATTGGCATACAGATGAATACCTCGGCTGGCTGAAGTATTTTCGAGGTATTGAGTTATCTCAATTCGATTAAATATTGTGATTGCGCAACGCATATGTTCCTTGTCCATATTTGAGGAAACAAGAATAATGGGATTTAGAATTATTGACACTTTTAAGGATTCCAATTCTTAACTCCTGCAAGTACAGGGGAAGCTACTCAACGATTGTAGAAGGTGTAGACAGATAGTGATAAAGTTAAATTATAGTGACTAGACCTGACATCATTTTCTTGTAAGTGTTGCATGATAGTTTAGGAATTTTTTTTAATAATACTTGCATTGCAATTTTTTGTATTTTGTGATATATAAAAATGAGTTTCAGGTATAGGACTACTCTTCAATGATCAAGTCCATAAGCATATCATTGGATATATAAACGAAATTGGTCTAGACCACCCTCTCATAGAGGGCCCTTGTTTTTGATATTGTGTTTTAGTAGGAGGTAATTTGGTATCTTTAAAGAGTAAGACGTAAAGTGTTGCTGGCGGATCAAGTTTAGAAATACGTTGTTGAGCAATGCTTGTATCAACTCATGAACTAGTTTGGAGTAGAGCACTAAAATTTTGTGAAATTCAACAAATAGAGCTTGAGGGTCCACGCAACCAAGGTGAGAAAGGAATTGGTTGATTTATGATAGACAATTCCATTAAATAAAAAGCATTTCACGATTTTAACCATCCCACTCTTTCTTTGTAAAATTTCCATTTCAACTAGATTTTCTCATTCCACTTCCTTCCCAATCATGATGTATATTGATACAGTTGTATATCATAAAAATCTACTTAAAACCTTATATCATCAGATAACATAAACTTGCAGTCAAAGGAACATTTAGAAAGAAAAAAAGAACATTTAGATTGACGAAGAATTTTGTCAAAGCACATGCATGACGGCTTTATCGATGCCCATTAGAATTATTCAAGTATTTTTATTGTTTGTATCCTTTATTCTAAAACTCGATTGACAAAATGAGCCTTTTCAATTGAGTAAAAGCGTTAATTAATTCACTAAAAAATCATAGGTAAAATAAGAGGGGGAAAACAGGGAAAGGGAGAACCCTCACCTTCCCATTTTCTATCAACATTTTTCATTGTTCACCGTCCGTCACTGATTTTCCAGAGATTCCTAGAAGTGTGAGACTGGTGCCCTTAAGGGGAAGAGTGGAAAACAACAAAGTGAATATAAGGGTATTTTGTGTTAAGGTTTTTCGACATTTATTGGGTCCATAAAATCTCAACTAACTCACA
Organism: Solanum arcanum; assembly: GCA_027789145.1. Classification (NCBI taxonomy): domain Eukaryota; kingdom Viridiplantae; phylum Streptophyta; class Magnoliopsida; order Solanales; family Solanaceae; genus Solanum; species Solanum arcanum. Next base: position 29,192,279 of record CM050943.1, read on the forward strand.
CTTGACACGTGTACAATGTTATTGCTAAAGAAAATTGGAAAATTTTATATATAAAAAATAAAAGTAAATTTATCGATGCGAAAAATATAGTTAAGTGCTTATATCCATAAAAAATAGTTTAAATTTTGAGTTACATGTAACAAAACTTGTTTTCAATAAAATAAAAGTATGCATATATAATTATCCCTCCTTATCATTTTATATGAGGTTGTTTGACTCATCACTGAATTTATGAAAGAATGGAAGATTTTAAAACTTGTGGTCTAAAATGAATGATTGAAATGTTATTATAGTTAGTGCAATCATATTCCTTTACTTCCTTCAATAAAATACTGTATGATATATGCTACTTAATTCAAAGACACAGTTTCCTTTTGTTTGACTAAATTATAATAAATATAAAGTAACATAGCTTTTACATCGTGTAAAAAAGGTAAACTTTTAGAATCGAATGATATATAACATTTATTACATGATGGTATTGATGTATATTTATGTTTAAAGTCAAACTATAAAACTTTGATTAAAATTTTAACAGATCATATTGATAGGCAAAAATGGAATGTAAAGTATATTTCGTATTGTTTTTAAAAAATTTTTTTTTACAAATATCAAATTAATTTAACAATGAAAATTAGTCAAATTGACTTTGAAAAAGTACAACATGATAATTAAAAGTGAACGGAAGTAATAGTAAACTACTTTTGTTGTAACAATAATGTTTGAAAAAGATTTCATGGGAAGGAAAATAAAGAAAGGAAATCGATGGATAGAGGATGAACAAAGAGATTCTTGAGAGGATCTTTCATGGAAAAGGAAATCGGACTAAATTGCTAAGGATTTCTTGCCTAGTAGAATCTACACACATTTTGCTAGTCATGCTCATAAGTACTTTGTGATATTATGGGATGCTAATTCCAAATCTAATATGAGAAAAAGCGTAAGAAATCATGTTTTTTCCATCTTCATATTGAAAAACAACACATCTTGAAAAATAGAGGATACACATAATCAAGAAAGTGTTCAAGAAACTCATAATGTGCCAAGTTTTGTACAAAATTACATGATGAAAAGTGTTCCAATAGTAATGTCTGTTACCTGGGTTCACATGAATCCTCAAAATGATCATTATTCCTCTAGCCATAATCTGGGATTTGTTTGTGTTCTTCTTATCCGCATAATAACTTTGATTGAAAGTTATAGTCAAGAAAATATACACAAGGATACTTATTCGTTTTTATTTATTTTATTCATGGATATATGTCTTATTGTAGTTGTATATTTAAGACAAATGAAATGAAAGCATATTTAGCTCTTGCTTTTTTCATGGTGTTGTTGTATCCTACATTGAAATTCATCCAAATTTGTCTCTATCTCAACCCAGCATCGAATTAGTTAAAAGGCAAGCAAAAAATAAACAAAGATAAGGTAAGCAAAATCTCTGCAAGTCAGCAGTAAAGCGACAAACTTATCATTTTAAGACAATAATAATTTGGGAAAACTATATGAAATAAGAAACTATTAATTCAACTTAATGGTTATAACCATTGTTTTTTATAATTTTAATTCGCTGCAAACACTCCATGTTTCTTGCTATTTCATTTGTATACAAAAATTTACCGATGCAGAACAAATTTTTATACCGAAATACATATCAAAATATTCAAATAGACCCAAATACATATTTTATATGAAATATATAGATTAATAGCCATAGCAAACATAATGTTATCTATGGAGAGCAATTATACAAACTATAACTATAAAATACGAATATGATTTTTATGTTTTCTATACCTAAAATATACTCCTTTTTTAAATAAATAATTGAAAAATATTTTACTTGCCAGGGAGTCACCATCTGAATCAGCATGGCCATAGAGAGTTAACTTCCCTCCATGATTAGTTTTTGGAGTAATTTTAGGTTTACTTGGCCATTGAGAGTTAACTTAAAGTTAAACTTCCATAAATTAAGAAAAATAGTACTTGATAGCCATCTGTCTCTTGTAAGAAACCTATAACTCCAATGAAATAAATAAATAAAACATTCTTATAATTTATAGTCACTTAGAGTCACGAGCTACTTAAGAAAATAATGCATCTTTACTAACAGGGGATGGAAGCAAAAGCCAATCCGTATCATATTTCTCTGCTACTTAATATTTTCACAATCACTACGAGGTGTTCTTTTCAAATAGTGTAGTGTTCCATATCACTAATCTAGCCCCAAAAAGTTTTTTTGCATATGCATATTTACATAATTCGAACTAATAACAATAGAGTTAAATTGAACCAAGTAAACTCATGTTAATCTATGAGCTCCATTATACGATGGACAAAGTCCTTGAGGATCCAATTAACTCAAAAGAAGAGACATTGAAAATTATGTTTGCCTACCGTATCAGTTCTCTTAGTAATAAGCTATCACAATCCAAAAATGGACGTGATGACACTCATCTTATTCCACCAAGATAAGTCAACCTAAAACTCTACCATTACAAGAATGTGTGGAAATTTTATAATCAACTCAAAAATACCCCTAAAATCTAGTTTTCATGTGTACAAGCCTAAATGTAATGACCTGTTTAGTCGTTTTGAGCAGCAGATTTTATTTCTGGAAAACTGGCTGAGACGACGGTCCCCACGACGGACCTTCATGGGCACAACGGACCGTCGAGGGTGTCTCGTCTCAAAACACTTAGGAATTCTGAAATTGGGTACTGAAATCGACTCTCTGAACTTCGTAACGGAATGGTAGGACGGACCGTCACGGACTCTTCAAGGAAATTGAGTCTCTGAACTCTGTGACGGAGCAGCAGGACGGACCGTCGCAGGCACGACGGGCCGTCACAGGCTGCGTAATCCCAGTCAGGGTCAGATTTCTTTAAGTGATTTAAGGGACGTTTTGGACAATTCCTACTTTAATTATAAAGAAAGTAGGTTAATAATAATAAGTCTAATTACATGGGGGTTAAAAGAGGTAACCTTGAGTTAATTAGTGGGTTATTATTGTCATCTTTTATACTTAATTATATGCTAATTAGGGTAAAAGAAAGAGGGTTTGAATAAGAAAAATAGAAAGAACAAAGAGAGAGAGAAGATTGATCGAGAGAGGAGAAACGAAGAGGAAAAACAAAGCTTTGGAAACTGCTTGCTTGATCACTAATCTTCGGTGGAGGTAGGTTATGGTTTTCATGCTATTCGTAGTAAACTCTCAATAGCGAATGATATGTATTGATAGTATTGAAAACCCTGCTATGTTCTTAATTGTATGCTTGCATGAATGTGATTATATAATTGTGATTATATTAAGCATGATGAAGTTATTGAATCCTAAATCTTACAAAACCCTAATCGCTTTGTTAATGATGATGCCTTGGTATGAGAGAAGGCTTAATAAACTAAAGTAATGAGAATGATGATGTCTTGGTATAAGAGGAGGCTAGATGAACGAACTTAATGAGATTAGGGGATCCGAGTGTCACGTTCCGACACATAGAATTAAGGGATCGGGTGTCACGAACCGACATGTAGTATTAGGGAAACCGGGTGTCACGAACTGACACATAGTATTAGGGGATCGGGTGTCACGAACCGACACGTAGATTTAGGGGATCAGGTGTCACGAACCGACACGTAGATTTAGGGGATCGGGTGTCACGAACCGACACGTAGAATTAGGGGATCGGAGTGTCACGTTCCGACACATAGTAGTAGGGGATCGGATTGTCACGTACCGACACAAGAGGAATAGTGATTAATAAGGGAGCAGAGTGTCACGTACTGACACAAGAGGAATATGGATAATGAATCTTGAAAGATGCTAATATACTCAATCTAATGAACCTAAACCCAAATGAGTATGGTATTGAGGCTTGAGTCCTCATGTGTGAACTTGACGGTAATTGTTAATGATATAGTACTTGTTGTTGCTACATGTTGAGTATCATAGTTGATTTTATGATATTACTTGGTATATACTGTTTTCTATTTTGAGTTGGCCGATGATATCTACTCGATGCCGTGTTTAAATCTTGACCCCTACTTTTATGTTTCCTTCTTGTTATTTGTGGAGTGCAGCAAACGTGCCGTCGTCTTCAACTCAACCGCAATTCTAGCCAGTCTTCGTCACATCGGATCTTCAAGGTGAGCTAACACTTCTAGCTTGGACTGTACTTTCTTCCTCATGTCTTGATGCCTTGAAGTTCCGGCATGGACTAGCTTTTACTTGTTTTAGCTTTTAGAATACTCTTACTTTAGTCATTTGATCATAGATGTTCTTGTGGTGATGACTTCCAGATTTTGGGGAATAATAGATGTTGAATTTTAGAAGTTATTGAATTGGTTTTTAATTATGAGTTTAAGTCTTCCGCATTATCTTCTGTTGATATTACATTGAAATGCTAGAGTGTAGATTGGTTGGTTCGCTCACATAGGAGGGTAAGTGTGGGTGCCAGTCGCGGCCCGGTTTTGGGTTGTGACAAACTTGGTATCAGAGCATTAGGTTCGTTGGTCTTATCACACAAGAACGAGTCTAGTAGAGTCTTAAGGAACGGTAGGGGGACGCCTTTACTTTTCTTTGAGAGGCTATAAGACTTTAGGAAAATTCCATTCTTTCTTTCTCTCCTTCGTGCTACTACTTGAATCCAATTGGTATCTAGGTGATACAAATTGGTATCTGACCATCTTCACTCTATTTCGCAGATGGTTAGAACTAGAGCAACGACTGCACCAACACCAACACTGGCAAGACAAGAAACGTCTGAGCCAGCCACTGGGGCTGTGGCTCGAGGAAGAGCAGCGGCAAGAGGTCGTGGTATAGTACGTGGGAGGACGTCCTCTAGAGGAGGAGGACAAGTACCTAGCCCATCTGTTTCTAGGGTGGTGACTCCTCCACCGACTGAGGAAGTAGTAAGAGAGGGTCAGGAAGGGGAGAATGAACAAGTGCAAAATGAGGAATTGCCACCCCAACCTACCCCAGAGATGATCAATCAGGTTCTTGCTTATCTTTGCGGGTTATCTGATCAGGGTCAGGAACCTCCAGTGTTTTCTGCACCAACACCTCCGGTTACAGAGGTACGACATGCCGCTGCTGGGGCTCCCCGCATGGATGCCTCATGTGAGATAGGCACGTTTCCTCGTCTGACTACGGGGCCCATAATGACAAATGATCAGCATGAACTTTTCAGTAAGTTCTTGAAATTGAAACCTCCAGTCTTTAAGAGGATGCATACGATTTTCTGGTTGACTGTCATGAGCTACTACACATAATGTGTATAATGGAACGGTTTGGTGTTGAGTTTGTGACTTATCAGTTTCAAGGGAACGCCAAAATATGGTGGCAGTCACATGTTGAGTGTCAACCAACAGAGGCACCACCTATGACTTGGACCTCATTCTCTAGCTTGTTTATGGAGAAGTATATCCCCCGGACCTTGAGGGATAGGAAAAGAGATGAGTTCTTGAGCCTAGAGCAAGGTAGGATGTCGGTTACTTCATATAAGGCGAAGTTTCATGCATTATCCAGGTATGCCACCCAACTTTGTTTCAGTCCACAAGAGCGGATTCGCCGTTTTGTGAAGGGTTTGAGGTCTGAATTGCGGATTTCAGCCTTACAGTTAGCGACTACGGAAAATCCTTCCAAGAAGTGGTAGACTTCGTGATAGAGGTGGAAGGAGTGAAGCCAGATGACTTCACCATGGCATCGACATCAAAAAGGTTTCGAAAGGGAGGTGAGTTTAATGGTTCTTATTATAGAGGACAGGGTTCCGGAGGTTACTCAGTTCGACCAATTCAGTCTTCACTACAAACTGTAGTTGGGGGTCCACCTAAGACCGGTCAACACTTCTCGGAGAGACCAATGCTTGACTCTAGACAGTGTTATGGATGTGGGGAGACTGGACAAATTAGAAGGAATTGTCCAAAACAGAGTTATAGACCCCCAATAGCTAGAGGTAGAGGTGGTCATGGTAGAGGCCGTTATTCTAGAGGACGTGGTGGTCGAGGTAATGGTGGTCACCAAAACGGCCGGGGTGATGGGCAAACTGGAGCCACTACAGCACAACATGGTAGGGGCAACGGGCAAACAGGTGATAGGGCCCATTGTTATGCTTTCCCTGGGAGATCTGAAGCGGAGACATTTGATGCTGTCATCACAGGTAATCTTTCGGTTTGTGATTGCATGGCTTATGTATTGTTTGATCCTGGATCCACATTTTCTTATGTATCTTCTTCATTTGCTACTGGTCTTAATTTACCTTGTGAATTACTTGACTTGCCTATTCGTGTTTCTACTCAGGTGGGTGAGTCTGTGATAGTTGAAAAAGTATATAGGTCTTGTTTGGTGACTTTTGTGGGAAGCAACACGTATGTAGATTTGGTTATCTTAGAAATGGTTGACTTTGATGTAATTCTGGGTATGACTTGGCTTTCTCCTAATTTTGCGATCTTGGATTGTAATGCTAAAACTGTGACGTTAGCCAAGCCTGGGACAGATCCGTTAGTGTGGGAGGGCAACTATACTAAGGGTACTTTAGTAGTTACCCTAGATCACCTATTTAATTAAATTAGCAACTTAATCAATTAATTTAAATGGTCAAACAGAAATCCTTACACTAGACAAGTAAGTAACTAAGAAACATCATAGTACCTTACCTAGGTTGGTCCAAAGGATTGATTATGGTCCTAACAATTTATGGGTACTTTCTTAGTTACCCTAGGTTACATAATTGATTAAAATATAAACTTAGTTGATTAATTTAATTGGTCAAAACCGAAACCACTAAGCAATTTCAAGATTTCGGTTAAGTCAAATGTTATTCTAATTCAAGTCAATTTAGGAGGGCCATTTTAGTAAATTAGACAATTTATTTTTTTAATTATAATAATTATTATAATTTAAGTTAATAAAATATCAGTTCCTTATATATAGAAACTGACGACTAAAACAGAAAAAAATATGAGAAATAGTGAGCAAAACGCAAGAAAAACAGAAACATTCTGAGGCGATTTTAAGGTATTCTTCAAGGTTTTGATGTAGGGTGATCTTTGTAAATTCAATTATAAATAAGGTATGGGTTTTCTCTCTTGGTTAACTTTACCCTAGAATCTTTTCAAACATTTTGAATTAAAGAGATTTGAAACTGGGATTGTTCTTAATGAAACTTTAGAACGTATGGGTTTTCTCCCTACTAAAGTTACCAGAATAAGGTGGGTAAAGAACTACTAAAGTGACCAGAATAAGGTGGGTAAAGAAGTGGGACAAGTCTTACTTGCACCTTAAAAATTATGCTAAAGATACTTACATAAGAGGGTGTTAGAATTCGTGAGACAAGTCTTACTCACACCATAATGATAATGTAAGACTTAAGTTTACATTCATCTAGTTATAAAAGGGATGATCGATTATTCAAAGAGTTAAGTAAACCTTATAACTACAAGCAAGCTTCCATATTGTTTGACTCAACTCTAAAAGTCATAAAAAAAGAAGTTCAGAAAAGCACCAATAGAGTAGCAATTAGATTGTGCCAGCACATGTAAGCCTCATGAGATGAGGCTACCATCAAGGTGGATAAGTAGTCTTCGTATGTCTCCTAGTATTCGAACTATGTTGCAAACATAAGAACTAGTCAGTGGATTCCACCTAAGAGAGCTAGGTATGATGCAATTTTCAATTTAGCCGGTGAAACCGCCCCTTTTCGTTGTGGGGAAGAGACTGGATTTCATTATTAAATCACATGATATATGTTGTTTAAATGCTCAATGAAAGTATTCGGTTCACTTTAGCCATGAACCACCTCTTTTTGGTGTGGGGAAGACACTGAACTTGGTTTCACTTTAGCCGGTGAACCACCTCTTTCGGTGTGTGGCAATCACTTAATTTCATGTATAGATCACATGATCTAGGTTCACTTTGATCGTTTAACCACTTCTTTTCTGTGTGGGAAAGACACTGGTTTTCATGTTAGCTCCCATGATGTTAATGCTAAACATTTCTGTAAGCATGTAAGAGAGAAAGAATAAAAAATGTAAGTTCAAATTTTGCTAAGAAGCAAGAGATTAACTATGTCAAATCATCTGTGGTTGATAAGAATGAAGTTTTAACAAGGTATTGTCTTGTGCCAAATGAAGATATATTCTCCAATATATTCACATTATGCAAATGATTAAATAATGGGCATAGCAAAAAAAATTGTCTTTTAATTACTTCTTATATTATGACAATAAAGGGAGGTAAAACATAATGTCTAATTAATGCCCCATAATCTTCATAATATAAAAATGATTAAATAAGTGGCCTAGCCGATAAAGATTGACTTATAAAGAATTCGTGCGCAAGTTGTAGTTAAATCATTTCCTTAATCTCTTTAATTACTTATGTAATTCATTGTAGGTATGGGATTATAATAAATCATTGCACTTGTATGTAAAACATTAGAACAAAGGATATCATTGAACTACGCAACAAAATGAAGAAAAAGACTAAAATAAATAAACTAAGCGTTGGAGGAAGAGCTCTCAGGTCAGGGAGGAGTAAATTTATTTTCGTTCGAGTTGTTCTAATTTTTTTTTCATGATTCTAAGGTCTTATGGTTATATAAAAAATGAGTTGTGTGCTTTGAATGCATTAAACATGTCATATTCATACCATGATTCACAAATAACGAATTAACAAAATCTAGTGACTTCACTTTTAAAAATGGCATGTTGTTGTAGGAAGAGATTTCCCTGATCATGCATAGTCCTTAAGTGTATATGTGCATACACCCATACTTAGTACAAGTGTGTACTAACCCTATTCTTTTAAGGCTAAGGTCAGAGACATGATTTAAGACTCATTGAAGCGGTTTGTATGGGCGATCTTCGGACTTTGGTAGGTCCTCTTGAGTTCAAGGATGCTACATCTATTATTCTATCTTAGCACTTTAAACATAGCTAGTGGATGTTGTTCCTTGCATTTCTTTCAGACATTTTATAGAGAGCTTTGTATTAGGGTCGTTCAACAAACTATTACAACATATTGACTCTTTCATTTGAATTGCTTAATCGATTATAGATTGTTGTTTAGTTTGATGTCATTAGAATATCATTCTATATAGTTATCATATGAAGTCTATGTATACTTCACTATGTCTAGAATGTTGTAAATTTTCGGCAAAGTTAACTATATGATTGTGAAGAAAGCTAAGAAGAGGCTTGTCTGCGAAACTCTGAGAGGTTAACGACGCTTGTTGCATTCGGATTCCATAATCCCGGTCTGAAAAACATTGTATCAGGGCATGAGGTTAAATTACCTAGGAGTAAGTCTCAATACAACCATTTTGCATAGTTTCTAACTTATAGTTGTGAAGTGCACCATAACTATGACTTAGAGACTAAATGATGTGAGGAATCTTACCTTTTTCTACTCTTTGTCGTGCCGTGTAGTTCTGTGACATTTTGTGTCATTCTAGCATCAAACCTCCTTATTTTTTGTACAATACACACAAGAATAAACTCAAGTAGGAGTGTTGGAGAAGCAACTCTTGGAGAAAACCAAGCTCCTCCTTAAGCCCCAGCTGCTCGAGTGGAACTGTCTGTCAACCCAGTTGCATTGACGGATAGAGAAGTCAGAGCAGCATTGGTTCAGATTGCCCAAGCCATCACTGCTCAAACCTAGGCTATCACAGCCTTGCCCACTAAAGAGGGTGATCCAATGGAGAACCCACATGCTAGCACCATGTCTAGCAGACTGAGAGATTTCACAAGGATGTTGAGATGGCCGAATTTGTCTAAGGCGCAAGAATAAGGTTCAATACTTTTAAAGGTAGAGAGAAGTAGGAGAAGCAAGCTTATATGGTCATTGCTACCTTTCATTTCTTTTCTTTTCCTACGTATGCATTTTTAGATCCAGGATCCACTTTTTCTTTTGTTACTCCTTTAGTAGCTTGTAAATTTGACTTACTTTCTGAGATCTTACATAAACCATTTCTAGTTTGTACTCTCATAGGAGACAGTGTTAGGGATGGAAGAGTGTATAGAGATGGCCCAATGATTGTTTTTTATAGAGTTATCTATTTTGACCTAATAAAATTAACCATGCTTGACTTTAGTTTAATTTTGGTTATGGATGGTCTCCATAACTTTTAGACTACCATAGATAGTTGAAACAAGGTGGTAAGGTTTCAGTTGCCTCATGAGTTAGTACTGAAACGGGAAGGGCGTGGTTCAAATCCAACCAGACAAATAGTTTCAATCTTAAAGCCAACAAGATGTTATCTAAGTGTTTTAAAACTAATGAGAACCTTTTTGACGAAGAGGTTTCAGTTAAAATTTCAGAACGCCAAGTGAAAAGTTTGAGGAACAAGGAGTTTGTCACCATTAAGGTGTAATGGAGGTACCTCCATGTGTAGGGAGCAACATGGGAGGCCGAGGCCGATATGATATCTCATTAACCTTTATTCAGTTCTTGAGGGTAGATATACTTTTCCTTAGTCCGATTTCGATAATGAGACTCTAAATCTTAGTGCATTAGGCGCTTTTGGTGTTCTAAGTTCATAAATGTGTTTTTTATACTTGCACAATATGAGTTTATATGAGTTGATGCTTGCATTCATGTTACTATTTTTGTATAAAGTTTGTGTGATTTATGTGTTGCACGAGTGTGATGTGCATTGAGTTAAAGTAAGATTGAGAAGGAAGTTCCTCAATCTCAGATATGAATCTTCAGATAAGTTTTGAGTAATATGCATCATCCAGAGTATGTTGTAAAACAGATATTTAGAAAGATGAAGTTTCAAGCATGTTGATGTATTTTCAAAAATACCCTCTTTAATTCAAAATGAAGTGTAGTATCATTAGGGGACGAATATTCCTAGGGGGGGGGCATAATGTAACATTCCAAAGAAGTACTCGTCTACTGAAGAGACTATGAAATTTTATGATAGGTATTGAGGGTACATAGGAATCACAAATGACCAATATTACTCAATGTTTAGCATATTAGAAAATATTGGCTCAAGGGTGTTAGCAAATTCTATATATACACAGAGGTGTATATAAAAATCCAAGATTGTCTAAGAAATGTACCTCAAATGAAAACCCCAAGCTAAAATTAATATGCCAACCTTCATACAAATTAGGTACGAGGCTAGGTACCATAGCACATGATCATTTAAAATGATCATGTAGATTAAGAAGTGCCCAAGTACATAGTGGGGATTCTTGAGACAATAAATAAACATTACAAATAAACGTTCCATAATACTTAGTATGTAAAGTACACAGTACACATGTGCAACCGGCCAAGGGACAAGCTAACCTATTCGGTTAGGGCGGTTGGGGACAAGGCGCGCGTCTGGGTCAGCCCACGTGGGGACAAGATACCTAACCGGTCCTAGGCTATAAATAACTTACCTATATAACTAATTAACCTAGTACAAACAAAAAATAACTAAACAAGGGACCAGACAAACTATGAAATTATCGGGTGACTTTAAGACAAGGAACTAAGTAAGAAACATCCTAGTACCTAACCTAGGATGGTCCAAAGGGTTAGTTATGGTCCTAATGACATAAGGGTACTTTAGTATTAACGCTATGTCACCTAATAAATTGAATTATCAACTTCATTAAATAATTTAAATGGTCAAACCGAAATCCTTACACTAGACAAGTAACTAACTAAGAAACATCCTAGTACCTAACCTATTATGGTCCAAAGGGTTAGTTATGCTCAAAACGACTTAAGGATACTTTAATAGTTACATAAGGTCACCTAATTAAATAAATTAGAAACTTAATTAATTAATTTAAATGATCAAAACAAAAATCCTTACAATACACAAGTAACTAATTAAGAAACATCTTAGTACCTAACCTAGGATTGTCCAAACGGTTGGTTATAGTCCTAAAAACTTAGGAGTACTTTATTAATTACCCTAGGTTACCTAAAAAATTAAATTATTAACTTAATTAATTAATTTAATTGGTCAAAACTTAAACCACTAAGCAATTTCTAAATTTCGGTTAAGTAAAGTGTTCTTCTACTTTTAGTCAATTTAGGAAGGGAATTTTAGCAAATTAGCTAGTTTATTTATTAATTTAGTTGATTAGTGTAAGTTAAATTAATAAATATTGGTTCCTAAGATCTAGAAACTCATGACTAAAACAGAAAAGAAGTGTGAGAAAAATAGTGAACAAAACGCAAGAAAAACAGAAAATTTCTTTGGGGATTTCAAGGTATTCTTCTATGGTTTCGTGCAAGGTGATCTTCGTAGATTCAATTCTTCATAAGGTATGAGTTTTACCTCTGGTTTGATTTCCCCAACAAAATATTCAAACGTTTTGAATTCAAGAGATCTGAAACTAGGGTTATTTCCAATGAAACTTTCGAATGTTCATTTTCCTAGTTCTCCCTATTTTCAACTTTTAGTAGTATGTATAATGCAAAATCTCGAGCATGTTGTTGGTATGTGGTGCTAACTGATCATTATGTGTACGTTTCAATGATTTAATAAAGTCTAATGTGACCTATAGGTTAGATCCATATAATAAATGCCTAGTTGTGTTCGAGAAAATGAAATTGTTATAAGTTTTTTATGAAATTCAATTTACTGTTGAAAGGGAGGAAAATTTCAACATTTGTTTTTGTGTTTACAGTAGATATGTTGTAAACTTTTGGAATGCAATATTTAAAAGATGAAATACAACGTGAAACAAAGCTAATTAATGAATTTCGAATGCCAAATCAACTTTATAGCTTTGCCAATCTACCACTGAATTGTTCCTATAAGCTAATCAAATGCAAAAAGTAGTCTGCTTAACATGATTAGATTAGTATAGTATATACATAAATTTAATTGGCTTGGCTTGTAATAATATCTCTACAAGTGTTTAGTGAATGTTTTTTTTATGCCAATAAATTGTCTAGCAATATTATTTCCAAAATTTGATATAAAGTTGGCTACTGACTAAATCATACCAATCTTACATGTGCAACATAAAGTATAATGTTTATTGTGAGGCCAAATACATGATAAAGATTAATCATGGCCAATATAACTCAATGAAACTCATAACCAAGGGTATTCCGATGATTGGGAAAAGTCCCAAAATACCCCATATGAATGAAGATTTGAATATTAGAACATTGTATAAAGCTTATAACGTTCATAATGAGTAGTATAAAGTTACTAAATGTCATTGAACAAGATAAGGTGAGTAATGACATAATTAAAAGTTAAGAATTATTAAAGTGATCAAAATGAAGTGTTAAAAAAAGTTAGCCAAGTCCCACTTATACCTGAATAATTATGATAAAGATACTCACATAAGAGGGTGTTAGAATTCGTAAGACAAGTCTGACTCACACCATAAAGATTATGTAAGACTTAAGTTCACATACATCAAATAAAGAAAGGGATGACCGGTTATTCAAAGAGTTAAGTAAACCACAAAACTAGAAGCAAGCATCCATAATTTTTGAGTCAACTCTAAATGTTATTAAAAAAGAGAATTTTAGCAAAGCACCGATAGACTAGCAATGTGCTTTTTCCAGCATATGTAATCCATGAGATGAGGCTACCACCAAGGTGGATAATAAGTCTACATGTGTTTCGTAGTGTTCGAACTATATTGCCAGCATAAAAACAAGCCAATGGATTGCATCTAATAGAGATAAGTATGATGTGATTTAACTTTGGCCGGTGAAACCACCCCTTTTTAGTTTGGGGCAGACACTGGATTTCATTCATAGATTACACGTTCTATGTCAGTTAAATGCTAAAATTAAGTATTCGGTTCACTTTAGATGTGAACCAATTCTTTTCGGTATGGGGAAAAATCTGAACTTAGTTTCACATTAGCAGGTTAACCACCCTTTTTCGGTCTAGGGCAGACACTGGTTTTCATGTTAGCTTGCATGATGTAGGTTCACTTTGATCAGTGAACCACCCCTTTTTGGTGCGTAGAAGACAGTGGATTACATTTTAACTCGGGTGATCTTAATTCTAAAGATTTCTTTAAGAAAGTAAGAAAGAAAGAAGAAGAAATATATGTTCAAAGTGAGCTAAGAAAGCAATAGCTTAAGTATGTAAATCATATATGTTTGATAGGAATTAAATTTTAACAAGCTATTGGCTTGTGCAAAATCAAGATAAATGATTCAATATCTTCATGTCAAGCAAATGATTAGATAATGGACATAGACAAATAAAATTGGCTTATAATGACTTCCTATATTATGAAAATAAAGGGGAGTAAAATATAATGGCTAATCAATGCCCCATAATCTTCATAATATGAAAATGATGAAATATGTGGCGTAGAACATAAAGGTTGGCTTATAAAGATTTCATGCCCAAGTTGTAGTTAAATCATTTTCTTAATCTCTTAGATGGCTTACTTGATTCATTGTCGGATGGGACTATAATAAATTGCAATTTTAAGTTAAATGTAAGATCAAAAAAGATCATTGAACTAAACAACAAAAAGAAGAAAAAGACGGGAAAAAAGTGTTGTGAGAAGAGCTCTTAGTTTAGGGAGGAGCAAATTTCAAAATTATCATTCGAGTTGTTCAAAAATTATGCACATGATTATAAAGTATTATGTTCATATAGAAAATGAATTTTGTGCTTTGAATGCATTAAAATATTTCAGATTCATACCATGATTCACAAACAACAAATTAGGTCAGTCTAGTGACTTCACTTTCCGTAAATGGCATGTACTTGTAAGAAGTGCTTTCCTTGATCATGCATAGTTCTTACGTGTATATGTACACACATCCATACTTAGTACAATTGTGTACAAACCCTATTCAATTAATATTATTATAGGAGAAGGTCAAAGAGAATATAGAAGACTCATCGAAGCAGTTTGGATTAGCGATCTCCAGAATTCGGTAGGTCCTATTGAGTTCGAGGATTCTACATCTATCATTCTAGCTTAGAACTTTAGAAATGTCTAGTGGATGTTTTCTCGAGCTTTTCATTTAAGACATTTTATTCAAACCTTTGTATTTAGCTCGTTTGGGAAACTATTACGGTATATTGATTCTTTCATTTGAATTGCTTGATCGATTATAAATGGTTGTTTAGTTTGATATCATTAGAATATTATTTTATAAAGTAATCATATGAAGTCTATATATACTTCACTATGTTTTAAAAATTTTAAATTTTCTGCATGTTTAAATATATGATTGTGATAAAAGCTAAGAAGAGGCATGTTTGCGATCCTTGAGAGGTTAATGACGCCGGTTGTGTTAAGATTCCAAAATGCAGGTGTAACAATGATGTTGACTAACAGATGGTGGTAAACCTGAATTTTCATGAGTTAATAAAACTAAAATTGGAGAGACTGCAAAAGGATAATGAATACCTTCACACATAGATCGTTGTTTTTTACAGGGCCGTGACAACGTTAAGTTTAACTTGAGGAGAATCATCTAAGGTTAAAATTCTGCAACATAATGTGTTTGGTGGCACAAGGAGTGCAAAAGAACTGGAAAACTTGATTTGTGATATGGAAAATAATTTTAGGGTTGCAAGTGTTTCTGAGATGGAAAACTTTAACATCACTACAATGTATTTGAAGGGTGATGCTAAAAATTAGTGGAAGACTCGAAATGCAGATGATGTGAGTGTTGGACAGATCATGAATGATACATGGGATAAGTTAATGAAAGAAATATGTGATTACTTTCTTTCTAGCAATGGCTCTAAGCTTGCAAGGGACACGATGAAGAGACTGAGGCAGACCGGTGCGCTGCCGGATTATATTGAGGAATTTACCTATATGATGTTAGACATTCAAAACATGTCTATTGAGTATATATTAAATAACTTCATTTATGATATACAATGATGGGCTCAAAACAAATTTTGGAGATTGAATATCAAGGATTTACCAAGGGAAATTGTTGTTGTTGATTCATAAGTAGATTTCCAAACTACTCGACCTACTACCGATGTTCATTCTACTTCAAAATCTAAGAAAAAGGGTGAGAAAAAAGGATATTGGAAAAGGAAAAACCTTAAAGACTATTCTAATGATTAGAGGAAAGCACCAACGAAGGAAGGAAATAATGAAAATAAGCCAAAGAACAAGGATTTCGTTGTTTGTTTTTATTTTTCGTGGTAAGCTCTTCATGTGTGAAGAAGTTGGTTTATCTTTCTGTTCTTGAAGTTATTTTGGCATAGAGAACGTGAAAGAGAAGAGAGATTAAACGTTGTTGAGAGATAGAAGTGAGAGGAGAGAGTTATCTTAGGCTTAGGAGCCTAGTTTAGGACTTAGTCAAATAAGGTTTAGGTAAATATAAAAAATATGAAATCCCTTTTATTTTAAATCAGCCAATGAATAATAAATATTAATTAATTATATCAATTTACGAACGTAAATAAAAAAAACAATTGACATCATCGCTTCCACCTAGGTTCCAATCCGTGTGAACCAAGACTTCACTCTAAGAGCCAATTTTCGGCCCTCTCTACCCAAAATTCACCTCCACCTTATTAATTAATTAATTAATATATATTTAGGGTAATTATGAATCTACCCTTAGCCTGGAAAAAGACCATTTTACGCCTAGACACTCAAAAACTAAGATTTCCCTTTTTAAGTTCGGTAAAGACTCATTCGAGTAAATCTTCATATTCGAGCACCCTACATGGCTGGACCAAACCTTTTCTAGATCAAATTACTACCCAAGTTAGTTGGCTTGACTGTAGCAAGGGTTTAGAGGTCTGGTTCTACGCCCATCAATCTGTGTGAAACCGGTCTAATCGTAGGCATTGTAAACACATTAAGCATTACTTAGCATAACCATTTTTGGGGTTGTTACGTTATCCCCCCCTTAAGGACGTTCGTCCCCTAATAAAACTACTAACTATTTCGCGTAATGTAAATCAGATCATAGCATAGTTACTATACACAATCAAGCAATAGCAACAAAGAATGGAGAGGTACAGAAACATAGACTTAAGAGTGGGAAGTCTAATCTCAAGAGATGAAAAGATAGGGGTAGTAGGATATCATATCGGCGTCAGCCTCCCACGTAGCACCCTAAAAAAGATGATTTCTCCATAATACCTTCACTATGGAAATCTTTTTATTCCTCAGCCGCTTGACCTGTCGGTCTAAAATCATAAAAGGTACCTTCTCATAGGAAAAAATTTCATCAACCCCTAAACCTTCAACAGGTAGAATCGATGCTGGATCACCTAGGAACTTCTATAACACAGAAACATGCAAGACTAGATGAACGGAAGCTAGATCCACAGGCAATGCCAACTCATAGGCTACTTTTCCCACACGTTGTAGGATCTCATATGGCCCAACATACCTAGAATTCAACTTTCTCTTCCTGACAAACCTCATCACCCCATTGATAGGTGATATATTCAAATAGACCTGGTCATCAACATCAAACTCTACGGGCCATTTTCTGTCGTCTATATAAGACTTTTACCGGCTATAAGCAGTAGCCAACCTGTACCTAATAACCCTCACCTTCTCTAAGGCCTCATGAATGATCTCTGGACCCAAAATGGATGAATCTCCAACCTCGAACCACACAAATGGAGACCTACAGCTCCTACCATATAATGCCTCAAACAGTGCCATCCCAATGTTGGAGTGATAGATATTATTATACGAGAACTCTATCAAAGAAAGATTGTCTCCCATCTACCCTTGAAGTCAATCACACACGCTCTCAACAAGTCCTCGAATGTCTGAATGATGCGCTCTTCCTGCCCATCAGTCTGAGAATGAAAGGCAGTACTATGATTCACTTGCGTGCCTAATCTCTTCTAGAATGATCTCCAGAAATGTGAAATAAACTGAGCTCCTCTATATGAAATGATAGACAAATGAATCCCGAACTCTCACAATTTCATTAATGTAGAGTTTCTCATAATCCTCGGCTATGTATGTAGAATTCACAGGGATAAAGTGGGCAGACTTAGTCATACTGTCCATAATAAACCATATAGAGTCATGATGTCTCCTAGTCTTCGGATGACCAACCACGAAGTCGATGTTAATTTCCTTTCATTTTCAAGTTGAAACCTCAATAATATGAGTAAGACCGCCAGACTTGAGACGTTCTGCCTTAACTTGTTGACAATTAGGACACTTGGCCACATAATCTGCAATGTCATTCTTAATGCCATCCCACCAATAGATCTATGTAAGATAATGATACATCTTATTGGAACCTAGGTGTATGGAATATCTGGAACCATGTGCCTCTACCACAATCCTATTCCGCAAATCATCAACATCTGGTACTCACATTTTGTCTTGGTACCTACGTATGTCGTCACCTCCCAAGGCAAAAGACTCATTCATCCTTATGAGCACAGAGTCATTTGACTCCACCAAAATAGGGTAACGATGCTGACCCTTGTTGACTTTAACATCTAAGGGTGATTCAGAACAAGGATGAACTGAAACACCCACACTAGTAGAGTCAACTAACCGCACACCCACTCTATCCAGTTGGTGTACATCTTTCACATTCTTCTTCTTCCTATCCTCAACGTGGGTTGTACTTCCCATGATCATCCTGCTCAAATAATCAGCTACAACATTAGCCTTACCTGGATTGTAGTGGACATTCATGTCTTAGTCCTTCAACAGCTCCAACCATCTCTGCTGAAGTTGATTCAACTCCCTCTATGTGAACACGTACTAGAGACTTTTGTGGTCTATGAACACATCCACATGCACTCCATACAAGTAGTTTCTCCATAATTTCAGTGCAAACACAATAGCTGCAAACTACAGGTCATGAGTGGGATAATTTTTTTAATGAGCCTTGAGTTGTCTGGTCGCATAAGCTATCACCTTACAACCCTACATAAAAACACAACCCAAAGCAACCCAAGATGCATCAGAATAAATAGTGTAATTCTCACCAAACTTAAGAAAAGTAAGCACCGAGTTTGAAGTGAGTCTGTACCTGAGCTCTTGGAAACTCTTCTCACAAGACTCCGCCCATTCAAACGTGACTTTCTTCTTTGTCAAAGCTGTGAGTAAAGCGGCAATGGAACAAAAGACCTCTACAAACCTACGGTGATAACCAGCAAATCCCAAGAAGATACGGATATCTGTGGGAGTAAAAGGTTTTGTCCAGTTCTTAACAACCTCTTTATTCGTGAGATGTACCTCCACACCTTTGTCGGGCACAACATGACCCAGGAAGGTAACTGATCTAAGGCAGAATTCATAGTTGCTGAATTTGGCATACAACTGATGTTGTCTAAATACCTACAAGGTTAGTATTAAAAGGTGTTCATGCTCTTACTTGGTCATAGAGTAGATGAGAATGTCATCAATGCATAATATGAAGGAGTCAAGGTATTCACGGAAGACTCTGTTCATGAGATCCATAAATGAAGCAGGTGGATTCATGAGACCAAATGACATAACTTGGAGCTCATAACGACCATAACGGGCAAGAAAGGCTTACTTTGGGATATGTCCATCCCTAACCCTAAGCTGATGGTAGGTACCATGAAGGAAGATTAATCTTAGAGAAGTCACAAGGAGCTTGGAGCTGATCGAACAAGTCATCTATTCTGGGAGGAGTATAATTATTCTTGATATTGACTTTGTTGAGCTGCCGATAATCGATACATATTGTAAGGGTTCCATCTTTCTTTTTCACAAACAAAACTGGAGTAATCCAAGGGGATATGCTTGGCTGAATGAAACCCTTATTAGTGAGATCTTTTAACTGCAACATCAACTCCTTGAGTTCAACTGGAGCAATTATGTAGGGAGGAATTGAAATTGGTTTAGTATCGGGTTCTAAGTCAATACCAAAGTGAATCTCTCGAGGGGGGATAACTCTAGGCAAATCATCAAGAAATACATCTTGGAGCTCATTCACTACATACACTAAGTTTATGGAAGAAATATCATGGTCTTAGACGTTAACTCTTACAAGGTGACAAAATAACCCCTTGGAAATAATTTTATTGGCCTTCAGGTTTGAAATGAAGGTATTAGGACGACTCGAGTTGTTCCTCTCCAGATGATATCTTCTTCATTAGGGAACCAAAATCTTACAACCCTACTACGATATTCAATACAAGCATAATAACTATGAAGCCAGTCCATGACAAGAATAACAAAAAAATCATGCCTTGGTAACTCAACAAAGTACACACACATAGTCTTACCATATACAACTATTGGGAAATCCTTGTATACTCTATAAGTTCTTACATTTTCTCCTAAAGGAGTACTAACCACTATAAGATCATGCAGAACTTTAGACAATATTTGAAAAGTGAGACAAAGGAAAGGAGTTACAAAGAAAAGCATAGACCCTGGATTAAGTAAATCATAAATACAGGTTTAGAATACTTACAACATACCTGTGACCACATCAGCGGATTTCTCCTTCTCCTCCCTCCCCTTCAAGGCGTAGAACCTGTTCCTTTTAGGAGGCTCGGTTGCTGTTATATCCTGTGGATTAGGCCTAGGCTGAGAATTACCTCCATCTAGACCTTTTTTCTATTGGCTGTCCTAAACCATATGCCCGCTCTTACTGCAACCGAAGTAGGCATCAGTGCCCTGTCTACACTCTCCACTCAAAGAACGGCCACACTTAGTGCATCCCTTTCTGGAATGCTACATCTCACCTCTATTACCCTTCCTGGGCTCGGTTCTGCCTCCTCTAGGTGTTTTACTCCTCTAAGAGTTAGATTTCCCTGAACTCGGTTGGCTTAATCTGGGCTGCTCACGGGCACCAAAGTAGTTTCTGTCCATTACTAGGTTATGCATGATCTTATGTCGTAGGGCTCCTAGCATCATGGATACCCCTCTTCTTCCGGCTTTCCTCTACCTGATTGACATGTATCATCAACATGGAGGGGTACATGTTATCGTGGAGCATCGCAGATCGACACTCCTCCTACAGATCTCGATTGATTCCTATGAGGAACCTACTCATCTCATCACAGTTGTTATATACAAGGGAAGTAGCTTACCTGGCTAGCTTAACAAACATAAGGGAATACTCCCTGACTCTCTTGGTTCCATGATTAAGGTTGATAAAATCGTCAAACTTGGCCTCCATCAACTCCCTGGGAAAGAATATCTCCAGGAAGTCTGTCTTAAACAACTCCTAAGTGACTCAAATTACTCAAAAACCTAAACTATCTTTCAACATCTTGAACCAAGTCTGTGCAACATCCTTGAGGTTATAGGAAGCAAACTCTGCTTTCTCAGTATCTGTGGCCCCCATAGGCACCAAGATCTTATTAACCTCATCCAGAAACTCTTGAGGATCCTCCAAAGTCTTAGACCCTATGAAAATAGGAGGATTAATCCTCGTAAAGTCTCTAAGCCTGTCAGCCATTCTGCGAAACTGGTGGGTTCTTTCTCTAAGCCTTCTGCCAATTGACCTGGTCACTAATGTCTTGGGCCTGCATAGTATAAGCATGTTCCATCTTGAATAGAGATGCCCTCAGCTCAACATCAGTCAACCAAGCAGGATTAAATGACATAGCCACTCCTTTAACTGGAGCCTGGGGTTAAACCTGATTGCCCCCAGCTGCAGCTCCTCCTCTTTTTTTACCAATTATTCATTTTCTGAAAAACAACAAGTATTGATGTTAGACACGCTCATAACACAAAGAAAAGCAGACATTAGGAAAGGAACGGTAAGATTAGAAGAAGGGAAATTTTCTCATGCATCATGCAGTCTCTAATTCACGATAGTGGTGCACTTCACTACCATGACTTAGAAACTACTCAATGTGGTTGATCTGAACTTATTATCCTTAGAATTTTACCTAGCGCTCTGATACCAACTTTTTCATGATTGGAGTCTAGACTCCAGACGAGACTTGCATCGTTGATCACTTAAAGATCGCAGACAAGCCTACATACGTCAAACTTACTTAATATTGGTTAATTTTAGCAGAATATTTAAAACTTTTTGTTTCTTAACATACATGTATACATACTACCTAACACCATAGTCGTTTAAAAATGAACCGTCTAATAAAGAGATTATCAAATGAAAGAATCAGTTCATAATTTTGTTAAACGTATTTTTGCCAAAATGACATCAATACAAAGTCTGAACAAAATTTTAAAAAAACACTAGTGGAACATGCTCCACGAGCTATAGCCTACATCTGATATGTATAATAACAATAGACTTCCTCGAAAGCATAAGGGCCTACCAAGTCCGGATGAAAGCTCCACCTCTTGATAGCTGCAACATCAACCTATATGCTCTAACATCCTACTGTGCTTGTACCTAAAATTGTAGAATTTTATGGGATTAGTACACACTTGTACTAAGTATGGGTATATGCAAGCACACACCAAGGACATGCATAAGTAAGAACTACTATTTCCTAACAACATGATAATGGAAAGTCAAGTCAGTGGACTTGCCAAATTAGGATTAGGAAAGTTAGTAGGCTTTTAAAATTTGGATTAGGAACGTCATGCCATGAGGGTAAAATGCATCATCATACATATCATATTGCACACAGTACATATGATCTTACACAAAGAACTTAACATATTGCATATAGCACATAAATTTTTTCATATCATTTGTTCATATACCATGAGACCTTGAAATCATGGACTTAATATTAAGACTTCACAAACATGAGGACTCGACATATGGGACATCAATTAGGGATCCTTATTCAGAAAATACAGAGTCTGCTTCATTCGCTCATACGCACTTCATTTCATTCATTCAAAAACTAGTGTAAACACCAGCTATACATAGGATGTATTTTAAGACTTTCATCGGGTTTGATGTGCAATGATCAAGAATGGCAAAGTCTCATTACTTAAGTCTATCTCACCTCTTGATTTTCCTATCCTAAAACCTTTGGTATCATTCATTTTTATCTTCATTATTTGAGGTTGCCCTCATTTATTTATGGGGAACTTTAACTTTAACCGAAATAGATTATGTGAGAATCATGAAATCCAGTGTCTCCCCCACATTAAAAAGAGTTGGATTCCCCGTCCAAAGTGACCAAAAACATGCTTGCGGACATGGGAATTGAACTACTCTAGATCCCTATATTTGCATTATAAGTTCGAAGACTAGGAGATATAAGGAGACCTATACCAGGGATGTCGGACAATCTCATCTCATGAGAGTTACGGGAACCGCCGCCTTCCCAAAAGAAGGCATAACCTCTCAAAGCTAGTCTATCGGTGCTCAGTATAACATTCCATTACATTAAAATCATAGGTCATGGAAGTTGGTTTCTAGTATGAGGACATCATAGCTCAATAGATGATTTTTCCTCTCGTCATTTGTATTAAATGTGTTAATCTCAATACTTTCATTTAGAGTGTTCATAGAGACTAGTCTCTTCATTAACTTTACACTCTCATAGGTATGTACGTTTTGGTAACATTTACTTATGTTTATTTGAGATTGCTCTAATCTTTTACATTAGCCTCATATCATGCTATCAGCACAATCATTAGCATTAGCACATTTTGTCTTATAATTACTCAACCCTTTTTTCGTGAATGTTCATTTCAATATGCCAATGCAGTTGTCCATTTAGTGTATTTCAGAATCTTACTTAACCCTTCTAGGGCTTCATCATTTCATTGTTCATATCATCATTTCATACATACATGTTAGGTTCACTTACTTTTAATGTATGCTAGATTTATGGGTCTATGCATACAAGCCATGAGGTTGCATTCATAGTTTATTTAAGTGATTCATATCTTTCTTGGATTATGTGGTACAAGACTTATGCATCTTGTATGTATTCCAAGATCTTGATTTCGATCTATGAAGGCAACATATTTTGAACACTTATTCATGTATGACTTATGTATCAATACGGAAATTTGGGCAACGGAATCCTGTTTCGAATCTATTGGACAACACTTACATTTTTCTTTTTATTTATTTTTGGTCGAAACACATTGGACTCGAGATCGAGCCCCAACGTTGTCATTTTTTTATTCTTTATTTTCTCTTTTTCTTTAGTCCGTTAGGGACCGAGAGGTTGTGGGATCGATTCCCCACAACATCAATATTTTATTTTCGTTTGTTCTTTACTTTTTTGAGTTAACCGTGAGGTTGTGGGATCGAACCCCGACAACCTCACTTTGTTTTTCTTTTTTATTCTCTTTTTTCGCCTAGAGGTCGTGGATTCGATTCCCACGCCTCACACTTATTTTCTTTTCGTTATTCCATAAGCTTAGCAGAGAGGTTGTGGTTTTGAATCCCACTCCTCTCATTTCTTATTTTTATACATTATTTTACAGTCAGGAGCACGGTTTGATTCACCCTTACCACATTGTTTTTCACTTCTTTATTTTCACAACTTTGAACGTGGTGAGGTCACGGGTTCGACCCTCAGTGACCTCACTTGATTTTTTTCACTTTTCACGACATTGTAAATAACTTAACTTGGCTTAAATTAATCGACAAGGTTCTGGAAATTTTAGTTACACTTTGAGATTCTTTTCCATTACATTACACGTTAGTTCTTCGGGGAATTTCATGGTACATTGAGAACGCTTTAGGTGCATTTTCATGGATTCGTTTAGCCAAGATATTATCACTCAAATCAGACACTTTTCATTGCATATGAACATCAAGATTTACATCAACATGTGTACATGAATTAAAAGAACTAACATGCCTTTTCAATTCCTTAACCATGGCGAATAGCACCGGCAACACACCCAAACACACTTAGTTACATTTAAAAAAAACAACATAAGTCACTTAATTTCGAACATACATATAAACAAATAAGCATCACAAAAACACGTTTTATCCCTAGTCTTGTATTACCAAAAATAACAAACCTATGATTCAATGGGATCTAGTGACATGTACATGCAACGTGGAAAAACCCTAGGGGTCTCTTGGGAAAGGGACAAGGAGAGAAGAGATCACATACCTTATTGACGTTCAAAGCTCAACTTTCTTCCCAAAGTACTCCGCTAAAGACACGTCCAACACCAAAAATTCAACACCAAAGTCAACGAACAAGCTTCTCTTATCCTACGTGATTGATTTCGTTGTTTGTTTATTTTATGTTTTGTGGTGAGTTCTTCAAGTGTGAATAAAGTGATTTATATTTCTGTTCTTAGAGTTATTTTGGCTTAGAGAATGTGAAAGACAAGAGAGATTGAACGTGTGTTTAGAGATAGCCGTGAGAGGAGAGAGTTATGTGAGGCTTCGGAGTCTAGTTTAGAACTTAGTCAAATAAGGTTTAGTTAAATTTTATAAATATGATTTCCCTTTTATTTTAACTCATCCAATAAATAATAAATATTAATTAATTACATTAATTTCCCAACTGAAATAAAAAAACTATTTAAATCATCGTTTTCACGTAGGTTCGAACCCTGGTGGAGCAAGACTTCACTCTAAGAACAAATTTTCGTCACTCTCTACCTAAAATGCCCCTCCACCTTAGTAATTAAATAATTAATTTTATATTTATGGTAATTATTCTTCTACCCTTATCCTGGAAAAAGACCATTTTACCCCTATACCCTCCAAACCTAAGATTTTTGCTTTTTATGTCCAGCAAAGACTCATTAGAGTAAATCTTCGTATTCGAGAGCCCTACATGGATGGACCCAACCTTTTCTAGATCAAATAAATCCCCAAGTTAGTTGGCTTGGTTTTAGCAAGGCTTCAAAGGTCTAGTTCTACGCGCATCGATCCGTGTGAACCCGGTCAAATCATAGGTATTTTTGTCATATTAAACATTACTTAGCATATCCATTTTTATGGGTGTTACAATCTCCCCTTTGTTCAAAAGCATCACTTTTTTCTTATGAAATTTTTCCTTGAACTCAAGAAATATAGGGTCGTGGTCTTTCATACCTTTTATTTATAACACAAAAGGTGATTCAGCTCCATTCATCACCACTATCTTCCTTTTGTTGAATCCATTAATCGAACTCCCGATCATGCAAGTCTACGGGCAACTTTTTTCTAACTCAATCCTACCTTTCTATAATGGGTGGTACTACACATAGATAACGTACTCAAGGCATAAACAACAACATTAGCCTCATATGGATGGTAAAGAATACTCATATCATAATCTTTGAGTAATTCTAACCACAATATCAGTCTATGATGTAACTCTTTGTAACTAAACACAAACTGAAGACTTTGGTTAATAATCACCACCTCCTCATGAACATCATAAAGAAAATGACGTCATATATTCAAGGACAATACTACAACAACAAACTCTAAGTTATGAGTTTTATAATTCTTTTCATCAAATAATAAATCTCTCTCTTGGTGTCGTTTTTTATGGAAGAATAGAGATAGGACGAGTATCTTGAATGATGTTGATACCGAAATTGACTGAATGGGAGGTATATCAAAGATAGAGTCATGAACTTGAGGACTAAGTGATAGATACAACCTTTCTAAACTATATTCGTCGCCTTGAGGTAAAAATTTGAACGACCCTCAGGTATTGTTGAACTACTACTCCACTCTAAAACTAGCTCATTTGGAAAGTGAAACTTGAACACTCGAGTTCTACAATCAACTAAATTATAGCATGCATGTAGTCAGTCCATAGAATGAATTACATCCAAATCTACAATGTGTAACTCAATCATATCAGTCATGATTCTTTTTTTATTCTTGGATATGGGACAATCAAGATAGTCTCTCTCTACTAGAATGGAATAACCAATAGGTGTAGAAAAAATGAATGGTTCACTAAGTTTCTCAAGAATACCATTAAAACTCATAGCAACGTCAGGATTTACAAAGTATAAAGTAACCCCTAGATATATCGAAGCATATATAGTAACGTGAAAGACATGTATCATATTAATGACAACATCTAATGAATAATCTTTCTCTTGGTGACTAACAGTATCCTATAAATGGCTTGCTCCTCTGCCTATACCCTTTCCTTGTATGTCCTTTTGACACTCATTCAAAAATTGACCTCTTCTCCACACTTGAAGCAAACTTCTTTCCCATCACGAAATATACCTTGGTGGTGCTACCACACCTAGCACATGCAGCACCCTTACTACCACTTTGTGCCATAATGCATTTCTATTATGTAGGCGTAGCTCTGATACCCTGAGAATTATGACTATTGTACTCACCTTTGTTCATAGTTGTACGCATACTAGTAGATGATGGAGCAGGTCTCTTCTTTTTCTCTACAAGGAATGACCAGTTGAAATTATCCTTTTGCTGCCTGAATCACTCCCTGATGTCTCAGCCCTCCTATTCTTAAATTCTTTTCTATCCTTCAGCTTATCCTCCTCAACTTGTTTTACATGGATCATAAGCCTTGCTAGGTAGATATCCCCTGTCAGCATAGTTGTCTTGCCTTCCTTGCTTGACCGACAAAACAAATAAACTCATTCTAGTTTGAACGTCATCAACCATCTTTGGAGCATAAAAAGAAAGTTGTGCAAACTTCAGACTGTACTCATGAACACTCATAGAATCCGGATTAAGGGTTAGAAACTCTCTTATCTTTGCCTCTCACAAATATCGGGGAACGAAACACCCTATGAGAGGTCTCTCAAACACATATTAATTCACTATTTGTGCATCATCAACCTTATTCTTCTTTCTTTATTCAAACCTTATTCCAGTGACACCCTGCCTTTGCTATGCAACTAGTTCCACCCTCTTCGCCTCATCAACATGTATCACATCAAATATACTTTTTAGCTCTTTAATGAAGTTCTCCTGACTCTCACTGACAGTTTAACCTGTGATGCTTGGGGGTTCATCCTTAAAAGCTCATGGATCTTTGAAATATCAGCCACTTCCTATCGATTATTTGTCTACCCAACTTTATAGGTCACAAATTGACATTACCAACGGATAACTTCACGGAATTCAACATGGGTAACCTCTTATTGAGGTTGCACTTCTTATGAATAGATTAGGTACCCTTTTCTCTCCTCGACATTCCTTTTAGCAGGGCTACATCTGACAACTTTTCTTGGAGGCATGAATCTATGAAAACACACGCAAGCACAAATTAGAATGAAACTTTTTAGAGATCAAACTCTAATGCATGAAATAAGTAAGAAAGAAGTGAATGAATTCCTAAATGTTGTAGCCTGCTAATTGTGGATGTGATGCACTTTATACCGATAACTAAGACTCTACAGACACGCCTTCATAGACTCCCTAGGACTCTTGAACTCTATGTTCTATTACTATTTTTTCCCGTCCCTACACCCTAAACGTGGCCTACACTTGAAGATCAATTTTTGCACCAAAAAACCATTTTTGTCTTTCTTAATTCATCGAAAACCTCAATACATTAATACAATGATAAAAATGCACTTACGCAACTGCTTAAAAGATTACTTACAAAGTTTTTTTAAAAAAAATATTCAAATTAGAAAAATTGAAACTTAAGTATTACTATATAATAAATGACAACCTAAACACAACTTACACCTAATGTCACGACCCAAATCGTCGGGATTGGCACCCACCCTAACCCTCTGGTGGGAGAACCACTATAACCAACAAATTAAGAAAATAATCTAAAACTAAGGTATTAAATATGTGGAAGAAAGTTAAATGAACTAAAAAGTTTGGAAAATACACCTATAAACTGAAAGTCGTTGTACCAAAGCACAACTAACGACCAAACTAAGCACAAGGGATACAACCTCAAAAGTAACAACAACTTAACCAATAGTCTTAGTCGGAAAAGAGTACACTTAAACAAAGAGAACTCAAGGATTCCTTGAATAACTATCTCACCCTTAAATTCATACTGTCATTGATCTTCTAAACGAGGTATGTCAATAGCCGCATTAAGATGCCCTGTACTAACCAAAAGTAAGAGCAAGTGCACAATCATTACAACCCATTGTGTACCGGTAGGATCATGTTGCTACTCATGTAGTATAACATGAAAGACTCTATACGTCATTATGACACATAAATAAATAACAACATACTCAATACAATTATAAGAATCAACCTCATATTTCACATGCTCTATCACATAGTTGTTCTTCTCACAGAACATAATGTTAATCATTTAGTATATCAGAATGTTAAAATTTGATCAAATTATTATGTCGGAACGTGGCAACCGGTCCCTATTAGCATGCTGCAGAGTGGAAATACAATCCAATTTTTATGTAAAATGTGGCAACTGATCCCAAATAGCATGCTAGAACATTGCAAAACCGATCAAATTTTTATGTTGGAAAGTCGCAACCGATCCAAATTAGCATACCAGATTATAGTAATATGATCCCAACCACAAATAACAATAACACATCAAAATAATATATTTGAGTCATGATTTCAGTTTCAACATCTATGATAAATATTGCAACATGCATATATGGACAGTTATCATAATGAAGAGAGAACAAATATATATTCCACAATCATAAAATCACAACCATCACCTACCTCGAATCAAAGTTTGGATCCCCTAAGGAACTTGAATTTTCCCTTTTTGGATACTTTCTTCTTGTTCTAGGTCTACAACAAATTGATATACGCAAAGATCAAAAACCAAAGATTAAAGTATTCAGATTATAACAAATTTAATAACCCTAAACCAAACTCAAGATCATAATACCAATAGTAGGGTTTTTTCCACAATAACTAATAGATCAAAACCCTTCCGTAGAAATAATAACCCAAGGAAATAGGTTCTACGGATTTGAGGAGTTAAAACCTTAACTTTAGCCTAAATATTGTGAAAAGCTATTAATAACTTATATAGGGTTGACTCCTTAGTCCTACAAGTTAAAAAAATATCCAATATTACAATTTATAAGCGACTTTAAAAACCATTCTGGCCCTCACCATAGGACCCATCCTGATGCAGCGGCACTGCACAAGAAGCCTAAATCCAACTACAGTAGTGTCAGCATGGATAAAATGTACCTATTCATGAAAAGATCAATTTAAGGATTTCTACTCGTCAAAATTACATTATGAAAGGTACTACGGGTTTCTTATCGTCTTAGATATCCTTTTATGTTATACAATTAACAATCGTATCTTTTATTCATTACTAGATTTTTCCTACACCTTAATGAATCTAATTTCTTCCAAATATGGATTAGTTTTTGTAATTCCAAGCTACTATGAATGATTTTTCTTGCCCAGATTCTTTCTTCATTATCTTGTCCATAACAGCGGAATCAGGTCATTACAACTAATTATCTATCTGTGAAGCCTCTAATAGATGATATGAATGTCGGGACAATACCCCCAATTATCCTAAACTAAAAAATAAAAACTAATAACAATGAAAAAGGAGTTCTTCAAAATGCAATGAGGCTCACCAACTTACTCTAAGCTTCTCACTAGATTAACGTTACGATGGATATTTGTACTAGTTACTTTTTTCCACATCATAATACAATGCAATTCAACTGGCATTAGTACATTGAATGTAATAGTATGCGAGTTTGAATGTTAAAATAACATAGTTTTGAAAGAGATTTTCAAAGAAACACTTACTTTGGCTCTTCTCAAGTTATCAATATTTCACCGAACTCCTTTTGTTATCAAGTAGTTTAAAACCAGAACAATAAAAACAAAAGGAGAACTGCTTAAAACATGATGTCCATTCATAATCATAATATAATTAAGACTTACCATGCTTCCTCTCAAATTCTACTACTGCGATGCATCAATTAAATCTCATACCCCTATTAATAATAAGAAGAACCCCTTGAGAAACAATGCAATTACTGTCTGAGAGTCTCTAATCGACAACCATTACTCAAAAGCTATAGTAATAATACAACGTTATAAGGCCCATGTGCCTGATCATCCTACACCTTGTTGAGAATAGAAACTTCTTAACTTAGTGGATGCACAAGTTTAACTGAAAAAATAAGCTAAAAAGTATAACGCTTTAATGCTCATCATGGTTATATGGTTTATGGATACTTGAGTTAATATGAACTCACATCCCTTGATCGGTGCTCAATACTACTCCAAAAAAATATACTAACCAATATTTTAAATCAAAATTCTTTCTTTAGTTTGATATAATTATTCAAAACTAAGAATTAAAGATCTATGTGGAATCAATATTCCCTTTATTTCTAAAATGTGAAAACATTTTTAACTCTTAGGGAATACATAGTCTTCATATACATCTTTGATGAAGATGCTTCAATCTTTATTCTTTACTCATCTTGAACTTTAAGTCTTTAAAACAAAGTTATAATATTTGTACAAGACCTTTTGAAAAAAAATTATTCATGAACCTCACTTGAATTTACTCTTAACTTTACTTGACTTGACTCTTAACTTTACCTTAATTGACTCTTATCTTTCCTTCAATTGATTTATGGATTAAACAAATTAAGATTTGTGATAGGAAAGGTCTCTTGATGTTTACAAATGATATCAAATAGTTAAACTTTAGAAAATTTGAGAAATCACCGTCTTTGAACAAGTCCGCGACGCCGAGATGATCCTAAATATTTTTTCGCAAAACATAAATTTAAGACAAATGAGTCTGTGTCTTGTCTACGACGTGGAGCAACTTTATTCCTTGTCAGGTGTTTTTCTTCTTCCTTTTCCAGCCCCAATTCGCCTAAACTAGAATATTTTCCTCAAATTCATTTTAGATCCCGATACCCAAAATCTATACTCAAGAACCTAACTCCAAAAAACTCTAAATTTCAATGGAAAGATCTTATAAACTCCACAATTCAACTTAATTCAAGAAGAATATTCAAATTTAAAAACTCATGTCAAGAATATCAACTTTCAAAACACTTTTCGGGCAAAATACGCTGACCTAATCACGTTCGGCGCGTGGGTGAATATACCAAACACCATGAGAGACTCACAAACCTTGAAGGATCAAAATCATGCAGAAATTTTCAATCAAAACCGATTGTTCTTGACGAATCTTTCTTTTCCCTTTCTCCTTTCTCTTGTGTTCTATCTCCAAAAATCCTAACTCTATATTTCAAAAGCGGTAATTGAACTAACTCAGCTTTAACCCCAATTAAGTTACTAAAAATTAATTTATCAATTGTTTAAGGAAAATACCAAATTACCTTTTTAATTTCGGATTAGACATGTCCTTAATCCAACAGCTCGACTACTAGGGCATAACTCACTCATCCAAACTCGAAATTTTGCAAACTTAGTACAGTTGGAAGGATTGTTCCAAGTTCTTTCTAACCATATCTTAAAATACGTCTAATGCATCGTGAGTTGGAGTTTTGGCCGTTTTAAGTTGAACAAAGAATCTCTTTTTCCCAACTTAAGTAAATTTCAAGATTTAAATTTTTTTTCTCCAAAAATGACTATTTCCAATTAAATGTTTCTTCTTAGTTATTTAAATTATGCTAGATGTTACAAATAAATACGATTATGTGTATCTAGACAGTCATTAATTACCAAGGATATTTAAACAACATCAATATCTAATAATAATCAATAACAACAATATTATTTTCTTTCATCTTTTAAGGAAACAAACGAATGAAGTATGTCCTCTTTCTTTTATTAGGAAAAATAAGATGTTTTTTCTCTTTTACACTATAAAGTAAAAAATGATTTATTTCTAAACCGAAAAAAATACTAACAACCCTTTTCTTTTTCTAACATGATCAATTAATATAACTTAATAGTGGCCGCAAATATATTAGCAGATGCTTCGAATTATAACATTGAATTTGTATAAGCAGGAATTAGCCCTGTCATAATTAATCAAAGATTGTACCACTAAAAATCTATAACTGCATTCCTCTTTTTAATTTCAATTTTTTTCGTTGCAACTTATTTAACTCCCCATGTTTGAATTACCAACACCAATTAATTTAATCAAACTTCTGAAAAATGTAAGCAATTGGTTATTTTAATTATTTATCAATATGGTTAAATTAATTAAGGTGATAGATACACATATAATTAGCCTGCAAGTTTTTAGGTGACTACTTATAATCAACCATAAATGGGTGTATTCTGTTTCATATCCGAGATATGCTTCAATTAACTAATTATGATTTCACGAATGTAATTTGT
The DNA here is from genome assembly GCA_027789145.1 of Solanum arcanum. Taxonomy (NCBI): domain Eukaryota; kingdom Viridiplantae; phylum Streptophyta; class Magnoliopsida; order Solanales; family Solanaceae; genus Solanum; species Solanum arcanum. The sequence goes on from CM050943.1 coordinate 29,225,298, forward strand.
TATTAGCCAATTCAATAGGAATATATGATTCATCATAGAGTCTCACCTTTTTAGGTTGAAATAATACTACACATATCATAATGACTACATCAAGATTAAGACCATAAGCTCATACAATAGACTAGAGATATTATTTATTGAAAATCAAAACCTAAATACATATATGAATTTGGTCTGTTCAAAACATTCCAAATGTACCAACTCAAAAAGTTGGAAGTTTACCATTTATTTAATTAAGATCGAATTATATTTAATATTGAGTTATAATCATCAAGATGTTTATCCAACTTCATCTTTGATTGTGAACATTTAATTTATAACTTATAAGAACTGACAATTTGACTTCCGCTTATGAGTTAACAACTTCATACCCAAAAATTGTCTACCACATAAGTAACAGACAAACCTGTAAACAAAATGATCATTTCAAACGAAGAATTTATTGTAATAATTAACGTAAAATGTAAAGTTTTTACAAGTGATCAAAATGAATACTACAACTAAGCCATATGGTTAATAGTATATCCCAAAAATTACCCATTTAGACTTATAACCATGCATGTAAAATGTTAACACCCCTTATATCCACATGCTTATCAAAAGACTTCTAAGGTAAGTGATCTTAGGCATATTTATATGCCTAGGAACCTAATAATACTCGCATTTAAACAAAGATTAAGTTTCATTTATGTTATTTTATAGTTGTATCGAGTCTGTTGATTGTATATATGCTAACAAACATTATTGGTGGTTTATGCGAGTTTGAAATAAGAAACAAAAACTGAAATGGGCATTGAGAATCATGAGAGGGCCAAGTAAAAAGAAGCAAGAAAGAAGGATGAAGAAATGAAATGCAAGTTTAACTTGTATCCTCTCCGCGTCACAGAGAAGAATTGTATATTTGGTTGCAAATTGAAATTGAACAGAACAATTTGTGTCCTCTCCGCATGGCTGAGAGGGAAAATTAAATTTTTGAGGGATAAAGCATCCAAGTAAGTGTGGTTTGTAGCAGCCACATCACACACAAGGGGAAAATTCTCAAACCTATGTTTAAGAACCACCTCCACGTCGCGCTATAGGTTGCCAATTTTTTCCGTTTTGACTTGATTATAAATTGACTCAAATCTTTTTTCATTTATTTTTCTTTTCTTTGTCTTTGAAGAAAAAAAAATTGGAGAGTTATTTGATCAGTTTTTAGGGTTCTTTCCTAATCTCTTGTATTTCCATTCTCTTTAAGATATTTAAACTTGTTTGATTGAAAATATGATTATTAGTAGTTAATTCCCAAGTTCTAAGGTTGTGCCTACAATCTAATTGTAATTTATTGAGTTTTTATGGGTTTTCATTGACTATCTTATAAATCTTTCTTATGTTCTTATTTTTCATGTTTGATGCATGATCACCATTGAAATAAACATATTGCTAGAATTGAACTCGGGAGAGCAATAAGAGCATACAATGTGGGGGCAATCGGAGCATGATTTTCTTGTAATAATTAGAGATAATTTGTATGTAGGGATAAACCTTGAAACCATGATTGGTCAAAATACGGGAATACATTTTAATGCACGACACTTTGTCCATCCTTTTCCCGCTCAATGATGTAGCAAGGTTGTTATATATCATCGACGATTAGAGGTCGGGAGATAACAATTATTATTTGGTATTTCATCTTCCTTCACCGTAAATTGGTGATAGCCTGATCAAGGGTTGATCATTCATAAGTATCTCTCTCATTGAAGTTGATACAAAAAATCATCTATATATAAAATATGATACTTTTTGTTGATGGTAACCTTTTTCAATTGTTTGTAGTTAATACACATGTGAGTGAACCATCTTTATTCTGAAAAAATCAAAAGTTTAGCTCCCCATGGAAAGATACTCAATCGGATGAAACCCTTATCATACAAATCTCCAAGTTTTAGCATTATATCTTTAGATTCTGCCACAACCATACAATAAGGAGCAGTAGAAATAGTTTGCGTATTTAGGAGAAGTTCAATTGTCACGACCCAAAACCGGGCCGCGACTGGCACCCACACTTCCCCTCCTATGTGAGCGAACCAACCAATCTAAACTCTAACATTTCAATATAATATCAACAGTAAATAATGCCGAAGACTTAAACTCATTAAATAAAACCAATTCATTAACTTCTAAAATTCAACATCTATTATTCCCAAAAATCCGGAAGTCATCATCACAATTATATAATCACATTCATGCAAGCATACAATTAAGCATATAGAAGGGTTTACAATACTACCAATACATATCATTCGCTATTAAGAGTTTACTACGAATAGCATAAAAACCATAACCTACCTCCACCGAAGATTAGTGATCAAGCAAGCAATTCCTCAAAATCTTGGCTATCTTCTTTGTTTTCTCCCTCTCTCGATCGTTTCTCTCTTTCTCCTCTCTTCATTCTATTTTCTTTATTCAAACCCTCTTTCTTTTACCCTAATTAGCATATAATTAAGTATAAAAGATGGCAATAATAACCCACTAATTAACTTAAGGTTACCTCTTTTAACCCCCAAGTAATTAGACTTATTAACATTAACCCACTAACTTTATAATTAAAGCAGGAATAGTCAAAAATGTCCCTTAAAACAATTAAGGAAATCCGACTCAGACTGGGATTACACAGTCTGTGACGGCCCGTCGTGCCTGCGACGGTCCGTCCTGCTGCTCCGTCACAAAGTTCAGAGACCCCAAATTTGCTAAAGAGTCTGTGACGGCCCGTCACGCCTGTGACGGTCCGTCCTGCCAAGTCGTCACAGAGTTCAGAGACTCAATTTTCACTAAAGGGTCTGCGACGGTCCGTCGTACCCACGACGGTCCGTCCTGCCATTCCGTTACGAAGTTCAGAGAGTCGATTTCAGTACCCAAATTTCAGAATTTCTAAGTGTTTTGAAACGAGACCCCCTCGACAGTCCGTCGTGCTCATGATGGTCCGTCGTGGGATCCGTCGTCTCAGCCAGTTTTCCAAAAATAAAATCTGTTGCTCAAAATGACTAAACAGGTCGTTACAATAGATACCAATTTACCCATCGTTCGTCCTCGAACGATTATAAGAAAAAAAGCAAGGGCGAGAAGGAGTACCTGAATCTTTAAACAGATGTGGGTATCTTTCTTGCATATCGGCCTCCTTCTCCCAAGTGGCTTCTTCAACGGGTCGATTCTTCCATTGAACCTTGATGGATGCAATCTCTCTCGACCTCAACTTGCGGACTTTTCTATCTAAAATAGCAACTGGTTCCTCCTCATAAGACAGATTCTCATCAAGCAAAACTGAATCCCAACGGATAATGTAGTTTCCATCCCCATGGTATCTTTTCAACATGGACACATGAAATACCGAATGCACTCCGAACAGCCTTGGAGGCAAGGCTAACTCATAAGCCACCTCCCCTACTCTCTTAAGTACTTCAAAGGGACCAATATACCTTGGGCTTAGTTTACCTCTTTTACCAAACCGCATCACCCCTTTCATGGGCGAAACCTTCAGTAAGACTTGTTCACCCTCCATGAACTCCAAATCTCTAACCTTTCGATCTGCATATTCCTTTTGCCTACTTTGCGCCGCTAAAAGCTTTTCTTGAATAGATTTCACCTTCTCTATTGAATCCCTCAAAAGGTCAGTACCCCAAGGTCTAACCTCAAATGCATCAAACCACCCAATGGGAGACCTACATCTCCTACCATACAATTCTTCAAATGGGGCCATGTCAATACTTGAGTGATAACTATTATTGTATGAAAATTCTGCTAAGGGTAAGAAGTTATCCCAATGACCACCAAATTCTATCACACATGCACGAAGCATATCCTCCAGCACTTGAATCGTTCGCTCAGACTGACCATCGGTCTGAGGATGGAACGCAGTACTAAGGTCAAACCTAGTACCCAATTCCGCATGGAATGTTTTCCAAAACTTAGAAGTAAACTGCGTACCTCTATCTGATATAATGGAGAGTGGAACCCCATGCAACCGAACAATTTCTGATATATAGATTTTGGCTAACTTCTCGGCATTGTAAGTCACCTTGACCGGAATGAAATGAGCAAACTTAGTTAACCTATCAACAATCACCCAAATACAGTCATACTTACCCATTGTCTTTGGAAGACCAACCACGAAATCCATTGCAATTCTCTCCCACTTCCATTCCGGAATGGGCATTCTCTGAAGTGTTCCTCCGGGCCTCTGGTGTTCATACTTTACTTGTTGACAATTTGGACACTTGGCGATAAATTCAACAATATCACGCTTCATTCTACTCCACCAAAAGTGTTGCTTTAGGTCACGGTACATCTTGGTTGCACCCGGATGTATAGAATACCTTGAACTATGAGCTTCTGTCAGAATAGTGTTGATCTAATCATCGACGCGGGGTACACATACCCTTCCCTAATCCTCAACACACCTTCCTCATCGATTGTTGCTTCTTTAGCCTCTCCTTGCAACACTTTATCTCGGATCCGAATCAACTTCTCATCATTAAACTACTTTCCCCTAATCTTGTCAAAGAAGGAAGATCTTGCCTCCACACAAGCTAAAAATCCTCCCTTCTCATTTACTTCTAATCTCATAAGGTCATTAGCCAAAATCTGAACTTCTCTAGCCAATGGGCGTCTAGAAGCTTGCAAGTGAGCTAGACTTCCCATGCTTCCCACCTTTCTACTTAAAGCATCCTCTACAGCATTCGCCTTCCCCGGATTAAACAAAATAGTGATGTCGTAGTCCTTCAGTAGGTCCATCCATCTACTCTGTCTCAAATTCAAATCTTTCTGAGTAAAGACATATTGTAGGCTACGATGATCCGTATAGACTTCACACTTAACCCCATATAAATAGTGCTTCCATTGCTTTAATGCAAACACTACCGCAGCCAATTCCAAATCATGGGTCGGATAGTTAAAGAACAGTGGCTGAATGATTCAACTAAATTTTCAACAAGTATTTTGTTACCAATAGTCACAATTAAACTAAGATTTTAGAAATTCAACCTTGTAACAAGTAATACAGGCGTTAAAGGATTTGAAACCGCTGCCATATAGAGGATAATTTAGTTGCTCTATAGTACTAAACAGTCATGAATAGATTGGGTAATCTTCAATAAAACTAATCTTATTTTGATCTTATAGCTTCAATTCAAAGAAACTCATTTTGGTCTCATCTATGTGCATAACTAAACAACTCAATACCTTACACTATTCTCTCTTTTTATGCAAAAGTAGAGAATATATATCCATCCCATATTCTCTTTTCAAACAAAATATATATATCATATCTAAATTTCAAATATCGAATTAATATCTTTCGAGCATAAATGGAAGATTGGAAGAAGAAAGTAATTTTGAATCCTTAGCCATAAATTAACCCATGCTAATATCCAAAATCATTGTATCAACAACAACAAAACATAGCATAATACTTAAGTTGGTGGAGCCAATATGTTGTGTATAGCTAAATAGTATTGAAGGCATTCCATAATTCAACACGATAATAATACTTTATGATTATTTATAAGTTCAATAAAAAAGGACTTGCTTAGTTTTTGCATATGTTAAACTGAAAATATCTGGTAAAATGAATATCAAAAATAAATTTGTAAAGGGATAGAAAAGAAAATCTCAATCTCTTCACATGTTGAAACAAGAATTATAACCTCAAAACACGTGTAGATGGTAAAAATTTATTAAATTAAAATTTGCAAGAATTTAATATTATATTAAATGATTAATATATGTTTAAACACGTCCTCTTTGTTATCCTAAGACCTTAATCATAAAAAATGGATGACCAAAATATTTACAGAATCCGTGCATGATTTGTCGAGCGTATGTTGATATATCCTCCCTCGTATCAATAACCTTTAATGAGTTTTCTTCTTTTAATCAAATTAAAGTATCAATATAGTTCTCAGTATTGATATAATACATTACTTCTTCATATATAAAATGAACCACATTGTAACATTTCACAATTTGAAATAACTAGGAATAAGCTAAGAATTGGAAATAGTGAATTTTGGAAAACAATGGAAATATGGAAATTTACTTCTGTTAGAAAAATATGAGTTTTCGATCAACTTCAAATGGTCATTACTTCTAGCTTAGGATTAATTAAATGTATTTTCATATATGGTTGGAAAGTTTTTGAAATGATCTCTCCAATCTACTGAACTTGAATGACTTAGAGTTCGTACGAGTGAATTGTGTCCTTTGGAAGTTAATGTTGGCATAAAGAATGTTTGAAAACCGGATTTTAAAAGGATAGTTTTGTCTTTTCCTTACCAAACTTAATTAATTCGTTTTTAGGAAATTGATTGAGGTAAAGTTATATTTTAGTTAATTTTACAAAGTGAATTTTAATCTACGGCTTGTAGAGAAGAGAAAAGATGAGAAAAGGGAATAAAGTTCAAGATTCGTCAAGAACGTTCAAGAATCGCTTGCGTATTTCATTACAGGGTTATCCCTATAAAGTATGTCAGATCACAAACATTGGGTTATTTCACCCACACACCAATTAAGATTATTTAGGATAATTTCTTTCTATAAATTTAAGGATTTGAGTTCATGATGAGTTTTTGATAATTTTTCGTAAGGTTTCATTATGGATTAAGTTTTGATGTTAAGATTCTACATAGATCAACTTTAGACACCATATATATTTTAATATTGATAGTTTGTGGGTCATAACCTATCCAACTAAGGTAATTGAATCTACTTTACAACGCCACCAATGTTGCATCGATCAAATTTCTGAGTAAAAAGTTTTATTGTTTCAGTAACTTGTAGAGTGTTGTTACGAATTAGCGGATGTAAAAACATTAAAAAGGGTTTTTTTTGTTTTTTTTACCTCCAACAAAACCTCTAATGAATTTCTTCAGTAATAAAAGGTTCAAAACAACCATATTTGCATCTTTACTACTGAAAATCATAAATTTTAACCATAGAGATTTCAAGAAACTAATTAAACAATCTCAACAAAGGTTTTCTTCATCATTTACCTTCAAGCTAGGATTTCAAAGTTTTTTATTCAAGTTCTTATCCATCATTTCTATCTAACATCATTGCTAAATATCATTAGATCATTCCTATCACTAATCACGATCCTTGAATCCATAATTCAATTCAAGAAAAGTCAATAGTCAAGTCAAGAAGAAAAGAGTTAAGTAAAGAACTTAAAAGTCATGTCATGAAATCAAGAGTTAGTCAAGATAAGTTTTAAAGGTTTTCAAAAGTCTTTTGCAAACGTTTTAACTTGTTTAAGACTTCGGCTTCAAAATAACCAAAGAGTTAAGATATGAAGTTTTTTTCTTCAAAGGCGAAAATGGTAACTAAGTATTCCCAAGAAATTTTAAATGTTTTTCACAGAAGACTGATATTTCCTAAGAGACTTTGAGCTAATTTTCAGAAAAGAGTTAATGCTTTTACAATTAAGCTAGAGGGGAAACTTTTATTTACCAGAAAGATTATGTTCTATGTTTTTGAGCAATATCTCAAATCATAGAAAGAAGTGTGTTTTTAAATATAACATCTAGTGCCATATTTTGGGAGTAGTATTGTTAACCGATATTGTGAACTGTTCACATAACTCACAACCCCCAAAAACCATGTACATGGTAGAAAAGGGTTATACTTTTTAGATGATTCATTTGACTTTTTTAGCATAGACTAGTGGATCTACTTAGTGAGTTAGGTCTTATATCGTGGAAATATATATGATGGTCCTTAGAAACACGAGGTAAGCTGTTGTATCATCACTATAGCTCTTGCATGATGGTTGTCGGTTAGAGAAACTCCATAGTAGTTTTTCGTACTTTTATATACATCATAAATATTTGTACTTTCATATACAAATAGAGATCATATTGTATTTTTGCATACATACAAAGTTATTATTGTATTTCTAAATACACATAATTGAAAAATCATGTTTTATTGCTTTTCTTTATATAGTATTTATTTACATTGATTTATATTGAAATTAGTTGACTTAAGTAAAGCTCAGTTAAGTGTTTCTTTCATACTCTTTTCAAGCCTATGTTATGTTTATCATTCCAACACGCATACTCGTACATTCAACGTTCTGATACCAGTTGGCATGCATTGTCTTATGATGCAGACGCATATAACCATGATCAGTAAGTAGTGCATCGCTTATCCAGTGAGCACTATGAGTCCTGTAGTGAGCCTCCTTTCACTATGGAGGACTCATTTTTATTTCTTCCACTTATTATATTATTTAATTAGGATGTTGTGGGGCTTTTCCGTATGTCCATCCCATTTGTTTTAGAGTTTGTATAGACAATTATACAGTTATATATGTGTCTTTTAGATTAGTATTCAAGATGTTTTGCTATGAGACATAAATAGACATTTTTTCCAGTTAAATGTTTCTTTTAGGAAACTCTTACTTTATTTCACAAGTTATTTTTTTAGAGTAATCTTTTGTTTTGAAGTCTTCCATTGAGTAAGTAAGCCAAACAAAGGGTTTGCTTGGGGCCAGTAATTGTTCTCGAGTGTCCACCACATCCATAGTATGGCTAAGGACATAAACAAAAATGATAGGAAGAGATTGAAACTAGCTGAAATAGAGGGAGAGAGTTTCAAACCCTACAACTAAACACTGAGAAGTGACTTTGTGACTGTATTGAGTTCCGAGAACATGCAAATATACTGATAATGGAAGTACAAACTAATTTAAAATAACTCTAAGACTTATTTCACGCATGAATGATGCGAAAACTGAAGAAGAACTATTACCTAAAGATGGAGTTCAATCAAAATGAAAGAGGTGAGGATACTACGCTTTCATTAATGCTTATGCTCTCCAAGTAGCTCTATCTACAGACTGACTCCTCCACAAAACCTTGACTGAAGAGACTTCTTTATTTCCAAACCTTCAAACCTGACGGTAAAGAATCTCAAGTGATACATCCTTATAGGAAAGACTATATTTCACAGCCACACTTTCTAATGGAACTATAGAGGCTTGGTTACAGAGACACTTCTTCAAGAGCGAGATGTGGAAGATTTGATGCAGTCCTTCTAAGTCTCCCGGTAAATCTAAGTCATATTAGACCTTGCCAATCATTTTCAACATCTTGAAAGGGACTCCATATCTTTCATTGAGCTTCCCTTTCTCGAAAAATCTCATCACTCCTTTCATAGGTTAGACATTTACAAAAATTGAATCATCAACTTGGAACTGTAGTTCCATTCTTCTCACATATTCATAGGATTTTTTATGACTTTGGGCTGTCTTAAGTCTATCTATAATTAGTTGCACTTTATCCATAGCATAAAGGACTGAATCTAGACCAATCAAAGCTGATTCACCTACTTCAAACAAACCAACAAGAGATTTTACATCTATGCCCATACAGTGCCTCAAAAGGGGCTATCTGAATGCTGGAATCGTAGCTATTTTTATAGGGGAACTCAATAAGAGGACGGTAATCATCCCAACAACCTTTAAAATCTATCACACAATCTCTCAACTTATCCTCTAGGGTCTGAATGGTACGCGCTGTTTGTCCATCATTTTGTGGATGAAATGCTTTGCTAAGGTTAACTTGAGTACCAAGATGTGTCTCAAAAGTCTTCAAAAAACTAGTGGTAAACTGAGGACCTCTATCAGAGATAATAGACAAAGGAACCCCATGCAACCTCACAATTTCATTATTGTAAAACTTGGCATTGTCCTCTGCCAAATCTGTAGTCTTGACTTCCAAAAATCAAGAAGACTTGGTCTTTCTATCAACCATCACCAAAATTGAGTCATGCTATCTACGAGTACGAGGTAACCCTGTGATGAAATCCGTATTGATCAGTTTCTACTTCCAAGTAGGAATATTGATCTCTTGAGTCATACCTCCTGGATTCTGATAGTCTACCTTGACTTGTTGAAACTTGTGGCACTTACTCACAAAATCTGTTATATCCCTCTTCATGTCATTCAATAAATAGACTTCTCACAGGTTGTTGTACCTCTTAGTGACACTTGGATGAATAGAATATCTGGATTTATGGGCTTCTGCAGGGATATGCTTTCTCAACTCACCCACATAAGGAACACACAATATACCCTGGAAGTGAAATACACCATCTCCCCCTTGGGAAAACCTCCAATCTCTGATTATTCTCTACACCCATAAGTTCAAGCATCATTCAGTCACAGTCTTGCTTTTCCTTAACATCCACTACCAAAGAAGATTCTGCCCTATTTTGAAATGTCACACCACTGTATGATATGCTCATATACGAACTCCTAAACGAGTAAGTGTGTAAACATCCTTCAGTATCTCCTTCATTTCTTCCTCAAAATGGGCTACACTACCCGTAGATAATCTACTAAGAGCATTGCTACTACATTCGCCTACCTAGGATGATAATACACAGTTACATCATAATCCTTAAGGAACTCAAGACATCACCTCTAGAAAAGATTCAACTCTTTCTCGGTGAACACATACTGAAGGATCTTATGATCACTTGACATATCTATGTGATCAGATACAAGTCGTGTCTCCAGATCTTGAGTGCAAACTTCACTAGTGCAAGATCGAGGTCATGAGTTGGATAGTTCTATTCATGTATCTTAAGTTGTTTAGAAGAATACACTATAACCTTATCTCGTTGCATCATCAGATAACCTAGGCCAACTCTAGATGCATCATTATATATCACATAACGATGTGAACCCTCTAGTACAATCAAGACAAGATTGTAGTCAATCTTATTTTCAATTCTACAAAGCTTTTTCTCACAATGATCTGACCACAGAAACATGACCATCTTCTACATCATCCTAGTCAATGGTGAGGCTATGGATTAAAATCCTTCCACTAAACTTCTATAAAAACCCTCTAGAGCTAAGAAATTTCTGATATTTTTATTAGAGGTAGGTATGGGAAATTTTTTCACTTCTTCTATCTTGTGTGAATCAACTCAAATCCCTTGTCTAGATACATTTTGACCAAGGAAAGCAACAGATCAAAACCAGAACTCACATTTGTCAAACGTAGAAAATAATTGTGATCCTTGATAGTCTATAAAATCATTCTCAAATGAGTCGCATGTTCATCCTCATTCTTAGAATAAATGAGGATATCATCAATAAAGATGATAATTAACAAGTCCAAGTACTGTTTGAACACTCTATTCATCAAATCCATGAAAATTGCAGGACCGTTTGTTAGTCAAAACGACATAACCAAAAAATTATAATAACCATACCAAGTTCTGAAGGTTGTTTTTAGAATGTCACTATCTCTAACTCAAAGCTGATGATAACCTGATCTGAGGTCTATCTTTGAGAAATAGCTAGCACCTTGAAGTTGGTCAAATAATTCATCAATCCTTGTGACGGGATACTTATTCTTGATTGTGACATTGTTCAACTGTCTATAGTCGATGAACATTATGAGAGAACAATCTTTCTTCCTTATGAACAACAATGGCGCACCCCATGGTGAAATACTAGAACTTATGAAGCCCTTATATAAAAGGTCTTTCAACAGCTCTTTCAATTCATTAAGTTTTGATGATCCATTCTGTAAGGAGGAATAGAAATAGGTCGGATATCGGGAAGGAGATCAATTACAATGTCGATTTCCCTTTCAGGAGGGACTCTGGGAAGATCTTCAGGAAATATTTCTGGAAACGCACAGACTATTGGAACTGACTCAAGAGTTGGGGTTTTTGATCTTGAATCCTTAACCCAAACTAGATGATAGAGATAACCCTTAGAGATCATCATTATGGCCTTATGGTAACAAATCTATCGACCCATTGGCACTAATCTACTACATTTAAATTCTAAAATTGGTTCATCCATAAACTAGAAAAGGAACAATACTACTTGTATAATATACTGAGGCATAAGATGAATGTAAATAATCCATACATAGAATTACATTGCCACTTCTAAATATACAAGATCTGCTGACGTGACTTTTTGAGATACTGTTACAAGTTAATTTTTGTATACCCATCTATCTATAATTGGGTCATTAACTGGAGTAGAGACAAAGAAAGGTTCTTAGAGAGTTTCTTGACTGACACAAAATTGGACTGCTATGTAAGGAGTTACAAAGGAAAGAGTAGCCATTGGATCTAAAAAAGGGTAAATGTCAAGGTCAAAGACTCGTAACATACCAATAACTACATCAGTAAAACCATCCTGATCAAGGCGAGCCTGAAGAGCATACAACTCATTCTGGCACAGACCGCCACTGGTACCTGATGAGTAACCCTGTTGTATCGGGTGACTTTCTAGTGCTGATGAAGTTGTAGACTGACTTCTACTATTATGACCTTCTTGACTTTTTCTAGAAGGACTGTCACTCAACCAGTTACCAGACTGAATGCAATCAAATCATCTTTCTTTTCTTGTGAAACACTCGCTCTTATGGTTCTTACCACACTTAGGGCAAGTGGGATAAGTCTTGGTGCCAGAAACTCTTTCCTAAGACTTAGATCCTTGTTCTCTAACCATTTGGTCATACCTGTTCTTGGAGGATGGAGCACTAGCTGACGAAGAGGCTGGAGTTGAAAACTTCTGCTAACTCTGCAAGAAATTTCAACCACCCAATTTCTGCTGACAATAGTCATAGTTCTCTGTCCTAGACTTCTTATTCTCCATGGCTTGTTCCCTAAGCTTATCATCGTCAACCTGATAAGCATGAGTCATAAGCCTTGGGATGTTCATATCTCCAAGTAACATAGCATTTGTGCACTAACTTTTCACTAAACCGACACTATATATAATAACTTATTCATGTAATCCATGTAGTCAACAACTATATGAGAAGCATACCTGGATAGTTGGTTAAACTTCAGCCATACTCTTAAACGGTCATGTTTACCTTCCTCAAGTTCATGAATTCATGAGCCTTTGCTTCTCGCAACTCTACAGAGAAATACATGTACATAAAGGTCTTACTAAAGCAATCCCAAATAATTGGAGTTGCATCTGTATCCCTACTTTCTTTCCCTTGACTGTACTAGATATGAGCAACATCCTTCAACTAGTATGATTCCAACTTAACTCGATCATTCCCAGTGAGTTGCATTACCTCAAAGATAATCTTGATCTCATCCAAGAAATTCTAAGGATCCTCATTAGTTTGTAATCTTTAAAACTCTGGCGGATTCATCCTAAAAACTCAAGGAAATACCCATATGCTTAACAAATATAACTAAACAAATGATAGGTTTAATACAAAGAAAATATTAACTTAATGATAAGCTAAAACTAACCATGCTTGAAATACGCCTCTACTAAACTAGAAATACTAGGACAAGCGCAAGCTAAGTCTAGGAAAACCTGAAACTAAATGACTAAAAGACTGAAATGATATCATGACTATTTTCCTCGGAGAATGAGGACTCAACGTTGAATCTGCTGAACTAGAGATTGGGGATCGATCTATGCATGATCTGGATGCTGAGAACATCAACATACATGACGATATGATGTAGCGCACAGATGCGTCAGTACTTGAAGGTACTCAGCATGTAGGATAGAGTAGAGCTGAAATAAAACATAACTGAACAAACACAAAAGCAAGTATAATATTCTAAAATGATAAGTTGAATTTTGAGCTAACTGGATACATTAACCAATTTATAACATGTTGGAATAGAATACTGAATATACTGATAAATGGTCAATTTAATAGAGTATTTCTGAATTGTGATGGTTACTAATAACCGATAATAAAACCACATGAGCTAAATGTGGAGTCCGATGTATACGCCCCATCGAGAGGACCAAATATACCATGCCAGAGTTATAAACAAATAATAACATGATCGCTAAATTGATTAACCTAGAGGGGACTTAAAACATATTTGTCTAGTAATTCTGGGACTAATAAGGTATGCTGAACCCTAGTCCAACTCGGTATTTTTCTACTCCCATTAATTTATGTAGTTAACTTATTATGTATAATTATGTAAATAACGAATAACTCAAACATAACAAGCAAACCGAGAATGCAACATTTACTTTGATAATGATGCGTTAATAACTTAGGCATGTGTAACTAAATAACTAATTTATCTCACATAGCATGTGTAATTCAAGAACTAAAGAAATACATAGCTAGATTCTGAAATTCATGCGATAAAATCAATAATAACATTGAAATCTTATTTAAAATATATAACTAATAGATTGATGAAGTTTTGTTGAAGTTCTAGAAATCCTAGGTCTAATCATGATATAGAAATCAAGAATCTGACTGAAAACTAGGGACCCAATGGGTGAAAGGAACCCACTAGTGAAATCTCATTTACAAGGTGATGAAATTCACGTATAAATATTCAGATTTTTGGGCTGGACTGCAGGAACCTTGCTACGTTCTTGAACGAGGTTCTTGACCTTTTTCTCTTTTCTTGCTTCTAATTTTCTATGTTTTGATTTAATAATTGACTTAGGTAAGTTTTAGCTATGTTTTTAAGCTTAAACTGACTAAAATATGATGATTTAAGGTCAAAATTACATATCTTAGGGTTTAAAAAAAGTGGGAAAGGACCAAACGTTCCCTGAGTAAAGTGCTATCGGACCAAACGACGACCTGGACAGACGTTTCGTCGTTTGGATCCATAGGTTGGATCTGTTCGACATGCCTTTACTAAAACGGGCATAAATTTTAGTCGTAGGTCTAAATTTAGCAAGGTTGGTGGCTATGGAAATGTAATTCAATATATATATATGTGGGTATGTCATGGGAACCTAATTCATTTTGTACTAAGAGTTATGATCAAATGAATTTGACAAAACTGCATTCCCCCCTTAACTTTATGTTAATTTCAACCAACGGACGGTAGATTGAACGACAACCCGTGATAGTCAACCATGGTTTATATCAGAGAGTGGATGAATGTGGGGTCGATCGACGGACACTAACTATGGACTGTAGTTTGACCTACGGACTGTAGGCCCGTACTTCGTTCGACACTTAGTCATATTTTCCTGGGCTGAGATTATGGGGGTTTCTGATTACATTGACAGATGTGCAGGATGGATCGTGGGTTAGACTATGATCCGTTGATGGCCACCGTCGATTGCACCTTCTTATTTTGTGAAATGTTTTTGGTCTGTTTTGTGTACGAGGTTCCGCACTTAACTTAAGTGTTCATCTAAAAAAGTATGATTTTTAATACCCATCATGGGTAAAAGGTTTATGGAGACTTGAGTTAATAAGAACTCGCATTCCCATATCGGTGTCAATAGTACTCCCAAAAATATACTTAGCTCGTATGTTTTAAAACAATTTTTCATTCTTTTATTTGACATAATTACCTAAAACATAGCTTAACAAATCCTTTTGAATCTATGTTCCCATTTTATTTTAGCATTCTTTGTAAATTTCACTAATGTGTGTAGCAATATTGAATGTCATGACAATTAAGTAATGTCGTTAAATACTTTAAAATTTTGTTAATGTATAAAATCATTATCGCTAAAAGTTATGATTATTGCCATGAATCATATAAGTCTTTCAAAAAAAATTAAAATTTTTATTTTTCCCCCTCCAGAAGTTGTCATTTTTTTTGTTTATCGGTGTTGTCGAAAAAAATAAACTCCCCCATCTTGAGCTAAATCATCTTTGGGCTTATACCCTTGGGCCTCAATTATTTCTACGTTCTTACCTACGCATTTCTATGTTATTACCTACGCAAGTATCTTATGAGGATTAGTCATAACTAGGACTCCTCATGTAAATAATCTACCTTCTAATTATCTTCAGTATTTATGTTCTAGAGTTAGTATTTATCATTATGATTCTTTTTGTCTGAAAGGAAAACTTCTTTGTGCGATCAATCATCAAGAAATACAAAGATAAATTTTTCTTCTAGTTCTCTCTTTAAATATTTTCATGGCTTCAAAGATTCTGTAGAAGCATATTATTTTATATTTTCCATCATTGCCACTACTGAATCCCTTTCCATCAATCCGTAATCATGACTATCTATTCTACTATAACACCAATTATTAGAGAATAAAGTTCAACCATTGTGGCTTCCTTACAAATAGATCTTTGTCAACAATATTTTTGGCCTCCTATGATAATCCATGGATGGATCGGCTAAATGTCACTTTTGACAAAACATGTTATGAAAATTGGCACATGGATGTTCTAATATCACTTTCTGCCAAGAACATATTTGAATTTATAAAATGGAACTTCTAAATTTCTTGCCAAAGATTCACCGCTACTTGATCAGTTGAAAGATTCAATGGCATGGTCAATTTGCTTGGCTACTAAATTCCCCGAACATAGAAATCTCTGAAAATGTACTTTACTCCCAAACAGCCAAGGAGCTTTGGATTGAGCTTGAAGAGCAATATGGACAGGCAGAGAGAGCAAGGCTTTTCCAACTACAAAGAGAACGAAACACAATCAATCAAGGTATTAATGATGTAGCAAGATACTTTACCTAACATAAAAGAATCTGATATCAATTTAAACTTCTTACCACTCTTATTACATGTAAATGTTCTTATGATTGTGGTTTTAGTCCACAACATGAAAATCGGTGATGATAAGGAGTTAATACAAATATTAATGGGTCTTAATGATGCTTTTACTAGTGTTAAGGGAAACATATTGATGATGAAACCACTTTCAAGCACTGCACAAACTTATTCTATAACCTTGCATGATGATTCTAAAAAGGTATGTCTATTTTAACTATTCTTTTACTAATGACTCATCTACTTTTATTACTTTTGGAGGAAAATTGACTTTAACTAAGAAATATGAAGAATACATGGGAACTAGACAACAACGGAATGTTGAAGGTATGAAATCTGAATTGTTTTGTAGGTATTGCATGTAATCTATCTATAGGAAGGAAGCTTGCTAAAACTTGTTCGATATCCTGCACCTTTAAAATTGAACAAACGAAGAAAGGGGAACTTTGGGAATCATCTAACTAATTCTGTTGTTGATCAAGACTTCAACAAGGATTGAGTTATGTCAGACCTCGTCAATAACCATGGATTGTATAGGGAACAATGTGAGAAGTTGATTCAAATGTTCATGTCTCTCCAAACAGGTTCTATAACAACAAATTCGTAGGCCACTTCAACTGTAAATCTTGTTGGTATGCATTATGGCTATCATATTTGTACCTAGTTTTTCTCTACAATTACTCATCATACTTTGATTAAAAATTCTTCCATCTCAACACATGAATTTTTACAAATATTTATTACATAATATTGTAATCCTTTAGTATCAAATTTTAGTCACTCTAAGTGAAAAGTGAGGAAAGTTTGCATCTTATTCCTGAACTTGAGCTTCATAATGTGTTTTATGTCCCTATATTCAAATATAAACTACTATTAATTTCCCAATTGTTTGGTCAATTCGGTTGTGATCAAATCTTTTCGAAATCAGCTTGTACTTTACAAAATCTTTATTTTAAGTGAATCCTAGTTCTGGGTGATGTGGAAGAAGGACCTCTATGTGATGAAGAATAACTCACCGCATATGATACTCCTTCCTGAGATGTCTTTAGTTCTTTTTTCCTGCACTAGAGTCTAGAGTCTATGTCTAAGTATATTTTTTCTAAATTAAAAGTTCCTAATGGTTATTTTGTTTGCCTTTTGATAACTATCTGTATTGAACTTTCGAGTACTCATAGCAATAAACATTATCATGTTCTTTAAGCATACTGTACAACTCTTTTATGACACAACAGGTTAGGGAATTTGCCTCTTCATGCAATAAAAAACATAGAAAATTGAACTTCAATGAGAATGATAAACTGGATGTACCTTGTTCTATTGTCCTACATCAAGACATATCAAACCACCTTTTCGCAAAAGTTTTATTAATTCAAATAAATGTTTTGATCTTATCCACACAGACAGTTGGGGACCTTATAAGATTCGTACCTACAAGGGATAAATAAATTTTTTACAAAAGTAGATAATTTTCTAGATGTACTTGGCTTTTCTCTGACGATATCTAGTGCATTTCGTAATTTGCAAAAAATTTCCACTAAGCTTATAGTTGATCCTATAATGCTTTTGAATTTTGGACAGGGCATGAACCAAAGCACTTTTCCTATCCAAGTAAATTTTACATCAAAGCAGTTGTGTGGAAACACGATGACAGAATGATGTGGCTTTAAGAAAACATAGACACCTTTTGGAGACATGTCAAGCTCTTTTTTTTTCATTCAAACGCTTCTACAAGGATTTTGGGAGATCTCTTACTTACTGCCACTAATTTCATCAACAGAACCCCATCTTCTGTTCTGTAACAAAAATCTCCCTATCAATTTTTATTTGGGACCGCTCCTACCTATCAATTTTCAAAACCTTTTGTATGTCTTTGTTTTATTTATGCCCTCTTTTTAAGTAGGGATAAACTTGGTCCAAGAGCATTACCCGGAATATTATTTGTGTACCCCTTCAAAAAGTAAGGCTACAAAGTTTTATATTACAATACAATCTAATCTCTATTTCTAGAAATATTAAGTTAATTGAAAATATGTTTCCTCTTTCCTTTAAATATCCAATGACTAAACTAACACAATGGTTTTTCACCTCAGATGTTGATGATTAGTTATTTTTTAAAAACCACTCTCATGTTTCTACTGAAAGTGATTCTTTACAGTCCACTTCAAATTCTACTCTTGCACCAGATTCTCCCCTATATAGTCTCCTGTAGTTCCACTATTTATATTTTCATAACAGAGTAATCTACTACGTACATCACATAGGGTTCCTCAAAAACCAAGGTATATATCATATTACATTCGTGCAAAGCCTACTCTATGATTTCTCCCGATCCTCCATTTTTATTTACATTAATTGTTGTTCTTTCTTGCTCTGACTCCATCTAATTAGAATTTGGTTGCCTCTATTTCTAATATATCTCAGACTTCTTCCTATTCTTAAGATGAAATGAATCCTTATTGGAAAAATGCTATGGATAATGGGTTTGCTGCTTTAGATCCTCACAACACTTGGGACATAGTTGAGTTACCACAGGGAAAAATGTCTTTGCCTTGCAAGTGGTTGTACAAAGAAAAGTTGAGATCAGTGGTTCCTTGGAGAGATTAAAGGTACAATTAGTAATTCTTGGAGATACACAAAGAAAAAGAATAAATTATAAGGAGATCTTTTCTCCTATAGTGAAAATTACTACAATCAGATGCATTTTATGTAACGACCTGTTTAGTCGTTTTGAGCAGCAGAATTAATTCTGGAAAAACTGGCTGGGACAACGGGTGTCACGACGGACCGTCGTGGTCACGACGGCCCGTCGAGGAGGGTTCGTTCCATGACACTTAGAATTCTTAAATTGGGTACTGAAAATCGACTCTCTGAACTTCGTGACGAAATGACAGGACGGACCGTCACAGGTGTGACGGACCGTCACAGATCATTGATGGAAAATTGGGTCTCTGACCCTTGCGACGGACGGCAGGACGGACCGTCGCAGGCGCGACGGCCCGTCACAGGTCGCGCAGTCCCAGTCAGAATCGGATTTCTTTCCACGTTTTAAGGGACGTTTTGGACTATTCTTTCCTTAATTATAAAGTTTGAGGGTTAATATTAATAAATCTAATTACTTGGGGGTTAAAATAGGTAACCTTAAGTTAATAAGTGGGTCATTATTACCATCTTTCATTCCTAATTATATAGAATTAGGGTAAAAGAAAGAGGGTTTGAATAAAGAAAAAGAGAAAAGAAAAGAGAGAGATAGATTGATCGATTGAGAGAGAGAGAGTCGAACGAGGAAGAAGAATATCAAAGCTTGGGAAATTGCTTGTTGATTCCAATTCTTCGGTGAAGGTAGGTTATGGTTTCTCTTACGATATTCGTAGTAAACTCTTAATAGTGAATGATATGTATTGATAGTGTTGTGAACCCTTCTATATGCTTAAACTGTATGCTTGCATGAATATGATTATGAAATTGTGAATAAATAAGCATGATGAAGCTATTGAATCCCAAATCTTGATTAAAAAAACCCTAATTCACTTGTTAATGATGATGCCTTAGTATGAAAGAAGGCTTGATGAATTAGGGGATCGGGTGCCACGTTCCGGTACCAGGATAGAATGAATATGAGGATCGGGTGCCACGTTCCGGTACCAGGATAGAATGAATATGAGGATCGGGTGCCACGTTCCGGTACCAGGATAGAATGAATATGAGGATCGGAGTGTCACGTTCCGACACAAGGATAGAATATGGATCGGGTGCCACGTTCCGGTACCAGGATAGTATATGAGGATCGGAGTGCCACGTTCCGGCACCAGGATAGAAATAGAGGAGCGGACTGTCACGTACCGACACAAGAGGAAGAAAGATAATGAATCTTGAAAGATAATGAATGTACTCAATCTAATGAACTTAATTCCCAAATGAGTATGGTATTGAGGCTTGAGTCCTCATGTGTGAACTCGGTTGTAGTTATTGATGAATTTATGTTGTTATTGCTACATGTTGAGTATTGTAGTTGATTTACATTATTATTGATATATATTGTTCCCTATTTCGAGTTGGCCGATGATATCTACTCAGTACTTGTGGTTGTACTGACCCCCTACTTTTATGTTTTCTCCTTTGTTATTTGTGCAATGCAGCAAACGTTCCGTCAACTTCAACTCAACAAGAGATCTAGCCGCCTTCACTACCTTCGAAATTCAGGTGAGCTAATGCGTCTAGCTTGCACTGGGTCTTCTTCTTCAAGTCTTGATGCCTTGAACTTCCGGCATGGACTAGCTAGTAGTTGTTTTAGCTTCTTAGACAGTTTTAGTTTAGCAATTTGAGATAGATGTTCTTGTGATGATGACTTCAAGATTTTGGGGATATTAATAATAGTTTTGAATTGTTTATTAATGAGTTAAGTCTTCCGCATTATTTTCTGTTGTTATATATATTGAAATGTTAAGGGTTAAATTGGTTGGTTCGCTCACATAGGAGGGTAGATGTGGGTGCCAGTCGCGGCCCCGATTTGGGTCGTGACATTTTATTAGTTGTTATAAGCAAGGACAGGAAAATCTATCTACTTGATGTGAAGAATGCATTTCTCCATAGTGACCTTGAAGAAGAGGTTTATATGAAATTTCATCCAGATTTTACACCCTCTTCTACCAATTATGTGTTCCGCCTTGTATGGGTTAAAACAAGCTTCTCAGTAATGATATGCTGGATTATATTTTTTCTTGAGCACTCGAGGGTTTCATTATTCCCTCAATGACTACTTTCTTTACTTCAAGATCACTAGAAACATTTTCACTACTTTGGTTGCATATGTGGATTACATTTTAATTACTGGAAACAATATAGAGGAAATATGTGAGATTTAATATTCCATGAATTTTGAATTCAAGATAAAATATTTGGGAGAATGTCATTACTTCTTATGAATGGAAGTCGTGCGACAAAATAGGGGGTTGATTATTACCCAAAGAAAATTTTCATTAGAGCTCATCATAGAGTTTCATTGCCTCGAGTGTCAAGATATGTATGCTCCCCTAGATCCAACTTAAAGTTTTCTTCCACCTCCAGTGAACCCCTCACAGATCCTACCTTCTACAAATAACTTTTGGGAAAAATATATATTTTTAACCAATACTAGGATAGACCTTGCTTATATCGTCCAAAAACTAAGTAAGTATATGAAAAATTCTTCTTTTGGTCACATGTAATCTACTTATCTTGAGGCAAGGTACCTATGTAAAGATTCTAGCTTAAGTATTTTCTTATCTCCAAATATTTTTTCCAAATACAAAACTTTTGAGACTCTAATTGGGCGGCATATTGTAATCGCGATGATCTGTATGATTTTTCTTCTTGAGTCTTGTGGTTTGTCCAATATCTTGGAAATAAAAAAATAGCCAGCCGTTGCCCTTTCTTCAACTGAAGCACAATACCGTTCTTTGCGTCATATTGAGGCCGAGATCACTTCGGTTGTCCGACTTCATTAAGATTTATCTGCGACTCTATTTTTTCAAGTACCTATCAATTTTTACAGTCAAGCACAATTCACATTACCAAAAATCCTATTTTTCATGAACGAACAAAGAATATTGAACTTGATTGTCATTTCGTTCGTGAGAAACTTCTTGTTTGCTTTATTTCCTTATCACTTGTTCCATATTCTTCTCAGTTAGGTTAGTTATTCGCCAAGGCTCTAGAAGGGTCTGTTGATCATTTCCTATTGAACAAGTAGAGCGTTTGATCTCCGAGCATCATCTTGTGGGGGTATTTTCGAAAAAAATGAAACGGCCGTATCTTGAGTTGAATTGTTTTTGGCCTTATACACTTGGGCCTCAATTATTTCTAATCTCTAGCCCAAGCTATATATTTAAGAGAAGTAGTCATATTATGGTGGAACTAGGACTCTTTAGATAAATAATCTACCTTGTAATTATCTTCATTATTTATCTTCTAGAGTTAGTAATTTATGATCAGGGCTCTTTTTGTATAAAGGAACAGCTTCTTTGTACACTCAAACGTCATTAATAGAAAGGAAAATCTCTTCTTCTAGTTCTCTAATT
The DNA here is from genome assembly GCA_027789145.1 of Solanum arcanum. Lineage (NCBI taxonomy): Eukaryota > Viridiplantae > Streptophyta > Magnoliopsida > Solanales > Solanaceae > Solanum > Solanum arcanum. Next base: position 29,247,864 of record CM050943.1, read on the forward strand.
AATTATTTTCAATTGGTGACTCGAATCCATATTGAGGTACTCCTTTTGTTTATCGTGATGTACAATTTAAATATGAGATGAATTTAATTTTACATATTATATCAGAATAAACAAGATGAGATTATTTTACAATTTAAATATGAGATGAATTTAATTTTACATTTTATATCAGAATAAACAAGATGAGATTATTTTACTGGTAAAACCACTACCTCAATATGAATTCGAGTCACCACTTAAAAGAAAAAAAAATAACAGTTTTTGGAGGGGGATAAAATAAAAAGCTCTTGAAGAGAGTAAAATAAAATATGTCACAACTAATATCCTTTTTCTTATTAATAGTACTATGAAAAGCAAGTAGCTTCACAACAAAAACAAACTTAGCGAAAGTAATAGCTATGAATCATAACAAGAGTGTAAAATTTTTCATTAGTAAGAAATCATCATTAGATTTAATATCGATATGGACTTTAACAACATAAATAAAACATGCTAAAAGATAATTGTTTCTATTAATTGCCTCTAAAAAAGTTAACAATAATTAAATTATTATCAATAATTAGTTGTTTCAATATTTTTTTTTGTAGCAGATGCAACATATATTCCATTTTAGTAATTTATACATTCCAAGCAAACTAAAGTTGTAGCTGTAAATTGTGTGGTGATTTTTTTGTACTTTTTATTTGAATAGACAAGCAATTATTTTTTTTACGAAAAGTTGGAAACCACCAACCAATTTATTCATTTTCTAGCAAAATAAAGGCAAGCTAGCTGTTCCTATAACTTACTAATTATGTGATAAAGTATTAATATAGTAATTCTTTAGTCTGTTTATTTTGAATTTTAATATAGTAATTTTTATTAAAAGGTTGAAAGAAAAATATCCTATATTTGAGTTTTAGAATTTGTATAATATAATGGCTATAAACTTTCAAATAGTGAGAATGGATATTTAAAAAGATGGAATTGCGATTATCATAATTTGCAATCCTCTCGTGTTGCAATGACACTTTCAGGTGGTTTATTATATATATGGATATTCACTAGTACTATAATTAATTATAATATTTGCAATTATATTTTATATATCCAATATTATAAACGCCATCTTTGTTTGAGGAATAATGATGCTTTACATGATATAATTTTCGAATTCTGGTGAAATTTAATAAGTCATGAATCATCCATATAAATCAATCCAATTCGACCCATTTTATTTTCTTTGAAATTAAGAGAATAAGTATAAATAGTTATATGCTTTATTAAAAAAAAGGAATGGAGGGAACAATTTATTTTAATTGTTGCACTTCCTTAAAAGAAAGGAATGTTTTTACCTCATGAAAGAAGATAGGAACCTAAAAAACCCATGAGAAGCAAAAACAAAATAATAGAGAAAATAGATAGTCAGTATTTCTTTCTTCATAACAAAAAAACCAAAAAGCATTTAGTTTCGTGAAACGCAATCTTTGTCTCCTAGTGATTCAAAGAAACGATTCGGAGCAATACTTTAAGTCCGTGATTTTATCCACTTCAACCAAATATGCAAATCTTAAATTGTATCTTGTTTATATACAAATAATATATTGGTATTAGTGCAAGGTTAAGTACTCCATTCTTTTCATAGTAATTTCAGGAAGTTTAACATTGGGTATTGTTTTTACGCCTCGAGCCTACACCCTAGGAGTGGCCGACACTCGATGATCATTGCTAACCACGAGCGGACACATTGTCTAGCTTACTTACTCAAAGGAAAACTTATGGACAAGAGATACAACTCATGAAAATTTAATTTGAAAAAAATATGTTAGCGGAAATGCAACTCTTGTCTTAAGCATTTACAACAGAAATTAATAAGACTAAATAACTTATACTATGAATCTATGAAGCCTATAAAACAAAGAAGGATGTTCGGAGAAGAACCCCAATAATTTTTTATAAACATAAAACAGAATGTAAGTGATAAGAAATGTCCTTTGGAATGTAAAGAGGCTCAAGAACTGACTCTATGTTTCTGTCAGGTTAAACGGTAGGCCTGATGTTGATCCTAGTTACATGCGTCTTCATGATAAGACGATATAGTCCAACAGCCTCAGTACATTGAAGGTAAGAGTACGAGAATTGAATGTTAAATATAACATAGGCTTGAAAATTAGTTTTAAAGAAACACTTACCTAGGATTTACTTAATTTAATTGAACTTAACCAATTTCACTATAAAGAGTTGTGAAAAAATGCAATGAAAGGCTTTAAAATATTATTTTCAACTTTATGTATCTAAAAATACAATTATAACTCTCTATTTATACAATGACACAATATGAACTCTGTAATGTATATAAAAATACAAATATATGTGATGAATATCAAAATACAAAATGCTACTGTGGGACTTTCTCTATCTGACAATAATCACTTACGAGCTATAGTGATGATACAACACTTGACCTCACGCTGCCAGGGTTTAGGATCTAACTCACTCAGTGGAGCCATTAATTTATTCTAAAAACACTAAAAGAATCATCTAAAAAGTATGATCCTTTTATACCCATGATCACTTCATAGTTTTTGGGACTGTGAGTCATCATAACTCTCCCCCATATAGGTGCTCATTATACTCCTAAAATATGATACTTGATATTATGTTTAAAACGTACTTCTTTCTTTGATTTGAGATTATTTCTCAAAAACATAGCTCAAAGGCTATCTTAGAAATAAAAGTTTTCCCTGTTTCTTAATTGTAAAAGAATTTACTCATTTCTGAAAACTTGCTCAAAGGCTATTTCGAACTATCAATTTCCGTTCTATTTAAATGTAAAAAAACATTTAAAACTTCTTGGGAATACTTAGTTCCATATGTCACGACCAGATTCTACACCTTGGACTAGGCCAACATTCAAGAACCATCGCTTCTCCCCAAGCAAACTCTCTTCCTAGCTGACTGCAAACGGAAGACTAATTTAAGCATTCAAAAGCTTAAACCAGAAATAAAATTCAATAAACTCAACTCTTCAACCTCTCACTCAAATCAGCAGCTTTGGATAAAAATAATATATTCAACTGACCATAAAATAGGCTATTCAAGTCTTTCAAAGATATAATTTTAGAACTATCCTTACTATCTATGAAGGCTTTGATAAAGATGGAAGTTGGGACAAGACCCACTACATCCTAACTGAAATTGAAAAATAAATAAAATTCTCCAAAAAAAAAAGGAGGCTCACTTTGGCTAACTTGAAATATCAGATGTATCAGTGAAGCACCTGTCGAGGATCCTGAATACTTGTATCAGCATCATGACAAGATGCAAGCTAAACGGCTCAATACAGGAAATGTACAAGCATTTAAAGGGAATTTTTACGCATAAATATAAGCTTCAACTTGATAAATATGGAAACATACTTACCTCTTTTCTTACTTACTCAACTTAAGGGATACTCAAGGATTAATCAAACTTAATCAACTAATAAATTATATACTCAACTCAAAGATATGATATTCGACTTGAAAGATATGATACTATACTTGAAATACATAAATCTTGATACTGAACTCATGAATACATACATGAAATAATTTCATTTTAATGTAGCTTAAAACAAGTGCAACATAAATATAAAGCAGCACTATTTGAAACATGATGTAAAGTCATTATTATAATATCATGAAAAAATGTACCATGCTCCCTCTCAAAGTCTATCTGTGCAATGCATGAATGAAGTCTAATACCCCATTCAAGAAAACTTGAACAACTTGAGGAACCAAGCAATTACTGTTGTTGGGGTTTACCTAATCAACAACCATTACTATGAGCCTAAGTGGCGATACAATGTACTTCCCACGCTACCAGAACTGTCCTATACTTTGTCGTCATATATAATGCTTAAGTTATTTGACCCACTAACTTAACTTATGTTCTCATATTAAAAGTATGATCCTGTAATACCCATAATGACCACATGATTTATGGACACTTGAGTTAATATGAACTCGCATACCCATACGGTGCTCAATACTACACCCAAAAATATACATACCTCATATATTTTTTTTACAAAAATTTCTTTGGTTTGAGGTAATTACTCAAAACTTATCTTAAAAGATATCTTGGAATTGATTTTCCCTTTATTGACCAAATGTAAAAACATTTTAAAACCCTTTTGGAAATATTAGTTTACTCTCATCTTAAAAGTAAAAACCATTTACTCTTGGAGATACTTAGTTCCCATATTATATTTGAAGAAATGGCTTCAATCTCTACTCTTTATCCTTTACTCAGTTTGAAATTTAAGTCTTTCAGAAAAAGTTAAAGCGTTTGTGAAAGAAGTTTGAAAACATTATAGAATGTACTTTGACTTGATCTTAAATTGTAGACTTGACTCATAATGTCTCTTCACTTTAATATTAACTTTTATTGAATTGGATGATGGATTCAAGGTTCATGGTTCATGATCTCATGTTTATGGATGATTTCATGATTATCAATATGGAGGGTTCATGCAAAATTATGATCATGAACTTGTCAACTCAAGCTCTCAAAGATATTTCTCATCTCAAGATTGTTCGACTTATATGGTTCATGTGGAATTATGGGAATGAACAATTAAACTAAACGACTCCATGGATAACATGTTATAGCACCATGATCATAAATATTAACTCAATCACGTCAGTAATTTATTATTCAAGGCTTAGAACTCGCAGATAGTACTCCTATTAAAGATACTCAATTTGTGGAGTCCATGAAGAATTTATGGGCATGAACGACTCCACACAAAGGTCTATATACTACATGGGATTATGTATACAATTATTGTCATTTAATTACTTACTTTCTCGAAACTTAGTTCAAACTGATAGTTGATCTCAAGGATTCACAATTGAACTCAAATACTTTCTTCCAATTTACTATTAACTCTCTCTTGAATGTGAATTATAAATTCAAGAGTTATGTTTAATGAAATAAAGGATCTCAATAAAAATATAGAAATTCGATTACTAGGAATTGGAAACATTAAAACAAACATGAGCTGAAGAACACAAAACTAACTTGTCTCAACAATACTCATCTAATAGTAGATGTTGGGAGTGAGGACAAACTACTCTTATACTATGATAGACATACATACCTAGAAGAACAATTTTCTTGAAGAACATATAAGAATCTTGAAGACGTATTTGATTAGAATTCTTGAAACCCTAGGTTGAATGTAAACCATAAAGAAAACTTTTCTTGAGATTCTTGTAATGTTTATGTCCAAGGATTATGATTTTCATTAGTGAAAATGAAAATGTAATTGGTTTTAGCCCTTTATTAGTTAAGAAATCCGATTATGGTTTTCTTTGAGGTATAAAGACCAAAAAACAATTTTGAATATTTTTCCATCGATTAATTCATAACAAAACTGTATACTTACGAAACTATTCATAATTCTTTACTCAGAAATTGGATTGACGTGAGATTGGTAGAGTTAGAAAATAGATTCAATTACGTTTAATTGGATAGGTGATGTGTCGTTGTTTTACGGTGTTTTTAATGTTTTTTAGATTAGAGTTGTGTGTGTCTAGAGATTTTTTTGTAGTAGTTTTAACATGTCTCTATGTTTGTTTTGCAGGAAAGATATCTAGAAATAAAATTTAGAAGGCAGCTGAAATATAGTGCAGAAGCGACCCACGAAGACCATTGATGGTCCGTCATTCTATCGATGGTCCATTCGTGGTGACCATCGTTTCAAGTTCACGACGCAGTAGAAACTCAGGGAAATCTGACCAAGTGTGGTACTATGAAGAGGATCGACGATCCGTCGATTAATTGACGGACCGTTATGTTGATCGTCGATGATATCAGAGATAGTTCCACTACCCGAAGTTGGAGAATTCTAAATATGGAGAAACAGAAGGCAGTTGATGAACCGTAGATGCATCGACGAACCATGTTGTTATCTCATCGATTGAACCAAAGATGATGACATATGAAGGACAAAAAATTATTCTAACATATGAAGGAAAATAAATTATTCTATGTCTGGATTCATGGAGGTAGTGGATGATCCGTATGTGGGGGTCGTCCATTTCAACCGCATTTTTGGGAAACTTTTCTTATTTTAATTCCTTTAAAATAGGAAAATCGTTTCAATAAATAGTGTTTAAAACCACGATTTTTGGGTTAGACATTATTATTATTGTTCTTAGTTTGTGTTTGGAGATCGAGTTTTGCAACATTAGCAATAATTAAATTTTCGGTTTTAGTTTTCAAGTGTTATCTTGTTCTTTCAAGTTGGTTATCTGGATTTTCTCCGAAATGTCAAAGTAAGTTCATGTTTTATTATTTAACAACTACGAATTGGGTTCTTATATGCATGGATAACTATATCCACAACTAGGGTTGTGGGAACCATGGGTGATTAAAAAAGTTAACCTAGCCTAAAAACAATTATCATATAGATTATTGCATGTATTGATAATTCTTTCGTTTAGAAGTCTTTTTAACTAGTGCATGCGTTAGAACTAGCGTTGTCGCTACTTCAGGACAAAGGAGGTAGTAATAAGAAAATAATTATCAACATGTATTTAATGGGATACTATCTAATAGGGTAGTCTTGACTAGTACAATGTAATAACTAAGCCATACAACGAATGTGATGCCTAATATGAAGTAAAGGTCAATGTTATTAGATTAAACACACGAAGCTAGACCACGGTACGTGGTGAAATTCTCTAAATGCCGGACCAAGGATTTAGAGATACTTCACATATCACTTTGCATGCAAAACAGTAGGGAAGAATTGTTATATCTAGGAATACAACGTTATGAACCTATGGGGAACACATATACCCTTGTTTCTCTCACAACATGATAAAAACTAAATCTTTTCTCTTGTTACTTGTTTTACTTAGAGATATTAAAGAAGTTTGTTTCACAAACCCCCCCCCCCTCCTTTAATTACCCATTTTCGGAATGAACTTGACTAAATAGAAGTATTCAAGTTAATTCTAACCCATTTTCCTCGTGGGACCGACCCCAACATAATATTAATATTCTTCACATGATATGAACAATTATGCTTCTTTAGGGAGGTGTAATTGAGCGTATTAAATTTTGTTACCGCTGCCGGGGATTTGGATTTTAACTTAACCTTAACAACATTATTTAAGTTTTGTCAATAATTTCCTCATTTTACTTTTCTTTTGTTCTTGTTTCTTTTTGGTCTACCTCTAGTGTATGCCAGGAACATAGAGTCGAGGAGAACCGTTCTTTCCATTCAATCTTGAAGTTAATGATACACTGTGAAGAATGGAAAAATCATCATAAAACAATCAATCTAGGTGATGGGATAATTCGTCAGGCTCCACCACTAGTTGAGTCTCACAGTCAAGTAGTTGCAGAAAATAAGGTTGATGATGCTCGGAGGATGCAGCAGCCCTTCATACGCCCTCAAGAGTTCTATTGGGGCAATGTCAACATCTCTAATTCTGATGGGCCTGTTGTCCTACCTCTTCACCCCATGGACACACGTTTGTGGTAATTAGTAGTTTGATGCAGATGCTCACCGTGAGGGGTTTGTTTGCAGGGCTATCATCTGAGGATCCACATGCTTACATAAGCCAAACTGAGGTATGTGTGCAAGAGTTCAATGGGGAGTTTAGTCTTTGATATGAACATCATCAGGCTAAAAGTGTTTCCTCTATTATTGAATGGATATGTCGTGATATCGTTGACTGAGTTACTCCACAACTTTATTAGTACTTGGGATCAGTTGAGTTATGTGTTCTTAGCTCGTTATTACCTAGTGTCCAAGAAGATGAACCACAACGTTAGAGTGAAAAACTTTGTGGCACTACCAGGGGAGTCGTTAAGTAGCTCTTTGGGAAGATATTCTAAATATGTGAGAGGCGTCCCAAACCACAACATTGATCATGAGTCCTTGAAAAATTACTTCTATCGGGGTCAAGAGGATAATAATAAAGCAGTACTCGGTACTATTTCGGGAGGTTAGTATGGTGAGTGCACATATGCTGACATTACAGAGAAGTTGGACAAAATAACTCGCAACAATAAGGCTTGGAGTACTAATAATTCAGACAGGGATAAACACCTTTGCAGTGCAAGCTACACACAAACCAGCTAGAGATGAGATGGCTACAAATGAGATTTGTGAGGACATGACTCAAATGAAAATTGAGGTTTGGTTGGTATTGAAACAGTTCACTGAAGGTGTAGAGTATTTCATTGTTGGCGGATGAGTACTATTATGAAAAGGATACTTATCCAGTGAATGATCAGACGAGGGGCTTCCGACCAAACACCCAAGGCTCCATTCAAGAGAAATGGCGTCAAGGTCAAGGAAATAAAAGCTGGAACTATAATAACTACAATAGAAAGGGCCATTGTGTTCGATATTGAAACTATCACAGCGACAAAAACTTCAAACTAGGTAACTATGATAATAGAAATGGTTAGAGTTTGCCCTATGTTACACATCAAAATCGTGAAGTTTCTCCTAGGGATAGTACAGGTAGTATGGCGCGAGTTGAGGATATGTTACACAAGATAATGAGGAGGTTTAATGCTAGTGATGAGCACGCCAAAGAATTCAGAGGTGATTTAGCGAACATTTAACAAAAGGTAGATGTACATTCAGTATCGATTAAGCATCATGAGATACAAATGGCGCAATTGTCCACTAAATCCACGCCTACAGGGCACTCTTCTTAACAATACAATCCAAAATCCAAAATATGATGGACATTTCATGGCAGTCATTACTCAAGGAGGTAAGCAAACTATTGATCCACCTATGCCGTCTATGATAGATGATTAGATGAGTATAGGCGGAGAGGTGGTGGAATCTAGTGGAGAATTTGTGGAAAAAAAGGAGAAAAGAAAAGAGGTACCTCAGAAAGTGGTCCCAATTCCTAGACCTAAGCCACCATTACCTCATAGAATAGTGAAGAAGACAGAGGATGGTAAGTACCATCTTTTTATCACTATGTTGAAACAACATTCCATTAATGTCCCTTTTGTATAATCTATTGAAAAAATGCCCCGTTATGCTAAATGTATGAAACATATGGTTAGAAAGAAGAGATCGGTAAGTTTTGAGGATGATGACTTATGCAACATTGTAGTGTTATTGCCACAAGGTATCTTGTGCAGAAAAAAGAAGACGTGGGAGCTTTCACTATTCCAAGTACCATCAGATTATTAATCTTTGCTAAAGAACTATGTGATTGAGGTTCAAGCATAAATCTCATGCCTCTGTCCATTTATAAAAAAATAGTTTTGGGTGACCCAGCCTAATGCTAAGAGTTTTCTGATGACCGATCGAATAGTGAAGTTCCCCATTGGGATACTGGAATCTCCATGATTTTATCGTGAAAGTAGAGTCGCTTATATTTCTGGCAGATTTTATGATTCTTTATAGTGAGGTGGACTTTGAGGTTCCTATTATTCTTGGGATCACGTTCCTTGACACCGTTCGTTGCTTGGTTGATATTATGAATGGGCATATGAAGTTTAGGTTGAAAAATGAAGAAGCAACGTTCAACATTTGTAGGTCCATGACGAAGTGTGGTGAGCTCCAAACGTTATCTGCTATGTCCTATTGGGTTGAGAGTATGTATTAGTTACAAATCGAACAACACCTAGGTTTTGAGGCACTAGAGGCAGTGATATGAATTCTTATAGTGATCGTACTAAATAGTATGGGTCTTTAGCTGTTGCACCTGAACGAAATGAATATTGGTCCAAACCAAAGAGATTAATGTTAGGTGTGAAGCATCGCGAGTCTTCACCCATGAGACCATCTATTGTGGAGGATCAAAATTAGAGCTTAAGGCTCTACCACCTAATATGAGGTATGTGTTATTGGGTAGCGACGACACTTCACCGATAATAATTGCAGCAGATCGGAATGTTGAAAAAGTAGAGTGTCTGGTGGAAGTTTGGAAGAGATTCAAATGAGCCATTTATTTGACTATTGCCGACATTATTGGATCCCTCCCGGTACTTGTGCCACACCCGGATTCTTGAATTCAAATGCAACCAGCGTCGTTAACCTCTTAGAGGTTGCAGACAAGCCACTTGTAGCTTTCATCACAATCATACAATTGAAATTGCGGAAAGCTTTTAAATTTTAAACATAATTGAGTAAACTCAGACTTCATATAATTTCTGCATAATATTATATACTAATAGCTAAAACGGAACAACCATCTATTTACATATTGGAGAAAAAAATGAAGAAATCATAAAATTAATTATAGTTTGCCAATCGCACTTATCACAATTGATTGAACAAATGTTTGAAATGAAACGCTAGGGACTACATCCACCAGCTATGTCTATTGTACTAAATCTATAATAATAAAGTGTAGCATCCTCGAAGACAAGAGGACCTACCAAAGTGTGGAGATTGCTAATCAAAACTGCTTCGTCGAATCTTCAATCTTCTCTAGAACGTGCACCTATAAAAATAATAACAGTAAATGGGGTTATTATACCCCTGTACTAAGTATAGGTGTATTCATATAAACACATAAGGACTATTCATGATCAAGGAAAGCTCTTCCTAAATCAACATGTCATTTCTGGAAAGTTAAGTCACTCTACTTTTTATATCGTTATTTCTGATTCATGCTATGAATATGACATTTTTTCCTGATATTAAGTTACTAAACTCATTTTCTATATAAACTTAAGACCTCAGAATCATAAACATAATTTTAGAACAACTTAAACAAAACATAAGAAATTTGCTCCCTTAGGCCTTGAGCTCTTCCCTCCAGCCTTAGATTATTTTTCACGCTTTTTCTTCATTCTATTGTGTAGTTCAATGATCTTCTTTGATCTTATGTTTTACTTACAAGTGTAATGATTCATTATAGACCCATACCTGCAATGATTCATTATAGACTATGGAAAATGATTTGGCTACCGTACTTAAAAGTTGAATTTTCCATTCATATTAAATTAGGCATGAATGTATTTATAAGCCAATCTTTACTGTCTATGCCCATTAATTGGTTGTTAACCTAATATATGAATCTTTGAGGCATATATTCATAATCCAATATTGGCATAATCCACTAAGTTGTTAAGACTTCATTTTATCAAACGCTGGTGATTGACATTCTTAAGCTCTTACTTACATATCTCACCGTGAACTTACAGTTCTACTTATTTGATCTGTTGTTTACTGTGAACTTTCTACACTTATTATTTCTTACTTTCTTTAAAGAATTCTTTAGCATTAACGGAAGTAGATCCTACAAGCTAACATGAAATCTAGTTTCTCCCCCACACCGAAAAAGGATGGTTCACCAATTATGGTGAAACAAGTCAAGTGTCTACCCCACACGAAAAAGGGGGGTTCACCGGCTAAAGGGAGGCCAAGTCAATGCCTTCCCCACACCAATAAGAGGGGTACACGGCTGAAGTGAACTGAATACTTTCTTGAGCTTTATCTGACATAAATCACGTGAGCTAAACATGAAATCTTGTGTGTTCCCCACACTTAAAAAAAGTGGAATCGCAGGAAAAAGATAACCCGAGCTGCGTAGCATTCATAGGTGGATGTATCCACTAGCTAGTTCCCCTATGCTGGATAACATAGTTCGAAGTCTAGGAGACCCACAAAGACCCTGGTCCACCTGGGTGGTGATCTCGTCTCATGAGGCTTGCATGTTCTAGCACAAGCTCATTGCTAGTGTGTCGGTGCTAAGCTCAGATCTATTTTACTTTATTATCTCTTAGAGTTGACTCAAACATTGCGGAAGCTTTCTTCTAGTTATAAGGTTTACTTACCTCAATGGATGATTGGTCATCCCTTTCTTTACATGATGAAAATGAAATTAGAGATGCGTATAACTTTACATGATTTGGAAGTAATATGATTAGACATTGTTTTCCTAGGCAATTTGTTAGCATAACTCACAATTTCACTACATACCTGTCATAACATTATCACTAGCAATACCAATTACTTCATAAATATATTATAATGATCTATCATGTTACACAAACAAACTTTTAACCTTTGATTAGCTTATGAAAAAATTCAATGGTTAGTTTGGCTAACCTAATAAGTTAATTTGGCATGGAAGATTCATTAACTAGTTTGTATTCTCATTCTTATTTCATCGTGAAAACATTGCATTCCAAACAGTTGCAAACACATCTACTGTAAAACACAATTAGTAACCGAAATCTTCATCCCTTTAAATAGTAAAATGAATTTCATTAACGACTTATAACAATTCCATGTTCTCGAACACAATTGGAATAAACCAAACTGTAACATAATATAGTAATCTAAACCTTCATTTTAAGCAAGACACCTTTTCACATTTAATTGGCTTATAAGAACAATTCAGTGTTAGATTGGCAAAGCTACAAATTTGATTTGGCATTGAAGATTCATTAATTAAGTTTGATTGACATCTTGTTTCTTCTTGTAAAATTGCATTCATAATGCTTACAACATATCTATTATACACACAAATGGTAAAGTCAAAAACATCATTCTTTTCAAAATAAACTAAATTTTATAAATGACTTATAATAATTTCATCTTCTCGAACACAATTTAGCATTAATCATACGGATCTAACCTATAGGTTTCATTCGACATTATTAAATCATAAAAATCTACTCATGCAACTAAGTCATTCAACTCATTTTCTATATGAACATAAGACCTTGGAATCTTGAACATAATTTTAGATAAACTTAAACAAAACTTATGAAATTTGTTCCCTTAGGCCGAGAGCTCTTCCCTCAAGCCTTAGTTTATTTTTGAGCCTTTTTATTCTTTCTGTTGTGTAATTAAATGATCTCCTTTGATCTTATGTCTTCCTTACAAGTGCAATGATTCATTGTATTCCCCTACCTATAATGAATCAAGTAAGTTATCCAAATGACTAATGAAATAATTTGGCTACTTTACATACAAGTTATATTTTCCATTCTTATAAAATTTGGTATGAATGTATTTATAAGCCAATCTTTATTGTCAATGCCCATTAATTGGTTGTTAACCTAATATATGAATTTTTTAGGCATATATTCATACTCAAATATTGACATAAGACACTAACTTGTTAAGACTTCATTCTTATCAAACACTGGTGATTGACATTCTTATAATCATATTGCTTAGCTTACTTTGAACTTAAGTTTCTACTTCATTTATCTATTGTTCAGTGTGAACATGATACTTTCATTATTTCTTACTTTATTTAAAGAATTCTTATTGTTAACAGAGGTAGATCATGTGATCTAACATGATATCTAGTGTCTCCCCGACACCGAAAAGTGTGGTTCACTGGTTAAGGTGAACCAAGTGCAATGTATACCAACACCAAAAAGGGGGGTTTACCAGCTAAAGTGAAACCAAGTCATTCTCTTCACCACACCGGAAAGAGGGGTTCACGGCTGAAATGAACTGAAAACTTTGTAGGCTTTAACCGACGTAGATCATGTGAGATAAACATGAAATCTGGTGTCCTCCACAAACCAAAAAGAGGTGGAATCACTAGCAAAAGTTAATTCGAACTGCCTAGCATTCTTAGGTGGAGGAATCCACTAGCTAGTTCCCCTATGATGGAAAACATACTTCGAAGACTAGGAGACACATAGAGACCCTGGTCAACCTGGGTGGTGATCTCGTCTCATGAGGCTTACATGTGTTGTCACGAGCTCATTGCTAGTTTATCGGTGTTAATCTCAAATCTATTTTACTTTATTATCTCTTAGAGCGACTCAAACATTATGGAATATTGATTCTAGTAATGAGGTTTACTTAACTCTATGGATGACTGGTAATCCCTTTATTTTAATAATGAATATGAACTTAAGTCTTACGTTATCATCATGGTGAGTGTTAGACTTGTCTCACAAACTCTAGCATCCTCTTATGTCAGTTTTTTGACATAATTGATTAAGTGTAATTGAGACTGGTCTCACTTCTTTTAACACTATATATTAGGTCAATTTCATAACTTGATATTTTACTTATTTCATTACTCACCGTAACTTGTTGAACATTTATTGGTAGTTTTGTACAATTGTTCATGAAAGTTATAAGTACTTATTCAATGCTATTACGTTCACAAGTTTGTGTGGATAGTGGATGTTGGAACTTATGCCATTTATTGGCATACCCTATGTTATGAGTTCATTGATGTAGAGATTGATATGATTTTATGTAACGACCTGTTTAGTCGTTTTGAGTAGCAGATTTTATTCTGGAAAAACTGGCTGAGACGACAGGCCTCACGATGGACCGTCATGGGCACGACGGACCGTCCAGGGTGTCTCATTCCAAAACACTTAGAAATTCTGAAATTTGGGTACTGAAATTGACTATCTGAACTCTGTAACGGAATGGCAGGACGGACCGTCATGGGTACGACGGACCGTCATAGACTCTTCAAGGAAATTGAGTCTCTAAACTCTGTGACGGAGCAGCAAGATGGACCGTCGCAGGCACGACGGGCCATCACAGACTGCGTAATCCCAGTCTGAGTCAGATTTCTTTAAATGTTTTAAGGGACGTTTTTGACTATTCCTGCTTTAATTATAAAGTTAGTGGGTTAATATTAATAAGTCTAATTACTTGAGGGTTAAAAAAGGTAACCTTAAGTTAATTAGTGGGTTATTATTGCCATCTTTTTTTTTTAATTATATGCTAATTAGGGTAAAAGAAAGAGTGTTTGAATAGAGAAAATAGAAAGAAAAAGAAGAGAGAGGAAGGATCAATCGAGAAGGGGGAAAACACAAAGCATTGGGGAATTTGCTTGCTTGATCACTAATCTTCGGTGGAGGTAGGTTATGGTTTTTATGCTATTCGTAGTAAACTCTTAATAGCGAATGATATGTATTGGTAGTATTGTAAACCATGCTATTTGCTTAATTGTATGCTTGCATGAATGTGATTATATGATTTTGATAAAATAAGCATGATGAAGCTATTGAATCCCAAATCTTGATAAAAACCTAATCTCTTTGTTAATGATGATGCCTTGGTATAAGAGAAGGCTTGATGAACTAAAGTAATGAGATTTATGATGCCTTGGTAAGAAATAAGGCTTGATGAATGGATACAATGAGATTAGTGGAGCGGGTGTCACGAACCGACACGTAGATTTAGGGGATCGGGTTTCACGAACCGACACGTAGAATTAGGGTATCGGGTGTCACGAACCGACACGTAGATTTAGGGGAGCGGGTGTCACGAACCGACACGTAGAATTAGGGGATCGGGTGTCACGAACCGAAACGTAGATTTAGGGGATCTGGTGTCACGAACCGACACGTAGAATTAGGGGATCGGAGTGTTACGTTCCGACACATAGTAGTAGGGGATCGGAGTGTCACGTACCGACACAAGAGGAATAAAGATAATGAGGGAGCGGAGTGTCACGTACCGACACAAGAGGAATAAAGATAATGAATCTTGAAAGATGTTAATATACTCAATCTAATGAACCTAATTTCACAATGAGTATGGTATTGAGGCTTGAGTCCTCATGTATGAACATGGCGGTACTTATTGATGATTATAGTACTTGTTGTTGCTACATGTTGAGTATTGTAGTTGATTTATGATATCACTTGATATATATTGCTTTCTATTTTGAGTTGGCCGATGATACCTACTCAGTACTTGTGTTTTTACTGACCCCCTACCTTGATGTTTTCTTCTTTGTTATTTGTGGAGTGCAGCAAACGTGCCGTCGTCTTCAACTCAACCGCAATTCTAGCCAGTCTTCGTCACACCGGATCTTCAGGGTGAGCTAATGCTTCTAGCTTGGACTGGATCTTCTTCCTCATGTCTTGATGCCTTGAAGTTCCGGCATGGACTAGCTTTTACTTGTTTTAGCCTCTTAGAATACTCTTAGCTTAGTAATTTGATCATAGATGTTCTTGTGGTGATGACTTCCAGATTTTGGGGAATAATAGATGTTGAATTTTAGAAGTTATTGAATTGGTTTTTATTAATGAGTTTAAGTCTTCCGCATTACTTTCTGTAGATATTATATTAAATTGTTTGGCTTTAGATTGGTTGGTTCGCTCACATAGAAGGGTAAGTGTGGGTGCCAGTCGCGACCTGATTTGGGTCGTGACATTTTACATGATTTCGAAGTAATATGATTGGACAGTTTTGCTAGCCAATTTGTTGGCATAAATCAAAATTTCACTAGATACTTGTCATAATATTATCACTAGCAATGCAAATTACTTCATAAATACATTATAATAATCTATGATGCTAAACAAGCAAAATTTTAACCTTTGATTAGCCTATGTAACAATTTGATTCTTAGTTTGGATAAGCTAATAAATTTATTTGGCATTGAAGATTCTTTAACTACTTTTACTTCTCATTTTTATTTCTTCTTTGAAACATTGCATTCCAAATAATTACAAACACTTCTTCTGTTAAACACAATTAGTAATCAAAATCTTAATCCCTTTCAACAGTAAATTAAATTTCATAAACAACTTATTATAATTTAATCTTCTCCAACACAATTGGAATACGATAAACTGTAACATATTATAGTAATATAAACCTTCACTTTTAAGCTATCCAACTTTTCACATTTAATTGGGTTATAAGAGCAATTCACTGTTAGATTGGCCAACCAACAAAGTTGATTTGGCATTGAAGATTCATTAATTAGCTTTGATTCACATTTTGTTTCTTCATGGAAACATTGTATTACAAATGCTTAGAAGATATCCACTGTAAACACAAATAGTAAAGTCGAAAACTTCATTTTTTTAATAGTAACCTTAATTTCATAAACGACTTATAACAATATTTCATCTTCTCTAACACAATTTGGAATTAACCACATAGATCTGACCTATTAGTCTCATTCGAAATTCTTAAATCATAGAAATCTAAACATAATGATAAGTTAGAACCACATACCAACAACATGCTCGAGATTTTCCATTATACATACTACTAGAAGTTGAAAATAAGTAAAACTAGCGAGATGCACATTAAAAATTTCATTGGGAACAACCCTAGTTTAAGATCTCTTGAATTCAAAACGTTTGAAAAGACTCTTGGGGAAAGGAAACCAAGATAGAAAATATATAACTTACTATACAATTGAATCTACAAAGATCACCTTGAACGTTGCACAAAAACCTTGAAGGATCACCTTGAAATCGCCAAAGGAGACTATTCTGTTTTTCTTACGTTTGCTTACTCTTTTGAGTCGTAGGTTTTATAATGATTGAACGTTAGTATAAGTCTTATTAACTGATATTGAGTAAATAAACTTAGGCTAATTAAGTTAATAAAATAAATTAATTAGCTAATTGCCAAAATATCCTTCCTAAGTAGACTAAAAATAGGAGAACATTTGACTTAGGCAAAATTTTCTAAGGGTTTTGTCTAAGACCATGATTTTGAATTTAATTAATAAATTAAGTTACTAATTTAATTCATTAATTTACACATGGTAATAACTAAAGTACCCCTCAATAATTAGGACCATAACTAACCCCTTTAGACCATCCTAGGTTAGGTACTAGGATGTTTCTGAGTTAGTTACTTGTCTTAATATCACCCTGTTAGGTTTTCGGTTGTCGGGTACCTTAGTTGGTTAATTTTTTTCCTAGGTTTCTTATTTTGTTAGGTCAGGTGGTTAGAGTGTAGGACCGATTAGGGAGCTTGGCCCCACGTGGGCTTACCAAGACGCGTGGATGTCCCCAACCGCTCTAACTGAATCGGTTATCTTGGCTTTTTGCCGGTTGCACATGTGTTCAATGTACTATTATAACTTACTATTTTGGAAGGTTCAATTGGAATTTTTGCTTATTGTCCCAAGGATCCTGAGTATATCCTTCTGCGCTGCTTAATATACATGATCATTTTAAGTGGTTATGTGTTATGGTACCTAGGCTTGACATTTGGATGCCTAGTACACCATGTTTTAAGTTTAGAATAAATAATTTTAGCATAGGGTATTCATTTCAGGTACAATTTTTAAACAAGCCTGGTTTATATTTTAAAAAGTTTTGTATACATTGAAATTGGCTAACACCCTTAAGCCAATATTCTATAATATGCTCAATATTTCTCAATATTGGGCATTGGGATGCATATATACCCCAATACACATCATATATTATTATAAGTGGGAAGCTCCTAACCTCAAAGTTGAATTACCATTTTACCCTTCACTTAAATATTTTTTCTATTTTTTAAAATGTTAAAGTATTTCTAATAAATAATTAGATAATAAACTTTCATTAATAAAGATATAATGATAGATAAATAGTCATTCAAACAAATAAAGTCCACACATTTTGAAACATCTCTTATTTAATTTTAAGTTAAAGAATTTGAAGAGATCCATTGATAAAATTATATACATGATTTTTCCAACAAAATACATTATTTTGATGTCTATTCGTGACAGTAGCATGTGAGTTGATTTATCTCACAAAATTCTTCTTCAAACTTTTCATGTTTCTTTTGATCAATAAATTTTAGAACTAATATTACATGTTTTATTTCATTCTTTTCATCGAAAATTCATGTTTTTAACGCAACAGGTGATAAATAATTCTAGAGAGTTTTTCATTTGGACAAAAAGTCTGCTCAACATTCATGAAGTAAAACAAACCTACTTGTCTGAGAAAAATATGTATGTTGTTTTGTTATATTATTGATGGTAAATTCTTGGAGAATATTGATATCTGAATTAGAATTTAATCATATCAGTGCATTCGATGCATTCTTCAAGAAGGTTAAAGGCGTCATGGACATTTATTTGTTGTTGGTAAGTATTATTTTTCATTTCAATGTTGCATATTTTTACTTAGTTCATTGTTTCTTATATATTCAATTTTTCGGTTAAACGAAGGTAAATTGAATTGACTACTTTTTTTTTGAATAATGGAAATGAAAAATAAAATAAATTTTCATTTACATGTCTGATGTACATATCTTCTTTTAAAGAATATGTTTGTTATAACAAGTTGATTATCATTTAGTGAACACTCTAGGTTATTGGATAAGAGAATTGATTAATTCATGTAATTAGTTTTTTCTCATAATTAAATCTACAAAAATTAGTACGAAATATATTTAATGTGCTTTTTTTTAGAATTTATAAAGTACTACTTGTATGAAAATAAAATCATGGTGTGATTTCATATTTGTAAATAAATACCACTACTAAGGAAAGAAGAGGAAGCGTTGAAAAAGAAAAACGGTATTGCTAAATATTTTTATATTCTGCAACTTTATGTTTATATTGATTAAATTAAGAACTTATTATTTCATTTATTCTATCTAGAAAAAGAAGTATTTTGATAAAAAATCTCATAGATTCAAAGACTTGTCAATTAATCTAAAATCATGTAAAAAATAAGAATAATCAAAACATATAAAGTTCACACATGCCATTCAGTAAACTTGAAGAAACATTAAAATTCGTCATTTTAAGGAATATATATTCCTTTTAATTTTTAAATAAAAAACAATATTATTAATAATCTTTATACTTTTTTTAAAATGTGTATTGATTTATATAGGTACACGAGCGGAGGGCGAGCCCAGAAATTATTATTATTTTTATCATAAGTAAGAAGATCTTAACTTTAAAATAGAATTATGATTCTACCCTTTGACTAATTTAAATATGTTAAAGAAATAATTAATAAAATATTACTCAAATAATACTTATATGGTATTAATCCATTATGTTTCTAGGTAGGATTAGTTAAAGAAATGTTTAATTTTTTCTTATTCTAAAATAGAGTTCGGTTGATGAAGTTTTTCGTAACAACAAAAGAGAGTAAATTATATCCGAAATATCCTTTAACATTAAAGAACAAAAATGTCTTTTGAATTACCATACATCTTAACATGACACATATTTAGATTTTAGTAAGAAACTTTACATATTCCCGACTTTAACCAATCTAATTCTGATAGACGTTATGTATATCATCAATTTTTAAATGACTTTTACAATTTCAAACTTGTAATTATAAATACCAAAAAATTATCTTCAAACTCACTTGATATTAATGCATACACTTAGTTATTCAAATGTATAATTGTTGATGAATGATTATTGGTGGATGTAATTACATTGACACATTGTTCAACACAATTACTTTTTGTTGATGCAAACACTTTGTTATTCTAATGTATAATTATTGATGGATAATTGTTGATGAATGTAATTGTTCATTACATATGCAATAAAAAAGAGATAGATCTGTTTATGCTTTTGTTAGTTATTGAGGAAGTTCCTCTATTCTTATAAACTAGAACTATTTCTCTCTTTAATTTTTGTTATTAAAAGATTTGGAATTCATTATCTATTTTATTTTTTTAGTCTACTCTTTTTCATTTTATTTTCGAATTCATTATCTAATTTGGTTTTACTCTTTCTCTTTTGATTGCTTAATTTTACGAATAACTATTTATACATATTGTAATTGTAATTAAATAATTTACGAATATTTATACTAAGTAGCGTGCAATACAAATATATTTTGTATTCTGAAATTAATTTATTTAAGTCTGCATAAATTTTGTAGTAATTACTAGAGACAAACGTGCAACGCACGTTTTCAAAATCTAGTTCTTAAAAATTCACTAGGCTCTTCACTAGTCATGTATATTTTCTGGAATGTTACAATTTGTTCACACAAAATACAACTCATGCCATATTACAAGAAAACTATTTAGCACTAGAGACGGTCCAATCCACCTATGCAAAAGGTAGTGTAGAAGTACATCATAAAGTGGTTGGATGGCAGAGTCATATATCCTATTGTAGATAGTAGTAGGGTATGTCATGTTCAGTTCATGACCATAAAAGAGGGAATGACAATGGTCACAAATGAGAGAAATGAGCTTGTTCCAATGAGGTAGTGACTGGATGGAGAGTTTGTATGGATTACCGGATGTCGAACGCATGGACTAAGAAGGACTGAGTTGGAAATTATGAAAAATTGTGAAAGGGTATCTAATGAGTTTTTAATATTTTTACGATCAAAACATCTAGGTACGACTCCCTAAGGACCAATCAAGGGCCCTTGAGGAGGACTCTTGTAGGTTAAGGAAACACTGCTTGTGAAATTTGCATCGAAGGGACAAGCTACTGTCCGTGTTAGAATGACGGGGCGTTCATGCCACTGTCATCTCAAACTTAGACAATTTGAGGTATCCCTCACCTTTACAAGTGTATTAACTTATCTACGAAATGTACGATGGATGGGTGTCAATACGTCGACTCACTGTCGGCCCGTCCACAGGGTTCCGCCTGTGAGGGTCTTGATTTTCTTGCACGTTTTAATATTATTTCATTCAATTAATGTTGTTATTTAGTGGATAGTAAGGGATTAAGGAAAAAGTAATTAACTAACTTAACTCCCATATAAAGGCCCCAACCCAATTAATCTAATTACAACTCTCAATACAAATTTCTCTTCCTTCTCTCTTCTTTTTGTCTAAACTTGAATTCGCCATTGAAAACTAGCAACCAAAGGGTTTCAGAGATTAAAATGGTCGAATTCACCATCAATTATTTATCAAACTTTAAGGTATAAGATCTAATTCACCTTTGAAACTTTGTTCTCAAAGGTTCCTTCAAGATGGATTCCAAAGGTTGAGTTTTCATGTGGGTTCATCCAATTACAAAATTGATGTTGTGAATTGAGTTGTTTATTGCTTGTTCAGGATATAATGGATATATTAACATTTAATTGAACTTGATTATGACTAATTGTAATGGTTTGATTCAAATTGATGAATGTGATCTTCAACCCTTAATCCTAAGTTTGATCTTAAAGTAAATTGGTTTGTGATTGATTCAGTTCTCTTGGTTATGGGTTATATACCTCTTAAGTGACGTAGTTACAATAATCATTAACAAATTGGAGTTAATTTTAGTCTTTCATGTTAGTCTTTAGAATCTGATCAGGTTAGAAGGTGACTTGACCTAGGCATCTTATTTTAAGTTATGATCTTGTATTGAATTGTGCGATAATATATATTCTTGTCTTGTTATAATGTTGAATATTGAATTATGATGTTGAACATCTAAATTTTATTGAATTGGGGTTTAAGGTAAGGCCTTGACGATGAAATATGATGAAGACTTCGTAAGACTTAGAATCTCTATCATTACTTCCAATTGTGATTAATTGTGGTTACGTCCTGATGTGATATTTGTGTTACTTTTATTAGGATTTGTAGGGTGGTATGATGTTGAATTGAAATTTATTGACTATGGTTGTGAGGTTTTGAAGATGTAGAGGTTATAAGGGTTGTAATGTATGTCAATGTGCCTTATTATGAAATGATATGAAATCTGTTAATCTCACTTATATGAATTGTGATGAAAGGACTTATACTCATACAATTCTTATTGAGCTATTAACAATGATGATTATACAAGGGGTAGACCCTATGAACTTAACTAAGCTTTGATTGATAATTAAAAAAAAAATTCAAAAAGGACTATAGCTTTGCACCTAGTAATCTATATTCAGGAGTATCACTTCCCACATAGGGAAGGTAGGAGCACTAAATTACTCTTGAGATTGGATACTCTAATGCATGGTGATTAAAGAGGGTCCCAACTATATGTACTTGCTCTTGAACTATGTAGCCTCCATAGGAATACTAGCTAGTGGATCCACGTAGTTGCTATGTTTCATATTTTGGTACTACCTTTCCAAGTAGTCCGCCTTCTTTCGCTGTAGGGTCTTATGACATCGGATTCCACACTAGCTCATATGGTCTATGTCTGGTAGGTGAAAATGTTCCCTAAAAAGTTAAAATGAATTAAAGGATTTGAACTCTAACTTGGCTAACCTAAAAGGTTCTAGATTAGTCTAGGTAGGGTAATTTTACTCGACCTAAGCATAGCACCAGTTAGCCTCGAGAGGGGGGGGGGGTCTTATGAGGATGTTTTTATATATGTTTATGCTATAGTGATATATGCTATGTAAATTATGAACTTGCACAGTGTCGATATTGTATGTTTGTTGGTTCACTTAGGAGAATGCATTGGGTTATATTGTTAAAATAAGATGAAATGTATATCTAAATGTTATATTATGTGAAGTTGGACATTGGTTATGGTTACTTGTTGATTCTACTTTATTGAGTAAGGTTATGGGGCTTTTCTTGGTCATTGCACTTGTTGACCTGATAAGGATTCATAAGTAGTTATATTGCTTCATATAATGTGAATTTTTTTTAAACCATATTTGTGATGTCATTCCTTGATGGTAATTTTGTAGTAAATCATGGGTTCGAGTATGTTAGGGTACATGTTACGGGTTTGATTTAATAAGCATGTTTTTTTTATTGGTATGACTTGATTTGTTATGCATGAGACTTCTAAACTTTTTAAATGACATGTGTTGAATAAAAGTTGATTTGCTTTTATATGTGATTATTGTCTCATATTTAGTAAATGTAAAGTACTAACCCAATTTTCTTCCCTTTTTCCCAACATTTTTAGGTTCCTGTCGTTGACATGTTTTGGAAGGCGACACTGAAGAAGGATTGGATTCCTTATCCATCCAAGTAGGGTAGGTGCTCAACATCTGAGGGCAATGCCACTATCTAGATTATGGACTTTTTATGAGTTTAAGACTCTTTCAATTCTTTCCTTTACAATTGAGTACTTTACTTTTTTATGACCTATATGTGGTCTTGTTTGATTGATGTAAAGTCTATTCCCATATTTTATATTCTCCAAATAGATGGTTATGATATGAGACGACCTTTATTATTATGATGTATTCTATATAATAATGTGCAATAAAAGTAGAAGGCTATGTAACCTTCCGATACGAAGGGTCTATGTATACTCTATACGACTATATTAGGTGTTTGTAGTGGTCTACGTAAATTTCCAAGTAGATGCAATAAAAAGTTTATGATTTTTCCACAATTTCATCATAAGAATGTAATGACATGAGACTAAGAGGCTAGTCTTAGTCCTTAAAGTGGACGATGATGTCGGTTACGTCTAGGGGGTAAACCCGAAAATGGCATTTCTTCAAAGAAGTATATGGGGACTAAGCATTCCAAAAGAAGTATAAATTTTTTTCATATTTAAAAGGAATGGAAGTTAATATTTCCAAATCTCGTTCAAACTAGTTTTTATAAAAGAATAATAGATTTCTAAATGAAGCAAGAAAGGAAACTAAGGATTCCAAGAGAGCCTTTGATCAATGTTTTTTTAGCACTAACCTCAAATTACAGAAGAAGCATGTTTTAAAAACATAAGAGCTTGTATATTTTTGGAGAAGTTTTGATCACTGAATTGGGGACACGCACGACTTGAGATAACTTACATCTCCATAAAACCATGTACTCACCATGGGTATAAAAGGGTAGTACTTTTCAGATGAACAATTTTCACATTACTAGTGGATCCATTAGGTAGTTCATGTCTTATACCTTTTGTCGGGTATAGGTGTGATCAAAATCTGAGGTAGGTTGGTGTATCATCAGTATAGCTCTTCTGTGATGGTTGTAGGTTAGAGAAACTCCCACAGAAGTTTAACATATTTATATATACTCTATTTAGTTGTGTTTTTACAGAAATGTCAGAGTTAATTGTATATTTGGATATATATATAGATAGTACAACATGTTTAAGAACAAGTTTCTTTATATCACACTTGTTTTTAAATTTATTTATGTTGAAATGAGTCAGATATGTTGAGTATAGTTGAGGTAAGTAAGTTCTTCATTTTCCTTCAAATTATTTCTAGCCTTTGTTGTTCAGCATTCAACCTCACATACTGGTACATTTAATGTACTGGTGCTAGTTGTCCTGCATCGTACTATGAGGCAGATGCATGTGACAAGGATAAGCATCCATCACATCGTTCATCAAGTTGACCACTCCATAGTAACTAAGAGTAAATGTATTCTGGAGGACTCCTTTTGTTGATTTTAGTAGTATCTTTATTAGGATGTTGTGTAGTCTGTCCTAACACCCATCTATGTTTTAGAGGATCCATGGATAGAAATTCAGATGTTAGTCTTCTAGTCTTTTCATTTCTTTCCATTTGTTAAGACTTGGGTTGTCACTTTTTGCCAGTTGAATATTCTGATATTTTCAAAAAATTCTTAGTAAGTATGCTTTATCAGTTCACTTGACTTTTGATCATTATAATTATGCATATTTTGTTCCATTGTGTTAAGTAAGCCGGTGACGAGTCCTCATATTGGACTCATCACAGCCTTAAATTAAAAATATAGGGTCACCAATTGTGTATTTTATCTCGTTATGTAGTCAAAGCTTCTAAGATTCAGGTATTTGGGAATTTAGTAGGAGCACACTTAAGCACAAAACGCAACAAAAGATCCAAAGAATCAAAGTGTGCATTGCAAAGCATATTTGGCGATACACAGTATATCAAAGTTTCGCATTCTGTTACAGCAAGAGAGCCCTGAATAGAGTGGATCAAAATGAGACGAAAAGAAGCAGTCGGTGTTTCTCCTCAATATATTTGCAAAGCAGAGTTATTTCACCGAATGTTACAACATGCATGGATATAAAGGTATGGAACAAACGACAAAAAACCAGAAAAAGGGTGAGTCACCGAATCACTCGGCGATTCTCCACTAAAAACGCTGAATGGATCCACCAGCACTAAATCTAATCTTTATAACTACTAAACTCATTTATTGTTTGGATATTGAAGTTTAGAGAGTTAACCAATATACACATAATATTTTATTCCGGAAACTTTTTCTTAAATTTTCTTTCATGTTTGGAGAGACTTTTGAGGAAAAACATGTAGAAAGAAAGTTATTCTTCCAATCTTTGAAGTGGGTCTTCTCATTTACCTTCCTTTGTTACTTTTGTGGTTTAATATCTTATACCCACTTGATTTATTAATTTTAAGTATATTTGATTATTACTTTATGTGTGGGTAAAACCTATTCATGGGTGTTATATAGAAAATATGTGTTGATATTACTATTTGGTCTTGCTTGCTGGTAGGATAAGATGAATTTTAATGGTGATTTTACCTAGTGTTTGTGCTTTAATTTAATGGATTTAGTTTTTAAAAGACAAAACCACCCATGTGTTTTCGAGTTTCCCAAGAGGGTGGTCATGAAACAAAGACCACTACACTTATGGTCTAAGGAGTGGGCCAACATGAGGTTCAATCGGAAAGGGTGAGCCCTAGTCCCATACCGAACCACCCTGTATCGAAAGGTCAAGGTATAGGTAAGGCATAGGCTTCTAAGATTAGACGAGCGGGTATCTGAGAGGAACCTATTTTATAGACGGTAAGTTGTCTGAGAGGGAACTTACTTCAACCTAAAGCTTAGCTTAGTCACCATTGTCTTGCAAATTTTGCTATAAAAGAATGTGCGCATTAGTTTGTGTCGACATATCTTGAGGTCAAACCCCAAGAGGTATCTTCCTTACTCTAATTCTCATTATTTTTTCGGGTAATTTTACAAGTTATGACAAAACCCTTTTTTGATATTTGACACTTTTGTGTAAAAAATAGAATTTAATTTATTTTAACTCAAAAATATCTTAAACTATTACTATTTAGAAAGAAATTCTAAGTAGCTACAATATTCACTACCACTCCCTTGGGACACAACCCCAATCCTTGGTTGGGTTACTTTACTAGCATCGATTCGTAAACACTAAAATTGTAGGTTATTGTTGTTGATAACAAAATAGAAAAAGTTACACATATGAAGCATCTAAATGGCAAGCCAATTGAGGCAGATAAAGAATTTGAGAGTAAACTCATATAATATGGACATGTATCTCAAATAAACGACTGGACCACAAAAATAACTTTGGTGGAAAACCACTGCAATCGCAATGAAAGTATATGCCTTCCCATATGACGAATAACACTAGAGAAAACGAGAAAAGCCATGTTGAGAGTCTATTTTATATTATTCTCTAAAAGATCACCGATCAACATCGATTGTTGGTCAAAATGAAAGAGTATTAAAGTGTTAGATCATCTAATTGGATCTCACTCCAAATCACTTCATCATATCATATCACTGCGTTAGATCATCTAATCGGATTACACTCTTGATTACTTCATCACATTTGAACAGTACTGATGTTTGACATGCCTAAGCTCCACCCAAACAACAAAATGGTGTTATCTTGTGATCCTAAGCCCAACTTTAACATAATAGAGTGAGCCAAAATATACGTCGAGCAACAATGTTAAATAAGGAGCATTTTTGGAGGCAACCAATGTGATACATTATGTTTTAATTTTAAAAATAATGTTGTGTTATTATCGCATGTCAAAATGAGGAAGGTATAGAAATTTTAGGTTTGGTGAGCAGAAGGTCAATTTCGCAAGATCCCAAACATTACGGAGAGCCTAGCTGAATTCCACTGTTTTTCACAATCCAACATTATTGTAAAACCTGTAAAACACAGTACTGTACAACCAGTTAGGCGATCCTAATGTGAAACGCCGATCTTACCCCTTCAAATTAATGATTTTGAAGAAAGGGTTTGATAAAACACCGCTCGGCGAATCGCTGAGTAGTTCAATTCGGCGAAGGAAATTAACTTCACCAAATGGACTATAACTAAACTGTTATATAAAGGCCAAAAGTGAATTTTTTGATACTGTCACTTTCTCTCATTTCAATCTCTCCAAAATCACACCAAAGCATTATTTTCTTAGATTTGTGTCCTTAATATTTTAGTTCATTAATAGTGCTTGGTGTTGGATTACTTTCTTGCTTAGGTGTTATAAAAATTGTCCGATCGGCGTCAAAGGTTTGTCCTTCAAAACCAAATTTTACTTTTGATCAATTTGTACACTTTTGCAAGCATCGTATTGGGAGGATATGCATTGAGCCCTTCTGATAGAAATAAAATGCTTAGATGCTCATTTTAACTTGTAAAAACACTGATACGCCTTCAAGAATTGAATACCCAAGTGTGCTCATTTTGGATGTAAATATTTTGATTTGGGAGTTTTAATTTCGCTGTCATATTCATTGTGTGAAGTATAACTGACCCAATATTGTGCGAATCAACAAATATTACTCTGCAAAGAATGGGTGAAAACTTTCTTAAGTGTAATATAATTTATTGACAAAATTTTACAAGATCAAAAGAAGTTCGAGAATTCTAGAGTGATGGAATGTACAGATTTTGCATCAACTTTATATTTTCATGTCTATATTGAAGTTGTAATGATTGTAACAGTGATTTTAAGATCAATTTAAGTTGCATGCACATTTGGCTAATCAACGGTGTGGGTCGAGTTCGCTGAATGATTTGGTGGTTCACCAAATGTTATTAGATTTCCTATAGCATGATCATTCTCCCGCCCTAGCTGCATACCTAGGTGTATAGACTCTCCTTCTCAAAAAAATTTGTTTGTGATACGCCAAAAGGAAATTTCAACTGCAAATTTGACCATCCTGGATCCTAAACTCCTTTGATGAGCTGACCTAGCTCGCAAAGGTGGAACGACGACCCGCCGAGTTGAGAGGCTAACATCTATGCATAATTCCTCTTGCATGTAAAATCAATTTTTATCGCGACTAATAGGAGATTATTGCAGATATGGTACGCACCTGCAAAAACACGCAACTCTCAAGGAGAACAACATCAAGTATACTTTAAGGAGCATGGCGCACCACCTAGACGTAACCGGCGTCATCATCCTAGGAGAGGTCAATGAACTAGCCTCTTAGCTTTCCTCATAACATATCATAGGTTAAAATGTGGAAAATTTTACAATTTTTAAATATTGAGTTTTCAATAGACCTCTTGCATAATAGATATGGAGTTTACATAGAATACTCCCATAGGAAGCATACATAGACTTCTCATTTAATCAACATAACTAGTATATAAGGATTTAGTCCAATAATAATATCTCACATTAAAAATCTAAACAAAGTAGAATATTTGGGCATAATCCTTAGAAAAGTACATATTTCCACATAGGGATTACAACAAATGTCTGTAAGCATAAGGAATAAACGAATGTCATTAGACAATATCAATACTACTAGGGTAGATAAAAAGGCACCATCCTCGATCATGGAGGACTCACCAACTACTTGAGGAAGAAGTCCAAATATCCTTGCAAAGTGTCGTAGAAGATCTTTAATGGTCGGAACCTACAATGTTGGCAAAAGAGAAGCAATATGGGTTCGTACAATACACATGTACTAAGTATACTTCCTACTCATACAATAACAATTCATGATAAAATACACAATTTAGTCAAAACCATTCATAATATAAAATAAATTAATTTGCATATATAAGGAACATCATAAACAAATTCAACATAATATTGACCCTAACCTAAAAGAAAGCTAGAGCAATACTTGTGCAATGACAAGAATAGAATCCCATAACCATATCCAAAGCTAAGTATCACAATAAGTTACTTACTACATGCATATAACATAATCTTTTACTTTATCATCACATGATTGATTCATATATTCACATAAAACAGACCATACATAACATGTAACAAACTTAATCATAAAACTCACTACAACCATCCCTTAGGATCCCACATGTTCAATGAGTAAAAGAAGTCTCATACCCTCTCTCACCTCATGTAGTATCCTTTAAGACAAGCCCTAATAATAGTTAACATACTTAACTTATTCATTTACCTTATTTCATTATGGAATAAAGTCAATAACCGACGTGAGATCATGTAAGCTACATGGAATCTTATGTTCTCCTCCCACACAGAAAAGAGAGGGTTAACACTTGCCTATGGTGTATCTATTCATATATAGTTATATAGGTGGATCCACTAAGCTATCAATACTATCTCGGCACATAGTTAAGGATCAAGGAAATTTCTTCTAGAATGTTTTACCTGCTAGACGCGCAGGTTCCCATGTCATGAGACTACACATATCCTGGGTAGCCAAACTTACTAATGTGAATAAACCCATATGTAAAGGTCGTATATACTAAACGTGAGACCTCCATCTCACTTACACACCCTTTAGGAGCTAACCAATTATTTTCTCAACTAGTCATAATGCTCTTCATACATAATCACATTAGTCTCTTCTAGACTCCTATGTGAACACTTCATCATAAAAACTCATATATATTCATAAGTGAAAACTACACTTTGACTTTAAAAAATCACATACAAGTGCGTAAACCTTTTACTCAACCATTTATCATAATCATGAGAAGTAACTTTCAATAATCAATAATCATATCTTAACATACTTGCATATATCATAGTCAATTCAATATTCTAGGGTACATGATGAGGAATACTTGTTATAAACATCACAACCATAAATTAAACATAGAAGTATTACAATATAAGTAAATTATAATTTATAATAGAATTCAAGACGAACAAATCTTCATACCTTATTGACCTAACATTGCCTTTATACATCAACTACCAAGAATTACATATCCAATGCATACACAAGGTAAATTCAAAAAGTAATTCATATAAATTACTATTCTAAATATTAAAATAGTCATCATCTTTCACAATTACTATAGAAACTGTAGGTAAGGACAAGGTTTCAAAGGGGCAATCTTGATCGATTAACAACAATTGATCATGAAATCTTATTAAACAATGATAAAATACTGTAATTCATCACAATTAGTTAACAATTACATTTTTTAAAAGATAACCCATGTCTAGATTGAAACCTTAGTTTTTGGGAAGTTGTAAATCATTTTTGAGGGCCTCTTAGGGAAAGGAATCCCTAGAGTGAAATAAATCATACCTTAATGATTATCTTTCCACGAATTTGAGATTAAAACCTTGGTGAATTCATCCTTTAATTGTAGCTTTAGTGTTCCTTCAGTGGAGCTTTGAGTTTGGGAAAATAGAGACTAGAGAGAAGTTAGAGAGATGTAGGTTTGGGAAAATATCATGTGCTAATTTAGTTCATTGAGGGTTTGTATTTTTATAATCCCTAAACTTACTAAATTAAACACGCCCTAACCCTTAATTAACCTCCTAAGTAACTAAATAATGAAGTCATTCCTTTAAAATATAGGTAGTCAAAAATATACCCAACCTTCGAGACGTCGACCTACCGTCTGTAAGTCCATGAAGCCACCGTACTAGCAAGGCGTCGATTGGGTAAGAGACTAGAATTTTTTTTCATTCTGGAAAATGGGTAAGACCTCACTTGTGATAATGTGACAAAGGAATAAAACTTATTCTAACCAAAACTGACACTTGCTATATTTGGCGAATAGTGGGTGTTCGTTAAGTTCTTTCAACATTACCCCTAAACGATCCATATGTTCATCTTCACACTTGAAGTACAACAAAATATTGTCAGTAAAGACAATCACAAAAGAGTCAAGGTAATCGTGCAACACCCTATTCATTAAGTCCCTGAAATCCACTAGGTATTCCTTAGACCAAAGGACATGACTAGAATCTCATAATAACAATACCTAGTTCAAAAGTCATTTTAGGTATATCCCCCCCTCTCACTCTATGTTGCCCCTTAAAATTGATCATGCAAATCATCGATTATAGGGAAAGGATACTTGTTCTACATTGTAACTTTATTTAGATGACGATAGTCTATGCACATCTTAAGGGACCCATCCTTCTTATTTACAAAAAATATCATAGAACACCAAAGATAAATACTAGGTCTTATGAAACCTTTGTCCAGTAAATCTTTGAGTTGAAGTTTATGTTCATGCAGCTCTGCTAGAACCATCCAGTATTGAGGGATTGAGACAGGTTACGCATCCGGCAACAAGTCTATGCCGAAGTCTATTTCCCGTAATGGAAGAACTATGGAAAAGTATCCAGAAAATCACTCACTATGTGCACCGACACTAATGACGGAATTTAAAATTCAGGGTCCTTGACCTTTACAACATGATAAAGACACCCTTTAGAGATCATTTTGTAAGCCTTTAGACAAAAAATTATTGGACCTATAGGTATTGAGTTACCTCCCTTCCACCCAAAGATGGATTCAATTGGGAATTGAAACTTTACTACCCTTCTTCTACAATCTATGGAAGCAAAAAAAGCATGCAACCAATCCATCTCCAGTATTACATCGAAGTCAACCATATAAGGTTCTATCAAGTCAACCAATGTAACTCTAGTGGGAAAGGATATTGGCAACATCTAAAGACTATTCTAGCCACCACAGAGTCACCCTTGGGTTATAACAAAAAAAGGTTCCAATAGGACATCGAGTAACACATTAAACTCTTTAGCTACTAAAGTAGATACAAATGATAAAGTAGCACCGGATCTAGTAAAACATAGACATTAATAAAGAATTTGTGTAACATACCGGTGATGACATCGGGAGACTCTTCTTGATCACCTCTACAGTAAAGAGCATAAAAGTAATTCTTCGTAGGAGAATTGAGATTGGGAGCACTTTCTTGTCTTTGAGCAATTTCTCTCCCTTGAGCCGTCCTCATTGGACAATCCCTCTAGGTGTAACCACTCTTGCCACAACCATAGAAATTTCCAACAACAATTAGACACTTGCCTACATGTTTTCTACCACATTTAGCACAGTAGGCTTCTAAACATAAACACCACTACCTTTATCCTCCATAGGTTTTGGTGCATAACCTTTACAATTTTTGACCATTGGAATTGTAGAAGGACTTTGATGGGGAAACCTTTTTTTGAACCTTGGCTTATCTTGAGCCTCAAATATAGTCTTTGAAGAATTTCCATCTTCAGCACTTGTCCTCTTCAATTCTCTACAAACTTGTTTAAGCGTTTGCTACTCAATTTGTTTTGCATGAACAATGAGACGAGAGATATTGTAGTGACCCTTTTCGAGAGATAATATAACTTTACAAGAAACCTAATTTAATACATGCGACATTTAAAGAGATTCACGAATGACTATTAATTTTAATCTAGCTGAGGGATTAGGATCACAACGAATAATTTAGTTAAAGATGTGCATCTTTCCAATCGAAACATTTAATTGAAGTCATAATTTATATAGCACGAAATTTTAACTAAAGAAGAAAAAGCCTCCAGAAACCTGTTAAGCAAATAAAAAAAAGTTTTTCATACATATATTATCAACACTTAATGAAGAAAAAACAACAATATTACCAACTTCCATGTATATAAATCAATCCGTTCATGCCTCACAAAACGTACGAAACATGTAGTAAATTAGTATATTACAAGACTTTGGTTTACATACACCAAAAAGATTAAAACGGATATGTCATACTTATATCACAACCCATTAGGATATGACCAAATCATCCCTAAGAATATGTTGTAAATAAACCGTACATAGATCCTTCACAAGTCCTAAGGTTTATACAAAATATATATGCCTATATGAAAATGTGATCTTCCTTAACGCTTTCAAAATCACTATCTTCAATGGCCTACTTCAAGCGTCCTCTCGAACATTCACTGTGATAGAAACAACTATCGCAAAGTATATCACTTAATGGTGTAGAAACAATAGATCCCGAGTCCTTAGATTCACCAAGTTATCATTATAGAGTCAAGTGCAGCATAATTGTAACAGAAATACTAAATCAATTAAACAATCTATAATGAGTATCAAGTTGTATATTTAAAGATCCAAATGTCAATAACGCTCATAGAATAATTTTTCAAAAGGTTCAATAACAAGACTCGCCCAATATATTCATCATGCCATCACACCATGCACGAGCAGAATGAAGAAGAATGGACTCCTTGTATTAAGAAGGGTCAAAGCTCCATAATCAAGAGAACCATGAACTATATTAAAAATGTCTTCCTAGTTCAAAGTTAAAATGGACAATTCCCAACTTAAAACTAAATAAAAATCAAGAATCAAGATGGTAAATGATCAAAATCAAGAGGCATGCCAATAGTTATAAATTGACAGTCATAATAAGGACAAGGTCCCAATAAGACTGCCAAGTGATCAAACAATCCATACAAGTGGGCGAGTTTCATAAGAGTCTTTAACGTCTTAAATGACAACAACATGACAATGCAAAGTGACAAGAGGTAACCTAGGTAACAAAATATTCTTTCAAATATACCAGAAAGTAAAAATAGTTCAAGTACAAGTTTATACACAAACCTTAGTTCCTTGGACAAGAAAATGTCCAACACCACCTCAAGAGTTCAAATCGTAGACCAACCAACGTATAACGGTCCTCAACTTTTCCACGAGTATATACAACCTTAACAATACAATTCAATAACTTCTTTAATACCTACTATCTCAATAATGTCTAATTGTAACTGGATAATCAGCACAAGTATGCTTAGCCTTTACAAACACGACTATGCACCAAGAATCATGATTCAAGCAAGCCTAATGTCTCATGTCGCACCTAAGATTTGAAAAGGTAAAAGGCGACACTGGACTTTATATCATGCATAAATGATTTAGGTACATAGGTTAATCTCGCAAACAAACAAGAATCACCACAAAATAATTTTTATACAAAAAGATATGATCAAAACACTAAGTATTAAATAGACAGGATTTCTAGTTCAACAATCTAGACAAAACATGTAATATGTTGCGTCCCATATTTCAAATTCATAAAAGCAACATTAGATTTTAACATAAACATAGGCGTTCTAGTTATATGAACTATCTTTCCAAACATATTTTTTCATCGTAAACTAAATTCTATTGAACAAGATATCCTTGAAATACGGAATACAACAAAACATAGAAATAGATTTTGTCACTTACTAATAAGGAGAGTGTGTGTCAGATTAATGAGATAGTTTTTTCTTGATTATAAAGAAAAACTGTTTAGTTATTGTTATAATGTTCTTATACTTGAGGAAAAATAAAATTCAATCACATGAGGTGCGAAATATGTAGATACAAAATGATACTCATCACATGTACACATGTAACCAAAAGGGGCTGCCCCTAAAATTGGTTTGCTGCCAAAAAACCATACATATATACCTATATGTATATAATATATGGCAATACTTCCAAATTATTTGTAAATATAATTTGTCAATTCACATAAATACCCCCTTACCTAAAATTACGATAACACTTACGTTAAGCTAGATTGTAACTATCACATTATTTTAAGTCCCCAATTGAGAATAATATATATTATAAGAATTAAGCAGTAATGAATCAGCATGTAATATGGTCTAGTATTTTTGGGGTGTTACAACTCTCTCCCCCTTAAAGATATTTTGTCTCAAATTTCCCTTAGACTAGTCCCCCAAAAAGTGTGGATATTGGGTCCTCATGTGATCTTCTCTCTCCCGGATGGCTTCTTTTCCAAAATGGTTAATCAAAAGTACCTTTATTAAGGGGATTCTCTTGTTCTCGTGTTTCATTTTTCCTGAGCTTGAATAGGATAGGTTCTTCATTATATGTCAAGTCAAGATTAACCTCAATTGATTAAACTGGAAGAACATGACATGGATTAGAACGTTATCTTATGAGCATAAAGACGTGGAAGATATTGTGGATATTTTCTAACTCAGGTGGTAAAGCCAATTTTTATGCAACTGCTCCAACCCATTCAAGTATATCTCATAAGGTCCAATAATTTGGGGACTAAGTTTTCCTTTTTGGCCAAATCTCAAAATATTTTTCCATGTAGACACCTTTTGTAACAACCCTAAAAATGAATAGGATCAAGATTTAGGGTGTCTAGAATGCTTGCGATTAAATGAAGGTTCACACGGATTGATACGCGTAGAACCAGACCTCAGAACACTTACCACAATCAAGTCAACTAACTTTTGGAGTTAGTTGAGCTTTGAAAAATTGGAACCAACCAAGTAAGTCTCGCAAAAAAGAAGATTTAATCAAAGAAGTCTTTACTTAAAAGAGGAAATTTTGCGTTTCGAGGGACCTGGGGTAAAATGGTCTTTTCCACGCCAAGGGTAATATTGTAATTACCCTGAGGAATTAATAAATTAATTAATTAATTCAACTAAAAGAGCAATTCGGATTGGTGAGGACCGGAGTGACCCATTTCGTAAATGGGGTGCCACTCGGGTCCGAGCCCCACTAGGAACAATGAGTTGATTATTTAATCATCAAGCGTAAAATGGTCCTTTCACGTATTGATTAAAATAAATAAGATTTTGTATTAATTTAGTTATATCCTTTTTTGACTAAGTCTAAAATTCAGACTCCTAATCCTAATAACTCTCTCCCTCACGTTTCTCAACTCTCTTCCACGTCTCTCAACTCTCATTCTATCATGCTCTAACTAATAAGAAAGCTCAAGAATAGTTTAATAATAATTGTTCTTCCTACTTGAAAAACACGAAAAGTTTTAAGACAAGCAAGGTAATAAAAAACGTCAAGACAAAGGGAGGTTCTTCGTCGAGTGGCCTGTACATGGAGGAGAATGTAGGCGTGGTTTGGAGGAGTTTGTGGGATGCAGCTTCACACTTGAACAACTTCAAATGTTATGGGTTTCTTCTCTCTTGGTCCCTTTCTCAAGAGGTCCCTTACGAATCAAAAGATTCATTGCGAAACTACGGTTGTTCCCTTTTTTTAATGTCTTTGTCCTGAGGTCCCAAACCAATTCGTGGGATGGGTATGTTGTGCTGCTAGATTTAGGCATGAATGATGTGTTTATATAAATTGTGAACATATTTATGTGAGGGAAATTATGAAAATTATATTCAAAGTGTGATCGAAAAGGTTGGTGTGTGTGAGTACGTTGGCAGTGCCAGCCACTGTTTGAAGTCGTATAAGACAGGAAATTCTTGTGTATTTTATGTGTGAAATGTGTAAACCATGTGATGTTCATTGAAATCAAATATAGTGGATTGAAATGAAAATATTTTAGCCAACTTAACTTATGAAAAATGTGCCTAAAAATGAGTTGAAGAATGACTAAAATTTTCATTATTTGTGTACTCTTCAAGAATGTCAAATTCTGGGTTTTTAAGTGAAAAAAAAAATAGGTCAATGGGAATTGAACCCAAAACCTCACATGTTAAATAATCTGTAAAATAAAGAAAAAAACGTGAAGGAGCTAAGGGTATTCGATCATAGCTACTGCTTTCGCGAAAAAGAAAAGAGAAATGGGGCTAAGGGGATTTGATCAAAGCTACAAATTTCGCGAAATAAGGAAGGGAAATGGTTTTGAGGGGATTCGAACTCCCGAACTGGAGGTGAATCTATAGAAAAGTAATTAATCAAATAAATGGGAGGCGTGGGATTCTAACCCACAACCTCCCAAACATCAACGAAATTAAATGAAAAAAATAAGGAGGTTGTGGGGGTTCGAACCCACAACCTCCCTATCCCAGCGACAATTAAAGCAAAAATCAAAGAGGTTGTGGAGGTTTGAACCCACAACCTCTTGGTTTAGGAAAAAATGGGTAACAAGAGACTAACAAAAATGAAAAAGAAATTGTGGGGGCTCGAACCCCCAACACTTCAGTTAAGTAAGAGTAAAATTAAAATAGAAAATTAATCATTCAATATAAATGTTGAGATTTAATTTAGAGTTCTAATGTTATGAATATTAGAAATAAAATCAATGAAAAATATAAATGATATCCAAGTGATTCAATATTTGGGTTCCCTTGCTCAAACTTTCGTATTGATACATAAGTCATACGTGAGTAAAATAACCAAGAATAATGCCATCTATTTAGATCAATAGTCAAGATCTTGGCATATATACAAGATACATGAGTCTTTAATTACATAATCATAGAAAAGTAAGAATCACTTAGAGAACTATGAATGAAGTCTCATGGCTTGTATATATAGACAAGTAAGTCTAACATACATTGAAAAATAAGTGAACCCAGATGTCTATAATGAAATGATGAACCCTAGGAGGGTAATTAATAGTGTAAGATACACTAAGGGGCCAAGTGCATTTGCATATGATGAGATGAACTATGAAATTATGAAATGAACATTCACGTAATAAGAGGTGAGTAAATATGAAAAGAAAAGGTGCTAAAAATGAAGAATGTGGTGACAACATGATATGCGTCTAATGGCCACGATGAGAGCAATCTCAAATGAGCGTAAGTAATTGTTACCAATGCGTACTCACCAATGACAGTATAAGATAATGAAGAGACAAGTCTCTATGAACACTCAAATGAAAGTATGAAGCTTAACACACTAAATACAAATGATGAGATGAGAAATCATCTAATGAGATATGTTGTCCTCATACTACAAGCCAGCTTGCATTATGTATGATTTGAATGTAATGGAACTTTATACTAAGCACCGATAGGCTAGGTATGAGCTGTGATGTCTTCTATCGGGAAGGTCGAAGGTTCATCTGCTTCTCATGAGATGAGACTGTGTGGCTTGTCGGGTATGGGTCTCCATACATCTCCTAGCTTTGAACCTATACTACAAATATAGGGATCTGGTGTAGTTAAATTTCCGTGTACGCTAGAATATTTTTTGGTCAATTTGGCCAGTTATACTACCTCTTTTAAGTGTCGGGGAGACACTGGATTTTATGATGCTCACATGATATATGCCGGTTAAAGTTAAAGTTCCTAATAAATTGATCAGGTCTTCCTCAAATAAAGCACATAATGAAATTAATGATACCAAATATGTTAGTATAGGATAATCAATAGGTGAGCTAGACCTAGGTAATGACATTATGTTATTCCTTATCAATACATCGCGAACATGCTGAAAGTCTTAAAATATACCCTAGGTTTAGTTGGTATTCACACTGACTAATGAATGAAATTAAATGAAGTCTGTATGAATGAATGAAGCTGACTCTGTCTCTGCTAATTAAGACTCCCTAGTTGAGGTCCCATGTGTTGAGCCCTCATTTTGGAAAATCTTAATGTCATATCCATGATTCCAAGGTCTCATGGCACATGAATGAATGATATGAAACAAGCTATGTGTTTTATGTTATGATCTATAATATGTGCTATGTGAAGATGTTACGTGTTGTGTGCCATACGACATTTATAGTAATGAATGTTACTCTCATGGCATGACCTTTCTAACTCAATTCGAAAAGTTCACAAACTTTGTTAATCTCAATTTAGCAAGTCTACTAACTTGACTTCCAAAAATCATGTCGTTAGGAAAGAACTATTCTTTCTCATGCATGTCCTTGGTGTGTGCTTGCATATACCGATACGTATTACAAGTGTTTACTAACCCTACAAACTTATATTATTTTGGTGCAGGCACAGGTGGGCGATAGAGCTACAGGTTCATTGTTGCAGCTATCCGGACGTCAGCATTCCTCTGGAGTTTGGTAGGTCGTCATGCATTCGAGGATGCTACTGTTTTATATTCTAGTGTAGTTTTATAGTTGAGATGGTGGAGCATGTTCCACTAGAGTTTCTTTCATGTTTTCGTTTAGAATTTGTATTGGGGTTATTTTGACCATTGTAAAATTAATACTTAATGAATTTTTTCTTTAAGTTTATTATCTCTTTAATGTTATATGGTTGATGATGAACGATTATGAAATATTAAGAATACTTAGCAAGTATGTTAAAGATAAAAAAGTTTCAAATTTTTTGGTAAAATTAATCTAGGTGAGGTATGAATAACAAATGTAGGCTTGTCTGCGACCTATAAGAGGTTTATGACGCCGATCTCGTCTAGGGTATACATTCGAGTCGTTAGAAATTTGGTTTCAGCGCGCTAGGTTATATTCCAAGGAATATAAGTTCACATCAACCACATAAGTAGTTTCTAAGTCATGGATGTGAAGTGCACCACTATCCTGGATTAGAGATTGCATGATGCGTAGGAAAATTTCCCTTCTTCTTATCTTATCGTTATTTTCTAGTTTCCTAATTGTTGGTGTTATAAAAGTGTCTAACATCAACCCTTGTTGTTTTTCATAGAATGAACATCAGGAGAGCTAATGGTCAGGGGAGAAGGGGAGCAACTGCTGGGGGTAATCAAAATACACCCTAGGCTCAAGCTGAAGGAGGGGCAACGCAAGATAACCCTGTCGTGTTGACTGATGCTGAGGTGAGGGCATCTCTGGCCTAGTCGGCACAGGCCATCACGATGAAGGCTCAGGCTATAACTACCCAAGTCAACCGGCAGGATGTTCAGAGGCAGAACACACCGGTTCGCAACATGGTTGACATACTGCGAGATTTACAAGGATGAATCCTCCTATATTTACAGGGGCTAAGACATCGGAGGATCCTCAAGAGTATGTAGATGAGGTGCATAAGGTCCTGGTGGCTATGAGGGCCACTTATATTAACAAAGCAGATCTGGCTGCCTATCAGTTCAAGGATGTTGCACAAACTTGATGCAAGATGTGGAAAGATAGTCTTGTCTTAGGTGGAGTTCAAGTCACATGGGAGCTGTTCAAGATACCATTTTGTGGAAAGATTCCTCCCTAGAATAGATGATTTGTTGGATAAGCTTCAAGGGTCTAGTTTCTTCTCTAATATAGATCTTCGTTCAAGGTATCATCAACTTAGGGTTAGGGATGGAGATATCTCAAAGACAGCCCTTCATACCCGCTATTGTCACTATGAGTTTTTATTCATGTCATTTGGTCTCACTAATGCACATGCTACATTTATGGATCTCATGAACAGGGTCTTCCGTGAAAACCTTGACTCTTTCGTCATAGTATTCATTGATGACATTCTCATATACTCTAACACCAAGGGGGAGCATGAACAACATCTGAGAGTAATCTTGTAGGTACTTAGACTACATCAATTGTATACCAAATTATGGAAGGGTGAATTCTGGCTGAAATAAGTGACCTTCTTGAGCCATGTTGTGTCCTATCATAGTGTAGAGGTGGACCCCAAGAATACTGAAGCTTTTAATAACTTGCCAAAGCCCCTTAATCCCACTGACATTCGTACCTTTGAGGGTTGGCTGGTTACAATCGCAGGTTTGTGGAGGGATTTTCTTCAATTGCTGCCCCACTAACTGCTTTGACGAAGAAGAAATCCAAGTTTCAATGGACGAAGACTTTTGAGAGGAGTTTCAAGGAGCTCAAGAACAGACTCACTTCAGCCCAGGTGCTTACGCTGCCTAAGTGTGGTGAAAATTACACGGTTTATTGAATGGATCTAGGGTTGGTTTGGGTTATGTTCTTATGAAGGGTGGTAAGGTAATAGACTATGCTTCTAGACAACTCAAGGTCTATCAGAAGAATTATCCCACTCATGACTAGGAGTTGGCAGCTGTGGTGTTTATGTTTGCTGCTGTGGAGGCACTATCTCTATAGAGTGCATGTGGATTTGTTCACAGGCCATAACAGTCTCCAATACGTGTTCACACAAACAGAGTTAAATATACATTAGCGGAGATGGTTGGATCTGTTGAAGAATTATGACATGAATTGGCACTACCATCCAGGTAAGGCTAATGTTGTTGCTGATTCTTTGAGAAGGATGAACATGGGAAGTACAACCCACATTGATGATGAGAAGAAGAAGCTGGTGAAAGATGTACACAAACTGGCCAGACTAGGTGTGCGGTTGGTTGACTCTAATATTGGGGATGTTTCAGTTCATCCTAGTTCTGAATCATCCTTGGTAGTTTATGTCAAGTAAGGTCAACATCTAGATCCTGTGTTGATGGAGCTGAAGGATTCAGTACTGATGAATATGAATGAGCCTTTCGCTTTGGGAGGTGATGGCATACTTAGGTATGGATTTGTGTACTAGATGTGGATGATTTGCTGACCAGGATTATTTTAAAGGCCCATGGATCCAGATATTCAATACATCCAGGTTCCACAAAGATATATCATGATCTCATGAAGAGTTATTGGTGGGATGGTATAAAGAAATACATTTCAAAATACGTAGTCAAGTGTCTTAATTATTGAGGTTCCGACTTGGAAGTGGGATGCCATTAATATGGTTAGTCTTCTGCGGACTAGAAGGAAGCATGACTCCATATGGGTGAATGTGGACAGATAAACTAAGTCGGTCCACTTT
Source organism: Solanum arcanum (assembly GCA_027789145.1). NCBI lineage: Eukaryota > Viridiplantae > Streptophyta > Magnoliopsida > Solanales > Solanaceae > Solanum > Solanum arcanum. The sequence goes on from CM050943.1 coordinate 29,289,801, forward strand.
ATCCCTGTGAAGTCTACTTACAAGGATGAGGATTATGCCAGACTCTACATTAATGAGATTGTGAGATGGCATGGGATTCCACTTTCTATTAATTCAGATAGAGAGATCAGTTTACTACACATTTGTAGAGATCTTTCCAGTAGAGCTTGGGAACGTAGGTGAAGCTTAGCACTGCCTTTCATCCTCAGACGGATTAGCATGTAGAGCGCACCATTCAGACATTGGAGGAGATGTTGAGAGTGTGTGTGATTTACTTCATAGTTTAGTGGGATGACCATCTGCCTTTTATAGAGTTCTCGTATAATAATAGCTATCAATCCAGCATTGGGATGGCGCCGTTTTAGACACTGTATTATAGCAGTTGTAGATCTCTAGTTGGGTACTTTGAGGTTCGAGGTTCATCCATTTTGGATCTAGATATCATTGATGAGGCCTTAGAGAAGGTCAGAGTGATTAGGGACAGGTTGTCTACTGCTTACAATCGGCAGTATTCATATGCTGATAACAGAAAAAGAGCCTTAGAGTTTTATGTTGGTGACCAGGATAACTTGAAGATATCACGTATGAAAGGGGTTATGATATTAGGTAGAAAAGGGAAGTTAAGTTCGAGGCATGGTGGTCCATAAAAGATCGTACAACGTTTGGGTGAGGTGGCCTATGAGGAAGCATTGCGGAGCTAGTTCTATTCATCCAATCTTTCATGTCTCTATGTTGAAAAACTTCCAAGGTGATCTATTGTCAATCCTACCTTTTGAGATCTTAGATAGACAGGTCAAGCGGCTGAGGAACAACGATATTTGCACAGTGAAGATATTGTGGAGAAATCATCTTGTTGAGGGTTCTAAATCGGAGGCTGAGGCCGACATGATATCCGGCTACCCTCATCTTTTCAGCTCTTGAGGTTAGACATCCTACTCTTAAGCCTATGTTTCCTTGTCTCCGTATTTTGTTGTTATTGGTTTACTGTGCATAGTGATTTTATTATGATCTGACTGGCATTACGATGTAAAGTGGTAGTGTCATTCGAGGACAAATGTTCCTAAGAAAATAATGTAACAACCCTAAAAATGAATAGGATCAAGACTTAGGGTGTCAAGAATGCTTGTGATTAAACCAAGGTTCACAAGGATTGATACGCGTAGAACCACACCTCAGAACCCTTACCACGACAAAATAAACAATCTTTGGGAGTTAGTTGAGCTTGAAAAGTTTGAATTAACCAAGTAAGGCTCGCGAAATGAAGATTTCATCGAAGGAGTCTTTACCAGACTTAAAAGAGGAAATTTAAAGTTTTGAGGGTCCCGGAGTAAAATAATCTTTTCCAGGCCTAGGGTAATATTGTAATTACCCAAAGGAATTAATGGTCTTTTCCAGGCCAAGGGTAATATTGTAATTACCCAATGGAATTAATAAATTAACTAATAAATTTAATTTAAAGAGCAATTTGGACAACCCATAGTGACCCATTTCGCAAATAGGGGTGCCGCTCGTGTTCGAGCCCCACTAGGAGAAATGAATTGATGATTTAATCATCAATTAAAATCTATTTATTAAGGGTATAATGGTCCTTTCGTGTATTAATTAAAATAAATTTGATTTTGTTTTAATTAAATTAAATTCTATTTTGACTAAGTCTTGAATTTAGTCTCCTAATCCTAATAACACTCTCTCACACATTTCTCAAGTCTCTTCCACGTCTCTAAACCCTCATTCTCTCGCGCTCTGACTAATAAGAAATCTCAAGAATGATTTAATAACAATGGTTCTTCACACTTGAATAACACACGAAAAGTTTTGAACAAAGGAAGGTAATCAAAAACATCAAGGCAAAGGGATATTGTTCGTTGAGCGGCGTGTACGTTAAGGAGAATTTAAGCGTGGTATGGAGGAGGTTTTTGGCAGCAGCTGCACAATTGTAATAAATAAAAAGGAATGGGTTTCTTCTCGCTTGGTCCCTTTCGCAAGAGGTCCCTTACGATTCAAAAGATTCATTTCGAAACTAAGGTTGTTCACTTTTTTCTTTATATCCTTGTCCCTAGATCCCAAACGAATTCGTAGGGTGGTTATGTGGTGCTTCTATATTTAGGCGGAATGATGCGTTTATATTAAATTTGAAAATTTTTATGTGAGGGAAATTACGAAAATGAAATTAAATGTGTGATCAAAAGGGTTGGTGTGTGTGAGCAAGTTGGCAGTAACTTAGCCACTGTTTGGAGTCGTATAAGACAAGAAATTCTTGTGTATTTTATTTGTGAAATGTGTATACCATCTTTTAGCCAACTAAACTTATGAAAAATGTGCCTAAATGAGTTGAAGAATGACTAAAAATTTCAAGATTTGTGTACTCTTCAAGAATGTAAAATTCTGGGTTTATAAAGTAAAATAACATAAGTGAGGTCAATTGTAATTGAACCCAAGACATCACATGTAAAGAAGCTAAAAAATAAAGAAAAAAAAAGTTGAAAGAGCTAAGGGGATTCAATCCTAGCTACTGCTTTCGTGAAAAAGTAAAAGGCGATGGGGCTAAGGGGATTCGATCCTAGCTACTATTATTGAGAAATAAGGAAAGGGAAATGGTGCAAAGGGGATTCAAACTCGCGAACTGGAGGTGAATGAAGAGAAAAGTAATTAACCAAATAAACGGGAGGCGTGAAATTCGAACGCACAACCTCCCAAGCATCAGCGAAATTAAATGAAAAAAATAAGGAGACTGTGGGGGTTCAAGCCCACAACCTCCCTATCCAAGCGAGTAATAACTGAATAATCAAAGAGGTTGTAGGGGTTCGAACCCACAACATCTTGGTTTAGGCAAGTAAGGGCCAAAAAAAGACTAACAAAAATTAAAAAGGGATTGTGGGGGTCCGAACCTCAAACCCTTCGGTTAACTAAGAGTAAAACTAAAATAGAAAATTAATCCTTCCATGTAAATGTTGTGATTTAATTTAGAGTTCTAATGTTATTAATATTAGAAATAAAATCAATAAAAAATATAAATGATATTGAATTGATTCAAGATTTGGGTTCCCTTCCTCAAACTTCCGTATTGATACAAAAGTCATACGTGAGTAAAATATCCACGAATAATGCAATATACTTAGGTAAAAAGTCAATATCTTTGCATATATACAAGATACATGAGTCTTTTTCTACATAGTTTTAGGAAAGTACAAATCACTTAGCGTTCTATGAATGAAGTCCCATGGCTTGTATGTATAGACACATAAGTCTAACATACCTTCAATAATAAGTGAACCTAAGATGTATGTAATGAAATGATGAACCCTAGCAGGGTAAGTATGAGTGTAAGATACACTAAGTGGCCAAGTGCATTTGCATATTATGAGATGAACTATGAAATGATCAAATGAACATTCACGTAATAAGAGGTGAGTAAATATGAAAAGCAAAGCTGCTAATAATGAAGAATGTGGTGACAACATGATATGAGGCTAATGTATATGATGAGAGCAATCTGTAATGAGCCTAAGTAAATGTTACACAATACGTACTCACCAATGATAGTGTACGAAAGGAAGAGACCAGTCTCTATGAACGCTCTAATAAAGTATTGAGCTAACACACTTAATACTAATGATGAGATGAGAAATAATCTAATGATCTATGCTGTCCTCATACTAGAAGTCATCTTCCAGGACGTATGAGTTGAATGTAATGGAACTTTATAATGAGCACCGAGAGTCTAGCTATGAGCGGTGATTAATTATTTCGGGAAAGGCGAAGGTTCACACAACTCCCATGAGATGAGACAGTCCGGCTTGCCGTGTATGTGTCTTCATACATCTTATAGTCTTTGACCCTATACTGCAAATATAGGGATCTACCAGGGATAAATTCCCATGTACGCTAGCATGTTTTTGGGTCACTTTGGCCGCTGATACCACCTCTTTTTGGTGTGGGGGAGACATTGGATTTCGCAATGCTCACTTGATCTATGTCGTTTAATGTTAAAGTTCCTAATGAATGAATGAGGAAAACCTCAAATGAAGCACATAATGAAATGAATTATACAAAAGGTGTTAGGATAGGATAATCAAAAGGTGAGATAGACCCAAGTAATGACATTAGGTTATTCTGATCATTACACAGCAAACCCGATGAATGTCTTAAACTATACCATAGGTATAATTGGTGTTCACACTGGCCTATGAATGAAATGAAATGATGTATGTATGTATGAATGGACCAGACACTATGTTTGCTAATTAAGACTCCCTAGTTGAGGTACCATGTGTTGAGCCCTCATTTTGGAAAGTCTGAATATCAAGTCCATGATTCCAAGGTCTCATGGAATATGAAAGAATGATATGAGAGAAGTTATGTGTTATATGTTATGTGCTATGATATATGCTATATGAAGATGTTATGTGTTGTGTGCAATACGATATTTATAATGATGCATGTTATTCTCATGGCATGACCTTCCTAACTCAATTTGGAAAGTTCACTAACTTTCGTAATCTCAATTTGGCGAGTCTACCTACTTGACTTCAAAAAATCATGTCATTAGGAAAGAGTTGTTCTTTCCCATGCATGTCCTTGGTGTGTGCTTGCATATACCCATAATTAGTAAAAGTATGTATTAACCCTATACATGTATACTATTTTTGGTGCACGCACATGTTGGCGATAGAGGTAAGGTTCATTGTTTCAGCTATTCGGACGTCAACATTTATCCGGTGTTTGGTAGGTCCTCATGTTTCAAGGATGCTACTTTTTTACATTCTAGCGTAGTTTTAGAGTTCAGCTGGTGGAACATGTTCCATAGCCTTTCTTTCCTATTTTGGTTCAGAGTTTGTATCGGTACTATTTTGCCAATAAACAATTAATACTTAATAAAAATTTTTTTTCAGTTGCCTATCTCTTTAATGTTAGATGGTTGATGATGAACGATTATGAAATGTTAAGAATATTTATCAAGTATTTTAAAGATCAAAAAGTTTAAAACTTTCCGCTAAAATTAATCTATGTGAGGTATGAATAACTCATGTAGGCTTGGTTGCGACCTCTGAGGGGTTAATGACACCGGTGTCGTATGTGTTCAAGTTTAATAATACTTTATATCCAACTTGATATTCAATTGCACTCCTTTTAAGATCAGCGTATGACTATTTTTATCCGAAGAAATCTTTAAATGATCCTTAATAATTTTTGGGGAGACTTCTCAAAAATCAAATACAATAGGTATGCCCTTGATACAAGGACTCTCGCCATCATCTTGGCCCCTCAGCTATATTACCTGGCCGTAGCCAACGGTACTTTTTACTTCGAGGGAAACGTATGAAAGGATGTAACACCGTGACTTTTGCATCGGAGAGTTCACATGCATAGCTGAGGCATCACACAGGTTAAACCTATAAGAAGTCAATGATCTTTGACCATGTACAATTATGTGTGAACATGTTGGATCTTTAAAAGTCATATTCTCTGACCTACAAGTTATTACTGCATGGTTATAATAAAGCCATTCTATACCTATAACAACATCAAAATTGTTGAAGGGAGTGTCAGTTAAATCAACAGGGAACACTAGGTTTTGAATCACGAAAGGACACTCATGATAAATTAGATTACACAAAACCTAATATACCAAAGGACTTTCAACCAACATGTAATTAAGTCTCACGAATTTCAAATTTTCTGGAAGGACAAGTGATGAATAAATTTAGGGATGCGTATAGCCCAGATAAACAATTTTAACACAAACAAGCCCAATAAGTGAAATTTACCAACATCCATGTCGTATCTATCTTGATCATCCCTCTGCCTCATAGCATAAGTGCGTGCAGTACCCTTTTGTCCACTAACTAGATTAACTATACTTGCACCTGCTGCCTCTGTGTTTCTAGGCCTTACACCTTTATTAATTTGAGGAGTATTAAGAGAAGGCTTATTAACCAAACCTTAAGTTTTCAAGGAAGGACCATTATTAGTATTAGGACAGTCCTTCACTTTATGATTAAAGATCCCACAATTAAAACATGAAACAGAAGCTAACTACAAGTACCAAAATGATTCATTCAAGATTGTAGACAAGTGAGAACGCGAGGCTTGCCTTGACCATAATTTGGAATGCTAACTATAGAAAAATATAATGCTTTTTTGCTTTGTTGAATTTTCCTGTTATATGTAGTAGCCCTAGAATTATCAAACCTTGTGTTTTTTGATGGACCTCAAAATGTGGTCTACGGTTTTTGAATTTGTTTTTATTTCTACTAGCTTCTTCTTTATCAAGTTGTTCCCAAATAAAAGCAGCAGACACTAACATAGAAAAGTTCTCATGTTGCAGGATCGCCAAATTTCTCAAAATTGAATCATTTAAGCCATATTCAAATTTCCTCCACTTATTTTTCCTCTTTAATAGTACCTCCAGCATAACGAGAAAGCCTTAGAAACTTTTGTTCATATTCAGCAATAACAATAAGCAGGTTGTACATACTTCATGCGAATTGCTTAAGAAAATCATCAAAAGTAAGAACAGGTTGTCTTACCTTGGCATTTGGAAAAGTTACCCACCTATCATAAGCATACTTTTGTAATAGTTAAATAACATACTAAAATTTCGCAACATTTAAACACTCCAACAGCTCAAACATCCTCTCCATGCGATATAGCCATTGTTAGGCATCACTGGGATCAATAGTTCGTTCTAACTTCATTGTAACCATTTTCCTCATTTTCAAAAGGTAATCCCATTGGGATCATGAATCTATTAAGCCATTTGGTTTATGAATTCAAACATTTGTTTAAAAGGACTATTCATGGATTCAGTACCATGAATCATGTGAGGATGTGAACCTGCTCCTACACTCGGATAATTTCCCACTTAAGACCCACTTGTATGGGTAACATAGTTATTCTAGATACTTTCTCCAACCCCTTCCAGTGCATGAGATGGGGAACAGTGGTACCTTAACATTCACAGGCATCTATCACAGGGCAGTCGGATGAAGAGGCCATAACTTCATTCCTTTAAAAGGGAAGATCGCATTGCATTAGGGACATGAACATGATACATATGCACTCTACATCCAATAAAAATACATCTAAACATAAAAGTGAACATTAACTCTGAATAGAACCTCTCCGAAGCATACATAGGCTTCTCATTTAATAAACATAACCAACATATAAGGATTTAGTCTAGTAATACTCTCTCAGATTAACCATTTAAACAAAGTAAAATATTTGGGCATAACCCTTAGACAAGTCTATATTGCCACATAGAGCTTACAACAAATATTTCAAGGATAACGAATAAACGAATGTCTTTAGATATTATCAATACCACTAGGGTAGATTGAAAGGCACCATCCTCGAACTTGGAGGACTCACCAATTACTTGGAGCAAGAAGTCCAAGTGTCCTTGCAAAGTGGACTAGATTCTCTTCAATGTATAGAACATACAATGTTGGGAAAAAGGGAAGAAATACGGGTTAGAAAAGTGTGACATCCGGGTTTATCCCCTAGACGTAACCGGCTTCGTTGTCCTTTTTAAAGACTAAGACTAGCCTCTTAGTTACATCATTACATTCATAGTTTAAATTTAGAGGAAAATTTAAAACTCTTCATTACTTCTACTTTGAGGTTTACAATGACATTTACAAATACATAACATATATATATCGAGTATACATACACCATTTGTATAGGAAGGTTACATAGCCTTCTACTTTTATTGCACATAAATATATATAGGATAGAACATAGTCTTCAAAGATTGTTTCATCTCATAACCATCTAACACTATTAGCGATTTGGGTATAGCTCATACATCAATATAAAGAGATCCACATATAGGGTTTATACAATATGTACTCAAATGAATGGAGATAGAATATAAGAGTTGCAGAACTAAAATAAGAACATAACCTCGATATTGGCATCACCCTCGGAAAATGAGGACCTACCCTTCTCGGATGATCAAAGGATCCAAGTATTTGTCAAGAAGCCTTACAAAACACTTAAACTTCCGAACCTAAAATGTTGGGGAAATGGAAGAAATGGGTTAGTACGCCACTTGTACAAAGTATGAGACCATATGAATACATTATCGAAAAATATTATAAGAAAAAGGTCATTTAATAAAGTATGCATTTTTCATTTTAAACCCTTCTTCACATTAGACAAGACCATACCAATAAATATTGCATATTTATTATGTCATAGGCATGTTCATCACAATACTACAACATAATGTCTAGTCAAGTCAACCATTCATACCATAAAAGAATATACAAACTCAAATAACTCTATCATGACGTCATATTAACAATAAACATGAATAAGAGTACATTTCATTTCGAACAAAGAACGAAAATTACCCATGAACCCCTACCAAATCTACAGGTGCAATGACCAAGAAAAGCCCTATAACCTTACAAAATCAAGTAACCCAACAAGAATTATGACTAACATCCTACTTCATATAATATGACATTTAGATAGAGCTTTTGATCTTACTTTAACAACCTAAACCAACACATATTTATAGGTGAACTAATCAACATATAGTATCCAAAGTATGCATGTTCATCATATACATATCATATATCATTATAAGTATAATCATACATAAGAAAATTGTTCTAAGACTCCCGTCAAGGATAACTAGTGCAATGCTTAGGTAGAGTCTCATACCCGTACCAAGAGTAAGCTAGACCCATTAGGTTATCCTAGTTAGACTTCAATCCTTTAATTCATTTACCTTTTTGGAAACATCTTTCCCTAACAGACAAAGACCATATGAGCTAGTTTGGAATCCGGTGTTATAAAACCCTACACCGAAAGAAGAGGGACTACTTTCAAAGGTTGTACCAAAACATAAAACATAGAAACTATGTGGATTCACTAGCTAGTATTCAAATGGTGTCAACATAGTTTAAGAACTAGGAGATATATTTGGGACCCTCTTTATTCTACAAGTGTTGTAGTCTCCAATCTTAAAAGTACTTTAGTGTTGCTACCTTCCCTAAGTTGTAAGGGACACTCCTTACTGTAGTTTACGCGGTGCTAAGCTAGAGACCCTTTTTGAATTATCTTCAAGCCATTAATTATAAATCATAGTTTAGTTTAGCTCATAGGGTCTAACACTTGTATAACATCATCATCATCATAGCTTCATAGAAAGTGTATGAGTATAAGTCCTTTCATTAAAATTCATAAAAAATTCATAAAGGTGAAGTTAACACATTACCGTTTCATATCATGATAAAGCAAATTGATAATCATCACCATCCTTATAACATATACACTTAAATCAACCTCACAAAATAGTCAAGGCATTTCAATTTATCATCATACTACCCTATAGATCCTAATACAAGGACTACTCCAATATAACATCATGAGTTAATCACAATTAACCAAAATTTTGAAGAAAAGGATAGAGATCATATGACTTACCAAGTCTTTTTCATAATTCGTCACCAAGGACTAACAATAAATCCTCAATTCAACCCAATTTGGTTATAAACCATCACACTTTAATAATCAACATGATAACAATTGTAGGAAATGACTACATAAAGATAATAGATTAAGATAAGATACTTAGGTCAATTCAAAACCTAACCTAGATCATCTTCCCAAGAAATAGTATGAAAGACTAATCAGAATTCTAATTTTATCATGATTAATGTAACAACGTCATTTAATAGCAATTTAACTAACAATTAAGTCAATTGAACCAATTGAAACCTATTTCATGTCAATATAAAACCTAGGGTTAATGGCTAAGGGTCCTCATGTACAAGCTTGAATAAACCATCAAGATATCATAATTTAGTTATAATACATTTTAATCTATTCATATTATCCAATAGAAACAATAAAAAACCAATTTATAATATAATTTTCAAAATTGAGAAGAACTCACATGAAAACAAAACTTTTGAAAATACTTTGAAGGAACCCTTTGAGGAAAGAGGTCTCAGAGGTTAATTAGATCTCATACCTAAAAATTTTATGGATATATGATGGTCAATTAGTCCCTTTACAGCACCAAAATTCCTCCCCTAGCTAGTTTTCGATCGTGTCTTCCAATAGGGAGAGAAAGAAGAGAGAAGGAAGAGAGCTAGTTTCGAGTGTTGTAATTAGATTAATTAGAGTTGGGGTCTTTACATGGCAAGTTAAATTAGTTGATTTCCCTTAATACCTAAATAACCATCGAACCCTCAAATTAATTGTTTTAAACTAAGTTAAATCGTGCAGAAAAAACAAGCCACTCACAGATTGAACCTGGTCGACGCCTCGTGTCTTAATCGAAAGACAAGCCACCCTTCGTGTTGCACGTACATAGATGAGTTTAGAGAGTGTTAAAACTATCCCCTTCAATGAATTGTAAGTGTTGGTCGATGGTTTTCACCAATCACTCAACGATTACAACACACGCGTCAGTGCCATTTCGTGGTTCACACTTCCAGGCAGTGTTGACACCAAAGTGAAAATGACCTCCTCAAGGGCCTTTAGTTGGTCCTTGGAGAGTCGTGCAGTATGATTTGACCCTGAATTATATTAAACACACATTAACTACCCTTCCACCAATTTACATATATTTCCGACTCCTAAAAGCTAGTCAAATAGGTTTAGGCACGCTAGTACCTCCTAAAACTAGTTTCCAGAAGTCAGAGACGTTCTTAGATGTTTTGATTCCTAGATTTCCTGAATGACATATATTCATTAAAAAAGTCCTTTAAACAATGTTTAGACCTCGTGACACTTATATTAGTCGTTAAGAAACTTCTTGGATTTTCTAAGTGTTACAAACAAAAGATATGTACTAAGTATGGTTCCTATGCATAAAATAATCAATGCATAAGAAAAGACACAATTTAGTCAAAACCTTACATAATATCAAATAATTTAATATGCACATATAGGTAGCATCATAAGGCAATCCAACATAATATTGACCCAACATATAAGCAACCCAAAGTAATATTGGTGTATTTCCAAGAATAGAAATCCATAACCTTATCAAAAACTAAGTGTCGCATTAAGTTAATTACTACATGCATATAACATAATCTCATACTTTATCATTACATGGTTGATTCATAAGTTCACATAAAACATAACATACATACATGTAACAAACTTAATCATACAACTCACTACTAGAATCTTCCCTTATGATCCCACATATGCAATGTGTAAAAGAAGTCACATACCCTTCATCGCCCTATATAGTACCCTTTAAGATAAACCCTAATTATAGTTCATATACTTGAATTATTCATCTACCTTATTTCATTACGAGAATAAAGTGAAATAATTGACTTGTGACCATGTGAGCTACATGGAATCCGGTGTTATCCTCCCACATCGAAAAAAGGGTTAACACTTGTCGACGGTGTAACCATTCTTACATATGGATCAAAAAAGCTATAAACCTATGCGGGAAAATAGTTAAGGGTCAAGGATATTGCTTCTAGAATCCTTAACTTGCTAAGCGTAGAGTTTCCTATTTCATGAGACAACATATATCCTCAAAATCCGGACTTAAAAAACGTGAAGAAACCCTTGTGGGAGCGCGGACTTACTAAATGTGAGACCTCTATCTCATTTACATGATATTTTGGTGCTTAGCATTTATTCCATTTATTAGTTATCATGATGTTCATGTAAGATCACATACGTCTCTTCTAGACCTCTATGTGAACAGTTCATCATAATAGCTCATATGTATTGATAAGTGAGAACTACCCTTTCACTTTCGAAAACCACATACAAATGAGTAAACCTTTAACTCTAAACTTTATCATAATCATGAAAAGCTACTTTCAATCATACAATAATTATATCTTAACATGCTTGCATACTTCATAATAAGTTCAATAGTCTAGTGTTAAGGATGAGGAATACATGTTATCAACTTCACAACCATACTTTAGATATAGAAGAATTACAATCTAAGTAAATAATGCATCATAATGGAATTCAAGAAGAACCAATCTTCATACTTTTTTGCCCTTTCATCGCCTTGATACTTCAAATACAACGAATTACATAGCCAATGTACACACAAGGTATATTTAATATGTGATACATAGCAATTACTATTCTACATATACATATAGTCATCATCTTTCACAATTACGATAGAATAAAAAGGCATGACGAGTGTAGTGAAGTACAAGAGTTCAAAGGAGAAATCTTGATTCATTAACAACATTTGATCATTAGTTCTTAATTAGTCAACAATAAAAGACTATGATTAATCACAATTCATTAACAAGTACATTTTATAAAAAGAACCCATGTGTTGATTGAAACACTAGTTTTGCAGAAGTTGAATATCATCTTTAAAAGGGCCTCTTGGGGATTGGAATCCCAAGAGTTAAAGAAACCAAACCTTAGTGATGATATTGCAACGTATTTCATATGAAATCCTTGGTGAATTTTTTTATTGAATTGGAGTTGTAGTGTTCCTTCAAAGGAGGTTTGAGTTTGGGAAGAGAGAGACTACAGAGAAGTTATAGAGATGTGGGTTTGGGAAATCATGTGTTGCTAAGTTAGTATGATGAAGGTTAGGCCTTTTATAGTCCGTTAATCCCTAGCCCTTAATTAACCTCCCAAGTAACTAACTAATAAAAATATCCTTTTATAATTTATGCTGTCTAAAACAAACGCAACCTACGAGACCTCCACTTACGGTCAGTAGGTCCATCGATGCCACCATACTGGAAAGGTGTCAATTGGTTTCGAGACCAGAGTTTTTGGGCCTTATAGAAAAATAGCTAAGTGTTCACCTACGAATCAATCGACGGATTGTCAATCAAACGACGGCCCGTCATTTTGTTTTTAGGTGTCCACTATCAAGAGAAAACTTTTTGGGTCAATTGGGAGGGTCCTCTCCAAAGACCCTTTGGGTTGTTCTTCGGGAGTTGTACATGGGTTTTTTGACCCTAAACACACTCTAACACATGTTTAACAACTTCATACATATTTTATTTATTTTCTGACTCTTAAAATCCCATGAAACATGTTAAGGTACGCTAACCTCAATTTCACTAGTCTCTTGGGGTCGTGGACATTTCTTGATTTTTTGAGCCTAATATCAACTAAATAATTTAAATACATCATTTAGGCTTAGAAATAGTGTTTTGAGTCCTAATTCAAGTGAGGATCTAGACCAAGTGATGAACTTTCAAAGTGCTAGATATACGAATCAATGAAGGAGGCTCAAATCCTCAGAAAAGAGGAGATGAGGAGCTAAAAAGAGGCAAGCGCAAGAGAAATAAAAATATAATTAGCCAGATGATGGTTGTGGAAATTTGAGCTGAAAAAATGATTATGAAGATGACCAACCGCTAATTCGAAGGCAGGATAGACTATGAATAACGCCTCAGATTAAGCTAGCAAGGAATCGCCATATCCTACCACCAAAAAAAGAGTAGCCTCAACGCCTCTTGATCAAATTCCAGAACTAGAATAGACTCCTACATTTGCCCCTTTTCATCTAATAGCCCATCCACTTCTATTATTCAACAAATTAAAGGGTGATGTGGAGCGAACCATTATTGAGGAGAAGTTCTTTTTTATGGAGAGCCTAGTAGAAAAATACCTAGAACTCTTGCAAACAGTACACTTCCATGGGTTCTAGCAATTCACGAGGCCTAAAAACCATATATTCCCTCCTAAGTTAGGGAATTTCACACACCCTATGGAGCAGTGGTGCCTAAAACTGAAAAACAGGCAACTGAGTTCAGACCAATTTATTCTGTCACAGTCAGAGGCACAGTAGTAGAATGCCTCGACCTTTGTCTTGCGAGTTTTGTTATCAAGAGCATGTACCAATTAGTTTGGGTAAACATATATTGCGGTCACACCCAGGAACTCTCTTCCTTACTTGTTTTCCCCTTTGTTTTTTCTAATTTTACTACTTGTGACAACACCACTTTCGTGATATTTAACACTTTGGTGTCACACATTGAATTTATTTTGTGTTTAACTCGAGAATTAAACTATCACTATATAGAACGAAATTCATAGTAGCTACAACTTTCACTAACACTCCATAAGGACACGACCCCAACCCTTGGTTGGGAGTCTTTACTAGCTTCGATTAGTAGACACTCAAACTGTAGAGTAGTGTCATTTATCACGAAATATAAACAGATACACATATTGAAGAATCACCATTCTAAGGGTCCGCTCAAGGAAACTAATGGTCTTCGAGTATCGGCCACACCCAGGGTGTTAACTTGGGGCTTGAAAGATAGCAAAGTCATGTTATCAAAAAAAATATAAAAAGGAAAAGGAAAGAAAACCTTGTCAGAAAATTTTCAATGATTTTTAAAGACTATCGACACTTTAAAACTTCTACAACTCCTATATCAACAAATTCAACCCCGAATTGTTCAACCCTTTGTATGTTCCAACACCGATTGTTTCTAGTTTTACTTGTTTTTCGAAAGGCCAGTTTACTAGAGAAGAGGAATTGGGGAGAGTTCTCTTTATAAGTAGAATTATTAACTACTCCTTTATTGGAAGTCATAGAGGATTTAAGATTCTTACAATTTAGGTTGGGGATCAAGTGGTGTCTTGACCATTGAAAGTGTGTTCTCAATATCAAGATTTTCATCTTCTAAAAGGTATGAAATTTGTGAACCCAAATTTCTCCACCATAAAATCCAAATTATCCTCAACAAACTTTCCATAGGATCACTCCCACAAATATGAATATTGGGTGGTATAAAATTCTTTGTGAAAGTTAACATATGAGGAAATATCTCTTTAGACATAGTTCCACTAGATACTCAAATGTGCGAATATCTAAGGCCTTTATCGAGTGACTCAAAACGAATATCATTTTCAAAATTTCCATGAATATCTTGATAAAATCCGAATTGGCGAATATATCAGTACCTACTAATAACAGATAGTATTAAATAATAGTATTAAATAATACTAGTATTTACTGTGTACTAATACTAGTCCTATTAGGATTAGTACTCCTTAATCCTAGTCCTATTAGGATTAGTACTCCAACCTATATCTCCTATATATATATCCCATGTATTCCCTTATTAGGTTAACACTCTTTATACAATCAATATTCCTTCATTGTATCAAGAGCCAGAAAACCTAGATCTTCTTTTCTCTAGGTTTTTTTCTCTCTTTAGGACACCGATCGTTCCCTCTCTTCTCTTGGGCGGCGGCAGCCATGACAACCGAGGTGGATCCTCTCGATTCACTTCCTTCTGGCGTTAAACTCCTTCTCATACATCTTCATGCCCTGATTCCCGAAAAATTATCAGACATAAATTACCCTACATGGAAAATCACCGTTCTTACAGCCCTTGAGGCCAATTACCTTCTCAAATACGTCGATGGAAGCACAGAACCGCCGCCGGCAGTCATCACCACCACGGATAAATAAGAAAAAACCAATACGACCCATGCCGCCTGGAAAGCCGTGGATGGCCAGATCCGATCATGTTTGATTGCGGTCATCTCTCCCACGGTTCAGAAACACGTCCGATTCTACACAACTGCTTCAGCCCTGTGGACGACCCTCGCAACACACTATGCATCAATTTCCCACACTCATATTTTTCAATTGCGTGATCGTCTACACACAATTACCAAAGGCACGAAAACTATGGCGGAGTATGTAGACGAGGTCTCCACCATCATCACAGCCCTCGACACCGTGAATGAAATCATTCCCGAAAAAGATCTCGTCATGTGCATCGTTCGGGGGCTCCCACCAGCTAACTCCTCTATTAAACAGGCGGTTCGCATCAGTCCAACGCCTGTTGACCTGGCTACTCTCTCCTCGTGGCTGAAAAGTGAAGAAATCAACGTGGATCTGGAGAGCAAACTTCTTCTCCGAGAAGCCGCTGTTATGGAGCCGACCACCGCCCTCACTACAAGCCAGAACTATCGCGGGGGGCTTGGTGGCGGCCGACAGTGGAGCCGCAGCGGCTATGGCAGAAAAAGCGGAGGCCGCGGGCGCGGCGGTTGGCAGGGTAGTCGTCCGCGCCGCGACGACGGTCGATGCGGCAAAGAATAACAACCGCACTCCTTGATGGCGGCGGCGCGTGGCACTTACGAGCGGGATCGTCCAACTTGTCAAATATGTTAGAAAACAGGATACACCGCTGCTCGTTGCTGGTTTCGGTATGAGGAGAGCCGAAATAGTGATAATCGTACCAATTATGCATCTGAAACCGGCCCTTTCTCTGAATGGCTGTTGGATACTTGGGCCAACATGCACGTTACTTCTGATCTATCCAAGCTTAACGCTCCAAATCCATATCATGGCTCTAATGGTATTACTGTTGGCAACGGTGATTCCCTTAATATTTCTCACACTTGCACGGGTACCATTAAAACCCCCACCGCTATCTTTCACCTAGGTAACCTTACCCACGTCCCTTCTATTAAATCCAATCTCCTTTCAGTTCACCAATTCACAAAAGACAATAATTGATCACTCTTGTTCACCTCTAATGATTTTCAGATCCTAGACAATACTACTAAGAGGGTGATTTTTCAGGGCCCCTGTGAGCATGGTCTGTACGTTCTTCCTGGCACAAGTTCGTCTGCCCACCCAGTTTCAGAAAGCGCTCCCATGGCTCTGGTGGCTCTTTCGGCTGATGGCCACAGTCTGTTGTGGCACAGTCGTCTGGGTCACCCGTCTACTCAAATAATAAATTCTTGAATGTCTCAATTAGGTTTTCTTCCATTCACGTAAACAATTGTGACTCCTGTTCAATTGCTAAATCTCATAAATTACGTTTTACTTTATCTGAAAAGCGTACTACTGGACCATTTCAACTTATTCATTCTGACCTATGGGATCCTACTGTTGTTCCTTCATTTGCTAGTTTTCGCTATTATATTTCTTTTGTGGATGATTTTACAAAATACACTTGGTTGTACCCACTAAAACACAAATCACAGGCATACACCACCTTTGTCACTTTTGAAAAAATGGTCAAAACACAATTCAATTCTCATGTAAAACTTTTTCGAAGTGACAATGGAAAGGAATATGTCAATAACATCTTTGGCCAGTTTCTGCAATCCCTGGGAATTATACATCAAACCTCCTGTCCATACACTCCCGAACAGAATGGGGTGGCTGAGCGTAAGCATCGCCATCTCATTGAAACGGTGGTTACTCTTCTACATCAAACTCATATTCATGTCTTTTTTTGGGTAGAAGCTCTAGCCACCACAAACTACCTCATTAACAGAATGCCCAGTCACACTCTCTCAAACAAATCACCCTATCAACTCCTTTACCAAGAACTTCCCAATTATACCAACCTCCGCGTCTTTGGGTGTCTTGCCTACCCTTGGCTACGCCCTCATATTACTCACAAATTACAACCCCGATCCCGTCCTTGTATTTTTTTGGGATCATCCTACCTCCAAGGGTTATCGCTGTCTTTACCCACAAACTCATAAAGTCTACATATCTCGTCATGTCAAATTTGTCGAAAATGAGTTTCCCTAAGAGTCTATTTCCTCCTCCACAAATACATCATTCATTGGCGTCCTTCCCATTTTTCCAACATACTTACAGGGTCCCTCACCACCTTCCCCCACACCTCCACCAACTACCCAACCACCCCTCATCACCCCTTCGACCGTCACCCACAATACACCCGCAACCACCACCCACACCCACAACCAACCCGAACAACCCCATACCCACAACATCTCCAGCCCGATCCGTTTTGGGTCCTTCCCGGCCACCCCCGAATCACCACCGCCTGTGCCACTCCCCAATACTCATCCCATGTTAACCCGTGGCAAAGCCAGTATCTTTAAATCCAAAACCTTTCAGGCTACCATACTACCAAATACACCCCTTCCCGATAGTGAACCAACAACCTACTCTGTTGCCTCAAAAAATGCTTATTGGCGTCATGCTATGGATGATGAGTTTAAGGCTTTGACTGATCAGAAAACTTGGATTCTTGTACCAAAGCCCCATGGGCGGCACCCAGTGGGCTGTAAATGGGTGTACAAAATTAAACACAATGCGGATGGCAGTATTTCCAGGTACAACGCTCGTTTGGTTGCTAAAGGCTACAATCAGGAGTATGGGCTTAATTACTCCGAGACATTCAGTCCTGTTATTCGGCAGGAAACCATTCGCTTGCTACTGTCACTCGCCGTGCGCAACAATTGGCTCATCAATCAGTTGGATGTTTCCAATGCTTTTCTTCATGGCATGCTTGATGAAACTATCTACATGACGCAACCACCAGGCTATATTGATCCCCGCTTCCCTCAACATATTTGCAAACTCCAGAAGTCTATGTATGGGCTCAAGCAAGCCCCCCGTGCTTGGTACACACGTCTCAAAACGTTCATCCAGGGACTCGGCTTCATGTGTTGCGTACACGACACGAGTCTGTTTACTCGACATTCAGCACGCGGTACAGTTATTCTTCTTGTCTATGTAGATGATATCATTATTACGGGCTCTACTGCAGCTCTCATTCAGGATGTCACTCGAGCTATGCATACTACCTTCAAAATGAAGGACCTTGGCCCGTTACATTATTTTCTGGGAATGGAGGTTTCTCGGACAGGCAGCGGCTTGTTTCTTCATCAGTCAAAATATGCTCGAGATCTGTTGCAAAAAGCTGGACAGGAAAAAATGCACCAGTCAACCAACACCGATGGCAGTCTCTTCGTCTACGAATGGAGCCGACACCCCCTTTGCCGATATCACCCACTTCCGCAGCCTTATTAGGGCTCTACAGTATCTGGCCATTACCCGTCCTGACATCCAGTTTGCTGTCAACCGAGTTGCTCAGCGCATGCATCAACCAAGAGAACATGATTACCATTGTCTAAAATGCATTTTCAGGTACATTTTTGGCACTCTTGGTCGTGGTTTACTCATTCGACCCGGGGACATGGAGCTTCGAGGTTTCTCAGATTCAGATTAGGCGAATGATAAAAATGACAGAAAATCTACATCGGGGTTTCTCGTTTTTTTGGGGCCGAACCTAATCTCCTGTTGTACAAAAAAACAACCCAAGGTCTCTCGGTCCTCGACTGAAGCTGAATATCGCGCCCTTGCTCTTCTTGTTGTTGAGAACATGTGGGTCACATATATTCTTCGCGAACTCCGCGCCACTCACACTGTTCCTGCTCTCTATTGTGACAACAAATCAACCATCTGTGTGGCCAAGAATTCCATCCTACACACCAGAATGAAGCATGTTGATACCGATTGTCTCTTTGTTCGCGATGAAGTTCAGGCCGGCACCATGACTGTGCAGTATGTACCCACTGAAGAACAACCAGCTGATATTCTCACCAAGCCTCTCCTGAGCCGACAAAGACGATTATCTCGGTTCAAGCTTCCGTTAAGCTTCCGCTCATTTCGACTTGAAGGGGATAGTAACAGATAGTATTAAATAATATTAGTATTTACTGTGTACTAATACTAGTCCTATTAGGATTAGTACTCCTTAATCCTAGTCCTATTAGGATTAGTACTCCTTCCTATATCTCCTATGTATATCTCCCATATATTCCCTTATTAGGTTAACACTCTCAATACATTCTATATTCCTTCACCTACTATATGGCTCGAGAACAAAAGAACCCAACTCCTAAATTGAAGATAATTTAAATGAAGGCTCATAAAATAAGCTAGCTCCAAGTATGGTTATTTTCCATCATCAATCTAATAAGATGGGTCAGGCCTACTAAGCATAGGATCATTCCATATAATGTTTCCTCTTTGATGAACACACTTTCTAATTACTTCATAATTTTCAAAGTACTTTGCAGAACCTTCTCTATAATATACAAAAAATTTTGGTAGAGAAGGTCCACAATTAAGCAGATAGTGTATCTTGACATAATAAGCAAGCCAACAACAAACATAATGAATGGGAAAACATACTCGTATATGGTAAAACTATGAAGAACTTTATATAATATTTAAGCCATGATAAGTCTTTTCTATGACCCAAACCGCAAGGCCAACCCTTCCACCACTCGCAATTAAGCTTGATATCTTGAAAATTTCAGGTTGAATAAAATTCCCTTCTTTAGACAGAAATACAAAAGCACATAACAATTATGACAAAAAGGCTATCAGATAAATCTCATATTTTTGGTGTTTTGCTACAATATTAAAAAAACATCTTGTCTTGAGTACTCGACCATGTGTTCATCTTAGTTGTTATCTCACTTATTGGATTATGAGTACATGACAGATGTTAAGATCTCTTATATTTCCTTGGGGGAGCTAGATCATATTTGAGATCTTTCGTGCACCAAAATTGTATCCATTCATTAATACAAACTCCTATATTATAATTATTTTCCTCTTTAAGATGATGAAAGGAAGCAAATAAAAACTTACAATTTTGAGGAAGAAATATTTCCCTCTTTTCATCAAATCATGTAAGCTCTGTGTAGTTTGGTACCACTTCTTTGTAAGGGACTCCGTTAATTGTCAAGCCACAAAGAAAATAAAATGTCCCAAAGTAATATGGATGTTTCCCCATTCGATATAAGAAATGTGTTTGTTCGATGAAACAAATCCACACAAAAGGCTTGTAAAATATTGGAGTTTCAATCATAAGTAAACGGAGAAGAAAATACAACATCACTAATACAAACATTATTTACAGTTTGCCAATTTTTTTAAGACATCTTCTGTCCTTTCCTAATATCTCGGAATATAGTGATATTTACCTAAATTTTAAAGAGTGCTCACTATTTTTGTACAATGAGGAATTGGTTTCTCAAGATATCACACTTTTGAGGCTTTCTTAGATTTTCGATTGTATTTGGATGTACAACTTCTCAAATGAAGTGTGTACCTCAATTGTTTCCATGGATAAACATAACAACCAATAAAAGAATTCTGGACAAGAAACATAGTATCAATCGTACTATATTTGAGTTTAGAAGAAGGCAAAGTATATTCCAAAAAAACCATTGTTCAAATTGCAAAAGGAATAAAAAAGAGTGTTATATGATGTTGCACAAAAGAATATAAAGGTCGAAAAAAGGGTATTTAAGAAGGGGCGAATAATTTAAGCATAAGGGATCTAGAAAAGCCTCAAGTTAAGGGATGTTCAAGGTGGGGAACGTAAACACACCCTTCACATCTTATATTGAAGTATTCAGGACTTTGTAAAGATTTGATAGTACTATTTTTATTCGAAGCGGGGACGTTAGACGCAAAATTTTTGTAAATACTGAAGTTTGTTAACTATTCGGACCCATTAAAGCCTCAAGAGTAGTATTTCTTTCAAGGCAGGGACATCAAACACATCATTGTAGTAAAGCCTCAACTTGGTTAATCATTCGGTACCTTGTAAATACTTGAGAGTAGTATTTTTATTAAGGCGGGGACGATAAACACGGTATTCTTGAAAAGCTTCAAGTATGTTAAGTATTTGTGACCTTGCAAAGACTAGTGAGTATTAATTTTTCAAGGGTGGGACATTAGCACGGTATTCTACTAATGCTTCAAATTAGTGATTATTATGGCAGGGATGTTAAACACGTACCTTCACACCTCAAGATCAAACATTCCTGTTGTAATAAAGTTCTCCATTACTTAGCCTCCGTAAAATACAAATATTATTTATGTTCTCTAAAAAGACAGACACACAAAAAAGGAATAGAGCAATACGAAAAACAAAACAAAAAAAAAATATATGTCCCTCAACGATCTTTAAAAAGGAAAGTATGCAATTGTTGAATATTGAGAATCAAAAATAAAATGATAGCATGCCTTTATTTTTAGAGGATAAGTTGGGGTGAAAAATCCTTTTTATACGTTAAGTATAATTACTTTTTAATGGAAATTATTTTAACAACATTAAGAATTAAATCATACTCTTGGTTTAATTACAATTTTCCTAGGTTGCTAGGACAATTTCAAGGATATATACATGAAATTGAGCTGGATTACAATACCTAGTTCAATCGCACTTTTTTATTTTAATAAGATAGTAAATTATAAAATAAAATAAGGAGTAATATCTCTTTGCCCTGAGTAGTTCTCGTGAAAAGGAAGAAAGGATAAAATCATCCCCCTTATCGTAATTAACTATGTAAATGTACAAGTAATATAGAAATAAATATATTTAAGTATTGGATGCCTAGGCCGAAAGGTTCAATTCTTTTTATATATATTGAATGGGGTTTGGGAAGAAATATCTCATCTTTATTTGTTGACTTGGTCAACAAGTGAGGATATGTGCCCACCATTTACTTGTTTGGTAAAATTATGTCATTCTAATTATGTAGGAGTAGAACCTTAACTAAACAAGTTCAAATACATAATACTTCATTATTATGCATTGGATACATCGTGTATGTCTTCAAACAAACATATATTTTTGGACAAGAGTTGAAGCAAGTGGCATTTGTAATCATTTAAATTTTACGAAAAATAAATATATAAAATGATCATAATTATTATAAATTCGTAAATATATTAGTTCAAATAAATATTATGTATTAATATAATTGGGCTAATTTTTAAAATCAAATAAATATGATATCAATTTAATTGACTTGGGCTACAATAGAAATGCTTGATTTCACCTCATCCTAGAGGTCCATTTTTTTGTGCCACATGGAAAATAACATGACATGAGAAGTGAAACAAGAAGCCAATAGGATCATTACATGTGTCAAAGAGGAGAAGCCCGCTCCATAAAGTTCATAAACCATGACACTTAAATTTGATTGGGCAAAGAAAATCATGTTCCAATCGCAACCCTACTATTATAATACTACAAATATGGATCCTCATAATTGAAAAAGGGGATAGAAAAAATTCTAAACAAATAGCTAGAGAAAATTTTTGGTAAAAATGCTAGAAAACTCTCAATAAAGCTAGAAGTTTAAGAATTCAAGCATTCAAGTTTAAGAAGGATCAAGACTAAGCCCATCAGATTCAAGAACAATCTTGAAACCATTGAATTCAAGTAAAAGTCAAGATCAAGATAAAATTCAATTTTTAAGCGCATCGGAGATTCAAGAACAAGATTTAAAGCTCTTAATTTACATTTTAAAATGCGAATTTTGATGAAAAATTAAGATTGTAACACTCGCAATTTTAAATAATGCATACGATAGTCTAGAAATAAAGAATACACATGTTTCAGTGATGCAAAATAAATAAACAAAAATAACAGATCTAGTGTAATCCCACAAGTGGGGTCAGGGAGGGTGGTGTCTAGGCAGCTTTACCCATACGTTGGGAAGGGAGAGAGGATATTGACACAATGAAGCAATCAACAAGAAAAATAAAGCGTGTTGCATATTCAAATACATGTAATAGATAAACACACGAACTCAATTACACATAAAATATTAACATAGGAATAGGATAAAAAAAACAACGATAGTGAGATAAAGATATAAATAATTACTCAAAGTCACTCAGGAAAATCTAAAATGTACCATATAATAAGAATGTGATGTATATTGAAACTCATATCCATGACAATTGTATTATATTTCGTAATTAACCTTCTATAATGTGCTTATGACTCTTTTTATTTGAAGGTTCTAATAAATTCCCTGTTCTACATTTACGGCCCTTGACAGCCCTTTAATATAAGATTTCTTTGTTTGTCGATATTGAATTGAATTTGGTACCATGTATATCATCTAGATTATTTTTAAAGAAGATATTGTAGTTGCTTTGAATGTAGAGCGTAGAGATATTATTGGGCAATCTCTGAATTTGTAGAATCTATTGGGGAATCCCCTTCCACGCACGACTCTGCTATATCTACAATAGTGGGTCTTATTTTGATGAGGGAAAAAACTTTTTGAACGGCATCTCGGTGAGAGAGGACTGCAAACCACGAACCATAAGACAAATACCTAAATGCTAATACAAACTTCTCCCACATACACTTATAATATGAGGAGGGGGGGGGGGACTATGCCACCACTTTTACCAAAGGATCCCACACACCAAACATCCCCCCAAAAAACCTAACCCTTAAGGTTAAAAGATCCAATAGGCTACCACAGGAAGTAATCTTCACCTGTAACCGTAGGAAAATATAAAGTTATTTGAAATTCCTAGAGGACTTTCCATGCTATTGGTTCCTAAATTCCATGAACCTCTAAATTGCTAACTCGAATAAAAATGAGTGAAGCCATGGTTTCATTTCAAAGAATTAGAAGATATATTTCTCCAAAGTATTAGAGGGTAATATCCAATTAGAGTGAAGGTTGGGTCTATTTTAGTTGCATTTTCCTCATCTCAAACTTGAGGTTGTTGCGAATGTTATGCAACATATTTTGCACCATATTTGTAGTTCGGAAGAGAGGAAGGACGCTCTTTTGCACAAACGAAGTGAACTAAATTTACTTATCGCCCTCATAGTTTAGAATTCCCAGAGTAAGTAGAATAGAAAATTTTGTGAACTTTCTTTTTTGTTTTAGAAGGTTGAAATAAGCATCGACAGGATTGATATAGGGTGTTGTTTGTCTTTTTTAATGGAGATCTACTATGATGCCTACAAGATATAGACCTCCATCTATGGTCATTATTATGAAATGCAAAAAGCCCAACAAAAATCTAAAAGTCATTGGAATTTTGCAATGTACAAATAACATGTGGGCTTTGATGAAAATGATGCAAGGGATAAAAAAAATACCATTATGCATACATTTACTCCAAGTCTAGTAATTATTGGCAAACTTACACAAAAGGGCCAGTTTATCGTCTTCTTTTATTGAAAAAATTGCCAAATTAGACATTAGACCTACCCTTCTTCTTCCGACCAATTTGTCTATGAATGACTTCTTTTCCTCCTTATATTTATCACTCTACTTCGTCATCGTCTTTTTTTAAAAAAATTGACGCATTGAATAAGTTATTCATAAAGCGAATTAATATCTATGATCTGGAAGTCTTTGTAGGTGATTTTGAGTTTGATATGAGTTGAATATTTAATGTATACTTAATGGTTAGTTGAGATACTTTTCATCTTTTTGAGTGTATCTTAATTAAAAGTCGGTGTATAAAATATGTATAGGTAGGCTATATTGTATAGATAGGGGTCATTTTGTTAAGAACATGTTATCCCATTATCCTAGGTTAGCTATATTGGAGAACCTATCTTACCATGTATATGGAATAACTTGTACCATTACTATGATATAAAAATTGGGATAAGTTATCCCTAACGTAGAACTAAAACAAGATAAAACAAACTTTATCTTATCACTATTTGTTTCTGACTCTCAAACCAAACGACCCCTTAGTGTATTGCTTTCTATGAATTTTGGTTGTATATTATATAAATAAAATATGGTTATTTCTATAGCCTTCTTGGATAGCCTTCTTTTAAGTACTTTTAAGCTAAAACAACTTTTTAAATTGTTTAGTATGGTTTGGGAAAGTTAAATAAGTGTGTATAAGCACTTAATTTTAATCTACAATGACAAAAATAAACAAAAACCCATAAATATTATTTGTAACTTATGGTTTTTGGCTTATACGTCAAAAAGGAAATGCCAAGCAAAACAAGCTCTTACTAATAAATAATGATTTTATTTTATATATTTGAAACTAGCCTATAATTATTATTATGAATGACAAATATAAGAACAAACAAATTGATTTTTTTGTATGATAGAGTTAAATGTCAATCTTTTAGTGTCACATCTTTATAATGGTACATTGTCAATAAGAAGTATGCGTTAGATTCTTGATGTTGACATTGAAGCGCAAATTTTGCAATGCAAAACGCTCAACACATTTTGACACTCACTTTAGGGCTCAAGCGTGCTATACAAACTATGATTGTTTGGATTCATTAATTGTGTTTGCCTATATGGAAAAAAACATAATTGAAAATGTTGACTAGTATTACAGAATCATAGTTGTATAATAAATATAGATAATATAGGTGATTTTCGAGCATCTTAATATCCACTTGTCATAGTTAGATTGCTCCGAATATCCTGTTTCACTAGTTAGAATTCTCGCTACATGTAATTATATCATTATACTCTTTTAGAAATATATATATATATTATTACCACAGCTTGTCTCAATTACATGGTATCTGAGCCATTAGCGCTCATTTTTTATGCTCAAGAATTACACAGGTGTTCTGGTTGTTGATGAAAAAGACTCGACAATTTGGGTCACCCAATATTAGGGTGGCAGCGACTGAGTTACAGGCTCCTACCCCCGCCTTTCAACTATATCTTACGCTCTATCTCGACGGTAATATTTATCACAACCTGCTAATCTCTTCAATAATTTTAAGTTAGAAATTGGTGTGCGTTGCTAATCTCCTAAATATCTTTCTCGATATGCTATTCTCTATTTACATGTGTTCTTTGTTGTTTGAGACCTGGTTTTTTTTATTATGTTAACAATTATAATAATTTTAATGTGAGAGTAAAATATTCTGATACATTTAATTTTGTTAATATTTGGTTGATCATAAAATAAAAACTTCTATTTGTAAGATCTCCAATATTTGACAACCACAGTGGGACAACTGAATGTTATGAAACGTTATTGGTTTGGGTTGTTGTATATGTGATCCATGCTCCCTTTTCTCCTTAAAATCATTGAATGTTTTATAGGATTTCTTCAGTTTATGTGAATTTTATTGTAGTTGGATTTTCAGACCTATTATTTTTGAGAAAAATGATTGATTACAAAAGTCAAAGATCTCAACTTGTTGCTTTTGTTTACAAATGAATGCACTTCAGTTAATACCTTTGTAGAGTCACATAACATATGTTTTCTCATCTATCTACATAAATGGATGATTGATTCAGGTGCGAGAAATCATATGAAGAGTAATCCATTTTTCTAGCTCATAATCGCATAAAGGACCCTCCAGCCACTTTAGCTGCTGGATCAACTTGTAATAGTGTTGAATTTGGGACAATTAAACAAACCTCCTCTATTAAACAGTCATCTTTAATAAGTTTTCCAAAATTGGCTTTTAATTTTATTTCTTTCAATAAACTTACTGGGACACTTAATTGTTATATCTTTTTTTCCAAATCATTTTTTGATTTGAGATCTTATGACGAATTAGGTTATCGGTATAGGCCATATTTATGATGATATCAACATTCTTCATGAATAATATCCTTGATTAGGTGCCTTATCTACTATCATGTATCCATTTGAAGCATATTGTCGATTATGTCATCGTTCTCTGCCTCTGTTAAAGAATATATGTCCTCAGTTTCAAAATGTTTCTTCATTGGAGTCTGAGTCATGCTTATTTGCAAAATATTATCTCATATTGTTACCATCAAGGGTTAATAAGGGAGTTTAGTTGGCATTTGAGTTTATTCATTCTTATTTTTCGGGACCGTGTCCTGTGATTCTTATATAGGGCACATGGATTTTGTCAGTTTTTTGGATGATTTCTCTTGAATGACTTGGATTTATTTTATGAAGAGTCGCTTTGAACTGTGTACTCATTTTTGTGCCTTCTATGCTGAAGTGAAAACTCAATATAATGTTTAGGTACGTAAATCTAATGAGTGATAACACCAAAGAATATAGGTTAGAATTGTTAGGATTGTATATGAAACAACATGGTATTCTACACAAGTCTTCATATATTGATACACTCTCTCAAAATGGAGTTGCTGAGAAGAAGAACATGTATTTTCTTTAAACATCTCGGACACACTTGTTTTGAATGAAAGTCCCCAAACCGTTTATGGTTGATGCTTGGGTAATATGGGAAAGTCTATCATTTAATGTAGTTTTGTATTGGTTGAAGTAAAGTCCTAGGGCTTGTTTTAGCAAATTAAGTGAGGTAGTTCAAGTTTTTGGATTGAAAATGAGTAGATATGATCACTCGATCTTCTACCGGCAATCTTTAGTTGGAACTATCCTCCTTGTTGTATATGTGATGATAATTAATCACAAGAAATGATTATGTGGTGATCTCTTCCCTCAAGAATTTTTTACATACTAGTTTAAAAATGATGAACTCAGGCTAGTTAAAATACTTTTTGATAATAATAGAAAAAAAAGTAAAATTTTCTATCTAAGAGGAAATATATTCTTCACTTACTTGCACACACGCGAAAGTTAGCAGTCAAACCTTGCATAACTAATATGGTTCCAAATGTGCATATTATGAAAGATAATGACCATCCTCTTAAATATCAAAGGAGGTATAGAAGGTCCGTTGAGATGATATACTACCTTACACGGACTCGTCTAGATATTGCTTTTTTAGTATGTTTTGTTAGCCAATTTGTGTCTTCACCTACTATAAACATTGGAAAGCTTTGGAACTTATTTTTTGTTACCTGAAAGGTGCTCTTTGAGTTGGTGTATATATAGCCAACGGGGACATACTCGTGTTGAGTGTTCTGCATATGCTAATTGGACTGGATCCAAAATTGAAAGAAGATCTACTATCTGTTATTGTGTCTTTGTTGGAGGAAATCATGGAGAAGATAGAAGCAAAATGTTGTATGTTGATTTAGTAATGAATTAGAGTATAGAGCAATGTCACAATCAATGTGCGAGATTATGTGGATACATCACCTTTTAACTAAGATTGTGTAAAGGCATTATACACCAGTAAAACTTTAGTGTGATAATCAAGCTACTCTTTATATTTCATCAAATCTGATGTACAACGAATGAACTAACATATTGAGATTTAATGTCAATTTATTGATGAGAAGATTATGGAAAATGTGATTTCCACTAGCTATGTAAAGACATGAGAACAACTAGATGATTTGTTCATAAAAGTGTTGAATGAGACTCGAGTTAATTATCTTTGTAACAAGCTTGGACTAGCAAATATCTATGCTCCAGCTTGAGGGGGAGTGTTACAGAATCATAATCATATAATAAATATAGTTAATATAGATTATTGTCTAGGATATGAATATCCAGTTACAATAGTTAGATTGCTCTGAATATCTAGTTGCTATAGTTAGACTGCTCTGTACATGTATTTATATCATTGTACTCTTTGAAAAATATAGATATTATTCTCCATATCTTTTCTCAATTCTATATACCTATGGTAATATAATAATAAAGATTTCTTTCCTATAAATGTGTTGAAAATGCTATTCTTTTCATTTTTTCTTTTTATAGCGGAGAATGTCTCACGTTACGACAAGCATGTTATTAGAAAACTCTAATTTTGCTTCCTTTTCCTTGATAACTAGAAATGAACCTTAACGAGTTGACCAAAAGCACCTAGACTTTATTACTTCCCCTTCATGAATTGCAAAACAAATGTATCATATGATTTTAACTTTAAAGAACCTTGTGAATTCCATTGCATTCTTTTTAACTTTTTTGAATAAAATGCAATATGATTTTAATTCTATGTAGAATCCATTACATAGTAGAAAAGGTAGTGAATACTGTACCTACATATATCTCCTTCACTTCTACTATTTGTAAACAAAGAAATGTGTCTATAACATAACGCCAGTAACTTATATTTTTATGTATCGCATACCACTACTACCATATGAATTTTTGTTCTCAGTGTATGATCTAGTGTCACAGTTTATGCAGCCTCAGTTTCTTGCAGGTGGGGAGTGGTCAGCTCCGATATGATGATTGCTTGGGAAATTTGAGATCCTGTAGCAACTTACAAAATAGTGCTACCTCATTCGCAATAAACATTTTTCACTTCCTTCAAGACATATTTAATGCATCTTTAATATTTTGATATAAAATGCTCATGGATAAAGTTTATACCGGTCTTGATTCTTTTTATGACCTGGGCTATGATAAAGAAGGGGTTATGGAGATGACTTACGAAAGGAAGACAGTGCATCTACTATTGTCCACAAGTTGCTCAGATCATCAAAACCTTAACAGTTGTGTCTCACATATGCTCATAACATACTTGGTGTAGTTGCACTTTTTAGAGTTTTTCGGACCCATAAGCTTAGTAGGTTGATGTTGGTATCCTTTTATTTAAAACGACTATGTTTAAGAACTTCCTTGGAAGTATGTTGTTGTCAATAATCAAGGGGTATATGACATTTAAGCTCCATTTGGTTGATTTTTCCAAATTTTAGTGATGTAATCTAGTTCATGAGTTTCTACAACCATTGCTCGATAATGTATTTTTGAGCTTTATCGAGCAACCTTATTTTCTGTCTTACCCTTCAAGGATAAAAAACTACCTCCTACTAAAACACAATATCCAAATCATGGACCAACTATGATTGGGTTATCTTGCCCAGTCACTTTTATCTATCAAGTAATATGTTTATGACATTGATCATCGAAGAGCATTCATATACCCCAAATTCATTTTAGATACGCAAACTACAAACAATTGTATCCCATTGTTTACTACTACGAAGCCATAAACTATAATTCAAGACTCAAAAGAAAAGAATGTAAGGTCTAGTCACTATAATTTAACATTTT
Organism: Solanum arcanum; assembly: GCA_027789145.1. NCBI lineage: Eukaryota > Viridiplantae > Streptophyta > Magnoliopsida > Solanales > Solanaceae > Solanum > Solanum arcanum. The sequence goes on from CM050943.1 coordinate 29,320,219, forward strand.
CACTATCCATCTAAACCTTCTAGAATCGTTGAGTAGCTTTCCCTGCCACTACATCCCATCTTTCTTGTCTCTTCATCAATGGCCAAGGCACATATGCATTGCAAAATAATGATATTTAATCTAAATTGAGCAACCTCAGTATCTTGATAAATATTTTAGTCTACCGAGGTCTTCAGTTTTGAAATACTAAAAGAAAATTTACTTCAAATTTTTGATACTGTTCTGTGCATTGATATTTATACTGATTACGCCAACTTAAACCACCACATATAACTGCAAATTAGATGCAATATATTGCTAAAACATGGAGCAATTAACTTCACCACGAGTCATTCAAAAATCATAAATTACTTGTTGAACTCCCCAAATCAACTTCAAGAAGATTGTTTCAAACCTTAGAGTAACATGCACAATAGACATACAAGGACAATAAACTCCCTCGGCTAATATATCATGTGGTAAAACATATTAATGTTAAACTGATGCAAACACAAATGAAATATAACAACCATATATATAAAAAAAAAGTAAGGTATATGGTATTTCAGCCAAGTCAGAGAAATTATCATTCTAATCCCATCCTAAATATCTTAACATATCCTTTGGCAAAAGTAAAATTGGAAAACATAGATATGTCAAAAAATAGCGCAGTGGTAAATAGAAATTGTTCAAATGTTTTACAAAATATATTGATTGTTTCAAAATTATGTTTCATTATTCAATGAGTAATTCATCAAAATAATAGCTAGAATAAGATCACGCAGAGGCACATGGTACTATCGCGGTCGCTAGAATACTGTGTCTAGACTTATGTGAATTATTTTGTAACCAATAATGTAAGTTAAGATTTATTCGCCTGAGGTTTCTGGACTTCGAGGTTGTGTTGGGTTTTGCACAACACCAAAGAAGACACAGATAGTTGTGAGTAATCATTGGAATTTGTACGGTGACTGGTGATTTTACATGAATGAGGAACACCGATACTATTTTTTTAAAGTTTAGTAAAGAAGTTCACAAGACCACACTTTGTGTTAATCGTGTCGGAGTTTCCTTTCATTATCAACATAGCCAATTTTTTATGATCTAATTGTGTTGGCATACTTTTTTTCGATGAATATTAATAAGGTGTTTTATATGAAAATTTCCCCAATAGTTTATATAGTACATTTTGTCGGATAAAGAAATTATCAAAATCTTTCTTAGTCCATGGGATGGTGGATTCTCTATTATCTAATAGTTTGAATTATAATACGTTTGGTTTATCTGTGATAGTGGTGTTATATACGGTTGTTATGTAGTTCTTCGTTGTAGAGGGAGTTTTAATGGGTTGACCAGCAAATGGTGGTGGCTTGTTGCTGGCCGGCATTGCCATATCAGCTATTCTACAGATATTAGGGTCACAATTATAGTATTTCTCTGGGACAGTATTTTACTCAATAGTAAGGTATGAGACTGTATAAACCCTTAGGGTGACACAGCGGTCTGGGCTTGGGAATTCCTTTTGGAAATAATGCGTCAATGTTTTGTCTTCCCAAATTTCTCGTAGTTTTTAAGATGTTTCATTAGAATTTCGTAGTACATATATCTATTAAATTGTGATACATGTATTTAGTTATTTGTGGAAGACATTTTGTTTTCTATTTTGAGTATAACAAATATTGATGTACTAAATGATTGTAATCATCTCAAGTGGCCTTAAGTAGCCTAGAATAAACTTGAGCATTCTCTAAAGATACTATTTTCTTCACATATTTCCTACAAATTCGTATCAAGAGTAGATTTTCGTTCTTAATCTACGGTGAGGTGAAGAAAAATAATATGGCATCCAAAATAAATGAAGTTATTGAGAACACATTAGAAAGCTTAAGGTTTGTGCACTATAGTTGCAAATGGCTTTGAAGAGCCAGACAATGATGGTGATTTGACAGCAGTAGAGATAAAAAAATCTTGAGGCTAAGTATCGTCAAGATGCAAAACCTTGAGAAAAATCCAAATGAGAGCCTCAAGGACATATTTGGCAAAAAATTCTATTTGTGAGACTTCAAAGAGAGGGTGGCATTGCTTCAAAAGTCAGGTGTATGGTGAAGAAAAAGTATAAATCTTCAAACTGTTAGAAGAGTGTTTGAAAATTTAAAGATGAGAGACTCAGAAAAAAATGATAAATGTTGCACAAGAGTAATGAATATTGTTAATAAAATTAGTGATACAATTCTAACCAACAAGTTGTGAAAAAGATTCTAATTAGTGTAACAAATAACACTACTAAAAAAGGCCAAAAAAAGACCTAGAAATGGAGACCTCAAAAATAGGTCAATAATAAGAGACCTCATGAGGTCGCCATTTAAATTAATATCTTTTAATTTTTTTAAAATGTAGGAGAGACCTCGTGAGGTCAATTTAATGAATATTTTTTTTTACCTGACTTATTTAATAATTTTAAAATTTTAATCTAATTCTCATAAAATTAGAGACCTCATGAGGTCTCTAATTTTTTAACTATTCAATTAAATTAAATTATTATTTTTAATTTAACAAGTAGAGACCTCATGAGGTCTATACTTGTTAAATTAAAAATAATAATTTAATTTAATTGAATATTTAAAAAGTTAGAGACCTCATGAGGTCTCTTAAACAAAACCAAAAACCTAGCCAAAATTAAAATAACTCTCTTTTTTCCCTCTCTCTTAATTTTTCGTCGACCACCTCTCACTCTTTCTCACTGACCTCGTCGACCCTCTCTCTGTATCGTCTCTCTTTCTCGTCGACCCTCTCTTTCTGTATCGACCCTCTGTCTCTGTATTGTCCCTCTCTCTCTCATCGCTCATCGCCAGCTCTCCGCCGCCAGCAGTCGTGCTTCAGCAGGTGGAGGTCGCGCCGCCTCAATCTCCGCCATTTGCAGTCGCCTCAGCAGCAGCGTTCCCACTCCAGGTAAATTTATTTATTTTTGGTTATTGAAACTAAATGTATTAGATCATTGAGATGAGGTGTTTGAGGTTCATTTGATTGTATTATTATATATTTATATCTTATTGTGATATTGTAACTTTGCACATATACTTATGATGTTATGAATTTATAATATGTGATTTTTACTCTTTAACATCTCTTTTTTCATCAAACAAAAGCAATATTGGGAACTTGTGAAGTGAAAATTGTTTTTTTTTTCAATTAATAAGAGTTTGGGATCCTGAAAATGCATCAAAAATTATGGGGATTCTTCTAATGCAAGACCATGGCGAGAAAGAAATGATTAGATTAGCTTTTGGTCCAGAATCATTAGTTCACTCAGTGATTCTTAAAGCAAGAAAGGAGCTTGGTGTTTCTTCAAACTCACCTTGTACACCTTCAACTCCTTCTTCACCTTCACCTTTTGGTGGTTCAATGTATTTTTCAAGGCAGAATTCTTCTTCTTCAGCTACTTCTAGTAGGATTCTTGGGGGTCTTAGCCTTCCTTCACCTCTTAATATTACTAGTAACAATAACCACTCTTCAAATGTTTCTGCTTCTTGGAGTACTAGTCCTAGTTTCTCTGAGTTTCAAGAAGCTGATCTTGTTAGTCCTAGTGCTTCAAACATCTCATATACTGCTGCTACTACTACTAATGGAATGACCAATTCCACCATGAATTCCTAAGCTCCTCCTTTTTATTGCAATGGAGAAGTAGACTTGATATATGAGTTTCAACTACAGGACCAGCTTTCTTTCATGAATGATGGGTCACCATCCTTGGGGCCTAAGAATCCTGATATTTATTACCACCCCCCTGTTTCCTTCTCAATGTTTTTATGGTATTAAAAAAAATTGGAACTTTGGACTGATTCTTGATGTGAAATTTCTACAGGGAAGCTGCTGCATTGATGATGGATTATGACATGCACAAATTGAGCAAAAAGTCGTTTTGAAAGAGGGGATTTTGGACTGAATGGTGGAGTTGGAATAACAAATCCAGGTTCAAGGCAAATTGACTTGACATTTCCAGCTGATAGTACTTTCAAAGAAGAGGATGTTTCCAATTATTTCAGGTATTATTGGTTTGAAAAATTCAATGTATTAAAGTTGTTCCCCTCATTTTGAAGTTTTGGTTTCTTTAATCTTGTTATTCTTGATTTTCTAGCACTTATGGGCCAGTTCAAGATGTGAGGATTCCATATAGGCAAAAGAGGATGTTTGGTTTTTTTACATTTGTTTATTCGGAGACTGTGAAGACCATTCTTGCCATAGGAAATCCTCATTTTTTATGTGATGCTAGGGTGCTTGTCAAGCCTTACAAAGAGAAGGGCAAAGTCCCATAGAATTTTAGGTATTAATACTTTTTATCACAACTACTTACTTATTGTGAAGTTTATATTCTTTATATTGATTAATTTGATGTTGGGATTGAAATTAAAGGAAGCAACACCAATAGCAGTTGGAGAGGGGAGAATTCACTGGATGCGGTAGTCCTACTGGTCTGGACTCTAGTGATCCTTATGATCTTCAGCTTGGTAAGTAACAACATTTTGGAATGTGATGGCTCCTCAAAAGTTTCAACTTTTAATGCTCTACTTTACTTATTGTGATTTACTAGGTGCAATAATGTTTTACAATACTCAAGATGCGCTGTGGAGGAGAAAATTGGAAGAACAAGCTGATCTGCAACAGGAAATTGAGCTCCAAAGCAGGAGATTACTGAATTTACAGCTTCTTGATGTCAAAAGGAGAAACCATCATCGTGCCCTTTCCATGAGTGCTGTTATTCCATCCCCACCGCATTCTCCAGTCTTCTTCAATCAAAATATGGTTCGCTCCACAGACTTTGGCAGCCGAGAAGGTATATCTTGAGTTTTGCTTCAATAGTCCAGATAGATATTGCACTCAATTGAAATGGGTGGCATAGTTAATAGAAATGAGGTTTTAGGCTAAAAGTTGAGAATGAAGATGTTGATATTTGATGTTTGTTTTGTTGCAGAGAATGGTTTTGCACTCAATTGTGGATCATTTTGTTAACTTTATAATTTTGTGATGGGAATTATTTGTTTTGTGAATACATGATAACGTTGGAATGTATTATATAACTTATGGATATCATGGTTTTTGTTTAATATATAATTATGTTGAAGTGAGTTGCAATTGAGTTGATAAGAGAATATTTAGTAAATGTATTGCTTCAATTGAGTTTTTGAAGCTCTTTGAGTTTGATTTGGGTACTGAATCAAAATGATAAGTGATGAGAAGCCGCAGAAATAATAATTTTCTGCCAGTTTTTTTCCAGAAAAAGAGACCTCATGAGGTTTCTTTTTTGCATTAATTATGTAGATATTTCATAATAGAGACCTCATGAGGTCTCTTTTTTGCATTAATTTTTCCAGATATTTCATAATAGAGACCTCATGAGGTCTCTATTTACCATTTTCTATTTTAAAAATGCAGAAAAGAGACTCATGAGGTCTCCCTTTTGTATTAATTTTTTCAGCAATTTCATAATAGAGACCTCATCAAGTCTCTAATTAACATTTTATATTTTATAAATGCAGAAAAGAGACCTCATGAGGTCTCTCCTTTAAAATAATATAAAATTAAATTAAATAATATCTTAGCGACCTAATGAGGTCTCTTTATTAAAATATAAATTTAAATAATATAATAAAATTGTGACGTCATGAGGTCTCTATATAAAATATATAAAATTAAATTAAATGATATAATAGTGACATCATGAGGTCTCTTTTTTGTAAAAAATCAGAAAATTTGTTGGTGACCTCGTGAGGTCTCCGTTTGGCGACCTCATGAGGTGTTTGTAAAAAAGTGACCTGCATTTTACTGACCTACCGTTGAGGTCTCTTTTTCGGTCTCTTTTTCCTGAAAAGAGACCTCGTGAGGTCTCTTTTCTAGGTCTCTTTTTTGCCTTTTTTTAGTAGTGATATAAGTATGATAAATTGTTTCTATCATTGAGCAGACGAAAGATCTTTCTATGCTTTCCATAAAAGAGCTTGTTGGATCATTTCGTGCCCATGTGAATCGAATACATTTTCGTGATGATCAACTCAATGAGATGGCTTTCCAGTCAAACAAATGAGATTACTAAAAAGTTCTCAAAATAATCAACGGAAAAAGAATTACAAGCAAAAAAAAAGCAGGATCATGTGGTTCATCCAAGAATGTTGAAGAAAAAGGTGAGGAAAACTCTAGTCTTTTTTGTAAAGTTTGCAAAAAGAGTAATCACAATGCAGAAAAATGTTGGCACAAAGTCAAGCCCCAATGTAACTTTTGTAAAAAGTTTGGCCCCGTTGAAAAGGATTGCTAGCAAAAGATACGGGAGCAAGCAAATTTTTGTGAAAAACAGGAGGAAGAAAGGGAAGAAAACCTTTTCTTTGCCTCTAAATATGATGCTTCAAGAAAAAGTAATGAATGATTTCTTGATAGTGGTTGTAGTAATGACATGACTGCAGATGAAAATAATTTGCTCTCAATTAATAATAGCATCACTACTAAAGTGAGAATAGGGAATGGAGCATTACTTAATACGAAAAGTAAAGATACAATTTCGATCAACATGAACGGAAGCGGTAAGCAAATTCATGATGTTCTTTATGTTGTTGACTTGGAAGAAATTTGCTTAGTGTTGGTCAACACAAGGAAAATGGTTATTCTCTTGTGTTTAGAGAATATTATTGCAGGATTTATGATAAAACGTAGTGAAATTAAGTCATCGTTGAAGTAAAGATGATAAAAGAAACTTCCCTTTGAAATTTCATTAAAATGCATTAAAAATAAAATTGTAGATGATTCATGGCTTTGGCATAAAAGATTATCGCTTGAATTTTCATGGTTTGAAGCTTCTCATGCAAAAGGACATGGTGCAAGACCTTCCTAAGATACATACTTAGGTGGATCTATGTGAAAAGTTGTATAATGTAAAATCAACATACTAAGTCTTTTAAAAAAGGGGTGTCTTGGAGAGCAAGTTTAATTATGGAGCGAATCCATACCGACATTTGTGGACCAATGAAGAATCCATCTCTTGAAAGTCAAAGGTATTTTCTATTATTTATTGATGATTTCGCAAAAATGACTTAGGTTTATTTTTTAAAAGAAAAGTCAGAAGCATTTGTTACATTCAAGAATTTTAAAGTCCTTCTTGAGAAGTACAAAGGTTACAACATCAAAACCATTCACACTAATAGAGGAGGTGAATATACAAGTCGAGAATTTGAATAATATTGCAAAAATGAAGGAATTCAGAAGCAACTTACAGCAACGCATACTCCTCAACAAATTTGTGTATCTAGAGGAAAAAATAGAAGTATTGTTGAAATGGCCAGAACTATGATGAATGACAAAAGGTTACCAAAATATTTTTGGGCAGAAGCAGTGCATATGACAGTTCACATCCTTAAAAAGGTGCTTAACAAAGGCACTAAAGGATAAGACAAAAGTTGACGCTTGGATTGGGATTAAACCTTCTGTAAGTCATTTTAAATTTTTGGGTGTATTTGTTATGCTCATGTACCTGCTGTGAAAAGAAAAAAATTGGATGAAAAGATTCAAAAATGTATCTTTCATCATAATAGAGATGTGACAAAAGGATATAGGATTTTTGATGTCAACACTAACAAAGTTGTTGTTAGAAAAGATGCCATTTTTTATTAAAAAAAACATTGATTTTGAAGGATAAAAAGATAGAGAACACTGCTATCATATCTTCAAATCAAGAAGAGGATGAGAAAGATGAAGATGTCTCTCAAGGGGGAGAAATCCTAGATTCAGATGATGAATAACCGCATCCAAGAAGAACAAAAATGTTGAGTGACATTTATCAAAGATGTAACACTGTCGGTGTTGAACCTGAATATTTTGAAGAAGCAATAAAGCATGATGTCTTGAAGAAAGCCATGGAAGAAGAAATTCAAATGATTGAAAAATATAATACTTGGGAGCTCATGGATATACCAAAAGAAAGAAAAGTTCTAAGTTTAAAATGGATTTACAAAATCAAAAAGAATTAGAAAGGAGATATTCAAAATCACAAAGCAAGGTTTGTTGCTTGAGGCTTCACGCAAAAAACAGGTATTGATTTTTATGAAACTTTCTCTCTTGTTGGTCGTCTGGAGACAATAAGAACTGCAATCGTTGTTGCTGCACAAAAAAATTGAAGACATTTCAATTTGATGTAAAATCTGCATTTAAGAATGAAAAACTTAATGAAAAGATTTATTTTGAGAAACCTCAAGAATTTTTTGTTCAAGGGGCAGAAGAGAAGGTGTACAAGAAAAAAAAAAAGCTCTTTAAGGGCTGAAGCATGCTTTAGGAGCCTGGTACAATGAAATTGATACATACTTTCTAAAAATTTTTAAAAAGAATTACAACTGAAGCCACTTTGTATGTGAAGAAAGGGAATGGCAATATTATCACTGTTTGTTTATGTGGGTGATCTTTTATTTACAGGAAATAATGTAAAGATGATGCAAAATTTCAACAAACATATGATGCAAGCACATTTGAGTGATCTTGGGTTGCTAATTATTTTCTTTGGCATCAAAGTTTCTCAAGTAAAAGAATAAATTTTCAATTCTAAAAAGAAGTATACTAAAATTAATCTTAAAAAATTCAAAAAAATGGATTGCAGGTATGTGGTCATACTATTAGCAGCAAATGAGAAATTTAGAATAGATGATGGAGAAAAGAAAACTAATAGCTCACTTCATAGGAGATTGATTGGAAGTTTGCTATATCTTACTTCAACAAGGCCAAATATTATGTTTGCTGCTAGTTAATTATCCAGATTCACACATGAAAAAAGCCAAGTGCATTTTTTGAGCTGAAAGCGTGTTCTACGTTACTTGCAAGGAACAATGGATTATGGGATACTGTACAAATTTGGTGGAGATTTGAACTTAGTTGGTTATTCACGCAGTGATTGAGCTTGGAGTATAGATGACGTGAAGAGTACTTCTTATTATGCTTTCTTATTTGGATCAAGTAATTGTTTTTGGTTATCAAAAAAGCAAAGTGTATTTTCTCAATCCACTATTGAAGCATAATATGTTTCAGCATGCAAGGCTACTTCTCAAGCTATTTGGCATAGGAGAATATTTGAAGACATTGGTGAAAAATAAAAAAGAGGGACTATTATGTATTGTGATAACTAATTAGCAATAACAATTGTCAAGAATCCAGTTAGCCATGAATGATCAAAGAATATTTCCTTCAAGTATAATTTTATCTAAAGCACAATAGAAAAGCGAAGTTTATTTACATTACCGTCAGACAAGAGAACAGCTTGCTGGCATCTTCACCAAAGTATCCCTAGAGAAACATTTTGCTATCGTCAAGAACGCATTGGAGCTATCAAACAAATTCATTCAGGGGTAGTTTTGGAAATAATGCATCAATATTTAGCCTTCTGTAAATGTCTCTTTGTTTTTCAAGAAGTCTCTTTATAATTTCATAGTACATCTATCTAGTAAATTGTGATACATGTATTTAGTTATTTGTGAAAGACTTTTTATTTTCTATTTTATGTAGTATAAATAGTGATGTAGTTGATGACTGTAATCATATCAAGTGGCCTTCAGTAGCTTATATTAAACGTGAGCATTCTCTAAAGATACTATTTACCTTACATATTTCCTTTAATTCTATAATAGAGGTCTCTAGTTTGAAACTCCTTGCCAATAAAAGCAATGGATTCAACCTTTAGGTCGAGCTCGTCGCGCCGGGCTTTCCTAGGGCGTGTTATCTCTCCTGTTTTGTTTGAGATCTATTACCTAGGTTTGAGGGTTCTGCCTTGTGAGCACCCAAAGGGTATAAGTTGTGGGATTCCCTTTTCATAAAAAAAGAAGAACACACGATACTGTTTAACTAAATTATTTCACCTAAGCCCCAACACTAAGCTAACTCAAAAACCTACATCGTCATGTAGATTCACTCAAGATAGTACCAATTTGTAGGAGGATTCGGCCTTTATCAAAATCCTTTGCATTTCAAGTGAAAATCTTCATAATACGACCTATTTTAATTCTTCACATCACATTTTCTCAAAGAATCTGCTTGTGTCACCCATTCTGTCAAAAGAATGCAAGAGTTTCTAATAGTGTATTACGTGCTCCTCACACCACAACAAAGCCACAATTTAGATTATGACCTTCTTGATTATATCATATCTGGTGGAATTTGATGTAAATGATTGTGGAGTTATTGTTGATTTGATTAGCTCATAACATACTTGTTATAGCTTCCTCTTTCAATTGCAAGTTTTAAGCTAGATCAAACATTCTCTCCATATATTTATCATTGTACTCTTTGAAAAATATAGATAATTTTGTGTCAATTACAACTACCTATGCTAATATAATAATAATAACTTCTTCGTATAAATGTCCTAAAAATTCTTTCTAGAAAAAAATCTGCTGAAAATGCTATTCTTTAAATTTTTTCTTTTTATAGCGGAGATTGTCGCACATTATAAAAAGCATATTATCAGAAGACTCTAGTGTTGCTTCCTTATCCTTGATAAGTAGAAATGAACCATAACGAGTTGAGTAAAAGTACCTAGCTGATCTTATTCTCCCTAAACGAGCTGTAAAACGTGAAATAGATGTATTATATGATTTTAACTCCAAAGGTCCTTGTGATTTCCATTACATTATCGTTAACTTTTTTCGCATAAAATGAAAGATGATTTTATTTCTATATCGAATCCATTACAGAGCTAAAAAGGTAGTTAATACTGTATCGACATATTTCTCCATCACTGCTACTTTTTGTAAATAAAGTAATCCGTGTATTACTTACCGCTAGTATCTTATATTTAGATGTGTTACATACCACTACTACCATATGAAGTTCTGTTCTCAGTGTATGATCTACTATCGCAGTTTATGCAGCCTCATTTTTTGGCAGGAGAAGAGCGGTAAGCCCCGATATGATGATTGCATGGGAAATTTGAGATCCTGTAGTAACTTGTAGTATCGTTGTATCTCTGTCGCAATAGACCATTTTCACTTCTTTAAAGTCATATTAAACGCATCTTTAAAATTTTATTATAAAACACTCATGGATGCAGTTTATACTGGTCTTCATTCTTTTTAAGACCTGGGCTATGATAAAGCAGTGGTTATGGAGATGATTGAGGAAAGAAAGACTCTGTAGCTGTTGTTGTCCACTAGTTTCTTAGATCACCAAAACCTTAATTGTTGTGTCACACATATTCTCATGACATACTTGGTTTGGTTGCACTTATTGGAGTGTTTCGGACCTATAAGCTTAGCAGGTTGATGTTGGTATCCTTTTCTTTAAAACGACTCAATTTAAGAACTTCCTTGGCAGTATCATGATTTCAATAATCAATTTTAACATGAGCAAATTAAATGGGTCAGAATTTGCTATTTTTGCTACATCCAAACTTGAAAAAAAGGGGAAATTTAAAGAATTGGTCATTCGATTATTTTACTAATCAAATTGGCCAAATTATTAGCATACAACTAAAAATTATTATTCGATAGTTGTGCTAAATACTAACCTAATTTAGCCCAACTATTAGGTAAGTATCATAATACAAAATAATCTTATTATCCCTCCCCTCTTTTAAGTGATTCCTTTATATCTTTCAAATTTTAATCTTTTTACTTCTTGTAAAAGATTCGTCAGATCATCGAGGTGGCTATAAAGATGAATGGTTCCATAGAACTCTTTTATTGTGCAGTAGAGAACATGTAAAAACATGATATCTTTTACTTATTTAGTGATGAATAATCTTTTTGAAAGAATGAATGTCCCTCATTGAAATATACAAAAAATTATTATCATGAAAATTATCTCTAGAAAATTTTTTAAAGCATGATCTAAAAGTTCTCATATCTTGCATAATTAACAAAAAAAATCATTTGTTAGATTTGTCGTACACATGAATATTATAATAAATGAATTAGTACATTGAGTGTAACTCATATTTAAATTATGAAACTATTTAGGGAGATTTGAATTGGTTGAGAATGAATGTATATACTTTCTTGTATCAACAATGTACATTTCTAATATAAAGTTATACATCGCCTATACAAGAGTCTATCCTATTTGTACAATATGGATATAAAATGTGACATTGATATATTATATATACATGTGATAATCTTGTTTTTTTTTAAAAAAATATTGTTACTTGTATCATTAAATTTAAACTATTTTTAGGTAAATAAATACTACTTACTATACATACAATCATTTTATTAAAAACATTTATTTTAAGTTTATGAAATTTTCCAATTTTTTTAGGAAATACATCGAAAAAGTTGTACGTCTGTCGAATGTGAGTTTGGTGAGATTTTATGCACCAAATAAATGACAAAATGCCTACACACCAAATACCCCTCTATTCAGTTTTTGTCAGAACTGTTGTTCTCCACTCTTCCCCTCAGTGGCGCAAGTCTCACTCTTCTAGGAATCTACGACGATTAAACAATGGATGGCGAACAACGGAAAACGTTTATAGATAATGAGAAGGTAAAGTTTCTTCATTTCTTTCTATTACCCCTTCTATTTTACCTTCTATTATTTAGTGAATTAACTAACTTTTCTACTCTATTGAAAACGCTCATTATGTTAATCAAATGTCAGGATAAGAGATATAAGCCATTAAAATACTTAATTAAAGCTAACGGGCACCGATAAAGATGTCATGCATGTGGTGTCATACTCTTCTTTCATTAATTTAGATGTTCATGTGGTTGGTAGTTTATGATATCAGAGAATCTAGTGTTTTAGTTAGAGTTTTTTATGATATCCAACTCTATGAATAAACATCATGATTAGGGAGGAAGTAGGGTTTTAGGATCTAGTGGAAATGAAAATTTTACAGAGAAATAGTGGGTGATAAAACCGTGAAATGCTTTTTATTTGATAGAACCATCTGTCATAAAATCCATGAATTCCTTTCTCGCAAATGGTATATGACACTAAGGCTCCATTTGGTCGATTTTTCTATGTTTTAGTGATCTAATCTAGATCACGAGTGTCTACAACCATTGCTCGGTAATGTATTTCTGAACTTGATCGAGCAACCACACTTTGTGTTTTACCCTTCCAGGATACAAAATTACCTCTTACAAAAAGATAATCATCAAAACCTGAACCTTCTATGAGAGGGTGATCCTGCCCAGTCTCATTCATATATATAGGGATATGTTTATGGCCTTGAATATCGAAAATCCGTCCTATACGCCAACTCATTTTATATACGCAAAATACAAACAATTGCATCCCAATAATTATTCATAGGAAGTCAGAAACTATCATGTAAGACTCAAATGAAAAGAATATCAGGTCTAGTCGCTATAATTTAACTTTCTAACTATCCATTTGTACCTTCTAGAATCATTGAGTAAGTTCCCCTATCCTGGCAGGAGTTTAGCATTGGGATCCATAGGAGTGTTAATAGGTCTACATCTCATCTTTCTTATCTATTCGTGAATGGACAAGGAACATATGCATTGCAAAATAAAAATACTTAATCTACATTGAGTAACCTCAATACCTAGAAACTACATCAGTCTCCCGAGGTCTTTATTTTGGAAATACTAGAAGAGATTTACTGTCCTGATAATTGACAATGATACAAATAAAGTCAACTTAAACCACCAAATATATATTAATAAAACATGGAGTGATTAAATTCACCATGACTCATGGAAAACTTCTTAATTACTTGTTGAAATCCCCAAATAAACTTCAAGAAGATTGTTTCAAACCTTAGAAAAACTTGCAAAATTGACATTCAAGGGAACTAGACTCCCCCGTCTAATAAATCATGTGGTAAAACATTTTAATGTCCAACTGATGAAGAGGCCAATGAAAGATAACAACCATAGAATTAAAACGGCAGATATATTGTATTTTAGCCAAATGCGAGAAATTATCATTCTAATCCCGTCCCAAATATCTCCACATATCCTTTGTAAATAAATTGGAAAACATAGATATGTCGAAAATAGCACAGTAGTCACTAGAAATTGCTCAAAAATTAGTATAAAATATATTGATTCTCTCGAAATCACTAGTCAATATTGAACAAGAAATTCTTTGAAATACTAGCTAGAAAAGGCTCACGCATTGTCACATGGTACTATCTCAGTCACTAGAATCCTACATCTAGCCTAGCATGAAGTATTTGTAACCAATAACGTTGGTTAAGATTTTGTGGCTGGAGGTTTCTAGACCTTGCGGTGGTGTTTGATTTTCCCTAACACCAAAGATAACATAGATACTTGTGAGTATTCACTAGAATTTTTATAGTGACAACTAAATTTTCTTGAATGAGGCACAACAATACTATTTTTTATAAAGTTGCGAAAAGAAGTACACAAGCGCGCGCATGGTGTTCATCCTGTTGGAGTTGCCTTTTTTCTTCATAATGATAGCAAAAATTGCATGCTCTAATATGGCATATTTTTTTCAATGAGTATCAATCAGGTGTTCAATATGTAAATTTCACCACTAGTGCATATAGAATGTTATGTTGGATAAACAAACTATAAAATTATTTCTTGGTCTATGGTATGGTGAGTTCTCTATTATGCGATAGGTGGAATCATAATAGGCTTAGTTCTTCTTGGATAGTGGTGTTATGTAGGGAGGTAATGTTGTTCCTGTTGTAGAGGGAGTTGTAATGGGTTGACGAGCAACAAGTGGTGGCTTTTTGTCAGCCGGCTTTGCCATATCAGCTATTCTGGAGTGATTAGGGTCACAATGGTAAGATTTCTCTTGGATAGTATTTTACTGAAGTGTAAGGTATGAGAGTTTTTCAACCCTTAGGGTGACCCAACGATGTATCCTTGGAAATTCCATATTAGAGGTCTGAAGTTTAAAACCCATTACATATAAAAGCAAGGAGTTTTTATTTTAGGTCGAGCTCGTCACACCGGGATTTTCTTTTGCGGTTTAGTTCTCCTGTGTGGTTTGAGTTATAGTGCATATGAGTAAGAGTTTGGCCTTGTGAGCGCCAAAAGGGTAGCTGCTGCGGGTTCCCATTGTCATAAAAAAATGAGCTTAATGTAGTTTCACTCAAGATAGTATCAATTTTGTAGGAATATTCGGCCTTAAGAAAAATCCTGTGTTTCAAGTAAATAATATTCATAATACCACCTATATTAATTCTACACATAACACTTCCTCAAAGAATCTCCTTGTGAAACCCATTTTGTCAAAAAAATGTATTAGTTGCTAATAGTGTGTTACATGATCCTCACACCACAAAAAAGCCATAATTTAGATTATAACAGTCTTGATCATGTAATATCTAGTTGAATTAGATGTAAATAATTTTGGAGTTATATTCTATTTTACTACCTCATTACATACTTGTTATAGCTTCCTCTTTCAATTTTATTTTTTGACCTTTACAAACATTCTCTTTTTTTATATGTTTATAAAAGTTATTCTTAACCAAATAACAAGAAATATCTAGAAAAATTAGTAAGGCTGACCAGTTGAATAAAGATTGCCCGTCACTTGTTTCGCTAATATATTCTAGCTGAATTTAGGAGAAACAAACAAATGAATTTGAGTGTCTATTACAAAAAAAGTTAAGGACTCCTAAATAATTTTGGTTTTCTCACAATGCCTAAACATGGAAATTCACTTCTAGTATTATATTTTATACTAAATTTTTATTATTCTGTTACCTTGACAAAGTCAGTCGAGGATCTATCAGAAATCAACTCTCTATGTATATGACATTGGGGTAAGGTCTGTGAACACTCAACAATCCAAACCATCCCAAGACACCTGTTGTGGATTACACTTGTTATGTTGTAGTTCTGGAACTTTGACAAAGGTGCAAGTTAGCTTTTACTTGTTTACTAATTTTCAAGAACTACTAGAGGCTTGATGCAAATGATAGTTGTGGTTTTTTGCGAAATACATTAAGATGGAGCCTAGATAGGTATAACTAACTAGATAAACTTTGTCAAGTTTCAAGCAAATCAGATTGATCTATGGGATAAAACATGCTCTTTTTTAACTTCGTATCTGATTACTAATAAAATGGCATGTAACTGGGGTTTATCTTGTGATTAAGAAATTAATGAGGACTATATTCAAGAATTGAGATTACCATGTAATCCCTACCTTATTTTATTTGGTTTTATTACCATTTAACTGCTTACTCATCAGATATGGAAAAGTCATCCTGTTCGCAAGATATGCTGAGTTGGTGATGTTGGCTAAGGGTTTAGTTAACTTTCGTTGATGTTACTAGGTGATTAATGTTGTTCGTCTCGTATTCATATGTATGCCGATTCACTACGGAAATCTTAATGTTCAACCTTCATTTGTATTTTCAGAAAGAAAAAATATATTATATGTTCCGTCTAAATGAAACAATTAGTATTGCTTGTTCACTGTATATATGGTGAGTATGCTAGGACCTTATAATAGGCACTTGTTGGATCTTTTAGTAATAAGCAATTCTAAAAAACTTATGATTGCTTTTATGTTCCTTTTCCAGCTACAAATGAGTCCTAAGGAACTACATATGCATGATCCATCGCTCAGTCAAGGAGGTCAGATGAGTTCCTTTAGTTTTGCTGGCAATCGGGACATAATGCAAAATGGAACTTCGGAGGCTTTTGTCTGCGAATCAAAGGTGGTTATGATTGTAAAAGACATCATCCTAGCTTATTTTATTTTTTTCCTTGATGGATATAATATATACAGTAGTTTTGATTATTTGTATAGATATATCTACTAGCATCCATTATTTGACATGATAATGGACATGATAATTTTTGTGAAGTAACTAGATCAATATTTGTGAGTACATCATTCAATCACAGCAGAAACTTGAGGATGCAGTGAAGGAGATTGATATTAAAGTTAAACACAATTAAGATAATGTCAAATTCTAACAGGGTCAGAAGAAAAGATTGATTGATTCAGTTTTGTATATATAGAAGGCATTGTTTCCTTCTTTTCAAGTTAATTTGTTGTACTGTAAGATGCACATGTAATTTTAAAAGGTCATTGTATTTATTTTGTTCTGTCAGTAACCTAGAATATAATGTTTTTATTTTTTCTTTATGGGAAACAAACAATCAAACATTGTAAGATTTTCATATAAATGGGCGTCTTTCACATTTCAAGTAAATATGGATTTCGTGATTAATTTTGCGCAGAATATCAGACATCCACTTGTTTCATTTAACTTAATATGCGTTCTCATTGTTTCTCAATTTTAATGTCTTGTGGTCGTGGGGTGTTGTAGTTGATCTTTGGGAGATTCCGTCAGCAAGTTTAATTGGTTCTAAAACTAAGGAATTTTTTAATGGGTAGAATGAGTTGGAGGCCACTGAAGAAATCTGAACATTGAACAGTTTCCAGCTTCCAAATGGAACTCTGATTACTCATATTATGTATATGAAGGACGTGATAGGATGTCACGACCCAAAACCGAGCCGGGACTGGCACCCACACTTACCCTCCTATGTGAGCGAACCAACCAATCTAAACCTTGACATTTCAATGTAATACTGACAGAAAGTAATGCGGAAGACTTAAACTCATTAATAAAACCCAATTCAATAACTTCTAAAATTCAACATCTATTATTCCCCAAAATCTGGAAGTCATCACCACAAGAACATCTATGATCAAATTACTAAACTAAGAGTATTCTAGAAAGCTAAAACAAGTAAAAGCTAGTCCATGCCGGAACTTCAAGGCATCAAGACATGAGGAAGAAGATCCAGTCCAAGCTAGAAGCATTAGCTCACCCTGAAGATCCGGTGTGACGAAGACTGGCTAGAATTGCGGTTGAGTTGAAGATGACGGTACGTTTGCTGCACTCCACAAATAACAAGAAGAAAACATAAAAGTAGGGGTCAGTACAAAACACGGGTACTGAGTAGATATCATCGGCCAACTCAAAATAGAAAACAGTATATACCAAGTAATATCATAAAATCAACTATGATACTCAACATGTAGCAACAACGAGTACTATAATCATTAATAATTACCGCCAAGTTCACACATGAGGACTCAAGCCTCAATACCATACTCATTTGGGAATTAGGTTCATTAGATTGAGTATATTAGCATCTTTCAAGATTCATTAACCATATTCCTCTTGTGTCTGTACGTGACACTCCGCTCCCTCATTAATCTTAATTCCTCTTGTGTCGGTACGTGACACTCCGATCCCCTACTACTATGTGTCGGAACGTGACACTCCGATCTCCTAATCCTACATGTCGATTCGTGACACCCGATCCCCTAAATCTACGTGACGGTTCGTGACACCCGATCCCCTAAATCTACGTGTCGGTTCGTGACACCCGATCCCCTAAATCTATGTGTCGGTTCGTGACACCCGATCCCCTAAATCTACGTGTCGGTTCGTGACACCCGATCCCCTAAATCTACGTGTCAGTTCGTGACACCCGGTCCCCCTAATTCTACGTGTCGGTTTGTGACACCCGATCCCTTAATTCTATGTGTCGGAACGTGACACTCCGATCCCCTAATCTCCTTCTATCAATTCATCAAGCCTTCTCTCTTACCAAGGCATCATCAATCTCATTACTTTAGTTCATCAAGCCTTCTTTTATACCAAGGCATCATCATTAACAAGAAATTAGGTTTTTTTCAAGATTTGGGATTCAATAGCTTCATCATGCTTATTTCATCACAATCATATAATCACATTCATGCAAGCATACAATTAAGCATATAGCAGGGTTTAAAATACTACCAATACATATCATTCGCTATTAAGAGTTTTACTACGAATATCGTATGAGAAACCATAACCAACCTCCACCGAAGATTCGTGATCAAGCAAGCAATTTCCCAAGCTTTGTTTCTCCCTTCTCGTTCGATTCTCCCTCTTTCTCTTTGTTCTTTCTATTTTTCTTATTCAAACCCTCTTTCTTTTACCCTAATTAGCATATAATTAAGTTTAAAAAATGGCGATAATAACCCACTAATTAACTTAAGGTTACCTCTTTTAACCCCCAAATAATTAGACTTATTAACCTTAACCCTCTAACTTTATAGTTAAAGTAGGAATAGTCCAAAACGTCCCTTAAAACGTGTATGGAAATCCGACCCAGACTGGGATTACGCAACCTGTGACGGCCCGTCGTGCCTGAGACGGTCCGTCCTGCAGGTCGTCGCAAAGTTCAGAAACTGGATTTCCAGTGAAGAACCTGTGATGGTCTGTCACACCTGTGATGGTCCATCCTGCCATTCCGTTACGAAGTTCAGAGAGTCGATTTTAAGTACCCAATTTCAGAATTTCAAAGTGTTTTGAAACGAGACCCTGCGACGGTTCGTCGTGACAATGACGGTCCGTCGTGGGGTCCGTCGTCTCAGCCAGTTTTCTAGAAATAAAATCTGCTGCTCAAAACGACTAAACAAGGCGTTACAATAGATACCAATTTACCCATCGTTCGTCCTGGAACGATCACAAGAAGAAAAACAAGGGCGAGGAGGAGTACCTGAATCTTTAAACAGATGTGGGTATCTTTCTTGCATATCTGCCTCCTTCTCCCAAGTGGCTTCTTCAACCGGTCGATTCTTCCATTGCACCTTGATGGATGCAATCTCCCTTGACCTCAACTTTCGAACTTCTCTATCTAAAATAGCAACAGACTCCTCCTCATAAGACAAATTCTCATCAAGCAAAACTGAATCCCAAAGGATAATGTAGTTTCCATCCCCATGGTACCTTTTCAACATAGACACATGGAATACCGGATGTACTCCGGACAGCCTTGGAGGCAAGGCTAACTCATAAGCCACCTCCCCAACTCGCTTAAGCACTTCAAAGGGGCCAATATACCTTGGGCTTAGTTTACCTCTTTTACCAAACCGCATCACCCATTTCATGGGTGAAACCTTCAGAAAGACTTGTTCACCCTCCATGAACTCTAAGTCTTTTACCTTTCGATCTGCATATTCTTTTTGCCTACTTTGCGCCGCTAGAAGCTTTTCTTGAAAAGATTTCACTTTCTCTAATGAATCCCTCAAAAGGTCATTACCCCAAGGTCTAACCTCAAATGCATCAAACTACCCAATGGGAGACCTACATCTCCTACCATACAATGCTTCAAATGGAGCCATGTCAATACTTGAGTGATAGCTATTATTGAATGAAAACTCCGCTAAGGGCAAGAAGTTATCCCAATGACCACCAAATTCTATCACACATGCAGAAGCATATCCTCCAACACTTGAATTGTTCGCTCAGACTGACCATCGGTCTGAGGGTGAAATGCAGTACTAAGGTCCAACCTAGTACCCAATTCAGCATGCAATGTTTTCCAAACCATAGAAGTAAACTGCATACCTCTATCTGATATGATGGAGAGCGGAACTCCATGCAATCGAACGATTTCTGAGATATAGATTTTGGCTAACTTCTCTGCATTGTAAGTAACCTTGACCGGAATGAAATGGGCAGACTTAGTTAACCTATCAATAATCACCCAAATAGAGTCATACTTACCCGTTGTCTTTGGAAGACCAACCACGAAGTCCATTGCGATTCTCTCCCATATCCATTCCGGAATGGGCATTCTCTGAAGTGTTCCTCCGTGCCTTTGGTGTTCATACTTTACTTGTTGACAGTTTGGACATTTGGCAATAAAGTCAACAATATCACACTTCGTTCTACTCCACCAAAAGTGTTGCTTTAGGTCACGATACATCTTGGTTGCACCCGGATGTATAGTATACCTTGAACTATGAGCCTGTGTCAGAAAAATGTTGATCAAATCATCGACGCGGGGTACACATACCCTTCCCTTAATCCTCAAAACACCTTCCTCATCGATTGTTGCTTCTTTAGCCTCTCCTTGCAACACTTTGTCTCGGATCCGGATCAATTTTTCATCATTAAACTGCTTTCCCTTAATCTTGTCAAGGAAGGAAGATCTTGCCTCCACACAAGCTAAAAATCCTCCCTTCTCATTTACTTCTAATCTTATAAGGTCGTTAGCCAGAATCTGAACTTCTCTAGCCAATGGGCGTCTAGAAGCTTGCAAGTGAGATAGACTTCCCATGCTTCCCGCTTTTCTACTTAAAGCTTCCGCCACAACATTCGCTTTTCCCGGATGATACAAAATAGTGATGTCGTAGTCCTTCAGTAGTTCCATCCATCTCCTCTGTCTCAAGTTCAAATCTTTCTGAGTAAAGACATACTGTAGGCTACGATGATCCGTATAGACCTCACACTTAACCCCATATAAATAGTGTCTCTATTGCTTTAATGCAAACACTACCGCGGCCAATTCCAAATCATGAGTTGGATAGCTACGTTCATGCACTTTTAATTGTCTTGAAGCATAAGCAATCACATTCTTCTCTTGCATTAGCACTGCACCCAAACCCGAATAGGATGCATCACAATAAACAATGAAATTCTTACCTTCCACTTGCAAGGTTAGAATTGGTGCAGTAGTCAACAGAGTCTTGAGTTCCTGAAAGCTTTCTTGGCACTCATCCGACCATACAAATGGAACATTCTGCTTAGTCAAGTTCGTCAATTGGGAAGCAATAGAAGAGAATCCCTTGACAAATCGACGGTAGTAGCCAGCTAACCCAACAAAGCTCCTTATGTCTGACACATTAGTAGGTCTTACCGAATTCTTCACTGTCTCAATCTTAGAAGGATCCACCATCACTCCATCCTTAGAAACCACGTGCCCCAAGAAGGACACTGCATCTAGCCAAAACTCACACTTAGAGAACATGGCATAAAGCTTTTTCTCCCTCAACATTTCCAATACCATTCTCAAATGCTCCTCATGTTCCTCCTTACTTTTAGAGTATATCAGTATATCATCAATAAATACGATCATAAAGAGATCCAAATATGGCTTAAAAATCCCGTTCATCAAACTCATGAACGCAGCAGGGGCATTCGTAAGACCAAAAGACATCACTACAAATTCGTAATGCCCATACCTGGTTCTAAAAGCAGTCTTTGGCACATCCGTTGCCCGTATTTTCAATTAATGATAACCGGATCTCAAGTCAATCTTAGAGAAGACACAAGCACCTTGTAACTGATCGAACAAGTCATCAATGCGGGGAAGAGGATACTTGTTCTTAATAGTTACCTTGTTCAACTTCCGGTAGTCTATGCACATCCGAAAACTCCCATCCTTCTTCTTTACAAACAGAACCGGAGCACCCCAAGGAGATGCACTTGGTCTAATGAAGCTTTTGCTCAACAACTCTTGAAGTTGGGCCTTTAACTCTCTTAACTCCGTGGGAGCCATTCTGTAAGGGGGTATAGAAATGGGGCGAGTACCCAGTTCAAGATCAATACAGAAGTCAATATCCCTATCCGGTGGCATACCAGGAAGATCTGCAGGGAACACATCCAAAAACTCACGGACTACCGAAACCGACTCAATCGAAGGTACTTGGGTAGTGTAATCCTTGAGATGGGCCAAGAAAGCTAAGCACCCTTTACTAACCATTTTCTTAGCACGAAAAAAAGGAGATGATACGCACCGTATTGGAAGTGTAGTCACCCTCTCATACTAACGGATCTGTCCCAGGCTTGGCTAACATCACCGTTTTAGCATTACAATCCAAGATCGCAAATTGTGGGGAAAGCCAAGTCATACCCAGAATTACATCAAAGTCAACCATTTCTAAGATAACCAAATCTACATAAGTGTTTCTCCCCACAAAGTTCACCAAACAAGACCTATATACTTTTTCAACTACCACAGATTCACCCACCGGAGTAGAAACACGAATAGGCATATCAAGTAATTCACAATGTAAATTTAGACCATTAGCAAATGAGGAAGATACATAAGAAAATGTGGATCCAGGATCAAACAATACAGAAGCTATGCAATCACAAACTAGAAGATTACATGTGATAACAGCATCGGATGTCTCCGCCTCCGATCTCCCAGGGAAAGCATAATAATGGGCCCTTTCGTTTGTTTGTCCGTTGCCCCTACCATGTTGTGATGTAGTGGCTCTAGTTTGCCCATCACCCCGGCCGTTTTGGTGACCACCATTACCTCGGCCACCACGTCCTCCAGAATAACAGCCTCTACCATGACCACCTCTACCTCTAGCTATTGGGGGTCTATTACTCTGTTTGGGACAATTCCTCCTAATATGTCCAGTCTCCCCACTTCCGTAACACTCCCTAGAGTCAAGCATAGGTCTCTCAGCGAAGTGTTGGCCGGTCTGAGGTCGACCCCCAACTACAGTTTGTAGTGAAGACTGAATTGGTCGGACCGAGTAACCTCCGGAACCCTATCCTCTAGAGTAAGAACCATTAAACTCACCTCCCTTTAGAAACCTCTTTGATGTCGATGCCATGGTGAATTCATCTGGCTTCACTCCTTGCACCTCTACCACGAAATCTACCACTTCTTGGAAGGATTTTGCCGTAGCCGCTACCTGTATGGCTGAAATCTGCAACTCTGACCTCAACCCCTTCACAAAATGACGAATCCGCTCTTGTGGACTGAAACAAAGTTGGGTGGCATATTTGGATAGTGCACGAAACTTAGCCTCATATGCAGTAACCGACATCCTACCTTGTTCTAGACTAAAGAATTCATCTCTTTTCCTATCCCTCAAAGTCCGCGGAATATACTTCTCAATAAACAGGCTAGAGAATGATGCCCAAGTCATAGGTGTTGCCTCTGTCGGTTGACACTCAACATGTGATCGCCACCACATTTTGGCGTTCCCTTGAAACTGATAAGTCCCAAACTCAACACCAAACCGTTCTACTATACCCATTTTGTGTAGTAGCTCATGACAGTCAACCAGAAAATCGTAGGCATCCTCAGATTCAGCACCCTTGAAGACTGGAGGTTTCAATTTTAAGAACATACTGAAAAGTTCATGCTGATCATTTGTCATTATGGGCCCCGTAGTCAGACGAGGAAATGTGCCTATCGCCAATGAGGCGTCCATGCGGGGAGCCCCAACAGCGGCATGTCGTACCTCTGAAACCGGAGGTGTTGGTGCAGAAAACACAGGAGATGCCTGACCCTGATCAGATAACCCGGTAAGATAAGCAAGAACCTGATTGATCATCTCTGGGTAGGTTGGGGTGGCAATTCCTCATTTTGCACTTGTTCATTCTCCCCTTCCTCACCCTCTCTTACTACTTCCTCAGTCGGTGGAGGAGTCACCGCCCTAGCATCAGATGGACTAGGTGCTCGTCCTCTTCCTCTAGAGGACGTCCTGCCACGACCTCTAGCACAGCCTCTTGCCGCTGCTCTTCCTCGAGCCACAGCCCCAGTGGCTGGCTCAGACGTTTCTTGTCTTGCCGGTGTTGGTGTTGGCGCAGTCGTTGCTCTAGTTCTAACCATCTGCGAAATAGAGTCAAGATGGTCAGATACCAATTTGTATCACCTAGATACCAATTGGATTCAAGTAGTAGCACGAAAGAAAGAAAGAAAGAATGGAATTTTCCTAAATCTTATAGCTTCTCAAAGAAAAGTAATGGCGTCCCCCTACCGTTCCTCAAGACTCTACTAGACTCGTTCTTGTGTGATGAGACCAACGAAGCTAATGCTCTGATACCAAGTTTGTCACGACCCAATACCAGGCCGCGACTGGCACCCACACTTACCCTCCTATGTGAGCGAACCATCCAATCTAAACCTTAACATTTCAATGTAATACTGACAGAAAGTAATGCGGAAGACTTAAACTCATTAATAAAAACCAATTCAATAACTTGTAAAATTCAACATCTATTATTCCCCAAAATCTGGAAGTCATCACCACAAGAACATCTATGATCAAATTACTAAACTAAGAGTATTCTAGAAAGCTAAAACAAGTAAAAGCTAGTCCATGCCGGAACTTCAAGGCATCAAGACATGAGGAAGAAGATCCAGTCCAAGCTAGAAGCATTAGCTCACCCTGAAGATCCGGTGTGACGAAGACTGGCTAGAATTGCGGTTGAGTTGAAGATGACGGTACGTTTGCTGCACTCCACAAATAAGAAGAAGAAAACATAAAAGTAGGGGTCAGTACAAAACACGGGTACTGAGTAGATATCATCGGCCAACTCAAAATACAAAACAGTTTATACCAAGTAATATCATAAAATCAACTATGATACTCAACATGTAGCAACAACGAGTACTATAATCATTAATAATTACCGCCAAGTTCACACATGAGGACTCAAGCCTCAATACCATACTCATTTGGGAATTAGGTTCATTAGATTGAGTATATTAGCATCTTTCAAGATTGATTAACCATATTCCTCTTGTGTCTGTACGTGACACTCCGCTCCCTCATTAATCTAAATTCCTCTTGTGTCGGTACGTGACACTGTGATCCCCTACTAATATGTGTCGGAACGTGACACTCCAATCTCCTAATCCTACATGTCTGTTCGTGACACCCGATCCCCTAAATCTACGTGTCGGTTCGTGACACCCGATCCCCTAAATCTACGTGTCGGTTCGTGACACCCGATCCCCTAAATATACGTGTCGGTTCGTGACACCCGATCCCCTAAATCTACGTGTCAGTTCGTGACACCCGATCCCCTAAATCTACGTGTCAGTTCGTGACACCCGGTCCCCCTAATACTACGTGTCGGTTTGTGACACCCGATCCCTTAATTTTATGTGTCGGAACGTAAAACTCTTATCCCCTAATCTCCTTCTGTCAATTCATCAAGCCTTCTCTCTTACCAAGGCATCATCAATCTCGTTACTTTAGTTCATCAAGCCTTCTTTTATACCAAGGCATCATCATTAACAAGAAATTAGGTTTTTATCAAGATTTGGGATTCAATAGCTTCATCATGCTTATTTCATCACAATCATATAATCACATTCATGCAAGCATACAATTAAGCATATAGCAGGGTTTAAAATACTACCAATACATATCATTCGCTATTAAGAGTTTTACTACGAATATCGTATGAGAAACCATAACTAACATCCACCGAAGATTCGTGATCAAGCAAGCAATTTCCCAAGCTTTGTTTCTCCCTTCTCGTTCGATTCTCCCTCTTTCTCTTTGTTCTTTCTATTTTTCTTATTCAAACCCTCTTTCTTTTACCCTAATTAGTATATAATTAAGTTTAAAAAATGGCGATAATAACCCACTAATTAACTTAAGGTTACCTCTTTTAACCCCCAAGTAATTAGACTTATTAACCTTAACCCTCTAACTTTATAGTTAATGTAGGAATAGTCCAAAACATCCCTTAAAACGTGTATGGAAATCCGACCCAGACTGGGATTACGCAACCTGTGACGGCCCGTCATGCCTGAGACGGTCCGTCCTGCAGGTCGTCGCAAAGTTCAGAAACTGGATTTCCAGTGAAGAACCT
The DNA here is from genome assembly GCA_027789145.1 of Solanum arcanum. Classification (NCBI taxonomy): domain Eukaryota; kingdom Viridiplantae; phylum Streptophyta; class Magnoliopsida; order Solanales; family Solanaceae; genus Solanum; species Solanum arcanum. The sequence continues at coordinate 29,346,554 of CM050943.1, forward strand.
GTGACGGTCTGTCACACCTGTGATGGTCCGTCCTGCCATTCCGTTACGAAGTTCAGAGAGTCGATTTTAAGTACCCAATTTCAGAATTTCTAAGTGTTTTGAAAGGAGACCCTGCGACGGTTCATCGTGACAATGACGGTCCGTCGTGGGGTCCGTCGTCTCAGCCAGTTTTCTAGAAATAAAATCTGCTGCTCAAAACGACTAAACAAGGCGTTACAATAGATACCAATTTACCCATCGTTCGTCCTCGAACGATCACAAGAAGAAAAACAAGGGCGAGGAGGAGTACCTGAATCTTTAAACAGATGTGGGTATCTTTCTTGCATATCTGCCTCCTTCTCCCAAGTGGCTTCTTCAACCGGTCGATTCTTCCATTGCACCTTGATGGATGCAATCTCCGTTGACCTCAACTAGCGAACTTCTCTATCTAAAATAGCAACAGGCTCCTCCTCATAAGACAAATTCTCATCAAGCAAAACTGAATCCCAACGGATAATGTAGTTTCCATCCCCATGGTATCTTTTCAACATAGATACATGGAATACCGGATGTACTCCGGACAGCCTTGGAGGCAACGCTAACTCATAAGCAACCTCCCCTACTCGCTTAAGCACTTCAAAGGGGCCAATATACCTTGGGCTTAGTTTACCTCTTTTACCAAACCGCATCACCCCTTTCGTGGGTGAAACCTTCAGCAAGACTTGTTCACCCTCCATGAACTCTAAGTTTCTAACCTTTCGATCTGCATATTCTTTTTGCCTACTTTGCGCCGCTAGAAGCTTTTCTTGAAAAGATTTCACTTTCTCTAATGAATCCCTCAAAAGGTCATTACCCCAAGGTCTAACCTCAAATGCATCAAACCACCCAATGGGAGACCTACATCTCCTACCATACAATGCTTCAAATGGGGCCATGTCAATACTTGAGTGATAGCTATTATTGAATGAAAACTCCGCTAAGGGTAAGAAGTTATCCCAATGACCACCAAATTCTATCACACATGCACGAAGCATATCCTCCAACACTTGAATTGTTCGCTCAGACTGACCATCGGTCTGAGGGTGAAATGCAGTACTAAGGTCCAACCTAGTACCCAATTCAGCATGCAATGTTTTCCAAAACATAGAAGTAAACTGCGTACCTCTATCTGATATGACGGAGAGCGGAACTCCATGCAATCGAACGATTTCTGAGATATAGATTTTGGCTAACTTCTCTGCATTGTAAGTAACCTTGACCGGAATGAAATGGGCAGACTTAGTTAACCTATCCATAATCACCCAAATAGAGTCATACTTACCCGTTGTCTTTGGAAGACCAACCACGAAGTCCATTGCGATTCTCTCCCATATCCATTCCGGAATAGGCATTCTCTGAAGTGTTCCTCCGTGCCTTTGGTGTTCATACTTTACTTGTTGACAGTTTGGACATTTGGCAATAAAGTCAACAATATCACGCTTCATTCTACTCCACCAAAAGTGTTGCTTTAGGTCACGATACATCTTGGTTGCACCCGGATGTATAGAATACCTTGAACTATGAGCCTCTGTCAGAACAATGTTGATCAAATCATCGACGCGGGGTACACATACCCTTCCCTTAATCCTCAAAAACACCTTCCTCATCGATTGTTGCTTCTTTAGCCTCTCCTTGCAACACTTTGTCTCGGATCCGGATCAATTTTTCTTCATTAAACTGCTTTCCCTTAATCTTGTCAAGGAAGGAAGATCTTGCCTCCACACAAGCTAAAAATCCTCCCTTCTCATTTACTTCTAATCTTATAAGGTCGTTAGCCAGAATCTGAACTTCTCTAGCCAATGGGCGTCTAGAAGCTTGCAAGTGAGATAGACTTCCCATGCTTCCCGCCTTTCTACTTAAAGCATCCGCCACAACATTCGCTTTTCCCGGATGATACAAAATAGTGATGTCGTAGTACTTCAGTAGTTCCATCCATCTCCTCTATCTCAAGTTCAAATCTTTCTTAGTAAAGACATACTGTAGGCTACGATGATCCGTATAGACCTCACACTTAACCCCATATAGATAGTGTCTCCATTGTTTTAATGCAAACACTACCGCGGCCAATTCCAAATCATGAGTTGGATAGCTACGTTCATGCACTTTTAATTGTCTTGAAGCATAAGCAATCACATTCTTCTCTTGCATTAGCACTGCACCCAAACCCGAATAGGATGCATCACAATAAACAATGAAATTCTTACCTTCCACTTGCAAGGTGAGAATTGGTGCAGTAGTCAACAGAGTCTTGAGTTCCTAAAAGCTTTCTTGGCACTCATCCGACTATACAAATGGAATATTCTACTTAGTCAAGTTCGTCAATTGGGAAGCAATAGAAGAGAATCCCTTGACAAATCGACGGTAGTAGCCAGCTAACCCAACAAAGCTCCTTATGTCTGACACATTAGTAGGTCTTACCGAATTCTTCACTGTCTCAATCTTAGAAGGATCCACCATCACTCCATCCTTAGAAACCACGTGCCCCAAGAAGGACACTGCATCTAGCCAAAACTCACACTTAGAAAACTTGGCATAAAGCTTTTTCTCCCTCAACATTTCCAATACCATTCTCAAATTCTCCTCATGTTCCTCCTTACTTTTAGAGTATATTAGTATATCATCAATAAATACGATCATAAAGAGATCCAAATATGGCTTAAAAATCCCGTTCATCAAACTCATGAACGTAGCAGGGGCATTCGTAAGACCAAAAGACATCACTACAAATTCGTAATGCCCATACCTGGTTCTTAAAGCAGTCTTTGGCACATCCGTTGCCCGTATTTTAAATTAATGATAACCGGATCTCAAGTCAATCTTAGAGAAGACACAAGCACCTTGTAACTGATCGAACAAGTCATCAATGCGGGGAAGAGGATACTTGTTCTTAATAGTTACCTTGTTCAACTGCCGGTATTCTATGCACATCCGAATTCTCCCATCCTTTTTCTTTACAAACAGAACCGGAGCACCCCAAGGAGATGCACTTGGTCTAATGAAGCTTTTGCTCAACAACTCTTGAAGTTGGGCCTTTAACTCTCTTAACTCCGCGGGAGCCATTCTGTAAGGGGGTATAGAAATGGTGCGAGTACCCGGTTCAAGATCAATACAGAAGTCAATATCCCTATCCGGTGGCATACCAGGAAGATCTGCAGGGAACACATCCAAAAACTCACGGACTGCCGAAACCGACTCAATCGAAGGTACTTGGGTAGTGTAATCCTTGAGATGGGCCAAGAAAGCTAAGCACCCTTTACTAACCATTTTCTTAGCACGAAGAAAGGAGATGATACGCACCGTATTGGAAGTGTAGTCACCCTCTCATACTAACGGATCTGTCCCAGGCTTGGCTAACGTCAACGTTTTAGAATTACAATCCAAGATCGCAAATTGCGGAGAAAGCCAAGTCATACCAAGAATTACATCAAAGTCAACCATTTCTAAGATAACCAAATCTACATAAGTGTTTCTCCCCACAAAGTTCACCAAACAAGACCTATATACCTTTTCAACTACCACAGATTCACCCACCGGAGTAGAAACACGAATAGGCATATCAAGTAATTCACAATGTAAATTTAGACCATTAGCAAATGAGGAAGATACATAAGAAAATGTGGATCCAGGATCAAACAATACAGAAGCCATGCAATCACAAACCAGAAGATTACCTGTGATAACAGCATCAGATGTCTCCGCCTCCGATCTCCCAGGGAAAGCATAATAATGGGCCCGTTCCTTTGTTTGTCCGTTTCCCCTACCATGTTGTGATGTAGTGGCTCCAGTTTGCCCATCACCCCGGCCGTTTTGGTGACCACCATTACCTCGGCCACCACGTCCTCCAGAATAACAGCCTCTACCATGACCACCTCTACCTCTAGCTATTGGGGGTCTATTACTCTGTTTGGGACAATTCTTCCTAATATGTCCAGTCTCCCCACATCCGTAACACTCCCTAGAGTCAAGCATAGGTCTCTCAGCGAAGTGTTGGCCGGTCTGAGGTGGACCACCAACTACAGTTTGTAGTGAAGACTGAATTGGTCGGACCGAGTAACCTCCGGAACCCTATCCTCTAGAGTAAGAACCATTAAACTCACCTCCCTTTCGAAACCTCTTTGATGTCGATGCCATGGTGAATTCATCTGGCTTCACTCCTTGCACCTCTACCACGAAATCTACCACTTCTTGGAAGGATTTTGCCGTAGCCGCTACCTGTATGGTTGAAATCTGCAACTCTGACCTCAACCCCTTCACAAAATGACGAATCCGCTCTTGTGGACTGAAACAATGTTGGGTGGCGTATCTGGATAGTGCACGAAACTTAGCCTCATATGCAGTAACCGACATCCTACCTTGTTCTAGACTTAAGAATTCATCTCTTTTCCTATCCCTCAAAGTCCGCGGAATATACTTCTCCATAAACAGGCTAGAGAATGATGCCCAAGTCATAGGTGTTGCCTCTATCGGTTGACACTCAACATGTGATCGCCACCACATTTTGGCGTTCCCTTGAAACTGATAAGTCCCAAACTCAACACCAAACCGTTCTACTATACCCATTTTGTGTAGTAGCTCATGACTGTCAACCAGAAAATCGTAGGCATCCTCAGATTCAGCACCCTTGAAGACTGGAGGTTTCAATTTTAAGAACTTACTGAAAAGTTCATGCTGATCATTTGTCATTATGGGCCCCGTAGTCAGACGAGGAAATGTGCCTATCGCCAATGAGGCGTCCATGCGGGGAGCCCCAACAGCGGCATGTCGTACCTCTGAAACCGGAGGTGTTGGTGCAGAAAACACAGGAGGTGCCTGACCCTGATCAGATAACCCGGTAAGATAAGCAAGAACCTGATTGATCATCTCTGGGGTAGGTTGGGGTGGCAATTCCTCATTTTGCACTTGTTCATTCTCCCCTTCCTCACCCTCTCTTACTACTTCCTCAGTCGGTGGAGGAGTCACCGCCCTAGCATCAGATGGACTAGGTGCTCATCCTCTTCCTCTAGAGGACGTCCTGCCACGACCTCTAGCACAGCCTCTTGCCGCTGCTCTTCCTCGAGCCACAGCCCTAGTGGCTGGCTCAGACGTTTCTTGTGTTGCCGGTGTTGGTGTTGGCGCAGTCGTTGCTCTAGTTCTAACCATCTGCGAAATAGAGTGAAGATGGTCAGATACCAATTTGTATCACCTAGATACCAATTGGATTCAAGTAGTAGCACCAAAGAAAGAAAGAAAGAATGGAATTTTCCTAAATCTTATAGCTTCTCAAAGAAAAGTAATGGCGTCCCCTACCGTTCCTCAAGACTCTACTAGACTCGTTCTTGTGTGATGAGACCAACGAAGCTAATGCTCTGATACCAAGTTTGTCACGACCCAATACCGGGCCGCGACTGGCACCCACACTTACCCTCCTATGTGAGCGAACCATCCAATCTAAACCTTAACATTTCAATGTAATACTGACAGAAAGTAATGCGGAAGACTTAAACTCATTAATAAAAACCAATTCAATAACTTCTAAAATTCAACATATATTATTCCCCAAAATCTGGAAGTCATCACCACAAGAACATCTATGATCAAATTACTAAACTAAGAGTATTCTAGAAAGCTAAAACAAGTAAAAGCTAGTCCATGCCGGAACGTCAAGGCATCAAGACATGAGGAAGAAGATCCAGTCCAAGCTAGAAGCATTAGCACACGCTTAAGATCCGGTGTGACGAAGACTGGCTAGAATTGCAGTTGAGTTGAAGATGACGGTACGTTTGCTGCACTCCACAAATAACAAGAAGAAAACATAAAAGTAGGGGTCAGTACAAAACACGGGTACTGAGTAGATATTATCGGCCAACTCAAAATAGAAAACAGTACATACCAAGTAATATCATAAAATCAACTATGATACTCAACATGTAGCAACAACGAGTACTATAATCATTAATAATTACCGCCAAGTTCACACATGAGGACTCAAGCCTCAATACCATACTCATTTGGGAATTAGGTTCATTAGATTGAGTATATTAGCATCTTTCAAGATTCATTAACCATATTCCTCTTGTGTGTGTACGTTACACTCTGCTACCTCATTAATCTTTATTCCTCTTGTGTCGGTACGTGACACTCTGATCCCCTTCACTATGTGTTGGAACGTGACACTCCGATCCCCTAATCCTACATGTTGGTTCGTGACACCCGATCCCCTAAATCTACGTGTCGGTTCGTGACACCCGATCCCCTAAATCTACGTGTCGGTTCATGACACCCGACCCCCTAAATCTACGTGTCGGTTTGTGACACCCGATCCCCTAAATCTACGTGTCGGTTTGTGACACCCGATCCCCTAAATGTACGTGTCGGTTCGTGAAACCCGCCCCCCTAATACTACGTGTCGGTTCGTGACACCCGATCCCTTAATTCTATGTGTCGGAACGTGACACTCTGATCCCCTAATCTCCTTCTATCAATTCATCAAGCCTTCTCTCTTACCAAGTCATCATCAATCTCATTACTTTAGTTCATCAAGCCTTCTTTTATACCAAGGCATCATCATTAACAAGAGATTAGGTTTTTATCAAGATTTGGGATTCAATAGCTTCATCATGCTTATTTTATCACAATCATATAATCACATTCATGCAAGCATACAATTAAACATATAGCAGGGTTTACAATACTACCAATACATATCATTTGCTATTAAGAGTTTTACTACGAATATCGTAAGAGAAACCATAACCTACCTCCACCAAAGATTCGTGATCAAGCAAGCAATTTCCCAAGCTTTGTTTCTCCCTTCTCGTTCGATTCTCCCTCTTTCTCTTTGTTCTTTCTATTTTTCTTATTCAAACCCTCTTTCTTTTACCCTAATTAGTATATAATTAAGTTTAAAAGATGGCGATAATAACCCACTCATTAACTTAAGGTTACCTCTTTTAACCCCCAAGTAATTAGACATATTAACCTTAACCCTCTAACTTTATAATTAATGTAGGAATAGTCCAAAACATCCCTTAAAACGTGTAAGGAAATCCAACCTAGACTGGGATTACGCAACCTGTGACGGCCCGTCGTGCCTGAGACGGTCCGTCCTACAGGTCGTCGCAAAGTTCAGAAACTGGATTTCCACTGAAGAACCTGTGGCGGTCCGTCACACCTGTGACGGTCCGTCCTGCCATTCCGTTACGAAGTTCAGAGAGTCGATTTTCAGTACCCAATTTCAGAATTTCTAAATTTTTTTAAACGAGACCCTGCGACGGTTCGTCGTGACCATGACGGTCCGTCGTCTCAGCCAGTTTTCTAGAAATAAAATCTGCTGTTCAAAATGACTAAACAGGTCGTTACATGGGAATTGTTTCTTGTCTTGGCAAGGTTGACGCCGATAATCTCAGGAGATTTGTCTCACATATCATCCAGAACTTGTAGGCGTTTTCTACAAAAATAGATAAATAAAAAAAAGCAAAGAGCTTTTTATAAGCCCACTTTCTATTCTAGTCCCCGTTTTAGAGATCATAGAACTTGTTCACTTTGTCCAATCAAGATGACAATATGTTGTTGCATTATGGTGAAGACTTGAGACAAAATGTTTGATAAGTTCTGGTCTTTAAATTTGTCATAGGTTAGACAAAGAGTTTGACATGTTCATCTTTTTTTTTATCGATAAGGGTAATTTTGTATTAAAAAAAAACTCATCGTCAAATGGATGGTGATTGAAAGCTTACATCGCAAAGGGTAGTGGGCACACCTTCAAAAGGTATACAAAATTACAAGTTATCTATAAAATTGACTATCTTTATACTTTTCCCTGCACACTCTTGCTTACACCATAGTTCAACTTGCTTGTGACGAGACTTAAAAGAATTGATTGATGATTAAATTTTTACTTTTTGAGTAAGAAAAAATATAATTGATCACTAATTGTACTCATGAACTAGAAAGTTCGTGTTATTTTGTGACCTGTTTCTTGACCTTTCACAAATTTCCTCTGTCTATCTGTACAAAATGTTGCATAAATGAACATTTGTTTGTCATATATTTTCATTTCAAAATAATAAAAAAAAATGACATCTTTTTATTCTAAATGGGGAGGGCGCCGAAAGAGTCAGCAACACATTAATCAGGAAAGATAATCTATAATAAAATTTTCTGGGAGAGGAGCCTTCATGATTTATCACGTTCCGAGTCTAGCACACATTTTAGATTAACCTGAATGACTTCTTGTAATTATTTATATCGAAGGAATTGTTTAAATCCTATCCTTTGTTTATTTAAAACTAAACAATATATCACAAGCATTTGATTTAGTATGTTTATAAATTAGATTTATTTGAAGTGGCCGCACATACAATTTTTTTTCTTGTTAATTTTAATATTGAATAATTATCTTCTCTATTTTCCCAAGGTAGGGGCATGACTGCGTACACTGCACCCTCCAGGATCCACTTGGGGGATCATACTCGATGTGTTGTTTTTTGTTTGTCTTGCATCACTAAATCATTTGGATTCGTTCCTTTTCATGTTTATTTTTTGTAAAAGGAAGTGCAGATGAAGGAGCTTAAGTGGGAATGGGTAATATTCGTGGAAGATTTAAAGAGAGAGCAAATATTGCTGACCAATGCAAAGAAGAAGTTTGAAATAAGGAAACATGAATATGTCAAGTTTCTTTCACAAAGCTCTTCTAATCTTTAAGGGTTGTATCCTTGGGTGTGTCAAGTTCCTAACTTTTTCATGTTTATCTCTTTTCGTGTTCCCTTTATTTCCCATTTATTCTCTTTATATATTAAACATGCTATTCAATGATTATTTCATAATAACTAGTGTTGTTTATGCCAAGCAGTTATAAATTAATTCATCTTTAAGTTGATACAGGTAATATCTTGACCTTATTTTACTTGATCCTCTTTGTCCTTACATCTTGCTTCAATTGATTGACAATGTCATTTGATAGCTGCAGATTGTACTTGTATTTTATAATTAGAGTGAGAACTCTGCATGGATAGGAGATTTTTTTAAGCTTGTTCTTTTTTAGTATGATAGTTATAGATGTTTTCTTTGAGAATTCTAAAGATGTAGATATAGGAAGTGAGATGATAAAACAATTTCCGGAGGAGTCGATGAAATTGGTTTTCTAGGATACGGTCAGACTGTTCTTTTTTAACTGAAGATGTTCATATTCTAACCAGTAACCTCATTAAATGTGAGAGAGAACACATTTCCATCAATTTATGTGAGTCAATATTTAAATAACAAGAAAATTTTGGTCAATTAAATATTAACTTTTTAAAAAAAATAAAAAAAAGATAACAACCTAGAATTATAAAAGAAGAGACTACACCCCCAATGCAAGCTGGAATGATTTGCCACCAGTGTTCTTCTCCATTCCTTTAGCCAATCCCCCTGCAACTGTTAAAGAGTTCCATAGTGGGTTTTTTGTATATCGTCACTATGCACAATCTTCTTTTTACCTGCAAATATCATTCTCTATACTTGCTTATTCGAAGGGGGAACTCTATTTTATTTTCCGATAGAGTAAGTTGTTGGCCAATTCCACCCATAATTGGATTGTGAAGAAAAATCCACCATTCTTTATTGTCACTAATTCTTTAAAATCTTATTACCGTCTGTTTTATCTGAACCATTCTCATTGGAGATGGTTTCGGAGTTGTGTTTCTTCCATCCCCCACTATGATCTCCAATAGCTCTAAGGGTATTTTGTGACCATAAATATAATGCTAGTCGTACAAACATAACCCAGACAGAGCAGAGTTTCTTTTCCTGCTCTGATTGTTTGCATTAACCAATGGATTTGACCTTGAGATTTCTTCCATTTCCATTCACCATGTATCACCTACTCTGTGTCCTCTTTGGAGGAAAATTCTAAAAGGAAACTGTGGTTAACCATCTTACAGTTATTTAATCCATGAGCTTATTCCCCGAGGCCATAGGAGCACTTCCTGATATCTTATAGTTTTAGCAGCTCCAGATAGTCTTTGTGGAAATTGCAGACTACACAAATTTATATAGATCATCGTTTTAAGATTGGTCAAAAGACACAAATACCATATTACCCTTTTTACTGCTCCTGGCAGCCTCTGAATAGGGGATACTTTGTCTGTCAATCTTCACTTGAATGTCAATGGTAGAGGAGAATTTATGAATCTTCCTATCTTGTTAGCAATGTCTTTCCACCCAACATTAAATTCTAGAGAATGACAAGTACAAATCTTCTTCTTCCACGATTGTTTGGCATCAACATATTTTGCTTCCTTGTATTTGGAGTATTCAAGTCGAAATATTTGAAACATTGGACAGTTTTTAGTCTGGACAAATAAGGATCTTGTAAAGGATGTTTTCCAAAACATACATTAACTGAAAGATCTAATTTAGGTAAACTTCTGCAGATGTAATTTCTTCCAAGAGGAGACATGGATAAATTTGAATATTAGTAGTCCAGGAAATAAATAGTCATTTAGTCGAAAAGTATTTGCCATGACGATGTTAAATATCCTAGTATTGAATTTTGGAGAAAGAAAATATTGACGAAATAAGTGGAATATATGTCAAGGCCACCAAAGGAAGACTACTAGTATATTAAGGATGCAATTTAGGAAGATCAGGATAACAAGTTCCTTTTATATCATCCTTGTATACCAATTGGATTGTTTGTGAAGAAGAAATTGGAGTTTTTTTATGGCGTAGAGCATAGTGATAGAATCAATTTAAAATGCACATGCTTATAAAATCTAGCATTTAAAGCAAATGTTGAATTTGTAGAATTTATTGGAAATTCCATTCCATGCTCAAATTTGCTAAATCTACGACATTGGGTCTTCTTTTGACAAGTGAAATATATTTTTTCGAAAGGCATCTTGGTGAAAGAGGATTGTGATCCATAATCCAAGTGCCTAAATGCTAATACAAACTTCACCCACATACACACATGAAGGAGGAGGGAGGGGGGTATATCAACACCACCACTTTTGACAGATGAGTCTGGAGACCCAAGAGTCTGCCACACAACCTAATCCTCGAGAGGCTAAGATCCAAGTTGATACCATATGAAATAACTTTAACATGTAACCTTAAGGAATATAGAATATAATTCAAAATTCCTTGCGATAACATTGAATTCTATTCATTCCTAAATTCTTTTTACCCTTAACTTGTGAACTCTAATTAAATTGAGTGAAGACAAAGATTCTTTTCGTAGACTTGAACATATATTTCTCAAGATTTGAAGAGGAGAAAGTCTAATCAGAGCAATGATGGGTTTGTTTTTGTGGTATTTTTCTCATTTGAGCATGCGGCTGTTTAAAATATGATGCAACATATCTTGCACCATATTTATTGTTCGGAAGAGACGACGGAAACCCTGCTCCACAAACGAAGGGGACTAACTGCATGGATCACCCTCATAGTTTTAATTCCTAATGAGAGTAAAATAGAAGAGCTTGTCATCTATTTTTTGTTTTAGATAGTTCATATAAGCGTAGAAACAATTAATTTAAGGTGTTCTTTGACTTTTTTTTTATCAAAGATCTACTATGATGGCTATAAAATATTGACTTTTATCTAATCTTATTAATATCACAAGTAAAAAGTGAAACAAACATTTAACGTTAGTCGGAGCTTTTCAAAGTATAAATAAGATGTGGGAATTAATAGAAATTGTGTTTATTCCAAAACTAATTAGTATTAGGAAAATTATCTAAATGTGCCTTTTATTCATTTTAATTTCGAAAAAGGACGAATTGGAAAAAAGGCCAAATTAGACTGTAATAATTTAAAATTAATTAAATATAAATTTATAAAATGACTAGAATTACGTTAGATTCATTATCAAATACATATTATGGATTAATGTAATTGGGCTATTTATTTAAGTTCAATAAATAGTAATTCAATTTAATTGATTTGAGCTACAATAGATGAGCCCAATTTCACCTCATCCTAAAGGCCCATTTTTTTGGTGCCACATGTCAAATGACATGGAATACCAAATCAAAAAAGAAGCCAATAGGATCATGACATGTGTCAAAGATGATAAGCGTTCCATAAAGACCATATACTATAGAACTTCAATCTGATTGGCAAAAGGGAATCTTGTTCCAATCCCAACTCCTCTACTCTAAAACTGTAAAAAAAAATTCTTATAATTCGAAAAAGGGAAAGAAATTTTAAATAAGAAGAGAGATAAAAGACATGGTACAAACGCCATAAAATTTTCTATGAAGATATAAGTTTTAGAATTCAAGAATCAATTTAGAACAATAAATATAAAGACTATCGGATTAAAGAACAAGCTTAAAGCACTTGAACTCATGTAAAAGTCAAGATCAAGATAAAATTTAAAGTGTAAATTTATCGAAGATTCAAGAACAAGTTTAAAGCTCTTAAATTTATATTTGAAAAAGCGAATTCATAGGATTCATAGAGATTGTAACACTTGCACTTTGAATTAATAAATATGATTGTTCCATAATTTTCAGTACTTGATTATTGTTTTCTGGATGAAAATATTATCGTCTACAAAGTCGGCATGCCTAGTGGGACAATCTCTACCCGTCATCTCAAATTTTCAAGCATCGAATAATATCAAGATGAATTCCATGAAGAACAAATCTTTATCAACTGCCTGTAAGGCCACTAGCTTTAAGTTCCCTATTGATGTTTAAGACATTCTTGGTGTTAGCTTCGGGTGTTTTTGAGCTATTACAAGAAGCAAGGTTGCTACGCTAAAAAAACAAACACTTCAATTGTCATCCATATTAATTCCTATTTTTTAGGTCTTCGACTCCAAAAAGAGAAAGTTCCACCAAAAATTCTATAGAAGGAGAAACCATTGTTGCTAAAAAGATCAAGGAGACATTGTCTCTACTTTAGCAATCTGGTTCTTAACAATCTACCACAAGAAAGAACAATAATTCCACAACTGAATTATCTCCACATTCATTGCATAACTTAGTCCATGAATCTGAACTTACAGAAAAATCCATGGTACTCTCATACATCTCCAATGACCAGACAAACGATGGTTACCGTTGCTTCCTGTCATGAGGAACAACTCGCAAATCTCACGATGTTGGTTGAAGGATGAAAAAGCATGTAGAACACAAACAGTCTCACACTTATATGTGAATGAATAAGATTCAAGGATCGTTTGATAGAGAAGGGGGACATGCACCATGAAAAGATATTGAAGTTTGAATGATTAGAGATCTTGCAAAGAAATCATCGCTTAAAGAGAGGGTTACAACATGTGAAACTATATAGAAGAGGCTATGTGAGATCTCAGCTTTACAAGTTGATGTTGCAAATCTATGGTGAATTGTAGAAAATGTGAATCATTTGACTTCAATAAATTGATGAGAACCGCAGCAGATAAGGATGCACCTAAAGTGGCACAGTTTGCATACATAGATGTTGAGAATTACGAAGTAATGGAAACAACATAGAAGGAGCTGACAACAACACAGAATGAGCACTACATCTTTGGGAACCTATAAGATCTAGGAGGTTCAACAGTACAACCTGTAATTTAGAAACCATATGTTGAATCTTCAAAAGCAACTACTATTGGACTTGACACTACCACCACTGATGTGAGCGTTCCGGGCACTGATGCCCAACTACATGCAGATGCTCAAACATTTGATGCCTGGACAGGAGGAGAGACCGCATAGACAGGATTTCTCTTCACATTCCTCCTTGTTTAGCTTTTATTTGATTTTCTTTTTTGTACTAATAATCACTTTAGAGGACAAACGCTTGTCTATGGTAGAGTGAGACTCATCTTGTTTTGTTGTGCTGAATATTTATGCGTTTTGATATATGTTTGGGTTGTTTGTTTAAATTGTGTTTTAAAAACTGCTCTCGCAAATGTTTGAGTGTATGGCTATCTTTTTGAGTCCTAATTTCATAATAATATGGATGCTTCTAAAAAAATTTAAGTTTTAAAATTTTTGCCACCTCTTGTATTTTAAGTTGCTGTTCTTGTACAAATTTAAGTCGCGTTTTCAATCAATACCAATAATTTTAAAAGTGTTCTCAATCAAGAACCATGAATTTGTTCCCACAATGAGAAGGAATTAAATTACATAGGAAGTATGTGAACTCATTGCATCTCGTTGTGACTAGCCGAATATCAAATTGATATTTTTTGTAATGACCATTGTACACTAGTGAAAGTATGTTGTCTTGTTTGACTTAAGTGTCAAAGCCATGTGTGATTAGCTTACTTTGAACCTTGTATGATCAAACCTGGAATTTTCCCAATTAGTCTAATTGATTTAGAAAGGTATCCTCTTTACATGATCTTATACAATTCTTAAGATTGTGAGCCAACTTATACATGTACCTATTTTGTGGCCTACTCGTGAGTGTGTGAAACTCTTTTGAACACCATTTGAGTCTTAACTCTTCCTTGGAAAAAGTATTCATGAAACCTAAGCCAGACGTTATCCAATACATATAATCCTTTTTGAGATGTTATATACGTAATAGCTAACATAGGTCAAAACCCTAAGTTGGGGGTCTTGTAAGATGGGAAATAAGAAGTAAAGAAGTGCAAGATAAGCCTCACAAACCAATGGTATTGTAGAGAAATGGAAGCCCTCTAAACAGAAAAAGAGAAAAAAAAAAGAAAAAAGAAACAAAACACAAAAAGAAAAGAAAAGTAGTGAATTAAAAGCAACAAACAAAAAGAAATCGGATCTCAAAGAAATCCATGAACGTAAATAAAAGATAACCTAGAAGATCTTGACTAAGCATTAAGAAAAGAAGATAAAGGATAGCTTAAAGAAATCACATCTTATTAGAAAAAAGTCACTTAGCCCAAATGACCATACCTTTGCACGCAGACTTGTTAGAAGCCTTATAAAGAATTTTTTTTTTTATGTTAAGTGAACCGAACCAAAGGTCAATTAGAAAATAAGGGCAAATCTATGGGAGAAGAGATGCATTGTGTTCCTCTTTGTCAGTGTAAGAATTGCGTTAGATTCCTTTTCCTATGTTTATAAATCGGTTAGTGCAAATATGGAATAATTTTTTATGTGAGGGCATGTAGATAATTTTGTTGAGCTAGAACTTGAATTACTATAAAGTATTGTAAGCTCAAGAATCTTTGGTAAGGTTGTGAGACAACTTGAATATTTTGAGTATACAATTGAATTATGTATGAGAATCTTTAGTCTTTTTGTTTACATTCACGATTGAGTCTTGTGAGGCACTATTTGAGACATCCTACTTGAACTGCTGAACTTGGGTCTTAGCTTGGGTCTTCTCAATTTACCTTCTTTTGCTACTTGCGGCAAGAGATACAAAGAACGAGCTTCCTATTTGCGAATGAACAAGATATGTTCAATATCAACGGAAATATGAAATTAGATGATTTAAGTGATAAATATTTTTGGCTAGCCTGAAGTAGGGGTTGGCACAAAATCAAAAACTAAATCGAATCAAATTACTTCGCTTGCTTGTTTTTGATTTTCAATTCTTCACTTGATTTTGAGCTCGGAAATGTTTAAACCAAATACAAGACCTTTTAAACCACCAAAATAAATTGCTTATTTTCATTATCCTAAAATTCAACAATAGATTACCTTCAACGCAATCGTAGAAATAGTTATTCAATCAATTGTCACAAGAATAACAAAAAAATTATTATAATAAAGCCCTTCAACTGCCTCTACTATAAAAGTTCTCTGTGACATAATTGAGTATAATTTACTCATACAAAGACATATTCAACAAGAAAAACAAACCCTATTATCTAATTGAGTCTTCAAAATCATATATACACAACAAAAGAAAAGATCCACTAATACGTCGACAATTATCCCACAAAATTTTCATTATATTGTGCTTTTGTCATGTTTGATATAGAGAAAACTATTCTCTTCTGAATTGTTGTTTCCTGGTGCAAACTATACTAATGAATCCATGAATATTTATGACAATTTTTCTCCTAATAAACTCAAAATTAGTTCTGTTAATGTGAGATTTAATTACTTGTAGAATTGGAAACTAGATCAAATTTTTCTTGTTCAAAAGTTTTGAGCTTGTATGACAAAGGTAAAAGAAACTGGAAAAATTCTATGAAGGAGCCACAAAATAATAAAGACGATCCTAATCACAAAATTATAAGCAAGAATTCACCAAACTAATTCACAATCAATAACTCACAATCTTTGGACTGAACGCCACAAAAGAAATTATTCAACAATAGATTGAGTAAATTAAATTAGGAGAAATCTAGAGGAGAAATCAGTGAAATAATGAAAACAGAAAATCTAGCATTTCTTTTGGTGGAAAACTTAGGGCGCTAAAAAGTTGGGGGAAATAAATTAATCTATGTCGCATTCTATTTTTCTGGACAGCTAAATAGTATAATTAATTTCTATTCCGAAATTCAAATTTACAACAATTAAAATTTATTGTTGCTAAATATTAAAATTAGGCCACACTATTATAGTTCTTACTAAAAAGTTGTTGCAATTTATTTATATATAAAAAGTAATATATTAACCGTAGTATATGGCGACAAGGTTAAAATGTTTGCTAACAAAAATAAATTTGTGGTTTAAAGTTGTAAGATATAGAAACAACTAAATTAAGTTGTTGCCATTTGACAATATAAGCCAACAATAGTTTTGTTGTTGCTAAAACGTTGCTGCGAATTGTACATTTTCTTGTAGTGCGTGATAGAAATTGTTGCTTGTCTTAGAAAGGTTGACGTTCAACAGGTTAGAAAGGTTGACGTTCAGCAGGTTAGTTTCACATAGCATCAACTAATTTGCTGAATACTCTAAAAAATAGATAAAGAGGAAAAAAGACTTGAGCTTTGTATGAGTTCACTTTCTATAGTAGTCCCTGTTCAAGAGATCATAGAACTTGTTCATTGTGTCCCAATCAAGATGTCAATATGTGGCTGAATTATGGTGAAGATTTGAGACAAAAAGTTTGATATGTTTTGAATTTGTCAGAGGTATACGTAGAGTGATTAGGGTTTGCAGTCGTTGATTAGGGTAGAAGGTTAGTTGTTGGTGTTTGAACATTTTTGCTCTTTCTTATGTCTTTATAAGTAATCCTAAATTGGTTGGAAATGAATGTGTGGTTTGAATAAACAGGCTTGGGAAATATTCCCCTCACGAGATATACTCGGGGTTTTGAGTTTCGCTAGTGCCATATCATTTCAAAAAAGTAGACTGATGATTGAAGTTCACTGTACTTGCCAAAAAATTAGAAGTTCACTGTATTATGACTGACATTTGTATATTGATTTCTTAAATCCAGGAGCCTCCCAAATTATCTTGGGCTAGAAACCATTTTAGGAGTTGTTTGCACGACGCATAATGGACTTAAAGCACTGTAGACATATGATATGAAAGGTCTTATGAATAAAAGTTTTGGTGTTCATAAAACTAAAGCTTCAATAGGAAGACCTTTTGATCACCGATCTCTTTTTATCTATCTTGAGAACATAAGGTTTGAGGTTATGATGATCTCTTCTTCCAAATATATATCATATTCTTTAGAACTTCTTTACTCCTCTTTTTTTTCTTCGATTTGCAGTAAATATGATTAATAATGACACGGCTAACTTATATTGTGTTACAAGTACTGATCATGGTTTGAGAGAGACCATCTTCTATTGACTCTTTTCACGGTTGCAAGTATATAAAACAAAGGCAAACATTCTATAGGCATTACCTTTTAAAGCTGATGGAGCCATAACATTGGACGGTGGGATCATAAAGAGTGCTGGTGTATTTTACCTAGGCAAAAGATTAAAAGGCTTGTCTTAAAAAGTTTGTTTATTATATTCATAAGTTTTTGTTTTTTCATAGTTCAACATGTTTTTTTTTATATAAGTTAATTTTCTATTCACAAAAAACTCATCATAAAATGTATAGTTAATGGGAAAGTTACATCCCAGAGGGTGGTGGGCACACCCTCAAAATACATACAGAAATAGGAGTTTCCTATAAAATCGACTATCTCTATGTTTTACCTACCAACTCTTGCTTACACCATAATTTTACTTGCTTATGATGATACTTTAATGAATTGACTGTCTATTAAATTTTTCCTTTTTGAGTATGAAGTAATATAGTTGATCACTAATTGTGCACCTGAATTGGGAAGCTGGTGGTATTTTGTGGCCATGTTGCTTGACCTTTCACAAACTTCCTTTGTTTGTCAGTACATAATGGTGCATGAAAATACATTAGTTTTAAATGCGTTTTGATTCCAAAATGATTACAACCAATTGTCATCTTTGATATATCATTATTCTTAAGGGGAGGGCGCCACAAGAGTCAACAACACAATAATCACGAATGATAATCTATAAAATAATTTTCTTGGAGAGTAGTCTTCAGGATTTGTCACGTTCGGAGTCTACGTCACATTTTATATTTACCTGAATGACTTCTGGTTATTATTTATATCATAGGAGTTGTTTTTAATCCTATGATAATGTTTGTTTACAACTAAAAAAAATTTACATGTTATTGATTTCGTATGTTGATAAATTAGATTTATTTGAAGTTGCCTCACATACAAAAAACATTTCTTGTTGATTGTATCATGGAATCATTATCCTCTTTACCTTCCCTAGGTAGGGGCATCACTCAGTACACTGCAACCTCCCGGATCCTCTTGGGGGATTATACTTGATGTGTTGCTTTTTGTTTTTATTGCATCACTAAATCATTTGGATTCTTTCCATTTTGTGTTTACTTTTTGTAAAGGGAAATACATGTCAAATTTCCAAAGAGTTATAGAAGGTCGTATATTCCTGAAATCTATTTCGAAACATAAATACAGATGAAGGAGTTGAAGTGGGAAAGGGTCAGATCTATGGAAGATTTAGAGAGAGAGCAAACATTGCTAATTAATGCAAAGAAGAACTTTGAAATAAGGAAACAAGAACATGTGAAGTTTTTTTCACAAAGCTCTTCCAATATTTCAGGGATGTATCCTTGAGACTTTATAGTTTATAAATATGCATTGTTGCCAATCTGTTTTTGAAAAACAGAATTACTGATTTTCAATAAAACTTTGCAGAAATACGAAATAACAAATGTTTATTGATACAGTAAGGAAAATGAAAAGAAATTATTTTTTTCAGCTAAAATCTCTAAAACATTCCACAATCTGGAAACCTAGAATGGAAAAGATCAAAACCACTAAATACTCAATGTCCTTTTATGTAAATTATTTCCCTCTAGTAGCCGTGATTTGACTTTGAATATTGTCCCCCCCAGGATAGAATGATCTCAATAACCAGCATATATTTACCAAAACATCTTGTGTTAGCGAGCCACTCAACATTAGTAAACTACAAGAAGACATTTTTGTGAAGTAGTAGAAGAAGAAAATCAAAAAACTGGTGAGAAAAATTCTGAAGAATGAGTGTATTTATAGGCAAAAGGAATAGGTTCTGAAAGGTTGCAACCCTTAATGATTCCACAGGAACATTAATGAATGTTCTCAACCTTTCAAAAGGTCCTGGATATTCCTAAAAATTGCAACCTTTCTAAACAATCATTCCCAAATAGTGGGAAATTTATATTAAATCAGGAAAGATTTTAAATAAAACGGGTCGCATAGATTCGATTCGGGTCTGGTTAATAGACTTCAAAATTTGAACATTTAATTTAACCTAAAATAAATAATTGGAAATGTTTATGTTATCAACAAATTAATTCAAAATGTTTTGGCCATTTAATTTCATTTAATTAATTAAATAAATAATTAACTAAATAATTAAACAATATTTGTCAAAAAATAATCTTTCGATCGATCATTTTCAAAAGCCAAAGACGAAAACGAAGCCAAAGTCGTAGCCTTAGCGAAGCTGTGCGATCGACAACGACAATGATGCGAGTGTTTCCCTCTTTCCATGTAACTACCTGTTTAGTCGTTTTGAGCAACAGATTTTATTTCTGGAAAACTGGCTGAGACGACGGATCCCACGACGGACCGTCATGGGCACGACGGACCGTCGAGTGGGTCTCGTTTCAAAACACTTAGAAATTCTGAAATTTGGGTACTGAAATCGACTCTCTGAACTTCGTAACGGAATGGCAGGATGGACCGTCGTGGGTACGACGGACCGTCGCAGACCCTTGAGTGAAAATTGAGTCTCTGAACTCTGTGACGACTTGGCAGGACGGACCGTCACAGACTCTTTAGCAAATTTGGGGTATCTGAACTTTGTGACGGAGCAGCAGGACGGACCGTCGCAGGCACGACGGGCCGTCACAGACTGCGTAATCCCAGTCTGAGTCGGATTTCCTTAATTGTTTTGAGGGACGTTTTTGACTATTCCTGCTTTAATTATAAAGTTAGTGGGTTAATGTTAATAAGTCTAATTACTTGGGGGTTAAAAGAGGTAACCTTATGTTAATTAGTGGGTTATTATTTCCATCTTTCATTCTTAATTATATGTTAATTAGGGTAAAAGAAAGAGAGTTGGAATAAGAAAAATAGAAAGAACAAAGAGAAAGAGGGAGGATCGAACGAGAAGGGAGAAACAAAGCTTGGGAAATTGCTTGCTTGATCACGAATCTTCGGTGGAGGTAGGTTATGGTTTTTTCACACTATTCGTAGTTAACTCTTAATAGCGAATGATATGTGTTAGTAGTATTGTAAACCCTTCTATATGCTTAATTGTATGCTTGCATGAATATGATTATGTAATTGTGAATAAATAAGCATGATGAATCTATTGAATCCCAAATCTTGAAAAGAAACCCTAATCTACTTTGTTAATGATGATGCCTTGGTATAAAAGAAGGCTTGATGAACCAAAGTGGTGAGGTTAGGGGATCGGGTGCCATGTTACGTTACCAGGATAGAATGAGGATCGGAGTGTCACGTTCCGACACCAGAATAGTATATGGATCGGGTGCCACGTTCCGGTACTAGGATAGTATATGAGGATCGGAGTGTCACGTTCCGACACCAGGATAGTATATGGATCGGGTGCCACGTTCCGGTACCATGATAGAATATGGATCGGGTGTCACGTTCTGACACCAGGATAGAATGAGGATCGGAGTGTCACGTTCTGACACCAGGATAGTATATGAGGAGCAGAGTGTCACGTACTGACACGAGAGGAATAAAGATAATGAATCTTGAAAGATGTTAATATACTTAATCTAATGAATCTAATTCCCAAATGAGTATGATGAGGAGGCGTGAGTCCTCATTGATGTGCTTGGTGTTGTGACCAAGGGTTATGGTAATTGTAAATGCTGCATGCTAAGGATATTAGTTGATTTATGATGTTATCTGATATATACTGTTTTCTATTTTGAGTTGGCCGATGATACCTACTCAGTACCCGTGTTTTGTACTGACCCCCTACTTTTATGTTTTCTTTTGTTATTTGTGGAGTGCAGCAAACGTGCCATCGTCTTCAACTCAACAGCAACTCTAGCCAGTCTTCATTACTCCGGATATCAGGGTGAGCTAATACTTCTAGCTTGGAGTGGATCTTCGTCTTCATGTCTTGATGCCTTGAAGTTCCGGCATGGACTAGCTTTTTATGTATTTTAGCTTCTTAGAAACTCTTAGATTTAGTAATTTGAGGTAGATGTTCTTCTGATGATGACTTCCAGATTTTGGGGATAATGATAAGTTTTGAGTTATAGAAGTTGATTATTAATTTTACTTATGAGTTTAAGTCTTCCGCATTACATTACTGTTGATATTATATTGAAATGTTAGAGTTAGATTGGTTGGTTCGCTCACATAGGAGGGTAAGTGTGGGTGCCAGTCGCGGCCCGGTTTTGGGTCGTGACAAACTTGGTATCAGAGCATTAGGTTCGTTGGTCTCATCACAGAAGAACATGTCTAGTAGAGTCTTAAGGAATGGTAGGGGGATGCCTTTACTTTTCTTTGAGAGTCTATAAGACTTTAGGAAAATTCCATTCTTTCTTTCTTTCATTCGTGCTACTACTTGAATCCAATTGCTATCTAGGTGATACAAATTGGTATCTGACCATCTTCACTCTATTTCGTAGATTTTTAGAACTAGAGCAACGACTGCGCCAACACCAACAACGGCAAGACAAGAAACTTCTGATCCAGCCACTGGGGCTGTGGCTCGAGGAAGAGCAGTGGCAAGAGGCCGTGGTAGAGGTCGTGGGAGGACGTCCTCTAGAGGAAGAGGACGAGCACCTAGTCCATCTGATGCTAGGGCGGTGACTCCTCCACCAACTGAGGAGGTAGTAAGAGAGGGTGAGGAAGGGGAGAATGAACAAGTGCAAAATGAGGAATTGCCACCCCAACCTACCCCAGAGATGATTAATCAGGTTCTTGCTTATCTTAGCGGGTTATCTGATCAGGGTCAGGCACCTCCAGTGTTTTCTGCACCAACACCTCCGGTTTCAGAGGTACGACATGCCGCTGCTGGGGCTCCCCGCATGGATGCCTCATTAGATATAGGCACGTTTCCTCGTCTGACTACGGGGCCCATAATGACAAATGATCAGCATGAACTTTTCAGTTCTTAAAATTGAAACCTCCAGTCTTCAAGGGTGCTGAATCTGAAGATGCCTACGATTTTGTGGTTTATTGTCATGAGCTACTACACAAGATGGGTATAGTAGAACGGTTTGGTGTTGAGTTTGTGACTTATCAGTTTCAAGAAAACGCCAAAATGTGGTGGCGATCACATGTTGAGTGTCAACCGACAGAAACAACACCTATGACTTGGGCATTATTCTCTAGGTTGTTTATGGAGAAGTATATCCCACGGACTTTGAGGGATAGGAAAAGAGATGAATTCTTAAGTCTAGAGCAAGGTAGCATGTCGGTTACTGCATATGAGGCTAAGTTTCGTGCACTATCCAGATATGCCACCCAACTTTGTTTAAGTCCACAAGAGAGGATTCGTCGTTTTGTGAAGGGGTTGAGGTCAGAGTTGTGGATTTCAGCCTTACAGGTAGCGGCTACGGCAAAATCCTTCCAAGAAGTGGTAGATTTCGTGGTAGAGGTGGAAGGAGTGAAGCCAGATGAATTTTCCATTGCATCGACATCAAAAAGGTTTCGAAAGGGAGGTGAATTTAATGGTTCTTACTCTAGAGGATAGGGTTCCGGAGGTTACTCAGTTCGACCAATTCAGTCTTCACTACAGACTGTAGTTGGGGGTCCACCTCAGACCGGTCAACAATTCTCTGAGAGACCTATGCATGAACCCAGAGAGTGCTATGGATGTGGGGAGATTGGACATATTAAGAGATATTGTCCAAAACAGAGTTATCGACCCCCACTAGCTAGAGGTAGAGGTGGTTATGGAAGAGGCCGTAATTCTGGAGGACGCGGTGGTCGAGGTAATGGTGGTCACCAAAACGGCCGGGGTGATGGGCAAACTGGAGCCACTACATCACAACATGGTATGGGCAACGGACAGACAAATGATAGGGCCCATTATTACGCTTTCCCTGGGCGGTCTGAAGCAGAGGCATCTGATGCTGTCATCACAGGTAATCTTTTGGTTTGTGATTGCATGGATTCTTTATTGTTTGATCCCGGATCCACATTTTCTTATGTATCTTCCTCATTTGCTAATGGTCTTAATTTACATTGTGAATTACTTGACATGCCTATTCGTGTTTCTACTCCGGTAGGTGAGTCTGTGATAGTTGAAAAAGTGTATAGGTCTTGTTTGGTGACTTTTGTGGGGAGTAACACTTATGTAGATTTGGTTATCTTAGAAATGGTTGACTTTGATGTAATTCTGGGTATGACTTGGCTTTCTCTGAATTTTGCGATCTTGGATTGTAATGCTAAAACTGTGACGTTAGCCAAGCCTGGGACAGATCCGTTAGTGTGGGAGGGTGACTACACTTCCAATCTGGTGCGTATCATCTCCTTTCTTCGTGCTAAGAAAATGGTTAGTAAAGGGTGTTTAGCTTTCTTGGCCCATCTCAAGGATAACACTACCCAAGTACCTTCGATTGAGTCAGTTTCGGTAGTCCGTGAGTTTTTGGATGTGTTCCCTGCAGATCTTCCTGGTATGCAACCAGATAGGGATATTGACTTTTGTATTGACCTTGAACCGGGTACTCGCCCCATTTCTATACCCCCTTACAGAATGGCTCCCGCGGAGTTAAGAGAGTTAAAGGCCCAACTTCAAGAGTTGTTGAGCAAAGGCTTCATTAGACCAAGTGCATCTCCTTGGGGTGCTCCGGTTTTGTTTGTGAAGAAGAAGGATGGAAATTTCGGATGTGCATAGACTACAGACAACTGAATAAGGTAACTATTAAGAACAAGTATCCTCTTCCTCGCATTGATGACTTGTTCGATCAATTACAAGGTGCTTGTGTCTTCTCTAAGATTGACTTGAGATCCGGTTATCATCAATTGAAAATACGGGCAACGGATGTGCCAAAGACTGCTTTTAGAACCAGGTATGGGCATTACGAATTTGTAGTGATGTCTTTTGGTCTTACGAATGCCCCTTCTGCGTTCATGAGCTTGATGAACGGGATTTTTAAGCCATATTTGGATCTCTTTGTGATCGTGTTTATTGAAGATATACTGATATACTCTAAAGTAAGAAGGAACATGAGGAGCATTTGAGAATTGTATTGGAAATGTTCAGGGAGAAAAAGCTTTATGCCAAGTTCTCTAAGTGTGAGTTTTGGCTAGATGCAGTGTCCTTCTTGGGGCATGTAGTTTCTAAGGATGGAGTGATGGTGGATCCTTCTTAGATTGAGACAGTGAAGAATTGGGTAAGACCTACTAATGTGTCAGAAATAAGGAGCTTTGTTGGGTTAGCTAGCTACTACCGCCGATTTGTCAAGGAATTCTCTTCTATTGCTTCCCAACTGACGAAATTGACTAAACAAAATGTTCCATTTGTATGGTAGGATGAGTGTGAAGAAAGCTTTTAGAAACTCAAGACTTTGTTGACTACCGCACCTATCCTTACCTTGCCAGTGGAAGGTAAGAACTTCATTGTTTATTGTGATGCATCCTATTCTTGTTTGGGTGCAGTGCTAATGCAAGAGAAGAGTGTAATTGCTTATGCTTCGAGGCAATTAAAAGTGCATGAACGAAATTATCCCACCCAGGATGTGGAATTGGTTGCGGTAGTGTTTGCATTAAAGCAATGGAGACACTATCTATATGGGGTTAAGTGTGAAGTATACACGGATCATCGTAGCCTACAGTATGTCTTTACTATGAAAGATTTGAACTTGAGCCAGAGGAGATGGATGGAACTACTGAAGGACTACGACATCACTATTTTGTATAATACAGGGAAAGGTATGTGTACCCCGCGTTGATGATTTGATCAACACTATTCTGACAGAGGCTCATAGTTCAAGGTATTCTGTACATCCTGGCGCAACCAAGATGTATCGTGACCTAAAGCAACACTTTTGGTGGAGTTGAATGAAGCGCGACATTGTTGATTTTATTGCCAAATGTCCAAACTGTCAACAAGTAAAGTATGAACACCAAAGGCCCGGAGGAACACTTCAGAGAATGCCCATTCCGGAATGGAAATGGGAGAGAATTGCAATGGATTTTGTGGTTGGTCTTCCAAAGACAATGGGTAACTACGACTCTATTTGGGTGATTGTTGATAGGTTAACTAAGTCTGCTCATTTCATTCCGGTTATGGTGACTTACAATGCCGAGAAGTTAGCCAAGATCTATATCTCAAAAATCGTTCGATTGCATGGGGTTCAACTATCCATCATATCAGATAGAGGTACGCAGTTTACTTCTATGTTTTGGAAAACATTGCATGCGGAATTGGGTACTAGGTTGGACCTTAGTACTGCGTTCCATCCTCAGACCGATGGTCAGTCTGAGCGAACGATTCAAGTGTTGGAGGATATGCTTCGTGCATGTGTGATAGAATTTGGTGGTCATTGGGATAACTTCCTACCCTTAGCGGAGTTTTCATACAATAATAGCTATCACTCAAGCATTGATATGGCTCCATTTGAGGCATTGTATGATAGGAGATGTAGGTCTCCCATTGGGTGATTTGATGCATTTGAGGTTAGACGTTGGGGTACTGACCTTTTGAGGGATTCGATAGAGAAAGTGAAATCTATTCAAGAAAAGCTTCTAGCGGCGCAATGTAGGCAAAAAGAATATGCAGATCGAAAGGTTAGAGACTTAGAGTTCATGGAGGGTGAACAAGTCTTGTTGAAGGTTTCGCCCATGAAAGCGGTGATGCGGTTTGGTAAAAGAGGTAAACTTAGCCCAAGGTATATTGGTCCCTTTGAAGTACTTAAGCGAGTAGGGGAGGTGGCTTACGAATTAGCCTTGCCTCCAGGGCTGTCCGGAGTGCATCCGGTATTTCAGGTGTCTATGTTGAAAAGATACCATGGGGATGGAAACTACATTATCCGTTGGGATTCAGTTTTGCTTGATGAGAATTTGTCTTATGAGGAGGAGCCTGTTGCTATTTTAGATAGAGAAGATCGCAAGTTGAGGTCAAGATAGATTGCATCCATCAAGGTGCAATGGAAGAATCGGCCGGTTGAAGAAGCTACTTGGGAGAAGGAGGTCGATATGCAAGAAAGATACCCACATCTGTTTAAAGATTCAGGTACTCCTTCTCGCCCTTGTTTTTCTTCTTGTGATCGTTCGAGGACGAACAATGGGTAAATTGGTATCTATTGTAATGACCTGTTTAGTCGTTTTGAGCAACATATTTTATTTCTGGAAAATTGGCTGAGACGACGGATCCCACGACGGACCGTCATGGGCACGACGGACCGTCGAGGGGGTCTCGTTTCAAAACACTTAGAAATTCTGAAATTTGGGTACTGAAATCGAATCTCTGAACTTCATAACGGAATGGAAGGACGGACCGTCGTGGGTACGACGGACCGTCGCAGACCCTTGAGTGAAAATTGAGTCTCTGAACTCTGTGACGACTTGGCAGGACGGACCGTCACAGGCGTGACGGGCCGTCACAGACTCTTTAGAAAATTTGGGGTCTCTGAACTTTGTGACGGAGCAGCAGGACGGACCGTCGCAGGCACGACGGGCCGTCACAGACTGCGTAATTCCAGTCTGAGTCGGATTTCCTTAATTGTTTTGAGGGACGTTTTATACTATTCCTGCTTTAATTATAAAGTTAGTGGGTTAATGTTAATATGTCTAATTACTTGGGGGTTAAAAGAGGTAACCTTAAGTTAATTAGTGGGTTATTATTGCCATCTTTCATTCTTAATTATATGTTAATTAGGGTAAAAGAAAGAGGGTTGGAATAAGAAAAATTGAAAGAACAAAGAGAAAGAGGGAGAATCGAACGAGAAGGGAGAAACAAAGCTTGGGAAATTGCTTGCTTGATCACGAATCTTCGGTGGAGGTAGGTTATGGTTTTTTTCACACTATTCGTAGTAAACTCTTAATAGCAAATGATATGTGTTAGTAGTATTGTAAACCCTTCTATATGCTTAATTCTATGCTTGCATGAATATGATTATGTAATTGTGAATAAATAAGCATGATGAAGCTATTGATCCCAAATCTTGAAAAGAAACCCTAATCTACTTTGTTAATGATGATGCCTTGGTATAAAAGAAGGCTTGATGAACGAATGTGGTGAGATTAGGGGATCGGGTGCCACGTTCCGGTACCAGGATAGAATGAGGATCAGAGTGTCACGTTCCGACACCAGGATAGTATATGGAACAGGTGACACGTTTCGGTATCAGGATAGTATATGAGGATCGGAGTGTCACGTTTGGACACCAGGATAGTATATGGATTTGGGTGCCACGTTCCGGTACAAGGATAGAATATGGATCGGGTGTCACGTTCCGACACCAGGATAGAATGAGGATCGGAGTGTCACGTTCCGACACCAGGATAGTATATGAGGAGTGGAGCGTCACGTACCGACACGAGAGGAATAAAGATAACGAATCTTGAAAGGTGTTAATATACTCAATCTAATGAATCTAATTCCCAAATGAGTATGATGAGGAGGCGTGAGTCCTCATTGATGTGCTTGGTGTTGTGACCTATGGTAATTGTAAATGCTGCATGCTAAGGATATTAGTTGATTTATGATGTTATCTGATATATATTGTTTTCTATTTTGAGTTGGCCGATGATACCTACTCTGTACCCGTGTTTTGTACTGACCCCCTACTTTTATGTTTTCTTTTGTTATTTGTGGAGTGCAGCAAACGTGCCGTCGTCTTCAACTCAACAGCAACTCTAGCCAGTCTTCATTACTCCGGATATCAGGGTGAGCTAATGCTTCTAGCTTGGACTGGATCTTCCTCTTCATGTCTTGATGCCTTGAAGTTCCGGCATGGACTAAGTTTTTATGTATTTTAGCTTCTTAGAAACTCTTAGATTTAGTAATTTGAGGTAGATGTTCTTCTGATGATGACTTCCAGATTTTGTGGATAATGATAAGTTTTGAGTTATAGAAGTTGATTATTAATTTTACTTATGAGTTTAAGTCTTCCGCATTACTTTACTGTTGATATTATATTGAAATGTTAGAGTTAGATTGGTTGGTTCGCTCACATAGGAGGGTAAGCGTGGGTGCCAGTTGCGGCCCGGTTTTGGGTCGTGACATTCCAAGCCTTTTAACAATTAATAGGAGTGTTTCTAAATGTAAACGCTCCTATTTTTATTTCTGCCACTGGTGAGGGACAATTGCATTTTTATTAAAGCATAAAAATACTTGTCACGATTCCAACTCTTGAAGTCCCAATTTTTCAAGTTTCTCTTTTTTCATATTTGCTCCATTTACATTAATTCTTGTTATATACCAAAAAATCCCTCATATTAATGGGTAATGGTGATAACACGGGAATGCAGGGAGAAATGTGTACTTACAGGCAAGTAGTAAGTACATTTGGATAAGTAGGTCTCACCTTGGACTTTTCATAGTTAACATATGTCAGATATAGTAGATCGATCAATATATGCGATATCTTTGAATAGTCGAACTTTGGTCTATACCTAGGCAACCATATATAACATAATTAACCCTTTATTGTTTAACGTTCTTATGGTCATGTTTGTTTCAGCCATGAACACCTACTAGTTTCATGAGTGTATAGACAATAGGATTTTTACATAAAATTCTCATTTAAGTGGATTACAGTTCAGTGACATAGGTTTCCTTAACCTTTTAATCTCCTTTATACACTATTTAGTCAAATTTTCCAAACTTAGCACATCATTCAGAACCTTAATCCTTATTATATAATTAACAAGCGTTAAAGTCTTATCCTTGTTCTTGAACACTGTCTTCATCATGAGAATGGATTGAATTGAGTGATAATGTCGAACCATCAATCACAACTTTATTTTTCTCCTTGAATCTCTTGGGATCTCTAGTCCGCTAGATAGAGTTACCGCCATGCTTACTTATCTTAAACCGCAAAACTATTCTCTTAGATGATCTTTCAACTCCCACTCTATCACCCCCCGAGCCTACACCCTGGGTGGGATTGACACTTGAAGACCATTCCTGGTCCTCAAGCGGACTCTTTGCATGACTTACTTAATTCAGCAGAAGACTAAAATCAACCTAAACAACAAATAAGACATGTTTAAAGGAAAGTACTTCTTATAATATCTTTCCATGACGGCACTCAAGTCTCAACAAGCAACAATAAACTCTAAACTGAAATACAGCGTCTACGAAGCCTCTAAACCTACTAAAGATGGATGTTTAGACATACCCCATAACATTCTAAAACTAAACAAATAAAAGCAAGGAAATGGATGTCTAACGGGATTCGAGGAGGCTCACCACTTACATTGGAGCTTAATGTGGATCAACGAAACGTCGCGTGCTGATCTTCGTTACTTCCGTCTGCATCATAAAATGAGGCAGACCAACTAACATTTGTACACTGAATGTATGAGTATGCGAGTTTCAAAGGTAAACAAAACTTATGCTTTAAAGGGAGTTAGAATGAATACTTTCCTTTGTTATGCTCAACTCATGATGTACTAACTCTTACTAGATATATGCAATTAAAACAAACTGCAATACAAGAAATGCTGAGAGAAAACATGCTTAAACCTCTGAGTATTCATATATATACAGGTACACAATAATGTCTTGGACATATCAAAAATACAAAATTGTTGTGTATAAAAAAAAATCACTGATGTATATAAAAATACATTTACTTGTCGGAGATTCTCTAAATGACAACCATCACTTCAGAGCTACAGTGATGATACAATGGTCTACCGCGCTCTGCAAGCGTATCATATACTTGGCAAAAGGTATATGAACTTAATTGCATAATAGATCAACTAGGAAATATGTAAAAAGGATTCATCTAATAAAATATGACCGTTTTCTACCCATGGTGGCTACATGGTTTATGGGGGCTATGAGTTATCTAAACTTTCCCCATATCGGTGCTCAATACTACTCCCAAAAATATCTTGACTCTTATGTTTAATAACATATTGATTATTTTTTTGAGATTAGTTCTTAAAACTTAGCTTTTAAAAATCTCTCTTGGAAATTTTAGTTTCTTGTTCCATCTATTACAGCTTGCCATAGGCTATGTGAAAGTGTAGCTTCCCTTCCATCTCCAAAGTTTCAAAACATTTTTTTAAAAAAAGCTTTTTTGGTTTGAACTCATAGGTACTACCTTTTTCCCTTATAAATCTTGAGAATTGAACTAAACTCGATACGCTTTGCTTACATGAAACTTACCTCGAATGGAATACTTAGTTCTCTTCTAACTCTTGAAAAGTGAAAACTTGATACTCTTTGCTTACATGAAACTTAACTCTTAGAGAATACTTAGTTCCCTTATATCTTTTCATAAATGAACTTTTTTCTCTTGACTTGAACTTTAAGTCTTTAAAACAAAGTGAACATTTTTTTAGGTGAAAGACTTTCGAAAACATAACTTTACTTTCACTTGCTTCTTAACTTCTACACTTGGCTCTTAACTTCCTTGCCTTTGATTCTATTATTGATTCAAGGATCATGATCTCATATTTATGGTTGATTTAATGATTTTTAGATGTACTCTAGAGTGTTGGAAATAACGAGGAATGAAGGGTACATCACTTAGGGACTAGTACGAAAAGATAGGGAATAAACGAGGTCTCCAGTGGTGTATTGGAGCTCTAAAGGCGAGGAGTGCCATAGCCTGATTGATAAAGGCTGTCATGAGGTGCTCTGAGAGGTGTGGAGCGCCAGAGCTGGATGGAAAGACTCTGTAATGAGAGGCATTGGAGGCGCGGCTTCCCAGCATCTATCCAATAAGTTTTTCTGACTTTCTTCTCTGTTTTTCATCTCTAAACCTTCCCAAACTCCCATAAATTCAACCAAATATTTTAGGATCCCTAAATAGCTCATTACCCAATAGTTTAGACCCCAAAAAAATCTGGAAATATCGATTTAAACTAAAAGATATCAACAATAATTCAATAAATAAGAACTTCAAACTTTTCATCAAGCACTTCAAGATTTTCATTCAATTTGGCTCTAAATAATTGTAATGAATCAAATTGGGGGGGATGACACAGAATTATCTGACATACCTTGTTATGGATCACTCCGACGAAATCCACGAACTAATCTTGGCATTCTTACATCCTCTTCTCCCTTAACTTTTTTTATTGTTTATCTTAAAGCGCTAGAAATACATCAACAAGCACACATACAAGTAGTGTCAACATATTTTCATTGCAAAAACTACATCAGCTAACTAAAGATCTTGAGTTGGATTATCTTCTCATTAACCTTGAGTTGCCTTGAAGCATAAGCTATCACTTTGACCATATTTCATAAGGACACACTCCAATACCACTCAAGAAGTATCACAATACACTACAAAGACTTCATTACCCTTCGATAAAGTTAATACTGGAGTAGAGGTAAGTTTATCTTTCATCTCTTGAATAACATTTTCACAAGCTTCCAACCACTCAAACTTCACATTCTTTTGGGTAAAGGTTCTCAAAGGAAAAAAAATGGAAGAAAATACATCAACAGACCTTCCATAATGCCCTGCTAGATCCACAATACTCCTTATGTCATTGGGACTCGTCAAAGGTCAAGTCAATTTTTGACCGATCCGTCTTCTTCGGATCACCTATACACCCTCACTAGAGATAGCATGGCAAAAAAACGTACGACATCAACCAAAATTCACCCTTCTTGAATTTTCATAGAGTTGGTGTTCTTTGAGGACTTGCAAGACGAACCTAAAATTACTTTGATGCTGATTTTCATTCTTGGAGTATATCAAAATATTACAAATGAACGCAATTACAAATGAGTCAAGGTAATCTCGTAAAACTCTATTCATTTGATGCATAAACCCCATCTGGACATTCGTTAACCAAAAGGATATCACTTTAAACTCATAGTGACCATATCTAGTTCGAAAGTTGTTTTGGGAACATTTTCACCCCTCACCCTATGTTTGTGATATCCCAACATAAGTCAATCTTTAAAGGTAGCTAGCACTATGGAGTTGATCAAAGAGGTCATCAAACTGAGTGAGAGGATATTTTTTATGCATGGTGACCTTATTGAGTCGGCGAATATCAATGAACATTCTAAGGGACCCATTCTTCTTCTTCACAAAACAATACTGGAGCACCCCATGGAGAAATACAAGGTTGAATTAAACAATTTTATAGTAAATCTTTGCGTTGGAGCTTCAAGTGTTTCAATTCATCCTGGCACGACTGGGGTCTAGTCCCTAGGCGGAACCGGCGTCTTTGACCTCTCACAGGTTACAGACAAGCCTACTTACGTCGTCATTACATTCGTTAGGTTGATTTAAGCAAAAAAATTTGAAACTTTTTTTTTGTTTGAAGTGTACATAGACTTCATAATTATGACATGCATATGCGTATAAAGAAGTTCATTGATCATGCGTATCAACCATCTATTAAAGAGTCATTAAATCTTTAAATAAATAGTGTTATAGCATAAGAAAGAATTGCAAAAATTGCACCATTGTATAAGTCTGAACAAAATAGGAAATAAATACTAATGGAACATGCTCCACTAGCCTAAACCTATAACAAATCTAAAAACATAATGGTAGGAATCGTCAAATGCATAGGGACCTACAAAATATGGATTTAAAGCTTAGATGTCCACCAAGGACATTCATGGTTAAGAAGAGCTCTCTAATAACATTATGAATTATGGAAAGCCAAGTCAGTTGGACTTGGCCAATAAGATTAGGAAAGTCATCATTGTTTTCATATTGCAGAAACCACATAACATATTTCATATATCACGTACATATATTACATATAATTCGTTCTTATGTCGTGAGACCTTGGAATCACGGACATAATATTAGGACTTCCCAAAATGAGGGCTAACATATGGGACATCAACTAGGGAGCGTTCTTTAGCAAACACAGAGTCTTCTTTATTAATTCATATGTACTTCACTTTTATTCGTTCGTAGGCTGATGTGAACACCAATTATACCTAGGATATTGATTAAAACTCTCATCAGGTTCACAGTGCAATGACCAATAATGAACTAGTGTCATTACTTTAGTCTAGTTCACCTCTTTATTATCCTATCAAAACACCTTTGGTATGATTCATCTAATTATCTTTCATACTTTGAGGAACATCAACATTAACCGACATAGATCATGTGAGGATAATTAAATTTGGTGTCTTTCCCAAACCGAAAAGAGGTGGAATCACTAGCTAAGGTGAAACCAAGACATCCCTATCTCGCTTAGGTAGAAAACCATTGGCTAGTTCCCTGTGTTGGAAGCATAGTTCAAAGTCTAGGAGATTTAGGGAGATCCATACCCACCTTGGTGGACAGTCTCATCTCATGAGAATTACGTGAACCTTCGTCCTTCCAAAAAGAAGGCATCACAACTCATAGCTATCATATCGGTGCTCCGTTTAAAGTTCCTATTTACATTCAACTTATACATCATCAAAGCTTGCTTCTAGCATGAGGTAGTCATAGCTCATTAAATGATTTATCATCTCTTCTTTACAAATTAAATGTGAAATTTTCCTTACACTTACATATAGAGTGTGATTGAGGCTTGTCCCTTAATGTTCAACACTCTCTTAGTTGAGTACTTTTGGTGACCTTATTTGGCGTAGGTACATCTTGTATCACTTGTACTAGCCTCTTATTGTGATGTCACTGTGTTGTTTGTTAAAATCATTTCATTTTATCTTTACTCACCTTTGATTATTTGTTCATCGTATAACATAAATATACTCTCTTGGAATTTACATAGAGGGACATTGATTCTAGGCGTAGATACAACTTGTGTCACTTGCACTAGCTTCTTATCATTATGTCACTATTTTAGTTAGAATAATAGTATAACAAAATTACTCACCTTATTACCTGAATGTTCATTTTGTCATATGCCAATTCACTTGGCCTTGTAGTGTATTTCACATTCTTACTTAACCTTCCAGGGGTCGCATCATTTCATCACATACGTTATAGGTTCACTTATTCTTGAACGTACGCTAGACTTATGAACCCATAAGAACAATCCATGAGGCTTCGTTGATAATTCGTCTAAGTAACTCATACTTACCCAAGATAATGTGGTACAACACTTATGCATCTTGTAAGTATGACAAGTTCTCAATTTTTGATTCCTATAGGTATATTTCATTAAGTATTTATTCACGTAAGACTTATGCATCAATAGGAATTGGGCAACGGAACCCAATTTCAAATTCCTTGAGCAACAGTTTGTCTTGTATTAAATTTTTATTTAATATTTCAGTTTGGGGACCCAAGTTTGAATCCAGACGGCTACATTTCTTTTCTTACTTTTCTCTCTATGACTTTTCTGTTTTAGGCCGACATGATGTGGGATCGAACCCCCACAACCTCATTCTATTTTAAATTAGTTTTTCTCCTAATTTTCTCATCTATTCGAGAGGTTGTGTGTTCGATCCCCGCACACCTCATTTATTTTATTGTTCTTCTCTTTCATTTCTTCACTTGAACCTTACCCAGTTTCGAATCCCTCTCACCTTATTTATTTTATTATTGAATGTTTCAGCAGCTTACATATGGTGAGGTCTTGGGTTAAATCCCTAATGACCTCATACATTTTTAAAAAAATTTAAAACTCAAAATCTCCACATTTGCTAAACATTTGTACGCTAGATTCTTTGGAATTTCACTAGATATTTTGTACATTATTATGTATATTTTTTCATAGTATTTCATACAAAAACACAAGTATTTAACATACCATTTTAATACTCCAATTCGTACCATTTTCATGCTCCAATTCGTACCAAGAGACACGGCCACACACACACATTTCACACGTTTAACATCACATAATTATGAACATACAAACATTAACATAATATTCAAGAGAACACCTTACATTCCAAAATTCTACAAGCAAAACATACCTAACCTACAACAGTCAATCGGAGCTTGTGACAGGGACATGCAATGGGGAACATCTAGTTTTCGGATTAGAATTCGACTAAATCTTAGGGGTCTCTTGCTAAAGGGACCAAGAGGAAGAAAAAACCATAACTTTTGTCGATCAAAACCTTCAAAACCTGATCCAATGGAAAGCAGACCAGAAGAACACCAAAGCCTCACCACGAAACTTCGTGCACAACATGCAACAACTCTGTTTTTGCTTTTCATTTTTAGTTTAGTTTTTCTTTTGAGTTTTAGTGTACAAGTTCTTCAAGAACGATGCAATTTAATTTTTTTATTTCTTTTATTGATGAAGAAAATAGCGAATGAGAGTTGATAGGCATGAGAAAGAGAATGGAGAGATGAGAGTAATTGTAGGATTTTTAGTTGAAGACTTAGTCCAATAAGGACTCCTTGTTATTTATTAATTATAAATCTGATTTTTTAAGGTTTAGGTCAAATGGCTCATCATGCCCTTACTAAGATCAGATAATTAATATTAATTAATTCAATTTAACATTGCTTCCATAAAGGATCGAACCCGGGTGGAGCATAACTTGCGAAAAGGGTCCAATTAGGCCAACCTTAACCGAATCGCCCACCTTTTAATATTAACTAAATAAATAAATAGTGTAATTACAATACGACCCCCAGCCTGGAAAAGAAAAAATTATCCCTAGACCCTCCAACCGAAGATTACCCCTTTAAAGTCCGGTAAAAACCCATGCGGGTGAGTCTCTTCATTTCGGGTGCCCTACATTGTTGGACCAAACCTTTCCTAGCTAAACAAACTCAACAAGTTGGTTGGCTGTGATGGTATATAGGTGCTGAGCTCTGGTTCCATGCGCATCAAGTCGTGAGAACCCGATCTAATCTAGGAATTCAAGGTACGTTTAGGCATTACTTCACTTAGTAATTTTCCGATTGTTACACAGCCGGAGCCATCCGATAAAGAGGAATTAAAATGGGACTCCTATCCGGTAAAAACTAAATTTCCTGTTCAGGAAGAACTCCTGGAAGGTCAATAGGAAAAACCTCTATGGAACGAGTTTCACATTCTAGATTTTTAACCCACATCACATGGTATAAACAACCCTTAGATATCATCCTAGAAGCCTTCATCCTTCAAGAAAGAAATGATTTGACCCCTTTGCATGGATTCCCCCCCCCCCCCTCAACTCGAGAATGGGTTCATTTGGAAATGGAAACATCACTTACCTTGTTCTACAATCTATGGAAGCAAAACATGCATGAAGCAAATCTATACCCAAGATGATATCAAAGTCATACATGTCAAGTTCTACCAAATCAACACGACTGAATTTATTAGGAAACATTACAGGGCATTCACTATGGACTATTTTTGTAACCACAAAGTCACTCATTGGGGTACAAACTTAAAAGGGTTCAATCAAAACATCGTAAAGTACACCAAAATTCCTGGATACCAAAGGTGAAACAAAAGAAAGGATATTACTTGGGTTGAGCAAAGAATAAACATTAACCGAAAAGAGTTGTA
The DNA here is from genome assembly GCA_027789145.1 of Solanum arcanum. NCBI lineage: Eukaryota > Viridiplantae > Streptophyta > Magnoliopsida > Solanales > Solanaceae > Solanum > Solanum arcanum. The sequence continues at coordinate 29,383,505 of CM050943.1, forward strand.
ACATACCAGTAACAACGTCAGGAGAGATCGCTTGTTCATCCATAGACTTGAGTGCATAGAAACAGTTCCTTTTTGAAACTTTGTAGTTAGGATTGCTTGATTGAGATTGGATATTCCCCTTTACATGAATCCTCACATTAGGACAATGTTTCAACATATGGCTACCTATTCCACAAGTGTAGTAACTATTAGTCACAACAAGACATTCACCCACATGTTTCTTACCACATTTACCACCAGTTGTCCTTTCTCTTATTGGATCAACTTTTCTCCCATTTTAAGGTTTAGGATTAAAACCTTTATCATTGAGATTCATGGAGAAATTTGATGGGAATTGGTTTGTAAACCTCTTCTTGAACTTAGGCTTATATTGAACATCCAACCTTCTCTTAGAAGAACTACATTCAAAAGGCCTTGCCTTCTTAGCTTCTCTGTTCCTCATCCTTACACGACTCTCCTGTACTTGTTGTTCATGAACCATCAACTTTGAAAGATCCTTATTGTAATCAAACATGTCTGCACGATATTCTTCTATAAGCTCTTCCGACACGTCCGTTACATAGCAGCTCATTTAATCCCTACCATTAGAAACTAAAGAAGAAGCATATATGGACAATTTATTGAACTTTAAAGAGTATTCCTTAAATTTCATACCTTCTTCACGAAGGTTGATGAACTCCTCTGCCTTAGCCTCTCTTTACTCCCTTGAGAAGAATCTATCAAGAAAGGCCTTTTTGAAGATTTCCAAAGTCATAGGACCGCCTCCTTAAATAATACTACCCTTCCACATTTTGTACCATGTTTGAGTTAATAGGCAACAAATTTACCCTTCTACGTAGTACTCACCCCCACAGAAAAGAAGATTTTATAGAACTCATCAAGGAAATCTTGGGGGTCTTCATCAACTTTCAATCCATGAAAAATAGGAGGATTCATAATCCCTTAGACAACTAACCATAGTAATAGCATGTTGGTTCTCTCGAGGAACAACCTATGTGTTAGCTTGTGTCGTGATGGCTTCAGCTTGAGTGGTATTGGTTTTGGGCCATTTGAAACAAGGCTTCCCTCACCTCACCATTTGTCATGGCCGAAGAATCGACCTGAACTTGATCATTTGCAGCAACATGCACTTAGAGAGGAATTTGAATTCCTTAGGGAATTTTCTCCCGCATTCGCAATCTCATCTCCAACTATTATCACGGTTTTTCTTCTTGTGTTCATCGCCTTTAAACATAAGGAATGTATTAGATGCTAAAAGGCACAGAGTATCAAAACTTTACAGGCACGACATAGGATTATCAAGAAAAGTGAAGTTTCCTAGTCATCATATAACCTCTCATCCATAATTATGTCTTGCTTCACAACCATGAACACTACAGTACTTAACATTGTTTAGTGAGAATTGATCATAATGATATTTAACCTCATACTCTAATACAAAGTTTTTTGCACCCGGAAAGCACCCCCGAGATGTGACCGGCATCGTCATCCTCTCGGGGGATTCTTACAAGCCCTTAGCTTTCATTATAATATGTCATCATTTAAAATGTGTGGAAAAATTAAAAACTTTCATAGTTATGTAAATATTGAAGTATACTTAAACCTCTCACATAAAAGATTACTTAGGCTTTACTTGTAGCAACATGTTAACACATATACGTTATTCTAAAAAATTCCCCACATAGAAACCATTTAAAGATTATAAGTTGAACATCGTCAATAAAATGTCAAGATGACATATAGGCCTTACACCAATAGAATCCAAAGAACACAAAAATGAATAAAGAGAATTCTTAAAAACTACTAAAGTCTTCATAAGATGGAAAGCGAAAAGATAGCATTCCCGATTATGAGGACCTACCACCACTTTGAGAAAGTGTTCCATGATTCTCCAATAGACCTTCTTGATCTTCAACGCCCGGACCGTACAGTTGTAGTAATATAAAGTAAGGGTTTAGTACGCCACATGTACTAAGTATGTGTATATGCGCATAAGATTAATGTACATGCATCAAAAGGTCAATTTATTAGGAAATTATGCCAAGTCATTTGAAAAGGTTTAATGCACATACAATAGAACACATAGAAGATAGGGATCACAATAAAAATAAAGTGTAGTTATAGTCAATGATATAATATTATGAAGTCATATTAAAATTTCATATTCAATAATGCATATCAACATAACAAGATAAACACTCACCAATGATCTCATCCCAAGCCTACAAATTCAATGATCACGTGAAGGCCCTTTACCCCATATAATGAAATAAACAAGATAGGAGACATGAGTAAAGCTTTGATTCATACAACATATATCATGAGTAGTCATCACTATATATGACAATATATACCAAACACATGTTCATCAACAAAGAAAACATCATATAAGAGTAACATCAGATATTATAAGCATTGTACATTTCATATCATCTTATTACATATGAACAATCTCTACTTCCATTACAATCAACTTCTGCAATATCTAGATAGAGTCCCATACCCCTACCAATACTAAGTGAACTTCTCAAGTCACCCTAGTAAATGTTCATTTACTTGTCTTTAATTTTACTTGAGGGAACAATCACCTTAACCAAATTAGGCCATGTTAGCTAAACATGGTATCCGTTGACACGAATTCCAACATCGAAAGGAGATGGTCTACCGGCCAAAGTAGAATCGAACATGACATAGATTTCTAGGGGAATCCACTAGCTAGTATTAATATGGTGGCAACATAGTTCAAGAACTAGAAGATATATTAGAGACATATAGTTTCACATTACATAGAAACCTCTATCTCATGAGAGTCTTTCTGAACATACCTTCCAAGTAGTGATGGACACCTCTCGTATCTAGTCCATCGGTGTTAAGCTTAAGTCCCATTGGAATAACCCTTAAGTCATCATTTATTCATAAATATTTTCATAAGTCACAGGAGCTTAAATACTAGTATAAACATGGTCATAAGCTCTTTAGTTCAGACGTGAATTTCCTTTCTTATTAACCCTTCATTTGTGTGTTTAGCATATCATATCATAGTGTCTAAGGCATACAAGATAAACATCATTACTTGCATTATCATATCCTTATCATGATCTCAAATTTAACATGTTCATAGCCCAATATATCTATGGTATATATATACGTACTTCAATAGCATTGTAACATCATTTATAGGTTAACATCAACATCATTGAGTAATCACGATATTAAAAGACTTACCTCTTGATTCCAATAACCTTTATCAAGTATTTATGTTCAATACGTAACACTTATCCAACAACATAGTGAAATACTCAATATCATAGCAAATACCAACACTTCAAGTCATATACAAGACCAGTTCTGAGTAATGGATAAGGAAAAGGGTCATTTAAGAGTTCATTCAACTCAAAGTTCCAATCCCAATGTTTACATGTTATCAAGGTAGATATAACCCATTAAAGACCATCATTTACAGAAGGAACATGATTTACACGAAATTCAAACATCTCAACTCAAATACGAAACAATACATAATTAATACACCATACAATATCATAAATCAAAAGTTAAAAAGAAAACCCGTTTTGTAGTTAAAAACCCTAGGAGTTGAATTCTTGAAAATCATCTTTGAAAGGACCTCTTGTGGAAAGGCATTCCAAGAGTGAAAACCCCATGTCTTATAGACGAATACTCCATGAAATTGGATTGAAAAACTTGAAGTCTTGGTCTTCTTCCTTAAGCTTTTCTTGTTCTTCAATGGAGTTTTGAAAATAGAGCATTCTTGAGAGGGATGGAAGGAATTCATTTGATCTAATTTTGAAGAGTCTAAAAGTGGTCTAATACTGACCTAAAATAATTATAAAGTAGTTACATAAAATACCCAAAATACCCTTAACTTAAATGGGTCTTTTTGTGAAATTAATTTACCTAAAATACAACATTAATGATTCAGGGAATTGGCTGCGCGTCGCGGGGCCTATTCCAATTCTTTTTTTTTCTGAATTTTGGGTCAAGAAAATAAGCCTCTTGTCAGCTCCGCATCGCGAGTCTGATACCCATTTCTTACTATCAAAAATTTCTTGAGGAAGTCGGCTTCGTGTAGGCTGCGCGTCGCGCAGCAGCACCTCAAAATCTGCCTGCCTGCCAATGCTGAGGTCCTCCTCAAGGACTCTTCGGGTGGTCCTTAGGGTGTCCTTACATGACGTTTTGAGCCTTTGTACTTAATATCACCTATTTAGAGTTTTTTTTAAAAGTTTTGGACTTTGTTTGACAATCTCAAACCTTCACCAAACATAGGGACATCAACTAGTTCAATTTAGCATGTTTCCGGGAATCAAGGTCTTTCTTTATCGTTTTGGATGTAATCTTTTTTTCAATGAGTTTATTACGTTAAAATAGGTATGAATATATCATTATAACTATTATTAGTAGACTAAGTTGCACTCCATGTCATGGAACTTCCGAAGTGTTACATCAAATGACCATACCATTGCACAATGTCTTGTTAGAAGCCTTAGAAAGAAATTTTTGATCTTAAGTGAACCGAAATTAAGGTAAATTATAAAATAAGGTAAAATGTATGGGTGCAAGTATGCATTGTGTTCCTCTTTGTGAGTGTGAGCCTTGCATCACATTCCTGATTTAAGTTTATTAATCTGCATGTGCGGAAATGGAATCATGTTTATGAGGGAATGTAGATAATTTTGTTGAGATTGAACTTGCTTTAGTATAAAATATTGTAATCTGAAAAATTATTCATAAGGGTGTTCCACCACTTGGATCTTTGAGAATACAATCGAGCTATGCATGAGTACCTTGAGTCTTTTACGTACATTCATGATGAGTCTTGTGAAGAACTATTTAAGATGTCCTATTTGAACTGCTGAACATGAGTGTTACTTGAGGATAAACAAAAGTTTAGGTTGTGGTTTTTATGAGTCCTCAAATTGAACTAATATTTGGAATTATTTCAATGCAAATAGTGTCCTAGATGGTCCATTTTATTTCTATATCTAATAAAAACTTCTAGGCTTTAGGTATTGGAATATTTTTTACGAGCACGGATACATAAGCGCAAAATGGAAGCAAAACGGAAGAAAAAACCTGAAGATTCAAAAGTGTGAATCGCCAACCACATTTGGCGATACACCGTATACCAAAGTTTAAGCTTCTTTTACAACAAGACCTCAAGAAAGTGGATTGAAAGGTGATGAAAAGAGGCTGTCGACATTTAACCGTATAATTCTGCGAAATAGAGTTATTCCGCCCAATGTTATAATATTCATGAATATAAAGTTAAGGCACAAACAGTGACAAACAAGAGAAAGAGCGAGTTGCCGAATCACTCAGAAATTCAGGACTAAGGACGCCGAATGGATCCACCAGCACTAAATTTGAAGTCTACAAATAGTGAATTCTTATACTATTTAGATATATAAATTTAGATAGTGAAACAATATACACCTAATATTTTATTCTAGTAATACTTTTTTAAAAATTTTGTCTCAATTTTGGAGAGGGTATTGAGGAAGCTTGAAGAAAGAAGTTCTTCTTCAAATTTTGGATGTGGATCTTCTCCATTTACCTTCCTTTGCTTTTATTAACGTTAAATATCTTTTACACACTTGATTTATTTGTAACTTTAGGTATATTTGTTTATTGGTTGATTTGTGACAAAAACCACATATTCTTTGGGTGTGATTTCGTAAATATGTGTTGATATTACTATTGTTCTTGTTTTATAATAGGATTAGATGCATTTTAATAAGGATTTCACATAATGGTTGTGATTTTAATAATGCGTTTGTAGTTGAAAATAAAAAACTACGCATGTATTTTTGGCTTTCCCAAGATGGAGCCGCGATACCAAGACCACTAGATTGATGGACCAATGAGTGGGTCAACATGAAGTTCATCCCAAGAGTGTGAGCACTAGTCCGATATCAAAGAACCCTATATCAAATGGTCAGGGTGTGGGTAATGTGTAGGCTGGTTAGGTTAGACGAGTGGGTGTCTGAGAGTAACTCATTTGATATGGGGTAAGTGTCCTGAGAGGAAAATTACTTTCACCTAAAGCTTTTCCAAGTCACATTGTCTTGCGAATTTTCCTATTAAAAGCATGTACCCATTATTTGGGTCAACATATATTGCGGTCACACCCCAGGAACTCTCTTCCTTACTTGCTTTATTCTTTCTTTTTTCCAATTTTACTACTTGTGACAAAACCCCTTTCTTGATATTTGATACTTTGGTGTTACATATTGAATTTTATTTTCGTTTAACTCGAGAATGTTTTAAACCACTACTTTAGGACGACCCCAACCCTTGGTTGGGTTACTTTAGTATCTTCGTTTAGTGGACACTCAATCTTTAGATTAGTGTCGTTGACATGAAATATAAAAATATACGCATATTGAAGGATCACCGTGCTAAGGCTCTGCTCGAGGCCAACAATGGTCTTTGACTGTCGGCCACGCCCAGAGTAAAGGCTTGGGGCGTAAAAGTTAGCAAAGTCATTATATTAAAATAAGAAAAATAGAAAAGGAAAAAAAACCTTGTCACTCAATTCTCAATGATCATTAAAGTCTATCGACAATTCAGACTTCTACATCTCCTAAATCAACAACTTTAACCTCGAATTGTTCAACCCTTTTCCCTTTGCAATACCGATCCTTTATAGTTTTGCTTGTTTCTTCAATGTCCTGTATACTAGACAAGACGTATTGGGGACATTTATCTTTACTAGTAGAAGTATGAACTACTTCTTTCTTGTAAGTCTTAGACGAGTTAAGCTTCTTATATTGAGGTTGTGGAGAAAGTTGTGTCTTAACCATTGAAAGTGTCTTTTTAATATCTTGATTTTTAGATTCTAGAAGGGTAACACATTATTACTCAACTTTCTCCACCATAACATCCAAATTATCATCAAGAAACATTCCATTGGATCTCTCCCACCAACATGAATATTGGGTGGTATAAAGCTTCTTTTCGGAAGTTATCACATGAGAAAATATCTCTTTAGACATAGTTGCATGAGATATGTAAATGCGCCAATATCTAAGGACTTCATCGCTCAACGGAACACGAATATCATTTTCTATATAGCCAGGATGATGTTGATAAAATCAAATTGGTGACTAAATCGGTGCATGATATATGGATCGATGGCAAAGGAATCCCTCTCCTAAATGGAAAATAATTAAAATGAAGGTTCATAAATAAGCTAGCTCCAACGATGGTTCTCTTCCATCATCAATATGATAAGTTTAATGAGGCCTAATAAGCATTGAGTCATTCCATAAAATATTTTTCCCCCATGAACAGGCTTTCTTGCTTCATAATTATCAAAGTACTTTGCAACACCTTCCCAAGAATATACCACAATTTGTGGTAGAGAAGGTCAACCAGTAAGAATATAGTGTGTGTAGAGATAGTAAGAAAGCTAACCATAAACAATGTGGATGGGAAAACATACTCTTATATGGTCTAACTGTAAAGAATTTTAAATTATATTTAAACGATGATATATGCGTTCTATCACCGGAACAGCAATGCCCACCGTTTCATCACTGGCCATTAAACTTGCTATCTTGAAAGTTTTAGGCCGAATGAAATTCCCTTCTGCAGACGGAAATACAAAGCCACATAAAAAACATGACAAAAAAGGACATAAGATGAGTCTCGTATTGTTGGTGTTTCATTTAAATCTTAGAAAATATAATCTCTTGAGTACCTAACAATTTGTTTATCTAAGTAGTTATCTCACATCTTGGATAATGAGTATATGACAGACGTCAAGATTTCTTCTCTTTTCTTAGGGGAGATAGCTCATATTTAAGATCTTTTTTGCAATAAAGTTATATCCATTCATTTAAACAAACTCCCATATTAACATTATATCCTCTTTAAGATGATGAAAGGCAGCAAACTGACACTCACAAGTTGGAGGAAGAAATATTTCCCTCTTGTCATCAAATCATGTAAGTTATATGGAGTTTTATGTCACTTCTTCATAGGGGAATGCAAATTGTAAAGCCACAAAGAATATGCAAGTCCAAAGTAATATTGATGTTTTCACATTCGATGTAATAAAAGTAATATATTTTTTCAAAGGAACCAATCATCACAAAAGGCTTGTGTAATATTGTAGGTTTCATCATCAATAAAAAGATATGTCCATTCCTAGTATCTCGGAATGCAGTTATATTCATCTTCAAGCAGAATTTTGTCTCCCCAACGTAGTTCCTCTAGTATCATGCGACGACCTAAATTTGTAATAGTGCTCCCGATATTTTTACGATGACAAATTGGTTTCTCAAGATACCACACTTTTGAGGCATTATTAGATTTGTGATTGTATTCAGATGTCGAACTTTTCATATGAAGTCTGTTCCTGAATTTTGTCTATGGATAAACATAACGATCAACAAAAAAATCATGGAAAAAACATAGTCTCTATTGTACTACAATCTATTCCAACGATGAGATATTTTAGTTTAGAATATGGTCGAGTATAATCCTTCAAAAGAAACTACTGTTCAGACTACAAAAAGAATAAATGAAAAAAAGAGTGTTAATATTAATTTATGATGTAGCACGAAAGAAAAGAAAAATTGAAAAGGGTAGTTAAGAAGGGGCTAATAATTTAACCATTCGGTCTCTTGAAAATCCTCAGTTTAAGTGATCATCAAGGTAGGGATGGTAAACACATCCCTTCACATCTTATGATTAAGTATTCAGGACCTTGTAAAGCGTTAAGAGTAGTATTTTTTTCTAAAAGGTGAAGTTAAACATAAAATTCTTGTAAATCTGAAGGTTGTTAAGTATTCGGACCTTGTAAATCCTCAGGATAGTATAATTTTCCAAGGCGGGGAAATTAGACACGGTATTCAACTAAAGCCTCAAGTTTCTTAAGTATTAAAAATATTGTAAAGCCTTGAGATTAGTATTTTTTCCAGGGATGGGATGGTAAACACAATATTCTAGTAACGCCTCAAGTCATTTAAGTATTTGGTACCTTGTAATTCCTTGAGAGTAGTATTTATTTTCAAAGCGGGGACGTTAAATACGGTATTCTTGCAAATGTTCAAGTTGGTTAAGTATTTATAAACTTGTAAAGCCTTGTGGGTAGTATTTTTTTCAAGGTGAGGATGTTAAACACTATATTCTACTAAAGCCTCAAGTTAATGATCTTAAAGGTAGGGACGTTAGACACATCCCTTCACACCTCAAGACCAAACTTTCCCGTTGTAATAAATCTCTCATTATTTATCCTCCATGAAATACAAATATTATTTATGTTTTTTCTCTAAAAAAAAGACACAAAAAAGGAATAAAACAAAAAAGAAAAAAAAAGAGAAAAAACTATGTACATCAACTATGTCTAAATCGTATGCAATTGTTGAATATTGAGAACGAACAAGAAAATGATAGCAGGACTCTATTTATAGAGTATTAATTGGGGTGAGAAATCCTTTTCCCATGTTAAGTATAATATCTCTTTAATGGGAATTTAATTTGAAGTATATTATGTTGGGTTTTATTTGCCCTGTTTTCTTACCATAAATAGGTTTTCCTTTTAGGAAAAGGTTTTGAATTGACTAATCCTTTTCTTGTAGGAAAAGGTTTAGGACTCTATAAATATAGTCATGTTCCTGCTAACTTAACCAGCATTCACAATGTAGTCTTAAGGGATTTGACAGTTTCGGTTAGGGGGAGAATTTATGGGTCACAAGCTTGATACGTTATCACTTGTGTGAACCTCCCATGTATTTCGAGTGAATTGGTTAAGTTTGTTTCTCTCTGTATTTTGTACTCTCATATATATAGTGGATTGCTCATCTCCTTTGTGGACGTAGGTCGATTGACCGAACCACGTTAAATATTTGTGTCTTTTGGTATATTTCTCGTTGTCTTCATACTCGTAGTCTTTCGAGGTTTGCTTTGCTAGCTTCCGCGTTTACACCTACTTATTTTCGATCCTAACAAGTGGTATCAGAGCCAGATTCAATGACGGAGACAGGTTCAGTGGTTCGATAATCGATGATTGAACCAGGTTAGAAAGATGTGTTCATCTTGGCGGTGTAGTTCTAGTTGTAACCTTTTTGACAGTAATGAAGATTTTGTTGGAGAAATTGTTTCAGAGAGGTTCTCTGTGTTGACACATAAATTTTGCAAAGGAGATTATGGAGAGGAGAAGCAAGTTGTTGAAGATTAAGTAAAGAAGGTGGACAAATTTATTTTGTCAGAAATTCAGGCCAAAGGGGAGATTTGTTGGGTTTTATTTGGCCTGATTTCTTACCATAAATAGGTTTTCCTTTTAGGAAAAGGTTTTGAATTGACTAATCCTTTTCTTGTAGGAAAAGGTTTAGGACTCTATAAATAGAGGCATGTTCCTTCTAACTTAATCACCATTCACAATGTAGTCTTAAGGGATTTGAGAGTTTCGGTTAGGGGGAGAATTTATGGGTCACAAGCTTGATACGTTATCACTTGTGTGAACCTCCCATGTATTCCGAGTGAATTGGTTAAGGTTGTTTCTGTCTGTATTTTGTACTCTCATATTTATAGTGGATTGCTCATCTCCTTTGTGGACGTAGGTCGATTGACCGAACCACGTTAAATATTTGTGTCTTTTTTTATATATCTCGTTGTCTTCATACTCGTGGTCTTTCGAGGTTTGCTTTGCTAGCTTCCGCGTTTACACCTGCTTATTTTTTGTCCTAACATATTTAGGATAAAATCTTTCTCCGAATTCAATTACAATTTTTTTTGGACAAGGCAATTTCAAGGACATATAATATGAAATTAAGTGGGATTACAATTCGTAGTTGTTTTGGTTACTATGATACTAAAAATTTTAAAAAATAAAATAAGGAGTAATATCTCTTTTGCATTCAATAGTTATCATGAAAAAGTAAAGAAAGGATAAAATCATCTCCCCCTATACTTATTAACAATACAAAGGTACAAATAATGTAGGGATACATATACTTATACATTGGAAGCCTGGGAAGAAAGGTGCAATAAATATATATATATATATCTATATATCTATATATATATATATATATATATATATATATATATATATATATATATATATATATATATATATATATATATATATATATATATATATATATATATATATATATATATATATATATATATATATACACATACATTCACACATTAATGGGGGTTTGGAGGAAATATTATCCTCACATTAATGGGGGTTTGGAAGAAATATTATCCTCTATATTCGTTTATTTGGTCAACAAGTGAGGATATGTGCCACAAATTATGCCACTCCAATTTTATTGGATAGGTAGTTAACTAAATAAGTTCAAATTACATAATGCTAGAGTATTATATAATGAATACTTCCTGTCTAGCTTTAAAAAAAAACACATATTTTTTTGACAAAACTTAAAGCAGTGAGACTTTTGTAATCATTTAAATTTTATTAAATATAAAATAATAAGAATTATGATGAAATCTTAAATATATTACAAATAAATATTATCTATTAATATAATTGGGCTGATTATTTAAGTAAAATAAATATGATTTAAATTTAATTGTTTTGGGCTACATATATTTGTCCGATTTCACCTTATCCTAGAGGCCCTATTTTTTGGTGCCACATGGCGAATAATGTTACATGCCAAGTGAAAAAAGAAGCCAATCGGATCATGAAATGCATCAAAGATTACAATCCCACTCCATAAAATGCATAAAAACTTACACTTAAATATGATTGAATGAATGAAATCCTGTTCCAATCACAACTCCTCTATTCTAAAACTACAAATATGGATCCTCATAATTGTGAAAAGGGACTTAAAAGATTTTAAAAAATAATCTAGATAAAATCATTTGTACAAACACCATAAAATTCTATATAATGCTATAAGTTTAATAATTCAAACATTCAAGTTTAAGAACGATAAAGACTAAGGCCATCAGATTAAGGAACAAACTCGAAGCCCTTGAATTGAAGTAAAAATCAATATCAAGATAAATTTAAAAGTACAAATTAATCGGAGATTCAAGAACAAACATTAAAAACGTATAATTTACATTTGAAAAGGCGTGTTCAAAGCAATCATAGAGATTGTAAAACTCTTACATTGAAATAATGTAGATGATTGTTGCATTATTTTTCGTTCTTGATTATTGTTTTATTGATGCAAATTATATCATAAACATGGACATTGAACATACCCTCCTTCTTCTTCCTAACAATTCTTGTCATTAATAACTTCTTTTTCTCATTCTCCCTACTTTCCATCCTCTCCTCCTTCTCCTCCTCCTCCTCCTCCTCCTCCTCCTCCCCCTCCCCCTTTGTCTTCATAGTCATCATGCTTCATTTTCATCTTTTTTTTTAAAAAAAAATTATAAATCAAAAATGTGAATCATTAGAAGAAAATATATATCAAAATTCTCGAATCATTGATTAGAATTGATCAATAGTTATGTTATTTTAAAGATTTTTGAGTGTATCATAATGTATAATTAGTGTTTAACTCATGTATAGGTAAGACTTATTGTATAGTAAGTATTTTACTTTCAATGACTTTTGACAAGCTATATAGTAGAAATGCTCAAGCTTTACATAATTCAACTTAGACATAGGTTATTTTTTTTAAATGGTTATTGTTTAGAGTTGACTACATTTGTATCAACTTTGCATCAACAACACTAATTATTATGAAAAATCAAATAACTAGCATGCATACTCTAACTCGACACGCTCATGTATATTGCCCTAAAACATAGGATGAGCTTTGTGAAAGAAACATAAAAAACTTTTGTTTCCTTATTTTATAGTCGACCTATGGATCGATCAACAATGTTTGCTCTCTCTTTAAATCATACACTTTTTTACTTAAGCTCCTTCATTTGTCTTTCTATTTCAAAACACCTTTCAGGTAGATTCAACCTTCAAGAACACTTCGAAAATTTTTAATTCACTTTACAAAGAATATACACAATGAATAAAGAAAACACAGGTTTTAGTGATGAAAAATAAACAAAGAACAACATATCTAGTGTAATACCACAAGTGACGTTTGGGAGGGTGGTGTGTAGGCAGCCTTACCCGTACCTTGGGAAGGTAGAGAGGATAATGATTCAGCGAAGCAATAAACAAGAAAAAAAAAGTGTGTTGCATATTCAAATACATGTAATATATAAGCACACAAATTAAATTACGTATAAAATATAAACATCGGAATAGGATTAAAAAACAATAGTGAGTTTAGAATATAAATAATTACCAGAAGTCGTTCAGGAAAATCTAAAATGTATCGTAGATTTAGAATGTGATATATATGAACCTTCTGTAATGTGCTGATGACTCTTTTTCTTTTACGGTTCTAATAAATTCCATATTCCCCATTTACGGCCCTTGACAACCCTTGAATATAGGATTTGTTTGTTTGTCAATATTTAATTGAATATCTATGGTAGAGAGGAATTTATGAATATTCCTATATTATTATCAATGTCTTTCCACCCAAATTTCAAATCTATCATAGGGATGACTAGTGTAGATCTTTTTCTTTTACGTTTATTTGACATCTACATAATTGCTTCCATGTATTTGGAGTATTCAAGTGGCCATATCTGAAACTTTGGAAATATTAGAGGGAAGCCAAATAAGGAGATTGGGAAGGATCTTTTGCAGAACTTACTTTAAAAAATATTTAATTTATGTAAACTTTTGCTGAAGTAATTTGTTGAAATAGGAGACATCGATGAATTAGAAATTTATAGTTCAGGCATGAAATAGTCATTTAATTGCAAAGTTTTTGCCATAATGTTAAATATCCTAAAAATAGTTGCAAAAAAATAGAAGAGAGAAAATATTTAGAAATGAGTAGAATATATGTCATGGAACCAAAGGAAGACTACTAGTATGTCACATCAATGTTCTACACCCTAGATGACATCGGCGTTGTTAACCTCTCGGAGATAGCAGACAAGCCTCTTCTTAGCTATCATCACAATCATATATTTAAATTTAGGGGAAAATTTAAAAAAAATTTACTTTATAGAGGTGTACTTAGACTTCACATAATTTCTGCATAAGAGAGATATTATAATATCTCAACTTAAACAATCATCTATTAATAGATTGAACAAATGAAACGAAGAATTCATAATATTATTTATAGTTTTCAAACCGGCCTTAATACAAAAAGCTTTAACAAATATATTAAAGGAAATGCTAGGGACAATATCCACCAACTATGTCTAATGTACTAAAGCTAGAAGTAAAGCGAAGGCATCCTCGAAGTCAAGATGACCTAACAAAGTCTGGAGCTACTACTCCAAACAGCTTCCAACGAATCTTCAATCTTCTTCAAGGACCTGCACCTATAAAAATAGTAATAGTATATGGGTTAGTGAACAATTTTACGAAGTATGGGTGTATGCACATAAACACATAAGGATTATGCATGAACAAGGAAAGCTCTTCCTATAGATACATGCCATTTTCAGAAAGTCAATTGACCATACATCCTAATTTGTTATTTATGAATCATGCTATGAATATGACATATTTTAATGCATTTAAAGCACAAAATTCATTTTTAAGATGAACTAAGACCTTGGAATCATAAGCTTAATTTTATAACAACTCGACCTAATAGTATTGCTCCCTCTTCGGCCGAGAACTCTTTCTCCCTGATTTAGTTTTATTTTCAGTCTTTTCTTATTTCTGTTCTGTAGTTGAATGATAACCTTTGATCCCATGTTTTACTTATAATTTAAATAATCCATAAGACTAAGGAAATAATTTGACTACTCCACATAAAGGTTATTCTTTCCATTCTTGTTAAATTGGCATGAGTCTTTATAAGCCAATCTTTATTAGTTATGACCATTATTTGGTAGTTTGAATAATATAAATATAATTGGTTGTGCCCATTATTTGATCATTTTCATAATATAAAGATTATTGGCTATGCCCATTATTTGATCATTTGTATGATTTAATGATTATGGGGCATTGATTAGCCATTATGGTTTGCTCCCTTAATTGGCATAAGCAAATAACTGTTAAGCATCATTCTTATCGAACACTGGTGATTAAATTTACTTATGTTTTTGCTTACTTAGTTCACTTTTAACTTACATATCTTCTTCTTTGATCTCATTTTCACTTTGAACATACTTTTCTTTCTTACATTCGTTAAGAAGTCTTTAGCATATAACTGACTTAGATCATATGAGCTAACATGAAATCTAGTGTCTTTGCCACACTAAATATTGGTGGTTCACCGTCAAAAGTTAACCTAGATCATGTGAGTTAACATTAAATCCGGTGTATTCCCCACAGTGAAAAGAGGTTGTTCACCGGCTAAAGTCAAACCAAATCTAGAGCATTTAACTAACATAGATCATGTGCACTAAATATGAAATCCAGTGTCTTCCCCAGAAATAAAAGAGGTGGTTCACCGGAAAAAGTTAAACCGAATATTAGATAGCACTCTTAGGTGGAATCCACTAGCTACTACCTATGTTGGCCACATAATTCAATAACTATGAGATTTCAGAGACTCTTATCAACCTTGGTGTTAGTCTCATCTCATGAGGCTTACATGTGCTTGCACAAAATCATTGCTACTCTATCGGTGCATTTCTCAATTTCATATATTTTACATCTTTTAGAGTTGACTCATGCATTCTTGAAGCTTGCTTATAGTATGAGGTATGCTTAGCTCAATGGATGACTTGTCATCCCTTTTTTTACTTGATGAATGTGAACATAAGTCATACATTATCATTATGGTGTGAATGAGACTTTTCTCATGATTTCTAACACCCTCTTATGTGAGTATCTTTTACATAACTCATAAGTTTTTGGTTATTTCATTACTCACTTCCTTTAACACCCCCTTTTAGGTCAATTTTATAACTCATAAGTTTTTGGTTATTTCATTACTCACCTTATCATGCTCAATGACATTTGGTAGTCTTATACCATTATTTATGAAAGTTATAAGGACTTATTTAATGTACTACTATGCTAACAAGTTCTTTTTATATGGTACAGTAGGAGTTGTCCCAATCATTTGCATACCCTTGGTTATGATTTTAATGAGCTACATATTGTCAAGTCAATCTTTATTATGTATTTGGCCTTACCAGAAACATCATAATTTATATTGGCCATATAGGATTGGTTTTGACTTAATATTGGCTAATTCTATTGCATATTTCGAAAATAATATTGTTGGCCAATTTATTGGTATAAACCAAACTTTCACATATTATAGTAATCTAAACCTTTATTTTAGGTAAGCCATTTTTAACATTTGATTAGATCATAAGTAAAATTCAGTGCATAGTGTGGCCAAGCTATAAAGTTGATTTGATATTGTAGATTTATTAACTAGCTTTGATTATCATTCTTTTTTCTTCTTGGAAACATTGGATCAAAACAATTACAAATGTATCTACTGTAAAACACAAAACATGAATCGAAACCTTCATTCCTTTCTACAGTATACGGAATTACATAAACGACTTATAACAATTTCTTCTTCTCGAACACAATTATGCATTAATCATAAGGATCTAACTTATAGGTCTCATTCGACATTATCAAATAACATAAGCCTACACATAATGATCAATTAGCACCACTTACTAGAAACATGTTCGAGATTTGCATTATCCATACTTATAGAATCGGAAATAGGGAGAACTAGGAGATAAACTTTCGATTCATGGCAACAACACTAGTTTCGATTTTCTTGAATTCAAAAATGCTCTAAAATCCCCATAGGGAAATAAATCCAAGAGATGAAACCCATACCTTACTATATAATTGAATCTACGAAGATCACCCCATAATTTGCACGAAAAATCTTGAAGAATATCCCTTGAGATCACCTAAGGAGAACATTTCTATTTTTTTTTTATGTTTGTTACTATTTTTGAGTTGATAGGTTTCTACTGAGTATTCGTGAGTCTAAGTCTTAGGAACTGATATTGACTAATTCAACATAGGCTAATTAACTTAATTAAATAAATCGATTATCTAATTACAATAATTACCTCCTAAATTGACTAAAAATATGAGAATATGTGACTTTGCCAATTTGAGTAAGTCAATATTGAGTAATAATTTCACATGTTCTCCTATTTTTAGTAAATTTACTAAGAATATTTATTAGGGTACATAAACATGTGAAATTATTACTCAATATTTACTATTCTGATGACTTAGCCAATATTGACTAACAATATTTATTAGGGTACATAGACATCAAAAACTTAATTAATTAATTTAAATTCCTAAACAAAGTTGTATTATTTCTCAATATTGACTATTCTGATGTCTATGTACCCTAATAAATATTCTTAAAACATAATGAACTCTTCACTAGACAAGTACATTTTCTCGAATGTTAAATTATTCCCCTCTTAGGAACATTCGTCCCGGAGTGACACTACACATCATTTTGAATCAAAGGTATTTTCGCAAAGCACATCAACATACTTGAAACTTTACTCTTTCTGAACATCTAATCACAACTTACTCTGGATAATGCACATCACTCAAAGCTTATGTGAAGCTTCATATATGAGATAAAGGAACTTCCTTCTCAATATCATCTTTACTCAATACACATCACAACTCGTGCGACACAAAAATCATGTCAACGCTAAACAAAACAGTAACATGAATGCAAGCATGAAGTCATATTAACTCTCATAGTTCAAGTATAAAACACACAATTATGGACTTAAAACACCAAAACTGAATAGGGCACTAAAATTTAGGGTTTCTTAAACAAAATCAGACTTAGGAAGAGTATATATAGCCTCACGAACTGAACAAGTGAGCGTAGCGGGATCTCATGTCAGCCGCGGCCTCCCATGTTGATCCTCAGAAAGGTGGTTCCTCCATAACATCTTTATGGTAGTAAACTCCTTGTTCCTCAACCTATTCACTTGGATATATAAAATTTCAATTGGAACCTCTTCATCAGAAAGGTTCTCCTCGACTCCTAACCCCTCAAAAAGCAAGATGGATGCTGGATCAACTAGACACTTATCAATCATCGAAACATGAAACACTAGATTAACAGAATCCAAGTCATTTGGTAACTTCAGTTCATAATCAAAATTACCTACTTGTTAGATCTCATAAGGACCTATATGACTCAGAATAAACTTTCCTTTCTTAACAAACCTCGTCACCCCTTTCATGGGTTATATCTTAAGGTAGACTTGATAACCTACCTCAAATTCAAGAGCCCTCTTCCTGTTATCCGCATAGGATTTTTGACGACTCTAAGCAGTAGAAAATCTATCCATGTTCTTTATCACATTTTCCATAGACTCATGTATGATCTCATGGACAAGGATACAAGACAATCCTACCTCAAACCACCCAATGGGAGACTTGGATCTCTATCCATACAGTGCTTCAAAAGGTGCCATCCAAATATTGGAATGGTAGCTATTATTATAAGAGAACTCAATCAGTGGAAAATGATCATCTTAACTACCCTTAAAGCCAATGAAACATGTTCTCAACATGTCTTCAATGGTCTGAATTGTACGCTCTGCGTGTCGATAAGTCTGAGGATGGAAAATAATATTGAGCTTCACATGTGTACCCAAGATCTTTTGGAAAGATCTCCAAAAGTTAGAAGTGAACTACGCTCCCCTATATGAAATGATCGATCAAGCGATCCCATGACACCTCACTATCTCATAAATATAGAGTTGGGCAGAATATTTGGCTTTGTAAGTAGTCTTCACAAGAATGAAGTAAGTAGATTTTTTCATCTTGTCAACAACGACCCAAATAGAATCTTGCACTTTCCTGATCCTGGCAGACAAACAACAAAGTCCATATTAATAGTCTCTCACTTCCATGTTGGGATCTCAATCGACAGGGTAAGACCTCCAAGCTAAGGTGTTCGACCTTAATCTATTGGAAATTTGGGCACTCCACCACAAACATAGAAATAACTCGCTTAATACCTTACCACCAATTCATATCCTTGCGATCATGATATATCTTTGTGGAACCTAGATGAATGGAATACCTAGATCCATGAGACTCTGCAATAATATTAGTTCTCAGATTATCAATATTGGGCACAAAAAATCTGCCTTGGCATATAAGCACACCATCCTCACCTAGGGAGAATTATTCATTCAACTTACTCAAAAGTGATTCTTTCAACTCAATGAGCAATGGGTCAAGATGCTTCTTATTTTTAACATCAATAACAAATAAGGATTCAGGACTGGAAACACCCTCAGTTGGTGTATTTACCAGCCGTACACCTAACCTAGCCAATTGGTGTGCCTATTTAACTAGATCCTTCTTCTCATCATCAATATGAGACACACTGCCCATGCTCAATCGGCTCAAAGCATCGGACACTACATTGTCCTTACCAGGGTGATAATGGACACTCATGTCAAAATCCTTGAGCAGCTCTAGCAATCTTCTCTGATGAAGATTTAATTCTCTTTGTGTAAACATAATGAAGACTTCTGTGGACAGTAAATACATCAACATGTACACCATATAAGTAATGTCTACAAAGTTTTAGCGCCAACACCACATCATCTTAGTCAAGATCATGGGTAGGGTAATTCCTCTCATGGATTTTCAATTGTCTTAATGCATATGAAATCACCTTACCATATTGCATGAGAACACATCCCAAACCTACTCAGAAAGCATCACACTACACCACATAAACTACACCACTCCTCGACAATGTGAGAACTAGATCTGAAGTGAGTCGGTCTTTGATCTCTTAGAATCCCTTTATACAAGTTTCATACCACTAAGACTTCACCTTCTTCTTTGTAAAAGTTATCAATGGAGCAGCAATAGTGGAAAATCCCTCAAAAACCTTCAATTGTAAATAGCCAAACCCAAGAAACTCCGAATGTCTATAGGAGTGAGGGGTATTGAATAATTCTTTACTGCCTCATTCTTTTTCGGATCAACCAGTACACCCTGGTCGTACACAACATAAACAGGGAAAGTAACTGATCTCAGCCAATACACACATTTTATTGATGCATACAATTGATATTCCCAGAGTACTTGCAATGTCATTCTCAAATGTTGTTCATTCTCTTCTCTGGTCTTAGATTATATGAGGATGTCATCTATGAATACTATGACAAAAGAATCAAGGTATTAACGGATGACCCTTTTTATAAGGTCCATAAACATTATTGGTGCATTTGTGAGACGAAATGACATGACCAGAAACTCATAATAAACATACCTAGTATAGAAGGAAGTGTTAGGCATATCTCTCTCGTCTCATTCGAATCTTGTGCTACCCTTACCGGGGATGTATTTTACAAAAGAAACTTGAACATTGGAGCTGATCAAACAGATCATCAATTTTGGGAAGATGGTCTTTGTTCTTTATAGTGACTTTGTTGACTTGCTGATAATGGATAAACATTCTAAGGGTTCCATTCTTTTTCTTAACGGACAACACTAGAGAAACCCCAACGTGACATGATCAGTTGGATGAAGATCTTATTAGGTAGATCTTTAACTTCAACGGAACTCTTTGAGTTCTGTTGGAGCCATTGTATAAGGAGGAATTGAAATTGGTTTGGTGGTGGGATCTAAGTTAACACCAAATTTTATTTTGCGTTTAGGAGGATTTACTAGTAAATCCTCCTGATAGACATATTAAAACTCATTTTGTATAGACACAACGTATATCGATGTAACTGCATGTCTAAGTCATTGACTCTGTCTAAGTTATACACATACCCCTTAGAAAAAATCTTATTGGCTTTATGATGGGAAACTATTTGGCCTTTTTGATTTGAACTATGCCCTTCCCGTTCCATCTCTAACTCATTGGGAAAGTGAAACCTTACTACCCTGTTTCGACAGTCTATGGTAGCATAACACTTATGGAGCCAATCCATACCAGAAATTATATTAAAGTAAAACACGGTTAATTATATTAGGTCAGTATTAGTGACTCTATGAAGAACACTTATTGGGAAATCTCTATATACCCTTTCAGCTCGTATGTTGTCCTCTATGGGAGTACTAACCAGAAAAGGTTTATGCAAGATATCAGGAAACAAGTAAAATTTTGTAGCTACTGAAGGAGTAACAAAAGACAATGTGGATCCCAGATCTAAAAATGCATGCATAGGAAATCAAAAGACTTGAAAGTTACCACATCAGTGGACTTCTCCTACTCTGTCTACCTTTCAAAACATATAACCTGTTCCTCTTGGAAGGATCGGCTACAACAGTAGAATTAGGCCAAAGTTGAGTTTCTTCCATGGCCTTATTCTTCACATGTGGGGATTCTATGATTATATGCTCACTCTTGCTGTATACGTAGTAGACATTAGTACCTACCAAGCACTCACGTCGATGCAAACGACCATACTTACCTCACGACTTTGTGTCATGCTGGGCATTTCTATCATTGCCCTTCTTGAGGCAAGACTTTCCCCATTTGGCATTAGTGTTTCTGGTAGTAGTAGGATTACCTTGTTGCTAGTGCCCCTTCTTGATCCTGGGCCTATCCTTGACTATAAACAAACTACTAGCAGTGCTAGAACCAGCCTGATCTGAGGGCCTAGGCTTCTTGCCTTCTTCGATTCTCTTCCTCTGATGACTCTCCTCCACCTGCTGTGCATGTACCGTCAATCTATCAAGGTCCATGTTACCATGAAACACGGCTGCCCGACATTCCTTCTCTAGATCCTTCGATACACTAGTCAGAAACCTGCTGATCTCATCCCTGCTACTAGACACCAGGGAAGAAGCATATTTTGAAATTTTGAATAAAAATCAAGGAGTATTTCTTGACCGACGTACCTCCTTGACGTATGATAATGAACTCCTCAACCTTAGCCTCTCTCTGCTCTCTAGTAAATAACCTCTCCAGGAATGCAGTTGAGAATGTCGCAAGTAACGGGGACTTCTCCTAGTGCTCGGCCATGTACCAACATCTTGTACCATATCTAAGCTACATCCTTGAGCTGGTATGAAGCCAACTAAGCCTTATCCTTTTCATTAGCACCTATAGCACTGACAGTGTTGTGGACCTCGTCCACGTACTTCTAGGGATCGTCATTGGTTTTGGACCTGAAGTACACAAGACGATTCATCCTGGTTAAAATCTCTCAGTCTGCTAGCCATGGTTCTAGCATGTGGGTTCTCCCTGTGAGCACCCTCTCTAATAACCTGGGATGTGATAGGACGTGCCAGAGCAGTGATGGATTGGGACATCTGAACCAGTGCTGCTCTAACTTCTGCATCAGTCAAAGCACCAGGATATACATGCACTTGCATTCCAGCAGCTGGGCCTTGTGGAGGAGCTTGGTTTCCCGCAACAACTACTTCTCCAACTCTCCTGCCGGTGTTTCTTCTTGTGTTTATTTTTCTATACGCACACACAAGAAGGAAGTTATATGCTCGAATGACATAAAATGTCAAAGAACTAAACGACACGAAAAATAGTAGAAGAAGGGAAGATTCTTAACATCACTAAGTCTCTAAGTCATGGTTGTGG
Source organism: Solanum arcanum (assembly GCA_027789145.1). Classification (NCBI taxonomy): domain Eukaryota; kingdom Viridiplantae; phylum Streptophyta; class Magnoliopsida; order Solanales; family Solanaceae; genus Solanum; species Solanum arcanum. The sequence goes on from CM050943.1 coordinate 29,406,061, forward strand.
TGCACTTCACAACCATAAGCTAGAAACTACACAACGTGGTAGTTTGAGACTTCGTTACTAGGTAATATAACCTCATGAGCTTATATAGTTAAATTTTTTTTGAAAATTTAAAACTTTTTAACTTTACTGAAGTGTACTTTGACTTTATAAAATTTATCCATAAGAGTGATATACTAATATCTCAACATAAACAACCATTTATTAATAGATTGAAAAAATGAAAAGAAGAATTCATAATATTATTAATAGTTGTCAAACTAGCCTTAATACGCAAAGATTAAACAAATTTTTGAAAGGAAACGCTAGGGAATAAAATCCACTAGCTACGTATAATGTAGTAAAGCTAGAAGTAAAGTGTAGGCATCCTCGAACTCACGAGGACGTACCAATGTCTTGAGCTACTAGTCCAAACAACTTCAAAGGAATCTTCAATCTTCTTCAAGGACCTAAAACTATGATAATAGTAATAGTTTATGTGTTTGTACACACACGTACTAAGAATGGGTGTATTCACATAAACACATAAGAACTATCCATAATCAAGGAAAGCTCTTCCTATAGAAACATGCCATTATAGGTAACTGAAGTCACTTTACTTTCCTAATTCTTTATTTGTGAATCATGCCATGAATATGACATATTTTCATGAACTTTAAAGCACAAAACTCATTTTCTATATGAACCTAAGATCTTGGAATCATGAACATAATTTTGGAACAACTCAAGCAAAAATTAATATTTTTCCTCCCTCTTAGCCCGAGCGCTCCTCTCTAACGACTTAGTTTATTTTTTAGCATTTTCTTCTTTTTGTTGTGTTGTTTAATCATCTCCTTTGATCTTTTACATAAGATTACAATGATTCATTATAGTCCTATTCATACAATGAATCAAGTAAGTAATGAAAAAGACGAAAGAAATGATTTGTTTACCCTACTTAAAAGTTATTCTTTTCATTCTTGTTGAATTGGCATGAGTCTTTATGAGCCAGTCTTTATTAGCAATGCCCATTATTTGGTTTTTTGTATAATATAAAGATTATTGTCTATGCCCATTATTCAATCATTTGCATTATATAAAGATTATTGGCTATGCCCATTTTTGATTATTTGCATGATTTAAAGAATATGGGGCGTTTATTAGCCATTATGTTTTGCTCCCTATATTTGCATAAGCTATTAAGTATTAAAACATCATTCATATCAAATAATGGTGATTTGATATACTTATACTTTTACTTACTTAGTTAAATTTAAACTTACATATCTACTTCTTTGATATCATGTTCACTTTGGACATACTTTTCTTTATTTATTTATTTCTTACATTCTTTAAGAATTCTGTAGCATTTAACTAACTTAGATCATATTAGATAACATGAAATACAGTGTCTTCACCACATTGAAAAGTGGTGGTTCACCAGATAATGTTAACCTAGATCATGTGAGTTAACATGAAATCTAGTGTCTTTCCCACACTTAAAACAGGTGGTACACCGGCTTAAGTGAAACCGAATCTGGATAACTTAACCTACATACATCATGTGAGATAAAAATGAAATCCACTGTCTTCCCCACATTAAAAAGGAGTGGTTCACCGGCCAAAGTGAAACCGAATAGTACCTAGCACTCTTTGGAGGAATCCACTGGCTAGTACCTATGCTGGAAACATAGTTCAATGACTAGGAGATTTCAGAGACTCTTCTCCTCCTAAGTGGTAGTCTCATCTCATGAAGCTTGCATGTGCTTTCACAAGTTCATAGCTAGTCTATCCATGCTTTATTCAATTTCTTATACTTTACATCTTTTAGAATTGACACATACATTATGGAAGCTTGCTTCTAGTATCAGGTATGCTTAGCTCAACGGTTGACTAGTCATCTCTTTCTTTACTTGATGAACGTGAACTTAAGTTTTACATTATATTTATGGTGTGAATGATACATGTCTCACGATTTCTACACCCTCTTATGTGAGTATCTTTGACATATATGTTTAGGTACAAGTGAGACTTGTTTCACTTCCTTTAACACCTCATTTTAGGTCAATTTCATAACTCATAAGTTTTTTGTTATTTCATTAGTCACCTTATTTATAGTCTTATATTATTCTTTGTGAATGTTATAAGGACTTATTGAATGTGCTAATATGTTCACAACTTTGTTTTGATAAGTTATGTTGGGACATATCCCAATCATTTGCATACCCTTGGTTATGAGTTTATTAAGATACATCTATTCAAGTCAATCTTTAACATGTATTTGTCCTTACAAGAAACAACATAATTTATACTTGTCCATATAGGATTGGTTTGACTTAATATTGGTCAATTCTATTACATATTTTGGAAATAATATTGGTGGACAATTTATTGGCATAAACCAAACTCCACATATTATAGGAATCTAAACCTTCACTTTAAGTAAGCATACTTTTAATATTTCATTAGATCATAAGAACAATTCGGTGATAAGTGTGTCCAAGCTATAAAGTTGATGTGACATTGTAAATTCATTTACTAGCTTTGATTCTTATTCTTATTTCTTCTTGGAAACATTGCATTTAAAACAATTACAAATGTATCTATTGTGAAAAAAAAAACATGAATTGAAACCTTAATTCCTTTCAACAGTAAACTGAATTTCATAAATGACATAACAATTACATCTTCTCGAACATAATTAGGCATTAATCATATGGATCTAACCTATAGATCTCATTCAAGCTTATAAAATAACATAAACGTATACATAATGATCAATTAGAACCACGTATCAACAACATGTTTGAGATTTTCATTATACTTAGTACTAGAATAGGAAATAGGGAGAACTAGGGAGCTGAACAATCGATTCTTTGGGAACAACCCTAGTTTCGATTTACTTGAATTCAAAAACGTTTGAAAAGCACCTTGGGAAAGAAATCCAACCGATAAAAACACATACCTTACTGTAGAATGGAATCTACGAAGATCACCTTGTAGTTTGCATGAAAAATCTTGAAGAATCTGCCTTTAAATAGCCTAAGGAAAACGTTTTTGTTTTTCTTACGTTTTTACTTTTTTTGACTCGTGATGTTTCTAATGACTATTTGTGAATCTATGTCTTAGGAAATGATATTGAATAATCCAACTTAGGCTAATTTACTTAATTAAATAAATCAATTAGCTAATTACCAAAACATCCCTCCTAAATTAACTAAACATAGGAGAACATGTGACTTAGCCAAATATGAAAAGTTGACTAAGGGTTCGATTTTTATTAGGAATTTAAATTAACTAATTAATTTTTTAATTTAATTAATAAAGTGACCTAGGGTTATTACTAAACTACCCCTAGGTCACTAGGAAAATAACCAACCCCTTTGAACCATCCTAAATTAGGTACTAGGATGTTTCTTGAGTTAGTTACAAGGATAGTGTCACCCAGTTAGGTCTTAGCATGTTAGGCCCATCAGTTAGTTTATTTTACTTGTTCCTAGGTTAGTTAGCTAGTAATGTAAGTTACTTAGAGCCTAGAGTTTATTATGAAGCTAGGACCCACGTGGCTTACGTCGTTCGCGTACCTGCTCCCTAACCGCCCTAACTGAATTCGGTTAGGATTGGTTGCTTCTCTGTTGGCCGATTAGCACATGTGCTTGCACATGTGTTGCTGATCATTTCTTTTCCAAGGACCCTCACTATGTCATTTGGCACTTCTTAATCTACATGATCATTTTAAATGATGATGTGATATGGTACCTAGGATTGACACTTGGATGCCTCGTCCCTAATGTGTGTAAGCTATGAAAATAAAAAATTTCACTTAGGGTATTCAATGTAGGTACAATGCCTAAACAAGCTTGGATTGGAGCATTTGATCATTGAAGTATATCTTAATATATAGAAATTGTCTAACACCCGTAATACAATATTCTCTGACATTCCCAATATTACACGTTAATGGGCATTGTGATGCGTATGTACCCCAATACATATTCTTAACCTAATAGACTATTCACTAGAAAAGTACATTTTCTAGAATGTTACATAGTAGATTAAAGACACAATTTAGGAAGATCTGGATTTCAGGTTTCTGTCACTTGTATGTAATCTAGATTGTTTGTAAAGAAGAAATTGGAGTTACTCTGAATGTAGAGAATAGTTATAGTATATATTAAAAACTGTACATTTTTGTGAAATCAAGTCTTTTACAGTAAAGCACAATATCTGAATTTGTGGAATCTAATGGGGAATTCCCGTCCAAGTCCGACTCTGCTATATGTGCAATTTTGGGTTTTTTATAAGGAAAACTTTCTTAAAGGCATCTCGGGAAGAGAGGAGTGCAAACCGTGAACCATAAGTTAAATGACTATATGCTAATACAAACTTCTCCCACATATACTTATTATAAGGGGGTTGGGGGAACTAAGCCACCACTTTTAACAAAGTAGCCAGGAGACCAAACATCCCGTAACAAAATCAAACCCTTAAGTGGCAAATTTCCAATAGGCTACCACAGGAAGTAAGCTTCACATGTAACATTAGGAATCTATAATGTTATTTGAAATTCCTAGGAAGGTCTTTCCATGCTATTCAAACCTAAATTCGTCTCACCTTTAACTTTCGAACTAAAATCAAATTGAGTGAACCAAGGGTTCTTTTCATAGACATGGGACATATATTTTTCAAAAGTACAAGTGGATAAGTTCCAATCAGAGCGAATGTTGGGTCTATTTTGCCGCATTTTTCTCATCTCGAACCTCATGTTGTTGCAAATGTTATGCGACATATCTTGCACCATATTTTCAGTTCAGAAGAGAGGAAGGAGGACCTGTTCCACAAACGAAGTGAACTAACTTCATGGATCTTCCTCATAGCTTCAAATTCCCAGGGTGAGTACAATAGAAGATTCTGTCAACTCTTTTTTTAAGAAGATTTAAATTAGCGTAGACAATATTAATCTAGGGTGTTCTTTTTCTATTTAAGTAGAGATCTACAATGTTACCTACAAGACATATCCTCCATCTATGGTCATTATTATCAAATGCGAAAAGCACAACAAAAATCTAGAATTAGTTGGATCTTTGCAAAGTACCAATAACTTGTGGAATGCAAGGGGTGAAATAAAATACAATTATACATGGATTTAGTCCAAATCTAATAATTATTGTATAATTACTAAAGGGCCAGTTTTTCATCTTATTTTTTTTAAAAAATGGCAAAAATTAGACATTGGATATACCTTCTTTTTCCTACCAATTTGGCTATGAATGGCTTATTTTCCTCCTCATTTTTTTCTTCACATTCATCATTATTCTTTGTCATCTTCTTTTCTTAAAAAAAATTAAAGTATTGAATATGTTACTCATTAAACGCAAATAATATATTGAAAAACTCGAATAATCAAGCAAAATTTCATATCAATGATTTGGAACTGTTTGGAGGTGATTTTGAGTTGATCAAAATTGAATATTCAATGTATACTTCATGGTTAGTTGAAATTTTTCAAGCTTTTTGAGTGTATCATAATGTATATTCAGTGTATAACTCATGTATCGGTAAGCTATATTGTATAGTTAGGGGTCGTGTGGTTGGAAAAAAGTTATCTCATTATCATGGGATTAGCTATCCTGGAAAATTTATCTTACCATGTTTATGAAATAACTTATCCCATCAATATGATATAAATGGTGGGATAATTTCCCAAACATAGTGACAAAACAAGATACAAAAACTTTATCTTATCTCTACTTGTTTCTAACTCTCACACAGAACGACCCCTTAGTGTATTACTTTCTAAGAATTTTGACTGCATCATATATAAAAAAAAAAAGATGGTTGTTTCTATAGCCTTCTTGGGTTGCCTTATTTTGAGCACTTTTAAGATAAAATAAAGTTTCAATACTTTGGTAGTGTTTGGGTAAGATAAAAAAGTATGTATAAGCACATAGTTTTAATCAATAATGAGAGAAATAAACAAAAAGCCATAGGTATGATTTGTAACTTAATGTTTTTTACTTATCAGTCAAAAATGAAATGGCAATCAATACAAGCTCTTATTGTTAACTAATGATTTTATTGTATTTATTTGAAACTAGCTCATAATTATTAGGACTAATGAGAAATATAAGAACAAACAAATTGAATCTTTTTGTATGATAGAGTGAAATCAATCATTTAGTGTCACATATTTATAAGAGGTTCATTGATAAGGAAAAATATTCCTTAGACTCTTGATACCGACATTGAATCGCACATTTAGCAATCCAAAACACTCAACACATTTTGATACTCACTTTAGGGCTCAAGCTTTCTATACTAACTATAATTGTTTTGTTTTATTTATTCTGTTTGCGTATATAGAAATAAACCCTAATTGAAAATGTTTAGTGAGTTACAAAATTATAATTGTATAACAAATATAGATAATATAGATGATTTTCGAGGAGCTGAATATATAGTTACCCTAGTTAGATTGCTTTGAGTATCTATTTTCCATAGTTAGACTTCTATCTACATATATTTATATCAGCTTACTCTTTGAGAAATATAGATATTATCTCCATATCTTATCTCAATTACATGGTATTTGAGCAACTAGCACTAAGTTTTCATGCTCCGGAATTACAAAGGTGTTTTGATTGTTTATGGAAAAGACTCGACAATTTGGGTCGCCCAATATTAGGGTGGCAGCCAGTGAGTCACACGCTGCTACCTCCACCTCTTCACTATCTCTCCTGCTCAATTTCCAAGGTAGGATTGATCATAACCTACTAGTCTTCTCAATATTTTAGTCAGAAATTGGTGTACGTTGTTCAGATTTTTAGATAGATTTGACATCATCCAGGTTTTATCTTTCTAGATATGTTATTCCCTTTTTACATGTTTTCTTTGTTTTTGGAGATCTGGTTTATTTTATTTGCACAGTTATAATAATTTTAGTGTGGGATTAAAATATTCTGACACATTTTGTTTGGTTCATAACTGGTTCATCGGGAAATAGATACTTTTATTTGGAACATCCGTAATATTTTGCAACCATGGTGGGACAACTGTTTGAGATGAAACTTTAGTGGTTTGGGTAGTCATGAATGTGATCCTTTCTACCTTTTCTCCTTCAAATCTTGGAAAGTTTTGTTGGATTTCTTCAGTTGGTGTGAATTTTTATTTAGTAGGGTTTTCAGACCTATTATTTTGAGAAAAATAATTGATTACAAAAGTTAAAAATCTCAAGTTGTTGCTTTTGTTCAGAAAATGAATGTACTTTAGTTAATACTTTTCATGAGGCAGATAACATATGTCTTCTCACCTCTCTAAATAAATGGGTGATCGGTTCAGGTGCGGGAAATCATATTAGAGGAAATCACACATGGGATTTGGTGGGCTTACCCAAGGAAAAGAAATCAATAGGATGTAAGTGGGTCTTTACAGTTAAAGTGAATCCATATGGTTCTGTTACAAGGCTTAAGGCCATACTTGTGTGTAAAAGCTATCCTCAAACATATGAAGTAGATTATTTCGACACCTTTTATCAAGTTGAAAAACACTCCCTATTTCTTTTGAGAATTTGCCTCTACATCAGTTCTATATTAAGAATGCATTCCTTCATGATGATCCTTGAAAAGAAGTGTATATGGAGCAACCACATCATTTTGTTGCTCAGGGGTTAGTATGGGGAAGTGTCGCATTTAATGCGGTCTTTGTATTACATGAAGTAATGTCCTACAGTTTGCTTTAGCCAATTCAGTGAGGTAGGTCAAGATTTTGGGTTGAAAATGAAAAGATGTGATCACTCGGTCTTCTACCGACAATAGTTAGTTGGAACTATCCTCCTTATAGTATATGTCACTGACATTGTCATCATAGAAAGTGATGATGCTGGGATCTCTTCCATCAAGTCTTTTCTACATACAATGTTCCAAACGGAGGACTTAGTCTAGTTGAAATACTTTTTTAAATAGAAGTAAATATAAAAAAGAAGTGAATTTTTCTGTTTCAAAGGAAGTATATTCTTGACTTTCTTGAACACACGTGAAAGTTTTCAACCAAAACATGCAATAATCCTATGGTTTAAAATTTGCATCTTATTAAAGATGATTATCGTACTCTTAAATATCCAGAGAGGTAGAGAAACTTCATCGCTATGATAAACTAATCTACATTGGCTCGTCCATATATTGATTTTTCAGTAAGTTTTATTAGCCAATTTATGTCTGTACCAACTATTAAACATTGGGAAGCTTTGGAACATATAATTTGATACCTGAAAGGAGCTCCTAGACTTGGACTTTTTATAGCAAACAAGGCAATACTCGTGTTGAGTGTTCTTTATTTGCTGATTGGGCCGGATAAAAAATTGATAGAAGTTCTACTGCATGTAGGTTATTGTGTCTTTGTTGGAGGAAACCTAGTGTCATGGAGATGTTTTAAGCAAAATTTTGCATCTGGATCTAATGCAGAATCAAAGTACTGATCTATGTTACAATCTACATGAGAGATTATATTGATGCATCACCTTTTAACTAAATTTGGGTAAAGGAATCATATACCAACAAAACATTAGTGTGAAAATCAAGCTACTGTTCGTAATTCCTCAAATCTGGTGTACCATGAATGAACTAAACATATTGAGGTTGACTGTCATTTTATTTATAAGAAGATTCAGGAAAATGTAATTTCCACTATTTATGCAAACACAAGAAAGAAACTAGTTTATTTGTTCACAGAAGTGTTGAATGAGACTCGAGTTAATTATCTTTCTAAAAAGCGTGGAATGACGAATATCAATGCACCATCTTGAGGGGGATCGAAGTGCTACAGAATCATATTCATACAATAGATATAGATAATATAGATTTTCTAGGATCTTCATATCAAGTTAATATTGCTAGATTACTCTGAATATGTAGTTGCCACATTTAGACTACTCTCTACATGTATTTATTTCATTGTACTCTTTTAAAAATATAGATATTATTCTCCAATGTTGTCTCAGTTAAAACTACATATGCTAATATAATAATAATAATAATAATAATAATAATAATAATAATAATAATAATAAAGACTTCTTTGCATAAATGTGCTAAAAATACGTTCTCAAAAAAAAAGGTTATGAAAATGCCATTCTTTCCATTGTTTCTTTTTATAGTGGAGAAATGGAGATTGGCGCAAGTTATGACAATCAAATTATTAGAAGACACTAGGTTTTCTTCCTTATCCTTTACAACTAGAAATGAACCTTAACCAGTTTAGTAAAAGCACCTAGCCTATCTTACTCTCCCTTCACGAGATGCAAAATAGATGTATCATATGATTTTAACTCCAAAGGACCTTGTGAATTCCATTGCATTTTTGTTAACTTTTTGGCATAAAATGCAAGATGATTTTAATTCTATATAGAATCAATTACAGAGTCAAAAAGGCAGTGAATACTCTACCTACGTATTTCTCCCTCAGTGCTACTTTTTGTAAATAAAGTAAATTGTGTATTACTTATTGCCAGTACCTTTTGTTTGGATGTATTACATACACCTACTACATTATTTAGTATTGTTCTCACTGTATGATCTACAGTAGCCGTTTATTCAGCCACAGTTTCTGGCAGGAGGGGAGCAGTCAGCCTCAATATGATGATTGCATGGGAAATTGGAGATCATGTAGTAACTTGTAGTAGAGTGGTACCTCATTCTCAATAGACAGTTTTCACTTCATTCAAGAAATATTAAATGATTCTTTAAAATTTTAAAATATAAAATGATCATGGATGCAGTTTATACCGGTCGTAATTCTTTTTTGCGTTCTAGTCTATCATAAAGAAGTAGTTATGAAGATGACTGAGGAAAGGAAGACAGTGCAACTGCTGTTGTGCACAAGTTTCTCAGATCACCAAAACCTGAACAATTATGTCTCATATATGCTCATGACATACTTGGTGTGGTTGCACTTCTTGTAGTGTTTCACCATAAGCTTAGCAGGTTGATGTTGTTATACCTTTATCTAAAACGACTCACTTTAAGAACATCCTTGAAAAAATGGATGTAAATACTTTTGTTACGTATCCCTAGCATGCTTCCGACAAATCTTGGAGAAGGTCAGTTGCATTCTGTAGAAGGCAAATGCCGTGCAGTACAAGAGCTCTTGACAATTATAAGATGGATTGAAATATGAATTGCGCCACTACTACTTACATGTTAGCTTTCAACCTTGTAATTTACATCAAGGGTCAATATAAGGTTATTTTCCTTTAGGATATAAGGTTAAACAAGTTCCTTTTCTAGTTTATATATGAACGGTTTTAAATTGTTATGATTTTAGGTCTCTCGCTCCACTTAAAACTTCATGTTTCATCCATGTCTGATCCATGTTCTATGAAAAAAAAGGCGATAAGGTCCTTGACTTTTTGTTTCAGGTGTTATCTACAAAGAGAACTTGCTTTTCCACGTCCAACTTTATCAAATGCAAAACTCTCACTAGAATTTTTGGCTATGTGGTTAATATGATATTCCTTCCTGCAGAACCTTCGCAGTTTAGAACATCTTCAGGAGATGGTCTCCTGGAGACAAAATTTTACTCATGCTTACAGTACATTTTTTATTATCTAAATATATTGAAACATAGGAAACTTCTTTCTATATAGTGCACAAATGAACGACAGATATAAATAAATCAAAATTTTAATTATGAATTATTCATTTGAAAAGGTTCATGTTTATAGTACATTAATTTTTAAAATCGAGCATTGGACGAGATTTGTATATGAAAGAAGAAAAGCAATAAGATTACGAAAAAAAGAGGAGGATAATGGAAGGAAGAAGGAAAGCGACAAATTAATAAGAAAGGAAGGGAAAATAAGGAGGAAGAGAAACAGAAGAAAGCGGTAAGTCATTAATGACTCGGGAAAATGATCATTTTGTGTAATTAATGAAAACTAAGTTATTTTAGGGACAAATTCAGACAAAATGACATTTTGTCAAAATTTTCCAAAGTTTATTTGGGTTGAGATAAAATGGGGTGTCGAATTGAAGTATGATGTGAATGTGAAGTATGTTTGTTTGTGTATTATGATTAATAGAGTCAATTCATCCAATTTCTGCTACATTTGAGTTGGGTTTTTTTTTTTGTAATTTTTACTACCTTTTAATAATTTAATTTTTTGTTATTATGATTATACTTTATATTAAATAAAAAAATGATTTTTTCATGAATTAGTCTAAACTCTGGAGTATATATTGGTCCAAAACATTGATGGACTATCCAATTTGACAGCTAATAAATAAACAAATCAATAATAGACCTTAATATGAGAAAAATAAAATGGGTCATAATTTGCTAAGTTTTCTACATCCAAACTTGAAAATGGGGAAGTTAAAAGAATTGGTCATTTGATTATTTTACTAATCAAATTGGCCAAATTGTTAGCTTACTGCTCAAAATGAATATTCGATTATTGTACTAACTACTAACCTAATTTATCCCAACGTTTACCCACCCCCCAACCATTTACGTGATTCCTTTAACCCTTTCAAATATGTATCTTTTCACGTCTTATAAAAAGTTCTTCAGATCATCTAGGTGGCTGTAAAGATGAATTTTTCCATAGAACTCTTTGGTTGTGCAGTACAGAACATGTAAAAACAATGGTAGTTTTTACTTGTTTAGTGATAACTAACCTTTTTGAAGGAATGAATGTCTATAAATGAAATATACACAAATTGATTATCATGAAAATAAATCTAGAAAAATTTTGCAAGCATGATTTCAAAATTCTCATATCTTGCATAATTAGCAAAAAAAAATTACTAGTTAGATTTGCCGCAAACATGATTAGCATAATAAACGAATCAATACATCGAGTGTAATATTTAAATTTTGAAACTATTTAGGGATATTTGAATGGTTGAGCTTTAAAAGAATACTTTATTATATCAACAATGCAAATCTGTAATATATAGTTATACATAGCCTATACAAGAGTCTATACTATTTGTAAAATATCGATATACAATATGATATTAATATATTATACATACATACATTTGTTTTATAATAATCAATTATTATTAACTGCATCATTAACTACTTTTAGGTAAAAAAATACTACTTAATTTACAAACAATAATTTTATTAAAAGCTTTTATTTTATATTTATGAAATTTTTAAACATTTTAAGCGAACACATCAAAAAAATTGTACGTCTGTCGAGTGTGAGTTACTTGAGATTTCATGCACCAAATAAATGCAAATACGCTTTCACACTAAATACACCTCTATTCACTATTTGTCAGAAACTGTTGTTCTCCACTCTTCCCCTTAATGGCGCCAGTCTCATTCTTCTAGAAATCTACGACGATTTACCAATTGATAGAGAACAATGAAAAGCGTCGATATAAAATTTGAAGGTAAAGATTCTTCATTTCCCTCTTTTGTTAATTTACTTTTTCAATTTTGTCAATCGAGTTCCAGGATAAGATATTTAAACCTTAAAAATACTTAATAAATGTTAATGGGCACCGATAAAGATGTCATGCATGTTCTCCGATACAATTCTTTTGTCAATTTTGGTGTTCATGTGGTTGCTGTTTTATGTTATATTTGAATCTAGTGTTTCCGTTATAGTTTTTTTTTTTAATTATATCCAACTATATAATGTATATCATGATTAGGGAGGAAGTAGGAAGTTAGGATACAGTGGAAATAGAAATTGTACAAAGAAAGATTAGGGGCAGGTAAAATCGTGAAATGATTTTTATTTAATAGAATGGTACGTCATAAAATCCGCTAGTTTCTTTCTCACAAGCGGTATATGACATTCAATCTCCATTTGGTCAATTTTTTGTAATTTTAGTTCTCTAATCAAAACTAGATTACGAGTTTCTACAACCATTGATCGATGATCTATTTATGAACTTGATCAAGCAACCACACTTTGTGTGTTACCCTTGACAAAATTACCTCCTAATAAACTACAATATCAAAAACATGGACCATTTATGAGAAGGTGATCTTACCCTGTCTCATTTATATATCCAATTGTAACACTTAAAGAAAATTCAAGACGTATCATAAATCCTAACATAAGTGTCATAAGGTCTGCTCAATGTTTTAAGGCCGACTTTGATGAATATAGGCCATTAATAAAGTCTAGAAACCAAAACGTCCAAGAACATCCATGACGTTTGAAAAACTAGCTCATGGAGATACTACCGTGCCTTAGTCTATTTGACTAGCTTTTAGGAGTCAGAAATCCATGAAAATTGGTGGAAGGTTGGTTAACATGTGTTTAAGTCCATTCATGGTTGAAATGTCCGTGTAATACTCCCGAAGCACCAACCAAGAGCTCCTGAGGAGGACCCTTTCACGTTCGAGTCAACATTGCCAAGAAAGTGTGTAACCACGAGATGCATTCGACGATCCATGTGTTGATCGCCGAGGCATTGTTACCAACAGTCGACCAACACTTAGGAAATTTTTTGGATCACTTGCCTACACAAGTCTTTGACAAGAACCATGGATGTGCAACATGGAGGAGGGTTGGTTCGTCGACTGACCAACGATCCGCTGATCATGATCTTGTCGATGGGGCCTGTAAATCCTGCACTTTTTTAAGTTAGTCTAAGCTAATAAATTATTGGGTTTTGTGGTTAGTTAGGGATTAAGTATTATTAATTAACTTAATTAATCCCCGATATAAATACCCCAACCCCATTAGTCTAATTGCAACTCTCAAAACCAAAACATGCTTATTTCTCTCTTCTTTCTCTCTCTATTGGAATACACCAGTGAAGACAATCTAGGGGACGGATTTGGGTGCTGTAAAGGGAAAATTTCACCATAAAATTCTTCATCAAAAATTGAGGTATGCGATCTTATTCACCATTGAGACCTGTTTCCACAAAGGGTTCCTTCAAAGTATTTTTTGAAGTTGGGTTTCATGTGGGTTCTTCTCAATCTCAAAAATTATGTTATGAATTGGTTTTTTTATGTTTTCTATTGTATAATAAGAATATATTAACATGTTTTCTAACGTAATTATGATATATCTTGATTATTTGTAACGACCTGTTTAGTCGTTTTGAGCAACAGATTTTAATTCTGGAAAAACTGGCCAAGACCACGGGCACTGCGATGGACCGTCACAGGCACGACGGCCCGTCGAGGGTGCATCGTTTCAGCATACTTAGAACTCTGAAATTGGATACTGAAAATCGACTCTCTGTAAATTGTGACGGACCTGTAGGACGTGCCGTCACATCCACGATGAACCGTCGTGAGTTCCCGTTGCAAAACACTTCAACTGTTGAGAATTTGGTACAAGAAACGAGTTTCTGACCGCCAGGCCGGAGGTGCAGGACGGACCGTCAGTGGTGTGACGGGCCGTCACAGTTCACCTGGATTTTGGGAGGCTGCGACGACCATCGTGACGGACCGTCGCAGGCACGACGGCCCGTCACAGGTTGCGCAAATCCCAGGCGGAATAGGATTCCTCTACACGTTTTAAGGGTCGTTTTGGACTATTCTTTCCTTAATTATAAAGATTGAGGGTCAATATTAATAAGTCTAATTACTTGGGGGTTAAAAGAGGTAACCTTAAGTTAATTAGTGGGTTCTATTGTCCTCTTTTAGTCTTAATTATATGAATTAGGGTAAAAGAAAGAGGGTTTGAATAAAACAAACAGAAAGAACAAAGAGAAAGAGAGGGATCGATCGAGAGGGAGGAGAAAACGCAGCTTGAGGATTAGCTTGTTTGATCAATTCTTCGGTGGAGGTAGGTTATGGTTTTCATACTATCCGTAGTAAACTTTTAATAGCGAATGATATGTGTTAGTAATATTGTGAACCCTTCTATATGCTTAAATTGTATGCTTGCATGAATATGATTATGAAATTGTGAATAAATAAGCATGATGAAGCTATTGAATCCTAAATGTTGAAAAGAAACCCTAATTCACTTGTTATTGATGATGCCTTAGTGTATAAGAAGGCTTGATGAATTAGGGGATCGTGCCACGTTCCGGTACCAGGATAGAGATAGAGGATCGGGTGCCACGTTCCGGTACTAGGATAGAATGAATATGAGGATCGAAGTGTCACGTTCCGACACCAGGATAGAATATGGATCGGGTGCAACGTTCCGGTACCAGGATAGAATGAATATGAGGATCGGAGTGTCACGTTCCGACACCAGGATAGTAAATGGATCGGGTACCACGTTCCGGTACCAGGATAGTATATGAGGATCAGAGTGCCACGTTCCGGCACCAGGATAGAAATAGAGGAGCGGAGTGTCACGTACCGACACAAGAGGAAGAAAGATAATGAATCTTGAAAGATAATGAATATACTCAATCTAATGAACTTAATTCCCAAATGAGTATGGTATTGAGGCTTGAGTCCTAATGTGTGAACTCGGTTGTAGTTATTGATGAATTTATGTTGTCATTGCTACATGTTGAGTATTGTAGTTGATTTACATTATTATTGATATATATTGTTCCCTATTTTGAGTTGGCCGATGATATCTACTCAGTACTTGTGGTTGTACTAACCCCCCCTACTTTCATGTTTTCTTCTTTGTTATTTATGTAATGCAGCAAACGTTCCGTCAACTTCAACTCAACAGTAGATCTAGCCAGTCTTCACTACCTTCGGAAATTCAGGGTGAGCTAATGCGTCTAGCTTGGACTGGGTCTTCTTCTTCAAGTCTTGATGCCTTGAACTTCCGGCATGGACTAGCTAGTATTTGTTTTAGCTTCTTAGACAGTTTTAGTTTAGCAATTTGAGATAGATGTTCTTGTGATGATGACTTCCAGATTTTGGGGATAATAATAATAGTTTTGAATTGTTTTTATTAATGAGTTTAAGTCTTCCGCATTATTTTCTGTTGTTATATATTGAAATGATAAGGGTTAAATTGGTTGGTTCGCTCACATAGGAGGGTAGATGTGGGTGCTAGTCGCGGCCCCGTTTTGGGTCGTGACGAACTTGGTATCTGAGCATTAGGTTAGTTGGTCTCATCACACAAGAACAGGTCTAGTAGAGTCTTAAGGAACGGTAGGGGGACGCCTTTACTTTTCCTTGAGAGGCTATAAGACTTTAGGAAAATTTCATTCTTTCATTCTTTCTTTCGTGCTACTACTTGAGTCCAACTGGTATCTAGGCTATACGAATTGGTATCTGACCATCTTCACTCTATTTCGCAGATGGTTAGAACTGGAGCAACGACTGCACCAGCAGCAACAACATCAAGACAGGAAACGACTGAGCCAGCCACTGGGGCTGTGGCTCGAGGGAGAACAGCGGCAAGAGGCCGTGGTAGAGGTCGTGGGAGGACGTCCTCTAGAGGAAGAGGACGAGCACCTAGCCCATCTGATGCTAGGGCAGTGACTCCTCCACCGACTGAGGAAGTGGTAAGAGAAGGGGAGGATGGGGAGAATGAACAAGAGCAGAATGAGGAATTGCCACCCCAACCTACCCCAGAGATGATCAATCAGGTTCTCGCTTATCTTAGCGGATTATCTGATCACGGTCAGGCACCTCCAGTGGTTTCTGCACCAACACCTCCGGTTTCAGAGGTACGACATGCGGCTACTATGGCTCCCCGCATGGATGCCTCATTGGAGATAGGCACATTTCCACGTCTGACTACTTGACCGGTAATGACAAACGACCAGCACAAACTTTTCAGTAAATTCTTGAAATTGAAACCTCCAGTCTTCAAGGGTGCAGAATCTGAAGATGCTTATGGTTTTCTGGTTGATTGTCATGAGCTACTACACAAGATGGGGATAGTAGAACGGTTTGGCGTTGAGTTTGTAAGCTATCAGTTTCAAGGGAACGCCAAAATGTGGTGGCGATCACATGTCGAGTGTCAACCGACAGAGGCCACACCCATGACTTGGGCATCCTTCTCTACCCTGTTTATGGAGAAGTATATCCCAAGGACTTTGAGAGATAGAAAAAGGGATGAGTTCTTGAGTCTTGAGCAAGGAAGGATGACGGTTAATGCATATGAGGCTAAATTCCGCGCATTATATAGGTATGCCACCCAAGTCTGTTTCAGTCCACAAGAACGGATTCGCCGTTTTGTGAAGGGGTTGAGGTCGGAATTGCGGATTTCGGCCTTACAGATAGCGGCTACGGCAAAATCTTTCCAAGAGGTGGTAGACTTTGTGATAGAGGTGGAAGGAGTGAAGCCAGACGACTTTACCACGACATCGACATCAAAGAGGTTCCGAAAGGGAGGTGAGTTCAATGGTTCGTATACTAGAGGACAGAGTTCGGGAGGTCACTCAGTTCGACCCATTCAGTCTTCACTACAGACTGTAGTTGGGGGTCCACCTCAGACCGGTCAACACTACTCTGAGAGACCGATGCGTGAATCCAGAGAATGTTACGGATGTGGGGAGATTGGACACATTAAGAGGTATTGTCCAAACCAGAGTTACAGAACCCCACTAGCTAGAGGTAGGGGTGGTCATGGTAGAGGCCGTATTTCTGGAGGACGTGGTGGTCGAGGTAATGGTGGTCACCAAAACGGCCGAGGAGATGGGCAAACTGGAGCCACTACTACGCAACATGGTAGGTGCAACGGACAGACAAATAATGGGGCCCATTGTTACGCTTTTCTGGGAGATCTGGCGGAGGCATCGGATCTTTGTCATCACAGGTAACCTTTTGATTTGTGATTGTATGGCTTCCGTATTGTTTGATCCTGGATCCACATTTTCTTATGTATCTTAATCATTTGCTAATGGTCTAAATCTACATTGTGAATTACTTGATATGCCTATTCGTGTTTCTACTCCGGTGGGTGAGTCTGTGGTAGTTGAAAAAGTGTATAGGTCTTGTTTGGTGAATTTTGTGGGGAGCAACACTTATGTAGATCTGGTTATTTTAGAAATGGGTGACTTTGATGTAATTCTGGGTATGACTTGGCTCTCCCTGAATTTTGCGATTTTGGATTGTAATGCTAAAAATGTGACGTTAGCCAAGCCTGGGGCAGATCCGTTAGTGTGGGAGGGCGACTACACTTCCAATCCGGTTCGTATCGTGTCCTTTCTTTGTGCTCGGAAGATGGTTAGTAAGGGTTGTTTAGCTTTCTTAGCACATCTTAGGGATGACACTACTCAAGTACCCTCAATTGAATCGGTTTCGGTAGCTCGAGAATTTTTGGATGTGTTCCCTGCAGATCTTCCTGGTATGCCACCGGATAGGGATATTTACTTCTGTATTGATCTTGAACCAGGCACTCGCCCCATTTCTATACCCCCTTATAGAATGGCTCCCGCAGAGTTAAGAGAGTTAAAGGCACAACTTCAAGAGTTGTTGAGCAAAGGCTTTATTAGACCAAGTGCATCTCCTTGGGGTGCTCCGGTTTTGTTTGTGAAGAAGAAGGATGGGAGTTTTCGGATGTGCATAGACTACCGGCAGTTGAACAAGGTAACGATTAAGAACAAGTATCCTCTTCCTCGCATTGATGACTTGTTCGATCAACTACAAGGTGCATGTGTCTTCTCGAAGATCGACTTGAGATCCGGTTATCATCCATTGAAGATACGGGCGACGGATGTGCCAAAGACTGCTTTTCGAACTAGATATGGGCATTATGAATTCGTAGTGATGTCTTTTGGTCTTACGAATGCCCCTGCTGCGTTCATGAGCTTGATGAACAGGATTTTTAAGCCATATTTGGACCTCTTCGTGATCGTATTTATTGATGACATATTGGTATACTCAAAGAGCAAGAAGGAACATGAGGAGCATTTGAGAATGGTGTTAGAGTTGTTGAGGAAGAAAAAGCTTTATGTGAAATTCTCCAAGTGTGAGTTTTGGCTAGATGCAGTGTCCTTCTTGGGGCACGTAGTTTCTAAGGATGGAGTGATGGTAGATCCATCTAAGATTGAGACAGTGAAGAATTGGGTAAGACCCACTAATGTGTCAGAAATAAGATGTTTTGTGGGGTTAGCTAGTTACTACCGCCGATTCGTCAAGGGATTCTCTTCTATTGCTTCTCAATTGACGAACTTGACTAAGCAGAATGTTCCCTTTGTATGGTCAGATGAATGTGAGGAAAGCTTTCAGAAGCTTAAGACTTTGTTGACTACCGCACCAATTCTTACCTTACCGGTAGAGGGTAAAAACTTCATTGTTTATTGTGATGCATCCTATTCGGGTTTGGGTGCAGTGCTAATGCAAGAGAAGAACGTGATTGCTTATGCTTCAAGACAATTAAAAGTGCATGAACGAAACTATCCAACTCACGACTTGGAATTGGCCGCGGTAGTATTTGCACTAAAGCAATGGAGACACTATTTGTATGGGGCTAAGTGTGAGGTCTATACAGATCATCGTAGCCTACAGTATGTCTTTACTCAGAAAGATCTGAATTTGAGACAGAGGAGATGGATGGAACTACTGAAGGACTACGACATCACTATTTTGTATCATCCGGGGAAGGCGAATGTTGTAGCGGATGCGTTAAGTAGAAAGGCGGGAAGCATGGGAAGTCTAGCTCACTTGCAAGCTTCTAGACGCCCATTGGCTAGAGAGGTTCAGACTCTGTCTAACGACTTGATGAGGTTAGATGTAAATGAGAAGGGAGGATTGTTGGCTAATGTGGAGTCAAGATCTTCTTTTCTTGACAAGATTAAGGGAAAACAGTTTGATGATGAGAAACTAAGGCGAATCCAAGATAAAGTATTGCGAGGATAGGCTAAGGAAGCACAAATCGATGAGGAAGGTGTTTTGAGAATAAAAGGAAGGGTATGTGTACCCCCCGTCGATGATTTGATCAACACTATTCTGACAGAGGCTCATAGTTCAAGGTATTCTATACATCCGGGTGCAACCAAGATGTATCGTGACCTCAAGCAACACTTTTGGTGGAGTAGAATGAAGCGTGATATTGTCGACTTTATTGCCAAGTGTCCAAACTGTCAACAAGTAAAGTATGAACACCAAAGGCCCAGAGGAACACTTCAGAGAATGCCCATTCTGGAATGGAAGTGGGAAAGAATTGCAATGGACTTTGTGGTTGGTCTTCCAAAGACAATGGGGAAGTACGACTCTATTTGGGTGATTGTTGATAGGCTAACGAAATCTGCTCATTTCATTCTGGTCAAGGTGACTTACAATGCAGAGAAGTTAGCCAAGATCTATATCTCAGAAATCGTTCGATTGCATGGGGTTCCACTATCCATCATATCAGATAGAGGTACGCAGTTTACTTCTAAGTTTTGGAAAAAATTGCATGCGGAATTGGGTACTAGGTTGGACCTTAGTACTGCGTTCCATCCTCAGACCGATGGTCAGTCTGAAAGGACGATTCAAGTGTTGGAGGATATGCTTTGTGCATGTGTGATAGAGTTTGGTGGCCATTGGGATAGCTTCTTACCCTTAGCGGAGTTTTCATACAATAATAGCTATCACTCAAGCATTGACATGGCTCCATTTGAAGCATTGTATGGTAGGAGATGTAGGTCTCCCATTGGGTGGTTTGATGCATTTGAGGTTAGACCTTGGGGTACCGATCTTTTGAGGGATTCATTAGAGAAAGTGAAGTCTATTCAAGAAAAGCTTCTAGCGGCGCAAAGTAGGCAAAAAGAATATGCAGATCGAAAGGTTAGAGACTTAGAGTTCATGGAGGGTGAACAAGTCTTGTTGAAAGTTTCGCCAATGAAAGGGGTGATGCGGTTTGGTAAAAGAGGTAAGCTAAGTCCAAGGTACATTGGGCCATTTGAGGTACAAAAGCGAATAGGAGAGGTGGCTTATGAATTAGCCTTGCCTCCATGGCTGTCCGGAGTGCATCCGGTATTCCATGTGTCTATGTTGAAAAGATATCATGGGGATGGAAACTACATCATCCGTTGGGATTCAGTTTTGCTTGGTGAGAATTTGACTCATGAGGAGGAACCAGTTGCTATTTTAGATAGAGAGGTTCGCAAGTTGAGGTCGAGAGTAATTGCATCCATCAAAGTTCAATGGAAGAATCGACCGGTTGAAGAAGCTACTTGGGAGAAGGAGGCAGATATGCAAGAAAAATACCCACATCTGTTTACAGATTCAGGTACTCCTTTTCGCCATTGTTTTTCTTCGTTTGATCGTTCGGGGACGAACGATGGGTAAATTGGTATCTATTGTAACGACCTGTTTAGTCGTTTTGAGCAGCAGATTTTAATTCTGGAAAAACTGGACAAGACCACGGGCACTGCGACGGACTGTAATAGGCACGACGGCCCGTCGAGGGTGCATCGTTTCAGCATACTTAGAACTCTGAAATTGGATACTGAAAATTAACTCTCTGTAAATTGTGACGGACCTGCAGGACGTGCCGTCACATCCACGACGAACCGTCGTGAGTTCCCGTTGCAAAACACTTCAACTCTTGAGAATTTGGTACAAGAAACGAGTTTCTGACCGTCAGGACGGAGGTGCAGGACGGACCGTCACTGGTGTGACGGGCCGTCACAGTTCACCTGGATTTTGGGAGGCTGCGACGACCATCGTGACGGACCGTCGCAGGCACGACGGCCCGTCACAGGTTGCACAAATCCCAGGCGGAATAGGATTCCTCTACACGTTTTAAGGGTCGTTTTGGACTATTCTTTCCTTAATTATAAAGATTGAGGGTCATTATTAATAAGTCTAATTACTTGGGGGTTAAAAGAGGTAACCTTAAGTTAATTAGTGGGTTCTATTGTCCTCTTTTAGTCTTAGTTATATGAATTAGGGTAAAAGAAAGAGGGTTTGAATAAAACAAACAGAAAGAACAAAGAGAAAGAGAGGGATCGATCGAGAGGGAGGAGAAAACGCAGCTTGAGGATTAGCTTGTTTGATCAATTCTTCGGTGGAGGTAGGTTATGGTTTTCATACTATCCGTAGTAAACTCTTAATAGCGAATGATATGTGTTAGTAATATTGTGAACCCTTCTATATGCTTAAATTGTATGCTTGCATGAATATGATTATGAAATTGTGAATAAATAAGCATGATGAAGCTATTGAATCCTAAATCTTGAAAAGAAACCCTAATTCACTTGTTATTGATGATGCCTTAGTGTATAAGAAGGCTTGATGAATTAGGGGATCGGGTGCCACGTTCCGGTACCAGGATAGAGATAGAGGATCGGGTGCCACGTTCCGGTACTAGGATAGAATGAATATGAGGATCGAAGTGTCACGTTCCGACACCAGGATAGAATATGGATCGGGTGCCACGTTCCGGTACCAGGATAGAATGAATATGAGGATCGGAGTGTCACGTTCCGACACCAGGATAGTAAATGTTGTCATGTTTATATTGAATTATGATGATGTATACCCAATTTGAGTTGAATTGAGGGTTTTTGGTAAGACCTTGTTGATTAACTATGAATGATTCTTGTAAGTCTTATGATCTCTACCTTTACTAAAATTGTTGATTAATGTGATTAAGAAATTATGTTGTATTGGAGTATGCCTTGTATTAGGATTGAGAGGGTGGTATGATTTTGAATTGAAATGCATTGATTATTAATGTGAGGTGACTTAAGATGTATATGTTATAAAGAGGGTGAATGTTTTACCTTTGAGCCTTATCATCATATAATGATGATAATGTGCTACCCTCACCTATTATGAATTGTAATGAAAGGGTTTACACTCATGTTGTTCTTATTGAGCTATTGATGATGATGATTATACAAGGGGTAGACCCTATGACTAAGCTATGATTGATAATAAAGGCTTAAAGATATTTCAAAAAAGGACTTTAGCTTACCACCGAGTGGACTAGATTGTGGAGTGCCCTTCCCACATAGGGAAGGTTGGATCACTAATGTACTCTTGAGATTGGAGACTGCAATTCATGTAGCATAAAAGGGTCCCAAATATATCTACTATTTCTTGAACAATATTGCCCTCATAGGAATACTAGATAGTGGATCTACACATTATATATGTTTTATGTTTTTGTATTACCTTGAAAAGTAGTCCACCTTCCTTCAGTGTAGTGTTTTATGACACCGGATTCCACATTAGCTCATGTGGTCTATGTCGGTTAGGGCAGGATGATCCCAAAATTTAAAATGAACTAAAGGATTGAACTCTAAATAAGATTTCCTAAGGGGTCTTGCTTAGTCTAGGTAGGGGTATGGGACTCTATCTAAGCATTACACTAGTTAGTGTTGAGGGGAGTCTTAGGAGGATGTTTTCTTATGTATGATTATGCTTATGATATATATGAAATGTATATGATGGACTTGCGCATTTTTGATATTATATGTGAGTTAATTAACTTATGAATATGTGTTGATTTATATGGTTAAAGTAGATGATATGTACACCTAAATGCCATGTTATGTGAAGTAGGATGTTAGTCATAATTCTTGTTAGGTTACTTGATTGAGTAAGTTTATGGGACTTTGTTTGGTCATTTCACTGGTTGACTTCATGGGGTTTCATGTGTAATTGTCTTGCTTTAGTTATATTGAAATACACTCTTATACACTCTTTTTGTTAAGATGACTTGAGGTTAGAGTTAGTTTGATATATATTAAATTATATGATAAGCATGTTGACTTGACTAGTTTTTTTGTTGTTGGTCTTGTGATGAACGTGCCTATGACTAAATGAACACGCATTATTGAGTGGTATTGTCTTGTTGGATGTGAAAAGGGGTTTTAAATGAAAAATACATACTTTATGAATTGTTCCTTTGTTTAGCATAATTTCAAAGTATGTGTGCATATAGTCTCATACTTAGTAAAAGTGGCGTACTAACCCCCTTACTTCCTTTTCCCCAACATATTAGGTTTCGGTCATTGAAGTGCTTTGAAGGCGTCCTGAAGAAGGATTGGATCTCTTATTAACCCATGTAGTGTAGGTCCTCAACTTCCAAGGCCGATGCCACTATCTAGGTTATGGAGTTTGAATTTTAGTTAGAAGCATCTATTGTTCTTTCTTTCCATTTAGTATGAAACATTGTAAAGCACTTGTGAGGCATTTTTACTTGATGTATGGGTTATGCCAAAGTTCTTACGATCTTTTTAGATGGTTATGAGACGAGACAACTATTATATCTATGTTATATTTTATATTCTTATGTGAAATAAAATAGAAGGCTCTGTAACCTTCTTATACAAAGGGTCTATGTATACTCGATACATATATGATATGTGTATGTAGAGGTCTATCTAAACCTCCCAGTAGATGTGATGAAAAGTTTTAAATTGTTTTTTCAATTCGACCTATGAATGTAATAATGAAAGCTAAGAGGCCAGTATTATCCTCAAGGAGGACGACGAAGGCGGTTACGTCTAGGGGGTTAACCCAGATGTGACACCAATTATATGATTATGTCCTCAATAATCGAACAATATACCTACACCCGAAACTCATTTTATATATCGCAAAATACAAACAATTACATCCCAATAATTATTACTAAGAAGTCATAAACTTTCATGCAAGGCTCAAAATAAAAGAATGTCAGGTCTAGTTAAAGTAAGTTAACTGTCTCACTGTATATCTATACCTTTTAGAAGCGTTAAGTAGCTCTCGCTATCTTGGAAGGAGTTTAGCATTGGGATCCATAGGAGTGTTAATAGGTCTACTTCCCATTTTTCTTGTATCCTCATGACTTTGCAAGGCACACATGCATTGCAAAGTAAAATACTTAATATTAATCTAGATTGAGCAAAGTAAATACCTAGAAAGTACTTCAGTCCACTGAGGTCTTTAGTTTGGAAATACTAAAAGGCATTTTACTTCAATTAGTGATACTATACTGATCATTCAAAGTGATTCCAATAACCTCAAATTAAACCACCAAATATATACGCAAATTGATGCAACATATTCATAAAACATTGAGTACATTAACTTCACTACGAGTCATGCGAAACTCCTAAATTACTTGTTGAACTCCCCAAATCAACTTCAAGAAGACTATTGTAAACCTTAGAGTGACATGCATAATTGACATATAAGAACACTAGACTCCCCCAACTAATAAGTCATGTGGTAAAAATTTTTAATATCCAACTAATGAAGAGGCCAGTGAAAGATAACAACCATAGATTGAAAAAGGCAGATGTATGGTATTTCAGCAAAGTGAGAGAAATTATCATTCTAATCCCGTCCCAAATATCTCAACATATCCTTTGGTAAAAGTTTAATCGGAAAACTTAGATATGTACAAACTAGCGCATTGGTCACCAGAAATTTTTCAAATTTTTGTATAATATATATTTATTCTCGAAATCACGAGTCAATATTGTATAAGAGAGTCTTCGAAACGTTAGCTCGAACAGGCTCACACATTCACAAGTGGTACTATCGCGATCGCTAGAATCCTAAATCTGGCCTTGCATGAGGTATTTGCAACAAATGACATTGGTTAAGATTTTGGTCACCAAAGGTATCAGGACATTCCGGTGGTGTTGGATTTTTTAAGACACCAATGTAAACAGATATTGTTGTGAATAGTTACTACAATTTGTACAGTGATGTCTGATTTTGCTTGAATGAGGCACAATGATACTAGTTTTTTAATAGTTGCGAAATCAAGTTCACAAGCCTGCACTTGGTGTTGATCGTGTCAGAGTTGAGTTTCTTCATCAAGATAGCCAATATTGCATGCTCTAATTGTGTTGGCATATATTTTTCAATGATTATAAATGAGGTTTGCCTTATGCAAATTTCTCCACTAGTGCATATAGAAGGTTTTGTGTGATGCACAAACTATAAAAATCTTTCATTGTACATGGTATGGTGTGTTCTATATTATGTTATAGGTCATATCATGATAGGTTTGCTTTTTCATCGATAGTTGTATTATGTAGGGCTGTAACGTAGTTCTTCATTGTAATGGGAGCTGTAACGAGTTGACTAGCCTAGTTGTGGAGGCATGCTGCCGATCGGCGTTGCCATATCATCTATTCTTGAAAGATTAGGGTCACAATGGTGAAATTTCCCTTGGAGAGTATTTTAATAAAGTTTAAGGTATGAGAATATTTAAACCCTTAGGGTGACGCAGAGGTCTGGGCTTGAGAATATTATAATAGATGTCTCAAGATCGAAACCCCTTGCAAATAGAAGCAAGGGGTTTGCCTTGTACGTCGAGCTCGTCAGACCGGCCTTTCCTAGTGAGGGTTATCGCTCATGTGTGGTTTGATTAATATTGAATAGGAGTGAGGGTTTTGCCT
Source organism: Solanum arcanum (assembly GCA_027789145.1). NCBI lineage: Eukaryota > Viridiplantae > Streptophyta > Magnoliopsida > Solanales > Solanaceae > Solanum > Solanum arcanum. The sequence goes on from CM050943.1 coordinate 29,432,223, forward strand.
TGTGACTATCCAAATGGTAGAAATTGGGGCTTCCCTTGTCATAAAAAAAAAGCATGGCACTGTTTAACTAAATTATTTCATTCGATCCTTAACATTGAACCTAACTTTAAAAACTACTTCTTAATGTAGTTTTACTCAAGCTAATATCAATTTATAGGAATATTTGGCCTTCATAAAATACTTTGCGTTTCAAGTAAAAAATCTTCACAAGACGACCTATTTCAATTCTTCACATCACACTTCCTCAAAGAAACTCCTTGTGGCACCCATTTTGTCAAAAGAATGCATGAGGTTCTAATAGTGTTTTACATTATCCTAACACCAAAAAAAAGACATAACATAGATAATGACATTCTTGGTCATATCGCATCTGGTGGGATTAGATGTAAATGATTGTGGAGTTACTGTTGATTTTACTAGCTCATTACATACTTGTTGTAGCTTCCACTTTCAATTACAAGTTTTAAGATTTTGAAACATTCTCTTTTTGTTGATGTATTTATAAAGTTATTCTTAAACTATTAACAACAAATATCTGGTGGAATTATTAAAGCTGCCCAGTTTAATAAAGATTGCCCGTCAACTAGTTTTGATACGATATTCCAACTGAAATTAGGAGAAACACACAAAGGAATTTCTGTGTCTACTACTAAAAAAGTTAAGGACTCCTAAATATTATTGCTTTTATCACCATTTGTGAATATGTCAATTCACTTCTTGTATTATAATTGATATTTAATTTTTAGTATTCTATTACCTTGAAAAAGGCAGTCGAGGGTCTATCTAAAACAAGCTCTATATCTATACGAGATTTGGGTAAGGCATGTGTAAACTCAACTATCCCAACTATCGCAAACATCCCAAGACCCTGTAGTGGATTACACTCGGTATGGTGTTGTAGTGGAACTTTGACAAAATGCACGGTAGATTTTACTTGTTCACTAATTTTCAACAACTACTGGAGCCTTGATGCAAATGATAGTTGTGTTATTTTTAGACAAACATTAGGAGGGAGACAACATGGATATAACTAACAGAAGAAACATTTTCAAGTTTCAAGCAAATCATCTTGATCTATGGGATAAAACATGCTCTTTTTTAAATTCGGATCTAATGAAGGCCTTTAATAAAGTTCTTATGTAGTAGTATTTGTTATGTAGGCCTAGTAATGGCACTTAAAACAATTTTACTCCTCAAATGGCATGTAAATGGGGTTTATCTTGTGGTTGAGAAATTAATGATGACTACATTCAAGAACTATGATTACCATTTAGACCTACCTTTTTTTAATTAGTTGTATTACCATTTAATTGCCCACTCTTCAGATATGGAATAGTTATCTTGTTCGCAAGAATTGTTGAGTTGGTGATGTTTGCTAAGGGTATAGTTGACTTCCCTTGATATTAGTAGACTAGGTATGGTCTTGATGTTAGATACTGGTATGTTGGTCTTGTGATTTTCATCTATATGCCTATTAAGTATGGAAATATGAATGTTCAACCCTCATTTGTATTTTCAGAGAGAATGCGTATTTTATGTTCGTCCAAATGAAACTATTAGTATTACTTGTCCCACTGTATATGTGGTGAGAACTTTACGACCTTATAATAGTCAGTTGTTGAGTCCTTTATTAATGATGTTTACTTTTACATTCCTTTTCCAGCTACAAATCAGTTTTAAGGAACTACTTATGAATGATCCATTGCTCAATCAAAGGTGGTTATGACTTTCAAAGATATCTGTCTATTTTATTTTATTTTTTAATTAATGGATGAAATACATATAGTAGTTTTTCTTATCAGTATAGATATATCTACTAGCATCAATTATTCGGCATGCTAATTTTTGTGAAGTACATAGATTAATATTCATGACTGCATCATTTACATACTACGGAAACTTTAGGATGCAGTGAAAGAGATTGGTCTTTAAATTAAACACCACGAAGATAATTTCAAATTCTTACAGGGTAAAAACAAATAGTTGGATGATTCATTTTTGGATAAAGAAGGTATTGTTTCCTTTCATGCAAGTTATTTTGGTGTGCTGTATATTGACATGTAATTTTCAAAGGTCACTTTAGTTATTTTGTTCTTTTAGTAACCTAGAATATAATATTTTTATTTTGTCTTTATGGGTCGCAAACAGTCCAACATTGTAAGATTTTCATATCAATGAACATCTATCACATTTCAAGTAAGAATGGATTTCCTAATTACCGTTGCACATAATATTAGCCACCAACTTGTTTCATTGAGCTTAATGAATTGTTCATGGTTTTAATACGTGTATTTACAATTCAAAAGAACTCTTTGTAGAATATTACATTCACTTTAAATTTTTTATTTCACTTCTGTCATATGCCTTCTCACAGTTTCTCAATTTTAATGCCTTGTGCTAGTGGGGTATTGTATTTGCTCTTGGCGAGATTTTTCAGCATGTCATATTGGTTCTGAAAGTAAGGAATCTTTTAATGGGAAGAATTAGCTGGAGGCTATTGAAGAAATCGTAAAATTGAACGCTTGACAGCTGCCAACTCATATGGGAGCTCAGATTACTCATATTCAGTATATGAAGGACGTGATAGAAATTGTTTCTTGTCTTGGCAAGGTTGACGACAATAATCTCTGGAAGTTATTTTCACAAAGCATCCAATAGTTGCTGGCATTTTTTTTTTTACAGAAATAGATAAAGAAGAAAAATAAATGATCCTTTTATGAGTCCACTTTCTATGCTAATCCCTGTACAAGGGATCATAGAACTTATTCACGGTGTCCTAATCGAGATGACAAAATATGTGGCTGCATGATGGTGAAAAGTTGAGACAAAAAGTTTCATACGTTCTTGTAGTTGAATTTGTCATTGGTATACTTAGGGTGATTAGTCTCTGATTAGGGTAGAAGGTTAGCTAGTGTTTGAACGTTTTCTAACTTTCTTAGGTCTAACTAAGTGGTCCAAAATTAGTTGGTAAATGAATGTGGTTACATAAACAGGCTTGGGAAATATTTTGCTTATTAGATATACTGTGGGAGTCTAGTTTTGCGCTAGTTCCATATCATCCTAAACAAGTAGATAGATGATGGAAGTTCATTGTACTTTCTAAAAAATTAGAACATCATTGCATTATGACTGATAGTTGTATATTAACCTCTAAAATCAAGGAGTTTTATCAGATTATCTTGGGATAGAAAACATGTTAGCAGTTGTTTGCAAGATGCATTATGAATAAAAGTTCTGATCTTGGTGGCATTGAAGCATAAATTAGGAGACCTTTTATCAACCGATATCTTGTTATCTGTCTTGAAAACCTAATGTTTGAGGTTATGATGATCTCTTCTTGCAAATACATCTTATATTCTTTAGAATTTCTTTACTTTCTTACCTTTTTCATTTTTGACTTATCATTTTAGACCATACACTGGTGAATTTATTGTTGATGACCCTTAGAGGAGGCTTCCCATAAGTAAGACAAGATACATCAACGAGGAAACTCATCCTTGTTTTCTTTGATTTGCTATTAATAAGATCAATATTGACATTGAAAACTTATATTGTGTTACAAGCAGTGGTCATGGTTTGAGAGAGACACTCTTCTATGTACTCTTCTCACGGTTGCAAGTGTATAAAACAATGGCAGACATGATGCAGGAATTATCTTTTATAGCTAATGGAGCCATATCATTGGACAATTTGATCATAAAGAGTGCTCGTATATTTCCCCTCGGAAAAAAGATAAAGAGGCTTGTTTTAAATAGTGTGTTTATTATGTTCATATATTTTTGTTCTTTCATAGTTCAACTTTTTTTTTTTTGAGATAAGTGTAATTTAATATTCACAAAAAATTCATCATCCAATGGATGATGAATTGGAAACTTATATCTCAGAAGTTGGTGGGCAAACCCTCAAAAGACATACATAATTACAAGTTTCTTATAAAATCCACCGTCTCTATGCTTTCCCCTACCAACTTTTGCTTACACCATAGTTCAATTTGCTTGTGATGCTACTTTGAAGAATTGACTGCCTATTAACTTATTCCTTTTTGAGTATGAAGTAACATACTTGATCTCTAATTGTGCGCCTTTACTGGGAAGGTGGTGTTATTTTTTGACCAAGTTGCTTGACCTTTCACGAACTCGTTCAGAATCGTGCATGAAATTAAACTTATTTGTATTTTCATTTTGAAATGATTAACAAACAATTGACTTCTTTGATGAATTATTATTGTAAAGGGGGAGGAGGGGGAAGAATCAGCAACATATTATTCAGGAAAGATAATCTATAATACAATTTTATGAGAGAGGAGTCTTCAGGATTTTTTACGTTCCGAGTCTAAGACACATTTTATATTTGCATGAATGATTTATTGTAATTACTTATATCGCAATAGTTTTTTAATAGTTGTTTTTACTCCTATTCCTATGTTTCTTAAAACCCAAAAATATATTACATGTATTTGATTTCTTATGTTTATAAATTAGATTTATTTTAAGTGGAAGCATGTACCATTAATTTTTCTTGTTGATTGCATCATTGAATCATTACCCTCTCTTCCTTCCTAAGGTAGGTACATGTCGCGTACAGTGCAGCCTCCCGAATCCACTTGGGGAATTATACTCGACATTTGTTGTGTGTTTGTTGTTGCATCACTAAATCATTTGGATATTTTCCTTTTCGTGTTATTTTTTGTAAAGGGAAGTATAGATCAAATGTCCAACGAGTTCTTGAAGGTCGTATCTACCTGAATCATAATTTTAAATTAAGACACATATGAATGAGCTGAACATTGAAAGGGTAAGATTTGTGGAAAATTTACGAAGATAGAAATTATTGCTTACTAATGAAAAGAAGAAGTTTGAAATAAGGAAACACGAATATGTCAAGCATCTTTCACAAAGCTGTTATAATCTTTAGGGGTTGTATCCTTGAGTGTGTCTAGTTAGGATATGCATGCTAGTATTGATTATTTCGTAATAACTAGTGTTGTTGATACCAAGCAGATATAAATTAAGTCATCTCTAAGTTGATATTGATAAAAGCTTGAGGTTTTTTTACTTGATCCTCTTTGTCCTCACATCCTGCTTTAATTGATTGACGATGTCACTTGATAGCTGCAGACTGTAAATGCATTTTATCATTAGAGTGAAAACTCTGCATGCATAAGGGAACTTTTAAAACTTGTGCTTGCTTTAGTATGATATTTATAGAGATGTTTTGTTTGAGATGTGTAAAGATGTATATATATGAAGTGACATTCTAAAAAAATTTCACGAGGAAGTGATGAAATTTGTTTTTCTAGGATTCAGTAAGACCGTATCTTTTCAACTGATAAATACATATCTACTTAGCAATCTCTTTCAACCTAACATTTAATTCTTGCGCAAGAATGACAAGTGTACGTCTCCTTCTTTCACGATTGTTTGGCATCTACATATTTGTTTCCTTTTATTTGGAGTATTAAAATGGAAATATTTTAAACTTTTGTCATTTTTTAGTCTAGACAAATCACGAGCTTTTAAAGGATCTTTTGCAGAACTTACTTTAAAAGAAAGATCTAGTTTATGTAAACTTCTATGGAAGTAATTTGTTCCAAGAGAAGACATAAATAAAAATGAAATTTAGTATTCCAGGTAATAAATAGTCATTTAGATACAATGTTTTCTCTATGATGTTAAATATCCTTGTATTGATTTTTTTTCAGAGAAAATATTGAAGAAATGAATGGTATATATGTCAAGACCACCAAACGAAGACTACTAGTAGATTAAGAATGCAATTTAGTAAGATCTGGAAAATAGGTGCCTTTTATATCAACCTTCTATATCAACTAGATTGTTTGTAAAGATGAAATTGGAGTTGTTTTTGGGCGTAGAACATAGTGGTAGAATACAGTTTAAAATGCACATGTTTGTGAAATCTAGCTATTTAAAGTACACGCTGAATTTGTAGAATTTATAGGGAAATTCCCTTCAACGCCTGGACTAGCCAAATCTACGATAGTGAGTCTTCGTTTGACAAGGGACAAAATCATTTTTCAAAGGTAACTTGATGAAAGAGGACTTTGAGCCATAAGGTAAGTGCCTAAATGCTAGTACAAACTTCTCTCACATACACGCATGAAGAGAGGAAAGGGGGGGGGGTGGCGTAGCCAAACCACCTCTTTACCATATGAGTCTGGACACCAAAGGGTACCCGTAACAAGCGAAGACTAATAAAAATGAGTGAAGCCAGATATTCTTTTAAAAGATTTGAAGATATTTTTCTCAATATTTGAAGAAGAGAAAGTCTAATCAGAGCAAAGGTTGGGTTTGTTTTGGTTGTATATATGATGGTACAAGTCTTGAACAATATTTTTTTGTTCGTAAGAGACGAAGTAGACCCTGACGAAGGGGACTTACTGCATGGATCACACCAATAATTTGAATTCTTTAAGAGAATAGACTGGAAGAGTCTGTCTTTTTTTTTGTTTTAGATAGTTTAAATAAGCGTAGACACAACTAATTTAGGGAGTTCTTTGTTTTTTTAGCCAAGATCTACTATGATGACTACAAGATATATACTTTAATATAATATGAGTTTTATCAAATGCAAAAAGCGCAACAAACATATAATGTTAGTTGGAGTTTTGCAAAGTAAAAATAAAGTGTAGGCGTCAATAGAAAACGACGGAACAGGTGAATGCATATGTTTACTCCAAGACTAATAATTATTGGAAAAAATATATAAAAAATCCTTTTATTCATCTTTTTATCAAAAAAGACTAAATTGGATAGTATTCATATAAAATTTATTAAATACAAATATATAAAATGATTAGAATTACTTTATATTCTTAATCAAATAAATATTATGTATCAAGATTATTCGGATAAATATTTAAGTCCAATTAAAATGAATTCAATTTAATTAATTTTGGATACAATAGATGAACACAATTTCACCTCGTCCTAAATGCCCATTTTTTACGCCATGTTACAAATGGCGTGATATGTTAAGTAAAAAAAGAAGACAATATGTTCATAACATGTGTCAAAGATTACAAGCCTGCTATCCTGTTCCAATCCCTACTTCTCCATTTTAACACTATGATTAGGGTCCTTATGATTCAAAAAAGGGACAGAAAATTCCAAAAAAAAAACACAAAGAAAAGCTATGGTACAAACCCAATAAAATTTTCTATGAAACTACAAGATTAAGAATTCAAGCATTCAAGTTTAAAAACATTAGAGATCAAGACCATCGGATTCAAGAAAAAGATCGAAACACTTGAATTGAATTAAAAGTCAAGATCAAGATAAAATTCAAAATTCAAGTTTATGAAAGATTCAAGAACAAACTTTATGTTACTTGAATTTATATTTGAAAAGGAGAATCCAGTGGAATCATAAATATTGTAAAACTCGAACTTTGAAATAATATACATGATTGTTGCATAATATTCAATTTTTATTATTATTTTCTCGATGCAAAATTTTATCATCTACAAATTCTGGCATCCCTAATGGGAAAATCTCTACCCCTCATCTCAACTTTTTAAGCATCGAATAATATCAAGATGACTTATATGAAGAACAAATCTTGGTCAACTGCCTCTATGTTACCTAGCTCCATGTTCTATATTGAATTCTAAGACATTCTGCTTCTCCAATATGAGTAAGTTCGTTCAAAAATTCTGTAGAAGGAGGAACCAATATTGCTAAAAGAATAAAGAAGACAATGGCACAACTTGTGCAATCTGGTTCCAAGAACTCCACAACAAGAGAGAACTATGATTCAGCTAATGAATAATCTCCACATGCATCGCGTAACATGAGCCCATGAAATTTAAACTTATGCACCAATCCATGCTACTCTCATACATATCAAATGATAAAACAAACGATGGTGACTATTGCTTCCTGTCATGACGAACAACTTGCAAATCTGATGAAGTTGGTTGAAGGATTGATAGAGCATGTACAACACCAACAATGTAAACTTTATAAGTGGATGGATGGGATTCAAGTACTTTTAGATAGAGAAGCAAGTCATATGCTATAAAAGGACCTGCGAAGAAAGCACCGCTAAAAGAGATTCCAATTTCTTCTAAATGTATGATCCCATCGATCACTTGAAAGAGTTTCTTGACACTACTATAAAAGATAATAATGAAGTCTCCACCAAGTCTTCTCATATATATTCTAAGCCATACATCGCTAGAATTCATAACTTCAAATGGTGTGCTAGTTATCAACCTCCAAAATTTAATCAATTTGAGGGTAAAGGAAATTTAATACAAAATGTTACAAACTTTGTGGAGACGTCTAATAATGATGGAAACTATGGAGACCACCTTGTAAAAAATGTGTTTGCTCTCTATAAGTAAATGCCTTTTATTGGTACACGGATCTCAAGCCTAAAACTATAAATAGTTTAGAGGAACTAGAGCATGGATTAATCAATCGCTTTTATAGCACAAGGCGTACAATGAGAATGATAGAACTCACAAATAATCTCCAAAGGATGGACGAACCGGTCATTAATATCATAATTTGATGAAGGTACGTGAGCCTAAATTGAAAGGATAGGCTATGTGAAGCTTCTGTGATCGAAATGTCTATAAAAGAAATGTACTAGGAGTCTCAATAAAACCTGTAAGGAAGAAAACAAAAATCCATCGAATATCTAGCTACTTTCTCTCATGATATGAACTTGAGAATGTCTTGTGCTGGAAAAGGTATGAATTTTATCCATGTTTCTCGCAATGGAAGAGGTAAGAAGGAAACCAAAACATAGACAAAATTTGTGCCCAGAAGTGATTACTAATAATCTGAATATTACTTTGTCGCCTGCGAAATACACTATGAATGAGGGAATGAAGCAAAATGTGAGAAAGACATTCCAGGCACGTTCAAATAAAAAGTCAACACTAAGAGAAATGCAAGGGCAAAAAAAAAATTTTTTTGGATTCTGATGTTTCTGAGATTTTCGATGAGTTGCTCAAGTTAGAGATCATTGACTTGCAAGAGATGAAGTGAGAAAAAATGATTACCTACATTATATCTCTATCATAGTTTGTTTTCTCAATCCAATCTAAATATATATCTCCGAAACACAAATAGAAGAGTTATTGGAGCAAGACTTTGATGATATAGATGGTGATGAAGGTTGGTTGCTTGTAACTAGGTGAAGACAAAAAAAGTCAAGCATACAGTAAGAATTATTTGGCAACCGATAAGAGGAAAAATGGTTATGAAATTGGAGAGGCAAAAATCAAACCAACGCCCAAAGAGAGAACAGGTAGAAGTGCATAACTACTAAAAACCCAGACATCATGTAATTCTAGACCAAGTTCGATTAACGTATGGTCTACTAAAGACAATGTCGAGGCATCATGTTTCAATGTCGATAAAACAAGTAAAACTAAGGTGCATCCTACTGCTAAAGAAGGAAGAACGAGTGAATCCTCACTAGAAGTGTCTCCTGGTGACGATGAAAAGGCAACAATTGAAATTTTGTCAATGATGTCTCCCTCATATTCTAAAAATCCTAATGGACTTTCTTTCTAAGAACGACATGCTTGTGATAAACAAATCACATTTACAGACAATGATTTTGTATCAGGTGAAACCTTACAAAATCTTCCTTTATATATAGAGAATAACCTTCGAAAGAAGAATGTAAATAGAATCTTAATAGATGAAGGATGTGGAGTGAACATTCTACCTCTCCACACATTGAAAAAACTAGACATCACGACTGGAGAACTTAATAAAAGTTGTCTGTTGATATAAGGATTTAATAAAGGGGGACAGAGGGTCCATAGGATTTATTAAATTAGAGATCCGTATGGAAGATTTGTGATCAAGTGTATGGATGCATGTGATTGGCGCAAAGACGTCATACAATATACTACTTCGTAGTCCTTGGGTACACATTAATAGTATTGTGTCATCTTTGTACTACAAATTTTTTAAGTATCTTGATGACAGGATTGAAAGGAAGATAGTTGCAGATGATAATCCTTTAACTGAAGTTGAGGCACACTTTGCCAGTGCGAAATTCTATTTGAAAAGTTATGTTATTGCATGAGACAAATCTAATGATGTCAAACTGATATTGTCTAATAAGATCATACACAAAACAATTGATGCAACTATTGGAAAGGTAAAAGTTGATGCTAAAGGACTTTTTACCATACTTAAGGAAGGTGTGGGTGGAGGATTCAACACAGGATTATCTCACATACCATCGAAGAAGAAATGAGTTCTTGACTTTGCTATTTTCCAAATGTAAAGCAAGAAGAAGGTAAAACATCTAATTTTCAAGAAAATTATTTGAGAGGGCTAACTCTTCCAATCAAATGAATTGATACAATAAACTTGTCTTCAAATCTTCTAGAAAGGTCAATCGCTGAAAATCAAGTGTGAGATGTTGTGCTCCCTACAAAACTCACAAGAGCAGTTATTGATCCTTATGATTACAAGTTAATCGTGATGGTGGGATATAGCCCTAATAAGCCATCCATGTTAGGAAAACTTCAATCAGAATATAGACCTATGCAAACACATGAAAGCCTAGGCTATAGTAAACAACATGTAATTCATATTCCCATAAGAAGGTCAAGCTATAACAATACAACTTTAGAATATTGTGTCACTACTTCCAATAAAAAAATTTCCATATTTGATAGACATGGAGAATCAACTGTAAGAAAATTTGTGTTTGAGAGGTTAGGTCCACTAAATGAAAGAAGAACATGATAAGCTATTTAAACGTTACAATGTCTGCTTCATATTTGATTCGAGAGGATTTCAAAAGTTTAATTGATTTTATAGTGAGGTGACGAGTGGGATCATGTAAAAAAGAACTCAAGGAAAAGTCTCACAATTAAGTTCACACCATAGAAAGTGAGGAAGATGAAGAAAATGTTGGCTTGTTGATTCATATTAAAATCCAAAAATGAGTACCATTCTTTACCTCTGACAAAGATGGATGAATAATTAGAAGATAAATTTTGGTTTTGTCATACGTCTATTAATCACAATGATCCTTAAGAAAATGAGATTCTAGAGATGATCGACTGGAATATGAAAGGGAGTAAAAAGAACAATATATCATTTGACGAAAATTAACCTTGGCACTAATAAAGACCTAACGCCAACTTACTTGAGTTCCTTCCTATAAGATGGTGAAGAAATTGCTTATATAAATATACTTAAATAATATATGGATCTCTTTGCTTGGAATTATAAAGAAATGTATGGATTGAATCCTAAAGTAGCGGTAAATAAGTGGACAGTAAAAAATGGTTCTCGTCCTGTTAAGCAAGATCAAAGATTTTTTAGGCCCGACTTTGTTCATTGAGAGAAAATGAATTTAACAAACTCATTGAGGAAGACTTTATTTGCGAGTTAAAATATCCTACATGGATTTCAAGTGTTGTTCTTATGATGAAGAAGAATGATCAAATTTGAGTTCTTGTTGACTTTAGAGATCTCAATAGTGCATACCTTAAAGATGAGTTTCCTCTTCTCATTGTAGAGGTCATGATTGATGCCACTATTGGTTATGAGGTGATGTCATTGATGGATGGTTCTTGTGGATATAATAAATTCTACCTGGCACCAATATATGAAAACTCATCGCCTTTCATACTTCTAAGGGTATTTATTATTACCAAGTGATGTCATTTGGTTAATAGAATGCTTGTGTCACATATCAAAACGCTATGTAAAATATCTTTGATGATTTTCTCCATAAAATTGTTGAATTCAATGTTTATGACTTGGTGGTAAAGTCAAGAAAGAGGAATGATAATTTAAAGACTTAATAATGGTGTTTGAGTTACTTCGAAGATATCCACCAAGGAAGAATCCATTGAAATGTGCCATTGGATTTATTTCGTGCAAGTTCCTTGAATTTATTTTGAGACATCAAAGAACTGAAATTGATAAAGACAACGTTGATGTTATATCGAAATGCTTGAGCCTCCAAATATTCATGAGTTAAAAAGTATCCAACGAAAGCTAGCCTACTTGAGGAGGTTCATCTCAAATCTAGACGGAAGATTCCAACCATTCATTCATCTCATGAAAAAAGGTGCTACTTTCAATTGGGAAAAAACATGTAACGATTCCTTTAAAAGTATCAAATCGTATCAACCGAAAAGTTCACTTTTGGAAGCCCCTATACTTGGAAAGCCATTGATAATATACACTGAGTCACAAACAAGGTCTATAGGAGCCATGTTAGCTAAACAGAATAGTGAAGACAAAGAAAACTCTCTTTATTACTAAAGTAGAACGATGCTGCTGAATAAGCTGAACTATTCATCAATTAAAAATTTGTTCTTGAAACTTTTCTTCTCCATTAAAAAGATGATACAATATTTTCAAACATACGTTGTCCGACTTATTTCTAGAGGAAATCCCATCAAATTAGTTATGTCAATGACTGGCCGTAGTGATTGACGAAAAAGATGGCACTTTCAGTTCCAACCGTTTGAAATTGTTTACATCCCCCAAAAGTTATGAGGGAAAAAGCATTAGCGGATTTATTTTTTGACCATCTGATAATTTAAGATTGAAAGATAACAAATGAACTTCCTGATGAAGATGCCATGTCTATTGAAATTCAACCTCCTTAGAAAATGTACTTTTATAGAGATTCATGATTATTCTCAAAAGTTCATTGGATAACTTGGAGATGTAACAATTCAACATGTGCGTAGAACACAAAATAAGAAAATTGATGTATTGGCTTCCCTAGCTTCAATTCTAATCGACTTACATCCCAATGATTTATTTTACCTTGGTAAGTCCACCAAATCCCATGAGTGACTTTCCTCGAAGGCATGTATTTTCTCAAGAATTCTGTTAGACCATATAGGATGATTTAAGGCCTCCTTCACTATTGAGGGTACAAATATGGAGTCTATACAGGAAATCAAATATATTGATCTTGAGGATAAGTGACCATATGAAACAAAATTAACAATGGAATATGTGGATTTCTAGGTTCATGCACATTTGAGAAGAGCGATGCCTCAATTTGTACATCTTTTACATTTCGTGATCAACGACAATAATATACAGTTTGAGTGTCTACAAATAAGCTACTAGAGTAACCCTACTAAGATTAGGGTCGTGTCCTAAGGGATTGGTAGTGAAAGTAGTAGCTACTTATAATTTCGGTCTCAATAGTGATAGCTCAAGACATTTGTCAAATATTAAAATAAAATAAGTTTAATTTCTGACACCAAAGTGTCAAATATCAAGAAAGAGTCTATCACAAGAAGTAAAATAGAAAAATAAAAGAGAAAACAAGTAGGGGAGAGAGTTCTTGGGGTGTGACCGCAATATATGTTTACAAAAACTAATGGGTAAATGCTTTTGATAGTAAAATTTGCAAGACAATGGTGACTAGGTTATGTTTTAGGGGAAAGTAAATTGCCTCTAAAGCAACATAACCCATATCAAATGGGTTCCACTCGGACACTTACTCGTCTAAACTATCCATCCTACGCCTTAACCACACCCTAACCATTCAATAGAAGGTGCTTGGACATGGGATAGGGCTCACCCTCTTGGGATGAAACACATGTCGACCCACTCCTTAGTCCATCAATCTAAGGTCTTAGTTTGAAGACAACCCTCTCATGAAAGCTAAAAACACATGGGTGGTTTGGTATTTGCAACTACAAACCCATTAAATTAAGCCACTGCCACTAGGTGAAATCACTATTAAAATGCATCATATCCTATCAGCAAGAAATACCCAACAATAATATCACCACACATTGGCTAAATCACACCCCAAGAATGGGGGGATTTTAGCCACACATCAAGCAATAATTCCATATACTTAACATGATAAATTAATCAAATAGATATAAGAGATTAAACCTTAAATAATGCAGTGGAAGGTAAATAGAGTAAAACAATTTCAAAGATAGGAAGAAGATCTCCTGTCTTCAAGTTTCCTCAAACCATCTCAAAACTTGGGAGAAAACTTAAGAACAAAGAGTCTTAAATAAAATATTAAGTGTTTAATTTTTCACTCTCTTAAATCTCTCCCTAAATGATAAAAGAGTTTAGTATTTATAGGCTTAACCTTTAGTGTTTGTGGATCCATTCGGCGTCTTTAGACGGGAATCCGTTAGTGATTCAGAGATTCGGCGTCTTTAGACGGGAATCCGTTAGTGATTCAGAGATTCGCCTTTTTTTCTAATTCTTCCCCTTTTGTGCCTTTTCTTTATTTATATGCATGTTGTTTGGTTGGGATATTCTTCGCAGAACTATTTGTCAAAACGGTGACTGCTTCTTTTTGGCATTGCTCTACTTGTAGTAACATAAGGTGGAACTCTACTATCAGCATATCACAAAGTATTTTTGGCATTGCACACTTTTCATATTATCCTCTTTTCTTCAGTACTTCGCAAAAGTGTCCATGCTCCAACCAAGTCCTTAAAAACCTGAAACTTAGATGTTTTTATCATAAATACAGATAAAATACGTAATCAATGACATTATGTTCATCAAAATTACGCCCTAGATGAGTCCAATGAGAAGAAAAATATAAGTGCAATAGGAAGTTCAAGATTTTCTGGTGGATCTAGAGATAGAACTTTGGCATGAACATATTATCATTCTCTCTCCTCCTTAAGTAGACCTGAACAATTGGTGGTCTTGTTATAGTTGATGGACAAGGTATAAGAGGTAAAGTAGTCAGGTCATGATCAACAAAAGAGCCGGGAGATAAAGGAACAACACCTAATTATTATGTCACAACCTTAGTGACATCATATACTAATCATTCATCTTCATTTTTCTCTCTTGTAGAATTGAAAGTGCATAACAGAACGATATAGTTTTTAAGAATGACAAATCAGTTGATGTTAGATAAATACAAGTTTTTGTACAATAACACCGATACCCTTTCTGAAGACCATAATATCCTAGAAAACACACATAAAAGACATGGAATCTAACTTTGTTAAAGATAAATGAATATCTCGAACATAAAATCAAGTTCCAAATACCTTAGATTCCACCAAAAATAGTCTTTTATTCGGAAAAAAAATTGTAAGGTGTATTACTGACAAGCATAGTAGATGTCATGTGATTAATCACAAAATATTCAGTATAAAAAGCATCTGCCCGAAATTGATTAGGGAATTTCAGATGAAACAACAATGTCTGAGTTGTCTCAAGTAGTTGAATGTTCTTCCTCTCGAAATAGATATTTCCCGAGGGTGTATCAACACATAAAGACTAGTGGAGAATACAATGTTGTTTCATATATGATCAAAACAGTTCTAACATATACTCTTTGGCGTTATCACTCCTTAGAATATGTAACACAACATAGACTTGAGTTTTCACTTCAGCATAGAAGGAACAAAAGAGAGTAAACATTTCAGAGCTGTTGTTCATAAAAAATCAAAGATATTGGAGAGAATCATCCATAAAAGAAACAAAATACATGTACCCTCTATTAGAAACCACATGAAACGTTCCCGAAATATCATAATGAACTAACTCAATTGCCAACTCAACTAACTTTTTAACCCTTGTAGGTAACGAGATGCAACAATCCAATCAAGAAATATTTTTAAACTTAGGACATAGTATCACTCTCTGAGCCTACACTCTGTGCGAGACTGGAACTTGATGAGCACTGCATGTCTTGAGAAAATTCATGGACTGACTTAGTTAACTCTGCAGAAGACTAAAGTCAACTCAATCAAGAAATAGAGCATGATTAAAAGAAATACATAATATGGTAGTCTTGCAAAAATGACACTTAAGTTCACTTCAGCTCATTCTTTTAACATGACTTCTTTCCTTTCGGTTGAGATAATTTGCTCAACCCTTTTTAGCTTTGAAAAAACCCTCTTGGAATCAATGTTCCCCTTTTCGTACTCAAAACTCTTTTGAAACTGTTAGTTTCCTTGTATCTTAAATGTGAAAACATTTATAAACATTTTGGGATTACTTAGTTCCCTTATAGCTCTTTGAGAAATTAACTCAACTCTTACTATATACTTCACTTGAACTTAACTTTTAGGGAATATGTAGTTCCCTTATAGCTTTTTGAGATTTTAACTCAACTCTTGATTCTTTGATCAACTTGTAAGTTGAGCCTTAAAACAACGTTAAAGTGACTATTTAAGACTCATAGAAAATATTAAGAACTTTACTGGACTTACATCTTAACTATTAAAGTTCACTCTGAACTTCTTTGACGTTGATTTTACCGCTTGAATTAGATTATGGATTCAAGGATCATGATCTCATTTTTATGAATAATTTCATGATGTTTAGATGTATTTTAGAGTGTTGGAATAATCTATGAATGATAGGTACCTTACTTAGGAAATACTACGAAAATATAGGGAAAGAATAGGGTCTCGAGGTGACCTTGGTGCTATTAGAGGCGCGAAGCGCCTGAGTCTGTAGGACATACTTTGGTCTGAGGCACTCTGTCTTGCGTTGTATGCAAGGGCCTGTCAGACAGAGCCTGCCTTGAAGGGCTGTGGAAGGCAAGGCGCCCCTAAGTTTGTCAGACGGAACCTCCGACTTCCATGGATCTCCCCCAATAACATAGGATGACTTAACTACTTCAATACACAATATATTAGACAAAAAACAGTCCAGAAACATGAATTAAATCTGCTAAAGATAATCTAAATTTAAACAGAATAAATTTAACAATTTTTTGTCAAGAACTTGCAAATTCTTTATTAAATAAATTCTAACTTGATTAATTGAATAAAATTAAGGTGTGGGTGAAGGATTCAACACAGGATTATCTCACATACCATAAAGGGACCAGTCCCAACGAAATCCATGCAATGATTCTTGGCGTTTTCTTTCTTCTTCTCCGTTTGTCCTCTCCGGTTCTCTTTTTTCCCAAGCCCTAAGAATATTGAATATTCTAAAAACTGATTTAAGTCTTCAATATTCCCTTAACAAATTCTTAAAAAATTAGGAAATAGTTTTGTGAAAAGACTATTTTAACCTTACTAAAATCCAGATAGGATTCTCTTCAATCCAACAACCCAACTTCCGAGAGGCGTATCTCACTCATATATAATAACAATTTTACAAACTTGGTGACATTGGAAATATCTCTTCAAGGGATTTCAAACCATATAAAGAAATCACTCAAATTCCTCATAAGATGAAAGTTATGGACATTTGAAAGTGACTAAAAACTCACTTTTAAAATATGGAAATATTCAAGATTTCTCTTTTAATTTCCAAAAATGATTTTCCCTTGGTTTCCAATTTTATTATTTGTTATTCCAAGTTATGAATGTTACAATATCTTCCCCTTGCGAAAATTAATCCTCGAATGAGAACTCTTTCACTAAGTTATAAGTAGTACCATCATTTAAATTTTCCACAGAAAAAACAAACAACAACACGCTTACACATAGTCCTTATAAAGCGGTAAGAAGAGAATTTTTAACCTTGATCTGCATTCACTACGGATTCTAAGAGATGTGGATATATCTCTTCATATCTTCCTAAGATTCCCATGTTGCTTCCTCCAAAGGACTTTTACTGATGCAACTTCCTTTGTCCTCAACTTGCGCATTTGACAATTCAAAATCTAGACTGAAACCTCTTAATAGGAAAAGTTATCCTTAACCCCAATATCCTCACTTGGTGCAATCAATGAAGGAAGGATCACCGAAGCATTTATTTAACATAGAAATATGGAATACAGGATGAATCACCGCTAAATCTTGGGTTAGCTCCAACTCAAAAGCCACATGGCCCACTCTCTTGGAGATAACTTTCCTATATGCCTGGTACTCCACCTCAAACTCAAATGTCCTCCTAATATATGTGTTGGACTTTGGGGGAATTTGTGCCATTTTCAACCTATCTTGATTCACATTCATCTTCTCCATAGGTTGGTGAACTAGATTTTGGTCTATCAAACCTGCTTCACCATCTTCAAACCATCCAATTGGAGATCTGTCCTTTCTGCCATAGAGAGTCACATATGGAGCCATTTGGATGATCGAATGGTAGTTGTTGTTGTAAACGACCTTAATTAGAGGTATGTAATCATCCCAATTCCCATTTAAGTCAATCACACAAGATATAAACATATCTTCTATGGTCTGGAGAGTACGCTTTGCCTGTTCATTTTTCTAAGGATGAAATAATGTGCTTAAGTTCACCTTTGTACCCAAACCTTTCTTGAAAGATTTTTAGAACGGAGCACTAAATTGTGCACCTCTATTTAAAAAAATGTAGACTGGAACTCCATGGGGTCTTACCACTTATTGAAGGTACAACTTAGCATATTACTTGACCCAATAGGTAGTCTTTCCTGGCACGAAATGGGTTCACTTTTTCATTCTATCAACAATCACCCAAATGGAATAATGTTGCATTCGAGATCTTTGAAAACATGTGAAGAAGTTCATATTAATAATATCCCACTTACACTATGGATGATCTATAGTATGAGACAAACTTCCAGGCCATAGGTGTTCTACTTGCTCGTGCTGACAATTTGAGCACTTGGCAACAAACTCAGCAATATAAATTTTCATGCCATACCACCAATATAAGTCACTTAAATCGCGGTACATCTTGGTGGACCCATATTAATGGAATATATGGAGCTATTTTATTTCACCAGGATCCTTTCTTGGAGTACATCCACCCTAGGTATACACAATCCATGTTGGTACTTCAGCACATCATCTCCCACATATTCAAAAGCCAATACTCTTCGTTTATGGACACTTCCCTTCAAATCAAGAAAAATGGCATCTTGATCTTGCTTCTCTTTCACCTCTAACATTAATAATGACCCAGCCTATCACATGTGGGTTCACCCCAAGATGTACCCTTAATCTTAATCCTCTTTAATGACTAAGACTAGCCTCTTAGTGTCATGTCATTACATTCTTAGGTTGAAAAGGCAGGAAAATTTAAAACTATTCATTTCATCTACTTGAAGGTTTACATAGACCTCTACATACACATAATATGGTCGTTACGAGTATATAAAGACTCTTTTTATAGGAAGGTTACATAGCCTTTTACTTTTATTAAAAATTATTATATAGAAAATATCATAGTCATAAAAGTCCTCTCATCTCATAACCATCTATTTGGAGTATATAAAATTTGGGCATAGACCTTACGTCAAACCAAAATGACAACATATAGGTCTTACAAAATCATAGTACTCAATTGAAAAGGAAAGAAATGAAAGTGTCTTACACTCATAACAGGTGTGTAATCTAGATAGTAGCATTGTTCTTGGAAATTTAGGACCTACCTTACTTGGATTATTATGGAATACAAGCCTTCTTCAATGTCGTCTTCTAAAGCATTTAAACGACCAAAACCTAAAAATATTTAGGAAAAGGGAAGAAAATGGGGTTAGTACTCCACATGTACTAAGTGTGAGAACATATGCACATGAAACTTTAAAACTTGCTACAAAGGAACTATTAGTCAAAACATGACTTTTTACAAGTTTAAAAGTATCATGCATAACCAAGAAAGTCATACCAATCGACCAAAGCTTACTAATTCAAACTAGTAATACGTATCCCAACATACCTGAACCCAAGATTTACTATAACCCTATCATCAAGGACTAATATCACAAGCATGGCTAAAAGTTAATAACATCATAATAAACAATACAACTACTCATGAATCCTTATCAAGTCAAAAAGTGCAATGACCAAACAAATCCCCATAACCTTACTCAATCAAGTAGCCTCAACAAGAAACCATAACAAATTTAAAACTCCACATAGTATAACATTTAGACATCCATTTAATCTAATTTTAACAATATAACCCAAGACATTCTCATAAATGAATTAATCAACATAAAGTATCAACAATGTGCAAATTCATTATGTACATATGATATATATTCATAACATAATATATATAAGAACATCCTCCTAGGAATCCTCTCAAGGCTAACAAGTGCAATTCTTATGTAGAGTCCCATACCCCTACCTAGAGTAAGCTAGACCCCTTAGGTTATCCAAGTTAGAGTTCAAATACTTTAATTATTTTACCTTTTGGGAACATCTTTCCCTAACCGACATATACCACATAAGATAGTGTAGAATTTTGTGTCATAAGACCCTACACCGAAAGAAGTTGGACTACTTTCCAAAGTAGTACCAAAACATAAAACATAGAAACTACGTGGATCCACTAGCTAGTATTCTTATAGGGGAAACATAGTTCAAGAACTAGAAGATATAGTTGGGACCCTCTTTATGCACCAAGCATTATAGTCTCCAATTTTAAGAATAATTTAGTGATCCTACCTTCCCTATGTTGGAAGGGACATTTCTCAATCTAGTTCAGTTTGTGATAAGGTAGAGTCCCCTTTTGAAGTGTCTCTAAGACTTTAACTATTAATCATAGCTTAGTTTAGGTCAAGTGTCTATCCATTGTATAATCATCATCATTAAAATCTCAATAAGAATTATATGAGTATAAGTCCTTTCATCACAATTCATATATGTGAGGTTAACAGATTACATATCATTTAATAATAAGGCACATTTGTATACATCACCACTCTTATAACCTTTACATCTTAACAACCTCAGAACCATAATCAAGACATTTAAATTAAATATGATACCACCCTATCAATTATAATACAAAGAATGCTCCAATATAATATCATGACTTAACAACAATAAACCAATATTGGAAATAAAGATAAAGATTCTAAGACTTACCAAGTCTTCCTCATAGTTCATAATCAAGGACTTACCTTAAACCCTTAATTCAATCCTATTAAGATGTGCAACATCATAATTCAATATTAAACATGATAACAAGACTAGAATAAACCCAATAGGATTATTCATTACAAGATCATAACATAAAATAAGATGCCTAGGTCAACTAACCTTCTAACCTAGTTAATGTTCTGAAGACTTGCATGAAAGACTACAATTGACTCCAATTTGTTAACGATTGTTGTAACGACATCATCTAATAGTGATTCAACCCATAAGAAGGAAATTTGATTTAATCACAACCTAGTTTACATCAAGATCAAACTTAGGGTTAAGGGTTAAGGATCAAAATATTCAAAATGATTCAAAGCTACACAATTTATCATAAAAAAGTTAAGATACATGTTAATTTATCCATGATATCCTAAATAAACCATAAAAAAACTTAATTTACAACATCAATTTTGAAATTGGATGAAACCCACATGAAAACTCAACATTTCAAATCCATTTTGATGGAAGCCTTTACGGAAAGAGTCTCAAAGGTGAATTAGCTCCTATACCTTACAGCTTGATGAAGATTTAATGATGAATTCGTCCGTTTACAGCCCCCCAAACCCCTTCCTTTGCTAGCCATCAATTGTTGTTTTCCAATAAAGAGAGAAAGAAGAGACAAGGAAAAGAATTTGTATTGAGAGTTGTAATTACATTTGGACGTTGGGGCCTTTATATGGCAGTTAAATTAGTTAATTAGTCTTCCCTTAATACCTAAATAATAATTAAACCACTTAATTAAATAGATGAATTAACATTAAAACGTACTGGAAAATCAAGACCCTCACAGACGGAACCCCAATGACGAGACATCTGTGAGTCGACGAACGGACCCCCGTCCATCCTGCACATTCGTAGGTAAGTTCAGAGATTGTGAAGGCGAGGGCATTCTCAAATTGTCTATGTGTAGGATAATGTTGGCATCAATGCCCCATCACTCCCAACAGTTACCGTAGCTTGTCCCGTCGATGCACACTTCCTAGGCAGTGTTGACATCAACATGCAAGGTTCCTCGTCTAGGGCCCTTGGTTAATTCTTAGGGAGTCGTACACAAATATTTTGATCATGAAACAAATTAAACACATCTTAGTTACCCTTTCACCATTTTTCATGAATTTATGACTCCTAAAAGCTAGTTGAATAAGCTAAGGAACGCTAGTACCTTTTCGAACCAACTTCAGGACGTCATCGACGTTCTTTGATTTTTCATTTCTTAAATTTCATAAATGACTATTTTCATTAGAATAGGTATTAAAAAGGTGTTTATACCCCATGTAACCTATGTTATGTTTTAAGACTCGTCTTGGATTTTAAATGTTTTACAAAGTCCCGTTGGTCAGCAATATTCGTCATTTCATAGAATCCATAAGTCTGACTCCCTAACGTGCAAGTCTATGCAAGTATTTAGATAACTATCTCTTTTCTTATACAACATGGGCAATACTACCCATTGACAACAAGCTTAAGGCATCAACAACAAAATTAGCCTTACCTTAGTGGTCAAGAGTACTCATATCATAATCCTTGAGTAATTCTAACCATTTTATCCATTTGAGATTTATCTCTTTCTGAGAGAACACATATTAGAGGATCTTGTAATTAATGAATATGTTAGCATGAACACCATACAGGTAGTGACATCGTGTTTTCAAAGAAAACAATATTGTCGCCAATTATAAGTCATTATTTCGATAGTTCATCTCATGAACCTTCAACTAACTGGATGAATGAACTATAACCTTTTCATTCTGTATCCACATAGAGCACAAGCCAACTCTTGATGCATTACAATACACCACAAAACCTTATATTATCCTCTTGTACGATCAAAATCAGAGCAGTTGTAAATCCGTTTTTCAACTCCTGAATGATTTTCTCACAGCCTTTAGACCATTAGAACTTTATTGTTGTCTGAGTGAGCTTGTTCAAAAGAGATGAGATAAATGATAATCCTTCAACAAATCACCTTCAATAGCAAGCCAAACCCAAGAAAATGCTCATATCTTTTGGAGATGTGGGTCTAGTCCAACTCTGAACTGCTTCAATCTTCTGAGTGTCAATTTTAATACCTTCACCGAAAGGTATGTGACAAAAGAATGACACATGGTTGACAAAAAACTCATACTTGGAGGACTTGTAACATCTCTCCTTATTTTTCAAAGTGCGCCGAACAATTATGAGAAGAAAAGCATGATCTTCTTCATTCCTTAAAAAACCAGTATGTCATCAATGAAGACGATGGTTAACATATATAAATAAGGTTTGAAGAGTCTGTTCATATGAACAATGAATGATGCAGGTGTATTTGTGAAACCAAAGGACATAACCAGAAACTCATAGTGCTCATATCTTGTTCTAAAACCTTTCTTTGGAATATCACATTCCCTAACTTTCAATTGAGGTTAACCTGATAAGAGACTGATTTTAGAATCACGAAGCACCTTGAAGCTGGTAGAAAACATCCTCTATTATTGGGAGAGAATATTCTTGATGGTCACCATATTCAACTGGCCGTAATTCGTACACATATTAAGCGAGCCATCCTTCTTCCTTACAAACAAGGTCGGAGCACCAAAGGTGAAGCACTTGGTGGTATGAAGTCTTTATCAAACACATCTTTCAATTGTTATTTAAGATTTTTTAACTATGTTGGTGCCATTATATATTGTGGAATAGAGATAGGATGACTATATGGAATGATTTCTATACTGATGTATATCTCTACTTCGGGAGGGACTACGGGTAAATCATCAACAAAAACTTTTGGAAACTCATTCACTATTGGAACTGACTGAAGGGAAGGTATCTCAGCACTTTAGTCATTATCTCGGACAAAGTTATAGATACACCCCTTTGAGATTAAGTTTATAGGATTTAGGCAGGAAATGAAATGACCCTTAGGCACTGCAAAACTACTCATCCAGTCTATGAATGATTCATTAGGAATCTGGAATTTGACAACTGTAGTTCTACAATCTATTGACGCATAATAGGCATGAAGTCAGTCCATACCTAGAAAGACATCAAAATCTACCATGTCTAACTTTACTAGATCAGCCATGTTGTTCTAGTGATTGATGGAAGCAGGACAATCATGATAGACTCTTTCCATCAAAATAGACTCCCCAACAAGTTTGAAATACAGAAGGGTTCACAAAGTTTATCAGAAAGTTTTTGAAACTGAGTTGCAACGTAAAGATTTACAAAATATAACTTTTTCATGCGTCTAGAAAACATAAAAATCTATAGTAAAGCATACCGTGAAAAGATTCAGAGAGTTCTCCTTCTCTTGCTGGCCTGTGATTGCATAGAGATGTTTTTCCCCACCTCTAGTACCACACGTTGCTCCTCCAGGTGCAGCCTTATCCGGTGGAGCAATTGATGAATATTGAGCTCTATTACCGTTATTTTCACCACCTTACATATTCTTAGGGAACCCTTTTATGATGTGGCCCTCTTAACCACATTTGAAGCAACTTGTCTGGACATCACAACATCTACTATGGTGGTTTCTACCACACTTAGCACAAGCGGGACTCCAACTCCCTCCTTGTACCACACTACCTTGTGCTTATATTCTTCTAGCCTTGACTTTTTAAGGTTTGTGGACATTATACTCACTCCTTTTTATGGGCCCAAGTGCACTAGAAAATTATGGTGCATGCCCTTTTTGTTTATGGAATTGTGCTTGAGTTGCACCACTCTTTTGTTGACGAAACTCATTCCCACTCTTAGATGATTTGTTTCAGTACTCTTTTCACTCCCTGAACTTTTCCTCCTCCAGCTGTTGAATGTAGTCTATCAATATCTAAATGTCCATTTCTCCAATAAGTATTTAAGCCCATCCCTCTTTGTTTGAAGTAGGACCCAAGACAACAACAAACAAGCTCATCATACTCTACGTGTCCTTAGCCATCTCCAGAGCATAACGAGAGAGTTGGGTGAATTTTGACCCATACTCATGCACACTGAGTTAATCTTGTGTTAAGGTAATGAATTCACGTACCTTGGCCTATTTTTGTTCTCATGGAAAGCAACACCCCAAGAAAACATCTTTAAAGCAAGCCCAATTAGTATATGGTTATTTTTCGGATCTATGATCCTTTCATTATTCAAACCATGTTTAGCCACACACTTCTATTGATATGCAACTAACTCAACTCTCTCAGTTCCAACTACATGCATAACACTGAACAACTACTTCAACTCTCCCGCAAAGTTTTCCACATCCTCAGTAGTGCTCGAACCAATGAACTTAGGGGATTTATCCTAAAAATATCCTGAATCCTCTAAGTGTTAGACCCTTCTTGTCAAGCTCCTCTTTGTTGCCAGAATTGGTTTATTACAACATAACTCAACATCCGGATAGCATCACGGAACTTAGATAGAAACCTCCCCTTGAATTTGGACTTCCGAAGCATTGTGTATCTCTTATTCCTTACCATTTAAGTTTATCCATGTTTGAGACCTGTTGCTGCTCTTCATGTAGTCATTGTTATGTGAAACACACGCAAACACAAATTAGAGAAACACTTTTAGAGATATACTCTAACACAAGAAATGGGTATGAAATATTATTGTATCCTATACACTTTTAGCGGTATACTCTAACACACGAAATGGGTATGAAATATTATTTTATCCTTTCTTCCCTTTCATGAGAACTATTGAAGGCAAAAAGATATTATTCCTTATTTTATTTTATTGTTTACTATCTTAGTATAAAAAAATTTGATTGAACTAGCAATTGTACTCCAACTCAATTTCAAATTTATACATCCTTGAAATTGTTCTAGCCAAAAAAATCATTGTAAATGATCTAGGAGAACAATTTAATTTTAAATGAACTTCAAATAGAATTCCCAATAAAGAAGAATTATAATTATCATTGGAAAAGGAATTTTCACCCCCACTCATCCTATATAAATAGAGATGTTCAATCATTGTCTTTTTTATTCTGAATATTCAACAATTGCATACTCCCTTTTTGCAGATCGTTGGGTTCGTGTTTTCTTTTCCTTTCTTTGTTCTTAATTTTGCTTTATTCATTTTTTTGTATATTCTTCCTCTTTTTTTGTTTTGAGTCTTCCTTTTTAGGGAAAAACATAAATAAATTTGTATTTCACGGAGGCTAAATAACGGAGAGTTTTATCACAACACGAAATTTCGATCTTAATGTGTGAAGTGATGTGTTTGACGTCCCAACCATGAAGATCATTAACTTGAGGCTTTACTAGAATATCGTGTTGAATGTCCCTGCTTAAAAAAGATACTACACCTAAGGCTTTATACGATCCCAAATACTTAGCCAACTTGAATCTTTTCAAGAATACTGTTTTTAACATCCCCGCCTTGAAATTAAATACTACTATCAAGGCTTTATAAGGTACTGAATACTTAACCAACTTGAGTATTCACTTGAATAAAATGTTTAACGTCCCCGCCTTGAAAAAAATACAAATGTCGAGGTTTTACAAGGTATGAATACTTAACTAACTTCAGTCTTTACAAGATTAGAATGTTTAATATCCCTGCCTTGAAAAAAAACACTCAAGGATTTACATGGTCCCAAATACTTAAGCATAAGATGTGAAGGGGTGCGTTTACTGTCCCCACCTCGAAGATCACATAACTTGAGCCTTTTCAAGATTCCCATATTCAAAATTATTTTCCCCTTCTTAACTATCCCTTTTTTTTTATCAAGGTTTATCTTCTTTAGTGCATCATCATAAATAAATATAAACACTCTTTTTTTTTTTTGGTTTTGCAGTTTCAACAATGGTATTCTTCAATACCTGAACATATTCTAAACTCAAATATCTTATCGTTTGAAAAAATAGTAGTGCAGTGGAGACTATGGAAACAGTTGAGGAACACACTTTGTATGGAAATTTGGACATCGTACTACATTTAGAAATTTAATAAATCCTCCAAAGTGTGGTATCTTAAGACACCTGTTCCTCATCGTAGAAACATCTTGAGCAATCTTTCAAATTTAGGTTGTCGCATGATTCTAAAGGAACTACATTGTGGAGAAAATATTGTGCTTGAAGGTGAATATCACTGATGTTCGAGATACTTGTAATGGACAAAAGATGTCTTAAGAAAAAAAGGGCAACCTCTAAATAAGGCTTGTATTTATGAGGATGTATTTTCTTTTCTTTGTACTTAAAATCGAAACTCTAATATTATAAAAGCCTTTTGGTGAGAATTGGTTCCCTTTATAAAATACATTTCTAACATCTAATGGGGGAAATCTCCAAAATTATTTTGTACTTAAATATTCTTGTTGACTCTTCAATTAGCGGAGTCCCTTTCATATAAGTGTCCTCAAACTCACAAGAACCTACAGAATTTTATAACAAGAGGGAATGATTTCTTCGTCAAACTTGTGAGTGTCTATTTGGTGCATTTAATCATCTTGAATATGAACATAATGGTAGTACGGGAGACTCTTTTAATGAATTAATACAATTTTTGTGCAAAAACGATCATAAATTTAACCTAGCTCCCCCGGGGAAAGAGAAGAAATGTCAACATATGTCATCTACTAATAACTCAACAGGTAATATGCCTAAAGATTTAAACACATGGTCAAGTACTCAAGAGATTCTATTTTCTACAATTTGAGAGAAACACAAAAAATATGAGATTTATCTGACGGGCTCTTTTATCATGATTTTATGTGCCTTTTTATTTTGTAACACTTCAAAAGTCTAAGACGTGTTCTAGATCCTAAGATAAGTGTCAAAAGGTTTAGACACTGTTTTAAGGTTCTATTTTAATCTATATAAGTCATTTAGAAATTTTATAAATTAAAACGTCAAAGATCGTCCATGAAATCCGGAAACTAGTTCAATGAGGTACTAGCATGCCTTAGCCTATTTGACTAGATTTTCATAGTCCGAAATTGATGAATTTTTGTGGAAGGGTGCATAACAAGTATTAATGTTAGTTCATAGTCGAAATGTACAGGCACGACAATCCAAGGACCAACCAAGGGCCTTTGAGGAGGACCCTTGCAAAAGTCACTAAAAGTTGACAATAGACAATGTCACAGATGAATACAACAGATGGTTCGTGGTCCAATATACGAGATATTGATTTCCTCCATCGATGAAAACATAGAATATTTGTGAAAGGGTATTTTTTTGAAAAGTCTCTGAACTTATGGACGAGCGCATAGCATGGAGGGAATAGTGCTCGTCGAAGAACTCACAATTCGTCGATCGTTGTCTCGTCTATGGAACTAGTATTTTGCTGCACGTTTTTAATTATTCCGTATAATTATTTATCTTACTTAGGAAATTTATTAGGGTTTATGGGAGGTCTAACAACGTCAATTAAAAACCTATATAAAGACCCTAAGCCAATTAAACTAACCTAACCCTATAAAATTCAAGGTTAAGGTGGTTCCTAGGGTTCCACTGACCAATGTTCGGTCATCAATATTCATTCAAAATTATTTATGGTATTCATTTCATGTTTGGACTTCTTTCCCCAAAGGGTTCCATCAAATTGATTTCAAAAGTATGAAATTCATGTGGGTCTTTTCCAATCGCCAAATTTATCATTCAAATATATTTGTTTCTGTTTTTTAATTGAATTTAGCATATTATGATGAATAATGAATATATTATGTTATTTATTTATATATTTTTCATCTTTGTAGAAGATGATGTATTCCTTTTAACACCTATGTTGTGATCTTGATATGAATTATGTAATGTTGATTCAATTGAATGTGTTATTGGTTTAATTATTACTAGATGATTTAATCATATCACTTATTAATAGATTACCATTAGTTATATTCCAATCATTATAATTCTTGATTAATTGATCTAGATTATGACTTTGACCTATGTTTTTTATGTTATGCTATGAACTACTGATAAATTGTGATGTAGTGGTTCAAATAGTTTTTTTTAAATCATGATTGGTTATTCATGAGTGATGATATTATAAATTATTGGATTGAGTTAAGGGTTGATGGTAAGATATTCATTATGTATTATGAAGGAGAATTTGTAAGTCTTGCGATCCCTAATCTTTACTTAAATTGTAATAAACTGTGAGTAAGTGATGATATCTCATCGAAGTATACTTTGTATTATGTTTGACAGGGTTGCTATGATATTGAATTTAAATGTCTTGACTATAGTTTGTGAGGTTTTGGATAAGATATAAATGATATAACGATGGTGATAATTTACTAATGTGCCTTACCGTGATGTGAATGTGTAAATGTGCTAACCTCACTTATATGAATTCTAATGAAATGACTATACTCGTGCAATTATTATTGAACTATTATGATGAAGATTATAAAAGGGATAGACCCTATGACCTACATAAAGCTATGATGATTAATAAAGAACATAAAAACATTTCAAAAGGGACTATAGCTTAGCACCCAGTAAACTGTAGTGACGAGTGTCTCTTCCGAAATAGGGAAGATAGGATAACTAATGTACTCTTGAGATTTAAGATTAGAATCCATGTAGAATAAAGAGGTTCCCAACTATATCTCCGTGTTTTTGAACTATGTTACCCCAGAAAGTACTAACTAGTGGATCCACGTAGTTGCTATGTTCATATTTTAGTACTACCTGAAGCAAATAGTTCGCCATCCTTTGGTTTAGGGCTCCATGAAAACAGATTCCACACTATCTATGTGTTCTATGTCCGTTAATAAAAGATGTTCTCAAAAGGTAAAATGAACTAAAGGAATGAACTCTAACTAGGATGACGTAAGGGGTTTATCTTAGTCTATGTAGGGGTATGAGACTCTACCAAAACGTTGCACTAGTTATCCTTAAGAAATTTCTTGGGGGGGGGGGTTTCTTATATATGTATTTGCTTATAATGGTAAATTATATAAATATGATGATCTTGAACCTTGATGATACTACATGATAATTAGTCTCACTTATGAATATGTGTTGGTCTGTATTTTTAAATTATGATGATATCTACTCTTAAATGATAGTTTATGTGAAGTTGGATATTATTCATGGTTTTTATTGGGTTTACTTTTTGAGTAAGGTTATGGGGATTTGATTTGTCATTGCACTTCATGGGTAATTATATTTCTTTAGCTATGTTTTAACGAACTTTTATTCATGGTTGTGGCTATTCTAACTTGATTATAGAGTTTGTTTGGCTATGTGTTCAATTATATGCTATGCATGTTGAATTAACTAGACATAGCATTGTTTGTCTTGTAATGTACATGTCTATGACTTAATTAATATGTCTTAATGATTGGTATGGTTTTCTTAAATGTGCATAAGGCATTTAAAAGTAAATTGCCTACTTTAATGAAATATCCCTTTCTAGCATGATTTCATGATATGTGTGCATATGGTGTCATACTTAGTCTAGTGGTGTACTAACCTCATTCTTTTCCCTTTTCCCCCAATATTTTAGGTTTAGGTTGTTGAAGGTCTTTTGAGATGACATTGAAGAAGACTTGGAATTACCAATCATCCAAGTTGTGTAGGTCCACAATTTCTGAGGGCAATGCCAATATCAAGCTTATGAAGTTGTTTTACTTTTAAGACTCTTATGTTCTTTCCTTTTTTATTTGAGTACTAAACATTTAATAGCCTATATTTTGATTTATTAGGTTGATGTATGGGCTAGGCCCAAGTTATTATACTTTTGATAGATGGTTATGAGATGAGACATCAATTTGAGACTAGGTTATAACTTATATATCTATGTGTCATAGAAGTAGAAGACTATGTAATCTTCATATACGAAGGGTCTACGTATACTCGATATGAATATTATGTGTATGTAGAGGTCTCTTTGAACATCAATATAGAAGTAATGAAAAGTTCTAAAATTTTTGCTTTTTTGACTTATGAACGTAACGATATAAGCTAACAAGCTAGTCTTAGTCCCCGAAGAGGACGACATGCCGGTTACATCAGGGGGTTCTTCTCAAATGTGAAAAACTTTTTAACAGAGCATGAAGTTGAAAATATTTGAGTCGATGTCTCTCTCAACCACGTCTATATACATTCCTATTCATAATTGTGAAGTACGCCACACTTATGGATAACAATCTATATGATGCTTGGGAAAATCTCACATTCTTGGAGGTTTAATATCGTGCCTCCTGAGTTTTATACTCTATGTACTCGTAGCATCTAATCATTTGCAACACAAAGACTTGAAGAAGAGATTGCCAATACGGCAGCTCCTCCCTGAGGAAATCAAGTTCCTCCTCTTAAAGAAGATGTTAATGTTGACCATGTTTTTGTCTATCCTCCTCCTTTGACGGATGGTGACATAAGGGCTGCTCTTCTCCACATGGCCTAAGACATTACTACTCAAGAACAAGCCACCACTGCTCAATCTCAATCAAAGATGGCCCATGCTAATAAGGTGGTTGTAATCTGAGAAAAGAAATAAGTTGGTACCATGGCCTCCTATTTGAGGGTATTTACTAGGAAGAATCCCCTTACTTTGCATAGGTCCAACGTTGACGAAGATCTTGAAGAGTTAATTGATGAAATCTATGAGATCCTTTATAGTATGGTGTTGACTACTAATGGGAAGGCCGAGTTAGCCACTTACCAACTCAAAGATGTGGCCCAAGCGTGATACCTCCATATAGGGACAATAGGCCTTTTAGAGGTGGACTGGTGATTAGAGAGGTTTTGAAGAAAGCTTTTCTTGATAGATTCATTCATAGGGAGAAACGGAAGAATAAATTGGGGGAGTTAAAGCATCGTGAAGAAGGTTTAAGTGTGCTTAAATACTCCTTGAAATTCACAAAATTGTCAAAATATTCTTTCTCTTCGGTTTCCGACCCTAGTGATAAAGTTAACCGCTTTGTGACGGGTGTATTGGATGACTTGCAAGAGTATTTACATTCGGAGATGCTCCAGGACAATATGACCATTTTATCCTCTCATGGTTCATGCTCAACAAGTGGAAAAGGAAAGGGCTAGGAGAAAGAGTATAGTTGCCAGAGTGCAAGATCTTTGGATGGTGGTTCTTCAAAGTGTAGGCTTAAAATCCAATAAAAGCCTAGGTTCAAAAAGAGGGTTTCTAATTTTTTTCCTTCCAAGTCCCTTAAGGCTAGGTATGATAGTGTGTCTAACCCTAAGCCTCAAAAGGGAAGGGCTACAAGTTAACCAACCAAGAAGCCAACTTGTGGAAGTTGTGGCAAGAAGCACTACTGTGATTTTCTTAAGGGAAAATATAAATGTTTGTGTTGTTCTAAAAGTGGGAACAAGGTTCGAGATTTCCTAAATGTGAAAGGGAAAGACAAAGAGAGTGGCCAAGCAAGTGTTTCTAATGATGCTCCGAAGAAGAATCTTTTTATGCTCTCTACTCTAGGGGTGAGTAAAAGCCTTCCCCTAAATTTTGTGACTGGTATGTTAAAAGTTTTCTGTTTTGATATATATGCTTTAGTTGATCTCGATTCTACCTTGTCATTTGTTACTTCTCTAGTATTAAAAATTTGTACATTTTTCCCGATACCTTGAATAAACCTTTTATAGTGTCTACCCCGGTGTGTTAGTTAGTTTTTACAAAAAGAGTATAAATAAATTTTCCTATAATGTTGCCCAAAGGAATTACACATGTTGAACTAGTATAACTTTATATGTTTGATTTTGATGTCATATTGGGTATGGAATCGTTACATGCTTGCTTTGCCTCTATTGATTTTAGAACGAGGGTGGTGAAGTTTAATTTCCAAAAGAGATCGTGTAAGAATGGAGGGGGGGAATTCTATTCCTAGAGGTCGTATAATATTATGTTTACAGGAATGAAATATGATCCCTAAAGAGTGTTTATAAAATATTGTAAGAGTCGATGATCTAGACTCTGAAATTCCTCCCATAGAGTTGGTCCCCATAATGATTGAATTTCCACAGGTCTTTCCAAATTATCTTCACAGTCTTCCTTCCGAACACAAAATTGATTTTGGTACCGCCTGTTTACAGGATACAAATCCCATTTCAATTGGTCCTTATGGGATGGCTCCGACCGAATTGAAAGAGTTGAAGGTTCAAGTCAATTATTTACTAGACAAAGTCTTCATTAGACTTAGTATTTCTCAATGAAATGCTCCTGTTTTGTTTGTGAAAAAGAAGGAAAAGTCCCTTCGAATGTGCGTTGATTATCCCCAACTAAATGAAGTCACTATTAAGAACAAGTATCATTTCCCTCCGATTGACGACTTGTTTAATAAACTCCAAGGGGCAAGATAATTTTCTATGGTTGATTTGAAATTAGGGTATCACAAACTCAGGTTGAGAGGTGAGGATATACCAAAAATGGCATTTCGGAGTAGATATAGTCATGATGAGTTCTTAGTAATGTCCTTTGGTGTCACAACTACCACAAAGGCATTTATGGATCTCATGAATAGGGTGTTTCCAAGTTACCTAGATTCATTTGTCATGGTCTTCATTGACGATAACTTGGCATATTCAAAAAATCAGGGTGACCACATGGACCATTTGAGGGGTGTGTTACAAGCGCTTTAAGGGGTACAAATTATTTGCCAATTATATCAAATGTGAGTTTTTGTTGAGGTACGTGGTGTTTCTTGGTCATATAATCTATAGTGAGGGAGTTAAGGTTGCTCAATGAGAATGGATGCGGTGAAAATTGGCCTAGACAATTGACTCCAAACAACGTTAAGAGTTTCTGGGTCTAGCGGGTTATTATCGGTGGTTTGTAGACAGTTTTGTGTCCATTGCATCTCCCTTGACTTATCTGACCCTAAAGATTAAGAAATTTTAGTGGTCAGAGGTACGATTGAGATGATTTTAAATCTTGAAATATAGGCTTAGGTCTTCTCTACTGTGGACCTTACCGGAGGGACCAAGAATTTCATTATACATTATGATGCCTCCCGAGTGGTTTTAGGGTATGTGCTTATGAAATATGGGAAAGTAGTAGCATATACATAAAGACAACTTAATGTGCAATAGAGGAACTATCAATCTCATGATTTTGAGTTAGTGGCCGTAGTAGTTACCATGAAAATATTGTCGCATTACTTGTATTGTGTATATTTTGATGTGTATACCCACCACAACAGTCTCCAATATTTATTTACTCAAAAGGAGTTGAATCTCTGACAAAGAATTTGGTTAGATTGTTGAATGATTAGAACATGAGTGTTCTCTATCACTCCATCAAGGCCCATACGGTTGTGACTGCTCTAAGTCGTATGACCATGGGTGGTGTGTCTCATGTTGAGGAAGCCAAGAAGGACCTAGTGAAAGAAGTTCACAGGTTGGCTAGATTGTGTGTTATATTTGAAAACTCTCCGAATGGTAGTTTTGTGGTCCATCATAACTACGAGTCATCTTTAGATGTTGAGGTGAAGTCCAAACAACACCTTTATCAACCATTGATGGACTTGAAAGAATTGATTCTTAACAAGCTAAATGAGTCATTCTCCTTAGGGGGGATGGTGTGTAGAGGTATAAAAGAAGGTTGTATGTTCCCAATATAAATAGTTTGAGGAACCGGATTCTTGAGGAAGCTCATTGGTTCTGTTACTCCATTCATCAAGGTTTGAATATGATGTATCATGGCCTTAGGGAAATTTCTTGGTGGGAAGGTTTAAAGAAGGACATAGATGAATTTGTAGCAAAGTGTCCAAATTGCCAATAAGTTATAGTCGAACACCAAAATCCGGGTGGTTTACATCAAGAAATCCAAGTTCCTTCATGGAAATGGAAATATATCAATATGGATTTTAGGGTAGGTTTTCCTTGGACACAAAAGCAATATGACTCCATATGGGTGGTTGTGGATAGGTTTACCGAATATGCTCATTTTATTTCCTTCGAATATACTTACTCTGCAGAGGATTATGCAAGGATCTTCATAGATGAGATTGTGTGTTGCAATGGTATTATGTAATACATCATATCAGATAGGGGTGCACTATTCATATCTATGTCTTGGAGGTCAGTGAAAACAAATTGGGTACTAAGGTAAAATTAAGCACCGCTTTTCATCCCCAAATGGATGGTCAAACGGAGCGTACTATCCAAACCCATGAGGATATGCTTAGAGCTTATATTATTGATTTCAAGGGACATTGGGATAAGCGTTTTCCTTTGATGGAGTTTGCTTACAATAATAACTACCATTCATCTACATCTACGACTACTTATGAAGCCTTGTATGGTAGAAAATGTAGATATCCAATTGGATTGTTTGAAGTGGGTGAGTCTTCACTTTTAGAACCTGATTTGATATATAAAACTTTGGAGAAGGTTCATATCATAAGGAACTTGTTTCAAACAGCCTATAGGTGCCAAAAGTCTTATGCCAATAAAAGGAGAATTGATTTAGAGTTTGAAGAAGGTGATAAAGGGTACTTGAAAATTTCGCCTATGAAAGGGGTGGTTTGATTTGGCAAGAAAGGGAAGTTTAGTCCTCGTTATGTGTGTCCCTATGAAATCTATCAAAATATTGGTAAGATTGCCTATGAGTTGAAACTCCCTAGTGAATTGGTTTCAGTTCATCTGGTGTTCCATGTTTCTATGCTTAAGAAGTGTATTGATGATCCCGAGTCTATTCTTCGTAATGATAGTCTTTGTGTGAAGGATAAACTCTCCTATGAGAATTTTCGAGTTCAAATGCTTCATAGTCAAGTAAATAAACTGAGGAACAAAGAGGTGGCTTCCGTAAAGATTTTATGGAAGAATCACCTATTTGAGGGTACAACTTTGGACTATGAGGCCGCGTGAAGTCCCGTTATACTCATCTTTTTGATAACTAAGGTAATTTATCCCTCTTAATAACGAAAATAATGACTTAAAATTGAAGTTTCCTGATTTTTGGAGAAGGTTTGCAAAACTGTCATTTTTGGTGAAATTACAACGAAATTGTGCATATTAACTTGAAAATTTGCAATTCTTCTTGTTTTGAGTTATGTTCTGAATTTTTATATGATGAGTCTTTAAGAAATTATTTATATCTTGTTTTGATGTAGAAGTTTGGCATAATTTACTCATATATGGTACGTTGAGATCATGTTGTTGTTGTAAGAAAGAAATGCCTCATAGTGTGATTTTGAGCCTTATAAGTTGTAATTGACGTTCTGAATTTCCTTTTATAAATGTCACGATTGAAGTTGTAACTCGTGTTGTAATGTATTGTTGATGCTTGGGCTGCTAGTCTTGAGTATATTCCTTCCTCTCAAAGATTCTAGTATTATTCGGAGACGAAGGTTCCTAAGGGGGGATAATGTAACAAAAAAGAGTAGACGACGTGTCTTGGAGACTAATATAAGTGTAAAATGGTTAAGACAATGTTTTAAGGTCTATTTTAATGAATATAAGTAATTTAGGAAATTAGAAATCAAAACTTCAACGTCAATGACATTCGGAAAGTAGTTTAAAGAGGTACTAGAGTGCCTTAGCCTATTTGACTAGCTTTTCGGAGTCGGAAATTAATCAGGTTTGATGGAAGGGTGTCTCACACTTAATAGAGTTAGTTCATAGTAAAAAAGTCCACGGATTACTCCCAAGGACAAACCAAGGGACCTTGAAGAGGACCCTTGGAAAAGTGACTAAAAGTTATCAATAGACAGTGTCACCAATTAATGCCATAGACGGTTCGTGGTCCTATCAACGGGGTGCCAATTCCCTCCATAGATGGACACTTAGTACATTTTTCCAAAGGTATTTACTTACAAATATCTAAACTTATCAACAAGTTTGTAGCACAAAGGAAAAATGTTCATCGATGGACACACAATCCATCGATCGTGGTCTCGTTTGTGGAGCCACTGTTTTGCTGCACGTTTTTAATTTGTTCATATAATTAGTTGCCTAAGATAGGAAATTAATTAAGGGTTAGGGGAGGTCTAATTAATTTAATTAACAGCCTATATGATGACCCTTAACTAATTAGACTAACCTAAGCTATCATAAAGTCCAAAAACCCAAACTCTCTTCCTTCTCTCTTTTTTCTCTCTCAAGATGAATAACTCCATAGAATTTAAGGTAATGGATGTTTCTAAGGATAAAATAACAATATTTTCTTCATCAATATTCATCAAACAATATGTTATGGGAGTCTATTCACCTTTGGGACTTTTTTGCCAAAAGAGTTCCATCAAATTGATTTCAAAAGTATGAAATTCAAGTAGGTCTTTTCCAAACTCAAAATTTATCTTTGAAATTGATTTATTTATGGTTTATTTGCATTTATTTGAGTATATTATGATGAACCATGACTATATTGTGTTATATCTTGATGGATCCGTCATATTTCTAGAGGATTACCTATTCCTCTTAAACTTAGGTTGTGATGTTGATATGAATTGTGTAATGTTGATTCAATTGAATTAGTTATTGATTGAATATCTACTAGCTGATGTTATTGTATAAATTATGAATACAATTAATGAATTGTATTCCTATCATTCTAGTTCTTGACTAATTGATCTAGATTATGACTTTGATCGAAGTGTCTTATCTTATTTTATGAACTAGTGATGGATTGTGATGTAGTGGTTCAATTGTCCTTGTTATCATGATGATAATATACATTAATCGTATATTTAAGGGTTTACTCTAAGACCTTGATGATGTATTATGCAAGAGTCTTGGTTTGTGAGGTTCTTGGCAAGATATAAAGATGGTGATAATTGACCAATGTCCTTTATCGTGATGTGAATGTGCAAATGTGTTAACCTCACTTAGATGAATTCCAATGAAAGGACTATACTCATGCAATTATTATTGATATATGATGATGAAGATTATTCAAGGGATAGACCTATGACATACATTGACCTATGATGATTAATAAAGACATTTCAAAAGGGGTTATACCATAACATCGAGTTAACTAGAGTGAAAAGTGTCCCTTACCACATAAGGAAGGTAGGATCACTAATATACTCTTAATACTGGAGACTATAATGCATATATCATAAAAAGGGTACAAACTATATCTCCTAGTTCTTGAACTATGTTTCCACCATTTGAATACTAGCTAGTGGATCCACGTACTTTTTATGCTCATGTTTTGGTACTACCTTTGAAAGTAGTCCGCCATCCTTCGATGTAGGGTTCCATGACACTGGATTCCACATTAGCTCATTTGGTGTATGTTTGTTAAGGGAAGATGTTCCCAAAAGGTAAAATGAACTCTGACTAGGATGACCTAAGGAGTTTAACATAGTGTAGGTAGGTATATGAGACTTTACCTAAACATTGCACTAGCTAGCATTGAGAAAATTCTTAGAATGATAGTTTTATATATGTATATTAGAATATTGGTACATGATATGAATAGAGGATTACCTATTCCTCTTAAACTTAGGTTGTGATGTTGATATGAATTGTGTAATGTTGATTCAATTGAATTAGTTATTGATTGAATATCTACTAGCTGATGTTATTGTATAAATTATGAATACAATTAATGAATTGTATTCCTATCATTCTAGTTCTTGACTTATTGATCTAGATTATGACTTTGATCGAAGTGTCTTATCTTATTTTATGAACTAGTGATGGATTGTGATGTAGTGGTTCAATTGTCCTTGTTATCATGATTGGTAATTGTTGAGTGATGATAATATACATTAAGCATATATTTAAGGGTTTACGCTAAGACCTTGATGATGTATTATGCAAGAGTCTTGGTTTGTGAGGTTCTTGCTAAGATATAAAGATGGTGATAATTGACCAATGTCCTTTATCGTGATGTGAATGTGCAAATGTGTTAACCTCACTTAGATGAATTCCAATGAAAGGAGTATACTCATGCAATTATTATTGATATATGATGATGAATATTATTCAAGGGATACACCTATGACATACATTGACCTATGATGATTAATAAAGACATTTCAAAAGGGGTTATACCTTAACATCGAGTTAACTAGAGTGAAAAGTGTCCCTTACCACATAAGGAAGGTAGGATCACTAATATACTCTTAATATTGGAGACTATAATGCATATATCATAAAAAGGGTACAAACTATATCTCCTAGTTCTTGAACTATGTTTCCACCATTTGAATACTAGCTAGTGGATCCACGTACTTTTTATGCTCATGTTTTGGTACTACCTTTTATTATAATCCTAAACATTGATGATACTAGATGATAACTAGTATCACTTATGAATATGGGTTTGTCTCTATTCTAAAGTTTGATTATATGTACTCTTAAATGATATATTATGTGAAGTTGGATATTAGTGATGGTTCTTATTATGTTTACATGACTGAGTAAGTTTATGGGGCTTTGCATGGTCATTGTACTTGTTGACTTAATGAGGGTTCATGGGTAATTTTTCTTGCTTCAGTTATGTTGTAATGAACTCTTATTCATGTTTGTGCCTATTCTCACTTGATGATATAGTTTTTTTGACTATGTGCTGAATTATATGCCTTGCATGTTGACATGTGTAGATGTAGCATTGTTCGTCTTTTGATGTAAATGTCTATGACTTAATGAATGTCTTAATCATTGGTATGGTCTTTTTCAATGTGCATAAATGCTACTTTAATTAAATATCCCTTTTCAGCATGATTTCGCAATATGTGTGCATATGGTTTCATACTTATTACTGGTGGTGTACTAACCCCATTTTTCTCCATTTTCCCTTGTCATTTTAAGTTCCAGTTGTTGAAGGACTTTTGCTACGAGTTTGAAAAAGACTTAGAATTCTCAATCATCCAAGTTGGGTAGGTCCTCACTTATCGATGGCAATGCCAATATCAAGATTATGAAGTTGTTCTAGTTTTAATACTCGTATTTTTTTCCTTTTTCTTTCATTCCCTTTTATTTGCGTAGTAATCATTGTGTAGGCTATATATTGCTCTATGACGTTGATGTATGGACTAGGTCCCAGGTTGTTATACTCTTATTAGATGTTTCTGAGATGAGACATCCATTTGAGACTATGTTATATCTTATATATCTATGTATAATAAAAGTACAAGACTATGTAATCTTTTAATAAGAAGGGTCTATGTATACTGAATATGAATATTATGTGATGTAAAGGTTGATGTAACCCTCAATGCAGAAGTAATGAATAGTTTTAAATTTTCTGCATTTTTTACCTATGATGTAATGATGTAAGATAAGAGGCTAGTCTTAGACCTCAAAGAGGACGACGACGCCGGTTACGTCTAGGG
This sequence comes from Solanum arcanum, assembly GCA_027789145.1. Classification (NCBI taxonomy): domain Eukaryota; kingdom Viridiplantae; phylum Streptophyta; class Magnoliopsida; order Solanales; family Solanaceae; genus Solanum; species Solanum arcanum. The sequence continues at coordinate 29,472,185 of CM050943.1, forward strand.
GGTGCTTCATTGATGTCACGATTTCTGTATAAAGAACATAAATTAATTCGGCCTGACACTTTCAAGATAATAAACTTAATGGCGAGCGGCTAAATGTTTAGCCTTGCGCATCTTATATTAGAAAGCTTATATCATGTCTTAAATAAAATTTCAAATTCATCACAGTTAGACGATATAAGAGTCTATTTTCCCATCAACTATATTTATGGTTTGCTCGCTTATTATCTTAAGACACAACATCTGCTTACTAGTGGCCCTTCTTTACAACTAATAGTTGTATATTCTAGGGAAGGAGCTGCAAAGTATTTTGCCAAATACAAAGCAAGAAAGCATGTTTATCTTGGGAAAGAATTGTAGGGAATGCAACAATGCTTAGTAGTCCTCACCCTACTAATTAAATTGATGATGGAAAAGCATCATAGTTGGAGCTATATTATTTTCTGGTCCTTCACTTGAATTATCATTTAAGTTAGGAGTGGAGGTTCCTTTGTCATCGAACATATAGTACGCATCAATTTAGTCGACAATTTGGTTTTGATCAACATATTCATTTCAATTTAGAAAATGATATTTGCATTGAGTATCTAGAGGAATTCCTTAGATATTAGAGCATTTGCATATCTCCTGTAGCTATATCAATAGCGATAATTCCTCCTGCGATAACTTCCACAAAGAATCTTTATACTACCCAATATTCATCTTGGTGGGAGAGATCCGATTAAATGATTCGTGATGATAATTCGGATGTTAAGGTGGATAAAACTGGGTAAGAATTTCTTACCCATTTAGAAATTAAAGTCATGAAATTGACAAGATACTTTCAAAAGTAAGGACTCAACTTTCTCCCCAACCTCAATGTAAGAAGCTTAACTCCTCTAAGGCTTCCATGAAAGAAGTAGTTCATACTTCTACTGATAAAGAGAAATGTTGTCAATTCCTCTTCTTGAGTAATAGTTCTTTTTAGGAAACAAGAAAAACAAGAATGGATCGGTGTTGGAAGAGGAAAAGGGTTGAACCATTCGTGGTTGAAGTAGTTCATTTAGGATTTGTAGAAGTCCAAAGGGTCGATAGTACTTCAAGTTCATTAAGAATGGATAGATAAGGTATTCGTTCCTTTCTTTTTAAAATTTTTTTAAAATAAAATAATATGACTTTCATAATTGTCACGCCCCGAGCGTACACCTTGGGGACGGATGGAACTCAAAGAATATTGCTGGATTTGATCGAACCCTTGGCCTTGCTTACTTAATTTACCGGAAGACAATATGCATAACTAATAATGATAAAAACTCAATTGAACTTATTAAGAATACTAACTCAGAACTGTTTGTAAAGATCAGAAAATTTAACCGGCCGAAAGTGGAAACCCAAGTCTTAACAATTGGAAAAAATAAAAAGACTAAAGGACAAACATTTGATTGTCTGTCATTGGATCATCTAAACTTGTGATTGATGTTTCGGTAGACTTCACAACATCCTCATAATGAAAATACTAAAAGCAATAAAACAAGTACTCCGCAATGAAATAAGGCTCACTAGTTGACTTTGGAGTGCTCACTTGATCATCGGTGCGTTGGATGCTAATCTTCGTTACCTTCGTTAGCATCGAGTTGGAGTGTTAAACAACGTAGGGTAAAAAGAATATGAAGGAAAGTAAAGAACATACTTGGCTCAACTCAAAATATTTTACTCATTTAAATATTAAGCAATGTAAAAACAAGTGAAATATAAATAAATATTATTTAAAAACATTTTGTAAACTCGGTATCTATGCAAAGATACAAGAAACTATGACATATGTAATTACAAGTAAATTGTATATATATAAGTTCAATGAACTTCAGTGGGAGTATCTCTAACTAATAACAATCACATAAATGTTATGGTAATGATACATCGATCTACCTCACGCTGCCAGCGCATCCTATAGCAAACCAAAGGTATAAGACCTTAACTGCCTAATAGATCCACAAGTCTACTCTTAAAAGGGTTCATCCAAAAAGTATAACCCTTTTCTACACTTGATGGATACATTTTTTTAGGGAGATTAAATTTATTTGAATTCATGCTTGTCCCCAATTTGTTTCTCAATACTAATCCCAGAATATAATGACTCATATGTTTTAAAGACATGCTTATTTTGTTATTTTAGATTAGTAATAACACAACTTAGGTCAATTGCTATATTTGAAATCAGAGTTTCTCCGCTTCATTCATTTTAAAAGCTATTACTCTTTTATGAAAACTAGCCCGGAGGCTTTTTGGAAATCTCACTTTCCATCCTTTTAAATGTGAAAACATTTTATACTTATTTTGGAATATTTAGTCCCCATATACTACATGCAGGAAAAGAGAACACGCATATCAGCAAAAAATTCCTAAATCTCAACTAATAATCCAGAATGAAAACAATTCAAAAACCACATTTAGATCATTTAAAATCAAACTTTCTAGGATGAAATCATGCCAAATTAAACATAACTTTAACTTAGGTGAACAAACCTTACAATGAGATAGATTGACTTACTTTATTAGGGATCACCACCGATAAAATTAACAAGTTAACTTTGACGATCTTGGCGAATCTTTGCCTTTTTCTTCTTCTCTTCTCTTCTCTTCTCAGTTTTCCTCAGCCCTAGTATCAAAATCCTAACAGATAAAAATGATAAATTTCTTATTTAACCCATATTAAACTCCTAAAAAAAGATTAAAATAATTGGGTAGTGAAAGGTCTAAAATACTCTTTAAATGCCAGATTCAGACATTTTCTTAATCAGACAGACCAACTTAAAAAATGCATAACTCACTCATACAAAGTTGAAATCTTTTACAAACTTTGCAGTGTTTGGAATGATCGTTCCAAGATCTTTCCTACCATATCGTGAACTACACCTAAATCATCCTAATTTAGGAGTTATTGTACTTTGAAATTGACCAAAAATTCAATTTTAATTTACTCAAAATTTCAAGATTTCGTTATGCATTCAAAAATTAGTGTTTTGATATTTTTATAAAGTCTTTACTATTTATTTCTAGTTGCAAGATGTTATAATATCTTCCACATGATAACATTCGTCCTGGAACGTAGTTACTCTTACTTGACTAAGGATAGTAACATCAAATTCAAAAACCCAACAAGCAAATGCAGCAATACCATGCGTACTTATAACTTAAAGAGTGCTAAGAAGAAAATTAGTACCTTGCTCTGCATTTTATTCCGAGTTCAAATAGGTGTGGGTACCACTTCTTCATCTCTTCTTCAGCTTCCCAAGTAGCTTCATCCACAAGATTATTCCTCCGGAGGACCTTGATTGATGCTAGCTCTTTTTTTCTAAACTTGAAAACATGGCAATCTAAAATTTCAACTAGAATAGCTTCATAGGTTAAGGTATCCTTGTTCCCGATATTTTTCGTTGGTATGATCAAAGAAGGATAACCTTTGCACTTTTTGCACATGAAGATGTGAAATGCCGGATGAATCGCCGTTAAGTAATGTGGTAGCTTTAATTAATAAGCTACATTTCCCATCCTCTTCGATATTTTATAAGGTCTAGTATATGGGGAGTGAGCTTCCCTTTTTTACCAAACAATCTAACACCTTTGATGGGTTAAACTTCTAAGTATACCGAATCATCTACTTTAAACTCTGACCACCTCCCCCTAACATCAGTTTAGGATTTTTGACAACTCTGTGCCTTTTTCAGTCCCTCTATAATGACCTTTACTTCTCTATACGTTGGTCAAATAAATGTAGTCCTATCAACCCGCTTCACCAACTTCAAACCATCCAATAAGGTATCTACGTCATTTCTCATAAACATATTCATAAAAATCCATTTGGATCATCTCAAATTCCTTTGAATTTTATTACTAAAGACCTCAAGACGTCCTTTATTGTCCTAATAATACGCTCTACCAGTCCATTAGTCTGAGGATGAAAGCTAGTACTTAAGTTCATCTTTGAACCCAAACCTTTCTAAAAAGTGTTTCGTATATTGTGCACCTCTATTTTAAATAATGGAGACATGAACTCCATGAAGTCATACAACCTTTTCAATGTACAACTTACTGTAATACTCTGCTGAATGGGTAGCCTTTATCGACAAAAAGTTACCTGATTTTTTGATTTTATCAAGAATTACCCAAATAAATTCATGCTGCCTTCCAGATCTGAGTAAACGTGAGATGAAATCCATATTATTTATCTCCCACTTCCTCTCCATAAATTCTATCTTCTGAGCAAAACCACCAGCCTTTTGGTGCTCTACTTTATCTTGTTTGCAATTCAGGTACTTGGCAACAAATTCAATAATGACCTTCTACATACAATTAAACCAATATAATTCTCTAAAATAACGCTACATCTCTGTGGAACTTGGATGAATGGGATATCTAGAGCTATTAGCTTCCTCCATGATCGTCTTTTGGAATCGATCCATTATAGGTACATACAACCTACCTTTATATTTCAATACCCCATCTCCCCCTAGTTAATAACCTAGTACTCTTTGCTTATTGACATTTGCCTTTAATTCAAACAAAATGGAATCTTGGTCTTACATTTCTTTCACTTTTTACATTAATGAAGATTTACCCCACTCGTTACAAGTATTCCTCTTTCTTGAGATCCACGAGTCACACCCATAAGCATAAAAGTGTATGCATATATTTTGCAAGTTGTTTCTCCTTTTCTTAAAGATAGGTGGTACTAGCCATATACAACCTTCCAAAGGCATCAAAAACCACATTAGCCTTTTTTGGGTGGTAAAGAATTCTCATGTCAAAGTCCTTGAGAAATTCTAACCACTTCTATGTCTGATATAAAGCTCTTCAAAATTGAGGAAATAATGTAGACTATTATAATCATGTAAGACATCATCATGAACATCATACAGATAGTGACACCATATCGTTAAAGAGAAAACTATAACAGCCAACACTAAGTCATGGATTGGGTAATTTTTGATGAACTTTCGATGGATGAATATGAGATAACTCAGTTATTCAACATTAGGAAAAAACCTACACTAACTCTATATTTCTCACAGTACACCACAAACCTTGAGTACACTCAGGTAAAGTAAAATTGGGGCAGTAGTCAACCTCTTCTTCAATTCATGACGGTCGGGCTATCGAACACGGGGTCAGAAGTGAATTAAGAGTCGGACCAATCTGCGAATCAAGCGAGGAAACTTTTCTCACAAGCTTCTGACCATTGAGACTTATTTGTTTTCTTAGTCAACTTTATCAAAAGGAGATTAAATATATGAGAAACCTTCCACAGATTTCCTATAGTTTCCATTCAAACCTCGAACACCTCTCTTAGTTTTTCAGTGAAATTCTCTAGATCATCATCACTACTCGAACCAATAAAACATTGGGGATTCAACCTCAAGAACTCACAAATCATCGAAGTATCATCCCCTTCTTTTTGAGATCCTGTTTGCTTACCAACCATATTAGTCAAAGTCTAACTCAACATCCTAATTGCCTCTATGAATTGACGTTAGTTACTTCACCTTGGGTTGCACTTCATGTGCATTGGGTACCGCTTGTTCATATACATGCCTCCTAGATGGACAACCTCTTGCTTCTATTGGTGGAGACATGATTATATAAAACACGTGTAAGCACTAGTTTGAGAGAAACTTCTTAGAGATAAATTATAACGCACGAAAGGAATAAAAAAAAAGTGAAGAAATTTCTAATTGTTGCAGCCTTCTAATTATAGATGTGGCGCGCTTCACACCAATAATTAGGACTCTACACGCACGACTTCATAGACCCCCTAGAAATCTTGATTATGTGCTCTAGTACAAATTGTTTCACGCCATGTGTCTACACCTTCTCAGTGGTTGGCACTCGAACATCATTGATGGCTTTGAGCTGACATTTGGTCTCACTCACTTAATTCATCAGAAGACAATATGCATAACATAATGATAAAAACTTACTTAACTAATAAACTATTCTTACTGAGAAATATTTGTAAAGATTAATACATTAAATTGGCTAAGTGTTGCAACCCAAGTCTTTAAAAATGGGAATATATGAAAGGGTTAAAGTATTAACATCTGATTGTCTATCTATGAAGCCTCTAAAACATAAATAGATGTTGAGACAAACTTAACAAAATCCTAAGAAAGAAAATAATGAAGAAATAAAATGAGTTCTTCATATTTCAAGAAAGTCACCAGTTGACTCTCGAGTTCTCTATTTGATCATGGGTGCACTAGATGTCGATCCTCGTTAACTATGTCTACATCATAATACAATGTGGTTCAACTCGCATCAGTACATTTAATGTTTGATTATGCGAGTTGGAAGACAAAAAAACATATGCTAGAAAGAATTTGAAGGAAACTGAAGAACCTACCTGCCTCAACTAAACTCAACATATCTTACCTATTTCAATATAAAGCTATTTAAAAATTAGTGCAATAAAAATAAATGTTTTTAAAAACATCTCGAAAACTCCTTGTGTATGCAAAGATACAATTAACTCTGACATATATGAATAAATACAAGTATATATATTTTATATATATATAAATTTAACTCTTATGGGAGCTTCTCTAATCGATAACAATCATGTAAAAGCTGTGGCGATGATACATCGATCTACCTCACGCTGGCAGCGCATTTTATACCCTACCAAAGGTATAAGACCTGAACTGCCTAATGGATCAACTAGTCTACTATTAAAAGGGTTCATCTAAAAAGTATGTCTCTTTACTACCCATGGTGCATACATGGTTTTATGGGGATGTGAGTTATCTGAACTCATGCTCGTTTCCAATTCGTTTATCAATACTACTCTTAAAATATACTCGCTATTATGTTTTTAAAACGCTTCTTTTGTGATTTAATATTAATGCTCAAAACATAGCTCAAGGCTATCTTGGAAATATGAGTTTCCCTGCTTGCTTCACTTGGAAAGCTTTTACTCGTTTTTAAAAAATAGTCGTAAAGCTCTTTGGAAATAATTTTTTCCATCCTGTTGAAATGTGAAAACATTTTATACTTCTTTTTTAGTACTTAGTCCCCATAAAATGCTTCGAAAAAAGACTTCACTCTACTATGAACTAAACTCAAACATAAGTCATAATATAAATCAAAAAATTGGTGAAAGACTTATGGAGCTTAAAATGAGCTTCTTCTCAGTTTCTTTTATCTTCACTCAACTTTATTTTTAAGTCTAAGCACAAAGTAAAAATAATTTGTAAAAAACATATCGAAAACTCTAACAACTTTGTAGACTTGGATCTTAACTCTCATTTAATTTAAAGTTATGGAATTATAGTTTTTATTTATGTTTCTTGATTATTTTATATGTTTAGAAGTCATTTATAGTTCGTTAGAATCATTATGAAGTGTTAAAACACTATAGAAACTCTTAAACAGGTTGAACTAAGAAAACTGGGTAAAAGCACCAATTCAAGCGCATCTAGGGTGCGCCAAGACAACCCTATTTCATTGAGGCTCCATATGACGCACTATAAGAGCACCACCCAGGCCCTCTGGCATAGATGGGGGGCGCTGTACATTGACCTGCTCAAGCGACGCCTGACAAATTTTTCAACTCATTTTCTGACCTTAAACCATTCTACTTAGATTTTTTTTTCTAAATTTCACTTAGATTTCATGTACCCACATCATTATATTCAAGGATGCAACACAATGAATTCAAGAAAAACATTTAAATCATCAAAGAACTGCTAAATCTCAACTCATGTACAATAACAAACGTAATTCAAGAAAATTCTAAGTCCATCCTTTTTAGGATGAAATCACGATAAAAAAACTTGCTTGGCACGTGGTGAACGAACTCAATGTTGATGTACACTCACATACTTTTTAAGGATCTCCCCTGATGAAAACCACAAGTTCTGTATGACAATATTGGTGAATCTTGCCCTTTTTAATCTTCTCTTCTCTTCTCCTTTCTTGTTATCCCTACCATTAAATTTCAAACATCTAAGACTGGGTAAATTCTTATTTGACCCATATTAAACTCTTAAAAAGGAATAAAATAATAGGGTTGCGAAAAGACTAAAATACACTTTAAAATCCACGATTTGGACATTTCCTTATTCCGACAATCCAACTTCAAAATTGCATGACTCACTCACACAAAGTCAAAATTGCGCAAATGTGGGGTGTTGGAATGATTAATCTAAGGGCTTTGACCAAACTTTCATTTTTAATGTACTTCAAATTTCTAGATTTCCTTGTACTTTACAAAAATAGTATTTCTAGATTTTTAAAACTCTTTTATTGTTCTCTCTAGTTGTGAAATTTTACAGTAACCCACCTTTTCACTTGTAGGTTTACGCTGCCAGAAACCAAAAGGATCTCCACATAAAAGACCACAAGTTTGCGATGAGTGTAATGTAATTTCAAGACCCAAAGAAAAAATCAATTCCAAAGACCGAGCAATAACAAAAGACATCCCCTACTTATCATGGCAAAACATTAAAAGGGTTGATCCTTATTGAAATGAGATTTCTCGTGTTCTTCTAAAGAATAATAGAGCTATGTGTATTTTTGAAGGAAAAGGTTTTATGTTCAACCAAAAAGGGAAATACATCTTGAGTCTTTGGGAAGAGATTTGTGGAAAACTTTCCACTACTTCCCCAGACAAATTTCATCTTACAAAAATGATATTTGTATGATTTTAAAGGATATGAAGTAAGATGAATATATTTAATCCTCCACCATTGAATATCGCTAGACTTCTTACTGATCATGCTACTTCTTATGATCAAGAACACTCTAATTTTATTTAAAAGGTGCATGAAAATAAGAAGATAGAGTTTCTTTCCAATTCCAAAGAGTGTCTTCAATTGTTCAAAATATAGTAGGGTGAGAATGCAAAAAAAGTTTCTTCTAACAAGAAATCGCTAAAGAATGTTAAGCGGATGCTCTTGCAACTTTACAGAGAGAGGAACATCGATTTGAAGCCATTTTAGAAGTTGTTATGAAAAATGTTGAGGAGATTCAAGACAAGGTTTTTGGTACGTAGGATAATATATACTTTTGTGAAAATACTTATTTACTGAGTTCTGAAGATTCAATTTGTTTGGAAAAGAAAAGAGAGTGCTTGGAGGCTAGTCATCAAGATTTTACTAGCTACAAGTTACAAATGTATTAGTCTATTTATTGTCTTTCCCTATTTTTGTTTTCTCTAGATTTTGATAAATGTTTTATACAGTTTTATAGTTCTGAAGGTCTTTCTTTTTTTCCCACATATCATGCATCTTTTTTTGCATTGTGCGATTGGAATTTGTTCTTTTGTTCTTGATTGTATGCTTTTAGTAATTAAAAGTCCTTCCATATTTTTCATGCCAATAAAAATGAACGTATTGCAAATTCAACATTTTTATGTTTGCACATTAAGAGTGGACTTATGAATTTTGTTGAATTTGATGCTTCAACTCATAACACGTTTCAGGACCTTAACTTTTAAATTCATAGAACTCGAAGATATGGACTTGAAAATTGATTTATTTAACCACCTCCACATGAAAACTTGTAGGACTTATCTTAATATTTTATAGATTTTGAAGACTTTAACTTGTATTCTTTAAGAATTCGAAGAATTAAACTCGCACACTTGTCGAAATTTATAGACTTCAAGTCTATTGTCAAAGAAGCTCAAATTTCATATAGGTTTTCCCTCTACAATGACCCATCAATACTTTGTACATGTAAAAAGTTTGAATAGACAAAATATAAAATTGAATACTTATCAGTTTTAATTTCATGTGACATATCAAGTGGGATCATTTGTTTTTTTTGATACTCATGCAACTAAACTTTTAATAGGTTCTATGAACCTACGTACCTTAGTGAAGTGGATTAAGTGAAAACATTATTTTGGGGTTATTAATTCCTTTTGTTTGTTGTATCATACACTATTTATATTCTTGTTTGCCAGGAGTGACATGCAGTTTCGGCTCGTAGCTTATGGAGCATCATCTTACTTCAAGGGTAGTACCCTTTTCTGGAATTTGGCATTAGTAGGACCGATCCTTACGCCACAACCGTCAACATGCTTGTAAGCACCATTTGATTATGCTTCTTGTATGACATATGGTGTATCCCACTTTAAGTTAAATTTTCTCTCAATATTGTTAGAAGTAATAATGGGTCTTCTTACCGCGAGACTTGGTCTCCAACATAAAAACACCTTAAGCGAACCATCTTATTTAAAGCAGGAGAAAGACGAGCTTGATAACATCCAAGTATTTGTTGGGATTCTAGCCTCTTTTCATCAAGTGCTTCTAACGGAGCAAGAAGCATTTCTTCAGCAAGCAATTCTTTAATAGCATGTCTGAAGGAATGTATTTAACGCTCAAGTGGCAAGACTGCTCCAACTCCCAAAGCAAGTAACTAACGCGTTTCTTGAGTTGAAGTTTGGTTCGATGTTCTACATGCTCACAAAGCATTTTCTATTCTTTCATGCCAATCAAACTTGGACTAGGAGAAAACATTCTTGAGAAGTCTGCATAGAGTGTTATTGAATGTTTCAACATGATCATTGGCTCCAGCATGATACATAGATGATTGACGTTTGTTGGAGTCGAAGAGATAAAAAATCTTGTTCATTAACTTGTTATCAAATTGCTTGCCATTTTGCATTACTATTTAATGAGGGATGTCAAAACGATAAATGATATTAAGTAAGGATAAAATTTAAAACATTACCTTTATTTATTTCTCTATGAGCTACAACTTCAATTCATTTTGTGAAGTAATTTGTTCCAGCCTAAATGTACAAGTGTCCGCCAGAAGATTTTTGTAGTAGTCCCGCAATAACCACTGTCCTATCATCAAATGGACAAGACACAATAGTTGGGTCAAATTTTTCGGGCGGCAGATGGATCAAATTAGCATGAAATTGAAAAACATAGAACTTCTTACAATAGTCTAAGCAATCCTTGTTATAACCCCAAAATTAAATACGATAAACTACAGCCTCACATGTGGTTTAATAGTTCATTACTTGTTAATAAGCTCTGTCATATCTTCAAATAGTTGGTTTGAATAGATTTGATGTCAAACGTGAAAGGACGACCAAGACATCGGGGAGCTAGTCTTGTGTGTGCTAGTGTGTCAACGCATGTTTAATGTGCGTTGATGTGTTGTTTGGGACATATAATGATAGGATTGGACCAAGACAACCTTGATTCATTACTCCATCTGACTACCTTTCAACCAAACGATGCCCAGTAAAAATGCAGAGTAGTTCCACACTTAGTCGTGGGAGATTAGACCCCAAATAAGGTCCTCTGACCAAGATGACATAGCAACATAATGAGACATCGTTCAGTCGACACTCCATCAAAAGGTAGCTGTCATTTGGTACCTACAACACTGCCAAGTCTCAACCAAGTGAAGGGTGAATTAGAAAATTCAGCCCACTAAACAAATAAGTAATGAATGGTTATTTTTAATGTTTTTAGGTATTTTAAGGCTATTCAAACAATTATGTATCCGTTTAAACTTCATACTCCAAAACAAAACCTTTCCCTCCCTGAAGTTCTCTCAAGAGCAACATTGAAGAATAATAGAAGAAGGAGGCAGCATCTAGGACAAATTTCACAAAGGTTTCAAGCTTAGGTTAAGGATTTAATAAAAGGTATTTACATCTCCTTCATCCATAGATTCTTCCATCCATGAAAACCTCAAATATATCCGTCAATTGTGAATACAAAATATTCTAATATAGTTAGGTTTGTGATTACATTGTGAGTATGGCTTGTTTCTGATCCCAATCTAGCGGGTAGCATTCAATTATGTTTACATGATGATTATATGTCCTTTTTATGTTATTTCCTTGTGGAATTCTAATATGTGGTGTTGAAGGTGATTATGGTGTTTTAGCCACTAGTGTAAAGGTTTAAGGTTCTAAGTTGATCTTCTTAATTTAATTGTCTTGAAAACTAGTTGATCCTAGTTACAATAAACAAGATATGAATTGAACTAGGTATAATTCAATAAGAGGGGTACTAACTTTTAAAGTTATAATTGACCCAATATGGATAAGTATGATTTGATTTACCTTCTAATGATCAAAGTGAATAAACTATGTTGTAATTAGACGTGGTTCTTGATAGAATGAAGCTACTATTGAAAATAGTGTGTGTAGCCATTATTGTTAGGGCTTTCGGGATGAAGTCATTATGAGGGGATTGTGATGATTTATTTTGTCTCTCCAATACACTTAAACATGAATAAGATAGGGGAGGTTATTTCTCTCACATAGGTGCATTCAATGTTGACGTGAGAACATAAAAGGAATTATGTTCACTTGGTAAGATAAGACCAAAATATAATATCTTAATATTGATTCTTATTTCGCCTTCATGGATAGTTGAATTATGTAGCTTGGAATGGTAGATGTCATGGTAGCTTGGGATGGTAGATCTCATTGAAGAAAGGGTTGGTAGATATCATGGTAGCAAAGGTTGGTAGATCTCATGGTAGCTTGAGATGGTGAATCTCATGGTATCTTGGGTTTGAGGAGTTCATATATTCAATTGTTACATTGATCATGCATTGATAAAGTGTTTGTCATGGTAGCTTGCATTAGTAGGCAAGTATCAAAAGAATGGAGGATCGATACTCTCCTAGGGTTATCTTTTATCACCATGACTAGAATAACTTCATCATATATTTATTTGATTAGGCTAAAATAACTTCATGGAATATAAGGATTGAGATATGTATCTATCTTATTAATTGCGTAGGGTAGGACTTATGATCCCCTATGGATAGCAAGCATGTAGATGAATGGCTGCATGCTGGTTAGGTTAGTATTATGTCATACATCCTTTCTTATATTTGAATGTATGTTATGATGTCTTACATGGTATTAGGTATATTGTGTTAGTATTATAAGCATAATAGACTAGAATGTAAGATAAGTTATCATGGACTAGATCATCCTAAAGAAGTACATAGTATGAATGATATAATAGGATGCCATTCATAAACGGCACAAGTATGATTTGAAACTACTCATGAAATAGACAGCTACATAATGTATGTCTAGATTTAATCGTTTATTCAGTTTCATTCCATAATATGATTGAATCAGTATGATAGTTCATTGTCACTATGAAGTAGGTCTAATATAATACCTAAATATGATTAATATCAATAGGGTGATTTCAAGAAATGCTTAGGTTATGAGGTAGAATGGCATGCCAAACATGCCTTGCAAAAGTGTAACTTGAGGTGACCTAGGGGTATAATGATCTTATGTCACGAAGAAATTAGATATGAATTATAAAAGTGTGTTGTGATAAGGAATTACCATAGAGAGGTAATTAGAATAGGTAGTAAAATGGAATGTGACCGTGGCCTTACAGAAGTATACTTGGAGGTGGCTTGTTATATTGTTCACTTGAGTAAGGTTCATAACTAGTTCACGTATGAATTTATGTAGGTCTTATGCTGAATTAATCTTTTAGAATGCTTATGATATTCATTTTACGTTTATGGTATTATATCTTATTATTATGTCTATTATTGACTAACCCTTTGAGATATCTTATGTTTTATATGTTAGCTTTCTTACTTAGTACTTTTAGTACTAACGCATATTAACTACATTTCTAACCAAATGTAGGGGATTTTCGAAGATTGAGTGCTTTCAGGTAGGTTACTATGTTGGAGAAGCTTTAAGATTGGTGCGTCCTCGTAGCATTTGAGGATAACACCCTTATGTTTTCTTAATATAATATACTATGTTTTAGACTTTTATGGGCTGCATCCCAATACTTTATTACACATGTATTTAGTAGATAGTTTTGAGACATATGTTAGAACGACTTTTGTTGTTATGAAATTATTTTCGTATTACGTTTAAGGAAAAATTTAAAATTTCCATCATTTTTACATGATGTTATATAATGAAGCTAAGAAGCTTGAATAAGACCTTTGAGAGGTCAAGTACGATGTGTTACATCCAGGGGGTACTTCATGATTGTAACAAACTTTGTATCAGAACATCAAGTTATGAAATGGTCTAAGGATGTCTCAAGACCACGTGTAAGAGAGTCTTATTCATCATGTGAGTCGCAACCTATCTATTTGTAGGAGGCTATGGGATGATTCGGATAGTCTCACTTTTTAAATATATTTGTAGTGCTATAAAGTTTTGCTTTAATAGGACCGTTAATGTTTGCTTATGATTTTATAGTAATTATGAATAACACTTGGGCTAATGCTAGAAGGTAAGCATATGAAAATTAGGATCAAGACATTCCTCCCGAAGTGTAATAATATAAAATTCCTCCTGAAGGAGAACAAGTTCCTCATCAAGTTCCTGATGAACCTCCAGTCGGGAATGCAACTCTAGAGTAGATTAGGGATTCTACGAATATTTTTTCTCAAGCCCTGAAGCCCCAAGACAATAGGAAGGCAGTGGCTATGGTAAACCCTATAGGAGGAATGAATGCTTATAAGATTAGGGAGTTCTTGAGAATGAAGCCTTTGAAATTTAGTCTCTTTAACGTGGAAGAGGATTCAAATGGGTTCATAGATGAGGTTTATAAGACTCATGCAATTATTGAAATAACATCTGGGGGGAAGCAAAACTAATCGCTATCAATTGAAAGATGTGGCCCAAATTTATTATGAGCAATGGAAATATTCTACGCCGGTAGAGGCGGGACTTATAGACTAGAAGACTTTTAATTTGGCTTTCCTTGATAGGTTCATTCCTAGAGAATTTGGGAAGGCTAAATTGGAGGATTATAAACATTAAGCAAGGCAATTTGAGTTTTAAGAAATATGCCTTGAAGTTCACACTTTTGTCTAAGTATGCTCCGCCCCTTGAAACATGTTCTAGGGATTTGATTAATAGGTTTATGACGGAGGTGTCCGAACTAGTGGAAGAAGAATTCCACATGGAAATTCTTGTTTATGATATGTATATCTCCCCCCTGGTGGTGTTTTCCCAACAAATAGAGGAGTCAAATCATAAAAAAGAGAAAGAGAGGACTAGGGTGGACAATGAAGGGTTATATGGGCATGGTTGTTCTAAGAATCTAAAAGAGTTTTCAAGACAAGGATATTCTAGTGATAAGAATAAGGATTGAAAGGTGTCTAACCCTTGAACAGAAGGGAAAGAAATGAGTTCTGATTGCCTATTGTCTGTAGGTGTGGTAAGAGACATGACGGTAGGTGTGTTGTAGGTAGGGATGGTTGTTATGAGTTGTGTGAGAGTGTCCACATGAAGAAGGATTACCATATTGCAAACTATTATGTGAGGGATGTAAAAGAAGTTGCTTCTAGTGATGTGGAAGACGGTTCTTCGAAGAGTAATAGGTTCTATGCTCTCCCCTGCAAGGGTGATTTTGAATGATCTCGCTATGTCCTTTTCATTATGTGTTGCTTTAATGATATATGAGAAGTTCAAGATTTACTTGTTTTTTTTGTGAAATGGTTTTTTTACATGATGGTTCCTAGTTATGATGAATTTTTGTGTTACAAATACATGTTTGTTCTAAGTCTAAGGTACGGGATAGTGAGCCTTTTCCATATGGTCATTATATGATTATATGTAGGCACAAAATTCATTGAATGTTATCATGTTTGTACACCTAGAATTTAGCTAGTTGCATGAATTTGTCCACTTTTGTGACATAATTGAGTCAATGAGGATTTTAGGTCTCCATGAATTTATGTTGAGCATCTCATAGCTAGGAGATGTTAGCTCTCCTTTGAAATTTAGTAAGTATGTATCCTTCATTAATCTTGAGTTTCATTAAGTAGGTATAGATTGGAATTGAAGTTTCCTTGGTTGAGTGTGTCCTTTTTAGAATAATAAATACACGATTTCCTGCTAGTTTAGAGTTGGTCCTTTGAGAAGTGTTTAGGAAGTGTCATTCAAAGATGAATTTTCCCTAGTGGGAGATATTGTTTATGACCCCCAAATGAAATAAGATAAACTAGAGTCTCGCACATGTTTTAAGACTCAATAACTTGTATATAAGTTATGTCACAACTTGAAAATTTTCGTTTGAAGATGTTTCAAGTAAAAATTCAAAGGATGAGCAAGACATCCGAGAACTAGTCTTGTGTGTGCTAGTGTGCCTTCAAATGTTTCATGTAATATGATGTGTCGTTTGAGGTCTTATATGATATGAGGGGACCCTCGTATAATGATGGTTAGGTTTAGGGCCAAAATATTTGGTACGAATCCCAAATAAGGACCCTAAGGGTCCTTGAGGAGGACCCCAATGTTAGCGAAAAGCTGCCAAGATAACCTTAAATCACAACTTCATTTGACACCCCTACCACCTAAGGATGCCCGTCAAAAATGGGCGTGGTTCAACACATAGTAGTGGGATATTATCCACCAAATAAGGATCTTCATACAAAGATAGAGGAGAACTAGGATGAGCCGTTGTTCAGTCAGCGCTCCGTCAAAGGGTGGCCAAATTTTGGTACCTGCAACGCACCCAGGTCTCGACCAAGTGAGGGGTGAATTAAGAAATTAACACCACGTTTCATTAAAAAATTGACGGTTATTTTTAGTGTTTTGAGGTATTTTTAGGTTATTAATCAAATTAAGTATGCATTTAGATTACATACTACTAAACAAAAACATTCCCTCACTAAAGTTCTCTCAAGATCACCATTAAAGAAGAAGAGAAGAAGGAGGCCATATATAGGATGAATTTCACCAAGTTCTTAGTCTTGGGTTAAGGATTTAATCAAAGGTCTGTAAAGATCCTTCTTCCATGGATTCTTCAATTCATGGAACCCCCATAGATTTTCCTCAATTGTGAATTTAAATACCCCAATCTATCTAGGGTTGTAATTACATTGGGGGTAAGACTTGTTTGTGATTCCAATCTAGAGGGTTGAATTTACTTTTTTTTATATGATGTTTTTATGTGATTTCCTTAATGAATGCTAATCTAAATGATGAAGGTGATAATGGCGTTAGGACATTAGATGCAAGGTTGAATGTTCTAATTTGATCTTCTTAATTCAATTGTCTTAAATGAAAATTGATCATAGTTAGGATCATCTATATACGAATTGAATTTGTTCTAATTAAATAAGAGGGATCTTATATTTTGAAGTAAAAAATTGAACGTATATGATTAAGTATTAGTTGAAATACCTTCTTATGATCAAAGTGAATGAACTAGCTTGTAATTAGACATGTATCTTAATAGAATAAAGGTAGTATTGCAAAAAGGGCTGGTAAAACTTATTGTTGGGCTTTGGGGGTGAAGTCATTATGAGGGGATTGTGATGTGTTATTCTCTTTCTTCTATACACTTAGACTGTTACACATGAATAAGCTAGGGGAGGCAAGTTCTCTCACACAGATTGATTCTATATTGATCTAACCAACTAAATAAAATCAAAGCTTGATAGACTATAATAACTTAAGGTTTAATTGTGTAATCACTTCATGTGTTCTTGACTTTTTAAATCAAGACCAACATATAATTGCCCAGGGTTTAGTCATATGAAACCTTCGTTGATAGTTGAATTATAATGCTCGGGATGGTAGGTCTCATGGTACCTTGAGATGGTAGGTCTCATGATAGATTGAGATGGTAGAATTGATGGTAGCTTGTGATGGTAGATCTCATAATATCTTACGATGGTTAATCTCGTGGTATCTTGTGTTGGATGAGTTAATCTACCCCATGGCTATCTGGATCTTACATTGATAGAAGTTTTGTCATGTTAGCTTGCTTTAGTAGTAGGAAAGGTATCCTAGGAAGGAGGATCGATGCTCTCCAACAAATCAACTAATTAATGTCCCTTTAAAAAAATTTGAGGGATGTAAATTACTTTAAAATGTTGGAATTGGAGGTATCATCTTTCTTGTCGGTCACTAATGACCGGCATGGACATAACTAATTTTATGGGATGTGCACTAGAAATAAGTCGGACAACATGAGCTACAAAATAATGTTTCATCTTTTTAATTGAGAAGACAAGTGTCAAGCACAAATTTTCAAATGATGAATACTTCATCATATTTGGCGGCATCGTTCTATGGAAGTAATAAGAGGGTTCTCTTTGCATTTACTATTAGTTTGAGCTAACATGGCCCCTATAGACCTTTTTTATGCCGTAATATCGAATATCAATGACTTTCAAAGTATAGGGGCTACCAAAACTTGAGGTTTCCCTAGATACAATTTGATAATTTTGAATGCATCGATACATATTTAGTCCCAATTTAAAGAAGCACCTTTCTTCATTAGATGACCAAATTGTTGGAATCTTCGAGCTAGATTTGAGATGAATCTCCTCAAGTAGGCTAGCTTTTCTTCGAGAATTTTTAACTCATGAAGATTTTGAGGCTCAAAAATCTTTGATATTGCATAAAATTTGTCTTGATCAATTTCGATTCCTCGAAGTCTCAAAACAAAGCCACGAACCTTTCTAAAGGTAACTACAAGGGCACATTTCAATGGATTCATCTAAGTTGATATCTTCTAATTAACTCAAAAACCATTCTGAAGTCTTCCAAATTATCACCCCTCTTTCTTTACTTTACAACAAATCCATAAACATGGAATTCAACATTTTTATGGAGAAAGTCATCAAATATATTTTTCATAGCCCTCTAATATGTTGTACGAGCATTCTTTAATAAAAATTACATAACTTTGTAATAATAAAATCTCTTAGATGTATGAAACGCAGTGAGTTTTTCATTCTTTGGTGGCATGCAAATTTGATTATAGACACAAGAATCGTCCATGAAAGACATCGCCTCATAATAAGTTTTGGGATACAATGATGACCTCAGGAATGAAAAGAGGAAATCATCTTTAGTGCATGCATTATTGAAATCTCTAAAGTCAAAACAAATTCGAATTTTATCGTTCTTCTTCCTCTAATGAACGATACTTGAAATCCATATAGTATATTTGATCTCACAAATAAAGTATGCCTCAATGATTTTGTTTACTTCATTTTCTATCAATGACAAAGTATAACCTAGACCGTCTTGGATCTTGCTTAATATGGTGAGAACCATTCTTGACTACCAAGTGATGGATCACTACCTTAGGATTCTATGCATTTTATTATAGCTCCAAGTGAAGACATCTTTATATTGTTTTAAGTATTTATATATCAATTTTCGTCATCGACTTCTAGAAAAGAACTCAAGTAAGTTGGCCTTGGGTCTTTATCAGTGCCAAGGTTAACTTGCTTCAAAGGATATATTGTGCTCTTTACTCCTACTTAAAGTTTCGATCGTTCATCTCTAACATATTCCTCTTAATAAGGATCATTTTCATTTATAAATTTGTCAATACCGAAAAATATAAGACAACTCTTTATCAACATTTGTTAGAGGCGAAGAATGGTAATAGTTTTGGACTGTAACATGATTCAAGAAGCATACACTTTCGTCATCGTCCTCGTGCTCATTGGTGTAAACCACACAGTGAGCCTTTGCCTTGAGTTCCTCTGTATATGAAACCAGAAGTTTTAGTCGTTGCCTCATTCTAGAAGCAATCAAACTATTGAAATCCTTTCGAATCAAATGATAATCAAGCATTGTAGCTTTTAAATAATTTCTCAGATTCTTGTTTTATTTAATGGACTTAACCTCTCAAACACAAAAGTACTAACAGTCAATTCTATGATACTAGCAATAATTTAGGTCATCAACTTTTCCTACTTCATAATGTCGCTTCATCTCTAGCAAGTCAATGAGATTTAACTCGAGCAACTCATCGAAAATCTCTGAAACATCAGAATCAAAGAAGCGATATGTTTACCCTAGCATCTCTCTTAGTGTGGACTTCTGATTTGATTGGTCTTAGAAATTTATTTTCACATTTTCCTTCATGCCTTTATTCGTGGTGAATTTTTCAAGTGACAGATTAACAATCATGATTTATTTGTAACACTTCTAGACACAAATTTTCTCCATCACTTGGGTTTCTGCTTCTCTAGCTTTGCGAGGATAATTGACGAAATTCGTATCTTTTCAATTAAAAGACATGCTTAAATATATACTATGAGCGCGAGTAGCCAGATCTTTGAAGGATTTTGGTTTTCTTCCTTGCAAGATGTAAAGAGGATTCCAGTACATTCCTTTGATGCACATTTCAAATGCAGAAGCTTAACAAAGCCTATCCGTTCAATTTAGTCACGTTTTACTCCATCCATTTATAAAAAACATTAATTGGTTCATCCTTTCTTTGGCGATTATTCATGACTTTTATCATTTTCTCATACGTTTTGTGCTACAGAAGCGATTGCGATATTTTTTTATCCAGTTCCTCTAAACTATCAATAGAATAAGTCCTGAGATAAGTCTACAAATTAAAGACATTTACTTTTAGAGAGCGGACATATTTTTGGACAAGATGGTCTTAATTGGTTCCATCATTCTAACAGGTCTTCAAAAAGTCTGTAACATGTTATTTTTCTATTTCCTTTACTCTCAAAATAGTAAAAATGTGGGAGGTTGATAACTAGCACACATTTTGAAGTTATTAATTATAACAGTGTATGGCTATTTAGCATACATAAAAGAAGACATTGTTGAGACTTCATACTTATCTTTGATTGTGTCAGCAATAAACTCTTTCAAGCAAATCAGTAGGATCATTCCTTCAGAAGAAATTGGCATCTCTTTAAGCGAAGATTTCTTCACATGATATATTATCTCTGAAACATCAACATTCGTTCATGTTGCATGGATCGCTTCTATATGTAAAAGTTCTTGCTTTTTAGCCATCAACTTATTAGTTTGAGGCACTTGGTGTTGTACATGGTTTATCAATCCTTCAATATACTTTGTAAGATTTACGAGTTGTTCCTCATGATAGGAAGAAACAATCATCATCATTTTCTAGATCATTGGATATGTAGGAGAGTAGTATGGATTGTCGCTTAAGTTATTATTAATGGATTTACCTAATGCGATGCATGTGTAGATATTTCATTATAATCATCGTTTTCTATTGTCGTTGGGATCTTGTAACCAGATTGCTCTAATAGAGGCAATGTCGACTTGATATTTTTAGAAAAATTGGTTCCTTCATGTAGATAATTTGTGGAGGAACTTTGTTTTTTTGAAGTCGCATACCTAAAAATAGGAATTGATATGGATGACACTTGAAGTGTTTGTTGCATTAGCATAGAAACCTTGCTTCTTCTAACAACTCTTACACATCCAAAGGTTACACCAGGAATATTTTAAGCTTCATTAAAGAACTAAGACCTAGTGTCCTCAAAGTCAGTTAATCAAGAGATTCATCATCATGGAAGTCGTGTTGATATTATTCAATGCTTAAATAGTTCAGATGAGAGGTAGAGATTGTCCCACTAGGGATTTCATTATTTGTAGACAGTAGTATTTGCATCGGGAAAATAATAATAAAGAAAAGAATATTATGCAACAATCGTATTTATTATTTCAATGTTTGAGTGTTACAATGTCAATGCTTTCTTTAAATCCTCCTTTTCGGTATAAATTTAGGGGCTTTAAAGCTTGTTCTTCAATCTATGATAAACTTCAACTTTGAATTTTTTCTTGATCTTGACTTTAACTTGAATTCAAGGGCTTCGATCTTGTTCTTGAATCCGATGGTCTTGATTTTGATTGTTCATAAACTTGTAGATTCATAGAGAATTTTATGGCGTTCGTACTACTGATTTCTCTATCATCTTTTTTAGAACTTTCATTCCCTTTTATGAATTATAAATATCCAAATTATAGTTTTAGAATAGAAGTTGGGATTGGAACAAGATTCCCCTCACCCATTAAGATTTAAGTGACATGGTATATCAGCTTTATGGAGCAGCCTTGTAATCTTTGACACATGCCCAAATCAATTAATTCAATTCATATTTATTATAATGAAATAAATAGCCAATTATATGAATCCATAATATTTATTTGAACTAATATATTTATGAATTAAATATAATTCTAATCATATTCTAAAGATATATTTAATAAATATTCAATGATTACAGTCCAATTTGGCCTTTTTTGAAAAAAGATGAATAACGGGGTCTTTTGTATAATTTTACCAAAAATTATTCATTTTGGAGTAAACATATGCATTCACCCTTTGCGTTGTTTTCTATTAACTCCCAAATCTTATTTAAACTTTGCAAAAATCTAACAAACCTTATATGTTTGTTGCGATTTTTGCTTTTGATAATACTTAGATTAGATGAAAGTCCATATCTTTTAGCCATTATATAGATCTATGCTAAGCAAAACACAAAGAGCATCGTAAATAAATGGTGTCTACACTTATTTAACCGTCTAAAACTAAAAGAGATGATATACTCTTCTAGTATACAATCTTTAGGAATTCAAACTATATGGGGGTGATTGATGCAGTTAGTCCCCTTCGTTTGTGGAGTAGGGTCTTCTTCGTCTCTCCCTAACAAAAAATATGGTGCAAGATATGTTGTATCATATTGGCAACAGCCTCACATTAAAAATGAGGAAAATACAAAAAAAAAAAAAACCCAACCTTCACTCTGATAGACTTTCTACTTTTCAACTATTGAGAAGTATATCTTCAAGTCTTCGAAAAGAATATCTTGTCTCACTTCATTAATTTGAGTTCACATGTTAAGGGTAAATGAAATTTAGGATTGAATATCATGCAAATTTCTTGTTCAACATTCTGAATAAATTTTGATACTCCTTAAGGTTACAAGTCAAATTTACCTCATGTGGTAGAACCTTGATTCTTTTTCTCTCGAGGGTTGGGTAGTGTGGCGGTCTCTTTGGTCTCAAGACTTACAAGAAAAAAGTGGTGGTTCAACTATACACACCCTCCTCCCTTTATGTTTGCATGTGTGTGAAGTTTGTATTAGCATTTCGGCACTTGCCTTATGTTTCACAATACTCTTTCACGGAGATGCTTTTCAAAAAGATTTTATCCTTGTCAAAAGAAGACTCACTATCCTTGATTTAGCCTATTTAGGAGTGGAAGGGATTTTTCTAATAAATTCTAGAAATTCAGGTTTCGCTTTAAAAAGCTCGATATTACTGACATGTGCATTATAAATTGTATAATAATATTATGCTCTACGTCTAAAAAGAAACACAATTTCTTCTTTAAAAAAAATCCGTTTCATATACAAGGCACATGCTATCCATATCTTCCTAAATTCCATCTTTTATATACTAGTGGTCTTCCTTTGGTGGCCTTGACATATATTATACTCGTTTGTTCAATATTTTTTCTCCAAAATTCAATAATAGGATATCTAATATTATGGAAAAAACTTTGCGACTAAATTACTATTTATTTCCTAGACTACTAAATTTAAAGTTTATCCATGTCTCCAATTGGAATAAATAACTTCCACAAAAGTTTACCGAATTAGATATTTCATTTAAAGTACGTTCTGTAAAAGATCCTTTGCATGCTCCTGATTTGTTTGGACTAATAAATGTCCAAAGTTTCAGATATTTCCACTTGAATACTCCAAATACAAGGAAGCAAATATGTAGACGCCAAACCAACATGGAAGAAGAAAACTTGTACTTGTCATTCTTGTGGGTGAATTTAATGTTGGATAGAGGGACATAGCTAACAAGATAGGAAGATTCATAGTTGTTTCTCTATTATCGACATTCAATTAAAAACTGACAGACAACGACATCCCCTATTCAGAGGATGCCAGGAGCAGTAAATGGGACAATATTGAATTTATTAGCACCTTCAAAGAACAAGGAACTGGTCTATCAAAGGAAAGAGACATTCACGTGTATGGATCTTTTGAGCCATATTAAAACGATGTTACAAACATATGTGTGGTCTGTAATTTCCACGAAAACGTTCTGGATCTGCTAACACTATAAGATATATGGAAGTAGACCTATGGCCTATGGGAACAAGATCACAGATTAAATACCTATGAGATTGTTAACCATAGTTTCCTTTTGGGATTTGCTTCCAAAGAAGGCACAGAGTAGGTTATAAACGATGAATGGAAATGGAAGAAGTCTGAAGCTTAACTCCTTTGTGGTAACAAAAATCGGAGCAAGAAAAGAATCTCAGCTTTTTCTGGGTTATGTTTGTAGGACTAGAATTATATTTATTTTCGCAAAAGACCTTCAGAGCTATTGAAGATCATAGTGGGGGATGGAGGAAACACAACTGCAGAGGCATCTCAAAATGGGAAAGGGTAAGAATAAAGGAGACGGTAATAATATTCCAAAGAATTAGCGACAATAGAGACTGCTGGATTTTTCTTCACGATCCATGTATGGGTTTAACTGGCCAGCAACTTATTACATCAAAATTGAAAACAGAGGCCCCCCTTCGAACCAACAGGTATCGAGAAGGATATTTTCCGGTAAACGGAAGATTGTCATTGTGATGATATACCAAAAACACTATGGAACCACTACAACTTTTACAGGGGGATTTGCAAAAGGAATGGAGAAGAAAACTGGTGCCCAATCATTCCAGCTTTAATTTGGTGGGTAGTCTCTTCTTTTTTTAATGTAAACATGATCTTTTTGAGTATAAAAGGGATCTCGTTGAAAAGATAGGCAAAGAGTAGCTCCTACTTTAGCTCCAATGTATGGAATTGTAATTAATCTCAAAAAAGACCCGTGTTGTTGACTTTACTTTTTATTTAAATATTGCAGAATAAAATCGATGTCAATGTGTTCTCTCTCGCCTGAAATGAGGTTACTAGTTGGAATAAGAACATAATCAGTTGAAAAACCATTTTCATCGCTTTCTCGTGAATTTGTTTTAGCATCTCACTTCCTATATCTACATATTTAGACTACTAATACAAAACATCTATAAGTTGCATTCTAAGGCAAGCACAAGCTTAAAAAGTACTCTTACCCATGCAGAGTTCTCACCTTACCATATAAAATGCAAGTACAATCTGCATGTATCAAATGACGTCGTGAATTAATTAAAGCAAGATGTAAGGACAAAGAGGATAAACTAAAAAAAGCTCAAGCTTCTACGTATATGAACTTATAGATGATTTATTTATATATGCTTCATGTCAACAACATTATGTATTACAAAATTATCAATGACTAGCATGCAATGTCTATCTAGACACACTCAAGGATATTACCCTGAAAGATAGGAATAACTTTATTAAAGAAACATGAAAAACTGTTGTTTTCTTTTTTCAGAATTATTCTTTGCATTCGTCAGCAATGTTTACTATCCCCGTAAATAATTCAAAAATCTTACCCTTTTCCACTTCAGCTCCTTACAACAAATTTAAGTATGATCACATGTACAAATAGATTACCCGTATCTCTATTTTTAAATAGCTTTCAGGTAGATATGACCTTCCAGACCTCATTGGAAAAATGACTTCTAATTCCCTTTTAAAAAAACGAAAAAAAAAGAATCCAAATAATTTAGTGATGCAATTCAAAAAAAAACATCGAGTGAAATACCCAAAGTGGATATGGGAGGGTGCAGTGTACCCATCCATGTCCCTACCTTTGGAAGGTAGAGAGGAAAATGATTCAATGATGCAATAAACTAGAAAAATAAAGTGTATGTGCTTACACATAAAATAAATCTAATTTATTAACATAGGAAATTAAACACATGTAATATATAAACATAGGAATAGGATTCAAAACAACTGCTACGATATAAATAATTACCAAAAATCATTAGAACAATCTAACATGTGTTGTAGACTCGAAACGTGATAAAACCTGAAGCATCCTCTCCCAGAAAAGTATATTATAGATTATCGATCTTTCCTAATTAATGTGTTACTAACTCTTCCGCCTCCCTCCCCCTTTAGAATAATGATTTGTCAAATATGCCAATGGTTTGTTAATCATTTTGAAATTCAAAATGTATTACAAACAAATGTAACAAAGGCTACCTTGCAGAAGCTTTGTTGTTGATGTAGTCAAAGAAATGGAAGAACATACTTTAAAGTACCATTCTGTACATATTGACAGAGGAAGTTTGTTGCTCAAACATGTGAGCGTTTTTTCCCTACCTTTCATCATCTTAAAGACAAAAATCATGGTATTATGGGAGTATGTTTTAATGAATAGATATAATTTTTGTGCAGGAAAATCACAAATATGAGATAGCTCTTCCATGGAAAGATCAGAAACCTTGACGTTTGTCATCTACTCATAATTGAACAGGTGATACCTATTGAGATAAACACATGGTAAAGTACTTAAGAAATGATATTTTCTAAGATGGAGCGAAACACCAAAATGTGATACTTATTTGACAAACTTTTTTAATGTTGGTTATATGCCTTTGTAAGTATTTCCATCCGAAGAAGGGAATTGCATTCGACCTGAAACATTCAAGATAGCAATCGTAATGGCGAGCAGTGAAAGGGTTATCATTACGGTTCCAGTCTTAGCAATTATATATCATGGATTAAATACAATTTAATATTCTTAACAGTTATACCATATAAGAGTCTTTTTCAATAAACTATTCTTATGGTTCGCTTGCTTATTATATTCGGAAACACTATATGCTTATTGGTGGACCTTCTGTACCACAAATTTTTGTATATTCTTGGAAAGGTGCTGCAACGTACATTGACAAATATGAAGTAAGAAAGCATGTTCATCAAGGGAAAAACATTGTATGGAATGAATCCATGCTTACCATGCCTCACAAATCTTATTATATTGATGATGTAAGAGAACCATAGTTGGAGCTAGCTTATTTATGTGCCTTTATTTTAATTATCTTCCATTTAGGAGAGGGATTCCTTTGTCATCGAGCCATATGGAACGAACCAATTTAGTAACCAATTTGGTTTACATTAAGATATTTGTGGATATTTAGAAAATGATATTCGTGTTGAGTCGCTCGATGAAGCACTTAGTTATTGGCGCATATGCATATTAGATGCAACTATGTCTAAAGCGATATTTCCTCCTGTGGTACTTTTCACAAAGAAGCTTTATAGTTCAAAATATTCATCTTAATAAGAGAGACCGTATGGAATGTTTCTTGTGGATAATATAAATGTTATGGGTGAGAACGATGGATCGAAATTTATTACCGTATTAGACGATGATGGTCAACATAATAAGAGGACACTTTCACTGGTTAAGACAACACCTTGCTCTCCAACCTAAATGTACGAAGCTTTACTCCTCTATGGAATCTAAGAAAGGAGTAGTGCATAATTCTACTAATAAATAAAACTTTCCCCAATTCCTCTTCTCTAGTACACGAGCCTTTCAAGAAACAAGCAAAACTGGCTTGGATAATACATAGATGAGGCAAAGGATTGAACAATTTTGGGTTGAATTTGTTGATTTCGGAGTTTTAGAAATCCAAAGTGTCGACAGTCCTTCAAGATCAGTGAGAATTGAATGACAAGGTTTTGTTTCCTTTCATACTTTTTTGGTAATATAATGACTTTCCTAACTATCACGCCTTGAGCCTACACACTGTGTGTCGACGGCACTTGAAGACCATTGATGGCCTCGAGCGGATGCTTGACCTGGTAATGCTTGAATATATGTATCTTTTTATATTTCGTGATCAACGATAACAATCTACAATTTGAGTGTCTACGAATAGAAGCTAGTTGTCACGTCGGGGGAGAACACCCTAGAAGTATCATGGTGTACTTGACCTCTCGGAGGTCTTATACAAAATCATAGTTATCATTCATCACATTGTCATAGTAAATTAAATGGAAAATTTAAATATTTTATAGCACTTCATATGCTAGAAACTTCACTTCATATATAAATAAAATATCATATTACCTACATAGACTCTAAGTCACTTTGCCATTTTAGACTCAACAACATTACAGTACATTAGGGAGACGACCCTTAAAACATAATCATAAGTATACAACATTATAAAACTTTACAGTAAACATAAGTAGGGAAACTTTGGAACATAAGGACTCCTTTCCTTGATCTTGGGAATCAAATATCAAGCTCCTCAATCGTATAGACATCCTTTAAGCATCCATAACCTAAATGTTGTGTTAAAAGTAGAGAAGAATGGGATTAGTGCAAGAATGCACTAAGTATGACAACTACGCAAAAACATGCATTTAAAAGAGACATTTTATTGTAATCATCTATCTTTCCTTTTTGAGTAAACCATAATAAAACCTTTATACGATAGAATTGATATAATTCACATATTTCATATAGACGTATTTAAAGTCCAAACATCAAGGTCACTTTATATTGAACTATTCCTTCTCTGCAGTAATTACTCTTTCACATTAAAGTCAATCCTTTTTTTAACTAATTAATCTCCTATGTAAGCCTTTAGTAATCCTTGGTGCAATGCATCACCTTAAAGTCACAAAGTAAGAATACATATAACCTACATAAGCCAACACATATCCTCATAATATATAAAACACACATTTAAGTAAAAACTTCATTGGCTTTATAGTAAGCTACATAAATTTGCAAATATATTTGATTCTTTCCATACACATTATTATTAGACCTTGTTCATGATCCTAATCTTAGTCTACTAGTGCGATGCACATGTGAAGCCTCATAATCATACACATACTTAGTAAACCCTTCATAAGACCACAAACCTTAACTTTAAACTCATACATCACCGTACTAAATGAGGAAAACCTCATTCATCTCAAAAACCTTCATCATATAGTAATTAAGACCAACATTAACCATATACATCAGACCACTTTATATAGGCTCAAATCATGCATTTCATCACAACAAGTAGAACAATACTACAAAGTCATGCATAAGGGATATATACATAAACAAATGCATTTAGAACACCTTCCGAGGACTTCCCTCAAGAGTCACTTATGCATTTCATAGGTGAAGTCCCATACCCCCACCTACACTAACAAACTACCCTTCGCTTCTCCTAGTTAAGGTCCTTACATTACTTCCATTGTCCATTTTACTTTAGGAAAACTATAGTCATAACCGACACTAACACCATTGTTGCTAAACATGGAATTTAGTGTTGTAGAGCGTTATACCAATGGAATGTGTTCTTACCTACCCAAGATAGTTAATTATCACACTAGCATTTTAATTGATAAAACATTACTAGATCTTATGTGGGAATCATAGTTATGGATCTTGGAGGTACATGTGAAAACCCTCTTTATGCCAAGATGGGGTATTGTGGTTTTTCACTTATGGAAACCCTATTTATGAATATTGAGGCATTGTGCTTATCCACCTCAATAGATGTATGGTATACCTTCCTTCCGACATTCGAAAGGGACACACACTCATATACAAGTTCACTCGGTGCTAAGCTAAGTTCCCTTTTATTTAATAAGCCTTTGTTATCATATCTTCATAAAACATATGTTTAGGAAAGTCATACCCTTATGTGATTAGCTCATAGTTCATAGATTAAAGTTCATCAACCTAAATCATGTGAGAAACCCTTTCACATGTATATAGCATATATCGTTAGAACTATCTAGTTTAGGATACACTTGAGAACAACTTTCAAGTCTTCTGTATTGATTAGATAGTCATTCATGTGTGTGTATACATATATGTGAGTACTTCTTTCACATAACACATTAAGGTCATACATGTTCATACATTCGTATTCATAAACATATAAACAAAAACTGGAAACTATCCTATCAAGCCACACATGTGCAATACATAGGCAAGGTCCCACATACTTTCCCATACTAGTACACCTATCAAGTAATCCTAGTTAAGGGAACACATATCATACTTTCTTAAAGATCATATTAACTTTCATAGAAAGTAGACAGTAGTGAATATGAAAACTACGTTTTATTTAGACACCATGACCTATACTACTTGAAAGCATGCCTGTATAGTAAGGGTGTGTGTACATTGATCAATATGATTACATGTGGCTATCAACAACATATTGAGGCATCCACCCTCTTATGACCAAAATACATAATCAAGCATAAACCACACAACACAACTTAGTGTAGGAAGCAAGGTAACCTCAAATTACACTTTAAGACTCCTAACATTAGATTTTCACACCTTCTAATAGGGTTACATGGGTTGGGGTCATCAATCTTTAACACTTCATCAATGGCAGCAGCTACACATGATTTCAAACTAACCATTTGCATGCTCATAACAATAGTAACATAACCTAAATTCACAACTACTGAACAAAACTAGGCACAAGTTGCGCATAATGTGATCATTATAACCACTCATTCATATATTAATCAATCTTCCTTCCAGGCCATGGTCAAAACATATATAATGCCAATGTAGTAAAAAACGCCACCACAAGGAGGCCATACCACCGAATACCATAAAGTCTTCATCAACATTACTATAATTAAGTAGAGAAGTAGAAGCGTAGAGCAATTCTTACCAATCCTAAAGCCCTTGGACATCATTGAACATTTCTATTATTACATCAACAATTAGAATATAAGGAAGTAACTAAATTACAATAATCATTAAATAAACCATGAAGAAGTCTCTACAATATAACTCTACAACATAATACAATACGTCACATATATATTCGAAAGTATAAGAAGATAGATCTTTAACCCAATTCGCTTGCATTGATCATCAATAAAACATTATAAGAAACACACATGTAGGTCATTACTAAATAGATCATTACTCAAACGAAAACATGCTAAATCTACCCTAACATTTAGATCGTGTCATATACACTAGAACATTTACATTATAGGCTAGAAGGATCTAAATTAATCTCTATCAATTCAATTGTTATATATTCATGTTAGATAAATTATACCTAATAATCATCACATTATACATATATGCAGTATCTGAGGACAATTAACCATGATCGAGTCACTAAGATAACAAACCTAACGTTAAGATCACAAGTTACCACTTGATTGACTAGAAGAACTTAGATCAACTCATATTAATACTTGTTCACCTTGATCTTAAAAAATTAATAATTAAAATTAAATAGTAATATTAACCTTAGGAAGTATCTAGAAGAAACTCAACATTTTCAAAATCCACTTTTACACAATTAAGGAGCAATGTTATAATGATCACATTGATACTAGAGGAAGGCTGCTCAAATCTTCCTACATTGATCGTCATGGATACTTCATTGTCAATTAATCATTAAATCATTTAAATAATAGTAGATATTGACATTTCAACATAAGAGAATCGCAATTCAAGAATTAACAAGTCATGATCTCGATACCCATGCAAAGGCTAAATCGATTTTTGGAAGGGACATGTGTTCATAACGCAATTGTATTAAAATCACGTTAACACCAAAAAATTAACATACATTAATCATGATTAAGACATTAAAAACATTTTTAGAAGGAACCCGTTACTACATTGAAGAAAAAGAGATTTGAGCATGACACTTTTTTGAAAAACATTGAGATTAACTCTCCATGTGAAAAGTTTTACTTAGATATGAAGTATTTCCATACCTTATTATAGTTTAAAACCTATAAAAAATGATTTTTAATCCATGGAAATCCAAGATCCAAGCTTTCTTGAGCTTCACTTTCAATGGAGGTTTCTAGGGAGAATTGGTTTTTGAGGGAAAGTGATTTTGTGTGCAAGGGATTGGGAATGGATTGATCACGTTTTTGATAACTTATATACACCCAAAAATATCTAAATAAATCGATTAGGGACCGGTTAGGATGTGTAGTGAATTTCCCATTCATCCATTTATTGAAACAGTGCATAGGCAGTGGCACAAGGCTGCATCGACGGACCACCATCGACAGCCAGTAGGCTTGTCGACGCGCCGTCAGTGGCTTCAGTTGATTGGAACATGGATTGTTCTTGTGTTCATCCTTTACAGGCTAAATTTCAATCGACGAGGCCTCACCAATTGTCCGTTGGTGAACCAACTAGGTGTTGTTTAGTTTAGTAGATTGACACTGTCGACAACCCTTGGGTCCTTCTTGTTGGCCCTTTTGTAGGGTTCTTGAGAAGTCGTACCGGGATGTGTCCAATATAATTTTTCACACTGACATGTCAAGGACCTTTCACGCAAGTTTTACAAAAAAATAACACATAAAACACGTACAAATATGGTAGGCCCCATCACTACAATACTTTAACGTCTCAAGGGCTTCCTTTCACGTCTTAGACATTGTTGGACGTTTGACCTCCAAACTTCATAAAACTACATAGACTAACTACAAAACATCATAATAACCCATTTTTAACTTCATAATCTCATGACATATAAATATAAGCAAGTATAGACATATGAGACACCTAGGTAACTAGTCGTCGAACGTCTTGGTCGGCCCTTGGAGTTTTACATCCGAATCACCTCAAACCTTACACACTTCTCCAATAGCATAGTATAAACCATTTTGGCACCTTAGACTCTTATGAAGAACATGTTAGGCTTTAGACACCCTAAGTCATTTTTGGGGTCTTATAATATCCCTGTTAGGGAACATTTATCCTCGAATTGTATTTATAGCATTTTAGTCACGGCAAGGACTTTAATACATCGAATATAGAGAAGTTCATCACATTAATGACATTATCATGTTGAATTCAATGAACACAATCAATAAAAACTTCAATTCACTCACTCTTTTATGCATCAAACACAAAGGCTCTTATCATGTTAATAGTCGGAATATCCGTCTCCTAGTCATAACATGGTCATTACCCTTCAATTAATAACGACCTCATCTTGTAACCATCTTTAGGTCACACTTACGAAGATTTCAACAATACTCAAGAAACAATTAGACACTCATACATCAATTCACATAGAATTGAATTAATTGAATCAACAAAGATATTTATTAGTTAGACAAAGTGACATGAAGGTCATAATCAACAATACAATTCCGAGTGGTGTCTATGGAGGAATGTCCTTCTCCTCAAAAAATTTATATGTATCATGGGTAACATCTAATCAATGTCCAAGGTCAATTCCATCATAAAATGAGAAATTCTCAATTTTTAAACCAAGGAATGCTCATGTTTCCTACCTAGTGAAGTGCAAATGGTAAGTCACATCACAACAAATAGGAAGTAATTTCACATAAGGTCAATTTTTAACATAGCAATAGACTTCACAGTAAGCATCATTTTGGGAAAAGAAATACAAATCATAGGAACACATATCAACAATAGCTAACATGCCTTCACCGTTCAAATGTGATCCTACAATCATGCTTTCCAAACCATTAGAAGTCACATAAGTTTCAAGAGACTATACACTTTTCAGTTTAAAGAGACTCAACTTTCCATTAAAATGGTAAACATTGCACATCACCAGTGACTACAACCATGTATCTTATCTTACCTCATGAAGTTAAATGCACAACTAGCATATTAAGATGCACAATAAACATGAGAGAACCACGAAGTTCATAAAAAAAAATTTCCAAGTACTTTAAAATCTTAAAAATACTATTAATATAGTGTCAATCAAGAAATATACCAAACATATAAGGTTCATGCAATTCATACTTTATTCAAAACTGTATTCATGATAAAACTTACTAAGAATTCATTAGTGTCAATGTTCAGTAAAAATAAAAGGACAAGGTAGAAAGTATCTACCACTTAGTACTCCATTACCATTTCCGAATAAGGGTAAACCCAATTAGGAGAAACTTAACTTTAATCTTAAGCGGATCTTAACTTATAACCCTTCATTTTCTTCACTTAAAAGTGATTACCACTGTAGAAGGGACTACAAGAAGTTAACATAGGAACACCAAGGTATTCTATACCTTGTAGTTTTAGGCTAATTATCCCCCAACTATGAAGTTAGGTCATACTATTTAACCACATAAGTTCTTCAAAAATACAATAGACACCAAGGTCATGCAACATTAGGGGAAACAATAAGGACATTTAGCCATAAAGATTCTTTGTTTTCTTTCAACATTAAATTAAGGTAACTTATAGGTCAATAACACCCACATAATAAACCTAGAAAAATAAGAATACTATCCTCAATTCTAGGGGAAACATCAATTTCACAACATCAATGGACTTACAACACAATCAGAAGTTAAAAGCAAATCTACAATTCATCATGCCATAAGACTCTCATTCTTCATTCCAATTAGAAAATCTCTTTTTTATATTAATTATAATACTCTTATGCATCAATTCTATACACATTTAAACAACTTCTAATCAAGGAACAATTTTGTCGATATTCCAATAATCTTACAGTAAGTTGCCTAGCATTACAGTGAACGTGCTTTAAAATAATAAAAATGCAACATTTAGGAATTTTATGGGAATAACATGACAATATGAGATACCAAACTTTACCAAGACAAACATACAATCATCACACCGATGACAAGTATATGCGAAGGACTCCAATCAACACTAGGCAACATATACAAAGGACCACATATTCAGTTTGGTAGCATGCTTCCTTAAGTAGTAACAAAGCATTACATGTTCAAATCATATTATTACGCTACGATCATGTAGAACCATATAGAAACTCATCATTCCAAAAGAAACTCATGTTAACCATAATAACTTCTGACATTCTTTAACTATATCACGACATACGTTTATCAATACAACATTCTATTTCCATATCACTTTCATATATAGTCATAATTGGCATCACATCATGAAAACATGCTAAAATTAACCTTCACACATACTCATTCACATAGAAAACCCAGATAGCATTTAAAATAACCTTTTCTCCCTCAATCATAGAGAAAAATATCATCCAAGAAATCACATCTAAAAGAATACCTGACAATAAAACATAAGAGAGAGATCTTATAAAGTTATGTTCTATGGCATGATATGAGAATGAGGAAGAAGGGAAACTCTATCGTACTATAGCATCTCATCCTATTTGATGTGTCGCGACTCACCACCAATGATATGACACTCTACTAGACGTGGCAATATGAGACTTCTTGGACCCTAATAAACTTTTAAAACATCATACTGTGATACAACATCCGTCAAATCCTTTGAGCACCCCCTATAAGTAAAATGACGTACTTGGCCTCTCGAAGGTCTTATACAAACCCATAGTTATCATTCATCGCATTACCATAGTAGCTTTAGCTAAAAATTTAAAATTCTTCATAGCACTTCATATGTTAGAAACTTCACTTCATATATACTCAAAATATCTTGTTACATACTCATACTCTTAGTCTCTTTGCCATCTTAGACTCAACAACATTACAGTACATTAGGGACATGTTCTTAAAACATAAGCATGAGTACACAACATTATAAAAATTTACAGTAAACATAACTAGGGAATCCTTAAAACTTAAGGACCCATTTCCTTAATGTTGGGAATCACATATTGTAACGACCTGTTTAGTCGTTTTGAGCAGCAGATTTTATTTCTGGAAAACTAGCTGAGACGACGGACCGTCATGGTCACGACAGACCGTCGCAGGGTCTCGTTTCAAAACACTTAGAAATTCTGAAATTGGGTACTGAAAATCGACTCTCTACTTCGTGACGGAATGGCAGGACGGACCGTCACAGACTCTTTGGTGGAAATTAAGTCTCTGAACCTTGCGACGACCTGCAGGACGAACCTTCGCAGGCACGACGGGTCATCACAGGTTGCGTAATCCCAGTCTGGGTCGGATTTCTTTACACGTTTTAAGGGACGTTTTGGACTATTCCTACTTTAATTATAAAGTTAGAGGGTTAAGGTTAATAAGTCTAATTACTTGGGGGTTAAAAGAGGTAACCTTAAGTTAATTAGTGGGTTATTATTGCCATCTTTCATTCTTAAATATATACTAATTAGGGTAAAAGAAAGATGGTTTGAATAAGAAAAATAGAAAGAAAAAGATAAAGAGGGAGAATCGAACGAGAAGAGGAAAACAAAAGGCTTTGGGGAA
The DNA here is from genome assembly GCA_027789145.1 of Solanum arcanum. Lineage (NCBI taxonomy): Eukaryota > Viridiplantae > Streptophyta > Magnoliopsida > Solanales > Solanaceae > Solanum > Solanum arcanum. Next base: position 29,508,020 of record CM050943.1, read on the forward strand.
TTCTTGCTTGATCACTAGTCTTCGGTGGAGGTAGATTATGGTTTCCTTTACGATATTCGTAGTAAAACTCCTAATAGCGAATGATATGTATTGATAATATTGTAAACTCTACTATGTGCTTGATTTGTATGCTTGCATGAACATGATTATAAATTGTGATAATATTCAGCATGATGAAGCTATTGAATCCCAAATCTTGATAAAAACCTAATATCTTGTTAATGATGAGGCCTTGGTATAAAAGAAGGAGTGATGAACTAAATTAATGAGATTGATGATGCCTTGGTAAGAAAGAAGGCTTGATGAATTGATAGAAGGAGATTAGGGGATCGGAGTGTCACGTTCCGACACATAGAATTAAGTGATCGGGTGTCACGAACCGACACGTAGATTTAGGGGATCGGGTGTCACGAACCGACACGTACATTTAGGGGATCGGGTGTCACAAACCGGCACGTAGATTTAGGGGATCGGAGTGTCACATTCCAACACATAGTAGTAGGGGATCGGAGTGTCACGTACCGACACAAGAGGATTAAAGAATATGAGGGAACGGAGTGTCACGTACCGACACAAGAGAAATAAAGATAATGAATCCTGAAAGATGTTAATATACTCAATCTAATGAACATAATTCCCAAATGAGTATGGCGTTGAGGCTTGAGTCCTCATGTGTGAACTTTACTGTAATTGTTAATGATATAGTACTTGCTGTTGCTACATGTTGAGTATCATAGTTGATTTTATGATATTACTTGGTATATATTGTTTTCTATTTTGAGTTGCCGATGATACCTTCTCAGTACCCGTGTTTTGTACTGACCCCTACTTTTATGTTTTCTTTTGGTTACTTGTGGAGTGCAGCAAACGTGCCGTCGTCTTCGAATCAACAGTAATTCAAGCCAGTCTTCACTACATCGGAGCTTTGACTGGATTTTCTTCTTCAAGTCTTGATGCCTTGAGCTTTCGGTATGGACTAGCTTTTTATGTATTTTAGCTTCTTAGACATTTTAGTTTAGAAATTTGAGGATAGATTTTCTTGTGATGATGACTTCCAGATTTTGGGAAATAATAGTTATTGAATTGGTTTTTATTGATGAGTTAAGTCTTCCACATTATTTACTGTTGGTATTATATTGAAATATTAGAGTTTAGATTGGTTGGTTCGCTCACATAGGAGGGTAAGTGTGGGTGCCAGTCGCGGCCCGGTTTCTGGTCGTGACAAACTTGGTATCAGAGCATTAGGTTCGTTGGTCTCATCACACAAGAATGAGTCTAGTAGAGTCTTAAGGAACGGTAGGGGGACGCCTTTACTTCTCTTTGAGAGGCTACAAGACTTCAGGAAAATTCCATTCTTTCTTTCTTTCTTTTGTGCTACTACTTGAATCCAATTGGTATCTAGGTGATACAAATTGGTATCTGACCATGTTCACTCTATTTTCGCAGATGGTTAGAACTAGAGCAACGACTGCGCCAACACCAACACCGGAAAGACAAGAAACGTCTGAGCCAGCCACTGGGGCTGTGGCTCGAGGAAGAGCAGCGGAAAGAGGCCGTGCTAGAGGTCATGGGAGGACGTCCTCTAGAGGAAGAGGACGAGCACCTAGTCCATCTGATGCTAGGGCGGTGACTCCTCCACCGACTGAGGAAGTAGTAAGAGAGGGTAAGGAAGGGGATAATGAACAAGTGAAAAATGAGGAATTTCCACCCCTACCTACCCCAGAGATGATCAATTAGGTTCTTACTTATCTTAGCGGGTTATCTGATCAGGGTCAGGCACCTCCAGTGTTTTCTGCACCAACACCTCCGGTTTTAGAGGTACGATAGGCCGCTGTTGGGGCTCCCCGCATGGACGCCACATTGGAGATAGGCACGTTTCCTCGTCTGACTACGGGGCCTATAATGACAAATGATCAGCATGAACTTTTCAGTAAGTTCTTGAAATTGAAACCCCCAGTCTTCAAGGGTGCTGAATCTGAGGATGCCTACGATTTTCTGGTTGACTGTCATGAGCTACTACACAAGATGGGTACATTAGAACGGTTTGGTGTGGAGTTTGTAACTTATCAGTTTCAAGGGAACGCCAAAATGTGGTGGCGGTCACATGTTGAGTGTCAACCAACAGAGGCACCACCTATGACTTGGGAATCATTCTCTAGCTTGTTTATGGAGAAGTATATCCCTCGGACTTTGAGGGATAGGAAAAGAGATGAATTCTTGAGCCTAGAGCAAGGTAGGATGTCGGTGACTACATATGAGGCTATGTTTCACGCACTATCCAGATATGCCACGCAGCTTTGCTTCAGTCCACAAGAGCGGATTCGCCGATTTGTGAAGGGGTTGAGGTCAGAATTGTGGATTTCAGCCTTACAGGTAGCGGCTATGGCAAAATCCTTTCAAGAAGTGGTAGACTTCCTGATAGAGGTGGAAGGAGTAAAACCAGATGATTTCACCATGGCATCGACATCAAAAAGGTTTCGAAAGGGAGGTGAGTTTAATGGTTCTTACTCTAGAAGACAGGGTTCCGGAGGTTACTTAGTTCGACCAATTCAGTCTTCACTACAGACTGTAGTTGGGGGTCCACCTCAGACCGGTCAACACTTCTCTGAGAGACCTATGCTTGAATCTAGAGAGTGTTATGGATGTAGAGAGACTGGACATATTCGGAGGAATTGTCCAAAACAGATTTATAGACCCCCAATAGCTAGAGGTAGAGGTGGTCATGGTAGAGGCCGTTATTCTGGAGAACGTGGTGGTCGAGGTAATGGTGGTCACCAAAACGGCCGGGGTGATGGGCAAAATGGATCCACTACATCACAACATGGTAGGGGCAACGGACAAACAAACGAATGGTCCCGTTGTTATGCTTTCCCTGGGAGATCGGAGGCGGAGACATCTGATGCTGTTATCACAGGTAATCTTCTGGTTTGTGATTGCATAGCTTCTGTATTGTTTGATCCTTGATCCACATTTTCTTATGTATCTTCCTCATTTGCTAATGGTCTAAATTTATGTTGTGAATTACTTGATATGCCTATTCGTGTTTCTACTCCGGTGGGTGAGTCTGTGGTAGTTAAAAAGGTATATAGGTCTTGATTGGTGAACTTTGTGGGGAGCAACACTTATGTAGATTTGGTTATCTTAGAAATGGTTGACTTTGATGTAATTCTGCGTATGACTTGGCTTTCTCCGCAATTTACGATCTTCGATTGTAATGCTAAAACGGTGACGTTAGCCAAGCCTGGGACAGATCCGTTAGTGTGGGAGGGTGACTACACTTCCAATCAGGTGCGTATCATCTCCTTTCTTCGTGCTAAGAAATGGTTAGTAAAGGGTGCTTAGATTTCTTGGCCCATATCAAGGATGACACTACCCAAGTACCTTCGATGGAGTCAGTTTCGGTAGTCCGTGAGTTTTTGGATGTGTTCCCTGCAGATCTTCCTGGTATGCCACTGGATAGGGATATTGACTTCTGCATCGATCTTGAACCGGGCACTCGCCCCATTTCTATACCCCCTTATAGAATGGCTCCCGCTGAATTAAGAGAGTTAAAGGCTCAACTTCAAGAGTCGTTGAGCAAAGGCTTTATTAGACCAAGTGCATCTCCTTGGGGTGCTCCGGTTTTGTTTGTGAAGAAGAAGGATGGGAGTTTTCGGATGTGCATAGACTACCGGCAGTTGAACAAGGTAACTATTATGAACAAGTATCCTCTTCCTCGCATTGATGACTTGTTCGATCAACTACAAGGTGCTTGTGTCTTCTCTAAGATTGACTTGAGATCCGGTTATCATCAATTGAAAATACGGGCAATGGATGTGCAAAAGACAGCTTTTAGAACCAGGTATGGGCATTACGAATTTGTAGTGATGTCTTTTGGTCATACGAATGCCCCTGCTGCGTTCATGAGTTTGATGAACGGAATTTTTAAGCCATATTTGGATCTCTTTGTGATCGTATTTATTGATGATATACTGATATACTCTAAAAGTAAGGAGGAACATGAGGAGCATTTGAGAATGGTATTGTAAATGTTGAGGGAGAAAAAGCTTTATGCCAAGTTCTCTAAGTGTGAGTTTTGGCTAGATGCAGTGTCCTTCTTGGGGCACGTGGTTTCTAAGGATGGAGTGATGGTGGATCCTTCTAAGATTGAGACAGCGAAGAATTGGGTAAGACCTACTAATGTGTCAGAAATAAGGAGCTTTGTTGGGTTAGCTAGCTACTACCGCCGATTTGTCAAGGGATTCTCTTCTATTGCTTCCCAACTGACAAACTTGACTAAGAAAAATGTTCCATTTGTATGGTCGGATGAGTGTGAGGAAAGCTTTCAGAAGCTCAAGACTGCGACTCATCGCACCGATTCTCACGTTGCCAGTGGAAGGTAAGAATTTCATTGTCTATTGTGATGCATCCTATTCGGGTTTGGGTGCAGTGCTAATGCAAGTGAAGAATGTGATTGCTTATGCTTCAAGACAATTAAAAGTGCATGAACGTAACTATCCAAGTCATGATTTGGAATTGGCCGCGGTAGTGTTTGCATTAAAGCAATGGAGACACTATTTATATGGGGTTAAGTGTGAGGTCTATATGGATCATCGTAGCCTACAGTATGTCTTTACTCAGAAAGATTTGAACTTGAGACAGAGGAGATGGATGGAACTACTGATGGACTACGACATCACTATTTTGTATCATCCGGGGAAGGCGAATGTTGTAGCGGATGCTTTAAGTTGAAAGGCGGGAAGCATGGGAAGTCTAGCTCACTTGCAAGCTTCTAGACGCCCATTGGCTAGAGAAGTTCAGATTCTGCCTAATGAACTTATGAGATTAGAAGTAAATGAGAAGGGAGGATTTTTAGCTTGTGTGGAGGCAAGATCTTCCTTCCTTCACAAGATTAATGGAAAGCAGTTTAATGATGAGAAATTGATCCGGATTCGAGACAAAGTGTTGCAAGGACAGGCTAAAGAAGCAACAATCGATGAGGATGGTGTACTGAGGATTAAGGGAAGGGTATGTGTACCCCGCGTCGATGATTTTATCAACATTATTCTGACAGAGGCTCATAGTTCAAGGTATTCTATACATCCCGGTTCAACCAAGATGTATCGTGACCTAAAGCAAAACTTTTGGTGGAGTAGAATGAAGCGTGATATTGTTGACTTTATTGCCAAATTTCCACACAGTCAACAAGTAAAGTATGAACACCAAAGGCCCGGAGGAACACTTCAGAGAATGCCCATTCCGGAATGGAAATGGGAAAGAATCGCAATGGACTTCGTGGTTGGTCTTCCAAAGACAATGGGAAAGTACGACTCTATTTGGGTGATTGTTCATAGGTTAACTAAGTCTGCTCATTTGATACCGGTTAAGTTGACTTACAATGCCGAGAAGTTAGCCCAGATCTATATCTCAGAAATCGTTCGATTGCATGGGGTTCCACTATCCATCATATAAGATAGAGGTACGCAGTTTACTTCTAAGTTTTGGAAAACATTGCATGCGGAATTGGGTACTAGGTTGGACCTTAGTACCGCGTTCCATCCTCAGACCGATGGTCAGTCTGAGCGAACGATTCAAGTGTGGGAGGATATGCTTCGTGCGTGTGTGATAGAATTTGGTGGCCATTGGGATAACTTCTTACCCTTAGATGAGTTTTCATACAATAATAGCTATAACTCAAGCATTGATATGGTTCCATTTGAAGCATTGTATGGTAGGAGATGTAGGTACCCCATTGGTTGGTTTGATGCATTCGAGGTTAGACCTTAGGGTACTGATCTTTTGAGGGATTTGATAGAGAAAGTGAAATCTATTCAAGAAAAGCTTCTAGCGGCGCAAAGTAGGCAAAAAGAATATGCAGATCGAAAGGTTAGAGACTTAGAGTTCATGGAGGGTGAACAAGTCTTGTTGAAAGTTTCGCCAATGAAAGGGGTGATGCAGTTTGGTAAAAGAGGCAAGCTAAGCCCAAGGTACATTGGTCCCTTTGAAGTACTTAAGCGAGTAGGGGAGGTGGCTTATGAGTTAGCCTTGCCTCCAGGGCTGTCCGGAGTACATCCGGTATTCCATGTGTCGATGTTGAAAAGATACCATGGGGATGGAAACTACATTATCCGTTGGGATTCAGTTTTGCTTGATGAGAATTTGTATTATGAGGAGGAGCCTGTTGCTATTTTAGATAGAGAAGTTCGCAAGTTGAGGTCAAGGGAGATTGCATCCATCAAGGTGCAATGGAAGAATCGACCGATTGAAGAAGCCACTTGGGAGAAGGAGGCAGATATGCAAGAAAGATACCCACATCTGTTTAAAGATTCAGGTACTCCTTCTCGCCCTTGTTTTTCTTCTTGTGATCGTTCGAGGACGAACGATGGGTAAATTGGTATCTATTGTAACGACCTGTTTAGTCGTTTTGAGCAGCAGATTTTATTTCTGGAAAACTGGCTAAAACGACGGACCCCACGATGGACCGTCGCAGGGTCTCGTTTCAAAACACTTAGAAATTTTGAAATTGGGTACTGAAAAATCGACTCTCTGAACTTCGTGACGGAATGGCGTGACGGACCGTCACAGGCGTGACGGACCGTCACAGACTCTTTGGTGGAAATTGAGTCTCTGAACCTTGCGACGACCTGCAGGACGGACCGTCGCAGGCACGACGGGCCGTCATAGGTTGCGTAATCCCAGTCTTGGTTGGATTTCTTTACACGTTTTAAGGGACGTTTTGGACTATTCCTACTTTAATTATAAAGTTAGAGGGTTAATGTTAATAAGTCTAATTACTAAGGGGTTAAAAGAGGTAACCTTAAGTTAATTAGTGGGTTATTATTGCCATCTTTCATTCTTAATTATATACTAATTAGGGTAAAAGAAAGAGGGTTTGAATATGAAAAATAGAAAGAACAAAGAGAAAGAGGGAGAATCGAACGAGAAGAGGAAAACACAAGGCTTTGGGAAATTCTTGCTTGATCACTAGTCTTCGGTGGAGGTACATTATGGTTTCCTTTACGATATTCGTAGTAAAACTCTTAATAGCGAATGATATGTATTGATAATATTGTAAACCCTGCTATGTGCTTAATTTGTATGCTTGCATGAACGTGATTATTAATTGTGATTATATTAAGCATGATGAAGCTATTGAATCCCAAATCTTGATAAAAACCTAATCTCTTGTTAATGATGAGGCCTTGGTATAAAAGAAGGAGTGATGAACTAAAGTAATGAGATTGATGATGCCTTGGTAAGAAAGAAGGCTTGATGAATTGATAGAAGGAGATTAGGGGATCGGAGTGTCACGTTCTGACACATAGAATTAAGGGATCGGGTGTCACGAACCGACACGTAGATTTAGGGGATCGGGTGTCACGAACCGACACGTAGATTTAGGGGATCGGGTGTCACAAACCGGCACGTAGATTTAGGGGATCGGAGTGTCACATTCCAACACATAGTAGTAGGGAATCGGAGTGTCACGTACCGACACAAGAGATTTAAAGAATATAAGGGAACGGAGTGTCACGTACCGACACAAGAGAAATAAAGATAATGAATCCTGAAAGATGTTAATATACTCAATCTAATGAACATAATTCCCAAATGAGTATGGTGTTGAGGCTTGAGTCCTCATGTGTGAACTTGACTGTAATTGTTAATGATATAGTACTTGCTGTTGCTACATATTGAGTATCATAGTTGATTTTATGATATTACTTGGTATATATTGTTTTCTATTTTGAGTTGCCGATGATACCTTCTCAGTACCCGTGTTTTGTACTGACCCCTACTTTTATGTTTTCTTTTGGTTACTTGTGGAGTGCAGCAAACGTGCCGTCGTCTTCGACTCAACTGTAATTCAAGCCAGTCTTAATTACATCGGAAATTCAGGTTGAGCTAATGCTTCTAGCTTTGACTGGATTTTCTTCTTCAAGTCTTGATGCCTTGAGCTTTCGGCATGGACTAGCTTTTTATGTATTTTAGCTTCTTAGACATTTTAGTTTAAAAATTTGAGGATAGATGTTCTTGTGATGATGACTTCCAGATTTTGGGAAATAATAGTTATTGAATTGGTTTTTATTGATGAGTTAAGTCTTCCGCATTATTTGCTGTTGGTATTATATTGAAATGTTAGAGTTTAGATTGGTTGGTTCGCTCACATAGGAGGGTAAGTGTGGGTGCCAGTCGCGGCCCGGTTTTGGTTCGTGACACATATCCAGCTCCTCAACGGAATATAAATCCTTGAAGCATCCATAACCTAAACATAGTGTAGAATTAAGAGAAGAATAGGATTAGTAAAAGAATGAACTAAGTATAGAATCCTTGCAAAGACATGCATTTAAAAGGGACATCTTTTTGAAATCATACATCATGAGTTTTTGAGTAAATATTTATAAAACCTTTGTAAAATAGCTTTAATATCATTCACAAACTTCATATACACATACTCAAAGGCCAAATATCATAGAAAAATACATATAGAATTTAAGTCTTTTTTGAGATCACTTTACAGTGAACTATATCCTTTTTTCCAGTGAGCATTCTTTCATGGTTCAATAAATCATTTTCTTTTAACTAATCAACCTCCTAAGTAATACTTTTGTGATACTTTGTGCAATGAATCACCTTAAAGTCACAAATATAGAAAACATACAACCTACATAAGACAAAACATATCCTCATATAAGCATAATATATAAAAGACACATTTAAGTTAAATCTTCACTCGCTTTATAGTATACTACTCAATTTACACACATATTTACTTTTTTTCATAGACATCATTACTTGTTCATGACCCCAATCTTAGTCTACTAGTGCAATGCACTTATGAAGCCCAATAACCCCACACATACTTAGTAAATTCATCATGAGACCACAAACCTTAACATTCAACTCATACATCAACATATTAAGTGAGGACAACTACGTTCAAGTCAACAACCTTCATCATATATTCATTGACACCAACATTAAGAATATACACCAATACAACATTAAATAGGCTTATACTATGCATTTCATCGCATAAAGTAGACCAATACAAAAAATTCATGCATAAGGTACATCTACATAAGCACATACATTTAAAAAACCTTCGTAAGACTTTCCTCAAGAGTCACTTGTGCAATGCATAGTTTAATTCCCATACCCCCAACCTACACTAAGAAACTACCCTTAAGTTATCCTAGTTAGGTTCCATCCTCCATTGTCCATTTAGAGAAACTATAGTCTTAACAGATACTAAGACCATGGGCGCTAAACATGGAATTTGATGTAATAGAGTCTTACACTAATAGAGGGTGTTTTTACCTAGCCAAGGTACAACATTAACACATGACAGAATTTTAGTGGATATCACATTGCTAGAACTATATGAGAAGCGTAGAAATGGAACTTGGAGGTACATGTGAAAACCTTTTAATGGAAAGATGGGGCATTATTTTCTTTAACTTATGGATAACCTTTTTATGCCTATAGAGGCATTCTGGTTATCCACCTCCTGAGACTTGTGGTAGATCTTCTTTCCATAATTGATAAAGGACATTCACTCATACATAAGTTCAATCGGTGCTAATTTAAGTTCCCTTTTATTGAAAACACCTTTATTATAATTACTTTATAAAACATAGGCTTAGGAGAGTCATCCCCTCATATCCTTATCTCATAGGTCATAGATGAATGTTAATCACCTAAATTATGTGAGAAACCCTTTCACATGGATATATCATATATCATTAGCACTATATAATTTTGGATACAGTTGAGCACACCTATCAAGGCTCCTCTATTGAATATATCATCTTCAAGTGTGTGTGTATACATATATGAGAGTACTCCTTTCACATAATAGATTAAGGTCACACATGTTCATACATTCATATTCATACACATAGAAACAAAAATTAGAAACTATCCTATCAAGGCACACATGTCAAATGCATAAGCAAGGTCCCTACCCTTGCCCATACTAGTACACTTATCAAGTAATCCTAGTTAAAGAAAAACATATCACACTTTCATACACATCATATTAATATGCATAGTAGTAGGCATTACCTTATATGAAAACTACCTTTCATTTAGTCACAATCATCTATACTACTTGTAAGTGTGCATGTAAAGTGAGGATATGTGTAAATTGGTCAATATGATCACATAATTTCTACCAACAACATATTGAGTCATCCACCTTCTTAGAAAAACAATACATTATTAAGCATAGACCACACAACACATCTTATCATAGGAGATAATGTAACTTAACATTACACATTAAGACTACTAACATTAGTTATTCACGCTTTCACATAGAGGTACATGGGTAGGGGTCATCAATCTTTAATACTTTATCAATGGAAACACCTACAGATGATTTTAACATAGCCATTTACATGATCATAACAATAGTAACATAAACTAGATTCATAACTAAAGAATAAGACTAGGCATAAGTTACATATAAGATTATCATCATACACACTCATTCATATATTCATAAAAATAGCCTTTAAGATCATGGTAAATACATATATAGTGACAATAAATAAAATACAACCACCATAAGTGGATCATACTACACAATTCCATACAAGGTTTCATCAACATTACTACAAAGAAGTACAAAAGTAGAATAGTAGAGCAATTCTTACCAAGTCTTTAGACTTGGTCATCATTGACCATTTCTATTCTTTCATCAACAATTTGAATATAAGGAAGTATCTAAATTACCATAATCATAAAAGAAACAATGTACAAGTCTATACAAGATCGTACTATAACATAATACAATACATTATATATATATATATATACTAGAAAGTATAAGGACATAGATGTTTAACCCAATTCGCTTGAATTGTTAATCAATAATACTTTATCAACAATACACATATACGTAAGTATTTAAAGATATCATTACTTAAAATAAAACATGGTTCATCTACCATAACATTAAGGTCATATCATATACATTACAACATTCACTTTATTGTCTAGAAGAATCTAAATCAATCTTTATCAATTCAATGGTTATATATTCATGTTTGATAAATTATACCTAATTATCATCACATTGTACATAAGGCATTATGTAGGGACAATTAAACATGACCAAGTCACATGACAACCAACCTAGCGTCAAGATCACAAGTTACCACTTGATACACTAGAAGAACATAGATCAACTCATATTAATATTTATACAAATTGATAATACAAGATTTATTATTAAAATATATTCATAATATTAACCTCAAGAAGTAGCTAAAAGACTCTCAACATATTCGAATTCCACTTTTATACAATTAAGGGCCAATGTTAGAATGATCAGATAGATATAAGACTAAGCATATTCAAATGTTCCTACTTTGATCCTCATGTATCCTTCATCATACATTAATCATTAATTCATTCAAATAGAAGTAGATATAAACAATTCAGTGTAAGAAAATTATAATTCAACCATTAACAAACCATGATCATAACGCCCATACAACTGCCAAATCAATTTTGGGAAGGGACATGGGTTCATAATTCAATTGGACTTAAATCACTTTAAAACAAATACATTATCATAAATTTATCATAATTGAGCCATAAAAAATGTTTTTAGAAAGAACCCATGGCTAGATATAAGAAAAAGAGATTCGATCATGAAACTTCTTTGAAAAACATAGAGGTTAACTCTCCAAGTGAAAGTTTACATAGAAATGAAGGATTAAAATAACTTTTTCTAGTTGAAAAACTCTAAAAAATGATGATTAATCCATGGAAATCCAAGTCCAATCTGTTCTTGAACTTCACCAAGAATGGTGGTTTCTAGGGAGTATTGGTTTTGGAGGGAAAGTCTATTTTGTGTGTATTGGATTCAAAAAGGGTTGATCACATTTTTTATCACTTATATACACCCAAAAATTAATAAATAAATCGACTAGAGTTAGGCTAGTATGTGGTGTGAATTTCCCATTCACACCTTTAATGAAACAGTGCGCAGGAATAGGTACCTGGATACTTTGACGAACAACCATCGACGGCCAATAGGTCCATCGACGGGCCGTCTGTGGCTTCAGTCGATTAAACCTTTGCCAGTTCATGGGTTGAGCCTTGCCCAGGATATGTTTCCATTAACGAGAACTCACCAGCGTTTGTTGGTAAACAACCTGAGTATCATTTGGTCAGTAGATTGACAACGCCAATGAGTGTCTCAACAGCCCTTGGGTCCTTCTTGTGGGCCCTTTTGTAGGTCCCTTGAGAAGTCGTACCCTGACGTTTCCAGTGTAAATATGAAAACTGACAAGTCAAGGAACATCCATGCATGTTTCACCCAAAATTAACACATAAAACACATCCAAATAGGCTAGGACCTATCAAGACATACTTGAACGTCTCAAGTGCTAACTTTCGAATGCCTTAGACGTTCTTGAATGTTTGACCTTCAAACATCATGAAACTCAATATACTACCTATAAACATCATTATAAATCATTTTTATTCTTGATAATCTAATAAAATACAAATATAAGCAAGTATAGACACATGAGACACATTGGTGAGTGGTCGTCGAACGTCTTGGTCGTCACTTAACGTTTGACATCCAAATAACGTCAAACCTTACACACTACCTGAATACCATATATAAAAATGTCAAAACCTTAGACCCTAATGAAAAACATTTTAGGCTCTAGACACCCTAACTTATTTTTGGGGTTTTACACTAGTAAAGTAATCCAAAAAAGGGTTGGGGTCGTATAAAAGGTAGTGGTAGTGAAAGTTTTAGCTACTTAGAGTTTTGTTCTAAATAGTGATAATTTAAAAAATATTCGATTTAAACAAAAATTTAACTCAATTTGTGACACAAAAGTGTCAAATATCAAGAAGTGGTTTTGTCACAAGTAGTAAAATTATTAAAACAAAGGAGAAAACAAGTAAGAAATAGAGTTCTTGGGGTGTGAACAAGAAATATGTTGACACAAACTAATTTGTTCATGCTTTTGATAGGAAAATTTGCAAGACAATAGTGACTAGGCTAAGATCTAGGATAAAGTAAGTTCCCTCTCGGGAAACTTACACCAAATCAAATGGGTTTCTCTCGATCACCCACTCGTCTAAACTAACAAGCCTATGCCTTAATCTTAACCTAACCATTTGATAGAGGATGCTTTTATATGGTACTAGGGCTCACCCTCTCGGGTTGAACGTTATGTCGACCCAGTCCTTAGGCCATCAGTCTACTAGTATTTTTTCGGAACCACCTTTTTGGGCAAGATTAAAACTTGTGGGTGGTTTTGTATTTGCAACTACAAACCCATTAAATTAAATCGCAACCACTAGGTGAAATCACCATGAAAATTAATCTCATCGTCTGATAATGAAGACCCAACAATTATATCCACACGTATTTGGTAATTCACACCCCAAGAATTGGGTTTTTATCCATACATCAAGCAATAATCAAATATACTTAAATGCTAATGGAATAAAGTGGATAGAAGATATTAAACTTTGAAAGTAGCAAAGAAAGGTAAATTTTGAAGACCCACTTCCAAGATTGAAAGAAGAATTTCTTTATTCAAGGTTCCTAAAAAACCTCTCAAAATTTTAAGGAAAATTTAAGAAAAAAATTAGTAGCATAAAATATTAAGTGTGTATTGTTTCACTCTCTAAATTTCTATATCTAAATAATATAAGAGTACAATATTTATAAACTTTAGATTTAGTGTTGGTGGATCCATTCGGCGTCTTTAGTCGTGAATCGCCAATTTATTGGGCTGCTTGCCCTTTCTCTGGTTTGTCACGGTTCCTGCCTTGCCTTCACATCTAAGCATGTTATAACGTTGGGAAAAACTAGTCGTTGAAACTCAGACATCTTGTTTTCATCGCTTGTTGATCGACTTTCTTCAAGGCTCACTTGTTGTAACGTAAGTAAGAACTTTGCTATGTAGCTGATCGCCAAATGTGTTAGGTGATGCTCACTTTGAATATTCAACTCTTTTCTTTTGTTTTGCACCTAAGGATCTATTCTCCTAACAAATTCACCAATACCTATAAATTATATGTTTTTATCTGATATCGAGATAAAATACATAATCAAGAACACTATTTCAAATAATAAGTCCCTAGACTAGTCCAATTTGAATACTCGTCAACACCCACAACTTAAACATCTTCTAGTCATCTAGTGAAACTCAAGTTCAGCCGTTCAAATAGGATATCTCAAATAATTCTTCACTAGACTCAATCATGACTGTAAACAACAAGATAAAACTACTCATGCATAGCTGAATTGTATACTCAAAGATTCATGTTGTCACACATGATTACGAAAGATTCTTGAGGTTACAATATTTGCCACTAATGAAAGTTCAAGCTCAATCAAAGTATCTACATTCCCTCAAATAAAAAATAAATCCATTTCACACACTCATATTTATCAACATAGGATCAAGAATTTGATACAACCCTCACACTCATAAAGAGGAACACAATAATTTTTTTCACCCATAGTTTTGCCCTTGTTTTCTAATTAACCTTTTTTTTGGTTTACTCAAGATCACAAAGGTCTTTCTAAGGCTTGTAATGTGGTTAAGTGAAAAGGTATTGTCATTTAGGCTCAATGACTTTTCGACATTAGATGTGATTTCCTTAAGCTATCCCTTATCATCCTTTCTTAATGTTTAGTGAAGTTCTTATAGATTATCTTTTATTTTCATTCAAAGTTTTCTTTGAAACCAGATTTCTTTTCATTTCGTGCTTTTATTTATCGACCTTTGTTTTCTTTTTCTTTTTCTTTTTCATTTTCTTTTTCTTTTTGTTTTCTTTTCTCTTTCTTTTTTTTTTCATTTTTGTAGAGTTCTTTTGGCCTATGTTTGCTATTTTGCATTAAAAAATCTAGAAAGCATTGTAGCTTGGTAGTGGATAATGCAAGGATTAGGTTTCATCAAGATTTTTCCAGTGACGAGGTAAGTCTCAAAGGGTGTTCAAAACAGTTTCACACAATAACTAGTAGGCCACAAAAGAGATATATGTCAAAGTCGACTCTCACTCTTAAGAATTATGTATGATCATGTCAAGAGGATACAATATCAATTAGAATAACCTTGTAAATTCCATGTTTATTCATGTAAGGTTCAAATTAAGCTCATCACATAAGGCAGTGACACTTAAGTCAAACAAGACAACACACTCTCTATTGTGCAAATGTCATTTAAAAAGAATCAATTTGATATTTTTCTAATCACAATAAGATGCAAAGAGCTCACATAGTGCCTATGTAACTTCATTCATTATCCTTGTAGCCGCACATTCACGTTTGTTCTATTGAGTCACTTTTCAAGTAATCGATATTGATCGAAATGGAGACTTAAATTTTTAGAGGACCAACAACTTTTAATAAATAGGTCGCATAATTTTCAAAAGTAAATTTTTTTGGAAGGGTCAAAATTATTATGAAATTAGGACCCAAAAGAAGGCCATAAGGTCAAACATTTGTGAGAGCAATTTTTGAAATAAAACATAAACAAACAATCCAATCATATATCAAAACATATAAATATTCAACAGAATAAAAGAGGATGATTCGCTACACCATAAATAAATGTTTGTCCTCAATGTGTGTAGTAATATAAAAAAGAAACGAAAATAAAAGCCAAAA
Source organism: Solanum arcanum (assembly GCA_027789145.1). Classification (NCBI taxonomy): domain Eukaryota; kingdom Viridiplantae; phylum Streptophyta; class Magnoliopsida; order Solanales; family Solanaceae; genus Solanum; species Solanum arcanum. The sequence continues at coordinate 29,523,660 of CM050943.1, forward strand.
AAGGAGGAAGGTGACGGGAAATCCTGTGTATGCGGTCTCTCCTATTTTTGGGACATCAGAACACCTATAGTTGGGCATCAGTGCCCGGAACACTCACATCAGTAGGGGTAGTGTCTATTCCAATAGTAGTTGTGGTAGTTCATTCAACATATCATGTCTAAATTACAGGCTTTACTACTATACCTCCTATATCAGATCGGTTTCTAAAGATGTCGTGCTCTTTCTATGTTGTTATCAGCTCCTCATATGTTGTTTCAATTTCCTCATCAGTCTCAACATCTATATCTGCAAGTGCTGCCTTTTCATGTGCATCCTTTTCAGTTGAAGTTATTATCATGTCATTGAAGTTAACCAAATTCAGATTATCTACATTTTCCAGCATATTTGTAACATCATCTTGTAAAGCTAACATCTCAGATGGCCTATTCCTTCTATTTTCCTATATTGTAACCCTCGGGGATTAGGCATAGATTGGGCCTTGAACTGCGGAAGTGATGCATCTATTTCTCTCTCAATCATCTCTGGGATTGTCTTCTCCAATGTAGATGAACTTGTCCCAGCTAATTTGTCTAGACGCCCCATATTAAAGATCACCCTTTAGAATTATGATTGGCTCGCCGAGTGTGAAAGTGCCTGGATCCTTTGAAGAGGAAAAAGGAGTATAGGTACATGTGGTCCAAGAGGCCAGAATAATTCCATTTGTATCTACAGATAAAAGGTTTATATAAATCATTTGAGCAGTGTCAGCTGGGGCTGCTCCTCTACGCCTTGCTTCCTCACGGCTGTACTCAGCCTTAGTATGTTGATTGTCAGTGGAAGAAGACGCTATGTTTTCAGGTCCTATGTAGTGTACATAAGAACTTTAGTATGTTTGCATAGTTCTGTAATCAATTTAGGAAATGGAAGGGAAGTCTTTTTTTTTTGCTCTCATAGACATTTATTGTGATGTCACCAATCCAACATCAATACTCCTCATGTGGATGATACACCTACGACAAGCTACTTGGGAATGCCGAGGACAGAATGATTTTTGGATGGCATGATAGGAATACTAATAAATAAAATAAATCTAGCAGCAACGTTTAAGTCTGTATTTTCGATAGGAGCTCCAACACCAATCCATCTCTCAGTTTTTTTAAAAGTAAGAGGAACTAACCATTCCTTCAGGTCATCTGACGATGAGGCCTGGGAAAAACCCTCATAAGGTTGTTCAGAATGTAGTTCTCTTTCTATCACAATGTTGATATGTTCATTGTGGCTTTGTATTATTGTGCCTCTCACTGGTACATACCTTACTTGTATGAAGTCACTTGCCTGCTTATTATTTTTATGAACCAATGCTTATAGGTTGTGTAATATACTGTAACCTAGGAGGGGATGTATGGGCCTTGAGGCTTCTTGAACTGCTCAAAACCATGGAAGTGCACTATTTGCAATATTTCAGGGCTTTTCTTCTAGGACCTCCATAGATAAGAGCTTATCCTCAATGATAGTTCGCTTCCCATAACCCTTTAATCGGCTCAATAGTCGTGGTTGATGGGCTAGCACATGTACGCTGACCAATGGAGGTGTCTGTGCAGGTTCTGAAACTATCTCAAGAGGCATTGTTGTTGAGGCTACTCTGATCTGGGTTGCATCATCTGTCGAATCCCTGCTAGCTGAAGTCTGTGGTGTACTTCTTAGCCAATCTAGCCTTCAAATTAGGGTATGATCACCTTCTGACTATTTTTGCTTAGCTCCAATTTCTCTGACCGTCATATTAATAATGATATTTTTCTTTAACTTGTCCTTGCCTCTTTTTATATCCTCACCTCCTCTTCTCAGAGGATTTGGGCCTCCTTCATTGATTTGTATACGTGATGTTGGCTTGCATATTTTTTCTGGTGCATATCTTATCTTCAATAATCTCCTATTTTTCGTAATAGTAGTTGATATTGAATTCATTAAGGAATTATAGCATAGATGTTTGCCTCTCCACTCGGTGGATCGTCGTTCCACCTTGGCGAGCTAGTTTGGCTCGCCGAAAGAGTTTAGCGTCCGCTCTGGTCAACTTTATGGTTCAAAGTCCCACTTGGTATATTATAGATCATTTTTTTTGTGAAGGGGATACAGTCCGCCGAGTTATACAATGCGGGTGGGAAAAGAAACATGCCATAGTCAATAAAATACCATTGGCGAACCCCTAAGTCATTCGGCGACCTCGACCCACACCACTAATTAACAAAATGTTCATGCATATCAAATTTATCCTAAAAATTACCTTTACAATCATCACAACAACAATATAGGTATGACAATATTAAATATATGCAAAACTCATACGAACCATTACTCTGGAATACTCAGACTTCTTCCGGTCTTGCAATATTTTGACCATTTAACTACAATTACCCTCAAGAAAGTCATTACCCATTCTTTCCCGTAGTAATTTTTGTTTATTAGCACAATATTTTGTTACTTGGGCTTCGCCTAACCAAATCAGCAAACATACAAGACTCAAATTAAAATATTTACATTCAAAATAAGCATACTTAGGCACTCTATTTTTGAAGGCACATAAGGCTTTGGTGAAATGGTCTAGTGGACCGTTGTATTTTTATTTGTTTGTATTTTATACCCTTCTACTTATTCTTTTTTCATCTGGACCCCTGAACCCATCCAAAACACAACAATATAAACACAATTTTTGATATAGAATAATGCTCGTTCCACAAACACATACACATGGCAAAAAAAATAATGCACATATGAATATTAATATGAAAAGAAAATAAAAATATAAACAATAAATAAAATTTTTTTAAAAAGGTGTGGGGGGAGGGGGGGTGAGTGGACAGAGTCATCTTATTCAAATCCATCCCTGCCCCCCACACCTCAACCCAAATCGCTGCCCCTACCCCAACAAAATTTCTTATACCCATTAAACTTCTTTTCTTTTTAAATTGGTTTCACCCACCACTTTCCTTATTCTTCTTCTTAACAACCTACATATTGTCCCACCGCTTAATATTTTCTCAAAGTTTGTTCTTTTTGCTATAAATCAATTTTCTCATAATTCTTTTTGTTTTTTCATATTTATATTTTCAAAACAACAATTTTGTGTTTTTTTTTGTTATTGTGGTCATAAGGTATTGAAAATTGAAAAACTCCATTAATAAGCTTGATGAAGCTTCAAGAATAACAAAAGGGTTTTGTGAATTTTTGAATACCTAAAGAATTCACTGTGAAGACCAAAAAAATTAAAGCTACAAAGATGCAATAGCATAAACACAAAAGTAGATGAGAAAATTGAAGGAAAAAATAAAAGAGAAGAACTTTAGAGAGAAAAAAAAGTCAAGACAAAATGTCAAATTTGTCCAACAATGGTGGTGGGTGAACATAAAAAAGAAAAGATGGTCGTTAAAGGTAAAAATCTGACTTTTTAAGGTGCCTAATGCTCTAGCTTTATGGTATGACACGCTGCTTGTGGTGTCTTTCCACATAGGATGCCACATAAATAATTGTGTTTAAAATGATGTATTTTGATAAGTTTAAGGGTCTAGTTGACAAAAGGGTAAGGATAAAGGTCAAATATACAAACGGATACAAGTACAAGGGTCCATAAGACAATTTCGCCTTACGCTTTTTACAAGTTAAAGTAAGCATCTAAGAAGTTTATTTCTACCAAAACGGCTCAACAAAAATCAACCCAATTCGATATTTAAAAAAGAGTGCAAAATTATCAAAAGACCTTTGATGTTTGAACAAATAATCTTCGTAATTCTAGGCAGCAAAGTAATCCAACCCCACAACTATTAGTGAACTAAAAAACTAAGTAAAAACACATATCTAAGAAAATAATACCTTTAAACTAAGTAACAACACAAATTGAAGAAGATAATACCATTGGTGCAATTTTGGAGAGTTTGAAACGATGGAAAGTGAGAAATTGAGAAATTTTACCTTTCTCCCTTATATAATAGTTCAATTGTAGTCCATTTGGCGAAGTTAATTTATTTCGCCTAACAACTCGGTGATTTGCAGAGCAGTCTTTTATCCCGCCCTTTCTTCAAAATCATTAATTTATAGATGAAAGATTGATGGTTTGTATAGAGATCACCTCATAGATTGGCGATGCGCCACTCTGCTTTTTGAGATCACTGAGTTTTACATGCTTTACAATAGTCTTGCATTTTGACAAACAGTGGAATTTGGCTGGACTTTCTGACTTGTTTGGCATCTCGTGTAATGGAAATTTTTCTCGCCTATTTGAAATTTTCTAGACTTTTCTTATTTTGACATGCAACAATAACACACAATTATTCAGAAAATTAAATCCTAGTTTATGGCCTTGTGTTTCCTCCCAAGAAGCGCCTTATTTAACGTCATAGGCCGACGTAGATCCTGCCTCACTCTATTATGTTGGATTTAGGCCTAGTATTACTACGTAACCCTTATTTAACGTTTGGGTGGAGCTGAGGCATCAAAAACATCACAACTTATCTAATGTGATGAATTGATCTAGAGTGAGACTTGATTAGGTCATTTAGTGCAGCAATACTCTAATCTCATTTCTTCCAACACTCGACATTGATAGACGATATTTTGGAGTATGATTTGAAGCGTGTTCTCAACATGAATTTTCTCATTTTCTCTAGAGCTTCTCCTCGCGTAGGAAGATATGTACTTGTCTTTGTGATTGTTGTTGTTTTCCATCATAGATAATTTGGTGGTCAAGTAGTTTAGTTGAAATAGTAGTGAGGCTATTATGAAGTTACTCCTGACATCTTGATCTGCCTCAACTGCCTTTCCAACCACTCCATCTGTCATTCTTAGATGACCTGCACACACACAAATACAAAACACAAAAAAAAAATGTAAAAGTAAAATTAGTACAACTACACTATAAAGAACAAAGAACTACAAGTTACTATATTTTCGCGTGACACCACTCCCTGGAAGCGACACCATTTTGATGCTTCTATATCCGTATCTTTATATATTTCGTGATGTATGAAACTAACCTACAGAATGAGTGTCTGCAAATTTGTCATGACAGGAGTCTAGACCATAGATGAGACCGGCGTCGATTACCTCTCAGAGGTTGCAGACAAGCCTATATACGTCATTCTTACTTTATCTAGATTAATTTCAGCGGACAATTTGAAGCGTTTTTTCCTAACATGCTTACTAAACATTATATTACATGTATAATTGTTCACCATCAATCATCTAACATTAAGATCATCAAATGAAAGAAATAGTTCGTAGCTGCATTAAATGTGTACTTGACAAAAAATCACCAATATAAATTCTAAAATGAAATGGGAAATCAAAAACCAGTGGAACATGCTCCACTAGCTAATTCATATATCTAAGCTAGATAATAAAAGAAGACAAGATCGAAATCATGAGGGAGTATCAAGTCTAGATGAAAGCTCCACATCCGTATAGCTGCAACCTCGTACTGTAAAACATAGCGTCCACCTGTGCCTGCACCTACAAGTAGATATTTGTATGGAATTAGTACACACTTGTACTAAGTATATGTATCTTTAAGCACACAACAAGGACATACATGAAAAAGAATAACTAATTCTTAACAGCATGATTTATAGAAAGTCAAGTCAGTGGACTTACCAAATTTGGATAAAGAAAGTCAATGGACCTGCCAAATTTGGATTTTTGAAAGTAATGCCATGAGTGTAACATGTATCATCAAACATATCACTTTGCAAACAACACAAAACATATTTCACATAGCACATATCATAATTCATATAAGACATAACGTTGTTCATATCATTCACTCAGATGCCATGAGACCTTGGAATCATGGACTTGGCATTGGAACTTCCCAAAAATAAGGATCGATATATTGGACCTCAACTAGAGAGTCTGCTTTAGTCATTCATACGTAGTTTATTCCGTTTCAGCCATGGGCCAGTATACACTATCTATACCAAGGATTTAGTTTAATACTTCCATCGGGTTCGTTGTATAATGACAAAGAATGACCTAATGTGATAACTTGAATCTAACTCACCTCTTGATCATCCTAGCCTAACACCTTTGGTGCCATTAGTTTAATTATATGCATCATTTGAGGCTGGCCTCAATCATTTATTGGGAACTTTTACCTTAACCCATATATATCATGTGAGCATCATAAAATCCTGTGTCATGAAACCCCATATTGAAAAGAGGTGGAATCCCCAGCCAAAGTGACCCAAAACATGCTAGTGTATAATGGGAATTGAACCCCGTCAGATCCCTATATTGGCAGTATAGATTCAAAGAGTAGGAAATATCAGGAGACCCATACTCGGCATGACGGACAATCTCATCTCATGAGTGTTACCTGAACCTCCGCCCTTCCCCAAATAAGGCATCACAACTCATAGCTAGTCTATCAGTTCGCAGTATAAAGTTCAATTTCATTTAATTCATACGTCATGGAAGCTTGTTTCTAGTATGAGGAAATCATAGCTCAATTCCTCATCTCATGATTAGTATTAATTGTGTTAATCTCAATACTTTCATTTGAGTGTGTATAGAGACTAGTCTCTTCATTATGTTTACACTCTCATAGGTGAGTATGTTTTGGTATCATTTACTAAGGCTTATTTGAGATTGCTCTCATCTTTTACATTATCCTCATATCATGTTTTCACCACATTCATTAACATTAGCACATTTGCTTTTCATAATTACTCACCCCTTTTTACGTGAGTTTTTATTTCATCATATGCCAATGCATTTGGTCGTTTGGTGTGTTTCACACTCTTGCTTACCCTTCTATGGTTTTGTCATCTAATTGTTCATTTCATCATTTCATTGTTCATTTCATCATATGCCAACAGACTTGGCCATTTGGTGTGTTTAACACTTTTACTTATCTCTTGTAGGGTTTCATCAATTCATTTTTCATTTCATCATTTCATTGTGCATTTCATCATATGCCAATGCACTTGGCCATTTAGTGTATTTTATACTTGTACTTAACCTTTCTAGGATTTAATCTTTTCATTGCATACATCTTAGTTTTACACATTTTTAAACGTATGCTAGACTTATGGGTCTACAGATACAGGGAATAAGGCTTAATTCATAATTTTTTTAATTGATTTATATCTTCATAAGTTTATGTAGTAGATGACTTATGGACCTTGTGTGTATGCCATGATCTTAATTTAGATCTAAGTAGGTGGCATTATTTTTGAACATTTAATTCACGTATGACTTATGTATCAATATTGAAAGTTGGGCTAGGGAACCCATGTTCGAATCCCTTGGATAACAGTTACATTTTCCTTGATTTTTATTTTTAGTCCTCACGAAATAGGGACCCGATATAAATCCCCGACATAAAAATTTCTTTTTATTTACTTTTGTTTAGAAATTCTCTCCTTTGGCCGAGGGGTTGTAGGTTCGGACCCCCACAACCCCCTTTATTTTCCTATCGATTTTCCTTGCCCATTTCGCAATAACTAGGAGGTTTTGGGATAAAACCCCCACAACCTCTCTTTATTTTCTTCATTTCGTTTAGGACTTAGAGGTTGTGGGTTCGAACCGCCACAACCTACTTATTTTTATTTTCATTAAAAAGTTAACTACTTAAGCGTTGGCAGTGAGGTTGTGGGATAGAGCCCTTTTTAAATCTGATTTTCCTTTTTAAATCAGCCATTACTTATTAATTTATTAAATTAATTCACCACTAGCAGAAATCACATTAAATCATTGCTACCATTTAGGTTCGAACCCGGGTGGAGCAAGACTTAATTTCAAGGGATAAATTTAGTTCCTTTCTCCCCAAATTATCCCTACACCTTATTTATTAAATAATTAATTATAGATTTATTTTAATTTCGATACTACCCTTAGCCTAGAAAAAGACCATTTTATCCCTAGATCCTCCAAACCTATGATTTCCTCTTTTTAAGTCCTGTAAAGACTCCACAGTGTAAATCTTTGTATTCGAGAGCCCTACATGGTTGGACCCAACCTTTCCTAGCTCAATTAACTCCCTATGTCTGAAGGCTTGGATTTAGCAAGGGTTCCTAAGTATGGTTCTACGCACATCAACCCGTGTGAAATCTAGACTTATCATATGCATTCTTGACATATTAAGTATCACTAAGTATATCCATTTTGACGGTTGTTACCTTATCCCCCCTTTGGGAACATTCGTTCTCGAATGACATTACTCTTTACTACTAATAAGTAAGTCATCAATAGGATGTATGCATACTTAAGTAATTCAACACTCCTCATTGATGAATATCTGATTCACATATTAACATGATGGTGCACATCGTTGAAACCTACTGGTAGCTTCACATTAATAGATTAAGGAACTCTTTCCTAAACTAGTCTAATCAAAGAACACCATATAAGACAATATATAAGTCATACAAATCAGAAACAAAAATGATGAATCAAACATATTAACCTTATACTAGTGCATAAACAACATACACAGTCAAATATAGGAAACACTAATTAAGCTTACACACCCAAGTATTCATCGAAGGTGCCTTCCCCTGCACCCCTATGCTTGAGTACAAATAATGGTTTCCTCCTTGGAGCCTCTTCACTTGGATCATTAGTCTGAACTCTCTCCTTCCCTTGTTCTTGACTTCTTCTATTCGGACAATCCTTCACCATGTGACCCGGTTTTCCACAAAAGTAACAAGCGTTAGTACCCATCATAAACTCTCCTTCATGCAGTTTGCCATAATTCCTGCAAGGTGGCCTCTCCTAAGGTGTATCTACTCCATTGTTTATTTTAACTCTGGCTTAGAGTATCTATCATAGTGACCCATGGATTAACATGACTACCCCTGGTGGGAGAATCCCTTCATAAACCTAGGATTATCCCTGATTTTCAGTACTACTCTTCATAGAAAAATTCTCCTCACCATGCCTTAACCTATTCGATGATCTAGTATGATTCCTCATCCTGCTTTCTTCCACTTAATGGACATGGACCATAAGCCTTGAAAGGTCCATGTTGTCATGCAGTATCGATTCCCTACACTACTCCTCGAGATCCTCATCAATCCCTGTCAAGAATCTACTCATGTTGTCTCTACTGTTAGACGCAAGAGAATTTGCATACCTAGATAATTTCACAAACTTCAGGGAATATTCCCCGACTGTCATAGATCCTTGTATAATGTTTATAAGTTCTTCAACCTTTGTCTCCCTTATCTCCCTGGGGAAGAATTTCTCTAGGAAGGTTGTCTTAAACAGCTCCCACGTGATAGAACTCCGCCCAAAGCTAGGCTATCCTACAACATCTTACACAAGGTTTGTGCAACATCCTTGAGTTGATAGGAAGCCAACTGTGCTATCTCAGTACCCATGGCCCCATAGCCAAAAAAATCTTATGCACCGCATATACAAACTCCTGGGGATCCTCTAAAGTCTTAGACCCTGTTAAAATATGAGGATTCATCCTCGTGGAGTCTTGCAGCCTGTCAGCATGCTACGCACTGGTGGGTTCTCCTTCTCAACATTCTGCAGGTTGACCTAGGTACTCATGGTTTGGGCCTGCATAGTGATGGCCTGTGTCATCTTTTCCAGAGATGCCGGCACCTCCTCATAAGTCAACCCAGCTAATAAGCATTGCCACTCCTTCAGCAGGAGCCTCGGTGAAACATGATTGTCCTCGATAGTTGCTCCTCCATTCCTCTAACCAATGTTTCTCCTGGTATTCATTATCTTAAAACAACGAAATACTATGTAAGACACTCTCTTAACACAAAGAAATCTGACATTAGCAAAGGCATGATAAATTCAGATGAAGGGAGATTTTCCTACGCATCATGCAGTCTCTAATTAAGGATAGTGGTGTTCTTCACTACCATGACATACAAACTACTCAATGTGGTAGATGTGAACTTATTCTCCTCAGAATTTAACCTAGGCCTCTGATACCAACTTTGTCACGACTACAGTCTAGACACTAGACGAGACCAGTGTCGTTGACCTCTCAGAGGTAACAGACAAGCCTACATACCTCATTCTTACTTCATCTAGATTTATTTTTGGCGAATATTTGAAAATTTTTGTTTCGTAACATTCTTAATAAACATTCTATTACATGTATAATTGTTCACCATCAACCATCTAACATTAAGATCCTCAAATGAAAGAAATAGTTCGTAGTTGCATTAAATGTGTACTTGACACAATGACACCAATACAGAGTCTTAAATGAAATGGGAAATGAAACACTAGTGGAACATACTCCTCTAGATAAAGCCTACATCTATGATAGATAATAGGAGTAGAGATCCTCAAAAGCATGAGGGTCTACGAAGTACAGATGAAAGCTCCATGTCCGGATAGCTACAACGTTGTAATGTAAGATCAAACGTCCACATGTGCCTGCACCTAAAATTTTATATTTGTATGGAATTAGAACACACTTGTACTATGTATGTATATAGGCAAGCACACGCAAATGATATGCATGAGAAATAATAGCTCTTTCCTTATAACATGATTTATGGAAAGTCAAGTTAGTGGACTTGCAAAATTTGGATCAGTAAAATCAATGGACCTACGAAATTTGAACTTTGAAAGTCATGCTATAAGTGTAACATGCATCATCAAACTTATCATTTTGAAAATAGCACATAACATATTTCACATAATACATATCATAATTCATATATGAAATAATGTAGTTCATATAATTCATTTGTATGCCATGAGACCTTGGAATCATGGACTTGACATTATGACTTCCCAAATATGAGGGCTCAACATATTAGACCTCAACTAGGGAGTGTGCTTTTGCAAAGACACAGTCTTCTTCATTCATCCATACGTATTTCATATCATTTCATTCATGGGTTAGGGTAAACACCAGCTATACCTAGGATGTAGTTTTATACGTCTAGCGGGTTCGTTGTGCAATGAAATAGAATGACCTGATTTCATTACTTTAATATTACTCACCTCTTGATCATCCTATACTAACACCTTAGGTATCATTCGTTTCATTATAAGTAACATTTGAGGCTAGCCTTATTAATTCATTGGGAAACTTTAACTTTAACCCATATAGATCATGTGAGCATCAAGAAATTAAGTGTCATGAAACCCCAAAGAGGTGGAATCATCGGCCAAAGTGGCCCTAAACATGATAGCATACATGGGAATTGAACCCCGCCAGATCCCTATATCGGCAATATTGGTTTAAAGAGTAGGAGATATAAGGACACCCATACCCAACATGACAGACAGTCTCATCTCATTAGAGTTACGTAAACCTCCGCCCTTTCCAAAAGAAGGCATCACAATTCATAGCTAGTCTATCAGTTCTCAGTATAAATTTCCAATACATTAAACTCAAACATCATGGAAGATGGCTACTAGTATGAGGACATCATACATCAATAGATGATTTCTCATCTCATCATTAGTATTAAGTGTGTTAATCTCAATACTTTCATTTGAGTGTTCATGAAGACAAGTCTATTCATTGAATTTACACTCTCATAGGTGAGTACGTTTTGGTAACTTTCCTTAGGCTCATTTGAGATTTCTCTCATCTTTTACATTAGCCTCATTTCATGTTGTCACCATATTAATTAACACTACCACGTTTGCTCTTTATAATTACTCATCTTTGATTACGTGAATGTTGATTTCATCATATGCCAATGCACTTGGCCATTTTGTGTGTTTCACAATCTACTTACCCTTCTAGGGTTTCATCATTTCATTGCTCATTTCATCATTTCATTGTTCATTTCATCATATGCCAACACATTTGGCCATTTGGTGTGTTTCACACTCTTAACTTAAGCCTTATAGAATTTTATCATTTCATTGTCCATTTCATTATTTCATTGTTCATCATCATAAGTGAGTGCACTTGGCAATTTAGTGTATTTTTCAGTCGTACTAAACCCTTCTATGGTTTAATCTTATTATTTCATACATCTTAGGTTCACTTATTTTTAAGCATATGCTAGACTTATGGGTCTAAACATACACGCAATGAGGCTTCATTCGTAGTTCGTTTAAATTATTTATATCTTCCAAAGATTATGTAGTACAAGACTTATGCATCTTTTATGTATGCCAAGATCTCAATTTACATCGAAGTAGGTGGCATTATTCGAGAACATTTACTTCACGTATGACTTATGTATCAATACGGAAAGGTGGACAAGGGAACCCAAGTTCGAATCCTTTGGATAAGACATAAATTTTTTTATTAATTTAACTTCTAGTACTCATGATATTGGGACCCTAGATCGATCCCCAACATCAACAATTATTTTTAGTTACTTTTCTTTAGAAATTCTCTCCTTTGGCCGAGGGGTTGTCGGTTCGAACCCCCACAGCCTCCTTTATTCTCCTTACTATTTTTCTTTCCCATTTCGCATTAATCAGGAGGTTGTGGGATCAAACCCCAACAACCTCTCTTTATTTTTTATAATTCGGTTGGGACTTAGTGCTTAAGGGTTCGAACCCCCACAACCTCCTTGTTTTTATTTTCATTTGCATAAACATAATTAAATAAATTAATTAGCTAATTACAAAAACTCCCCTTATAAATTGATTAAAAATAGGAGAATATTTGACTTAACAAAATCTTTAATATTCTAAGGGTTTCGGCCTCACCATAAATTTCAAATTATTTAATAATTTGCTAATTAAATGAATTAAGTGACCTAGGCAAATTACGAAAGTACCACTATGTCATTAGGACCATAACCAACATATTTGGCCATCCTAGGTTAGGTACTAGGATGTTTCATTAGTTAGTTACCTGGCTAGTGTAACCCGGTTATGTTTTTTGATTTTGGGGACACTACATATTTTATTTCGGTTACTCCTAGGTTAGTTAGCTATTGATGTAAGTTAGTTACGACCTAGAGTTTGTTAGGAAGATAGGCCCCACTTGGCTTTACCCGTGCATCCTCCTGCCCCCTAACCTCCCTAACCGAATTCTGTTGGGCTTGGTTGCTTGTCGCTTTGCCGGATAGTAGATGTGCCTGCACATGTGTTGTTGCACATTTCTTGTTCGAGACCCTCACTATGTCCTTGGACAGTCCTTAATCTACATGATCATGATAGATGATCATGTATCATCGTACCTAGGTTTGACACTTGGACACCTCGTACCTAATGTGCTATGGATTCAATCTTTTAGCTTAGGGTCTTCATTGCAGGTACAATTAGTAAATATTCTTGGATTGGAGCAAGTGAACATCAAGATGTATTGTTAGTTACTTTTTAATACATAGAAATTTGCTAACACCCTTAAGTCAATATTTTCTAACATGCCAAATATTGCTCAATATTGATCATTGGGATGCCTATGTACCCTAATACATATTCATAAAACCTAATAGGCTCTTCACTACAAAAGTACATTTTCATGAATATTAAAAAATAGAAGGGCCTAAATGGACTAAACTACAAAACTTAAGTGAAAATGTCTATTTGGGTGCATACAAGCACACTTCCCAAGGCCCTCTTGGCATATGTGGTGCAGCGCGCCTGGCCCTCGTGATAGATGGGGTGCTCCAAGCTGGGCCCTTCCTAGGTGAAGCCTGACTAATTTTTCAACTCGTTATCTGAGCTTAAATCATTCTTATTGAATTTCTTTTTTCAATTCAACATAGATTTCATGTACCCACATCATAAATACAAATATCTAACCCACTAAATTACTGAAAAACACATAGATCATCAAAGAACTCCTAAATCACAAACGATGTTCAAGAACAAAAGCAATTAAAGAACATTCAATATCCAAGCTTTTTAGGATGAAATCATGCTAAATAGAAAATGCTTGGTAGGTGCGTGAACAAACCCAATGTTGAGATAGTGTCACATACATTGTTAGGTATAACCCCAAATAAATTCAAAATTATAAGTTCGACGATCATGGAAAATGTTGCCCTTTTTCTTCTTCTATTCGCTGCTTCTTTCTCCTTAGCCCTAGAGTGAAATCCGAACTTCTAAACATTACTAAGTTATTATTTGACCTATTCGAAACTCCTAAAAATGGATTAAAATGATAGGGGAGTATAAATAATAAAATATCCTTTCAAATCCCAGATTTGGAAATTCCATGATATGAGAATCCAAGTTCCAAAGGGCAAAACTCATTCATACGAAGTTCAAATTGTGCAAAATTGGTGGGTTGGAAAGATAGTAAAAAGATATTACCAAACATATGTGAAAATACATCTATATCATCCTGAGCTAGGACTTATGGCCATTTGAAGTCGACCAAAATGTCACTTTTAATTTACCAAAAATTTACAGATTTCCTTGTACTTTCAAAAAATAGTATTTCCCAATTTTTAAAACTCTATTATAGTTCTTTCTACTTGCAAGATGTTGCAATATCTCCCCCTTGGTAACATGCTACTCAAATGATGTTATCCTTACTAGACTAAGGTTGGTAACATAAAGTGAAAATACCCAACAAGCAAATGCAACAATAACATGCTTACTCAAAACTTAAAGGGTATTGATACGCTCAAACTTACTTCTCAAATGAGAAGTAAAGCGGTCGTGTCAAGTAAATAACCCAACTAGTGAGGTTGAGATCGTTCCCACGAGGAAAATAGTCTAGACTTAACCTCAACCTATTATTACTATCGTTTGGTCAATAACTTCCTTGGAAAGTAAAAATATAAAAAAAAGGGGTTCTATCTATAAATAAGTGAAAATAAATAACGAACTTGAAAGAGACACTTAACAGCTTTTAATGTTAGGTTTTAATCAATTAATCAAAGTAACTAGGGTTTACGTGTTCCCCACAGGTTCATAACTTGATAACTCTAATTATAACAATTCTTTCCTAGTATCTTGCATGCAAAGTGATAAGTTATGTATTTCTAAATCCTTGGTCCGGCATCTAGAAAATCTCACTCCGCACCTTGGTCCGGCTATGTGTGTTGTTATCCTAACCCTTATCCTTACCTCATATTAAGCATCGTATTCAATATTTGACTAAATTATTACCTCGTACCAATCAATACTAGCCTATTAGATAGTATACACTAAACCTATGTTAATAATTCTTTTCCTATTATCTACCTCCTTTGTCCGGCAAGTAGCATTAAGCCGAGTTCTAACGTCTGCCATCTGTTAAAAAGACTTCTAAACGAAAGAATTATTAATACATGCAAGACACTATTCTAGAATTGTTCTTTTAATTAGGGTTTATCTTATTATTTGCCTATGGTTCCCACAACCCTAGTTATGGAGTTTAGTTACTCATAGCCATAAACACAATATTCAAATATATTAAATAAGAATTCATGTACTTACTTCAATGAGAAAGATTAAAGTCCGAAAGTTTGCTTGATTAATCACCAAAAATCACTTGTAAAAATCTCCAAATCAAACACTAATACACAGAGTCTAATAATATTATGTCTAATCTAACAGAGTCTAACCTCAAAAATGAGGTTTTTCGAACTATTTTAAAAAAAATAAAAACCTTATTAAACAAGGATTCTAATTGCTGGAAATCTGCCAAAACGCGGCTGGGTCGACGGACCTCGCGACGGACCGTCGTGGTCACGACGGACGGTCATGGACTCCGTCGTCCCATACTTAGCAATTTCTTCTGCTGCTCTCTTCATTCCCCTCAACGGCAAGTATGACGGACCGTCATAGGCACAACGGTCTGTCGAGGGTCTTCGTTTCAAAACACTTCAACTCTTGGAATCTGGGTACTGGGATCACTTCTCTGAACTTCATGACAAACCTGCAGGACGGATCGTCATAGCCACGACGGACCATCACAAGATACGTAACCCCAAACTTGGTCAGACTTCCCCATCTTCCTTTAGCAGCTTCTCTATGCTGCCACCTATGGACCGTCACAAGCACGATAGACCGTCATCAGCTCCGTAGGTGGTCTCTTCTACATTTCTTCACTCAAAATCTCCGCATTCAACTTTGGACAGATTTCCTGCAAAACAAAGAGAAACTCATATAAAAACTAGCACAAAAAGACTTTCGGACACACTAAACTTAAGGAAAAAGTATTAATTATACCGTGAAACCACGGTATATCAGGTATCAAGGAGAAAATTAGTACCTTCTTCTGCATTTTCGCCATGTTCAAAGAGGTGTGTATATCCTTTTTTCATGTAATCTTCAGCTTCCTAAGTAGTTTCTTTAACAAATTTGTTCCCCTAATGGACATCGACAGATGTTACCTTTTTTTTCCCAATTTGTGAACTTGACGATCTAAAATCTTAATCAAAATCTCTTCATAGGAAAGTTATCGTTGATGTCGATATTTTCAGTTGGTATGATCTATGAAAAATCACTCATTGTTTTTTTCAACATGGAGATCGACAATACTGGATGAACCGCTGTTATCTTTTGTGGTAGCTCTAATTTAAAAAGCTACATTGTGCATCCTCTTGGATGTTCTATAAGATCCAGTATATCATGACTGAGCTTTACCTTCTTACCAAACCTCATAACACCCTTCACGGGTAAAATTTTAAATGTACCCAATCATCTACTTGGAACTCTAAATGCCTCCTTCTATCGTCATGGTAGGATTTTTGACGACTCTGTGCCATTTTAAATCTCTCTATAATTACCTTCACCTTATCCATAGCTTGGTGAACTACATAAATTTCTATCAACCCTGCTTCACTAACTTCACACCATCCAATAGGAGATTGGCATCTTCTCCCATAAAGACATTCAAAAAGAACCACTTAGATGCTACATTGGTAATTGTTGTCGTAAGAAAACTGAATGAGAAATATTTGATCATCCCTATTACCTTTGAGTTTTTTTAAGCAAGTCCTCGATATTTCCTCTAGAGTCTTAACAGTACGCTCTTCCTAAACATATGTTAGAGGATGAAGACAGTACCTAGGTTAAACTTTTGAACCCTCACCTTTATGAAAAGTGTGTAGTAAATTATACACCTCTATTTAAAACAATGGAGATTGGAACTCCATGAAGTCTTACTACCTCTTGTTTGTACAATTTATCATAACCCACTTTCGAATATGTCACGGCCCAAGAGTATAACCTAGATGATATAGCAATATCAAATCGTAACGTGATGTACTTGACCTCTCGAAGGTCTTGTACAACCCCTGTGACATCATTCATTGCATACATATATGGAAAGTAGTCTGAATTTAAAACATTCCACACAAAATAACAATTCTTCAAAATATATCTTTCAAAGAGAATCATAAGGAAATGTTAATCTCAAAGATTCCATCTTAGACACACGAATATCTTGGGACACGGACAATACATAAACATATAGCAATATCAAACTCTATTACAATACTTTTAAGAAAGAAAACTAAAAGCATTGATCTCCTCGAATATATTAAGGACATACCCCAACTTTCCTTGAATGAATGTTAATATCCAAGATTCTCTTCAAAGATTCCTCTTAAATACCACCTACATATTAGAGATACGACAAAATATATGGTCTTAGTACATTAGAATACACTATGTATGGTGACAAGCAATTATCATCATGCTAAATGGACATTTGTATAAAATATGCATTTTTTAGAAAACATCATAAGACAAGCAGAAGAGTCACTATAATAAAATAAAACATATAAAGTTACATTCCACAATATAGAAGCGAGATCACCACAAACATTACAAACATAAGACTCCCCTATCAAAGGTCCTCCCAAGTGTCATTTGAGTGATACATGAAGCGACCACCTATACAAACCCTTCAAACACAATTAAGAGATTCTCAAAGATTCCTAAGATAAGATTATTCCCATTTCATGAAATAAACACCTTACTAAGAATTATTCAAAGACTCACCTAAGTAAGAAATGAAAAGGCCGCCCATATACCCTCTTCAAGCCTAACTAAACAATCCTTAAAGCTATTCTAGGAAAGTAATTTTGCATTTACATGCATTTAAGTTAATTTACTATGTTCATTAAACCATTTAAGAGAAATTAAACAATTAAGGACTTTCTTATAATTGTCTTGGAGAAGACTTAGGGAAACTACACTGTAGCTTCTTCAAAGACTACTCGTGCAATGTCTAGATAGCGGCCCATTCAACCTCCTAAAATTTTTGCAACCTATCATACTAGAATTTATCCCCTACGAATAGAATAGGCATACAAGCTAGGCATGGAATCCGAAGTCAACCCTATTGTGATGGAGGGTGTTCTACTTTCCAAGGGTAGAAGTAGGACACATCCCATGTAGGCACATAGTTAAGGAATATCAAGTGTTTCTTTCTACTGTAGTCTTTTCTTAAGTATATTCACTCCTCAAGAATACTCTCTCTGTTCTATCCTTTTTTTTCATAGAGTAATTCAATCACAAGAGAATATGAAGAGGTACCATATAGAAGTCATAACTAGATCATATTACACCTTACCAAAGATAGTCAACTAGGGCTACCACACAATGGTGAACTAGGATAGCTTTGATGACTTTCCTAAGGATGATTTCATGTCGTTCAAATCAACCAACCCCTAAGTGTATAATTCAAAAAAGAGTTACATGACAATGACTTTCAACTTCAAGGATATCATAACCTTCTTCTAGTTTGAAGGTTCCACATAAATGACCCTCTTAACTATGTTCAAGGTCATATTTTAATCATACTTTAAAATACCTGACAAAGGTTCTTTAGCCTACTAAGTCAAGAGTCATATTAACATTCTTCGTGTATCAAGTAGAGGGACATATGTCTAACACATCAAGACACACATACTTCATCTTATCACATCTACATCTTCATTCAAGAAGCACATAAGGAAAAATAGGTCTACTACTACTCACCCTATTCATTCCTATAGAAACATCATCACAAACCATCATACGACTCATATAGTCATTTAGGAATTATCATACTTCAACATCAAGTAACACACATTAACACATCTCCATTGTCTTCTATAGACACACATCATCAGCTAGAAAAACTCATGTCTTGACTTCACAGATACACATAAGTCATATAGACCTTCAAAATGACCATATATATAAGTTATTACATGATAACATCATAATTCATGAAGTAATGACGACGAGGCCACATTCTTCACAATTATTTCACACAAGCACCGCCACCATAAGTAGACCATACAAAACATCACAACTGAAATACCTATACTACACAATATAAAATAGGTTAGGTAACCATAGCGCCTTCCATCACCACATCCAATTCTTAGCCAATTCAACCAATTAATTCAGAAAGGCCAATTCAACCAATTAATTCAGAAAGGCTCTTACAAATAGTCATCTGTACCAATCCAAACCAATAATCAAACCATAAAATGACCAACATAATTCAATATGAAATTCATCAACTAAGGAGAGCCTATATTCGATTCTAACATAATTCATTTATATAATCAATAGCCCAATACAATCTGTATATGAATTTAATAAAATTGAGACAAGATCAAATCACACATAATATAATAAAAATTAGGATCTCATGGTTTGAATTGGTTCATAAGAAACATGATCTAAAATCATCCAATTATCATCAATGTTATCATAAATCATTGATTAAAATCATTTTATTCTAGAACCCATCGATAGAACAAAAAATAGAGGAATTCTTGTTTTTTAGAATCTTTGAAAGCCATTGGAATTGAATCATTGAATTTGAGAGGATTCGAGGATGAAGAACTATACCGTGATTGTGAAGAATAGCTTACGAAATTCATGGAGAAAAAGTTGGAAATTTTTCTTCTTATTTGGAGCGTCAAACCATCATCAATGGAGGTTTTTGGAGAGAATAAATGGAGAGGCTTTGTTTTGGACTTAAGGATTTTGATATTAATGGCGAATTAGGATTTAAAAAGTCTCAATAACCACCTATAAGTAGTCCAAAAATACCTAAAAGACCCATGCATTTATAGGATCTTTCAACCAAAAAAAATTAACTTAAATTTTTGGAGTTCTCATCGCGAAAAAAGTTCGCAATGCGGAGTTTGTCCCACAAGATTTTTTAAAATAAATTTTGAGACAGTTTAGTCCATGTTGTGTCCGTAACGCAGAGGAAGAATTTGTCCTATGGGAGGACAAGTCCGCGATGCGGACACGTTCCTTTCACGTATAAATTTTGCTACATTGGGCAGCTTTGATCCACAAGTTGGGTCTTACTCAAAGACCCTTAGGGTTGTCCTTGGGGAGTGTTTCCCAGATGTTTCTAACCCAAATACATATCCAGAAATGTTAGGAACATCATCCATAAATTTAACTCCAAACAACACATAAAACATGCAAAGTCACACTAGAACACACAAACATGTTCCAAGGAAAAACTTCTTAATGTCTTGCACGTGTTTGGATATTTTACCTGCAAACACTTCCAAGCATTTAACCCTGCTTGAAAAAACTATTATTGACAATTTGAAGACTTCATAAACTCATGACACACATTCTAGGCTCTAGCTTTACATATTTTGTTTAAGAGGCGTTATATTCTTCCCCGATTGGACACTGTTAATCCTCGAATGACACTTGCTTCATTTAAACACTTTCAAAAGATAAAAAGCAAGCTAGTATAAATAAACATTCAACACAATATTAAACACATAGGTAGGAGAAACACCAATTAAACATAATCAAGAGAATAAAAACACAATAAGAAGGTAGAAACTACTTCCATAACCCATCATGCAATAAGACTCACATTCTTCATTTCATATAGGAGGAACTCCTTATTCACATATTATAATGTTCATATACATCAATTCTAGACATATTATAATAATTTCTCATTAAAATACAATTTAACAAAAATTTCAATCACATTAGACTGATGCATGCTCATTACTTCAATAATGGAAGTTTTCTGAAAATTATGATTGAAGCATGATAATATGAAATACAAAACCATAGAAAATTATTTTACAACATAAACATAACTTCATTAAATGTATAATACGAGGAGATCAATGAAATTCTTTTTTAACAATACTCCTAAAAAAATACATGCAACATGCTACTATGACATTTCTATCTTTCAAGCTTGAATGGAGAAGAACAGAAGAGACAACATATCACCACTCCCCTACTCTCCATACTCCGGTACATAGAAGGAACCCGTCACAACTGAACAGAGAAAAATAACTTACCAGCATCTTCACCCGAATTTTCTCCCTTAGCTTGAAGATCATAGAACCGATGCCTCTTTGGAGTATTACCTTCCAGAGCACGAGGGCGAACTTGCTTGGTCTCTCTTTTTATAGACACAATAGTAGGACAATCCCACATGTTATATACATCCTTAGCATAACCAAAGCAACCACTGGTACCGGCTAGACATTTTCTAGAGTTCTTCTTCCCACACCTAGCAAATGTAGGCTTTAAAACTTGAGAGTTACTACCACCCGCAATCTTGACCTTAGGAGCACTATATACTTTTTTACTTGGAGACCTCTTCATAAACATGGGTCTGTATTACTCCTTGGATTTACCCCTCATCAAAAAGTTTGGACTCTTCAACAATCATGTTCCCTTGCCTAAGGTTAATGATCTCATCCTAAGAAAATACTTCCGTAAGAAAGTCTCCTTAAACTCTTCTCACTCTATTAGACTCGACTCAGCTGACCTAATATATTTCTATTGGGTGTACAATATTTGAGAAACTTCCTTCAATTGATATACAGCCAACACCTTGTACACACCATCTGAACTCTTGGGGGTCTTCTTAAACCTTGGAGCTAAGAAAGATAGGACGATTAATTCTCACAAAGTCCATATATGTAGAGGTTCTGGTACTTCTCAAAGCATTAACCCTAGTCTGAACACCCCAATTCACATGAGTTGTCATGGATCGAGCTAAAGCAAGTAAAGACTCTCTAATATCTCCATTAGTCATGTCTAGGGGAACCACTAGAACTTCATTTCCTTCACCTCCAACAAGGACTTGATTAACTTGTGGAATCCTTGTTGAACTAATCTACCTTGGGGAATTCCCTCATGCATTGCTTTCACTTTCAACCTTCTTGTGGCTATTCATTTTGTAGTCATCTGCTAAAAATACAAGAGAATAGATTAGGAATAGACATTTATAACCTCAATTCTATTGGCATTACATAAAAGTGTTGAAGAAAGTGATACTTTATTATCCTGTCGCCTCTCTTTCATGTTCGGGATATACCTCCTAGACTTCCTTCAAAAGTCGTTAGGAATCTTCAACGACCGAATACTAAAATGTTGGGGGAAAAGGAGAAATGGGGTTAGGACACCACTTTTACTAACTATAGGACCATATGCACACACAACATAGAAATTATGTGAAAAAGGAAAATTTCATTAAATCATGCTAATTTACTTTGAAAAGTATTATGCACATTCAAAAAACCATTCAAGTCAAGAGTACATATTCATTAAGTGAATACCACATACATCACAACCAACAATACTATGTCTAGTCAAGTAAATATAAATATTAACATAATTGAGAACATAATGAAGACAACTCTATAATCAAGTTATAATATCAACAAGCATGTATATGAGCACATAACATCATAAATAAAGCAAGAACATCACTCATTTACCTCCATTAAGTCCATTCGTGATATGACTAAGCATGGCCCCATAACCTCACTCAATAAAGTAAACTCAATAGAACAATAAGAAATGCCCAACTTCACATACTATATCATTAAGAGTAATCATCATTACACTTTAGAAATATAGACCAACCATATGTTCATAAGTAAAACTAACATCAA
The DNA here is from genome assembly GCA_027789145.1 of Solanum arcanum. Classification (NCBI taxonomy): domain Eukaryota; kingdom Viridiplantae; phylum Streptophyta; class Magnoliopsida; order Solanales; family Solanaceae; genus Solanum; species Solanum arcanum. Next base: position 29,546,375 of record CM050943.1, read on the forward strand.
TTAATGTCATTAACATGTACGATCATCATATATATATTATTTACCTTCATAAAACAATAAGCACATAAGAACATCCATCTAAGATTTCCCTCAAGTATAACTAGTGCAATGTATATGTAGGACATCCGATTTAGGGTTCACTTTATTACTTCATATTAACTTTTGGGAACATATTGCCTTAAATGACATAGACCACATGAGTTAATTTGGAATATGGTGTCCACGGAAACATACACAAAAAGAAGGCAGAATATTTGCCAAGGTAGTACCAAAACATGAACATAACATCTATATGGATCCACTAGCTAGTATTCCTATGGGGGAAACATAGTTCAAGAACTAGGAGATGTATTTGGGACCCTATTATGCTACATGCATCTTAGTCTCCAATATCAGGATTACATTAGTGATCCTACCTTTCCTATGTGGGAAGGGACACTACTCACTCTAGTGCACTAGGTGCTACTCTAGAGTCCATTTAGAAATGTATTTAGTCATTATTAATCGTTATAGCTTAGTATAGGTCATAGGGTATATCCCTTATACAATCATAATCACATCTCAATAAGAATTGAATGAGTATTTTACTTTCATTACAATTCGCATATTTGAGGTTAGCGCATTTACATAATCATATCATGATATGATACATAGGTAAGTAATCACCATCCTTAGATGATAACATCTTCGCCAACAACTCACAAACCATAAGTCAAGACATTACAATTAAACATCATAGAAACCCTAATAAATCTTATCATAATGTGTACTTCAATACAAATTCATCACTAAACACAACAAATCATAAATGAAGTAAAGGGTTGAGATCAAAGCACTTACACAATCTCTTTCACAAGACATCATCAAGGTTTCACCATCAATCATACAATTTAACCTGAATATGGGAATAATATAATTATACAATATTAATTAACACAATAATGAAGTCAATTGAATCACTACATAAGAATTCATCACTAGTTCATAGCCTAGGTTTAGGGACTTAGGTCAAATTCATCATCTTCTTAACAACCTTGATCAATTAATAAAGAACTAGCATAATTTAATTATAATTAATAATAATATTTTAGTGGAAAAACTTACAAGATAATAAAATTGCAAGATTACAATTGAAAATAAAATGAAGAAAGTAGTCCTCTTTGACTTGTCCCCTCTAGGATACAACAGCCTTCACAAAGTATTACTCAACAACTCTGGACAAGAGTTGAGTTCAAAGCTCCACAAAAAAGAACACCTCCCTTCAACTAATAAGAACTCTCTTTTAGACTAACCCTTTCACTCTTTGTTTTCTCTTATGAATTGTGTGTATCTAAAACAAAATGAAGGCTACCACTATTTATACTACAAGAAGTCTTCCTAGCAATGAATATGAAGATAATGGAGGTAGTAAATAGTGAAGATAATGGCCTTAGGAGTTACATAGGTTACAATGGGAGTTACATAGGTTACAATAGTAGTTACATAGGTTACATAAGTTACAATGGGAGTTACATATGTTACATAGGTTACAAAGGGAGTAATGGAGGAATTAAGAATGAAATAAATTGATTGATAACCAATTCTAATGGATGATGTAGAAGTCATCCATTTCAATGTTCATTCTTATAACTCCAAAATAAAGCAATTCAATATGTTAAATATTAATATTAAAATGCTAATAACCTAACAATCCCCCACTCATTTTATTATTTCGATAAGAGAGCATATCAGCTGAAGGAAGACTACTATGCATAATGAAGGTGTGCTCTGCATTGAATCTCCACTTAGTGAAACAGTAACTTTTACTCCAGAGTCGTAGTGGTCTCAGACTTGAACTATGACTGCTTAAGGGAAACAAAATATCACTAATCACACATAATAATCAAGGTGTTGACATGAGCTTTAATAGCCAGCACGTTATGGCCATGTTCTATCCCGATTTCATGAGTGCATTTGAGAATAAGCCTCATTCTCATAGGAAGCAACCTACTTCCACACATCACATAGGTGAAATCTTTCTAGAGTGCTCCTGTAAAATTAACACTCCACCCATACGGACTACAGATATTCATTAAGAGTTTTATCGACTCAACCTTCACAAACTACAGGAAATAATGCACTCACATCATAGGGAGGGGAAAAAATAGTGCATTTTTCACTACAAGTCATCATATGATTAGTTTTCCCTTTGAACCTAGTTATAGGATCTCTAGTCCCCAGGTTGGGTTTCCTCATATATGATTCAAGAATTTTTAGGCTTCAATCCCATCCCCCTCGATGTGCTCTAAACCTTTTCTCTTGTTATGGCCTTTGTAAGAGGATCTGCAAGATTATCACAAGATTTGACATAATCAACATTAATGGTACCATTTGTAAAATACGATCTTACATTACTGTGTTTCCTCCTTATAGGTCTTGATTTACCGTTGTAATAACAGTTTTCAACTCTACCAATTGCAGCGGTGCTATCACAATGAATTAAAATAGGAGGAATTGGTTTTTCAAAATAAGGAATTTGAACTAAAAAATCTCTTAACCAATTTGCTTCGTCACTAGCTGAAGCTAAAGCAATTAGTTCAGCCTCCATGGTAGAGTTAGCAATTATAGTTTGTTTTTTTGATCTCCAACAAACAGCACCACCACCTAAAGTAAAGACATAACCAGTTGTAGAACAGGAATAACCTGACAAAGCGTTCTAATCCGCATCACAAAAGCCTTCAAGTACAGTAGGATATTTTTTATAGAACAAACCACAATTTTTCGTTCCAATTAAATATCTCATAACTCTTGTTATAGCATGCCAATGTTCATTACCTGGCTTGCTTGTAAACCTGCCAAGTACTCCTACAGCATATGCAATATCAGGCCTAGTGCAATCAGTCAATATATCTCAAACTTCCGATTATACTAGCATATTCCTTTTGATTTATCACATCATTTTCACTTTCAACAGGAAATAAGTGAACACTTGAATCAAAGGGAGTAGCAACATGATTGCAATCATGAAAGTTATATTTTTTCAATATTTTCTCAACATAATGTGACTGGTGAAGGAAAATCCCCTCACATGTTCTTGTTATTTTTATTCCAAGAATAAAATTTGCCTCACCAAGATCTTTCATATCAAAATGGATTCTAAGAACATTTTTAGCTTCATCAATAACATTCATGTTAGTGCCAAAGATCAACAAATCATGAACATATAGGCAAATGATCACATGTGAATTATTCCAAGACTTATGATATATGCACTTATCACCCTCATTTTTTTTAAAACCATTTTCAATCATGCAGGTTTAAAACTTTTCATGCCATTGCTTTGGTGCCTGTTTCAAGCCATATAGGGATTTAGTAAGTTTACATACTTTGCATTCTTGGCCTGTTTCAACAAAACACTCGGGTTGGTCCATATAAATTTCTTCATTTAGGTCTCCATTTAGAAAAGCAGTTTTTACATCCATTTGATGAATTTGCAAATAAAAAATTGCAGCCATAGCAACTAAAAGTCTAATGGATGTAATTCTTGTTACCGGAGAAAAAGTATCAAAAAATTCTAGGCCTTCTAGTTGTTTAAAGCCTTTTGCAACTAGCCTAGCCTTGTATTTATCAATAGAACCATCCGGTTTCAACTTTTTCCTTAAGACCCATTTGCAACCAATTGTTTTACAACCCTGTGGTAAATCAACTAACTTCCATGTTTTATTAGAAATTAGAGATTCCATTTCATCATTTACAGCCTCTTTCCAAAATATAGAATCATGTGAAGATAATGCTTCTTTCAAAGTTAGAGGGTCATTTAAATATTAATGACATAAAAATCAGGACCAAAATCTTTTTCTACTCTAGCTCGTTTACTTCTTCTTAACTCAAAATCAACAACTTTTTTATTTTTCAAAGTTGAAGTAGAAGAACTAGGTAGTGACAAAATATTATGTTCAATCCTTTGGCCCCCACTATTTTTAGTATCAAAAGGAAATTTATTTTCATGAAAAATAGTATCACCAGATTCTATTACAATATTATCTTCAAGATTAAAAAATCTATAGGCTATACTATTTGAAGCATAACCAAGAAAAGCACAAGTAGTAACTTTCTTACCCAACTTTGTAATCTTGGGATCCATTAGCCTCACAAAGGCTAGACAACCCCAAACTCTTAGATATCCCAAACTTGGCTTGTAACCTTTCCACAATTCAAAAGGTGTCAATTTAGACTTTTTATGAGGCACACGATTCAATACATAACAAGCAGTAAAGATAGCTTCACCCCAAAAATTTAAAGGTGCATGTGACTTAATTAGCATGGCATTAGTCAATTCAACCAAAGTTCTGTTTTTCCTTTCTGCTACTCCATTAGACGAAGGAGAGTAAGGAGGAGTAGTTTCATGAATTATTCCCAATGATCTAACAAAAGAATTAAACTCATTTAATTCATATTCACGGCCTCTATCACTTCTAATTCTTTTTATTTTTCTTCCAAACTGATTTTCAAACTCATTGAGATAAGTTTTGAAATTTTCAAAAGCATCACTTTTATTTTTCATCAAGTAAGCATATGTAAACTTAGAAAAATAATCAATGAAAATGATAAAATATCTATTACCTCCACGAGTTAGAACTCCACCAAGTTCACAAACATCAGTATGAACTTATTCTAACAAATCAATTTTTCTTTCAACTTTAAAATGAGGCCTTTTAGTGATCTTTGCTTTACTACAAGCCTCACATTTTTCAAAATTCTTTTTAACCATTGGGATTAATCCTAAACTACTCATGATTCCAATATAACGATCATTAGTATGACACAAACTAGCATGCCAAAAATTAGTAGAAGAAAGCATATAAACAGAAGTAGAAGTTTTGTTCATTTCAACATTCAACTTAAACATCCAATCACATGCATACCCCTTCCCCACAAAAATACCTTTCTTCACTATTACATATTGATCAGATTCAATAATCTGTTTAAAGCCTGCTTTATTAAGAAGAAAACTAGACATCAAATTTTTTCTCATAGAAGGAGTATAAAGTACATCTTTCAATGTTAATATCCTTCCAGAAGTAAAACACAATTCAACATCTCCCTTTCCAAGCACTTGAGTAGTGTGAGCATCACCAAGCATGATGGTTTTGGGCTCCTCAAAATGAGTATATCTTTTAAACCAGTCATTGTCATAACAGACATTGACGGTTTGCACCAGAATCAGCCCACCATCCATCAACATTCTCAACCATGTTTATGTCGGTAATCACCGCCACAAAAGGTTCTTCGGTAACGTTTGCCTGAGGGTTAGGACCATGTTTGCGGAATTTGCAAAATCGAGCAATATGCCCACTCTTGCCACAAACAAAGCATGGTCCCTTTTCTTGGACTTGTTGACTTTGTGCTTGGTGATTTTCACCATTATTTTTCTTGGGAGGTCTACCATTATTTTTCTTGAATTTTTTCTTCATAGTCTTTGAAGAAGTATTTTGTAAGTTTCAGGATTAGCATTATTCGAAGTAATTAAATTTACCTTCGAGGTGATGTTGTTCTCTTCATTTTCTAAAAGTGCATCTTGGCCTCTATCTTCTTCTTCCATGCGAATTTTCATTATTAAGCTTTCAAGAGAGGTTTCCTTTTGTTTATGGCACATAGTTTTTTGAAATTCCTTCCAAGAAGGTGGAAGTTTATCCACTATGCCACAAACAATAAGGTTATCTCCAATTTTAACCTCTTCGGACCTAAGCTCTCCAACAATCATGATGAAGTCTTGAGCTTGATCTACCACTTATTTGTTGTCCACCATTTGGAACGAAAAAATCTACTAGCTGCATATTTTTTCGCTCCAGCCTCTTCGGTATCATACTTACTCTGCAATGCCTTCCAAATTTTCTTTGCACTAGAGTAAGTTCTATCATAATAATCATAAAAATTATCAGATAGACAATTAAGAAGATAATACCGACACTTATTGGAATCACCATCGTACTTTTCCACTTTCTCTAGATGAGAAATAGTTTCATCATCATTCATAGTGGTGATGTCTTCTTTATTTGGATTCTTCTCGGTTAAAATGTAAGAAACATTGAGAAGACTTAAGTAAAAAAGTACTTTACCCTTCCATCTTTTGAAATGGTTACCATTGAACCGAAATGGCTTGTTAAGATCTCCCATCTTGACATCCGCGGTTTTTTCAATTGTAGCCATCATGAATCTCTCTATAGTTGTTAGTGAAAAAACTTACAAGATAATATTTCAAGATTACAATTGAAAATAAACTTAAGAAAGCAATCTCTTCAGGCAGAGGTGCCGATATCTCGCTCTCTTTAAGGAGATTCAAGCCCACTACACCAAATGTTTTCACCGGTCCAGCAGTAGTCCTCTTTGACTTGTCTCCTCCAGGATACAACAGTCTTCACAAAGTATAACTCAACAACTCTGGACAAGAGTTGAGTCCAAAGCTCCACAAAAAAGAACACCTCCCTTCAACTAATAAGAACTCTCTTTTAGACTAACTCTTTCACTCTTTGTTTTCTCTTATGAATTGTGTGTATCTAAAACCAAATCAATACTACCTCTATTTATACTACAAGAATTCTTCCTAGCAATGAATATGAAGATAATGGAGGTAGTAAATAGTGAAGAAAATGGCCTTCGGAGTTACATAGGTTACAATGGGTGTTACATAGGTTACAATGGGAGTTACATATGTTACATATGTTACAAAGGGAGTTACATATGTTGCATAGGTTACAAAGGGAGTAATGGAGGAATTAAGAATGAAATATATTGATGGATAACCAATGCTAATGGATGATGTAGTAGTCATCCATTCCAATGTTCATTCTCATAACTCCAAAATAAAGCAATTTCATATGTTAAATAATAATATTAAAATTCTAATAACCTAACATATTATACTCATAATTAACTAAAAAAATCATTAAAAAATCAATCTAGAAAGTCAAATTCGAAATAGAAGAAAACCCACTTGAAAATTCTTCTTTTTTAAATCAATTTGGAGGAACCCTTTAGGGATAGAGATCCCAAAAGTTAAAGGAATTTCATACCTTATTAATTGATTATGTATGACGGAAAAAAATAGTCTTATTTCTACCCTATCACAGTCCTTTTGTGTCGTCTATAGAGTTTCTTTGTGAGAGAGAAAGAATATAGAAGGAAGAGCAATTGGGTTTTTGGAATTATTAGTGTTAGGTTTAGTTTAATTAGGCTAGGCCTTTATATATAGAGGTTCTTCAATAACTTAATTGAACCGACCCTAACCCTTAATTAACTAACTAACCACTTAATTAATTAAATGAAATAATTAAAACAAAAGAGCAAAATAGTGGCAGGACCTACGAGATCCCGACTGACGAGTCGTAGGTCAGCCGACGCCCTTGCCCCCCTCCATCTTAAACATATTTCATTGGTGTCACAAACTTGTCCAACTAGATAAACGGCTAACTGTAGGTTTACGGAGTTATCAACGCCCCAACAATCCAATCATCGCTTAATTGATTGGTGGTGATAGGTACACACTGTCCAATTGAATTTTTTTTGCCAAATTGCAAGGGTCCTCCTTAAGGAATCCTTTGGTTAGTCTTTGGGGAGTCATGATCAGATGTTTCGACTCTAAATGAACTCCACTATGTGTTAGACACCTTACACTGAATTCGGACTCCTAAAATTTACCCAAATTGTCTATGGCACACTAACACCTCTTGAACTAATTTCTAGACGTCATGGACGTTCCTTTACTTTTTGATTCTAAAACTTCCTAAATGACTTATATACATTATATTTGGCCTTTAATAAGTGTTACAACTCTGAGAATCTTATGTTAGGAATTATATTAGGCTTTAGACGTTCGGAGTATTACATTATCCCCCCATAGGAACATTTGTCCCCGAATTACACTAAAAAATTTTATGAAGAAGGAATAGACTCAAGACTAGAAGACCAATAAAAAACATATCAAAGCGCAAGTTAAAATCAAGATCAACATAGCCACATGACCTTTTACACAATGCAACTAAAAGAAGAACATTCAACTCATGAGAGTATAACATTCATTACATGCTCCTTCATTATGTCTAAAGCTTTGTTCAAGACATATAAACATGCTAAATATAATTCTTGAGGGCATAATCTACCAAAATACACGACATAATTCTGAACAACTCAAATAGCAATTTCTCTAAAACATTCATGTTGATAATTCACTGCTACTTACTGTAACAAAGCACATAGTTCGAGATTTTACCAAAAATAAAGGAAACATAAAATACATTCATTATTTTAACTCTAAATAGGAAAAACTAACCTTAGTTATCAAATATATGAGGGTAACAGGACTTCTTGTTAGCCTCGGCATCCCATGTTGCACCTTCAACTAGGTGGTTCGTCCATACCACCTTTACGGAAGCCACCTCTTGGTTCGTTAACTTCTTTACTTGCCTATAAAGGATTTTAAATGAAACCTCCTTATAAGAGATGTTCTCTTGAACATCTAGACCTTCAATATATAGAATAGACCCGGGATCACCGATACACTTCTAAAGCATGGGAACATGGAACATTGTATGAATCAAAGCCAGTTAACTAGGTAATCGTAACTCATATGCAATCTTCTCAACCCATTCCAACATTTCCAAAGTCTTATAAATCAACTTGGGACCCAAAAGTGAGGACTCACCCACTTCAAACCATCCAATTGGTGATCTACATCTCCTACCATAAAAGGTTTCAAAAGGAGACATAGGTATAGATCAATAATAGCTATTGTTGTAAAAAAACTCAAGCAAAGGCAAGTGTTTATCTCAATTTCCCTTTGAATTAAATTATAAAACCTCTATGGATATCCTTAAGTGTTTGAATAGTACTCTCTGCTTGACCATCCGTTTGGGGATAAAACAGATGCTTTACTTCGCTGTGGTACGCAACTATTTTTGAAATATCCTCCAAAACCTACATGTGAATTGTGCACCCCTATCCAGTAATATGGATAATGGAATACCATGGCTACACACAATCTCGTTTATGAAGATCCTTGCATAATAACTCCACCGAGTATGTGGACCTGATGGGAATAAAATGAGCGGATTTGGTCAACCTATGTAGAATCACTTATACAGAGTCATGGTTGTTTTGTGTCCGATGCAACCCTACCACAGAATCCATATTAATATTTTCCCATTTTAAATTAGGAAATTGGATATATTAAATTAACGAGCCGTCTTTTGGTGGTCGACTTTCACTTGTTGAAAATTTTGATATTTTGCAACAAATTTCGTTATGTCCCCATTCAATCATTAACACCAAAATACTTCTCTAAGGTCATGATACATATTCGTAGAACCTGGATGAATGGAATAACGAAATCCATGAGCTTCCTCAAGAATCTAGTTTCTTAAATCATCGACATTGGGAAATACAACCTTTCTGGATACCTCAAGACAACATTCATCGAAGGAGAATGACTTATTAAGATTACCAATAACCAACTCCTTCAAGTCTATCAATGGTTGATCAAGGTGTTTCTTAGACTTAACCTCAACCACAAAAGATGATTTGGAGTTATGGACCATAAAACCACCATTCCAAGAATTTTCAAACTTAACACCCAAACGAGCCAACCTACGAACTTCTTTCACTAGGTCTTTCTTGGATTCTTCTACATTAGACACACTACTCATGGTCATACGATTTAGAGTATCTGCAACCACATTGGCCTTGCCGGGGTTGTAGACCACTCATATCATAATTTTTGAACCATTTGAACTACCTTCTTTGCTGGATATTCAACACCTTTTGAGTAAACACAAATTGAAGACTCTTGTCTTTGGTATACACATCAACATGGACACCATAAAAATAATGCCTCAATATTTTCAAGGCAAATACCATGACTTGTAACTCAAGATCATGAGTTGGATAATTCTTCTCATGAATTTTAAGTTGTGTAGAGGCTAGGCTATTACTTTCCCATGTTGAAAAGAAAACACCCTAAGCCCACCCGAGATGCATCACACTATATCATGAAGCCCTTGGTACCTTCCAATAAGGTCAACACTAGAGCGAAGGTAAGCCTATATTTCAATATTTGGAAGCTTCTCTCACAATCTCCGATAATGCAAATTTCATATTATATTGGGTTAAGGTACCAAAGTATATGCAATGGACTCAAAACAATCCACAAGCCTCCTATAATAACCCGCTATACCTAAGAAGCTCCTAATGTTTGTTGACGTCAAAGCCATAGGATAATTTTTCACCGCCCCAATTTTCGTTGGATCAATATCAACTCCCTCAGTAGAGATGATATGACCAAGAAATTCAACCGACCTCAACCAAAACACACATTTTTGCTACAGTTGGAAAATAGTTGGTGTCCTCAAGCACTTGTAACACCACCCCCAAATGCTACATGTTACCCTCATGTATCAATATGCCAACATGTCGTCAATAAAGATAATGACAAATAAATCAAGGTAACTTCAAAACACCCAATTCATAATATCCATAAAAGTCGTTGGGCGAGTAGTGAAACTAAAGGACATTTTAAGAACTCATAATAACCATATCTAGTTCAAAATGCCATTTTTGGCATCTCCCCACCTCTCACCCAAAGTTGGTGATACCCCAATCTCAAGTCAATCTTAGAAAAGTAGCTTGTACCTTGGATTTGATCAAACAAGTCTTTAATCCAAGGGAGGGGATGCTTGTTCTTAATTGTTACATTAATGAGTTGGGCATAACTCATTCATACAAAATTGAAATTGCGCAAACTTTGTAATCTTGGAAATATCGTTCCAAGGCTTTACAACAATATTAGGAACTATACCTACCTCATCCTGAGCTATAAGTTATGAGCGTTTGAAGTTGACCGAAATTTCACATTTATTTTACTTAAAATATCCTGATTTCCTTGTACTTCCCACAAATAGTATTTCCATTTTTTTAAAAAAAAATTGAGTTCTTTCTAGTTGCGAGATGTTACACTAACATGCCCGTTTCAATTTTAGGTTAATAGTGCCGTAAGTCCACTAGGATCGCCACGTGAATGACCACAAGTTACTGATGAGTCTACTCAAATATCAATACCTGAGGCAAAATAGATTTCAAAGATCGAGCAAGAACAAAAGGCATCATCTACATCTCTAGGACAACTTTTAAAAAGGTTGAATACTCATTCAAATGATATTTCTCGAGTTCTTCAAAAGCGTAATGGAACTATTTCTGTCTTTGAACGAAAATGTTTTGTGTTAAGCCACAAAAATAAGTGCATTCTGGGTCTTTTCGCAAAGATTTGTGTAAATGTTTCAAGTAGATGAGTGAGATGAATTTATGAGATCATTATACATTAAATATCTTTGTAGATTCTTGTTTTGATTATGTTATATCTAATGATCATGAAAGCTCTATTATTATTGAAAAGGTGCATGAAGATAAGAAGATAGAGTTGATTTCATATTCCAAAAAGTTTCTTGAATTGTTCAAATTAGATAAGGGTGAGAAGGCTGAACATGTTTCGTCTAACAAGAAATCGCTAAAGAAGGTTAAGCAAAAGCTGTGGCAACTTTCAAGAATGAAAAGGGATTTCAAGCCGTTTTAGAAGTTGCTAAGAAGAATTTTGAGGAGATTAAAGCAAGATATTAGCTACATAATAGATATCCATGTATGATAATATGAGCTTATTAAAACACGAAGATTCAATTTTTTTGGAACAGAAAAGAGAGTGGTAGGAAGCTAGTCAACAAGATTTGACCTAATACAAGTTACGCTTAGATTAGGCCTTTTATTTTCTTTTCCTTTTTTGTCTTCTTTAGAATTTGATTTATGTTTTAGACAATTTCATATTAATGAAGGAATTTACTGATATCATGTATTTTTATAGCATTTTCCGATTAAAATTTGGTATTTTATTTTTGATTGTAATGTTTTAGTAATTCAATGTCATTGCATATTTTGCATGCCAATAGAACTGAATATAATGTAAGTTCAACATTTTTAAGTTTGCATATTCAAACTTGACTAATGAATTCTGTGGAATTTGATTCTTCAACTTGTAAAATGTTTTAGGATATTTACTTAGAAATTCACGAAGACAATGACTTGAAACATTGTTTATTTAATCAGCTCGACATGCAAACTTGTAGGACTTATCTCATTATTTTATTGAATTTGAAGACATCAACTTGTATTTTTTAAGGATTCAAAGAATGCAACTCAAAAACATGTCTGAATTTAAATAGTTCAAGTCTACTGCCAAAGAAACTCATTTTTCATAAGGGTTTGCCCTCTTCATTGACACATCAATACTTCGTACAAGTCAGAAATTTGATGAGACAAAAGATAAACTAAAATTCTTATCGCTTTGACTTTCATATGATAGATCAAGTAGGAACATTTGGTTTTTTGACATTCATGCAACTGACCTTAGAATATGGTTTAACCGCCTACATACCTTAGTGAAGAGAATCAAGTTACAACGTAAATATAGGGAGTGAGCGATTTTCATAAAAAATATTTTATATCGTACACAGTTTATACTCTTTCTATAAAGGAGTGACATGCATTTTTGCATCGTACCTTATGGAGCATTATCTTACTTCAAGCGTAATACCTCTTTAGGAATTTGAGCTTAATAGGACCGATCCTTATACCATAATCATCAAAAAGATTGTAAGCACCATTTAAATATGATTGTTGTACAACATAAGGTTCTTCCAACTCTGAGGTAAATTTTCTCCCAAACTTATGAGAAGTTTTTTTTCAATCTTAGAAGCACCTTTTATTGAAAGCATGAGATAGACTAGCTTGGTAATATTCAAGGTTTTTTTCGGTTTCTAGATTCTATTAATCAGGTGCTTCTAAATCAATAAGATGCATTCAAACATCTTATTATTTAGTAGACGCTTCTTTAATAGCAATTCCCAAGGAATGTATTTGATGTTAAACTGGCAAGACTGCTTCAACTCCAAAATCAAGTAAATAAGGTGTTGCTTGAGGGTTAGTGCGGTTCGAAGTTCTATATGCCCACAAATCTTCTTCAATTGTTTCATGTTAATCATGTTTGGACTTGGAGATAACTTTCGTTAGAAGATTGCATAGAGTCTTATTGAATTCTTCAGCAAGACCACTAGCGCCAACATGTTAATAGAGGATTTATGTTGCTTGAAGCTAAAGAGATAACAAATCGTATTTATTAACTTGTTATCTGCTGGCTTATAATTTTATGTTATTTTGTAATGAAGGATGCCAAAGATATAGATGAGATATTCAGTCGGATAAAATTTGAACCATTCTCATTCTTTGTTTCTTTAAGAGCGAGAACTGCAGCCCATTTTGAGAAGTAATTTATTGCAGCAAAGATGTACAAGTTTTCTCCAGAAGATTTTTGTAGTGGTCTCACAACATCTAAACCGCAAGAATAAAATGGCCAAGTTGCGATGGTTTGATCCAATACTTTCGGAGGATGATTTATGGAAGTAGAATAAAATGGACAAGAAATGCACCATCGGCATAGTCTAAACAATCCTTCACTATGGTTGGATAATAATATCGCATCATGTTTATGCAAAATGGAGTTTTGGTCCGGAAGGATGTGATCCACATACTCTTGAGTATGATTCTGGCTAGCTAAATTTATTTTTTCCTCTCTGAGACATCGTAATAGTACACCCTCAAATGATCTTTTAGATTGTCCGCGTCGTAAAGTAAACAAGGTGTACAATAAAGAATGTTCGTCCTACTCCTTGGATTTACTGAGAAACTCCAATTACACATGTAATCAATAATGGGTTGTCTCCAATCTTCCTACGCGGCATCAGAAATGGCAACGAGATGCTCAAGCTCTTTTTCTATATATTCTTCCACATTTGGCAGTGGTACTATCATTCTTTAACAATGGTAACTTGCATTTGATCAGGAAGGTTTAGCATTGAAATTTGGGCATCCAGTACATAGTCTTTCTTATTTTCCATTTTACGCACATGTTTAAGCCCACATCTCTAAGTAATCAAATTACCTTTTGAGCATAATCATGATAAGAATGAAATTTGAGATTCTTTACCTCATCACTTTCCAGAAGTTCGGTAATCACCAACTTAGAGTCACCAAAGACTTGTAAGGCTAACTTTTTCATGTCGATGGCCATATCATGTCCAATTTTTAACGCTTGGTATTCAATGACATAATTTTACAAACATTTCTTTGAAGTAATGGAGAATTGTAGAATCTCCTCTTGTGAATTGATGAACACTATGCCAGCGCCTGCTCCACCACAATGTGCAGCTCTATAGAAGTACATTTTCTAAGGAGGTTGAATATCAATAGGCATTGCATCTTTATTAGGAAGTTCATTAGTTAACTCCAATTTATCATGTATCAAATGTCAACCTAAAAATCCACTAATGTTTGTCCCATAAAATCTTTCTGAGAGATGCAAATAACTCAAACGGTTTGAATTGGAAGTGCCATATTTCTAGTCGGTCCCTAAGGACAGGAATTGGTAACTAATTTGATTGGATTTTTTCTATAAATAAGCCGGACAACATGAGCTGAAAAATGATATTTCATGTTTTGAATTAACCTTTTTTGTGCCAAAACATAGAGATCAATGGCTTTCCATGAATAGGGGTTGTGGAAACTAGAGGTTTCACTTGATACAATTTGATACATTTAAAGGCATCGTTACATGTTTGGTCCCAATTAAAAGGATCACCTTTCTTCGTGAGACGACGGAATGTTTGGAATATTCCCCGCTAGATTTTAGATGATCTCCCTTAAGTAGGCTAGCTTTCCTTGGAGATTTTTTAACTCGTGAATATTTCTAGGCTGAAGAATCTTAGATATTGCATAAAATTTGGCTTGATAAATTTCAATTACTCGATGTCTCACAATTAAGACAAAGAACTTGCCAAAAAGAACACCAAAGGCATATTTTAATGGAATATTCAGTAGTTAATATATTTCAAGCAAATCAAACACCATTCTTATGTTTTTGAGATTATCACTCCTCTTTCTTGATTTACCACCATTTTATCAACATAGCATTCAACATTTGTATAGAGCAAGTGATCAAATATATTTTGCATAACCCTTTGATACGTTGCACAAGCATTCCTGAAACAAAAATGGCATTCACTTAGTAACAATAAATACCCTTAAGTGTGTGAAATATGGTGATTCGTTCATCCTTTTGTTTCATGCATATTTCATTATAGAAACAAGAACCATCCATGAATGACATCTTCTCATAACAAGTAGAGGCATCAATAAAGACCTTTGGAATAATAAGAGGAAACTCTATCATTAGGGCATGAATTGTTGAGATCTCTACAGTCAACACAAACTCAAAATTTTAGGGAAATTCTTATTCTTGACAAGAGAAACACTTGAAATCCATGAAGGATATTTGACCTCACGAATAATACCTACCCCAATGATTTTATTATCATCAGTTTCTATGATCGAACCAAGTCAGTCCTAAAACGTCTGTGTGCTTGCTTAACAGAACGTAAACCATTTTTGACTGACAACTGATGGACATCTACTTACGATTGAATTTATTCTTGCCTTTGTAACTTCAAGAAAAGAAATCCCTATATTCTTTAAGATTTTCATATAAGAATTTATTCACAAGCTTCTAGAAAGGAACTCAAGTAAGCTCGCCTTGGGTCATCATTTGTTCTTAGGTTATATACTTTGTTCTTTACACCAACTTCATGTCCCTATGGAGAATCTCAAACATCTTCATCTTCCTACGGATCATTTTCATTGAGAGATATATGACAATACGAGAAAATATCTTATAACTCTTCATCACTCATTTTTAGGGGCAAAGAATGGTACTCATTTTTTATGGTAACATGATTCGAGAAGCCTACAGTTTCTTCATCTTCCGATGTCTCTTTGGTCTAAACAACATTCTGAGCCTTTGCCTTGAGTTCCTCTTCACATGAAACCACAAGTTCCACTCAGAGACTCCGTCTAATAGGAATAACACTTTTTAAATCCTTTCAAATCAATTGTTATGTAGGTGTTGTAACTCTTATATAACTTCTCCGATTCTTGTTTTTTCTTTAATGGACCTAATATCTCAAACGCAAAAGTTCTTACAGTTGATTCTCCAAGTAGATCAAAGACTAAAGTCTTTTTGTTGGAATTCGCAACACTATCTTCAAGATATATATGCTTATTTCTTGCCTTTCTTATGGATATATGAATTTTATGTGGTTGACTATAGCCTAATCCTTCACGTGCTTGCTTAGTTCTATATTTTGATGAATGTTTTCCTATGGATGGCTAAATAGGGTGGTATCCTCAATTCACAATAAACTTTTAATAATTGGGATCAAAACCTTCTGTTGTGTTTTGTAGGACGCGCAACTTCTCGCACGGGATTTTGAGCGATTAACCTTTCTGGAAGCTATGAAGACATCTATAGTATCAATCCGTCTTATAGGAAGAGTTAGACTTCTTAATGTATTCTCTTGAAGGTTAGATGATTGACCTTTTTCTTTCTTTACTTTAGGAACATAGAAAAGTCTAGTAGTGAGTTTCTTCTACGAATACGAGACCTTCCCTTCATTAAGAATGGGACAGAGTTCTTTAGCGTCATCTTCTACCTTTCCAAAGACGCATTAATTTTTTTGCCTATGATCTTATCAGACATGATCAGTTTGACATCAATTGATTTTGCCCCTGTAACAACATAACTTCTCAAATAAAATTTCACATTGGTAAAGTGTGCCTTAACTTCGGGGAAAGAATTATCATTTGCATCTATCTTCATTTTAAATCTGCCTTCAAGACACTTCAGACATTTATTTAATTAAGATAAGACAATTCAATTCTCATGTACCCCAGTCCTGCAAAGTAATATATTGTATGACGTGTTTTCATCAATCACATGCATTCATCCGCTTGATCACAAATCTTCCCTACGGATGTCTAATTTAATAGAGCATATGGACCTCTGCCCCCGCCCTTGGAGAAAATACTTCCATCAATAGACGACTTTCACTATGTTCTCCAGCCGTGATGTCGAGTTCTTTCAATGTGTTGATAGGAAGAATGTGAACTCCAGATCCTTCATCTAATAAGATTCTATTTACCTTCTTCCCCTGAACGTTACCCTTCATATACAAAGTACAATTATGTAGTATTTCACCAATATAAGATCATTATCAGTAAATGTGACTTTTGTATCACATACATGTAGTTTTTAGAAAGAATGTTTAATAGGTCCTACAAAATACAAGGGAGACATCATTAACGGTATTTCCCTTGTTGCCTTTACATTATAACTAGAAGACACTTTGTAAAGATACACACCTTGTTCCTTCTTAGTCAGTAGGAGGTGTCTTCGTTGTTTCTGCTTTGTCGGCATTGAAACATGATGTCTCAAAATTTTATTGTGTAGACTGAATGTTGAATAAACATGGAAAGGATTCCTCTTTAATTCAAAGACGTCGGGGTTTTTGGTAGTGATGAACTTCTACCTTTGATCTCTTGGGTAATGGATTGGTTTACACTTCTCCAATTTCTTCACTATTTTTCCTCTTATTGGTTGCACGGATTTTTTTTTGGTCAGTTTGGCTTTTTGTGTCTTCGCCTAGGTAGAGAAATCCATCCTTCACAACCGTATATTTTATCTTGCAATTTGTCTTTCTCAAACAACTTTTTTTTTTATATTTTTCAGACATATCTATTTGGATTGGATTGAGTGAATCAAATGTGATAGAGATTTGGTTAGAACTAGAATTATCATCATCTAGGACAATTTTCATTTTTCTAACCAAACACATCCTTTAAGAAAAAAGATTTTTCAAATGAGGATGACTCACAACACTTGCAATAATTTAAGTCATCTGTTTTTCCCGCTTTATCATGTCGCTCAATCATTGGCAAGTCAATGAGCTGTAACTCGATAAACACATCAAAAATTTCAAAAAAATCATAATCCAAGAAGCGATATTTTTTTCTATCCTCTCCCTTTGTGTCGAATTTTGATTTGAACATGTTTGCAAAGTTGTTCTCACATATTTCGTCATGCCCTAATTCATAGTGAACTTTGCAGGTGGCACAATAATATTCATGGATTTTTTGTTATCACTTTTGGGAACAAATTTTTTCCATATTTTGCATTCTTTCTTGTCTCTTCCATTACGAGGATCATGGACAAAAGTCATATCTTTTACATCATAAGACATGCTTAACTCCATTTCATGAGTGCGAGTATGTAGATCTTGATGTATTTTTGTTTAGGTCCTAGGAAGATTTAAAGTGACTCCTAGTGCACTCCTTGGATACATATTTCAATAGATGAAGCTTCACTAAGACTATCCTTTTCAATTTAATATCACATTCCTCAATCAATTTAAGAAATCTATAACCATTTCATCCATCCGTTTGAGATTATTTGTGATTTCTACCATGCTCACAGTACGCTTTATGCTATTTAAGCTATTGAGAAATTCGTGTTCTAGTTTCTCCTAATTATGAATAGAATTAGGCTCAACATCGGTGTAGAAATCAAACACATTTTCTTTTTAGGGAACGGACAAATTGTTTTACAAGATGGTATCCATAGGTTCTAGCATTAATACATGTCTGTAAAAAGTGTGCAATATAATATTTTGGATTTCCTTTACCCTCAAACTGTTGAAATTTTGGAGGTTGATAACTAGAAGGCATTTGGAAGTTATTAATTCTAGCGGTGTATGGCTAAGCATACACATAAGATGAATTGGTTGGTACTTGTTACATATCTTTGATAATTCCTTCAATAACCTATTTCAAGTTATCGAGTGGAATAATTCCTTCATAACAAATTGGCATCTCTTTAAGTTGTTCTATTTTCGCAGGATCTTTAATCTCTCGGACTTGATAATCCATTCTAGGCGAATAGATCGCTTCTCTATCCAAAAGTCCGTCCATCCAATCAATCCACTTACAAATTCGAGACTCTTTGTGTTGTACATGCTTTGTCAATCCTTTAACAAAATTCTTCAAATTTGTGAGTTGTTCCTAGGATAGGAAGAAACAATCACAATCATTTGCATGATCATTTGTGAAATAGACGAGTATAATGGATTGACGAATAAGTTAATATTCAGTGGGAAAATTTATACGATACATTTTGACATAATTCATCAGTGGAATCCTAATTCTATCTTGTGGTGGAGTTCTTGAAAGCAGATTGCTCATGTAGAGCCAATGTCTTCTTGATCTTTTAAACAACACTTTTTCCTCCTTCTAGAGAATTTGTTGAGGAGATTGCTCCTTTTGGAGTCACAGGGCCAAAAAACAGTAGTTGATATGGGTGAGACTTGAAGTTTTTATTGTCATAGCGTTGCAACCTTTCTTCTTGTGACAACTCTGAAACTTCCAAAGGTAACACCAAAAATACCTCCAGCTTCCGTAGAGAACTTGGAGCTACTGGACTTAGATGTAGTTGATCAAGAGTTATTCTTAATGGAAGTCATCATGACATTATTTGACGCTTCAAAATTCAATCAGGATATTGTCGGGATAAGGGATCAGGGTTCTTCTCTTGGTTTTTTTAAAAAAAGGAAACTATGGCACAATCAACAACACAGACAGAACTAATTATTGCAACTGCAGCAGTAGCTCAAATCTTATGGCTGAAAAAAATATTTTATTATGTGCATATGGAGCAAAAAGTTAATACTGAGGTTCATGTTGATAATCAAGCAGCAATATCCTTTTCTCATAATCCGGTGTTATATGGAAAGATTAAACAATTCAACATCAAGCTGTTTTTCTTGAAGGATGTGCAGAACAAAGGAGAATTGGATCTTGATTACAACAAATTTGAAGATCAACTAGTGTATCCCTTCATTTCATCAAGTTCGAGTTCCTATGGGAAGAACTTGGAATTTGCAACTCCTAATGCAAGGACGAGTATCAATTAGTTGTTTTAGGACTGCAATGTTTATATCTACATTTCCTTTATTTAATTTTTCACTTATTTTGGGAGTAGTTACTATGGTTAGCACCACGACATAAAATTAGGACCATGATCTATTTAGTATTTTGATTTGTATGTTTTATGTATTTTCTTGTTCTTTTTCATAGGAATACAACTCTCTACATAATTTTTTCTCTTAGTCATCTTCACATTTAAATTTCTTGATTTCTCCTTCTTTCCTTTCTGTAATAAAATAGGCATTGTCTTCATCGTGTTATCTTCCATCAATCTCTTTAAAAATAAAAGAAAACATCTAAAGCAAGCAATAGCTTCAAAAGTTTCTCATGGGAAAAATAGGACCTTTTTTTAAATTCAGAGTTCTCACCTAACATGATAAAACAAGTACATTCAGCAGCTATAACTGACATCGTCAATCAGCTAAAGAAATATGTAATGAAAAAAAGGACAAAGTAAAAAAGCTCAAGCTTTTACCTATATCAACTTAGAGATGACTTCATTTATATCTTGTTAGCATCAACAACACAAAATATTGACTACCATGCATAGAATTACTCGACAAACTCAAGGATATAGACCTGAAAGATAGGAAAAGTTATGTGAAAGAAACTTTACAAAGTCTTGTTTCCTTATTTAAAAGTTGTTCTTTGTATTGGTTGCAATGTTTGCTCTCTCTTTAGATCTTCCTAAAATCTTACACTTTCCAACTTCAGCTCCTTAATCCGTATCTCTTTCTCTAAATAGCTTACAGGTAGATACAACTTTCCATAACTCTTTTGCAATTTGATATGTACTTCGCTTTACAAAAAATAGGCACGAAAAGGACGGAATCCAAATGATTTAGTGATGCAATACAAAAAAAACACCTAGAGTTTCATCCCCCAAGATTATCTAGGAGGGTGTTGTTTATGCAGCCAAACCCATAACTTGGGAAGGTAGAGAGGATAATGATTCAATAATGAAATGAACAAGAAAAATTAAGTGTGCTGTCAATTCAAAGAAATCTAATTTATAAAGATATAAAATCAAATACATGTAATATAATCATATAAATAGGATTAAAAACTACTCGTACCATATAAATAATTGCCAAAAGTAATTTACATAAATACAAAATGAGTCGTAGACTCAGAACGTGATAAATCCTGAGAATTCTCTCCAATAAAATATTATTATATCTTATCTTTCTTGATTAATATGTGTCTAGCTTTTATCCCCCCCCCCCCTCCCCTCCCCTTTTAGCATAAGGATTCATAAAAAATGTAATGGGTTCTTTATCATTTTGAAATGAAAATGCATTATAAAAAAATGTAAAAAGGCTACCTTGTAGAATCTTTGTTGTAGATGTAGTGAAAAAAATTGAAGAACATACTTTCATGCACCATTCTTCATAAATTATCAGACGAAGTTCATGAAAGGTCGAACTACTGAACTCCTCAAAGGTCAAGCAGCATGGTCAAAAAATTACACCAGCTTCTCAGTTCAGGCACAGATTTAGAGATCACGTATATTACTTCATACTCAAAAAAGAAACAAGTTAATAATCAATCAATTCTTTAAAGTATACTCACAAGAAGGTTGAACTATTGTGTACGCAAGAGTTGGTAGGGGAAAGCATAGAAATTATCAATTTTATAGGGAATTTTATTTATGTATGTTTTTTGAGGGTGTGCCCACCACCCTTTGGGATGCAAGTTTCCAAATCATCATCCATAAAATGATTAATTTTTTGTGAATTGATAATTACCCTTATCATAAAAAAAAACCAGTTTGAATATAAAGGAAAAAAATTTATGAATAAAATAAGCATACTATTTTAGACAGGTCTCTTTACCTGTAGCTTAGAGGAAATATACCTATTCTCATTATGATCCCACCGTCCAATGATATGGCTCAATCAGCTATAAAAGGTAGTGACTGCATCATGTCTGCCCTTGTTTTGTATGCTTTAAATCATGAGATAAGTCCATAGAAGATGGTCTATCTGAGGCCATGACCACTGCTTGTAACATAATACAAGTTCGTAGTGTCAATATTGATCATATTGACAACAAAACCAATAAAACCATGAGGATTTTCCACGTTGAGGTGTCTTGTCTTCCTTATGGCAAACCTCCTCTGAGGGTCATCAGCTATAAATTCACTTGTGTATGGTGTAAAGTAATAAACCAAAAAGGAAAAAGATAAGAGAGTAAAGAAGTGCTAAAATATATGAGAAGTATTTGCAAGAAGAGATCATCATAACCTCAAACCTTATGATCTCAAGACAGATTATAATATATAAGTGATCCAAAGGTCTCCCAATTGAAGTTTCAGCGCCAAAAAACCAGAACGTTTACTCATTAGACCTTGTATACCAAATGTCTCTGTGCTTTAACTCCATTATGCGTCTTGAAAACAACTGCTAACATTGTTTCTAGCCCAAGATAATTTGAGATACTCTTGGATTTCAGAGATAAACATACAAATCTCAGTCCTAATACAGTTAACTTCACAAAAAAATAATCAAGTACATGAACTTCCATCATCTGTCTACTTCTTGGTAAAGCTATGGCACTAGAGCCAAACTCAACCCAAGAGTATATCTCATAAGGGGAAGATTGCCGAAGCATGTTAATGCAAACCACACATTCATTTCCTAAAAAATGGTGGACTAATTTGTAATACCTACGAATGCGTGAAAATGTTCTGATACCAACTATACTTCTACCCTAATTTGTGACCTCCAAACCCTAATCACTCTATTTATACCTACGACAAATTCAAAGACTATAATATATCAAAATTTAATTCTCAAATCTTCCTAATGCAACAACATATTGTACTCTTGATTGGGACAGAGTGAACGTGTTGATAGACATGTGGAGGTCAAATGTCCATGAACGACCATGACGTTTAGAAGTTGTGTCTTAGAAAGTGCTTATGTTTGTTTGTGTGTTTAAGTGAGTTGTACGTGATAAATTTGGTTGAAATTTAAGATGTTCCTAATACCTAGACGAATAAGGTTAGGGGTTTAACGTCTCGGTACGACCGCACCTAGGATCCACGAGGGGCCATAGAAGACGACCCCATTCATTTGGCATGAGGCTGTCAATAAGTGACCTAAGACAGCCATAACGGATAGACCGTTGGTCAACCAACGCCCTGTAAACCTAGGGCGTCGATTGGCCCTGAAAGAATTGCCAAGCCTGAACAATTTGAAGACTTAAACCCAATTCACGGAACCCTTAAAATGGGGCGTCAATGGGGCAACGGACCGTTTGTGAGAGGGCGTGGTTTGGCCTGACAAATTTATGTCCTTTTCTATAATGACTTGGGGTGTTTTGTTAATTCAACCTAAGTCTTTTATGAACCTACGAATTCAGTTTTAGTTCATTTAGGTATGTTAAGATATTACAAACCCTTAGACCTAATTTTAGACTGCATTTCCTAAAAGCCAAAACCCCTCTCTCTTAAAACTCTCTCTCAACTCTCCATGCAAGTTAGGAGTCAAGAAGAGCTACGATGTCTTTTGGTGGTTATTTTATTCATCATAAAACAGTGGAGTACCTTCAATGTTAGGAATGGTAGTCATCCTTGATCTCTATCATTCAATGAGCTCTTTCAAATTAATTTTCAAAAAGGGTTTTCAACCCTAACTACTACTATCTTTTAACTCTATTGGTCCTGCATGAAAACATTTTAAATGATTCAAATATAATAATTCTAATGTTAGGTTGTGATTTTAATGCTTAAACTTCAATGAAATCATGTTAAAGCTATTTATCAGATTATGGCATAAGAAATGCGTTAAATGCGCTTGGTTTTGTAGTCTTTGACCTTTGCTTTACTTTTGTTGTCTTTGATGTTTAGCTACTTCCCTATGGGATAATTTATGATCAATTTTTAAGTAAAATGTTATAGGTGATTGAAGATTGAATTAAAGGGTAAGTTGGTAATGTTGGTTAGTTTTAATTATGAAATGCTCTTGAGTGTTGTGTTCCATCTTCTTGGTAGTGGTGTTTCCTTAAATTTTATTAATTTTTAGTTACCTGTGTTTTGTGAATAAGGCCATGAAGGCATATTATATGAAAAATGATGAAAATGAAGATGCTCTAGTTAATGTGTTTTATGAAGCTTGTTATGAAAGGTATGCTAAGGATTATGTCTAAATGACTTGAATGATAATGTAAGCATGTTAAAGTGTGCGATCTGATGAAAGAAAGTCCAAGCATGTGTAGAATGAAAGTTAAATTAAATGATGCTATGTGCAAGGTGCGTTCACATGAACACACACACACTCACACTTGTATATATATAAACCAAGCTATGTTAAGTCAAAAAGGGAATTTTGGAGTTAACATGATTCGTGAATTTAGAAGAAGTGTTTAGTAGAAACCTCACTATCCCCAAGAGATTTCTAATGTAGGTTGGTGGATGATTACCCTTTATGAGTTGAGAAGTGGTGTCCAGAAGCTTTACGTGACCTTTAGTAGAGAATGTTGAGAATCCGTGGGGATTTATTCCTATCACCGTGAGCATATTAAGAAGAGTTGGGTACAGTTCATGAGTTGAGAAGTTGTTTTCCAATGTAGCTCTAGAGATGAATTCTCCTTGTTTTTAGAGAATGAGTTACTTAGTAGAAATGTCCTTATTCCTTAACTAAGCGCCCACATAGGAGTATCTATTGTGAAAGCCATGTAAAAGCTAAAAAAAGTATGACATCACCCTAGTCAATTTAGGGGACCCTTCTCCTATAACGGAACTATCTGTATTCCCTGTTTAGATCTCATGCTCTAATGTCGGTTAAGATAACTCCCATATAATTAAAGTACTAAGTCTTTTAAAAGAATGTACTAATTAGGGTAGGTAGTGGAATGGGACGCTATTTATCCATTAAAGTAGGTAGGCATTCAAAAAGGGGAATCTTAGTGAGCCTTATATAAATCGAATGAACTAAGTTCCTAAAGAATGCACTATTTAGGGTAGGCAGTGGAATGGGACGCTATCTATTGTAATGACCTGTTTAGTCGTTTTGAGCAGCGGATTTTATTCTGGAAAAGCTAGCTGAGACGCACGGACCCCACGAAGGATCGTCATGGGCACGACGGACCGTCGAGGGGGTCTCGTTTCAAAACACTTAGAAATTTTGAAATTTGGGTACTGAAATAGACTCTCTAAACTTCGTGAAGACATGGCAGGACGGACCGTCGAGGGCACGACAGACCGTCACAGACCCTTTAGTGGAATTGAGTCTCTGAACTCTGTGACGGAGCAGCAGGACGGACCGTCGCACGCACGACGGGCCGTCACCGGTTGCGTAATCCCAGGCTGGGTCGGATTTCTTTTAAGTAATTTAAGGGGAGTTTTGGACTATTCCTGCTTTAATTATAAAGTTAGTGGGTTAATGTTAATAGTTTAATTACTTTGGGGTTAAAAAAGATAACCTTGAGTTTATTAGTTGGTTAATTCCTAATCTTTTATACTTAATTATATGCTAATTAGGGTAAAAGAAAGAGGGTTTGAATACAAAAAATAGAAAGAACAAGGAGAGGGAAAGAGAAACGATCGAGAGATATACGAACGAAGAGGAAACACAAGCCTTGGGGAATTTGCTTGCTTGATCACGAATCTTTGGTGGAGGTAGGTTATGGTTTTTATGCTATTCGTAGTAAACTCTTAATAGCGAATGATATGTATTGGTAGTATTGTAAACCCTGCTATATGCTTAATTGTATGCTTGCATGACTATGATGATATAATTGTGATAAATTAAGCATGATGAAGCTATTGAATCTAAATCTTGAAAAAGCCTAATCTCTTTGTTAATGATGATGCCTTGGTATAAAAGAATGCTTGATGAACTAAAGTAATGAGATTGATGATGCCTTGGTATAAAAGAAGGCTTGATGAATTAATAGAATGAGATTAGTGGAGCGGGTGTCACGAACCGACACGTAGTATTAGGGGGAACGGGTGTCACGAACAGACATGTAGAATTAGGGGAACGGGTGTCACGAACCGACACGTAGAATTAGGGGAACGGGTGTCACGAACCGACACGTAGAATTAGGGGAACGGGTGTCACGAACCAACATGTATAATTAGGGGAACGGGTGTCACGAACCGACACGTAGAATTAGGGGATCGGAGTGTCACGTACCGACACCAGGATAGTATATGAGGATCGGAGTGTCACGTACCGACACAAGAGAAATAAAGATAATGAATCTTGAAATATGTTAATATACTCAATCTAATGAACCTAATTCCCAAATGTGTATGATGGGGAGGCGTGAGTCCTCATTGATGTGCTTGGTGTTGTGACCAAGGGTTATGGTAATTGTAAATGCTGTATGCTAAGAATCTAATAATATTAGTTGATTTTATAATATTACTTGATATATATATTGTTTTCTATTTTGAGTTGCCCGATGATACCTACTCAGTACTTGTGTTTGTACTGACCCCCTACTTGTATGTTTCTTTCATTGTTATCTGTGGAGTGCATCAAACAGACCGTCGTCTTCAACTCAACCGCAATTCTAGTCAGTCTTCATTACACCGGATTTTCAGTGTGAGCTAATGCTTCTAGCTTGGACTGGATCTTCTTCCTCATGTCTTGATGCCTTGAAGTTCCGGCATGGACTAGCTTTTTATTTATTTTAGCTTCTTAGAATACTCTTAGTTTAGTAATTTGATCATAGATGTTCTTGTTGTGATGACTTCCAAATTTTGGGGAATAATAGTTGTTGAATTTTAGAAGTTATTGAATCGGTTTTCATTAATGAGTTTAAGTCTTCCGCATTTTATTTTGTTCATTATGTTTAAAATGTTGGGGTTTAGATTGGTTGGTTCTCTCACATAGGAGGGTAAATGTGGGTGCCAGTCGCGGCTCGGTTTTGGGTCGTGAAAAACATGGTATCAGAGGATGAGGTTCGTTGGTCTCATCTCACAAGAACGAGTCTAGTAGAGTCTTATGGAACGGTAGGGGTACGCCTTTACTTTTCTTTGAGAGGCTATAAGACTTTAGCAAAATTCCATTCTTTCTTTCTTTCTTTTGTGCTATTACTTGGATCCAATTTGTATCTAGGTGATACAAATTGGTATCTGACCATCTTCACTCTATTTCACAGATGGTTAGAACTAGAGCAACGACTGCGCCAAAACCGACACCGGCAAGACAAGAAGCGTCTGAGCCAGCCACTGGGGCTGTAGCTTGACGAGGAGTAGCGGCAAGAGGCCGTGGAAGAGGTCGTGGGAGTACGTCCTCTAGAGGAAGAGGACAAGCACCTAGCCCCTCTGGTACTAGGGCGGTGAATCCTCCACCAACTGAGGAAGTGATAAGAGAGGATGAGGAAGGGGAAAATGAGCAAGTGCAGAATAAGGAATTGCCACCCCAACCTACCCCAGAGATGATCAATCAGGTTCTTGCTTATCTTAGCGGGTTATCTGATCAGTGTCAGACACCTCCAGTGTTTTTTGCACCAGCACCTCAGGGTCCGGAGGTACAACATGCAGCCACTATGGCTCCCCGCATGGATGCCTCATTGGAGATAGGCACGTTTCCTCGTCTGACTACAGGGCCTAAAATGACAAATGATCAGCATGAACTTTTCAGTATGTTCTTAAAATTGAAACCTCCAGTCTTAAAGGGTGCTGAATCTGAGGATGCCTACGATTTTCTGGTTGACTGTCATGAGCTACTACACAAGGTGGGTATAGTAGAACGGTTTGGTGTTGAGTTTATGACTTATTAGTTTCAAGGGAACGCCAAAATGTGGTGGCGGTCACATGTTGAATGTCAACCAACAGAGGCACCACCTATAAATTGGGCATCATTCTCTAGCTTGTTTATGGAGAAGTATATCCCCCGGACTTTGACGGATAGGAAAAGAGATGAGTTCTTGAGCCTAGAGCAAGGTAGGATGTTGGTTACTGCATATGAGACTATGTTTCGTGCACTATCCAGGTATTCCACCGAACTTTCTTTCAGTCCACAAGAGCGGATTCGCCGTTTTGTAAAGGGGTTGAGGTCAGAATTGCGGATTTCAGCCTTACAGGTAGCGGCTACGGCAAAATCCTTTCAAGAAGTGGTAGACTTCGTGATAGAGGTGGAAGGAGTGAAGCCAGAAGACTTCACCATGGCATCGAGATCAAAAAGGTTTCGAAAGGGAGGTGAGTTTAATGCTTCTTACTCTAGAGGACAGGGTTCCGGAGGTTACTCAGTCCAACCAATTCAGTCTTCACTACAAACTGTAGTTGGGGGTCCACCTCAGACCGGTCAACACTTCTCTAAGAGACCTATGCTTGACTCCAGAGAGTGTTATGGATGTGGGGAGACTGGACATATTAGGAGGAATTTTCCAAAACAGAGTTATAGACCCCCAATAGCTAGAGGTAGAGGTGGTCATGGAAGAGGCCGTCATTCTGGAGGACGTGGTGGTCGAGGTAATGGTGGTCACCAAAACGGCCGGGGTCATGGGCAAACTGGAGCCACTACAACACAACATGGTAGGGGCAACGGAAAGACAAGCAATGGGGCCCATTGTTACGCTTTCCCTGGGAGATCTGAGGCGGAGACATCTGATGCTGTCATCACAGGTAATCTTTCGGTTTGTGATTGCATGGCTTCTGTATTGTTTGATCCTGGATACACATTTTCTTATGTATCTTCTTCATTTTCTACTGGTCTTAATTTACCTTGTGAATTACTTGACATGCCTATTCGCGTTTCTACTCCGGTGGGTGAGTCTGTGATAGTTGAAAAAGTATATAGGTCTTGTTAGGTGACTTTTGTGGGGAGCAACACTTATGTAGATTTGGTTATCTTAGAAATGGTTGACTTTGATGTAATTCTGGGTATGACTCGGCTTTCTCCAAATTTTGCGATCTTGGATTGTAATGCTAAAACTGTGACGTTAGCCAAGCCTGGGACATATCCGTTAGTCTGGGAGGGCGACTACACTTTCACTCCGGTTCGTATCATCTCCATTCTTCGTGCTAAGAGAATGGTTTGCAAGGGGTGTTTAGCTTTATTGGCACATCTCAGGGATGACACTACCTAAGTACCTTCAATTGAGTCAGTTTCGGTAGTCCGTGAGTTTCTGGATGTGTTCCCTGCAGATCTTCCTGGTATGCCACCGGATAGAGATATTTATTTTTGCATCGATCTAGAACCGGGTACTCGCCCCATTTCGATACCCCCTTATAGAATGGCTCCCGCGGAGTTAAGAGAGTTAAAGGCCCAACTTCAAGAGTTGTTGAGCAAAGGCTTCATTAGACCAAGTGCATCCCCTTGGGGTGCTCCTGTATTGTTTGTAAAGAAGAAGGATCGGAGTTTTCGGATTTTCATAGACTACAGACAACTGAATAAGCTAACTATTAAGAACAAGTTCCCTCTTTCTCGCATTGATGACTTGTTCGATCAGTTACAAGGTGCTTGTGTCTTCTCTAAAATTGACTTGAGATCCGGTTATAATCAATTGAAAATACAGTCAACGGATGTGCCAAAAACTGCTTTTCGGACCAGGTATGGGCATTACGAATTTGTAGTGATGTCTTTTGGTCTTACGAATGCCCCTGCTGCTTTAATGAGCTTGATGAACGAGATTTTTAATCCATATCTGGACCTCTTTGTGATCGTATTTATTGATGATATGCTGATATACTGAAAGAGCAAGAAAGAACATGAGGAGCATTTGAGAATTGTATTGGAAATGTTGAGGGAGAAAAAGCTTTATGCCAAATTCTCCAAGTGTGAGTTTTGGCTAGATTCAGTGTCCTTCTTTGGGCACGTGGTGTCTAAGGATGGAGTGATGGTGGATCCTTCTAATATTGAGACAGTGAAGAATTGGGTAAGACCTACTAATGTGTCAGAAATAAGGAGCTTTGTTGGTTTAGCTAGATATTACCGTCGATTTGTCAAGGGATTCTCTTCCATTGCTTCCCAATTGACGAACTTGACTAAGCAGAATGTTCCATTTGTGTGGTCGGACGAGTGTGAAGAAAGCTTTAAAAAGCTCAAGACTTTGTTGACTACTGCACCAATCCTTACCCTACCGGTGGAAGGTAAGAATTTCATTGTCTATTGTGATGCATCCTATTCGGGTTTGGGTGTAGTGCTAATGCAAGAGAAGAATGTGATTGCTTATGCTTCGAGGCAATTAAAAGTTCATGAACGTAACTATCCGACCCATGATTTAGAGTTGGCTGCGGTAGTGTTTGCATTAAAGAAATGGAGACACTATCTATATGGGGTTAAGTGTGAGGTCTATACGGATCATCGTAGCCTATAGTATGTCTTTACTCAGAAAGATTTGAACTTGAGACAGAGGAGATGGATGGAACTACTGAAGGACTACGATATCACAATCTTGTATCATCCGGGAAAAGCAAATGTCGTGGCAGATGCTGTAAGTAGAAAGGCAGGAAGCATGGGAAGTCTAGCTCACTTGCAAGTTTCTAGACGGCCGTTGGCTAGAGAAGTTCATATTCTAGCTAATGACCTTATGACACTAAAAGTTAATGAGAAAGGAGGATTTTTGGCTTGTGTGGAGGCAAGATCTTCCTTCCTTGACAAGATTAAGGGAAACAAGTTTAATGATGAAAAATGATCCGGATCCGAGACAAAGTGTTGCGAGGAGAGGCTAAGGAAGCACAAATCGATGAGGAAGATGTGTTGATAATTGAGGGAAGGGTATGCATACCCCACATCGATGATTTGATAAACACTATTCTTACAGAGGCTCATAGTTCAAGGTATTCTATACATCCTGGTACAACCAAGATGTATCGTTACCTAAAGCAACATTTTTGGTGGAGTAAAATGAAGCGCGACATTGTTGATTTTGTTGCCAAATGTCCAAATTGTCAACCAGTAAAGTATGAACACCAGAGGCCCGGAGGAACCCTTCAGAGAATGCCCATTCCTGAATAGAAGTGGGAGAGAATCACAATGGACTTCGTGGTTGGTCTTCCAAAGACAGTGGGTAAGTATGACTCTATTTGGGTAATTGTTGATAGGTTAACTAAGTCTGCTCACTTCATTCCGGTCAAGGTGACTTACAATACAGAAAAGTTAGCCAAACTTTACATCTCAGAAATTGTTCGATTGCATGGAGTTCCACTCTCCATTATATCATATAGAGGTACGCAGTTTACTTCTAAGTTTTGGAGAACATTGCATGCGGAATTAGGTACTAGGTTGGACTTTAGTACCGCATTTCACCCTCAGACCGATGGTCAGTATGAGCGAACGAATCAAGTGTTGGAGGATATGCTTCGTGCATGTGTGATAGAATTTGGTGGTCATTGGGATAACTTATTACCCTTAGAAGAATTTTCATACAACAATAGCTATCACTCAAGCATTGATATGACCCCATTTGAAGCATTATATGGTAGGAGATGTAGGTCTCCCATTGGTAGGTTTGATGCATTTGAGGTTAGACCTTGGGGTACTGACCTTTTGAGGGATTCATTAGAGAAAGTGAAATCTATTCAAGAAAAGCTTTTAGCGGCGCAAAGTAGGCAAAAGGAATATGCAGATCGAAAGGTTAGAGACTTGGAGTTTATGGAGGGTGAGCAAGTCTTGCTGAAGGTTTCGCCCATGAAAGGGGTGATGCTGTTTGGTAAAAGAGGTAAATTAAGCCCAAGGTATATTGGTCCCTTTGAATTACTTAAGCGAGTAGGGGAGCTGGCTTATGAGTTAGCCTTGCCTCCAGGGCTGTCCGGAGTGCATCCGGTATTTCATGTGTCTATGTTGAAAAGATACCATGGGGATGGAAACTACATCATTCGTTGGGATTCAGTTCTGCTTGATGAAAATTTGTCTTATGAGGAGGAGCCTGTTGCCATTCTAGATAGAGAAGTCCGCAAGCTGAGGTCAAGGGAGATTGCATCCATCATAGTTCAATGGAAGAATCGACCAGTTTAAGAGGCCACTTGGGAGAAGGAGGCTGATATGCGAGAAAGATACCCACACCTATTTACAGATTCAGGTACTCCTTCTCGCCCTTGTATTTCTTCTTCTGATCGTTCGAGGACGAACGATGGGTAAATTGGTATCTATTGTAACGACCTGTTTAGTCGTTTTGAGTAGCAGATTTTACTCTGGAAAAACTGGCTTAGACGACGGACCCCACGACGGGCCGTCATAGGCACAACGGACCGTCGAGGGGGTCTCGTTTCAAAACACTTAGAAATTCTGAAAGTTGGGTACTGAAATCGACTCTCTGAACTTCGTGACGACATGGCAGGACGGACCGTCGTGGGCACGACGGACCGTCACAGACCCTTTAGTGGAATTGAGTCTCTGAACTCTATGACGGAGCAGAAGGACGGACCGTCGCACGAACGACGGGACGTCACAGGCTGTGTAATCCCAGGCTACGTAGGATTTCTGTTAAGTAATTTAAGGGGCGTTTTGGACTATTCCTGCTTTAATTATAAAGTTAGTGGGTTAATGTTAATAGTTTAATTACTTGGGGGTTAAAAGAGATAACCTTGAGTTAATTAGTGGGTTAATTCCTCATCTTTTATACTTAATTATATGCTAATTAGGGTAAAAGAAAGAGGGTTTGAATAAGAAAAATAGAAAGAACAAGGAGAGGGAAAGAGAAACGATCGAGAGAGATACGAACGAAGAGGAAACACAAGCTTTGGGGAATTTGCTTGCTTGATCACGAATCTTCGGTGGAGGTAGGTTATGGTTTTTATGCTATTCGTAGTAAACTCTTAATAGCGAATGATATGTATTGGTAGTATTGTAAACCCTGCTACATGCTTAATTGTATGGTGGCATGAATGTGATGATATAATTGTGATAAATTAAGCATGATGAAGCTATTGAATCATAAATCTTGAAAAACCCTAATCTCTTCGTTAATGATGATGCCTTGGTATAAAATAAGGCTTGATGAACTAAAGTAATGAGATTGATGATGCCTTGGTATAAAATAAGGCTTGATGAATTAATAGAATGAGATTAGTGGAGCGGGTGTCACAAACCGTCACGTAGTATTAGGGGGACCGGGTGTCACGAACCGACACGTAGAATTAGGGGAATGGGTGTCACAAACCGACACGTAGAATTAGGGGAACGGGTGTCATGAACCGACATGTAGAATTAGGGGAACGGGTGTCACGAACCGACAAGTAGAATTAGGGGAATGGGTGTCACGAACCGACACGTAGAATTAGGGGATCGGAGTGTCACGTACCGACACCAGGATAGTATATAAGGATCGGAGTGTGACGTACCGACACAAGAGAAATAAAGATAATGAATCTTGAAATATGTTAATATACTCAATCTAATGAACCTAATTCCCAAATGAGTATGATGGGGAGGCGTGAGTCCTCATTGATGTGCTTGGTGTTGTGACCAAGGGTTATGGTAATTGTAAATGCTGCATGCTAAGAATATTAGTTGATTTTATAATATTACTTGATATATATATTGTTTTCTATTTTGAGTTGGCCGATGATACCTACTCAGTACTTGTGTTTGTACTAACCCCCTACTTGTATGTTTCTTTCTTTGTTATTTGTGGAGTGCAGCAAACGGGCCGTCGTCTTCAACTCAACCGCAATTCTAGCCAGTCTTCATTACACCGGATTTTTAGGGTGAGCTAATGCTTCTAGCTTGGACTGGATCTTCTTCCTCATGTCTTGATTCCTTGAAGTTCCGGCATGGACTAGCTTTTTATTTATTTTAGCTTCTTAGAATACTCTTAGTTTAGTAATTTGATCATAGATGTTCTTGTGGTGATGACTTCCAGATTTTGGGGAATAATAGTTGTTGAATTTTAGAAGTTATTGAATTGGTTTTCATTAATGAGTTTAAGTCTTCCGCATTGTATTTTGTTCATTATGTTTAAAATGTTGGGGTTTAGATTGGTTGGTTCGCTCACATGAGAGGGTAAATGTGGGTGCCAGTCGCGGCTCGGTTTTGGGTCGTGACATCTATACATTGCACTAAGTTGACCGTTCGAAAGGGGAGAGTAGGTGCTACATCTTCTAAAAAAGTTTGATACATAGGTTTGGTGGTGGAATGGGACTCAATCTAATCGTTGCACTCATTATGCATTCCGAAAGGAAAGTATTGGTGTGTTTCTTGAGTGTTCTTCTATTGTCTTGTCATTGAGTAGGGGCTTGTTCTCCCGAGGTGAGTAAAACAAAAAGGTGTAGTCTTGAGGATTATTTTGGTGTGCACTTCCTTCATGTGTTACTTTTGTGAGTCTTAGGATAACCTTAGTTAGGGAAACTCCTACGGAAGTGAGTTCACTTCCACTTTTATTTGCCATTAAAGTTCACTATTTTGGAATAGGGATAGTTCAATATTTTGATAAGCTTACATTAAAGTTCTCTTTTTGTTAAAATTATGGAAATCTTTCTCCAAGTGTAAAACTGTGATTATTATGTTTTTTTACATCTATATTCTTGAGCGCTTTACTAAGTTTGCATGAATGTGTATTTATACCAAAATGTCCCTTTTTGAATATTTTTTTCCTATGCCATTCTTAGTACATTATTTGTAGTAACTTCATACCTTTTTATACTTTATAAGTACATATTTGGAAGCAGGTTTGACATTTTGAAAGCAAAGCTTGGGAAAGATGCTCTCAAGACAAAGTATGTCCTCATATATTCGAGGGCTTAGTTCTTAACTCTTTTAGTTTTATATACGTTCTTACTATGTATTTCTTTTAATGTAAAGGCCTTGTCCATATGATATTATGTCGTGTCTTTATGTTGTCTTATGACGATGAGATTCACTAAGTATTTGTGAAAGAAATCTTTTTGTATTAATTTTTTTGAAAGTTTTTAATTCTGCACTATTTTACTGTCTTATGTAATGAATGATAGTTAAAGGACTTATAAAAGACCTCAAAGGGTCATGTACGCCCGCTCATGACCCAAAGGTCGTCCCTAACTTCTAGGGGTTGCTTGCGGGTCGTGACAGACTTGGTATCAGAGCATAAGTTCATGGAAAATATTTTACGGTCTAAAAGCCTCACAAGCCACGTGTTGTAGAATCTTGGTTATTGGTGTGAGTAGCGACACATCCATGGACAAGAATCTATAGGAAGATAAACTTTCACTTTCTTCATTACTCTTGTTTCGTGGCATAGAACTTAACTACATATGATGTATCTCTTCTTCTCCTTTGTCCGGTGGTTTTATAAGTGTGTTTGATTGGAAAGGGAAATGTTTGTAACCTTAAGTGAGAGAAAAGATGATTTTTGATGTTGTGACAGTTTTGTGTCTGTAAGAGCAGATATGAAGGTATTTTTTGAGAAATGTGATGTGTAGCTATTTATAGCTACGTGTGACTTATGAGGTTGGAATTATTCTGATTAGAAAAATTATGGTGATGTATTTCTAACCATGTTAGGAATTATAATGATTGAAGAAAGTGTCTTGGAGAGAAAATGAGTTATCTTGTGATTAAGTTCAATGATGGTATAAATGCTTTGAGGTGTGAATTTGAAGAATGTTCAGAGGATGTGGAGATTTTATAAGAGTTGAGGGCAACCTCTTGTGTGGATAATGTTGCATTGTTTTCTTATTATTTGGTTGAGGTTAATGTGTAGATTTACTCTACGGGGGTAAATGTGTTATGATTATCTAGTTAGGAAGTTGTGGAAGTTATGTCAGCAAAAATGGTGAGCTCTAATTTGAAAAATGTTTTAATTTTTCCAAATGAATCTACCATGATTGGTGGAAAGGGAAAGGTAGTGTTTTTTTCCATGAGATTGAGTTAAGTTGTGCAAAATAGTTCAATGAGGTAATGTTTAAGAAAGTTTGTCTAGGTTGAATGCTAAGAGGAGAGTATTAGGATTGACTAGTAGAGTTGATGTTTAGACTTGATGATCATGAATTAAGAGTAGTATGAGTTCCTATTTTGTGTTAAGGCCTTTAAGATGGCTCTACCATTGTGGGGAGAATGAGTGAGTACTAAGATAGTTGATATCCTTATCTTTCCTATTTGTTCTTAGTCAGTCTTGAGAAAAAAACCTTAGTAGTTTTGTAATGATTAAGAGTCTTGCATAATAGTATGAGTTATCATGTGTTGTATATGAAGCTATATGACTTATGGTCCAATGTAAAGGAAGCAAGTTAGAGCTATGTTTTGCATTATTAACGTTAAGTAGAATGACATGTAGTATATTAAGTCCAAAAGAATCCTCAAGGGTCACTAAGTGGGAGTGGTAGTATCGGATACTACTCTCACATTGAACCTAGTGTAACTTACTAAGTCTCTTTGGATTAAGTTAGTATGTCCATATTTCTCATATTGTCATGTTATTTTGTTAAAGTTTCTTGAAAGGTGCATTATAGAATTTTTAAGAAAGTGACACAATAAAGTTTTGAGTTCACTGCAAAGGAGATCAAATTTTGAGAAAATTGCATTTTAATTGACGAAGGTTTTGATGTGTGTTGAAATGTTGTTTATAAGCATGCTTAAGGTTGGAGAAGGTAGTTCCTCCACAAGTGAATAAATGAAAGTGAGATTGATTTTGTGTTTTTTTTGCAAAGTTGCATGTGTTTCTGTGATGCTCACTGTGAAAATCATTATTTAAAAAAAAATCTTTTACTTGAATTTTAGTTTCAATGTGTGCAAAAGTGCTGTATATGATCATGATGTTTGAAAAGGTAGTTCCTCCATAAATGAAGGGTAAGGGTGAATTTTGAAAAGTGAAAGTTCTCGCAAAGTGATTGTGTTGCAAAGTGTTTGAAAGAGTGAGATTGTGCTCCTTGTTAGTTTGTTTCTTGACTATGATGTTTGAAAATGATTGCAATATCTTATATGTATCTATTTGAGTCCTTAATGTTCTTAAAGTTCTAGTTTCATTCGATTACGAATGTTATTCCAAGTGGTGGAGAATGTAACATCCTAAAACGAACTAAGGTTAACTAGATCTTCATGAATGTTTCTTGATTTAATTTTAAGTTAAATTGAGTAATATTTGTTTAATCAAGAAGTTTGTGAAGTTTTGTTTATATTGGTGGTCAAACATCCAAGAACGTCCATGACGTTCGGAAGGTGTGTCTTAGAAAGTGCTTTTGTGTCCTTGTGTGTTTCAGAGTCTTTTACGTGATTTTTTTGTTGAAATTGGTGTGTTATGTTCCTAAGGCCTACAAGACTATGTTTAGGGGTTTAATGATAGGATACGACCCCACCTAGGACCCACGAGGGGCCCTAGAAGAGGACCCCATTAAGATGGCAAGAGGCTGTCATAAAATGACCAACCACGGACACAATGGAAGGATCGTTGGTTAACCAACGGCCTATCAACCTTGGGCGTCGATTGGACATGAAAGTCTAGCCAATCCTTAACAATTTGAAGACTTATCCCCAATTAACGGACCCCTTCTATGGGGCGTCGAAGAGGAAATGGCCCGTTTGTTAGTGGGCGTGGTTTGGCCAGACAAATTTATGTCCTTTC
Organism: Solanum arcanum; assembly: GCA_027789145.1. Taxonomy (NCBI): domain Eukaryota; kingdom Viridiplantae; phylum Streptophyta; class Magnoliopsida; order Solanales; family Solanaceae; genus Solanum; species Solanum arcanum. The sequence goes on from CM050943.1 coordinate 29,583,752, forward strand.
CTTTGATAACTTGGTGTGTTTGGTTAATTCAAACCATGTATTTTATGAACCAAGGAAGCCAGTTTTAGGTCTTTTTAGTTATATTATGATGTTCCAAAATATTAGACCTAATTTTACACTCGATTTCCTAAAACTCAAAAACCCCTCTCTCTTAAAACTCTCTATCAAGTCTCCATAATAGTTAGGATTAAAGAACATCTAGGATGTATTTTTGTAGTAGTTTTATGCAGGAAAAATCAGGGGGGTGTCTTCGATTGTGAGGTCTGGTAGTCATCCTTTAACTCTCTTCCATTCAAGGAGCCCTTTCTAATGAATTTTCAAAGAGGGTTTTCAACCCTAACTTCTCCTATATTTAACTCTAAATATGGGTCTTGCATTAAAAAATTAAATGATTCAACTAAGATTTTTATAATACTAGTTGGTGATTTTAAGCTTTTTATCAAATTGTGGCTTAAGAAATGGTTAAATGAACTTGGTTTTGTAGTGTTTGATCTTTGCTTTACCTGAATTGTTATTGATGTTTACATACTTACCTAAGGGATAATTTATGATGATGTATTGAGTAAAATGTTAAATGGTAAGTTGGTTATGTTGTTTAGTTTTAATTATGAAATGCTCTTGGGTGGTATGTTTCACCTTCTTTGTGGCGGTTTTACTTGAATTGCATGAATGTGTAGTTACCAGTGTATTATGAATGAGGACATGAAGGCATATTATAAGAAGAAAGATGGAAATGAAGATACTCTTGTTAATGTGTTTTATGAAGATTGTTATGAAAGGTATGCTAAGGATTATGTCTAAGTGACTTGTATGATTATGGGAAGCATGTTAAAGTATGTGATGTGATGAAATAAAGTCGAAGCATGTATAAAATGAAATGTAATGAATTGATGATTATGTGCAAGGTGTTTCACATGTTGACACACACTCATACTTGAATAAATATGAATGAAGCTAGGTTAAGTCAAATGGGGAATTTTGGGGTGAGCACTTCCTGAATTGAGAAAAAGTGTGAAGCTAAGTTAAGTTAAAAGGGGAATTTTTGGGTGAACAGTATTTCTGAGTTGAGATTTAGTAGCACGCTTACTATTCCCAAGAGCTTTCTAATGTAGGTTTTAGGATTGATATCCTTCGTCAGTTGAGATGTGGTGTCCTAAAGCTATCTTTGACCTTTAGTAGTGCATGTTGAGAATCCATGGGGAGTTATTCCTAGATCTGAGAGGATATGAATAAGGGGTGATTACACTTCGTAAGTAAAGAAGTTGTATTCCAATGTACCTCTTGAGATGAATTCTCCTCGTTAGTAAAGAATGAATTACTTAGTAGGAATCTTCTTATCCCTTAACTATGCGCTTGAATAGGAGTAGCTATGGGGAAATCCATGTAAAATCTATAAAAAAAGTATGACCTCACCCTAGGCAAGTTAGGGGACCCTTCTCTGACAAGGGAAGTATCAGGATTCCATGTTTATCTCTCATAGTCTATGTCGGTTAAGCTAACTCCAACAAAAGTAATGAAAGTTCTATGTCTTCTACAAGAGAGTACAACTTAGGGTAGGTTGTGGAATGGGACACTATTTATTCATTCCACTAGGTAGGCATTTTGAAAGGGGAGTCTAGGTGAGCCTTGTATGAATTAAATGAATAAAGTCTCCTAAAAGAACGTACTCTTAGGGTAGGTAGTTGAATAGGACGCAATTTATCAAGTTCACTAAGTAGAGCTTTCCAAAGGGGAGTCTTAGTGATACGCCTTCGAAAAGAATGTACTACTCAGGGTAGGTGGTGGAATGGGATGTCATCTACTTATTGCACCTAAGTAGCTATTCCGAAAGGAAATCATGGTGTGTTTCTTGAGTGTTCTTCTAATTTCATGTCATCGAGTTGGGGCTTGTTCTACTAAGGTGAGTAAGCCAAAAAGGGGTAGGCTTGAGGATCACTTTGGTGTGTAATCAAGGAGGTATATGTGCACTTTCTTCATGTCTTATCTTTGTGAGCCTTAGGATAACCTTAGTTAGGGAAACACCTACGGAAATGAGTTCACTTCCTCTTTGCTTAGCCTAGGAAGTTAACTATTTTGCGACAGTGATAGTTCACAGTAATTTTCAATAGTTTACTGTAAATTTTGATAAGCTTAGTGTAAAGTATCTCTTTTTGTTAAAATTTTTGAAATCCTTCTCTAAGTGTTAAATGGTGATTCTCACGTTGTTTTTATTCTATATTCTTTAGTGATATACTTAGTTGTCATGAAACTTTATTCATATTAAAATGTCCCTTTTTGAATTTTTTTGCATATGACATACTTAGTACATTATCTCTACAAAGATTATACCTTTCTATACTCTATAAATATAGGTTTGGAAGAGAGGTTGAAGTTTAGAAGGCAAAGATTGGGAAAGATTCTTTCAAGACAAAGTATGTCCTCATATATTCCAGGGCAAAGTTCTTAACTATTTTAGTTTTGTATAATTTTTACTATGTATTTCATTCAATGTAAAGGGTCGTTTCCCAAAGATATTATGTAGTGTCTTTAAGTTGAGTTGTGACGATGATATTCTCTACGTATTTAAGAATGAATTCCTATTTATATTAAAAGTCATGAAAAGTTTTAATTCCGCAATATTTTTCATGTCTTATACAGTGAAAAATAGTTAAAGGGTTTGTACAAGACCCCAAAGGGTCAAGTACGCCCATTCATGACCCAAGAGTCCGCCCTACATTCTAGGGGGTGCTTGCGGGTCATTACAAGTCCACACAGAGTGCTTTTAAATAGGAAATACACACATTAAACTCATGAACAATATATTAAGCTCAGTAAAAGAGCTGGTGGCTGATATTCTGCACAAAGGTAATCACGAAATAAATATTTAATTGAAATTAGAAAGACTGCTATTGATATGAAAATCATACAAAACATTGTATTCTAGGTTATTGAAAGAACAATCTAATGAAAGTGACCTTTTTAAATGGCATCTGCATTTTACAGCACACCTAATTAACTTGTAAAGAAGGAAACAATTCCTTCTATATACAAAATTGAATCATCCAACATTCTGTTCTGACCCGGTAAGAATTGAACATTATCTTCACGGTGTTTAATTTGAAGAATAATATCCTTTTGCCCATCCTCATGTTTTTGCAGTAACTAAATGATGCAGACACGAATATTTATCCATTTACTTGAAAAAAACTATCATGTCCATTATCATCTCAAATAGTGGATGCTACTACATTAATCTATACCGATAATGAAAACTATTATGTATATTGCTTCAATGAATGAGAAAACAAAATAAACATGGCTGATATGATTGAAAATCATAACCACCTTGGATTCAAAGACAAAATACTTTTGAATTTCCATTTTGCATTATGTCCCGATCGCCGGCAAGACTAAAGAAAATCGTCAAGTATCTAGTAGTTCTTCAAAATTAATGCACAAGTAAAAACTATCTTGCATCTTTTTAAAGTTCCACAACAACAACATACCAAGTGTAATCCACAACTGGGGTCGTGGGATGTTTTGATTGTTAAGTGTACACAGATATTACCCCAATCTTATAGAGGTAGAGAACTTTTTTCTAATAGACCCTCAGCTTACTTTGTCAAGTAATAGAATGATAAAAATTAAATATTAAATATAATACTAAAATTGAATTGACATGTTCATGCATCGTGATACAACAAAAAACATTTAGGAGCCCTTAATTTTTATTTAATAGACACAGAAATTCCTTTGTTTGTTTCTATTAATTTCAGCTAGCATATCTAATCAACACAATTTTAGAGGCAATGTTTATTCACCTGGGCAGCCTCATAAATTCCATCAGATATTTATTTTTAGTTGGTGAAGAGTATATTTTATAGAAATATAAACAAAAAGAGAATATTCGAAAAGGTTAAAACTTGCAATTGAAAGAGGCAACTTTAAGAAGTATGTAATGAGCTAGTAAAAAAAACAATAACTCCACAATCATTTATATAATTCCACCTGATGTAATATGATCAAGAATGCCATTATCTAAATTGGGGCTTCGTTTTGTTGTGAGACAATGTAACACTCAATTAGCAAGTCATTCTTTATTTTGACAGAATGGGTGCCACAAACAGGTTCATTGAGGAAGTGTGAAGCGAAGAATTAAAATAGGTCGTATTATGAAGATTTGTTACATGATACGCAAAGGATTTTCATTAATCCCGAATCATCCAATAAATTTATACTATACTGAGTGAAACTACATTAACACGTAGGATTTAGAGTTGGGTTTACTGTAAGGGCTTGGGTTAAATATTTTAGTTAGACATTATCATACCTTTTTTTTTTTATGACAACCTATAATGCTTCAACCTATCACATAATAGAGAACCCACCATCCCATGCACCAAGAAAGATTTTGATAGTTTGTGTATCCGGCAAAACATTCTATACATATTGTTATGCGGAATTCGAGATAATACGAGAAAATATAAATGCGAAAAACAAGACAACAGATTTACGTGGTTCACCAATAAATTGGCTACGTCCACGGGGAAGAGGGGAGCAATTTTATTATGGAGAGGCAAAGAACAGAATACAGAATAGGGTTTGCCATAGCGTCTATATATAGTGCTAAGCTACGCCCTAACAGGTTTGGGCCCAGCGAGATCGCCGTTCTTTCTGCTGTAACGGGTCCGATTCAAGGCATTAAACCAATCTCCACCTTGACTTGAATTCTCCAAATAGATTCTTCAGACACACTATGATAGTGCCAGGCCTACCCCTCTTCCTCAGAATTGCCCCGCAGGGCAATTAACAGCTTGTGATATTGAGCAAGTCCAAACAGTGTTGAAACTTGCTCTGTGGAACAGGCTTTGCGAACATATCTGCAGTATTATCAGCACTTCCTACTTTCTTCACCTTGATTCTCTTCTCACTTCTCAGAAAATGATACCTCACGTGAATATGCTTGGTTCTCTCATGATGGACTTGATCCTTGGCTAGACAAATTGCGCTCAAACTGTCACAATAAACCGTAGCCTGATTATGATGCAGACCAAGATCACTAACCAGCCCTTTCAGCCAAATCTCTTCTTTTGCAGCCTCTGTCAAGGCCATGTACTTCGCTTCCATAGTAGACAAAGTCACTGTAGGTTGCAAAGTTGCCTTCCAACTGACGACAGTTCCTCCAAGGGTAAAAACATAGCCAGTCATCGATCTTCTTGTGTCAACATCTCCAGCATAGTCAGAATCAGAATAGCCAGTAACCAAGCACTGAGTATCACCTCCATAAATGAGACCAACGTCAGATGTACCTCTACGGTACCGGAAAATTCTCTTCACAGCCTGCCAATGTTCTCTCCCTGGTTGTCCCATGAATCTTCATACTACACTGACTGCATGTGGTAAATCTGGCCTTGTACAGACCATAGCATACATCAAACTTTCTATGGCACTGGCATAAGGGACTCGTGACATATACTCCTAGTCTTCTTCTGATAGTGGAGCGAACATGGCAGTGAGATGGATATTGGCAGCACCGGGGGTATCAATAAGCTTAGATTAAGACATGCCAAACCTCGCCAAGACCTTCTGAATGTAGCTTCTTTGTGACAAGAAAAGTTTCCTTCTCTCTCTGTCTCTAATGATCTCCTTCCCCAGAATCTTCTGAGCGGCTCCCAGATTCTTCATCTGAAACTCAGCACTAAGTAAACCCTTCAGCTTCTGAATGTCATACTTCTTCTTTGCAGCTATCACCATATCAATTACATAAAGCACCAGATAGATGAATGAATCATCCTTGAGCCTATTGTAGTAGACAGAACAAACATATGAGCTCCGAATATAGCCCAACTTCACCATATAGCTGTCAAACCTTTTGTACCACTGCCATGGAGACTGCTTAAGTCCATATAAGGACTTCTTCAACATGCAAACGTGATTTTCCTTCCCTAGAACTTGGAAACCATCCGGCTGAGTCATGTATATCTCTTCCTCCAACTCTCCATGTAGAAACGTTGTCTTCACATCCAGTTGTTCAAGCTCCAGATTCTGATGTGTAACTATCGCTTGTAACACTCGGATGGAGTATGTCTGACCACTGTTGAGAAGATCTCATTGTAGTCCACTCCCTCTCTTTAGTTGAAACCTCTGGCAACAACCCTGGCTTTATACTTGACTCCTTCTGCTGGTGATATCCCTTCCTTCTTCTTGAAAACCCATTTGCAAGTAATAATCTTTCTCCCCGAAGGCTGTATGACCAGATCCCATGTCTGATTCTTGTGTAGGGACTCCATCTCATCTCCCATAGCAGCAAACCATTTTTCAGAATCAGGACTTAAAATGGCTTCTTTGTAAGTAGACGGCTCAGATGTATCTACCTCTTCAGCAACCTGCAGTGCATAACCCACCATGTCCTCAAAACCATACCTCGTAGGTGGCCGAACTCCAACCCTCCTTGGCCGATCTTGAGCTATACTCTGATGGATATCTGATGGCATAGATTCTGGAATATCAGTTTCTGTCTGTGGCTCTTGATCCTCCTCTTCAGGTTCTTTCAAATCGCTCTCGTTCTGAATGACTTGAAACTCCACCTGTTTATCAAGACTCCCAGTTTCTGACGTAGTTGTAGGCTTCACAATGGTTCTAAGCAGAGAACTTTCATCAAAGACAACGTTCCTGCTCATAATAACCCTCTTTTCTGCTGGAGACCAGATTCTGAAACCTTTTAATCCATCTCTGTAGCCCACAAATACTCCCTTTTTAGCTCTTGGTTCTCACTTACCTTCACTGATGTTATAGTAAGCCGTACAACCAAAAGCTTTCAGATTTGAATAATCAGCAGCTTTTCCTGACCACATCTCCATAGGTGTCTTGCATTGTATGCCTGTATGTGGTCCGAAAGTAGCAAGTTGTACTAACCGCTTCTGCCAAGAATCTTCTATCTAGCCCAGCATTAGAGAGCATGCACCTTGCTCTCTCCAGAAGTGTTTGATTCATCCGCTCAGCTACACCATTCTGTTGTGGTGTATTTATGACTGTACGATGTCGAGCAATCCCTTCATCCTTTGATCAAATTCAGACAAGCAGAATTCCAGCCCATTATCAGTTCGCATCGCTTGATCTTCTTCCCTGTTTGACTTTCCATCAAAATTATCCACTCCTTGAACTTCTGGAAAGCTTCACTTTTATGCTTCATCATGTACACCCAAGTCATCCTTGAGTAGTCATCAATAATTGAAACAAAAAATCTGCAGCCTCCCAAAGACTCAACACGGCTTGGACCCCAGCAATCAGAATGGATATAATCAATTGTGCCTTTTGTTCTGTGAATGGCCTTTGGAAACTTGTTGTGATGTAGTTTTCCCAAAACACAATGTTCAGAAAACTCTAGGCTTTTAACCTTATGACCAGCAAGAAGATCCTCCTTTGGAAGAATTTGCATCCCTCTTTCACCCATATGACCAAGTCTCATGTGCCATAACTTAGTAATATCCTCCTGATGAATTTCTGACAATGCAACATGGGCTGAACCTGTAACCGTGGAACCTTGTAGAAAATACAAAGTACCACGCATGACACCTTTCAGAATCAGATTTGAACCCTTCCAGACCCACAAGGCTCCATCTTTTCCCGACCAGCTAAATCCCTTTCTGTCCAAAAGACTGAGAAATATCAGATTTTTCATCATCAATGGAACGTGCCTGACCTCGTTCAATGTGCAGAAGCTACCGTCATGTGTCCTTATCTTGATCGAGCCTGTCCCAACCACCTTGCAGACAGAACTGTTGGCCATCGAGATGCTGCCTTCGTCTACCTGCTCATAAGTCGTGAACCACTCTCTCCTAGGACAGATGTGATAGGATGCCCCAGAATCGAGAACCCACACATCTGAATGATAAGTGTGCTCATCCGCAACTAGGGCAATGTCTTCTTCATGAATTGGTGTCTTCTTCAGCAACAGCAGCAGAAACTGACAGTTTTTCCGATTGCTTCTTATTCTTCGGACAATCAAATTTCCAATGTCCCTTCTCCTTGCAGTAATTACAAACATCATCCGGCTTTGCACCCTTCGACATCAGCTTCTTTTTCTTTCCGCCATTTTTCCTTCCCTATCCGCTACTGGTGAACAGAACGGAAGGTTGTATGTCTGTACTTGTGCCGTTAGCCTTATGCCGTAATTCCCGGCTCTGAAGGGCCGATCTGACTTCTTCCAGTAACACAATATCTTTCCCAACAATGAACAATTGAACAAAATTCTCAAACGACATTGCGAGAGATACTAACAGAGTCAGGGCAACATCTTCATCCTCGATCTTCACATCGATATTAGGAAATTCTATTAAGAAAGTATTCAATTGCTCTAAATGTTCCCTGAGTTGTGTACCTTCAGCCGTTCGTAAACCGAATAAACGTTGTTTCAGAAGCAGCTTGTTGGTTAGAGATTTTGTCATGTACAAACTCTCCAGCTTCAACCACAGACCAGCAGTAGTCTCTTCATCCGAGACCTCCGTGATGACGTCATCCGTGAGACACAGCATGATCGTCGAGCGCACCTTTTCCACCAGAATCGCCATCCCAGGAGTAACGACAGTGTTCTTGTCTTTCGACAACGGCGACCAGAAGCCTTGTTCTTTCAACAGAGCTCGCATCTTGATCTGCCATAAACTGAAACTGTTCCTCCCTGTGAATTTGTCGTTTTTCACGTTCAAAGAAGACATCTCAAATTATCCAAAAAAAACACCGATTAACCGAGATGCTCTGATACCAATTTGTTATGCGGAATTCGAGATAATACGAGAAAATATAAACGCGAAAAACAAGACAACAGATTTACATGATTCACCAATAAATTGGCTACGTCCACGGGGAAGAGGGGGAGCAGTTTTATTATGGAGAGGCAAAGAACAGAATACCGAATAGGAATTACCATAGCGTCTATATATAGTGCTAAGCTACGCCCTAAAAGGCTTTGGCCCAAAATACAGAATTGACAGATAATTAAGGGCCCAATAAAACAACATTGTATACCGTCGGGCCGGGTGCAACTCCGCCCCCCCGGACCCCCAGCGAGACCCCTGTTCTTTCTGCTGTAGCTGGTCCGATTCAAGGCATTCAACACATATGAAAGACCTTATTGATACTCATCACATAGATGAATAAAGTCAACTCCGACACAATTTAAACCATGCGGGGTCTTATGAACCTCTTTATTCTAATTTTAAAAAATAGTATCGTTGTGCATCATTCAACCAACGTCATTGGTCACAAACACCTCACAAAAGGCTTGATGTAGGATCCTAGCAACCGAAAAAGTACCACATGCCAGTGGAGGAGACAATTCCTGCTAGTATACTAGCGACTTTTTTGTTCAATATTGACTAGTTATTTCGAGACAATCTATATATTTGATACAATATTTTGAGCACTTTCTTGTGACCTCTGCACTATTTTGACATATCTATGTTTTCCAATCTCACATTTTCCAAAAGATATGTTGAGATAATTGGGGTGGGATTAGAATAATAATTTCACTCCCCTGATGGAAATACCATGTATCTACGTTTTGAATATATGGTTGTTATCTTTCATTTACCTCTTCATAAGTTGGACATTAAAATGCTTTACCACAAGATTTTAGCTTTGGGTAGTCTAGTATCCTTGTATGTCAATTGTGCAGGTAACTCTAAGGTTTGAAATAATCTTCCTGATCTTGATTTGGACAGTTCAGCAAGTAATTCAGGAGTTTGGCATGAATCGTGGTGAAGTTATTCACTCCATGTTTTATCAATATATTTCATTAAATTTGTGTTTATATTTGGTGGTTTATTTTACGTTAACCTTATAATTATCAATGATCAGGATAATATCACTAATTTGGAATAAAATTTCTTTTAGTATTTCCAAGCTTAAGACGTCGGTAGACATAAATATTTTCTCGGTATTGTGGTTGCTCAGTCTAGATTAAGTATTTTTATTTTGCACCTCATGTGTCTTGTGGACAGGGGGAGATACTCAGCCATTCTAGAAGGAATAGATGGATAGTGAGAATGTTAAATTAAAGTCATTAGACATGACATCCTTTTCTTGTAAGTCTTTCATAATAGTTTATGACTTCCACTTAATAATCATTAGGATTCAATTTTTCGTATGTTGTGATATATAAAATGAGTTGCGGGTATATGATTACATTTTAATGATCAAGGCCATAAGTATATCATTGGATATAAAAACGAGATTGGGCAAGAACACCTGCTCATAGACATTTCAATTTATTGATATTGTGTATTAGCAAGAGCTTATTTTGTATCTTGGAAGTGTAAGACGCAATGTGTGTTTGCTCGATCATGTTCTAAAAATCATTATTGAGAAATAGTTATAGAAACTCGTATGCTAGTTTGGATTAGACCACTAAAATTTGGAGAAATCAACCAAATGGGGCTTGAGGAACGATTTACCCCTGGTGAGAAACGAAATGGTGGATTTTATGACTGGCAGTTCCATTAAATAAAAACCATTATACAGTTTTACCCACCACACTATTTCCTTTTTAAATTTCCATTTTCAGTAGATCCTAACATCCTACTTCCTCCTTAATCATGATGTATGTTAATATAGTTAAGATATCATAAAATATCTAACTAAAACCGTAGATTCTGTTATACAATAAACTAGAAGCCACATGAACATCAAAATTGACGAAAGAATTGTATCAAAGCACATGCATGACGTCTTTATCGGTTCAATAAGCATTAATTAAGTATTTTTATGGTTTATATATCATATCCTGAAACATGTTTGATAGAATTAACATTTTAAATTGAGTAGAAAAGTAAGTTAGTTCACTAAATAATTCCAAGGATAAACATAGGGGGCAAAAGAAATAAAGGAAGAACCTGAACCTTATTTTCATGTAATCGTGTATAGAAAATGTATAGTGGAAGAGTGAAGACTCGTGTCGCTGGTGCATTAAATCTCAACTAACTCACACTTGATACCTGTACAATTTTATTTATATTTTTGCTAAAGAAAATTAAAAATATAAAATAAAATAAAATTTATTATTTAGCAAAATATAGTAAGTAGTACTTTTCTACCTAAAATTAGTATAAATTTTATGATAGAGATAACAAAAAATTGTTTTCAATAAAATTATTGTAGGTATACATAATATATCAATATCATATCGTTTATCGATATTGTACAAATAGTATATAACGTGTATAGAAGATGTATAACTATATATTAGAGATGTACATTGTTGATACAATAAAGTAAATATATTTAATCTCAACTAATTCAAATCTCCCCTAGAAAGTTTCAAAATTTAAATATGACTTTCACTCGTTTAATATATTATTCATGTTTGCGTAAAATCTAACTCGTGATTTTTTTTGTTAGTTATGCAAGATATGAGAACTTTTAAATCATGATTGCAAAATTTTCTAACCATATTTTTCATTATAATCAATTTGTGTATATTTCATTGATAAATATTCATCCCTTCAAAAAGGTTAGTAATCACTAAAGAAGTAATAATTATCATTGTTTTTACATGTTATGTACTGCACCACCAAAACGTTATATGGAACAATTCATCTTTATGACCACCTTGGTGATATGAGAAACTTTTACAAGTTGTAAGAAGATACAAACTTGGATGAGCTAATGGAATTACGTAAAAGAGGGGGGGGGGGGATTAATAAGATTATTATGTATTATGATAATTAACAAATAGTTGAGCTAAATAAGGTTAGTACTTAGTACAATTATCGAATAGTCATTTTGAGTAGTAAGCTAATAATTTGGCCAATTTGTTTAAAAAAATTTTGATGGACTAATTATTTAATTTTCCATGTTTGGATTTATGAAAAACAGTAAATTATGACCCATTTAATTTTCTTAGGTTAAGATTGATTATTTATCTGTTTATTTATTAGCTCACCCATTTTATAGTCCATCAAATTTTTGGACCAATATATAGTCTAGAGGTTAGGCTAATTCATGAAAAAAAATCAATTTTTATTTAACATGTAATATATAATCATAATAACAAAACAATATTTTTTTACAAACTACTCAAAATTAAAATGACATATAAGCAACTAAAATATAGTGACAATTGGGTGACTTGAGTTATGATGACTAGTTTTTTCAAATCCAAATAAAATTTGGAAAAATTTGACAAAATGTCATTTTGTCCAAATTTGTCCCTAAACTAACTCAATTATCACTAATTACATAAAATTATCATTTGTCCGAGTCATTAATAACTTCTCTTGTTCTTATTCTTCTCTTCCTCCTTATTCTCCCTTCCTTTCTTATTTATTTGTTGTTTTTCTTCTTCCTTCCATTATCCTCCCTTTATTGTTCTTCATATTTTTCTCCTTCTTTCATATACAAATCTCGTCCAAATGCTCGATTTTAAAAATTAACGTACAGTAAACATGCGTTGGAACTATTTAGAGAATATTGGAGTTGGTTGGAATAGAAAAAAATGAGAAGGAAAAACTACACAAAGTTGACTTATAAGCCAAAGAACTTATTCAAATTATACCTAACCCAATATATTTAGCATCAATGGAACCACAATAAAAAATATTTACCTTACTACCCCTTATTCTATTAACTGAACCATTGTCTCTTTATCCTTGATACTATCAGAGTTTATATATCCATAGCGGTATAAATGATTAAATGAATAGTATTTTAACTGAATCATTACTTATTCCCCATTGATACAATTAGTAATTAAAAAACATAAGTTAAACAAGTAAGGGGAGAAACTATTGTAATGTTATGTTCTTTTGCAAGAATAAAAAAGAAGAAGAAGAATCCACAATGTATGCTTTATTATATCTTAAAATTAGGTAAATTTTTGGCTCTTTGTACATGGTTAACTACCCAATTATAAGTTAAATGTTATTAATTTTGTTCTGCAAATGTTCATGTTCCTTAAAATTCAATATTAACGTTTTTCTAACTTGTATGCACATTCCAAGTCAATTTGATTTAATTTTGAGGAGAGATATATTTGTAGCTTCAACTTTATTAAAACTTGCAACATAAGTTTGTTTAAGATTATGTCTATAGATTTATCGAACTATGAGTTTGTATAGGGGAGACATTAGATAATTGGTGTTTCATTTTTATCCCATTCCCTTAGCCATACACACATAATCTATTTTATTATCATTATATAAGTTTTCTCATTAGGGTTCATATCCATCAAAATTACTTGTCTTTAATTTCAATTAGTCTCTTTAGTAATCAAAAGACATACGATTATATTAATTTTTTTTCTAACCTTACTGCATGACCTCCCTCCTATTTTCTACCTTAGTGACTCGAAGTCACAATCTGATTAGAAGGGAGGGGTACTTATCATCGTCATAACTCCCTATTATTATATCACGTTACATTCGTTTGATATTCAAATAATAAAAATAATTAACAAATTTTGTCTGAACATATGGATTCGATAGAAAGTTCACACATTATAGCCCAATGATAGGAAACTAAATAATTATTTAAATATAAAATTTATTTTTTTCAAAGTTACATCAACTTGTTACCCATTTGTTTTAAATGATGTGGAATTCATTTTACTACTAACTTTTCATAGTAATGAACAATTGTGTTATTTAATGCATCCTTAAAATTTATTATACTAAATTTCTAGGTTTGGGGAAACCAAGATCCATTTTTGTTGCAAAAACAAAACATTCACAACTGATTTAGTCATTGTAGTACCAGATTTAAGGTGGATAACAGGTCCTTGTGGCATGGTGTCTGCGAACGCTTCAATTTGAACGTCCCAACAGAGAAATTTCATAAATATGTCCATGTAAACACTCATACAAAGATTTGATATTACTGATTTCACAAAGGCTATAAAAGTCTTATAGTGATAAGTTATGAACTCCGTTTTCTTTTCGTAAAATAACATCTAATCAAGAAACTACTTGTACTATATACATTTTTTTTTGTAACGACATAAGGAACTTTTGGTGGGAAATTTTACTCGAGAATCTATTTTGATTACTCTAGACAATGAATTTCATTTGCTCTAGGTAAGCCCTGGAAAACATCATTTCTTTAAAAAAAGATATGACAAAGAGACAATTGAGAAAACGAAACAGAGCAACAGTAAACTTGCACCTCCACTTATGATTCATTAACAAAGTGTACCAAATTGTATGAGAATGGATAAGATTTTTACCTGGCCGCGTAATGCCAATTCGCCCCCAGTTTGTGATATTTGTTTAGTGTGTACTTGTATTTTCAAGTCCTATTTCATTACTCATTTTCTATTACTTGGGGTAGTTCCAACGTGGCTATGCTTTTTAATTTTGAGGTTCCACAATTTTCCAACACTTCTAGTTCCTCGTATTTCTCAACTCAAAAGGCAACTACTATTTTGTCGCCTTTTATTGTTTCATGTTATATTCCTTGTCCTTCTCCTATTAGTGTAAACCTCATTGTTCCCACATTTTATAAATAGCCCATGTATACAAAGTATGTCAATCCTAAAGAAAGTCACACGAAGAAATCAATCTAATCAAGAAATTTCAGATATATTTCTCAATATAACCTACCACTAGGTTATAGCTGATAGACACTTAACGAACAAAGGACACCTTACTTAGTTTGATGCACATCGTTTATGTTCCTCCTGATAAAATAAAAGAAAATTAGGTGTAGTCATGAGAAAATTATAGCTACAACCTACAATATGTATACATTGAAAGGCGTATGGGTTACAAAAAAAACTATTCCATTGCTCATTAACTTGTTATTTCCATTTAACACCTCATTGGTGAATATTAAATTTTTCAACAACCTCATTATGATATCTACTCCTTTTCCACCAACAAATGATCTTATATGTTCAATCAGGTGAACACCTAAAGCTCGGAAGCCGCTGGTATAATTCTTCTAAAAGCATTAATCTCACATTGTATTGAACTGTCTCTCATTTACCATGTTCCTTAAGATTGTTGTGCTACTAAAGTGGGGCTTTATTTTTCTTTTTGGTATGTCCTTTAAACATCACGTGCAGCAGAATATTGGAAAGAAATCAACAATTAAAACCAGAAGCCCGACGTCTCACTCATTGATATACCGTGGTTTCACGGTATAATTAATACTTTTTCCTTAAGTTTAGTGTGTCCGAAAGCCTTTTTTGTGCTAATTTTGATATAAGTTTCTCTTTGTTTTGCAGGAAATCTGTCCAAAGCTGAATGCAGAGATTTTTAGTGAAAAAATGCAGAAGAGACCACCTACGGAGCTTATGACGGTCCGTCGTGCCTGTGACGGTCCGTAGGTGGCAGCGTAGAGAAGCTGCTGAAGGAAGATGGGGAAGTCTGACCAAGTGTGGGATTACGAAGCTCCTGACGGTCCGTCATGGACATGACGGTCCGTCCTGCAGGTCCGTCGTGAAGATCAGAGAAGTGGTCCCAGTACCCAGATTCTAAGAGTTGAAATATTTTGAAACTAAGACCCTCGACGGAACGTCGTGCCTATGACGGTCCGTCACACTTGCCGTCGAGGGGAATGAAGACAGCAGCAGAAGAAATTGCACCAAGTATGGGACGACGGAGTCCACGACTGTCCGTTGTGACCAGGACGGTCCGTCGCGTGGTTCGTCGACCCAGCCGCGTTTTGGTAGATTTCCAGTAATTAGAATCCTTGTTAAATTAGGTTTTTATTTTTTATAAATAGTTCGAAAAACCTCGTTTTTGAGGTTAGACTCTGCTACATTAGACATCATATTATTAGACTTTGTGTATTAGGGTTAGATTTTTGGAGATTCTTACAAGTGATTTTTGGTGATTAATCAAGAAAACTTTCGAACTTTATTCTTTCTCATTGAAGTAAGTACATGAATTCTTATTTAATATATTTGAATATTGTGTTTATGGCTATGAGTAACTAAACTCCATAACTAGGGTTGTGGGAACCATAGGCAAATAATGAGATAAACCCTAGCTAAAATAACAATTCTAGAATAGTGTCTTGCATGTATTAATAATTCTTTCGCTTAGAAGTCTTTTAAACGGATGATCAACGTTAGAACTCGCCTTAATGCTACTTCCCGGACCAAGGATGTAGATAATAGGAAAAGAATTATTAACATAGATTTAGTGTATACTATCTAATAGGCTAGTATTGATTGGTACGAGGTAATAACTTAGTCAAATATCGAATACGATGCTTAATATGAGGTAAAGATAAGGGTTAGAAAAGCAACACACGTAGCCGGATCAAGGTGCTGAGTGAGATGGAAACTACAATCGCGACAAAAACTTCAACAGGAGTAACTATGGTAATAGAAACGACAGGAATGGACCCTATGTTCCTCCTTAAAATCGTGAAGTTGCTCCTAGGGATGGTGGAGGTAGTATGTCGCGAGTTGAGGATATGTTGCATAAAATGATGGGGAGGTTCGATGCTAGTGATGAGCACAATAAAGAGTTGAGCAATGATTTAGCGGGTATTGGGCAAAAAGTTGATACACATGCAATATCGATTAAGCAACTTGAGTTACAATTGGCCCAATTATCTGCAACTTTGAACACACGGCAACCGGGCACTCTTCCTAGCAACACTGTCCAAAATCCTAAAAATGATGGACATTGTATGGCAATTACTACTCGCGGTGGCAAGCAAACCATTGAACCACCTATGCCAATTAATGAGAATGAGGTGACAAAGGACACTGATAAAGTGGTAAATGTTGATGCTAATTTAGAGGATAACATTGCAGAAGATGCTGAAGTGCCTAAAAAGGTAACTCCCATGCCAAGGCCACCACCCCCTTTTCCTCAAAGATTAGTGAAAAAGACTGAGGATGGCAAATATCGGCGTTTTATAACAATGTTGAAGCAACTTTCTATCAATGTCCCTTTGGTAGAAGCTTTAGAACAAATGCCCGGTTACGCCAAGTTTATGAAAGATTTGGTCACAAAGAAAAGATCGGTTACTTTTGAGGATGATGATATAATGCAGCATTGTAGTGCTATTGCTACAAGGTCTCTGGTCCAAAAGAAAGAAGATCCCGGTGCGTTCACTATTCCTTGTACAATCGGGCTATTACATTTTGTGAAAGCATTATGTCATCTGGGGGCAAGTAAATCTCATGCCCCTCCCGATATACAAGAAGTTGGGTTTGGGTAACCCAAAGCCCACTGCGATGCGGCTACTGATGGCTAATAG
Organism: Solanum arcanum; assembly: GCA_027789145.1. Lineage (NCBI taxonomy): Eukaryota > Viridiplantae > Streptophyta > Magnoliopsida > Solanales > Solanaceae > Solanum > Solanum arcanum. The sequence continues at coordinate 29,600,942 of CM050943.1, forward strand.
AACAGTAAAACGGCCCATAGGGATACTTCATGATGTGCTAGTAAAAGTGGAGTCATTCATCTTTCCGGCCGATTTTATTATTCTTGATTGTGAGGTTGATTTTGAAGTGCCTATTATCCTTGGGAGGCCATTCCTAGCTACGGGAAGAGCCTTAGTAGACATGGAAAAGGGGCAGATGAAATTTCGGTTGAACAATGAGGAAGTGACCTTTAATATTTGTAGGTCCATGAGGCAGAGTGGTGAGCTCCAATCGGTATCTGCTATATCCTACAACATGGGTGAGACATCTGAGACGCAAATAGAAGAATTTCTAGGTGTCGAAGCATTAGCGGAAGTGATAATGAACTTTGATAGCGATTGCATTGAAGAGTATGAGTCATTAGTCGCGGCTCTTGACCGAGGTGATGTTCGATTTAAACCAAAGAAATTTGAGCTTGATATGAAGAATCGCGAGTCCCCACCCGCTAAACCATGTACAGAGGAAGCTCCAAAAGTTGAATTAAAAGCTCTCCAACCTCATCTTAGGTATGAAGTCTTACGAAATGGTGACACTTTGCCGGTAATCATTGCATCAGACCTGGATGAACAACAGGTTCAGAGTTTGGTGAAGGTACTAAAAAGGTTCAAAAGAGCTATTGGGTGGACCATTGCGGATATTATGGGGATCCCTCCTGGTATTTGTTCTTATAAAATCCAACTCATGCCTGATCATAAGACGAGTATTGAGCACCAGAGACGCTTGAATCCTCCTATGCAGGAGGTTTTGAAGAAGGAAATTATCAAGTGGTTAGATGCTGGAGAAATCTATCCAATCGCCGATAGTAGTTGGGTATGCCCGGTTCAGTGTGTACCTAAGAAAGGGGGAATGACTGTGGTCCCCAATGAAAAGAATGAACTTGTTCCAATTAGACCGGTTACTGGATGGAGGGTGTGTATGGATTACCGTAAACTGAACTCATGGACTGAAAAAGACCATTTTCCTATGCCCTTCATGGATCAGATGTTGGATAGACTTGCCGGAAAATGGTGTTATTGTTTTCTTTATGGGTATTCAGGGTATAATCAGATTTCTATTGCACCAGAAGATCAAGAGAAAACCACTTTCACTTGTCCATATGGGACCTTTGCGTTCAGAAGAATGTCGTTTGGGTTATGCAATGCACCCGCAACCTTTCAGAGATGTATGATGTCAATATTTTCTGACATGGTGGAGGATACTATAGATGTTTTTATGGATGATTTCTCTGTGGTTGGTGGTTCATTCGAGTGGTGTTTGACCAATTTATCTGAGGTTCTTAAGAGATTTGAAGACTGCAATTTGTTTCTAAACTGGGAAAAGTGTCATTTCATGGTGAAAGAGGGTATTCTGTTGGGTCATCGCATTTCAGAAAAGGGAATAGAGGTTGATCGAGCTAAAGTTGAGGAAATAGAGAGACATCCCCCGCCGATCTCTGTGAAAGGTGTGAGAAGCTTTCTTAGGCATGCAGGTTTTTACCGGAGATTCATCAAAGACATTTGAAAGATTGCACACCCATTGTGCAAATTGCTGGAGAAAGAATGTAAATTTTGTTTTGATGAATCCTGTCTTAAAGTATTTGGTGAGCTAAAAGAAAAGTTAGTATCTGCGCCTATAATTATTTCTCCAGATTAGAACAGTCCATTTGAGGTAATGTGCGATGCTAGTGGGGTGGCTCTTGGTTTAGTATTGGGACAGAGAAGAAACAAAATACTTCACCCAATTTACTATGCTAGTAAAGCCCTCAATGAAGCTCAGAAGAACTATACAGTGACTGAGCAAGAACTCCTTGCAGTAGTCTTTGCTTTTGAGAAATTTCGCTCCTATTTGGTAGATACTAGAGTTATAGTGCATACTGACCATTCAGCATTGATATATTTGATGGCAAAGAAGGATGCCAAACCAAGGCTGATTCTTTGGGTATTACTGCTTCAAGAATTTGACTTTGAATTGCTGGATAGAAAAGGGACTGAAAATCAAGTTGCTGATCATTTGTCTCGTCTAGAGGATGAAGCTATGAGAGAGTTAGGGGATAAGACTGACATTGATGATACTTTCCCCGATGAACATGTATTGGCTGCTTCACAAGACTTGATTCCATGGTTCGCAGATTTTGCGAACTATCTGGCTAGTGATATTGTTCCATCAGACTTGTCCTTTCATCAAAGGAAAAAGTTCATGTACGATGTGAAGAAGTTCTTTTGGGATGAACCATACTTGTATAGGAGTTGTGCCGACGGGCTTTTTCGGCGTTGTGTGCCAGAATTTGAAATGTTGAGTGTGTTGGAGGCATGCCATTCATCACCTGTTGGAGGACATCACAGTGGTATCCGAACCGCTCACAAGATATTGCAATGTGGTTACTATTGGCCAACTCTTCATCAAGATGCTCATGGGTTGTCTAAAGCATGTGACAAATTTCAACGAGATGGTGGTATTTCAAGAAAGCAACAGCTCCCTCTATACCCCATTCTTGTGATTGAGTTATTTGATGTGTGGGGTATTGACTTTATGGGCCCTTTCGTGAGTTCTCATGGGATGAAGTACATTCTAGTAGCAGTTGATTATGTATCTAAATGGGTCGAAGCCATAGCCCTCGCGAACAATGAAGGGAAGAGTGTCACTGCATTCTTGAAAAAGAATATATTCTCCCGTTTTGGCACCCCAAGGGCCATTATTAGTGATGGGGGCTCCCACTTCTGCAACAGATTATTCAAGGGGTTATTGGAGAAATAAGGGGTTCGCCATAATGTGGCCACTCATTACCATCCTCAAACTAGTGGGCAAGTTGAAGTATCGAATCGGGAGATCAAACAAATATTGTCCAAACAGTGAATGCTAGTACAACGGATTGGTCAAGGAGGCTTAATGATGCTCTTTGGGCCTACCAGACAGCATATTAGACTCCCATAGGTATGTCTCCATACCAACTTCTATATGGGAAAGCTTGTCATCTTCCGGTTGAGTTAGAGCATAAAGCCATGTGGGCTATAAAGAAGTTAAAAATGGATTGGAGCGAAGCTGCAGAGCAACGGTTAAATGGGGTGAATGAACTTGATGAATTTCGCTTGAAAGCATATGAAAGCTCAGCCCTATACAAAGAAAAGATGAAGAAGTATCATGACAACAAAATTGAAAAATGAGAATTCATGGTCGGGGATTTGGTGCTTTAGTTCAATTCCAGATTGCGCTTGTTTCCAGGCAAACTCAAGTCCAAATGGACTGGTCCTTACACGGTTACCCAACTATTCCCTCATGGAGCAGTTGAGTTAGAAACTAAGGAGGGTGTGCGGTTCAAGGTGAATGGACAGCGCATAAAAATCTATCTCGTGCATGCTGAATCGGTGAATGAAGTAATCGAGGCATACCATCTTGATGAAGTCTGAGTAATCAAGTCGCCCCAGTCGTGCCGCGACACTAAATCAGGCGCTTGTTGGGAGGCAACCCAATACTTATCGTCTTATTAATAATGGTATCATTTTTCTATTAATGGGTTTTAAATTTGCAGGCACATCACCATGAAATTCTGCAGAAACAACGCTGCAGCAGCCACTAACGGTTATATCGGCGGACCGTTGCGCATGCGACGGACCGTCGTAAGCATCCGTCACACCAAGTACGTTTTTCTGTCATTTTGAAATTAGGGCACACACGACGGAACCCTTGACGGGTCATCGCAAATACGACGGACCGTCGTCGGGGAACCGTCGCGCGATTAATGAATTCTACCCGACCCGACCCGGCAGGACCCTTTTCAAAATCTGACCGTTTATACTCCCCACCCCTCCATATTTCACCCCATTACTTCCTTATTCCTCTCATGTCCCCTCTCATTTCAACTTCCACATTTCCCCCCACTGATCATTGCCCCCAAAGTCCTCCTAAGCCTTATAATTATCATCTACTTGTCGGTGCTGCTGCTGTCGGTGTCTACCTTGCCAACTGAATCATTCTATGTTTGTTTTCTTCTCCATTTCAAAGGTATGTGTCTCTACATTTATACATATTTATCTTGCATTTTGGTTGAGTAGTTAGTATTAGCTTAGTTCTTAGTCGTATACTGTTTCCTTTATATGCTTATGTCTAAACCTATGCTCAAAATGTTCGAATGTGCCATGTTGATAACCCTAGGCATAGGTGATTTTTGCATTGGTAGTTTCCTAGGTAGTTGGGATAGACACATATAGGTCCACAGCACCACAAGACCATGTGGGTTCATCGGGAATGCATAGGGTACCCCCAGTTCTAACACTGCTACTCAGAACGAGACCCCGATGACGGACCGTCGCACACACGACGGACCGTCATAGGGTCCGTGTCACAAGCCCTAGCACCCATCCCAACGACGCCTGTGACGGACCGTTGTCTTCACGATGGTCCGTCCTGCACAACCATTCTTGTTGTCAAAGACCCTGTTTCTACGGGTCTCTCAAAATTTTCCAAGTGTCCTACGACGGACCGTCGTCTCCTCGACGGTCTGTCCTGCACGACTGTCATGATGGTCAGAGACCCCTCTGATAAGGGTCTCCCAACATTTTATAAGTGTCCTACGACGGACTCTTACGACGGACCATCGTACCAACGACGGTCCATCCTGCTTGACCTTCATGATGGTCAGAGACCCCTCTGATAAGGGTCTCCCAACATTTTCTAAGTGTCCTACGACGGACTCTTACGACGGACCGTCGTACCAATTACGGTCCGTCCTGCTTGACCGTCATGATTGTCAAAGACCCCTCTGATAAGGGTCTCCCAACATTTTCTAAGTGTCCTACGACGGACTCTTACGACGGACCATTATACCAACGACGGACAGTCGTACCAATGACGGTCCGTCCTACATGACCGTCATAATGGTCAGAGACCCCTCCTTCAGGGTTCTTTATACATACATAGACTAATTACAACACGACGGACCTCATGACGGTCCGTCATATCCACGACGAGCCATCATCTAGCCCGTCATGTGATACAATTTCAATATCACTAACACACTATTTTCAATGTTTTATGTCGTATGGGCTTGACTGTCTTGTTTGCCACTACTCATACTAATATTGATCCCTTACAGGTATTATGTACTATGGCACCCAAGCAAGACCGCACCTACGCACGCGGGCGATCTAAGTCTGTCGCTCCGTCTGCACGCTTGATCATCGGCTCTGATGATGAGAGGGACCCTGAATATGTGCCTCAAGGCACTTCCGCACCTTCCCGTGCTGCACGTGCCCCCTGAGCCACACCCTAGACGGTGGCATCCGGCGTAGTCACTGCCTCCCAGTCTGATGAGGAGCGCACACTGACCGGCACACCCTCTGGGTCAGCCACAAATGAGGAAGGAGCGTCTGGCTCCTTAGGAGTATCATGGTCCGAGGAAGCTTCAGGCTCTGCTGAGGTTCCCGCACCCGCCACTGCTGCAGCGTCGGCCTCGTCTGATGAGGCTGACAGTTCAGACTCTACATCCGGCACACCAGCCCAGATCCCCACCCCAGCCTCTGACCAGCCAAACCGGTGGTGCGTCGAAGGCCAGTTTCAAGTTTTCTATGACGCCAAATTCGTGACTGATAAAGGAGTAATGCTCGGACACTCACCTTGGATCGGCGGGTACTTACAGGGAGTCTCCCATCGATGCTGGAGATCCACAACCTATTCACCAGGCATCGCTTAAAGTGGACAGCCCGTTCGTTGGGACGATACAGCGAGGAAGTGGTCCGAGAGTTCTACGCATCCAACGTAGCGACTCTTCGATCACAGATCGATAAGCGGGCTGCTCCCGCTAAACAGGCCCCACTGAAGCAGGTTCGAGTCCGGAGCGTGCAGGTCGACATTTCCCTGCCAGCTATCCATCGGTTCCTATACGGCGAGAGTGAAGATGCTACGGGGAATCCCCACACTGCCGAGTTTGACTACCGCTGGCAGATAGTGAAGGATGGCCAGTTCTTGCGTGAGCAGGCATTGAGAGAGACCACCAAGAGGTGGATGGCCATGCACCTATCAGTCGACGGAGAGGGCGCAGATTGGGTCACTAAGCCGAAGGGGACCATCAAGAAGGCCAACCTCACGTTCGTCAGGAAGTTCTTGTTGCTGCTCGTCCGTCACTACCTTTCCCCACTCATCGATAACATCGTCACACCGGGATCGAAAGCAAAGGTTGATAGCGGCGATGATAGCCGGATTCGAGGTCGACTTCTCATGGCTTCTCCAGGCATTCATGCACGAGAGGGCATTCAAGGTCACTACTACCTACCCCTTCCCGTGTATGATTTTTGCCCTTTGCAGGACCGCAGGTGTGCCCATATGGCACATAGATCAGTTGACGACCCCGCAGGGCACCATTGATGTCGGCCTTATCAGAGACGAGGACAATGAGTTTGCCCCACGTCGAGGGCCCCGTCAAGAGCTGCCACCACTTGCTGATGATCTTGAGGATACGGTGGCCCAGGCCCGCACCGCTACACAGGCGTCCATTGACACTACCCCGGTCGAGTCTATCTCGGGTAGTAGCCCAGCCCCGAGCTCCTCTAGCACAGCCCCTCTACCGTTACCAGCCCCGCTTGCTAGGGTCCAAAAATTGGAGGCACAAATGGCCACCCTTCTGCATTATATCCAGTCGTGGATGCAGAAGTCTATTACAAAGTCTGAAGCGCGTATGGAGAGGAAGATGCAGCGGAAGATTGGTGAGGTTCACCAGCGCCTAGATGCATTTGAGTTGAGAGTGTTAGCCCGCCCAGCCCCTCCAGTAGATGTGTCGACTCTTCAGGCTGTAGTCGATAGTCTTCGTGCTGACATCGACACGATCCTAGATGCGAGAGTGCCGGAGCCTGTCGAGCCTGTGGAGGACACTGTAGTGGCGGCCCTGTTTCCTACTTCAGAAATTCCCCCACCTTCCCCTCGAGAGAGTGCCAAGAGGAGTAGGGGTCGATCAGAGGATGAGGCGCGAGCAAGGAAGAAGGAGCGCCGAGAGATGGAGGCCACGAGGAGAGCCTCACTTGCTGAGGCGGAGGCACACCAAATCAGAGCATCGCAGATAGCGGCTGGGGCGTCTAGCTCCCGCACTGTAGAGACAGCAGGTGGCACTACTGATGGTGCGGTTGTTGCTGAGAACATCACTGAGGGTGTCCAGATTGCTGAGGACACCACTGAGGGTGTCCAGATTGCAGAGGATGTGGGCTCGGGAAACCGGACCCACCCAAATTGGCCGATCGGCCGGCTATGCGCCACAGGTTTGCTTCACCTACCCCTCTAATCTTTGGGGACAATTGCATGCTTTTTTGTTGGGGGTGGGGTAAATGGAAAGTGAGTGTTAGGGTGAAGTCTGAGTAGCCCAACTCACTATCCTCTTTTGGGGTTTTCTTGCATGTGTTCTTTTTCCCCAAAAGACTGATTACTTTTTCTGTTGAACCGGCACGTTATATCTTTTGTACGTAGTTTAACTCTGAAGCATGATGGCTAAAATGATATCCCGATAGAATTGGAAAATATTCTATGACTAGGCATAGTAACTGATAATTGTGTGGCTCTAAACATGAAATAGAGTTACACCATTGCATTACCCTAAATCTTCAAGTCAAACTAGGTGTCTGATAATCTGGTGTAGTGAAAAGATGTCAAGTGAGTGTGAGGAATGTTGAATAGTCCACTACTGGTACTGAGCTAGAACTTGCCTTGTTAGTCCTGCTAAAAGTAAGTTGTAACAGACAATTAGGAAAGGATCATAGGCCCTTATTCAATATAGCCCATTTCTAGCCTAAATAAAAAATAACCAAATGAAAGTTATCCTTCTTTGATCCAAATAATTTGAGCTTAAAATTAGACCTTTCTTTTTCACACCAACTGATCTTTTCTAGGAACAATATGTTGGCCCTGGTCCCTCCTTGGACATGTGCACCTCAGCTTATGCTAATAGCATAAGTTAAGGGTGGCTAATGCATAAACGACCTTCGTTATGGCCCTGACCCGACTTTGGGTATTGTGTACCTTGACTCATGGCAAAGCCATGAGTTGAGGGTGGCTGTTGTGAGGAATGCTCTGGAAAGTGGGGTTGAAAGAACAAAGAGAGAGAAAGAACAAAAGTAAAGTGACTCAAGAACTCGTTGAAAGAAAAGGTAAGAAAAAGAGAAATATTCAAAAATTACAAACAAGAAAAGAAAAGAGTTACTTACACAAATGAAGAAAGAAGGGAAACAACAAGGAGAAAGAATAGGAAAAACTGGGCGAGATAAAGTGATAGAAAGTGGAAGGTTTAGCCGATATGTCAAGGAGGGCAAAAAGTCACTAAAGTATACCTAAATATACCCTACCTGATTTTGAGCCTACGTTACAAGCTAAAAAAGTCCTATCGTGATCCTAAGGGTTGTATAGCGAACTTAAGGCAGTGAAAATAAGGGCAGGCTTATGGCAATAGGTATGAATGAGTGTGACTTTGTTCTGAGAGTGAGTGTTGAAATGTAATACTTATACTCAAACTGAAATCATTGCGTGAAAAATGAGGATCTTGTTCTAAAGTGAGGACACTAGTTGCAATACCGGAATTGGTAGCACCTCGGTGAGAAATTGAAGAGGATAGGTGTTAGTGCATGGTGAGTCTGTGTCATGTTCGAACCCCACAAAATTCAAGCCTAATAGTGATAGCATGCATATATTTGATGAGATTAATCGGGATTGACAGCCAAATGATTGCAAAGGATAAAACATGAATACTATTGTACAAAGATTGTGTAGTGAGTCATAGTGCGTCGCTTGAGGACAAACAACGAATTTAAGTTGAGGGTGTTGATATACCATGGTTTCACGGTATAATTGATACTTTTTCCTTAAGTTTAGTGTGTCCGAAAGCCTTTTTTGTGCTAATTTTGATATAAGTTTCTCTTTGTTTTGCAGGAAATCTGTCCAAAGCTGAATGCAGAGATTTTGAGCGAAAAAATGAAGAAGAGACCACCTACGGAGCTTATGACGGTCCGTCGTGCCTGTGATGGTCCGTAGGTGGCAGCGTAGAGAAGCTGCTGAAGGATGATGGGGAAGTCTGACCAAGTGTGGGATTACGAAGCTCGTGACGGTCCGTCATGGCCATGACGGTCCGTCCTGCAGGTCCGTCGTGAAGATCAGAGAAGTGATCCCAGTACCCACATTCCAAGAGTTGAAGAATTTGAAACGAAGACCCTCGACGGACCGTCGTGCCTATGACGGTCCGTCACACTTGCCGTCGAGGGGAATGAAGACAGCAGCTGAAGAAATTGCACCAAGTATGGGACGACGGAGTCCACGACGGTCCGTTGTGACCACGACGGTCCGTTGTGACCACGACTGTCCGTCGCGTGGTCCGTCGACCCAGTCGCGTTTTCGCAGATTTCCAGTAATTAGAATCCTTGTTTAATTAGGTTTTTTTTTGTTATAAATAGTTCAAAAAACCTCGTTTTTGAGGTTAGACTCTGCTACATTAGACATCATATTATTAGACTTTGTGTATTAGTGTTTGATTTTTGGAGATTCATACAAGTGATTTTTGGTAATTAATCAAGAAAACTTCAGACTTTATTCTTTCTCATTGAAGTAAGTACATGAATTCTTATTTAGTATATTTGAATATTGTGTTTATGGCTATGAGTAACTAAACTCCATAACTAGGGTTGTGGGAACCATAGGAAAATAATGAGATAAACCCTAGCTAAAATAACAATTTTAGAATAGTGTCTTGCATGTATTAATAATTCTTTCGCTAAGAAGTCTTTTTAACGGATGATCAACGTTAAACTCGCCTTAATGCTACTTGCCGGACCAAGGAGGTAGACAATAGGAAAAGAATTATTAACATAAATTTAGTGTATACTATCTAATAGGCTAGTATTGATTGGTACGAGGTAATAACTTAGTCAAATATCGAATACGATGCTTAATATGAGCTAAAGATAAGGGTTAGGAAAGCAACACACGTAGCCGGACCAAGGTGCGGAGTGAGATTTTCTAGATGCCGGACCAAGGATTTAGAAATACATAATTTATCACATTGCATGCAAGATACTAGGAAAGAATTTTTATAGTTAGAACTATCAAGTTATAAACCTGTGGGGAACACATAAACCCTATTTACTTTGATTAATTGATTAAAACCCAAAATTAAAAGCTGTTAAGTGTCTCTGTCAAGTTCGTTAGTTATTTTTACTCATTTGGAAATACAAACCCCCTTTTTATGCTTTTACTTTCTAAGGAAGTCATCAACCGAACAATAGTAATTACAAGTTGAAGTTAAGTCTAGACTATTTTCCTCGTGGGAACGATCCCAACCTCACTAGTTGGGTTATTTACTTGACGCGACCGCTTTACTTCTCATTTGAGAATTAAGTTTGAGCGTATCACTCATAAGTAAGAGAAGTGTAATATATAAACAATGGATGTACTCTGTTGCCTATTGCATTCCTATCATCACCCATTGCAAGTGGCATAATTTATTTTATCGTGTAACATGTTGTTCAGTACCTGACATATTAAAATATAAGAAAGTTTGTTTTTAGTTTTCGTAAAGAAAAAAAACATGGAGAATATATAAGAATTTAACATTTTATTATTTCTTAGGAAGGGCCTGACAATTGATGGAAGAAAAAGATTAAATTGTTAAATCAAAATATGTGGAGAGTTTAGATTGGTAAATCAAGATATCTGAAGAGTTATAGAAGTATCAAGCGGGGACTTAAAATGGATGGAGAATTTCTAGAAGCACAAGATTAGACTACTTAATCAAAACATCTAGAGATATTATTAGGAATTTCAAAAAGCATTATTCCTTAGAGGGAGTGAAACCTTGATAGTTAACATTGGTAAATAAAAATACCTGAAGATTGCATAGAATTTCCTTAGGACGGCGTGAAAATTTAGTTCCTTAAGCAGGCTTATAGACTTGGCGTGAGAATTTTTGGGAGTAATATATCATATCGTAACTTTAAAAACATCGATAGTTCATACAAATTGCAAGAAATCAATAGAAATGCGAGAAAATTGTTATAAACAATAGATTAGATTGGTAAGTAAAGAGACATGGAGAGTTCATAGGAAATTTTGGTGGCGTGGTGAACAAATTCTATGGCGGGGCAAGAGAAATCAGGAGGACGATAGTTTCTATGTTTTCAGATTGGTTGTGATTCAGGTTTGAAGACATGAATTTAAAGATGAATAGGGCGTAAGTATTTCTGGTGGAGTTGGGAGAAACTGCAAAAGTGAGGGTTCAGAAGGGTTTGACAAAGTGGATTATGATGAAGAAGTTATGAAGACATTTTTCCATTTTGAGTTGAGCCGTTTCAGTGTTACCATGGAATTTTGTTCTAAGTTGACACCTTTTGGTTTTGAGTGCCATACAATGATTAAAAAGAGAACTCTTGTTCATATCTAAAATAAACAAACATTATAATGAATAATCTATTAGTTTCTATGTACATACAAATTTCATCAGTGCAACCATCCTAATTTTAATTAGAAGCCCCAAATAGTGAATACAAACGACAACTTAGACTTCAAAGGCCAAATTCAATAAATTTTGAAGAACAATATATCTTAAAAGATTGAGTTTTATGTAACATTAAATCATTTTTTAAACAACAATGAGGACTGGAATGTTATCTAAAGCGGAGAAAGTCAGTTTAAACGTAAACTAAAACACACGAAGTTTAAGCAAAGGTAAATGGAAGAAAAATCATGCGGAAGAAGTATACAAAGGGTTTATGAAATTGAAACTGTAATACCTAGATGGGCTGCAGAGATTTCTCTCTCCTTATTTACAAATTTAGAGTCTTTGAACACAATGCCGAAATGATGTTCCCTATTCTAGGTACATTTTATTGTAGTTAAATTTCACACAATCTGAGAACAAATGTTAAAGATAAAAACCATGTTTCGGTACACTTACCTATATTTTGAACATTGATAAAAAGGAATTGACCTTGTGCAGAATCATAAAAAAAATTGAAACATCGTTTGATTTCAAAGTAGTTGAAAACCGTGGAGAAATTTCTTGGAATATTTGAACTCTAAAAAAATTTATACTCAAATGTAATTAATCAATTTGGTTGCCCATCTAATCATTGGAGTTGTTAGTTTGTACTTGTTGAAAAAAGATCCAGTCAAAGTAATTTATGTGTAATGGTTCTCTGTTTTCTATTGGTTGTAGTCTACACATCAATCCATATGTTCTGCGAGAGAGAAGCGAAAAAAAGGAAAAATTGTGAGGACTAATAAAAAAGATAGGGATATTAAGAGGGCTTAAAGGTAGAAATCGTTGTGTTTTTAAGTAAAAGATGGTTGTAGTGACTTTTCTTAAGGGAAACAATTATTCTTCATCAGTGAAGACTGTGTTATGGCTCATACTAATAGTGTTGTATGTGTTAAGATTAAGACAAAATTGTTATAAAGTTTAGTGTGGAGACAAAGAATAGTTGATTCAGTTTAAAATAGTTGCATCGTTCATGTGGCAACGTGATAGTTTGCTGGTGACAGAATGATAGCGTTTGGGTTGAAGTAGAATTTTATGTTTGCATTTCTCTTGTAGAGGGGCATGACACTTTTGGAAATATATTAAAATAAAAGGGAATTCGTAGTGGTTGTGGCACCATATAGGCTGCCATAAGCTTTAACTATATATATATATATATATATATATATATATATATATATATATATATATATATATATATAAATATATACACACACACACACATATATCCTCTAATTAAATTATACATTATTTATATAATATCGATATATAATATACACATATAAGTCTAGGATAGTCCGCAATTTTTCATGGTTATTTATTTTTGTTTGGTAGGGAGGGCTTTCACCACTAATGAAGCCAATGCAGAGTAATTTCAGAATAGTTGGATCGAGTTTCAATGTGAATACTGAACATAAGATTGGATAAAATAATACTTGTAGAATTTCATAGAATATATTATTATAGTATTGTGGAAACTTTTCGACACATTTTTTGCCATGCATTTGGTTTAGAGTTCTTATTATATGGATTTCCTACATGCTCCACCACAAAGTATTTATTAATTACAATTTTAGCGGATTATAAAGTCTTAATATAATTAACAATTAGTTAAAGAAAACAACATATGACAATTTAATATATTATAGATGGCAATTTTCTCAGATCCAACTCCATTTCCTCCCATCATTTATTGGTCCAAGGAAACCACACCATCTTCTATGTAGGAACTAGCCATGTAAATAAGTTATCTAGACTTGAAACTTACCGAACATACAGTAAAATGATGCAGGGAGAGTTTCTCCATTTGATAAAGTTATGCGTGTAAAAGCAAGTTCTCTTTGGACATCACAGTTTACTCCTCGCGTTTGTGTCCTGAAACAAAAAGGCAAGAACCTTAACACCTTTGTTTTCCAGAGAGCATTGATCAGACATGGATGAAACATGATGTGTTAAGTGGATCGAGAGACATAAAATCATAATAATTTGAAATAGTAAATATAAAGTAAACTAAAGAACGAAATGTGTAAACCTTATATCTTCAAGGCAAATAACCTTATATGGATCATTGATGGAAATTACAAGCTGTGAAACTAACATATCAATAGAACTATCTCAATTCACGTTTCAGTCGATCTGATAATTGTCAAGAGCTATGAACGGGATTCTCATACTAGTGCAACCGACTGAGCTTCTCCCAGATTTGTGAAAACATGCTAGGGATAGGTAATAAAAGTAATTACATCCATACCAACAAGGAAGTTCTTATACTGAGTCGTTTTAAAGAAAAGGATACCAGCATAAACCTACTAAGCTTATGGGTCCGAAACTCTCCCAGAAGTGCAACCACACCAAGCATGTAATGAGCATATATGAGATACAACTGTTCAGGTTTTGGTACTCTGAGCAGCTTGTGGATAACAACAGTTGCACTGTCTGCCTTTCCTTCATTCTTCTTCATAACCATTTTTTTATCATAGTCCAAGTCATGAAAAAAATCAAGAACGGTATAAACTGCATGATCATGAGCATTTTATATAAAATTTTATAGATGCATTTAATATGTCTAGAAAGAAGTGAAAACGGTTCATTGCAAATGAGGTATCCCTCCACTACACGTTACTAGAGGATCTCAAATTTCCCATGCAATCATGTTATCAGGGCAGACCGCTACCCTCCTTCCAGAAATTGTGGCTGCATATACGGTGACAGTAGATCATACAGTGAGAACCAAACTTCATAAGGTGGCAACAGTAGGTAATACGTCCACACATAAGGTACTAGTGCTAAGTAATACACTAATTACTTTATTTATTAATAGTAGCAGTAAGTAAGAAATATATAGGTACACTATTGAATGCCATTTTCATAACTCTGTAATGAATTCTATATAGAATTAAAATCATCTTGCATTTTATGCCAAAAAGCTAACAATAATGCAATGGAATTTAAAAGGTCCTACGGAGTAAAAATCATATGATACATCTGTTTTGTAGTTCATGAATGGGGATTAAGATAGGCTAGGTGATTTTACCAAACTCTCTAAGGTAAATTTCTAGTTATCAAGGAAAAGGAAGAAAAGCTAGAGTATTCTAACAATACTCTTGTCATGCGACAGTCTCCGCTTTAAAATGAAAAAATGGAAAGAATAGCATTTTAAGCACATTATTTGAGAATGAAATTTCAGCACATTTATACAAAGAAGTCTTTATTATTGTATTATTATAGGTAGTTGCAATTGATACAAGATATGGAGAATAATATCTATATTTCTCAAAGAGTAAAATAATAAAATACATGTAGATAGCAATATAACTATGGTAACTAGTTTTTGAAAGCAATATAATTGTTGTAACTGGATATTCAGATCCTAGAAAATCATCTATATTATCTATATTTATTACACCACTATGATTCTGTAACACTCCTCAAGCTGGAGCATAGATATTTGTCATGCCCAAATTGTAAAAAATATAATAAACTCGAGTCCGATTAAAATACATTTGTAAACAAATCAGTTAGTTGGTCTCATGTCTTCACATAGCCAGTGGAAATCACATTTTCCTGAATCTACTAACAAATAAATGGCAGTCGACCTTAATAGATTTAATTCTTTTATGGCAAAACCGGATTTAAAGCAATATTAAGAGCAACTTGATTAAGACATCAAAGTTTTGCTGGGTCATGATGCCTTAACTTAGTTTCACTTAAAAGGTGATGTATCCACATAATATCACAAGTAGGTTGTGACATAGCTCTATACTGTAATTCTGAACTAGATGGAGGTACAACATTTTTCTTCTTACTCCTCCATGACACTAGGTTTCCTTCAAAAAAGAAACAATAACAAGTAGTAGACCTTCTATAATTTATGGATACAAATGTCACGACCAGAGAGCATCCCCTAGACGTAACCGGCGGAAGCGTCCTCACAGAGGACTAAGACTATCCTCTTAGCATTCGTCATTACATTTCATAGGTTAAAATTCAAAAAATTAAAACTCTTCATATATACAAAATGAGGTTTATATAGACCTCTCGCATATGAAGCATACTTAGTCTTCACATTTAGACAACATATTTAATACACAGGAATTAATTAAATGATTTGTCTCATATTGAACCATCTAAACGAGTACAAATGTTGGACATACACAATATAAAGTCAATATATCCTTATAGACTTTCAGCAATGTTCCTGATGATTAAGGAATGAACAATGTTTTTATAAGAATACAACTTCAAACATAGAATATAGAAAAGGTAACATCCCCGAACAATAGGACCTGCCATCACTTGGAGGAAAGAGACCAAGTCTTCTTCAATTGGCCTCCTAGGAACTCAATGGCCGGAACTTACGTATTTGTAGAAAACATAGAAATATGGGTTAGTACACCAGTTGTACTAAGTATGGATATATGTACATGTTGGAATATGTGTGTCCACTACCATTCAACGGACCAGGTCCGTTGACATAACAAGAACAGTGCGGAGGATTAAACAATATGAAGAACACAACACAAGCAGTTTACGTGGAAACCTCCTTGCTCAAGGGAGTAAAACCACGACCCGTTTCACAAGATTTACAACCGTCTTCACTAATTTTCTAAAGTAAAAGTGAAATCCGGTTACAATCAACGTGAGAAAAAGTTATTAATCTCACGATCAAGTAATCTACCTATCACTTGATGAGCCTAAGCGTATAAAACACCGCCCACTAAGATATCAACCCTAGATAATTTAGAATTTACTAAGCGGATACCACACCGCCCACTTAACCACCTAACTCTATATGACTTAGAATTTTAGTGAGCAATAAAACAATGTTGCCCACTAAATCAGTTAACCTTAACTTAGACTTTTACAAACCCAAAAAAAAAATCTGAGTTCTTTATATACTAGGAAAGAGATTTACAACGTAAGTACATTAGGTTCATCTTCTGCATCAGCTTCTATGACATTGTTGGATTCATAAAGAGAATATTCTTTATCAAGCTCACTATTTAAAAAATCTCTTTTATTCTGAAGCAGCCCTTCCATCTTAGAAACTTCTTTCTTTGCAACTTCTAAACTCTACCAAACTCATCAACAAGAACATGATCATTTTTAGTATACCCCTCTTAAGCCTTATTGGAGGAAGAGTTTACCACAACTATTCTTTCATAAATATTGAGATCAAACTTCTCAATATCATCATTTCGGTCATAGATCATGCAGTATTCAACACGTCTCTCGAATGTTCTTTGTAAGACTAAGAGCAAGCTTCTTTGATTTAAATGAAGATCTGGTTTGTCTTCCTGTGACACATTCATCGCACACCTCAGTGTCACTAAATTTCATCTTTGGAAGACCATGGACCAGGTCCCTAAAATAATTTTTTTTCAGTAGAGAAGATCTCACATGACCTAGTCTCATGTGCTGAAAGTCAACACTATCAGTTTGAGAACTTAGGCATCATAGATCATCTCCATGAGTTATTTCTTGTTCTGGCGCATGCATGTTTTTCCTTGTTTTATCAGTACAAATCACCCTCTTTTGCCATTGCCAAAAATTGACACCTCCCTTTCAAGTACCTTGAGTGAAAGGAAGTTTTTGGTATTTCTAGTCATGTGCATTGAGCAGTCACTATTCATGTACCAACAGATGTTGCTACTTCGTTCACTCTTCTGCAACAACATTATTTGTTAGATTTGGGAACCCACTTAAATCTGAGTTCCCAATAAACTGACAAAGGTGTAATGAGAGTGCTGTTTGTCCAGTGTGTAAACTTTGTCTTCTTCGAGATTGAGACCCTACGAACTTGAGCAAGTTATCTATTTCTAGCAGTTTCTTGTCTAGGATTTTCGCCAGTAGGACCTGTCGTGGCTGAGTCCTTTTCTAATTAGAATAGATAGATAAATTTTCTTGTGAAGCTTTCAAGGCAGGACAATCTCCTTTCAGAGTGCCATTTCGACCACAGTGAAGGCACAATAAATTGTCTGAGACAAACACATCTTTGTTGTGGGGGTTCTAAGGAGGAGTAATGTTCAAACTTCCTAACCCCATTTTATTATTGTTGCTTTGACTTGTAATATTAGATAGCAGTTTGGTGGAGCTGGTCCATTTGAAGGATACTTGAAGTTCCTCCTTAGGACGAACCAGGTCCCTCTCTATCTGATCATTCTTTTAAGGGCTAAGGCATGTC
This sequence comes from Solanum arcanum, assembly GCA_027789145.1. Classification (NCBI taxonomy): domain Eukaryota; kingdom Viridiplantae; phylum Streptophyta; class Magnoliopsida; order Solanales; family Solanaceae; genus Solanum; species Solanum arcanum. The sequence goes on from CM050943.1 coordinate 29,618,618, forward strand.
TGGTGTGTGCCGTGTTTGAATTTCTTTTTAACTCTGCGTGCAGATTATTACCTTCCCCCTTCGTTTTACCAGATTTCTCAATCATCAAATCAACTGCTTCTCAAGTTTCAGTTTTTCACATTCAAGATCCATTACTTGTTTCTCAAAAAAAGACATCTGAACTACCATTACATTCTTTTCTTCCATTAGATCATCAAAACTATTGTTCATAGAGTCCCTTTCATTAGTTGACTCTATAATAGAGTCAATGAAGACATTTTCTAACATTCTTAACCTTATTTTTGAGTATGTATTCATGTTTTGCTTAAAGTCATGAAGAGTTACCTTATCTTCATCTTACTTAGCCATGAGAGAAAATATCCCATTGAATACATTAGCCTCGTCTTGAATCACTAGCAGGGATGAATCTTTCGAACAATCTACATCTCAAGACTCACTTGAAGAGTCTCCCCATGCAGCAAGAGCTTTCTTCACTACGTTGTCAACTACAACTTTTCTGGCTTTCCTCTTGGGTACCAGTTCCCTCTTTCTATCTTTTTCACATACTGGTCTTGGATAATTATTGGTTTCAACCTATTTCATGGGGCAATCTTTGATAAAATTTCCTGGCTTTCCACACTTGTGGAACAAGTGGTCTGCATTTACATCTCTATTTGAGTTTTCTGCCTTACTTAAGCCTCTATGTTTCCTTTCCCAATTTTCATACCTTCTCGTGAGGTATTTCATGTCCTTATCTTCATCAAAAGTTTCACCAGATATCATTTTGATAGCTAGAGACTTTTTTTTCTTCAACTCCTTCTTTGATGCTTCTTGATTTCTGTTGAGTGGAGCAACCTTCTTTCCAAAGGAATCTCTCTTGGTGTTACCCAGCTAGAGGGCACCCGCTCTGATACCACTTGTTGGAATATGTGCGTCCACTACCAGTCAACGGACCATGTCCCTTGACACAGCAAGAACAATGCGGAAGATTAAACATTATGAAGAAAACAACACAAGCCGTTTATGTGGGAACCTCCTTGCTCAAGGGAGTAAAACCACAACCTGTTGCACAGGATTTACAACCGTCTTCACTAATCTTCTCAAGCAAAAGTGAAATCCAGTTACAATCAATGTGAGAAAAAGTTATTAATCTCACGATCAAGTAATATACCTATTACTTGAAGAGCCTAAGCGGATTAAACACCGCCCACTAAGCTATCAGCCCTAGATAACTTAGAATTTTCTAAGCGGAAAACACTTCCCACTAAACCACCTAACTCTCGATGACTTAGAAGTTGACTAAGCAACAAAACAATGTTGCTCTCTAAATCAGTTAACCTTAACATTTTTATACTTTAACCAACCCAAAACAAATATCTGAATCCTTTATAGATTAGGAACAAATTTAAACTATAAGTACATAAACACAATGCTCTAAATACAACAAAGATTCTTCTTTACTCTATCAAGTCCTTCTGTTAAGTTGAGCAATGTTCTTTCTTAAAGATGGGCTTCTATTGAACCTTAAGAATTTTCAGAGAAAATCCAAGTTTAATTTACCAAGTCTTCAATTTGTGTTTGTTGGAAAGATATAATATATTTCACCACAAATTCGTTGAAACCATCCCATTGGCTGAAGGCGTGCTGTTGGAAAAGATGTGCACCTACCCCATTAGAGGTGGCGCTTTTCTGACAGCTGTATTTTCACCTTTTCACGTCGCAATCTTGCAGGGACCAGGTCCCTTGCTTGCTGGGACAAGGTCCCTTGCAAACTTTTTGTCAGTTCTTGATAAAGCTTGCTGACTGACTTCCTTCTTTGGATGAATGAATACAATATGGTATTTGTTATTCTAAAAAAAATCAAAGATTAATAGTTATTATCCGTTGGACAAACACCCTCCTTCATTCTGATTAGTGTTGTACACTGAGGCCTCAACAACATCTGACGTGACAGGTTTACAGCTATAACCAATTATGTATATGATGGAGGAAACTATGCCTGGGACCAGGTCCCTGCATTCGTGAGATACTGAAACATACAATCTCGGCCGCTCTTCTTATTGGTGTAGGACACTGCACTTTTGACCTACCACCTGGCAAGACAAATTTTACGATTGTACCCCATCTGTATCAGGATGAGATAACTCTGTCAGGGACCAGGTCCATGCATTTGTGAGGATCATCAAAATAGCTAGAATATAACAACACATACAACAATTTGAAGACAAGTATGAAAGACACCACTTCTTTAGAAACGTGCTAAGTCACGTTGAAAGTCTTTATGCACATACAAGAGGGTATATACAAGGGAAGGATAGCAAAAACATAAGATATGTTCATAAACAAGGACAACATTATCAAAAATTCATTTTACCATTTCATGTTCATTAGGTCATATCATCAATATTCAAGACCCTTACCAACAATCTATCCCAAGCCTGCAAGTGCTATACTCATGTGAACCCCCATAACTCCACAAAATCAAGTAAACAAGATATGATTTCATAAGTAATGCCTTGCTTCATGACAAGTTTCATCATAGGTCGTCATCACAACGTATAACAATTTGAATAAATACCATGTTCATCAATGGAAGAACCATCATAGAAGAATAACATCATATAAATTCCACATTACACATTTATTATATCATATTACATAATAACATAAGAAAAACCTCCTAGGACTTTACTCAAGGCCAACTTGTGCAGTGTATAGATAGAGTTCCATACCCCTACATACACTAAGTCAAACCCCTTAAGTCACCCTAGTTAGTGCTCATCTTAATTACTTCATTATTGTTTGGGGAACAATTGCCTTAACTGACATAGACCACATAAAGTAATCGTGGAATCATGTGTCATGAAACCCTACACCAAAAGAAGGTGATCTACTTTCAAGGTAGAACCAAAATATGAAAATAGCATTCTAGGTCGATCCACTAGCTAGTATTCCTATATGGGCAAGCTAGTTCAAGAACGAGGGGACATGCGTGAGACACTTTTTATGCATCATTGCATTATCTCATGAGAACCATTGTGCACCAACCTTCACACATTGGGAAGGGACACATCTCATATCTAGTTCACTCGGTGATAAGCTAATGTCCCTTTTTAATTGTCTTTATGCCATTCTTAATCATGATAACTTAATGTAGGTCATACGAGACTAACCCCTTTTATATCATATTATTTGTTCATTACGTATTGCATGAGAATGTCCTTTCATTACAACCTTTCATTTGTGAGATAAACACCATCCTTATTATATCATAGTACGACAAATAAGTGATCCAAAATCAACATAATATCGTCATGCCTTAATCATAATCACATACTTCACATAGTCAAGACATTTCAATTACACTCATCATACCATCACCTACATAATCTAATCACATGTAATACTTCAATTTAACATCATCAAGTTATAAGCCATCATAATTGTAGTAAAGGATTCAAGATCATAAGATCTTACCAATTCACCTTCATAAGCCTTCTTCAATGGACCTACCATCAAACGAACAATATTCATCCACTAATAGGCCTAATAACATTACACAAAAGTAATATATACAAGAACTAAGTAAATTATATTATCACTATCAAATTTAATCTTAGTTCATAACCTAGAGTTAGCGGAAAAGGTTTCATCTTAAATTATTCAAGAAATATATCCAATTCCAACAATACATGACCTTACAAAATCCATGAACGAATTATAATAGTTAAAACGAGTCTAAAAATCAATACATTCCTAAATTCCCATAAATTCATAATAAAGATCCAACATTTGGGAAAATTGGATAAAGGGCATGATGTACAAAAAATTTCCATTAATTAGCGTCAATTACTCAATAATATACAGTTAATTAGCCCTTGGAATTAGGTGATTTAGAAACAAACTTTGAAAGAACCTCTTGGGTAAAGGAAACCGAAAAGTGAAGAATCCACACATAAATGAAGACTTAATCCATGAAATTTTGGAAGAAAAGTTTATAACTTGGTGTTCTTCTCCGAGCATCCAATGCTCTTCAATGGTGGTTGAGTACAGAGAGAATTTAGAGAGAAGTGAGATATCGGGAATTGATTTGGGTAATTAATTTTTACTTAAAAGTGAAACTAAGTAATATATATAGTCACCCAATAAAATAGCCAAAATAAACCTCACTTAATTTTGTCTTTTTGTGAAGTCAAATTGACTTAAAAACAACGAGAATGAATCTAGGAAGTGGTTGTGTCGCGGGGGCAGTTTTACATCTTTTTTCTGAACTATGGGTCCAGGAAGAGATCCTAATAAAGGCACCATTTGATGAGGAAAATATTTTCCTATCAAGTGTACGCTTCGTGATGTGTGGCAGCCTTCGAATCTTTGTTGCACGCAGTATGTTTTGGCATCCTGCTTACCAAAGTTCAGGTCCTCCTCAAGAACCGTTTGGATGGTCCTTGGAGAGTCATGACTGGATTTTTGGACCCTAAGTACTATATTTTACCTATTTAAAGTCCTTTTGACAAGATTTATACTTTATATGAAACTCCGAAACCTTCACCAAACACAAGAATGTGTACGAGTTCAATTTCGCTACTTTCCAGACGACTATGTCTTTCTTTGAAATTTAGGCTCTAATTCATCTAAATCAACTTTATTATGTTATTCTGGGTTTGGAAACATCATTTTATTCATTGTTTTGTAGGTGAGGCTCCAGTCTACGTTCATAAGGATTTCGAGGTGTTACATTATCCGCCCTTAGGAACATTCATCCCCGAAAGACACCAAAACTTTTTCATAAGGAGAGACAATACTCAATAGAAGCATCCCAACAAACAAACACTACACCATTTTATGCCTACGGCCACACCAAATCTGAGCAACACTTAAAAAGTGTTGCCTAAAATATTTTTGGGAACACTTTTAAAATGTAGTTTAAATTTTTAACTTTTGGCAACGACAATATTAGCAACACTTGTAAAGCGTACTCTTTAATGGTATTGGTTAAACTTTGTAAGCGTTGTCATAATGTGAAATAAATGGCAACATCTATTTACATATATGACCACACTTTTAAAGTGTGCTATTTTTTACAATTTTAAAAACCACACATTACAAATGTGGCCTAAATTTTTCACTAAAATTTATATTCCCTCCAACATTTTCAAATCTCCCTCCCATATTTTATTGGCCAAAAAAATTATTAATAAAACATTTCCAAAAACATCTCTCTCTCTCTTCTTTCCTGGAACAGGGCTTCTAAAAGTTTCTAAAAACATCCATATCTAAAGAGCAGCTGAAGAACGTAGCTGAAGTGAAGATCGAAGAGAACAAGATGAAGAACGTAGCTGACTGAAGAACGTATTTGAGCTGAAGAACTTAGGTTAACAGAAGTAATGATCAACATCTGAGCTGCAGATTGTCTTCTATAGAACATGATTTTCTCAAAGGGATGAAATGCTGAAGCTTAAGAACTGTGGATCGAAGAACTAAAGTGTGGAATCTGAAAAATCTAAAGAGCTTAGCGGAACATTTCTCCGATACCGATTTTGTCAAGTGTAAGTACAAATTATGTACAGTTGAGTTTCCTTCTTATTTTCTACTAATAATCTAGCACTAAAACAATCTTCTTGTGAATTGATTGAATTTTTGTTTTGTATTTAGAAGGAAATGATTAATTCGGGGGTTCTTACAGTTTAAATTCCAAAGTAGGGGAAGAAAGTTTCAAAAATCTGAACGTCAATGTTAGACCTAGGAATCTCGAGTAGACGAGAAAGAGCAAATTAATACTCGAAGCATTTGAGTCTGTAAGTATATATCTTTGTGTTTGTATTGCGTTGTACGTCTATTGCGTTTCTTATGCACCAATTTCTACATCATTTTGTTTGTGTCTCATGTACCTGCAAATTGTGCAAGTAGTTGGTAAAAGTATATCCTCAAGGTTCACTATTTTCTATTGTTCTTTAAGGTGTGTGTTCCAGTAGCTGAGATTTGTTGCATCTCAAATTGAATATAGAAGTTTGAAAGGAACTTAATAACGTTGTGTGGTATCAAAAATCAATCTGTTCAAGAAGATTTTGATTTGTTTCCTTCCGTAATGAGCAGGTACTAAGATGTCTTTGATCAACCCTCTGATATAAAGCTTCTTCTCAAGTGCATTCCATCCAATATAGGAAAAGAAAAAATTAGTAGTGCCTATCTTGTGCTTTTCTATGAACCATGTCAACCTTTTTATCCTTTCTTTTGGAATGATTGTGTAGGAGGTTAAAAATGCAATAAAAGACTTGAATGGTAGGAACAAGTGGTCTAGTTTTTCAATACACCGATTTAACATGGTTTATACTAGTTTTTCAATACACTGATTCAATATGGTTTCTACACATATATAAAATTGTTTATTGAGATTTTGATTCTTAATAGATCACTTTTCCAACCTGTCTTCTATTGGGGAAAATCTTGATTGATTACTGCTTGTGTTCTTGATCTATTTGGAATTCTATAGCATAGGACAAACTATGATTATTTTCTTTTTTTTTCGTGCGGGTACCTTCATTAATAGACATTCTGTCATTCACTGTGCTAGTCCTTCACTCGCAAAGCTAAGCAGATCATTGCATCTCTTCCATTCTTCATCTCAATCTAGTTTCATTAGGTTCTCTTGTGTGCTATAGTTCAATCTTTTCTTTTTACTAATTTTGCGAACCATACATGTAATGAATGTTGTGTACCCGCTAATTTATATAATTCTCAATGTTTTGGAAATACAAGCTATGACATTTCATTTTCTCCTAGAGATCATTTTCAAATGGATTAGAACTTGGTTTCATGCCATGTTGTTGCATCATTTCATGGTTGTTTTACTTCCTAGATTAGTCGGCTTGATCAAAGATAGGCTTGGTTTTCTATCTCATCTAAATTGAGATCTGTAAGTCCGTGTTTAATAAACTTAAAGATGACATTCTCTATCTTTTCTTTTGTGGTTTTCAATTTTTTTGTCGCTAATGTCAATATTGAGATAATTTCATTTTAAAGTTCATTTTTAGTTTTGTGAGATTTTTATCCTTGTTCGGACAGTCAGTTTCTTTCTGTTGTCAAGTGGGAAGTCAGTTTCTTTGTGTTGGTATTTCCCAAATAATGATAACCCATTTAGGTGATTAAATTTCCTCTAGTTTTCATTTATTTTGCACAAGTTTCCTTAGTTGTAGTCCTTGTTTTATTTTTTGAATCGTCTGTATTGTTTGCTTCTTTTGCATATCAATTCGTCAATAAAATGAAAGTCAGTTGGAATCGTCTGTATTAATTGCTTAAAATCTCAGATGCTAACTTCCTTCTTCTACTAAACATCGACTTATTTTCACAACATTGGCAGAATCAGCTTATTAATGTATTTTTTCTCTTTTTTTTGTTTTTGTCTTGTTGCTGCGTCTTTTATTGTATATTTGGTTGGGTGATAGTTGAGGTATTTTATTTGTTACTTAAGTCTTTTCTCTCTCTTTCTCTCTTCTGGAACGTCTCAACTATATTTTCCTCAATTTTTTGTAGTTGTTCTTTATTCAAATCATCCTTTATTTTGTTTGTTGATGTATTTCCTTTATTGATGTATCCAATTGTGAAGGTGGTTTTCTGTTTCTTGTTGGTTATTAGTTTGATCATGAAAAAAAAATCATTATAGTTGCTGGAGCTTTTGTTGGAATACATGTGCTTGTTTTTGTATACTCTAAGTTGATTTAAATCAAACACCACTCAGAGCCTGCATCGGTTTGTTCGATTCGCTTCAATTTTTGTTGTTCGGTTTCATCTCTGTTATTTGGTATGGACTTGTATGAAGGGATTCAAAATCAAGTTAGTATTATGTATTTACTTTAGTTAATTACTTATGATATCCAAGTTCACAGTTCTTGATAATAGTGACTTGTTGGATTACACAAGATGCCATTGAATTTCCTTGTGAAAAATACATTTATGTTGTGTTGATATTGGGCTTCATTTTGTTTTTTCCTTACTTGGTCTATCTACTTCACTTTTATGATTATTACTGAAAAGGGGGAAGTGTCACTACTCGCTCCTCTACTATTGAAAATTTCAAAAAATTATCCTACGTTGTATTATTAGTTTGATCTAAGTGAGTAAGTTTGTAACAATTTAAATTTCAATAGATCCATTTCCAACATGCTTCAATATTTTTATATTTCCGTCTTGTTTCGGTTTTGGATAGCATTCAATTATTTATTTGTTTCTTCGAACCTAGAAGCTGATGGGATTATTTGGTTTATAATGCTAATCATTCGTAATACTCACCGATAGTACATTAAGTAGCAAATTTGTTTATACTACTAGGATTTATTCTTTTGATGAACTCGTTTGGATCAGTAGCTTGTGTTTAGAAGAAATTTTTGTTTTGTGTTTAGAAGAAATTGATTACTTTTGGGGCTGTTACAGCTGAAATTTAAAAGTGATTAATTGTTAAATTTCTTAATTTTGTGTTCTTTCTTGATGGTACAGATTTATTTAGTAGAGGAATTGATATTCAAGCAGTTAACGTTGTTATCAATTTTGATTTCCCTAAGAACTCAGAAACGTATTTGCACAGGGTATGTATAACAGATCTTTCATCATGCTTATTGACTTATATATTCTTTTTGCTATTTCATCTTTGGTAATTTATTCTGCAGGTTAGACAATCAGAGAGATATGTGAAGATTGGTTTAGCTGTTAGCCAGGTTACTTTTGAAGATCACTTCATTTTGTATGTATTAATTATGTTCATTTACTTTATACTAAATCATTAAGCTCTATGTGTTGATTTTTGCTACTACTAATAGTATATATCTGACTGTGAGATATAGAATTGAACAAGAACTAGGAATAGAAATCAAGAAAATCCCTTCTGAGATAGATTAAGCTATATATAAAGTCTTCTATGTTATCTCCTCTTATTTTTCTGAATGATTTTTAGATGAAGTAAATTGAGTTGTTTTGTAGTCCAGGTAGGTTCTGATTAGACTTAAAAGCTAGTTCAACTTGCTTGCTTTAGATCGCTTTAATGGTTTTCTTCCATTTTTAGATTTTGGAAGGCTACATAACAATTGAAGTAAAATTAATGAACTCTTTAAAATTAGGTTTCCAGTAGACCTTATCACGTGATTCTGTTAAGCTTTGAACACTTCAAGATTCTTGAAAAATTTCCTTATTCTTGATTAGTTCATTAAATTTTGTCTATCCTATTAATTCACTGTCTTTCTTAATTCTTTCTATCCTATTAATTTTACTTATTTTCCCTTAGAACCAAAATCAACATTCAAAAACATTTGTGGAGGATTCAAAGTTTGATTTGGCATAACACAAGTGTCATGACAACGTAAGAAAATATTATCATCTCATAACACCTGATTTAGGTAACTTAATCATGAATTTAATGATTCTTATTGAAATATAAAATATCTATATCTTTTTATAGGAATTCAAATATCCCATCCAAGGATTGGATGAATTTAGCAAGGTATAGCCAACCCTATATTGATGGTGTGGAATCATTCCTAGATTTTGCTTACTTTTATTGAAATCCTCACGGAGAGGAAATTCAATGTCCATGTGCAAAATGTTGTAATATTCGTTGGACTCGAAGGAATGTAGTGTATGATCATTTAATATACTATGGATTTGTTAAAGGTTATACTAGATGGATCAATCATGGAGAATGGGATATCAAGTTGAATGTTGAAGATGATATGGATTTCTCGCATGATGATATTGATGGATTGTTGAATGATCAATTTAGAGATGTTGCACAGGCAAAAGGAGCTTATAATGGTCCAAATGAAGGTGCCAAGAAATACTATAACTTAGTTGAAGAGGCAAGGCAAGAATTATATCTTGGTTGTACAGGATTCGCTAAATTATCATTCACACTTAATTTATATTTATTGAAGTGTCTACACTGATGGAGCAATGAATCATTCACTTCTCTTTTAGAGTTATTCAAAGAGGCGATGCCCTAGTTGAACATTCCTCCCTCTTACAATAAAACCAAGTCTATGGTCAAGAATCTCGGCCTTGATTATGAGAAAATTGATGCATGTCCAAATGATTGCATGTTGTTTAGGAATGATCATAAGGATGATAAATTTTGTCATACTTGCGGAGCTTCACGATATATTGAAAATCCTAAAGTTGATGGTGAGGTTGAGTCTTCTAAAAAATCACATCGTGTTTCAGCAAAGACTTTGAGACACTTTCCATTAATTCCTAGACTCAAAAGGTTATTTTTGTGCTCAAAGATGGCAGATTCTTTGAGGTGGCATGATGAGGAACGTTCAAAAGATGGAAAGTTAAGGCATCCCGCTGATGGTCAAGCATGGATTGATTTTGATAGGTTGCATCCAGATTTCGCACTAGATTCTCGCAATGTGAGACTTGGATTCGCAAGTGATGGGTTCAATCCATTTCGAACCATGAGTATATCTCATAGCACATGGCCAGTTATGTCGATGAAGTATAATATGCCGCCTTGGATGTGCATGAAATCTGAATATTCTATACTTTAATTACTTATACCTGGGCCACGATCACCTGGAAATGACATTGATGTTTACTTACAACCATTGATATATGAGTTAAAATTATTGTGGAATTCTGGGGTTGAAACATATGATGCTTAAAGAAATAAAACTTTTCAAATGCGAGCAGCTCTTATTGGACAATCAGTGAGTTTCCTGCATAGGCGATGAAACAAAAACAGATAACCACACAGTAGCTGATGATCTTGTGGATCAAGAAGAAACCAATAGGGATGAGTGTGCTATAGAAGAGGAAATTGGCATTGATTGTAGTACGAAAGGTATGTCTCAAGCATTATAAGATTTATTACTTATATAAATGACATTTCTGATTTATTTACTGTTACATAAATCAAGAAATATTGGAGGCGAAAAAAGTCCGAGGAAAAACAACATGTAAGGATATTCACGCAAAAAATTTGGAAGAAAGAAAGGAGGTGACATTTGATAAAGGGCAAGCAATGGGACCAACTAGTAAGATAGTGTCCGAATTCACCAACTTTATAGGAACAATTTCAAGGAATCCGAGGTTCATCAACTTTATGTACACTAGTTGGCATGCGGTGCCAAAAGATACTAAAAAGCGCATGTGGGAATATATCAATGTAAGAACAATTAATTTTTAAATTGCATATTTATTCTTTGTTTTTACAGATTGAACCTAACTATATTTTGTTTTACATAGTCCAAATTCATAATTCCAATAGAAGGAAAAGTGTGGGTGATGACTGGCTTTCGTGATGCTTGGAAGCGATACAATCAAAAAATTAAAGATAGATTTTTTAATAAAAATAGTACCATTGAGGACATGCTAGCAAAACGTCCCAGTGACATTGCAGAAGATGAATTCCGTCAATTGATCGAGTATTGGAAAGACCCAACTGTTCAAGTAAGGCTAAAATACTACATTTCTATTGTCAACTTATTTTGGATTATATCGATTCTATTTTTTTTAATTTATTAATTCAAACATATCTTTTTATATAATTATAGGCCATGTGTGAGATGAATTCTCAAAACAGGAAAAAGCAAAAATGGAAGCATCGAATGGGACCTATTAGTTTTGCAAGAGTACGCGTGGCATTGGTAATACTTAGCATCTTCGGCCATATACATTTAATCCATTTGTATTCCTCCAATAGATTGATAACTTTATAAATATCATTTTATATAATTTGTAGCGTGCAACCAAAGAAAACAATGAGGAACCATCAAAGTCTCAAATGTTTATTGCAACTCGTACAAAAACGGGAAAGGAACTTCAGGCCGATACTCAAATTGCAATAGTAAGTTTTTTAAAGTGTCTTAATGATGAATTTAATTAAGTTTTAAAATTTTTTACATTGTTTAAAGGGTGATAATTTATTTTAATATGCTTTAAGGGATGTCAATTGAAGTTACTTAATGAACCATAAACTCATTTAAGCTTGAGAGAAATAAGAAGTACTTGAATATAATATGAAAGCCAATTTTATTCAATAGGCTGAACTTCAGAATCGCCAAAATTCCGGGGAAACTGCGGATGATGCTTTTACGGCAGTGTTTGGTAAGGAGCAGCCTGGTCGACTTAGGTGTTATGGTAGATCAGTGACAGCAAGTTCATTGAAGAAAGATGAGGAAGATAGCAAGCTGAAACAAAAACATGCTAATGAAATCACATCTCTGAAAGAAGAAATGAATGAAATGAGAGAAGAAATGCGAAATTTTTTTAGTCAATTGCTTCAAAACAACCCTGGATTGAATGTTCGAGGTATGCAAGGGGGTGTTGTACCTAACATTGCTTCACCTATTGATGCGGGTAGTGCACAAGCTGTAAAAGGCCAAAATCCTCTATAATCTTCTGGGTCAACTCATGATCCGATTCTTCTAAAGGTATTTAGTGCTTTTTCAAATTAGTCCTCTCAGTTTCTCAGAAAGTCTTCTTGTTTTTAATTGTTATTGATTAACTTCATGTTTGAATCAAATTAGTTATTGTTAGTGGCTTTGGTTAGAATTGAGCTAAGGTTTTGTTTCTCTTGACCACTGTTCATCTTGCTTGTTTGGTATGGTTGAAGTGTAGTTTTTCTATGTCAGACTTAGTTTCCTTGTTGCCTCGCTCTGATGAGTATGAAGTAACTCTGAACTTGTTACATATTCTCGATATGGTTTTGAATATTATTGAAAAGTGGCGAAACACTCTAAATACGACTGAGTTTTCTTTCTTTGGTTATTGTTAGTGGCATTGGTTTGAATTGAGGTAAGGTTTTGTTTCTCTTGATCACTATTCATCTTGCTTGTTTGGTATGGTTGAAGTGTAGTTTTTCTATGTCAGATTTTGTTTCCTTGTTGCCTCGCTCTAATGAGTATGAAGTAACTCTGAACTTGTTACATATTCTCGAAATGGTTTTGAATATTTTTGAATGGTGACGAAACACTCTAAATACGACTGAGTTTTCTTTCTTTGGTTGTTGTTAGTGGCATTGGTTTGAATTGAGCTAAGGTTTTGTTTCTCTTGACCACTGTTCATCTTGCTTGTTTGGTATGGTTGAAGTGTAGTTTTTCTATGTCAGATTTAGTTTCCTTGTTGCCTCGCTCTGATGAGTATGAAGTAACTCTGAACTTGTTACATATTCTCGATATAGTTTTGAATATTATTGAATGGTGGTGAAACACTCTAAATACGACTAAGTTTTCTTTCTTTGGTTATTGTTAGTGGCATTGGTTTGAATTGAGCTACGGTTTCGTTTCTCTTGACCACTGTTCATATTGCATGTTTTGTTTGGTTGAAGTGTAGTTTTTCTATCTCAGATTTAGTTTCCTTGTTGACTCGCTCTGATGAGTATGAAGTAACTCTTAACTTGTTACATATTCTCGATATGGTTTTGAATATTATTGAATGGTGGCGAAACACTCTAAATACGACTGAATTTTCTTTCTTTAGTTATTGTTAGTGGCTTTGGTTTAAATGAGCTAAGGTTTTGTTTCTCTTGACCAATGTTCATTGTGCTTGTTTGGTATGGTTGAAGTGTAGTTTTGCTATGTCAGATTTAGTTTCCTTGTTTGATCGTGTGGAACATATTAACTACACAAGGAAACTAATCTAATTTCTTTAATTTTTGCTGCTGCTGTAATCTACAATCTGGACTTTTCTCTCTTTAGTTGTTGTTAATGTATTTGGTTTAAATTTAGATAAGATTTTGCTTATTTTGTTTCACTGTTTTTTTTGGAATTTGTATAGACCATTACAGGATGCTATAAGTCTGTACTAGCTTGCAAACTGGTATAGAACATTACAGTCCAAATTATTGATTAGTCGTGTTGCTACCCTTACGTTAAGGTTGGTGTTTCCATGGAGCCTTTTTAGTTGAATAAAGATTTGAATGTTTAGTAGAAATCATAGATAACCTTCAGAGTTAAAGGATCCTTTGTCTTAAAAATACAAATTATTGAGTTCTCTAAAAGTATAGATCCCGATGAAGTTAAATGGATATTGAGGATTCAGTCAGTTAACTGTTCTACACTCACAAAAGTTTGCACAGCAGGCACCATCTGTGGCTGTGCTCCTCATTTGCCTAATACAAATAAGATAGAATTGTTTTTATATGGTTCAAGTTTTGGCTTCTATAGAACATGCAAACACATATATACTTTTAAGTTCATTTTTTTTTAGTTTGCGCACCTTGACTAGTTCCACGGGGTATCTGCTACCTTAGTACCAGGTATTAGCTCTGTCCACCAAGGCTTGGGCATATGAAGAAATATCACCTAGTGGCTTTTGCACATTAAGTACTTAAGTTGAGCTATTGTTTAGTTGACTAGCTTCTGAAGTTACTGAACTTGTCAACCATTTACAATAGCAACTATTAAGTAAAAAAAAGAATCAATGTTCATATTCATCGTATTTTGATAAACGTGGTGTCTAGGCCGACCAGCGCACACCTTCACTAATATCATGTGATACATGTCACCTCCCACCAGCAATAGGTTACACGTAACTAAGTCCACAACTCTTTCCACCAAGACAACTAAAACAAATGGGAATAGATCACCTAGTGTTTTGTCACTAAGACATCATGGTGCTCGACACACTTCATTGACCACTAGGGCGCACACTTGAATGCAATCAATGACCATAAAGATATCATTTTTAATCTATTTTGAGCTAATAACAGCAAGAATTTCACATCAAATTTCGACATTTTACCTGAATAGAAGCTTTTCCATTATCTGAAATAGGAACAGGAAGCCACCAATTGGAATATGAATATTCCCAATTCATGGTCATATTCGCATAAGCACCAGAAACACTCATAACAATACCCGTATCACCAGCTTTCACAGTCGAAGAAATCACATGAATATTATCAGTACTACAGTCCAAATTATTGTCTAAGCCTCTCTGCAAATAAACTTTGTCATAGTGTGGAATCTGCAATCTGCAATCTGCAGATTTGTTGTTAATATTTTCTGTAACTGCTGCAGCATTCTGTAGAATATCCATGTTGTTAGCATAACTGCTACTGCAATCTGTAACTTTTGTTAATGTTTTCACTATGCCTTTTGTGCTTCTATATATCATTATTTCCGTCAGTAAAGCATGCTTCCATAACTACAAACAAATACACAAATAATTATAGGAGAATCTAATTGTTTGTGTCTCCTCATTAATTCCTTTTCTCTATAACTGTTGGATTTCATTGTTGCAATCTGAAAGTCTTACCTCTTCTATATAACTGCCAATATCTTATTTGTGTAGGGAAATGGAGGTGATCAAATTTGAAGTGGATGATGAAGAGTTTTTGAACTATTGTAAAAGTTTAAATACATATTTGATTTATGTGTACACATTTATAATATTGATATATAAGTATGGGTATGTGTACACAACACATACTATCTTTTGAAGTACTTTATGGGAAATCTATAAATTTGAATTACTTATTAGCGCTAGAGATTATTTATTGCAATATAATGTTGGAGTATTTTTATTAGAATTTGTGGCATAGCACTGTAAATTGTGTATGCACTTGAGCAAGGACAACACTTCAAAGTGTTGTCATACATTAGATAGAAAAGGCAACACTTGATAAGTGTGGGCAATACGGTAGCAAAGGCCACGCTTCAAAGTGTAGCTTATAAAGCAACACTTATAAACGTAGCTGCAGAAGCGTGGCTTTTTCTCTTTTAGGCTACGGTTGTAAGTGTAGCTGATAAGGCAACACTTCTAAGCGTAGCTACAAAGTGTGGCCTTTTTGACTTTGAGGCTACGCTTAAAAGTGTTGCTCATATGGCAATACTTCTAAGCGTAGGTAAAAAGCGTGGCCTTTTTTTCTTTTGGCTACGCTTTTAAGCGTAGCTGATAAGGCTACGCTTGTAAAGCGTCGCCTAAACTCTAATGTTTCGCTGCTTTCGGCCACACCTGGAAAAGTGTGGCTTAAAGTCAAAAAGTGTGGCTTTTTACCAAAGGCCACACTTTTTCATAGTTTAGGCCACACTTTTCTAGGGTGGTTGGAGACATTAAATGTTGTAGTGAAAAAAAAGACCAAAATCATTTTGAGTCAAGGCTTATAAAATTACTTCACAACTCCACTCAACACAGAAACATGACATTACACATAGCGACTGAAATTACAAGTCACAACATAAAAGAGCTCAACTTTACATAACATATAGTGAGAAACTACCTTCTCAACCTCAACATGAGATTAAAATGAAACAAAATAGTTACAAAGCTATATTCCTATGGATGACGTCAAAAAACATAAAATTTCAAGAAGCAAAACATATATTTCACATTAGTGCAAGTTAACACAAAAACATTTTTCATGAAAACTTATTTTTACACAAACCTTTACCAAAATATGCACATACTTAATCAGTAAGCTAAATTAAAATTTAAACATTATTTTCATTAATAATAGGAAAAACTAACCTTTATTACGAATAATATGAATGTAGTGGGCCTTTATATCAACCTCGGCCTCCAATGTTTCTCCCTCGACATGGTGGTTTCACCATAGAACTTTAACGCCACCTCTTTTTGATATCTAGATTCAACACTCGAACCTCTTCATAGGAATAGTCTTCATCCATAGTCCTTCAATAGGAAGAATGACACACGATCTCTCATACATTTCTTAAGCATGGAGATATGGAATATAAGATGAACCGAAAGTAGTTCACTAGGTATCCTCAAATTGTATACAATCTTTTTGAACCCTTGCAAAAACTCATAAGGACCCACATACGGAGGACTTCACTTCCCCTTTTTGACGAATCTCATCACCCCTTTCATAGGTGAAATCTTTAAATAAACTTTATCACACACTTCTAATTCAAAGACTCTTCTTCTATTGTTGGCATAGGACTTTTGCCGACTATATGATATTTTCAACCTATCCTTATAACCCGAACCTTCTCCAAAACATCATAGACTATTTTGGGAATAATGTGTCAGGACTCGAAAACCACAAACCACCCAACCGGAGACCTACATCTCCTACCATAGAGCGCTTCAAAATGAGACACAACAATACTCGAAATGTAGCTATTTTTATAGGAGAACTTAATCAACGACAAGGGATTGTCTCAATTACCTTTGAAGTTTATCACACAAGCTCTTAATATATCATACTGTGTTTGAATAGTACGCTCCACTTTACCATCCATTTGGGGATGAAAAGTGGTGCTAAGCTTTACTTCTGTACCAACCCTTTTTGAAAAGACCACCAAAATGAGATGTGAATTGAGCACCTCTATCCGATATGATGGAGAAAGGGATACCATGTTTTCTCATTCTCATCAAGGTATATCCTTGCACAATCCTCCACTGAAAAAAGTATACTTAACGGGGATAAACTGAGAGGATTTCGTCAATCTATCTACAGTAGCCCAAATTGAGTCATTTTGCTCCGAGTTCAAGGCAACCCAACAATGAACTCCATATTAATTTCCTCCCACTTCCAAGCAGAAAGTTCCATCATTTGGGTCTATCAATCGGATTTAGATGCTCGGATTTTACTTGTTGGTAATTCGGCCACCTAGCTACAAACTCTTCTATGTTCCTTACCAACCATCCAACCAATATGCCTCTCTAAGGTCACTATAAATTTTCGAGGAACCCAGATGTATCGAATATCAGGAACCATAAGCTTTTCCTAACATCCTATCCCTCAAATCATCAACATCCGGTACACATAATCTACCTTTGTACTTTGGCACACCTCCCCCCCCCTTGGGAGAATGACTCATATAACTTTCTAAGTACTGATTTCTTCAACTCTATCAATAGAGGATCAAGATGTTTCTTATACTTCACCTGTACAACTAAATATGATTCAGAGTTATTATGAACCAAAAAAACTACAATTTGGGAAATCTTCCAACTGAACACCCAATCTAGCCATGATATGAACCTCTTTCACTAGGTCATTCTTACCCTCTTCAACGTAAGACACACTACCCAGGTTCATACGACTTAGAGCATCTGCAACAACATTTGCCATGCCGCGGTGGTACAGAACACTCATGTCATAATATTTCAATAGTTCCTACAATCTTCTTTGTTAGAGATTCAACCCATTTTGAGTACACACATATTGAAGACACTTGTGGTCGGTATAAAAATCAACATGAAAACCATACAAGTTATGCCTCCATATTTTTAGAGCAAACACCACAATCGCTAATTTAAGATAATGAGTTGCATAATTATTCTCATGCACCCTGACTTATATAGAGACATAGGGTACTACCTTCCTTTTGCATAACGACACTCCCCAAACCCACTCAAGATGCATCACAATATACCATAAACCCTTGGTACCATCTGTTAAAGTCAACACCAAAGCATATGTAAGACTATCTTTCATGTATTTGGAAGATTCTTTCACATGACTCCAACCAATCCAGTTTAACATTCTTTTGAGTCAAGGTAGTCAAATGTCACGACCCTGATTCTGGAATCTGAATTGCAACCGGCGTCGTTGACCTCTCATAGGTCGTAGACAAGACTCATCTTGCATACATCACATTCATGTAGTTAAATTTGCAGAAAATTTAAAACTTTTTATATGTATGAAGTATAGATATACTTCATATAAGCATTAACTTGATACATTTTATACTAACATCAACAAAAGAGAACAACTATCTAGCATAAAGACTCAATTCGAAACAGAAGATTAATATAGCATAAATAGTTTGACAAAAGGGCGTTATGACAAATCTTCTAAATGAAGGTACGAATGGAACACTAGGGACAACATTCCCTAGATATGTCTAAAAATAAGACTAGACTAAATCTGTAGCTTCCTCAAAATCATGAGAACTTACCTAATGGTTTAGAAAAACGGTGAAGTCCAAACCACTGCAAGTGTCGTCAACCTTTCCTCTGACCTGCACCTATAAAAATATTTAAATAGTAGAGCGTTAGTGCACCACTTGTACTAAGTATGGGTTTGTTCACACATACACATAAATCTATGCATGATAAATGAAAGCTCTTACTATGTGTAACATGCAATTTCTGGAAAGTCTAGTCATTAGACTTTCCAAATCCGTTAGTTGTGAATTGTGGTATGAATATGATTTATTCTAATGCATTCAAATAAAAGAACTCATTTTCTATATTATTATAAAACATTTGTATCATCAACATAATGTTAGAACAATTCGGTCGAAGATTTGTGATTTTTGATCCTCTTAGGACGAGATCTACTCTTTGTACACTTAGATTATTTTTCAGTCTTTCTCTTCTTGTTGGTGTGTAGTTAAATAATTATTTTGGTCATATGTTTTACTTAAAAGTGAAATAATTCATTGTATTCAGTCCCACAATGAATCGAAGTAAGTAATCCAAGGATTAAGAAATCGATTTTGCTCCTAGGTTATCGGTTGCACTAGTTGGTCCATTTCGGTTAGTCCTAGGTTAGTTAGCTACTTGGGGAAGTAGGTTAGAGTCTAAGATCTTTTAGGGAGTTAGGTTCCCATGAAGTGGTCCCTTATGCACGTCTTTGTCCCCTTAACTTCCCTAACCGAATTTTGTTAGGGTGGTCCCCTCCTTTAGTGCTTCATCACATGTCTTGCACATGTGCTTCCACATGGTTTGGTTGTAATTTCCTAACTAAATATTATTTATGCTTCCTTTGGAAATGTTTACTTATTATCCCAAGGATCCTCACTATGTCCTTGACCACTTCTTTATCTACATGATTATTTTAATTGATCATGTGACATGGTATCTAGGCCTAACACTTGGATACCCCATACCTTGTGAGTTAAAGGTAAAAGCAATTTAATTTAGGTCTTCTTTGCAAGTACATTTCTAAACAGGCTTGGACTACATTTTGCATATTTGGGTATATATAGAAATTGGTTAATGCCCCTTAGCCATTTTTCTATACTATGTCGAATATTTCTCAATATTGGGCATTAGAATGCCTCTGTATCCCCAATACGTATTCTAACGGACTGACTGGCTCTTCCCTAGACATATGATTTTCCAGAATGTAACATTATTCCCCCCTTAGGAATATTCGTCCCCGAATGAAACTTACACATCATTTAAACAAAGAGGGTGATTATAGAAAATTACTTTATCACACTTGAACTTTTATCCTTTGAGAATATATGATTTATACATATTTGGATGATACCCATCATTCAAGCTTATCTGAAACATCTAATATAAGATCGAGGAACTTCCTTCTCAATCACACTTAACTTAATGCACATTACAAATAATGCAACACAGAAAACATGCCTATGCTACAATAAAATAACAACACAAAATGCAACATAACTTCGTTTTAACTCTCATAGTTCTATTATAAGACATACGATTAGGGACTTACCACAACAAATCCACTAAAGCACTTAAACTTAGTGTTTTTTACTGATAAACATAAATTAGGAAGAGTATATCTAACATCATAAATAACATCTGCTTGGCCTTAAGATTTGAACCTAATGACACCCAATCTAAATTCAAAAGGACTTTCCACTATGCCATCAACCTCTAGACATAGCCCTTCGGCCATAACACTATATCTTATGGGAGTACTAACTAGAAACGGTTCATGTATGATCTCAGGAAGTAAGTCAAATTGATTAGCCAACAAAAGAGTAACCCTAAACAAGGTGGATCCTGGATCTAATAATACATAAACAGGAAAGGATAAGACAAGCAAGTTACCATTATCCAAATCTGCAGAATTCTCTTGTTCCTCTCTAACTTTCAATGCATAAAACCGTTTTCTAAATGGGGGTTCGGCTACAACATTTGTCCTAGACTGAGCATCTCCGTTGACCTATTGTATTTGAACCACGCCTTTCTCATTTTACCGTAACTTATTTGGAAACTGAGGTCTTACTCTGCTGTTTCTATAGTCTATTATAGCATAACACTAATGAAGAAAATCCATGTCTAAGCCATATTCTTGAGTTGGTATGCAGCAAAATTATCCTTCTCCTCCTCATCAATACTCATAGAAGGATTTTAGACATTACCATGCATTCACCTACATGCAAACAACCACACTCAACACACGTCTTTCGTCCACGTTGGGCATTTTAATTATGGCCCACTCCTTAGAAGGCCAGATCTTGAGCCTGACGCCTTAGACAACTTGGTCATTCTAATTATTGTGTGTATTCTTCTATGCATTCAAACAATAAGGAAGTTAGATACTTATATTGACACATAGTGTCAAATCTGTAGATAGCGCGATAAAGTGTTGAAGAAGGGAGAATTTCCTATCATTGCATAGTCTCTAAGTCATTATTGTGGCATGCTTCACAACCATAAACTAGAAACTATGTAACGTGGTTGTGTGGAGCTTTAGTTCCTAGGTAATTTAACATCATGCTCTGATACCAAGTTTTTCACGACCCAAATTCATGAATTCGGATCGCAACAGGAGTCGTTGACCTCTCAGAGGTCGCAGACAAGCCTCATCTTGCATTCATCACATTCATCTAGTTAAATTTGCAGAAAATTTAAAACATTTTATATGTATTAAGTATACAGAAACTTCATATAAATATTAACTTGATACATCATATACTAAGATCAATAAAACAGAACAACAATCTAACACAAAGAATCAATTCGAAACTGAAGATGAATATATCATAAATAGTTCGCCAAACAGGGCCTTATTACAAATCTTTGTAGTGAAGGTGCAAAAAAAATACTAAGGACAACATCCCCTAGCTATGTCTAAAAATAATGCTAGACTAAATCTGTAGCATCCTCGAAATAATGAGGACCTACAAAATGGTTTGGAGAAACGCTGAAGTCCAAACCGCTGCAAGTGTCATCAACCTGTCCTCTGACCTGCACCTCTAAAAGTAGTAAATAGTAGGGGGTTAGTATACCACTAGTAATGAGTATGGGTGTATGAACACATACACATAAAGCTATGCATGATTAATGAAAGATCTTCCTAAGCAACATGCCATTTCTTGAAAGTCTAGTCATTGGACTTCCTAATTCGTTAGTTGTGAATTGTGGTATGAATATGATATATTTTAATGCATTGAAAGCACACAACACATTTTCTATATGATTACAAAACATTAGTATCATGAACATAATTTTAGAACTATTCAGACGAAGATTTGGGATTTTTGATCCCCTATGTCTGAGATCTACTCTTTGTACGCTTGGATTATTTTTCAGTCTTTTTCCTCTTGTTGTTGTGTAGTTAAATAATTCTTTTGGTCCTATGTTATACTTAAAAGTTAAATGATTCATTGTAGTCTCATACCCACAATGAATCTATGTAAGTAATCCAAGAACTAAGGAACAATTTCCCTACCTTATAGTGAGTCATTCTTTGCACTATATATTAATTACCTTTCATAAGCAATTCTCTATTGATCATGCCATTGATATCATTACTTTGATATTTTATATATAATACATTTCATATAAACGAGACTTTTGAATAGTTGATGTACCATAAGACCTCTCAAGTGAGGTCCCAACATATGGGACCTCAAACTGAGGGCATTCTTTAGCAAATACAGAGTCTGCTTCATTTGTTCATTTAATTCATTAGTAGGCTAATGTAAACACCATCTATGCCTAGGATGAATTTTAAGAATCCCATCGGGATCATGAATTGCAATGACCAAAAATGACCTAATGTCATTACTTGAATTTGATTTCAGCTGTTTATTGTCTTGCACAAACACCTTCGATATTGTTCATTTCATTATCTTTATACCTTGAGGAACTCCAACCATAACCGACATAGATCATGTGAGCATCTTGTAATCCAGTGTCTACCCCACACCAAAAAGAGGTGTAATCACATGCCAAAATGACCAAAACATGCTAGGGTACGTGGAAATTGAACCACGCTAGATCCCTATATTGGCAGTATAAGTTAAAAGACTAA
The DNA here is from genome assembly GCA_027789145.1 of Solanum arcanum. Classification (NCBI taxonomy): domain Eukaryota; kingdom Viridiplantae; phylum Streptophyta; class Magnoliopsida; order Solanales; family Solanaceae; genus Solanum; species Solanum arcanum. The sequence continues at coordinate 29,641,527 of CM050943.1, forward strand.
GAGATATAAGGAGACTCATGCTGGACAGTCTTATCTTATGAGAGTTACGTGAACCTCCGTCCTTCTCAAAATAAGGCATCACTGCTCATAGCTAGCCTATCGGTGCTAAGTATAAAGTTCCATTTCATTCAACTCATACATCATTGAAGATGGCTTCTAGTATGAGGACATCATAGCTCAATAGATGATTTATTATATCATCATTAGTATTAATTATACATTAGTCTCAATACTTTCATTAGAGTGTACATAGAGACTGGCCTCTTCATTATCTTTACACTCTCATAGGTGTGTAAGTTTTTGGTAAAATTTACTTAGGCTCATTTGAGATTGCTCTCATCTTTCACATTAGCCTCTTATCATGTTGTCACCACATTTATTAACATTAGAAAATTTGCTTTTCATAATTACTCACCCCTTTTCGTGAATGTTCATTTCTTCTTTATTTTCTAGTATTGACTCAATCATTATGGAGGCTTGATTCTTGGTTGAGATTTACTTACTCTATTGATGACTGGTAATCCTTAATTTACATTGATGAAATCTGAATTTTCCTTACATATCATCCTTTGTTGTTAATAAGACTGGCTAACAACTTCTAACACCTTCATATGTGAGTATTCTTTTAACATAGTAGCTTAGGTGTAAGTGAGACTTGTCTCACTACCTTTAACACCGGATTCTGTTCACTTACTAACTTTATACACCTTTAATTATTTTATAACTCACGTTACTTACTTAATTTAGTGTAGTTATTCATATCATCGTTTATGGACGATGAACACTTCATTCAATGAGTTTTATGCGTTCATATGTCATTCACTTAGAGCATGTCGGGAGTTATCCCAATGTGTGACATGCCCTTGATTATGGGTTCATTGAATTAGTTAATAAGTGATTATATTATCATTTGATACTCTAACTACCAAAGATTGGCATATGATTAGTATTGTCCTAATCCTTTGAATATTAACTACATAACTATTTTTGTTGGCATGTGCCAATTTTACGTACATTCCTATTTAAATTTAATATATATGAAACATTAGCCAATCTTTTAATTATTTAACATAATATTATATCCATTTACATACATCACTTTCAGACAATGTATTGTTAGCCATTTTATTGGCATATGATTAGTATTGGCATAAACAATTGGTCATAATTTCATAACCATATTTGTTGGCATAAGCCAATTTTCATATGCAACATGCCTAAGTTTTTATACATTATACATTCGCCAATCTTTTACATATTTAGAGATTACATTATATCAATTCCCATTTAAATTTTGAACAATGTTTTTTTTGCCATTTTATTGACATAAGATAAACATTTATTCAAATTGTGATTTCACGGAGATCCTTTTTAGCTAACCTTATAACATAACTTTAGGCATAACGTTTTTTTAAACATCTTGGACAGAATAATATTAGAATTTGATGAATATATCATCTTTATAACGTTATATTAACAGCAAGTGTGCACAACAGACCGAAACATGTTCATACATTACATTTTCGGACATATCTTTAACATAGTAGTCATTCTTTTAATTCACATAATAACACATAGCATCAAAAGAGTCCAATTAACAGATTCATTTAATCATTATTTAATCAAATACACATTAACATCATCCAGCACCACATACAACCAACATGATTTCTAATCTATTTAACAGTGAAATCGTAACTAGGATACTAGGGAAAGGAGTTCGACAAGAATGACGGGAAACAACCCTATTTTTCAAGATCTTTGAATCATTCGAAAGAAAGTTCTCTTGGAGAAAGTTCCAAGAGATAAACCCATACCTTAAGTACAACATAATATAGTAATACAACCTTTAACGAATCTTGAAGAAACCTTAAAAATCATCTAAGAAATTTATAGTTTTTTTTCTTGTGTTTTGTTCATCGTTTTTCTCACGCTTGTTTTCTTGTTTTAGTCGTGTATTTGTTTGAGTTCGAACAAGTTTTTTAGGTTAAGTAACTTACCTTGACTTATTCATGTTAGGTTTTAATAAGATAATTAAATAAATTAATTAAGTAATTACCAAAAAAAACCTCCTAAGTTGACTAAACATAGGAGAATATTGACTTGACCTAAAATCTGAAATTATGGTGTTGACTATGGTTTAGGTAAACATTTTGACTTTATATTAATTAATTAAATCCTTAATTTAATTAATTTAGTTACCTAGGGTATGTACTAATACCCTATAATTCATTGGAACTATAATCAACCCTTTAGGATCATCCTAGGTTAAGTACTAGGATGTTTCTTGCATTATACTAGGTTAGTATAAGAAATCCGGTTTGAACCATTAAATTTAATTAATTAAATGGATAATTCAATTATTTAACTAACCTAGGATTATTACTAAAGTAACCTTAAGTCGTTATAACCATAACTAATCCTTTGGACAATCCTAGGTTAAATACTTGGTGGTCTTTTTCTTGTCTCAACTGAAATCTTGAAACTTCTTTGTGATTTCGGTTTTGACCCTTTCAATTAATAAATTAAGCTTTTAAATTAATTATATAATTAGTCTAGGGTACTTACTAAATTATCCCCAAGTTTTTTGGACATCAACTAACTCTTTGGACCAACCTAGGTTAGGTACTAGGTTGTCCATTTCTTGTCTTAACAAAAATCTGAAAATTTCCTTTGTAGTTTTTGTTTTAGCCCTTTTTTAGATTAATTAATTAATCTGATAGTAAAGTATTATGTAATCTAGGAAAATTAATAAAGTACCCAATAGTTTTTAGGACCATAACTAACCTTTTGGACCATCCTAGGTTAGGTACTAGGTTGTCTCTTTAACTAGTACTAAGTGTCAACCCGGTTTTTGTCCTTGGTTGTCGGGTTCACTAGTGGGTCAATTTCGGTTAGTCCTAGGTTAGTTAGCTATTTGTTGAAGTAGGTTAGAGTCCAAAATTTGATAGGAAGTTAGGCCCTACATGGAGTGGTCCCTTATGCACGTTTTTGTCCCCTTAACTAACCTAACCGAATTCTGTTAGGGTGGTCCCCTCTTTTGTTGCTTCTTCACATGTCTTGCACATGTGCTTGAACATGGGTTGGATGTACTTTCCTAACTAACTATTATTTAAGGTTCCTTTGGGAATGTTTAATTATTGTCCCAAGTATCCTCACTATGTCCTTGGCCATTGCTTACTCTACATGATCATTTTAATTGATCATGTGACATGGTATCTAGGCTTGACACTTCGATTCCCCATACCTTTTTGTGACTTAAAGTAAAAAGCATTTTAGTTTATGGTCTTCTTTGCAGGTACATTTAAAAATAAGCTTGGATTATATTATGCTTATTTGGGTATATATAGAAATTGGCTAACACCCCTTATCCATTTTCGATACTATTCTCAATATTTCTCAATGTAGGGCATTCGAATGCCTATGTATCCCCAATACGTATTCTAACATACTTACTGGCTCTTCACTAAACATATGATTTTCCATAATGTTACATCAAAGGAGAAGAAATGGAAGCAAAGCCATCCACAAACCTCGTATAGTTCTTTGCTTAACATAAGAAACCTTCTAATGTTTGTTGGAATCAATGGTCTAGGCGAATCCTTAACCGCCTCACATTTCTTTGGATCAAACTCTACGCCCTCACATTAGATAATATGATCAACTAAAGCCACATATCTCATCCAAAATGCGCACTTGCTATACTTGGCAAATAGTTGGTGCTTCTTACGAACTTGTAAAACCACTCTAAATTTGTCCATATGTTCACCCTCATTTTTTTAATATACAAAGATATCATCCAAAAAGACAATCATAAAGGAATATAGGTAATATTGAAAAATCCTATTCATAAAGTCCATCAAAGCCGTCGGGGCATTCATGAGTCCAAACGACATTACTAAGAACTCATAGTGACCATATCTTGTTTGAAATATCGTTTTAGGTACATCCTCACCTCAAACCCTAAGTTGTTGACACCCCGACCTCAAGTCAATTTTTGAAAAGTAGCTAGCCTATTAGAGTTAGTAAAAGAAGTCATCAATCTGAGGAGAGGATACTTAATCTTTATGGTGACCTTATTGAGCTGAGATAATCAATACAGATTCTAAGGGACCCATCCTTCTTCTTGACAAACAATACCAGAGCACCTCATGTTGAAATACTAGGTTGAATGAAAACTTTATCTAGTAAATCTTTGAGTAGAGCCTTCAACTCTTTCAATTGGGAGGGAGCCATCTCATAAGGAGGAATTAAAATTGGATTCATATACAGCAATAAGTAAATAACAAAATCAATTTCCCATTTGGGAGTAATTCCAAGAAAGTTATCTGGAAGGGCTTCTGAAAATTCCCTCATTTTGAGGACCGACTCAATAGGAGGAGTTTCATAGTCTAGATCATTGATTGTTACTATATGGTATAAACACCCTATAGAGATCATCTTAAAAGACTTTAAACAAGAAATGATACAATCTCTAAGACTTAAGTTACCCCCCTTCAACTCTAAGACGGGTTCATAGGAAAAATGAACTTGACTTCTCTTGTTCGACAATCAATGGAAGCAAAACAAGCATCCAACCAATCCATTCCCAAAATGACATCAAAATTAACCATATCAACTTTTATTAAATCCACCCATTTAACTCGATTGGGCAAATGTACACGACAACTCGTAAAGACTCTTCTAGCCACCACGGAGTAACCCAATTGCATAGTAACTGCAAAAGATTCAATCAACACATCGGGTAAAACATCAACCTTCATAGCTACTGAAGGAGTTACAAATGACAAAGTAGCACTGGGATCTAGTAAAGCGTTAACATCAATAGAGAAGACTTGTAACATATTGGTGGCAACTTTAGGAGACTCCTCTTTCTCACCTCTAGAGCGGAGAGTATAGAAGTTGTTCCTCTTTGGAGACTCGGAATTAGTACCGCTAGCTTGAGCTTGACCATTCCCCTTCTTTTGACCTCTCACTTTAGGGAAACCCCAAACCTTATGGCTACTCTTAACACAACAAAAGAAATTCTCCGTCCAAACTAAACACTCACCCCAATATTTCTTACAACAATTGGAACAAGTCGGTTTGTTACTAGGTGAATTCATGCTTCTTCCCTTTTGGGACTTAGGGTTATACACCTTATCCTTCTTAGCCTTGGGAAAATTGGAAGGAACTTTGTTGGAAACCCTCTTATTAAACCTAGGCTTGTCTTGAATGTCAAGCCTATCCTTGGAAGTACCTCCCTCATAAGACTTGGCCCTCTTAAACTCTTTAATCTTCCACTTGAGTATAATTTCCTTACCTTGTTGAGCATGCACCATCAAACTAGAAATATCAATGTTGTAGTGGAGCATCGCCGAATGACACCCTTCAACCAAATCATCGTACACTCTCGTAATAAAGTGACAATTCATCCCTTGGGTTAGATGCTAAGGAACGAGCATGTTTGGACATTTTGATGAACTTCAAGGATTACTCTTGATAACTCATATCTCCGTTACAAAGGTTCATGAATCCTCCACTTTGGCCTCCCTATTCCTTGTAGGGAAGAACTGATCAAAGAAAGCCCTTCTAAACAACTCTAAACTTATATGACCTGCTCTCAAGGCCTTATTGCCACTTCTATTGGGTGTATCATGTTTGAGATACATCCTTGAGTTCATAGGAAGCTATCTCATCCTTTTTATTCGAAGTCAACCCCATATAATAAAGAATCTTGTAGACCTCATCAATGAAGTCTTGGGGTTTTTCATTCATTTTCGACCTAAAGAACATAGGAAGGTTTATCCTCGTTAAGTCCCTCATGCGGGAAGTTGTGGTACTAGCATTTTCTTGAAACCGGGGTCTAGCCTCTCTGTTTGCTTCATATTTAGTAGCCACCGCGTATGCTTGGTAGACATGGCTTGATCCAAAGTTACAAGATTCGAGCTTATCTCTCCATCCGTCATAGGTTAATGAATGACCAGAGCTTGGTAACCTTGATGAGGCACATTAATGCATTCTGGAAGGACTTGGTTTCCTTGGAGAGGAACTACCACATTATCTAAATCATCCTCCACTCTCCTTATGGTTAAACGTCTTGTAGTCATATCCTATATATACACAAAATGTATTAGAAGAAAGAGGAAATGACACAATTTTAAATATTATATGTAAGTGAGAATTCCTAGCCATCACACAACCTCTCATTCATAAGTGTGGCCGGCTTCACACCTATGAATAAGAATCTACATTAACATGGTTAAACGAGACATCAATCCTAAGATTTATTTAACCTCATGGTATGATACAAAGTTTGTCATGACCAGGGCGCACCCCTTAACGTACCTGCGTCGTCGTCCTCAAAGAGTACTAAGACTATCCTCTTATCATTAGTCATTACATTTAATAGGTTAAAATGCAGAAAAAATAAAAGTTTTAATACATACATAGTGAGGTTTACATAGAGCTCTTGCATATGAAGCTTACTTAGGCATCTCGTTTAGTCAACATAATCAATACGTAGGAATTAGTCTAATGCTTTGTCTCATATTTAACGATCTAAATGAGTACAAGTGTTTGACATAGACAATACAAAATCAATATGCCATTATAGGCTTACTTGAATGTTCCAAATTATAAAGGGATGAACAGTGTCTTAATGATAGTACAACTTTAAAGCTAGAACGTAGAAAAAGTACCATCCCCGAACATAAGGACCTACCAACATTTTGAGCGAAGAGTCTAAGTTTTTTTCAATTGTTAACCTAGGAACTCAATGGCCGGAACTTACATATTTGTAGAAATTGTAGAAATATAGTTTAGTTCACCACTTGTACTAAGTATGTATATCTTCACATAAAATCATTTGAAGACATGCATGAAAAGGACCATTTGTTTAGAAATGTGCTAAGTCATGTTGAAAGTCTTTATACACATACAAGAGGGCATATACAAGACAAGGATCACAACAACATAAGACATGTTCATAAATAAGGACATCATCATCATAAAAACATATTAGCATTTCATGTTCATTAATTCATATAATCAACATTCAAGACCCTAACTAACAATCCCATCGCAAGCCTACAAGTGCAATGCTCATGTGGAGCACCATATACCTACACAATCAAATAAACAGGATAGGAGATCTTAAGTAATGTCTTGCTTCAAAACACATATAATCATACATAGTTATTACCACATATACCAATTTGAACAATACAATTTTCATCAATGTATACATCATCATATAAGAATAATATGATATAAAGTCAACATTATACATCTCATGATATCATAATACATAATGACATAAGAACAACCTCTTAGAACTTCCCTCAAGGACAACATGTGAAATGTATAGATTTATTCTCATACCCATACCTACACTAAGTCAAACCCCTTAAGTCACCGTAGTTAGTGCTCATATTCATTACTTCATTTTAGTTTGGGGAAAAATTTCTTTAACCGACATAGACCACATACGCTAAATGTGGAATCTGGTGTCATGAAACCCTACACCGAAAGGAAGCGGTCTACTTTCCAAGGTACAACCAAAACATGAACATAGCATTATAAGTTGATCCACTAGCTAGTATTCCTATGGGGGGGAACGTAGTTCAAGAACTACGTGACATGTGTGAGGCCCTCTTTATGCACCATAGCATTGTAATATCTATCTCATGAGAACTATTGTGAACCTACCTTCCCACATTAAAAAGGTACACCTCTCTTATCTATTTCACTCAATGATAGGCTAAAGTCCATTTTTAAATGTCTTTATGCCATTCTTAATTATTCATAACTTATTATCGGCCATAGGAGACTTACCCTCATATATCATATTATTATCTCATTGGTTATTGCATGAGAATATCCTTTAATTACAACCCTTCATTTGTGAGATTAACACCATCATCATCATATCATAGTAAGACACATAAGTGATTCACAATCAACCTTATATCATCATATCGTAATCATAATCTCACAATTCTCATAGTCAAGACATTTCAATTACATTCATCATACCATCACCTACTTAATCTAATCACATGTAATACTTCAATTGAACATGATCAAGTATAAACCATCATAATTAAAGTGGAAGATTCAAGATAATAATGTCTTACTATTCACCTTCTTAAGCCTTCTTAAATGTTCTTACTATAAAACCTACCATATTTATCCATAAATAGTCTTAATAACGTCATACAATATGAATCTATACAAGAACTAAGTCAATTGTATTGTCACTAAACAAATTAACCTCAATTCATAAACTATGGTTAGGGGAAAAGTGTTCCTCATGAGTTCATCAAGAAATAGACCCAATCCAAACAATACATGACCCTTGACTGTCAATGAACGAATTACAATAGTTAAAAAGAGCCTAACAATCAATATATTCATAAATTCTCGTCAACTCATAAGAAAGATCCTAGGTTTGACGAAATTGGGGACAAGACATGATCTACATGAAATTGTCAATAATTTGCATAAATTACTTAACAATCTACACTTAATTAGCTATGGTTAATCACAATTAGTCATAATCGATCATCAATTTTATGTTTTGAAGAAAACCCATTTGAAGAAGAAAACCATTGGAATCGAGTGATTTAGAAACCTACCTTGAAAAGACCTCTTGGGAAAAGGAAACTCAAGATGAAGAATCCATATCTCAATGAAGGCTTAATGCATGAAATTTTAGAAGAAAATTAGACAACTTTTCCTTCTTCTCCAAGCTTCCAATACTCTTCAATTGTGGATTAGTATAGAGAGATTTAGAGAGAACTGAGAGAGATTTGGGGAATTTATTATATTGGTTAATTTTGACTTACAACTGACCCTAAATCCATATATAGTGAACAACTAAAAAACCCAAAATACCCTCACTTAATTGGGTTATTTTGTGAAGTCAAATTGACTTACAAACGACGCGAACGAATATGTGAAATTGATGCGCTTTGAGGGGCAGTTCCACATCTTGTTGATGAAATAAGCTTCGAGGACTAGATCCTCGTGATGGATCCGTGTTGCAAGGAAATTTTTGCCTATCAATTTTAGGCTGATCGACATGTGGCTGCCTTCAAATCTTTGCTGCACGTGTGCTGCTTTGGCAGCCTGCTCGCCAAAGTTCGGTTCCTCCTCAAGGTCCCTTCGGGTGGTCTTTGGGAAGTCGTGACTGAGAATTTGAACCCTACATATTGTTTTTTACCTATTAAATTTCTTTTTCAATGACTGTTAGACTTCCTATGCAACTCTCAAACATCCATCAAACACAAGGACGTCTACTAGTTCAATTTCTCTATTATCCGGACGTCATGGTCTTTCTTTGAAATTAAAGCTCTAATACTTCTAAGTACACTTTATTATGCTAGTCTTGTTCTGGAAACATCATTTAATCATTGTATTGTAGGTGAGGCTCTAGTCTATGTTCATAAGACTTTCGATGTTTTAGACTAGCCCAGTCAAAATTTGCAAAACACTAAATATAATTATGGACGTGTTTGGTATACAATACACAGAATCGAGGAGCTCCTTTCAGGTAATTCAAAGTATGTTCCAAAGCTTCGTAATGTTTAATCGTAGGTGAATACATAAATTGGCTAACAACAGTTACTGCAAAAACAACATATGGACTAGTCATTGTAAGCTAGTTCATCTTACCAACTAGCATTCTATACTTATCTGGATCTTTAAGATAATTGCCATCATCTTTCATGAGATGCACATTGGACCATAAGAGTACTGCAAGGTTTGGCTGCCAACTTTCCAAATGACTGCAATCAAATTAAGAATATACTTTCTCTCAATTAGAAAAATTCCCTTCTTGCTTCTTTTTACATCTATTCCCAAAAAGAATTTCAAATATCCTTAAGCCCTTCTTATGAAACCTAGCATGTAGAAAGTATTTGAGGGAAGAGATCCCCACATAGTTACTTGTTGTGATGATAATGTCATCAACACATACAATAAGGAGGATAGTTCTAGCTTACGATTAAATGTAGAAGACCGAGTTATCACATCTGCTCATTTTCAACAAAAATATTGAACTACCTCACTGAATTTGCCCAACAAATCCCTAGGACTTTGCTTCAAGCCATACAAAGACTTCTTCAAATAACAGACTTTCTCATACTCCTACTAAGAAACAAAACCAGGTGCTTCATATTCACTTCTTCTCGAAGATCACCATGAAAGAATGCATTCTTGATATCCAACTTATGTAGAGAACAATTATCATAAAAAGCAACAAAAATGAATAAACGCACAAAAGTGAGTTTTGCAAGTAAAGAAAAGGTGTCTAAATAATCTACTCCATATGTTTCAGCATAGCCTTTAGCCACAATCATGGCCTTATGCATTGCTACAGAACCATCTGGACTCACATTAACTTTAAAGACCTGCTTACATTCCATTGATTTCTTTTCCTTGGGTAAGTCCACCAAATATCATTGTGTCAGAACATCCAGGATTATTTAAAGCCTCCTTCACTCATTTGGGTACACAGATAGAGTCTATAGAGGCAGTCAAACATATAGATGTGGATGATAAGTGACCATATTAAAAAAAATTTATCAATGGAATATCTGGATATGCAAGTACATGTACCTTTTCAAGGAGCAATAGGAAGGTCAAGATTTTCTGGTGGATCAGGTGACAAAACATGGGCATGACAAGTATATCACTCTCTCTCTTCTCCTTGACTAGACTTGAACAACTAGTGGTCTTGTTACCGGATATGGAGTAGGTACTAAAAGTAATCGAGTCATGATCACAAAACGAACTAGGAGATGAAGGGACAACACCTTATTGTTCTGTCACAATGCGAGTTACTTGATATACTAATCACTCATCTTCCTTCTTCTAGCTTCTAGATATGGAGGTGCATAAAAGAACGGTGTAGTATTTGAAAATGCCACATCATTTGACGTAAGATAATTGCCATTTTTAGTATATTAACAATAATATCCTTTCTGAAGGGGAGAATGTAAAAAAAAACACAACTCAAACACTCGGGATCTAATTTAGTAACAGATGACAAAACATCTCAAATATAACATGTGATTCCAAATACCTTATGTTCCATCTAAAATAGTGTCTTATTTGGAAAAAGAACATTGTAGGGTCTATTATCGACAATCACAGTAGATGACATTCGATCAATCAGAAAACATGCAGTAGAGATGCATTTGCCCAAAACTTTTTACACACTTTTATTTGAAACAATAGTGCCTGAGCTATCTCAAACAGATGCATATTTTTGCTCTCAACAACTCCATTTTCAGAGGGTGTATCAACACATGAAGACTGGTGGATAATACCATTTTGCTTTATATATGATACAAACAATCCTAACATATATTCTTTGGTGTTATCACTCTTTAGAATATGTACTGAAACATTGAATAATGTTTTCAATTAAACATAGAAGACATAAAAGTGAGTAAACAACTTTAGTGCGGCTCTTTAAAATATATATCCAAGTGATTCGCGAGTAACCATTCACAAAAGTAACAAAATACGTCTACCTTGTATAAGAAACCACAGTACATGGTCCCCACATTTCATAATGAACTAACTCAAATGCAAACTAAAATCGCTTATTAACCCTTGGAGGTAACGAGATGTGATGAAGCTTTCCAAATCGGTATGACTTACACTCCAATGAACAAATAATTTGAAACATCTCACAATTTAAAATATCCAGGAACAAATAAAGAAACTAAAATATCCTTTTTGAAAAGAAAAGGAAGAATCTGGAAAATTGCATACGTTATGAAAGTGAGTTTTGGTCATATTTAAACAGCCATACTTCTAGCTCAGGATTAGTTAGCGGTAGATCCTGATACGGTTAGAACGAACTTCGAGAGATATTTTCAACACAGCCAAGTTCACACATTTTCGATATTTTATGAGGGATATAAGACTAATGAAGTTGGGTTGTTGAAGTAAGAAAAGTCCAAATCCAGATTTAAGGAAGGGCAAAAAAGTTTCATCACCAATTAATTTCCTATTTCAATTTTTAGGTGTTATTTGTGGTAAAAATTGATTCTTATCTAAGTTTTGGAAAATCACAAAAATGTTGAGGGCTTGGAGAAGAGAGAAAATAAGAAAGAAAGGGAGAGAAGTCAACAATCCCCATGAACATCAAGATTTGCGAGTAAATTCATTAGGTAGTCCCTCTCAAGGTATGTGAGATATTTTTTGTTAAGTTAGTTCACTCACACACCAAATTTATTTAAATTCAGTGGTTTAGAAATTTTTAAATGATAAAAAAGTGAATTCTTGAAGAATCTTGTAAAATTCTTTTTGGTTGAGTTTGTTTAATGCTGATTGTTGTTTGATTTGTAATTCTGGGTTTTGTTGAGTTAGTTGTATTGGGTATTGAAGGTAATAATGATTGTAAGGGTTTGGGAAAAGAACTATGGAGGTTTAGTGCGTTTAGGGTTGAAGAACGCATGGTGCGCCCCATCTTTGCAAGAGGTCCTGGGGCGGCACGCCTACAGTGTGCCAGGTTGAGGCCTTGGAGGTGCGCCCCGGATCTGCCCTAATAGATGTTTTTCGCCCAGTTTTGTAGTTTAGCCTATTGAAGTCCTTCTAAGATGTATTAACACTCTCCAATGATTTTAAATACTTCAGATGATTTCTAAACATCTAGGAATAACCAAAAACACTAATCATAACCTTAAATTTATAATTTCATTCAAGGAAAGCTAAGATCCAAGTCAAAGAAGTTAAGAGTCAAATATAAAATTAATAAGGAAGTCCAAAGAAAAGTTCTTAAAGATTCTGATGAGTCTTTACCAATGTTTAATTTTGTTGATAGGACTCAATTTTCAAGCTAAGTAACTAGTAAAGAGTTGAGTTCACTGTTTAAAAGCTATAAGGGAACTAAGTATTCTCTAAGAGTTTATAAATGTTTTCACATTTAAGATAAGAGGAAACAAATATTTCCAAAAGAGTTTTGAGCAAAAAAAGGGGAAAATTGATTTCAAGATAGCTTTTTAAAGCTGTATGTTGATGAATTATCTCAACTCAAAGAAGGAAGTTGTTTTAAAAACACCTGAGCTAAAATATATTTTTTGAGTAGTATTGAGCACCAATATGGCGATGAGTGTTCATATTAACTCAAGTCTACATGACAACCATGTCGCCATCATGGGTATTAACAGTTCATACTTTTTAGATGATCACGTAAGTAAAGATAGTGGATCAACTAAGTTAAGTAGTTCTATGCGTTGGAAAAGTATAAGACAGATCTTGAAGTGTGGGAAAGACGTTGTATCACCACTTTGGCTCATAGTGGTGGTTGTCAGTTAGAGAATATCCTAATGAAAACTATATTACTTCATATCTATATATAAAGCAAGTTTGTTATTACATTTCTTTAACGAACTATGTTTTTTTAATTGTCTTTACAAGATTTTATACATTGCATGTATTTTATTACTTTATATCAAGTCAAGTTACTCATTATTTTAACATAGCCAAGGTAATAGTTCCTTCTTACTCTCTTTCAAGCTCAATTTTTGTTAACATTCAAACTCGCATACTTGCAAATTCAATGTACCGATGCTAGATGACCTTCATCGTATTATGATGTAGACGCAGGTAACTAGGATTAGCATCATCCAGCGCCTCGTTGATCCACCTTAGCACTCGGAGTTAGTGGTGACACATTTATTTACTTTTCAGTCCTTATTTTCATGGATGTTGTGGGGTCTGTCCCAACATCCGTTATTAATAAAGAGGCATAATAGATAGTCAGACAATAAGTGTTGAGTCTTTTATCTTGTGTTTGCATATACTTTTTCAGTCATAATTAAGTGCCATTTTTGCTAAGTTACTTACTTTAAGTTATATTATGAGATTGTTTCTTTTTATTGAGTTATGTTTTCCAATGATTTAAGTATGTTAGGTCAAAGGACTTCTCAAGGACAACAATGATCATTGAGTGCCAGCCACGTCAAGGTGTATGCTCGTGGCATGACATCGACAATGTGCTTCAAATGTAGACATGATAGTGGAGCAGGGAACTGATTAAGGTTCCCATTCATCAAGAATATAAAGATCATTACAAATATGTCATTTACCAATAACCTGATTTATTTTAAGACCTCAAATAAAACAATGATCAGGCAAAAATGAGATAAAATAATTAACGTCCCCGGTTAATTTACGAACAAAAATTAAATCAAAGGCTAATTTTTGAAAACTTAATAAAGATAAGTATAATGGAGGAGGTTGGTTTAACAATCTCAAATCCAACACTGTCACAAGTTGATCCATCAGCTACAATAACAAGATAGGGTGCTTTATGCGATTTAAAGATTGAAAAAATATTAGAATTACCCGTCTTATTATTTGTCGCACAAGAATAAATAACCAATTTATTTAGAGAGGTGAGAAGACATACGTTATCTGCCTCAGCAAAGGTATTAACAGAAATGCATTCATTTTTCTAAAAAGAAGCAACAACTTGAGATCTTTCACTTTTGTAATCAACAAATATCCTCCAAATAATAGGTCAGAAAACCCAACTAGAGCAAAATTCACACCAACTGGAGCAATTCAACAAAACATTCCAAATTTTGAAGGATAAATGGGAGAAGGGATCAAATATGCAACAACCTAAACCAATAAAGTTTCATAACATTCTGTTTTCCCACCTGGCTGTAAAATATTACAGATCTCCCAAAGAAGTATTTATTTTACGATCAACCAGATTTGAACAAAACTAAATGTGTCAGAATATTCTACTTCCACAACCAAATTATTATAAATTCTCAAATAAAATAAACCAGATCACCAGCACAAAGAACACATACCAATAGGGAATAACAGATCGAGATAGATAAAACCTTAATCATGTAAAATATATCTAAAAATATGAACAAAGTAGACCAATTTCTAACTTAAATATTTAGGTGACTAGCAGGTTGTGATCAGTCCTACCGTCACAATGGAGCGTGAGAGATAGTGGAGCGGTGGAGGTAGCAGTGTGTGACTCACTCGCTGCCACACTAATATTTGGTGACCCAAATTGTTGAGTCTTTTACTTCATTAACCAGAAAAGCTGCGTAATTTCGGATCATAATAAATTGAGTGCTAGTGGCTCAGATACCATCTAAGATAAGATGAGAAGAATGATATATATATTTCTCATTGAGTACGATGATATGAATACATGAAGAGAGCTGTGTAACTATGGAAACTAGACATTCAGAGCAATCTAGTTATGATAACTGCATATCCAGATCGTAGAAAATCATCTTTATTATCTTTATTTATTGCATACCTATTATTCTGTAAGAGTAGTCAAATTTTTCAAGTTGGATTTTTTCGATACATGAAAACACAATTAATGAAACCAAACAATCATAGGTAGTTTAACACTCTTGAGCCCTAAAGTTAGTATCAAAATTTGTTGAACACTTTGAATTTTTAAAGGTGTTGTTCAATGTGGGCATCTAGAGTGTAAGGCATACTTCTCGTTATCAATGAACCTCAAATGAAGATGCACACTAAATGATTGATAATTCTCTCTATCATACAAAAATTTTCAATTTATTTATTTTTATATTTATCATTCATGCTAATATTTATGGGTTGGTTACAAATATATACAATAAAATCATTTGTTTACAATAAGAGCTTGTTTGGATTGATAATTCATTTTTGACTTATAAGACAAATATCATGTGTTACAGATCATACTAATAGTTTTTTGAATAATTTTTTCATTTTATCTTAAAACTAAGTTCTAATATGTACTTCCTTAACTTACCCAAACACTACCAAACTGCTTAAACGTTATTTTAACATAGAAGTACTTTAAAAAAGGCAAGCCAAAAAGGCTTTAGAAATAGCAATCTTTTATTTATATAATAAGCAGCCGAAATACAAAGAGAGCAATACACTAAGGGGTTGTTTTGTGTGAGAGTCAAAAATAAATAGTGATATGATAAAGTTTTTTTATTTGTTTGGTTTGCATGTTTGAGATAACATATCCCACCATTTATATCAAAGTGATGGGATAAGTTATTCCATATACATGGAATATAACTTATCCTAGGATAGCTAACCCCAAGAAAATGGGAAATCTTTTTGTAACGACCTGTTTAGTCGTCTTTTTGAACAGCAAATTTTATTTCTGGAAAACTGGCTGAGACGACGGACCCCACGACGGACCGTCATGGGCACGACGGACCGTCGCAGGGTCTCGTTTCAAAACACTTAGAAATTCTGAAATTGGGTACTGAAATCGACACTCGGAACTTAGTGACGACATGGCAGGACGGACCGTCGTGGGCACGACGGACCGTCCGCACACTAATAGAATTGAGTCTCACGAACTCGTGGCGAGGCGGCGGGGCGGACCGTCGCGGGCGACGATGCCGTCCGCGCATGACAGCGTAATCCCAGTCTGGGTTGGATTTCTTTAAGTGATTTAAGGGACGTATTTGACTATTCCTTCTTTAATTATAAAGTTAGTGGGTTAATGTTAATAAGTCTAATTACTTGGGGGTTAAAAGAGGTAACCTTAAATTAATTAGTGGGTTATTATTGCCATCTTTTATTCTTAATTATATGCTAACTAGGGTAAAAGAAAGAGGGTTTGAATAAGAAAAATAGAAAGAACAAGAGAGAGAGAGAGAGGATCGATCGAACGAGAAGAAGAAGAAAGCTTTGGGAATTTGCTTGCTTGATCACTAATCTTCGGTGGAGGTAGGTTATGGTTTATTTTATACTATTCGTAGTAAACTCTTAATAGCGAATGATATGTATTGATAGTATTGTAAACCCTACTATGTGATTAATTGTATGCTTGCATGAATGTGATTATTTAATTGTTATTATATAAGCATGATGAAGTTATTGAATCCCAAATCTTGCAAAACCCTAATCTCCTTGTTAATGATGATGCCTTGGTATGAGAGAAGGCTTGATAAACTAAAGTAATGAGAATGATAATGCCTTGGTATAAGAGAAGGCTTGATGAACGAACTTAATGAGATTAGGGGATCAGAGTGTCACGTTCCGACACATAGAATTAAGGGATCGGGTGTCACAAACCGACACGTTGTATTAGGGGGACAGGGCGTCACGAACCGACACGTAGATTTAGGGGATCGGGTGTCACGAACCGACACGTAGATTTAGGGGATCGGGTGTCACGAACCGACACGTAGATTTAGGGGATCAGGTTTCACGAACCGACACGTAGAATTAGGGGATCGGAGTGTCACGTTCCGACACATAGTAGTAGGGGATCGGAGTGTCACGTTCCGACACATAGTAGTAGGGGATCGGAGTGTTACGTACCGACGCAAGAGGAATAAAGATTAATGAGGGAGCGGAGTGTCACGTACCGACACAAGAGGAATATGGTTAATGAATCTTGAAAGATGCTAATATACTCAATCTAATGAACCTAATTCCCAAATGATTTAGGGAATGTAGGGTAAGTCTTGGTGCCTAAAATATTTTCCTGATACTTAGAGGTTGTTGCACTACACTTTTGGTCATACCTATTCTTGGAGGATGGAACACTAGCTAACGAATGGGCTGGATCTGAAAACTTTTATAGGCACTACAAATGATTTCCACCACCCGATTTCCTCTAAGAAAAGTCATAGTTCCCGGTCCTAGCCTTCTTATTGTCCTTTGCATGTTCCCTAAGCTAATTACCCTCAACCTGTAGAGCATGAGTCATAGTCCTAGAGATGTTGATATCTCATAGTAATGTAGCATTTTTGCACTCGGTTTTCACAAAATATGAAACTCCATACAAGAACTTATTCATCTTAGCCCTAGAGTCAGCAACCATCTGAGGAGCATACCAGGAGAGTTTGTTAAACTTCAGTCCATACTCTTGGATATTCATGTTACCCTGCAATAAGTTCATGAATTAATGGGTTTTTGCTTCCCTCAACTCTATAAGGAAAACCCTATCTAGAAAGGTCTCACTAAAGCACTCCCAAGTAATAGAATCAACATCTATACCCCTATTTTCCTTTCACCAAGTTTACGAGACATGAGCAACATCCTTCAAGTAGTATTATGCCACCTCAACCCGATCATTCCCATTAACTTGCATTAACTCAAAGATTTTTTTAATCTCATCCTAGAAATTATGAGGATCCTCATTGGATTGTAATCCTAAGAACTCAGGAGTATTCATCCTAACAAAGTCACATACCCTTGTTGCTACCGATCAACCATTTTTGTTCACATGAGCATGAACCCAATTGTTCTGGTTAGTCATCTTCTAAGCCAACATCTGTATGTCATTCGTAAACTAAACATTTGAGACTTCTTGATGTGGGACTAGAGGATTTGGGTTTGTATTTTTAGCGTTTGCATACCTTGCATTAGCTCTACGAGGAGCTGAAATGTAGAATGTGAAGTTCGAATGGAATAATATCATACCTTATGCACGATAAGAGTAATAATAAAGTGATGTTTTCCAAAAACACGTCATAGCCTCTCTCTCATTATATGTGGTGCACTTCACACCTATGTAAAGGACTCTACTAAGTGTGGATTTTAAGACATACTAGGACTCTTGAATGTAGTGCTCTGATACAAGTTTATCACGCCTCAAGACTATCCCCGAGACGCGTACACGGGACCAAGGACCACAACTGATCCCAAGCTAACCCTACTAACATGATCATGAGCATACTAAAGAATGTAAATTGTTGGAGAAGCTAAATCACTCTTATAATAACCAGATGGGGAATAGTTATATACCAAAACTGTGATATATTAAAATACTTATGAGTTCAATAAAAATAAAATATTAACTCAATGCTAAGATTAAACTAACTATGCCTGAAAATAGCCTCCAAACAACACTAGAAATACTGGGACAAGCCCTGGCTAAATCTACAAAAAATTGTAACTAAATAACAAAAAGACTGAAATGAATCTGATGACTATTGTCCTAGAAAATGAGGACTCACCACTGAATCTGCTAAATTGGAGATTGTAAATTGATCCATATGTGATATGGATGTTGAGAACCTAAACCTACATCACGAGAAGATGTAGCGCAAGTATGCATCAACACTTGAAGGTACTGAGTATGTAGGATAGAGTAAAGCTAAACTAAATCATAACTTAACAATCACAAAAGCAAGTATAATAATCTGAAAATGATAGACATAATTCTAAGCTAACTGGATGCACTGACTAATTTATGACATGCTCAAACTAATACTGATTATACTAATAAATGGTCAACGCAAGAGAATCTGACTGCATTGTGGGTGCTACTATTAACCGATAATAAAACCACATAAGCTAAATGTGGAGTTTGACGTATACGCCCTATTGAGAGGACCCAAATACCCTGACAGATGTATAAACGCATTCTGGCATAATCACTCAATTGATTGCCCACAGAGGGGACATACAACCTACTTAGCTAGTATTTTCGGGACTTATTGGGTACACTACACCATAGTCCAACTCGATATTATGCTACTCCTATTGATCTATGTATCAATTGATTATGCCTTGATATTTTTTTAATACTGCATAGCTCAAAACTCAATGTGAAAATTGAGAATGCAACATTTAATCTGATAATGATGTATTATTAACTGAGGCATGTATAATTGAATAACTGATGTTCTGAACTAGCATGTGTAAATGAAGAACTATAGAAATACATCGCTAAGAATTTAAAATTCATGTGTTAATCTGAGTAATAACATGATAATCTGATTTGGAAAATATATTTTAACTAAGTCATGAAGTTCTGCTGTTATTCTAGAAATCCTAGGTTTAATCATAATAAGCGAATAAGGAATTGACAGAAAACTATGGACCCAATGGGTGAAATGAACCCGCAAGTGAAATCCCAAATACCTGGTGATGAAATTAATTGAGAAACTTAGATTTTGGGTCTTGAACTGCTGGAACCTTGCTGCATTTTTTTACTAGTTTTCTTGGACTTTTTCCTATTTCTCGTTTCTAATGTTCTATGTTTTGATTAATGATTTACTTATGTAAGGTTTTGTCAGGTTTCTAGGATTAAAATTGCTAAATTCTATTTATTTAGTGTCAAAATGATGTATCTTAAGGTTTAAATAATGTGGTAAAAGACCAGACGACCCTTGACTTGATTAATGTCAACCAAACGACGACCTGGACTGACGGTCTGTCGTACGGGTCTGTCGGTTGGGTCTGTTAAATAGGCCTTTAATAAAATGGGCATAAATATTTACTCGGACATCTGATTTTAGCATGTACGATAGATATGGAAAGATAATTCAATTATCTATCTGTGGGAAGTTCATGATACACCTAATACATTTTTTGCTAATAGTTATGACCATCTGAAGTTGAACCAACTATATTTTCCCCCTAACTGTCTGTTATTTCTCCCCATATGTAAGATTTACGGAACGTAGGTCGACTCGAAGGTCCGTGCTGATCAATACTGGTTCATATTAGAGAGTGGGTGAATGGTATGTCAATCAAAGAACACAGAATATGGACCGTAGTCTTACTTATCGACCGTAGGTCCGTCCGTTTATCAAGACATAGCTAAATTATTTCCTATGGTGATATTTTCGAGGGTTTCTGACTCCATCAACGGATGAACAGAACGGACTGTGGTTCATACTAATGTCAGTCGATGACCACCGTTTATTGCACTGTAGATTTTCAAACAAGCTTATTTTTGGTCTGTTTTTATCACGGGGTGTTACACATGCTTTGTCAATTTTTCAACAAAATTCGTCTGATTTGCGAGTTGTTCCTTAGGAGAGGAAGCATCAGTCATTGTTGTTTTCATGATCATTGGAGATGTAGGATAATAACATAGATAGTGGCTTAAGTTAATCTTCAGTGGACTTACTTTACGTTATGCATGTTGAGATAATTGAATATTTGAATCGTAGTTCTCTCTTGTGGTAGATTTCTTTGAACCCAATTGCTCAATTACAGCTAATTCTTTCGTGATCTTTTTTTGCAATAGTGCTTCCTCATTTAAGAGCATTTGTGGTAGAACTTTCTCCTTTTGGAGTCGTAGACCCAATTACATGAGTTAATATAGACAATACTAGAAGTGCCCTCTATCCTAGAGTAGCAGTCTTGCTTCTTGTAACAACTCTAAAATTTCCAAAGGTAACACCAAGAATTCCTTCAACTTCAGTAGAAAACTTGGAGCTAGTAGCCTTAGAGGCAATTGATCGAGAGTTGTTAATATTTAATGCTTGAAAAGTTGAGATGAGAGGTAGAGATTGTCCCACTGGATGTGTAATAATTTGTAGACGATAAAATTCGCATCAAGAAAAGAATAATTAACAACGGAGAATTATGCAACAATCATATTTTTTATTTTAAAGTGTGAGCGTTACACTTTCTATGGTTCCCTTGAACGTCCTTCTAAAATATAAATTCAAGGGATTTAAGCTTGTTCTTGAATATACGATAAACTTGAACTTTGAACTTTATCTTGAGCTTACCATTAACTTGAATTCAAGGACTTCGAACTTGATATTGAATCCAATATTCTTGATATTGATTGGTCTTAATCTTTAATGCTTGAATTCATACACTTATAGCTTTATGGAGAGTTTTATTGCGTTTGTACCACAGATTATCTATATCTTCTCTTTTAGAATTTTATGTCTTTTTTCTAAATTATATGGACCCCTATTCAAAGTTTTAGAATAGAGGAGTTGCGATTGGAACAGGACTCCCTTAGGCCAATCAAATTTAAGTGACATGATATATGGGCTTTATGGAGCTAGCTTTCATCTTTAACACATTTCATGATCCAATTGGCTTCTTGGTTGACTTGGCATGCGAACGTCATTTTCCACGTGGCACCAAAAAATTAGCTTCTTGGATGAGGTGATATTGAGCTCATCCATTGTAGGACAAACCAATTAAATTTAATTCGTATTTATTTACATAAAATATTACCCTAATTATATTAATACATAATATCTATTTGAACTAATATATTAAAGTATTTAGTATAATTATAATCAGTTTATAAATTTATATTTAATAAATTTGAAATGATTTCAGTCAAATTTTTCCTTTTTTTTAAAAAAAATAGATGAATAATGGACCCTTTTGTATAAATTTTCCAATTATTATTAGTCCAGGAGTAAACATCTACATTCACCCTTTGCATCAATTTCCATTAAAGCCAACATCTTATTTATACTTTGAAAAACTCCAACGAACCTTAATTTTTTGTTTTGGTTTTTGCTTTTCATAATATTGAGATTAGATGAAAGTCTATCTCTTGTAGTCATCATTATAGATCTCCGCTAAAAAAGAGAAATAACACCCTAAATCAATTATGTAGATGCTTATTAAAACCATTTAAAAAAATGAGATGACACACTCTTCTATTCTACTATCTTTAGGAATTTAAACAATGAGGGTGATCCATGCAGTTAGTCCCCTATTTTTTGGAGTAGCGACTCGTGCATCTCTTCCGAACAAAAAATATGGTGCAAGATATGTTTCATCATATTTAGAATAGACTCAAGTTCAAATGAGGAAAATACAACCGAAACAAACCCAACCTTTTCTCTTATTGGAATTTCTCCGCTTCAACTCTTGAGAAATATAACTTCAATTCTTCAAAATGAATCTCAGGCTTCAGTCAATATAATTCGAGTGTGCAAGTTAAGGGTAAAAACGAGTTCAAAATTAAAGAGCATCGACAAATCTTGCTAGAAATTTCAAATATTTTTTTATAATCCTTAAGGTCACAAAAGAAACTCACTTCCTGTGGTAGTACATTGGAACTTTTCCTCTCGAGGGTTAGGTTCTGTGGCAGCCTTTTGTGTTTCTAGACTCATCTGGAAAAAGTTGTTGATTGGTTATTCCCTTCCCCCTCATGATTGTATGCAGGAGAAGTTTATATTATCATTTATGCAATTGTCTTATGGTTTAAGACCCTCTTTCGTCGAGATGATTTTCAAAAGGAGACACACTATTGTAGATTTAGCCAATTCGGGCGTGGAAGGGAATTCCCCGAAAAATTCTACAAATTCAGCATTTGCTTTATAAATATAGATTTAAAAAACATGTGCATTTTAAATTGGATTTATCACTATGCTCTACGTCCAAAAACAACTAAAACTTCTTCTTTACAAAAATTCAGTTAATATACAAGGCACCTGTTATTCAAATTCCTAAATTGCATCCTTAATCTACTAGTAGTCTTCCTTTGGTGGCCTTGACATATATTTCACTCATTTCTTAGTATTTTCTCTCTCTAAAATTCAATACTATGATGTTTAACATTGTGCAAGGAATTGGAGCGAATAATTTGTCGCTTATTGAATAGGTAAACATGTATAAATACAATAGTTTGGGAAAGCTAACTAAGGAATGAAGTAAAGAGGAAATCCTAAAAATATGCTATCTATCTATATCTTTGTAAAATATCAAGAAACATATCTATATAAATTCTATAAAACTCCCCCTCAAGTTGGAGCATGTATATTGATAATGCCCAGCTTATTACAATGGTAATTTAGTCGAGCTCCATGCAATGCCTTCGTGAACAAACAAGCTACTTGTACTCCTGTCTTCACGTAGACCGTACATATCAAATAATTCTGTATCTTCTCAAGAATAAAATTGCAATCAACCTCAATATGTTTCTATCTTTCATGATATACCATATTTAAAGAAACATGAAGCGCAACTTCATTATTATACCAATGTTTTGATGAAGTAGAATGATCCAATCCAATTTTTGTTACAAGGTGATGTATCCACAAAATTTCACATGTAGAATGTCTCATTGCTCTATACTCAAATTCTGCACTAGACCGAGATACAATATTTTGTTTCTTACTTTTCCATGACACCAAGTTTCAACAAATACAAACACAATACCCTGTAGTATATCTTTGGTTAATCTTGGACCCAGCCTAATCTGCATCTGCGGAACACTTAATGTGAGAGTGTCTATGTTTTCTATACACTATACCAAGTCCAGGGTCTCATTTTAAATAAAATAAGATTTGTCCTTAAGCTGCCCAGTGTCTGTGTGTGGGTGTGGACATGAACTAAATAACCACACTTACTGCAAAGGCAATATCTGGACGAGTCACAATGAGATAGTTTCATTTCCCGACAAACTTTCTTTACCGATCGAGATCTTCAAATGGATAGTGATCATCTTTCATAAGATGAACATTAGGAACCATTGGTATATTTCAAGACTAGGCAACCAACTTTCAAGTTTCTGCCAGTAGGTCAAGCATATACTTTCTCTAACATAGAAAAACACCCTTCTTGCTTCTAGATACTTCTATTCCCAAGAAGTATTTATGTTGTACCAGGTCTTGATATGAAACTTAGTATTTAAGAAAGACTTAAGAGAAGAGATACCTGCAAAATAATTTCTAGTAATGACAGTGTCATCGACATTTAGAACAAGTAGAGTAGTTCCCCAATAGACTTACTGTAAAAGATTGAATAAACACACTTGCTCTTTTCAAATCAAAACTCTTAAAATATGATGCTTAATTTTCAAAACCAAGCTCGATGACTTTGTTTCAGCCATACAAGGACTTTTTCAAGTCACAAACCTTTTCATGCTCCCAGTGAACAACAAAACAATGTGGTTTCTCCATATATACCTCTTCAAGGAGATTACCTTGAAGGAATACATTCTAAATGTCCAACTGATGTAACGACAAATTCTCGGAAGCACCAAGAGAAATGAAAAACAGAAAGAAGCGAGTTTGGCAACAGGAGATAAGGTGCCTGAAAATCAAGCCCATAAGTCTGACCATAATCTTTTTCCACATGTTTTGCCTTAAATCTCTCCACAAAGACATCTTAATTTTGACTGTGAATACCAACTTGCTTCTTATTGCTTTCATTCCACTAGGTAAGTCTACTAGATCCCATATGTGATTTTCCTATGAGTCATGTATTTCCTCAAGCATTATTTTAGACCGTCGTAGATAATTTAAAGCTTCCTTAAGATTTTTGGGTACAGATATAGAGTCTAGAGATACAATAAAAGATCTAGATGTGGGAGATAACTTACAGTAGGAAGCAAAATTGCCAATGGAATATATGAACTTGCAAGTGTGTGTGCCTCTGTGAAGAGAAACAGGAAGGTAAATATATTCTATAGGATCACTTGAAGTAGAATCTGATGACGAGGGAGTTGGTGCAACATAGGTACCATTAGTCTCCTTCCTCTTCATGTAAACCTGAACAACGAGTGGTCTTGTTGGAGATGATGGAACTGGCACTGAAGGCACAATAGTAGATTGGTTTTCAATTGAAGAATCGGGTGATGTATGAGAAACATCATTTGATTGCTCTTGTATAGCTCGGTAACTTGTTACACTCACCACTCATGTTCCTGGTCCTGACTCATAGAAAATGGGAGGTCCATAGAAGAATAGTGTAGCCTCCAAAAAGGATACAATAGTTGAGAAAAAATATTTTCCAAGTTCAGTAGAGTAACAATGATATTCTTTCTGAACGTGACAATATCCCAAGAAAACACACTTCAAGGCCTTTGGGATCCAGCTTGGTAACTGATGGTCCAACATCTCTTACATAACAACTTCTTCCAAATATCTTAGGTTACATCGGATTTTGGGACTTATTTGGAAAAATAATGTTATAAGGTGCGTTACCTCCAAGCATAGTAGATTGCATGTGATTAAATCAAGAAACAAGTTGTAGAGATTGTGTCGGCCCGAAACTGTTTAGCAGTCTTTGTCTGAAATAATAGTACCCGGGCTGTCTCAAGTAGATTCCTGTTTTTTCTTTGAGCAGCTCCATTCTTGAAGGTGTATAAAAAAAAGATGACTGGTGAAGAATACCATGCTGCCTCATAAACGACTAAAATAATTATTACATGTATTCTTTAGAATTATAGCTCCTTACTATATGCACATTAATATTAAATTGAGTCTTAAGTTATGTAGAAAACACAAAAATGGGAAAACACTTTAGATATATTCTTCAAAAGTATATCCATGTCATTCTAAAACAATTCATCCACAAAAGTAACAAAATATTTATGTCCAGTTCTAGAAATAACATGACATGGTCCCCAAACATCATAATGAACTCACTCAAAAGTCGACTCTACTCGCGTATTAACCCTTGGACTTAACAAGGTCCGATATTGGTAGGCAAATCCACATGATTCACAATCCAATGAAGAATTATTTTGAAACTCCGGACAAAGGTTCTTCAACTAAGGTAGTGAAGGATGTCCGAGTCGACAATTTGCTTCAAATAGAGAAATAACACCTGATTATGACACAGACTGAGGTTTCAATTCATCAAAGATGTAGAGATCATAAAATTCATTTTCTTTACCAATAAATCTATTCGTCCTAAAGTCACGAAATAGACAATAATTAGGAAAGAACGAGATATAACATTTAAGGTCTCTCATAAGATCACTAACACCTATCAAATTAGAAGCTAATTTTGGGGAACTAAAGATAGATGACAGGGTAAAAGATGAGGATGTTTTAATAGTTCTAAATCCAACACTAGTACAAGTTGATCCATCCGCTATAGTGACTCGAGACAGTACTTTGTGTGGCTTGAAATTAAAAAAGTACTAGAGTTACCTCTTATATAATTTGTGGTGTCTGAATCAATCACCCATTTATTTGAACAGGTAATAAGGCATGCTTTTCCTGACTAGACAAAAATAATAATTAAAGAAGATTTTTATACTGAACGAATCTAGCATAATCTTCTAACGAAACAAAAATTGTTTTATCCGATGATAGCCATTGAGCAACATGAAACTTAATATGCGTATCTGAACTCTTCCATTCTTCTCCTTATTATCTTTCATTCTCATAATATCAACAAAAAATAACAAAGAAATCAAAAAATTGTTAAAATAAAGTTTTAACGAGAGAATAGACAACTTTACAAAATGTACCAACTCAAGTAGAGAAAA
Source organism: Solanum arcanum (assembly GCA_027789145.1). Taxonomy (NCBI): domain Eukaryota; kingdom Viridiplantae; phylum Streptophyta; class Magnoliopsida; order Solanales; family Solanaceae; genus Solanum; species Solanum arcanum. The sequence continues at coordinate 29,668,474 of CM050943.1, forward strand.
CTAGAGAAAACCAAAATAGAGTTCGGATGGTTTGAAAGCCTAGGAGTTCACATAGTAACAAGAAACTAAAATACGAATAGCCAAAGTATCCGAATTGAAAACCAATCAAGCAACAAAGAGGAAATTTCAACCAGGAGCAGTAAATATCTGACAGTAGTCTAGCTCAAAAAAGAACAAACTATATAACAACAGAAAAAACAATTCAAACTATAGTATCACCGAAAGAAAGAATGTAGAACCTAGATCTTCAAAAGATAGTCCAATGATAATAAAACCACCATAAATATGTTTCGAATCATTAGCAATGTCAAATAAGTAAGAACACCACAAATAGATTACTAGTGGTGAAGTAACATGTAACAGAAATATGGCAGCAGCTAAATTCGACAATCACTAGTGGTGAGGCTCGAGAGCCACAACTTCAAGTTTCACCATTCCGGTTATGCTCTTATACCATGTGCAAGGAATTGGAGAGGATAACATGTATCTTATTCAATAAGTAAACATGCATAAATACAATAATATGAAAAGATAACTAAGGAATGAAATAAAGAGGAAATCCGAAAGAGACGCTATCTATCTATATCTTTGTACAACATCAAGAAACAGATCTATATACATTTTGTAACAAACATCATGGGGAGAACTTCGCTACTAAATGACTATTTATTACTTGGACTACAAAACTTCTAATTGATCCATGTCTCCTGTTGGTACAAATTACTTCAACAGAAGTTAATATAAATTAGAACTTTTTTTTAAAGTAAGTTGTGTAAAAGATCCTGTACAAGATCCTGATTTTTCTTGACTAAAAAATGTCAAAAGTTTCAGATATTTCGACTTGAATAATCAATCACAAAAAAATGAAATCAAGGAATACCCATATACTATAATTGAGATATATGTAAACTGATGAGTTTAATACAAGAAAGATATTAACTCAATACTAAGGTGAATCTATCTATTTTTGAAAATAACCTCTAAGTGACTAGAAATGCTAGGACTTGCCCCAGCTAAATCTAGCAAATCAGGAACTAAAGGACTAAAAATACTTAAAAGAAACTCATGAATATTTTCCTCGAAGAATGAAGAGTAATCACCACTGATTCTACTGAGCTGGAGACCTTGAACCAATCTAATTGTGACATGGATATTGAGAACCTAAACCTTTATTACTAAAAGATGTAGCACAAAATACGCTCGAAAAGTACCAAGCATGCATGATAAAATACAACGAAAATAACATATAACGTAACAAAGAAAATAAGGAATGATATAAACTGAACATGATATACTAAATACTGAGCTAACATGATGCAAGGAACAAATTTGTAACATGTTGAGATTGAATAATGACTGAACTGTAAATATGGTCAATGCTATTAACTCTGACTTAAATTTAGGAGCTACGAATAAACGATTAGAAAACCACATAAGCTTAATGTGGTGCCAGATGTATACTCCTCATCGTGAGGACCCAGTATACCCAACCAAAGGTATACAAGCTTGCTACTGTGATCACAAAATTGATGCCAACATGGGGGACTTACAATCTATTTCGCTAGTAGATCTGGGACTATTCAGGTACGCTGAACCCTAGTCCAACTAGGTATTATGCTACTCCCAATGAATTAAGTGGTTAACACATTATGATTTATTTCCTATAATACTTATAGCTCAAATCTAAACATATAAAATTAGAATGCAAAACTTAATCTGCTAATGATGAATTAATTATTTAGGAATGTCGAAGTGAATAATGATATATTTGTTCTAGAGTATTTAAGTAATAACTAATAAATACAAAGCTAGGTTTTTTAATTCATGCAATAAGATGAGTGATAACCTGATAGTTCGATTTGGAACAATTAAATAACTAAATCATGATGATCTACTGAAATTGTAGAAACCTTGGGTATGTTCATTGTAAGGGAATTATGAAACAAAACTGAGTGAACTCTAGGGACCTTATGGGCAAAAGGAACTCACTAATGAAATCCCACATACTTGGTGATGAATTCCCCAGAGAAAAATCTTTCAATTTGCGTTCTTCAACTAGGGTTCTTGATATTTTTATCATCACTTGCTTCTAATTTCCTATGTTTATATTAAGGATTTGACTTAGCTAAGTACTGGTTATGTTTATAGGATTATAAACTCACTAAATTCTCATAATTTAGGGTCTAAAAACGTAGCATAGGTCAAATGAAATAGGAAAAGACTAAAACACCGCACAATTAATTGTTGTGGGAGTGACAAATGGATAGGACCTACGGGTCGTAGTTTGACACGGGATCACTTAAATGAGCATAACATTTTACTCGTAGATGATATTTTAGCGAATTCGTCGACATTGCTTAGAGGATTTAATAATGTATAATATCATAGGTCATTGGACATTTATTTATTTGTATTCTAAGAGTTAATACAATTTAAAAGTGACCCAATCACCAATTTCCCCTAACTCACTTCTAACCTTCATTTACAGTCGCAACTATAGTTAGTAGATCCATCTGCAGACCATACTGGTTGATCGTGGTTTGTGTTCGAGGTTGTGTAAAGGGGGCCTCAATATACGGACATAGACCACGAACCGTGGTCTGGTCTAAGTTTAGTTTCGTTGATTGAAACTATGCTTATTTTCTAAGCTGGATTTGGGGAGGGATTGCAGTGGTGAACTACATACATACAACACAGGTCGAACATCAGACTATGGTCTGTGGATGACGACCGTAGGTTGCACTCTCAATTTCAGAAAAAATTAAATATGGTATGTTTTTGGATACGGCGTGTTACATTATCTCCCACTTGGGAACAATCATCCTTGAATGAAGTCTAAACTAATTGAGTACGGAGAGAAGGAGCTGCAACCCTACCACTAGAAACTGAAAACTAAATTTTTTACTTATCTGAGTTCCAGAAACGTGTAAGTACATTGAAAATCCAAGTACAAATTGAAGGAACATTATTAAGACTGATCTTACGCATGAACGACTCAATAACTAAGCATGAACTTTTACCTCAAGTTGAAGGTGAATGGGAAGAAAAGAGGTGAAGATACATCGCTTGATGGTTGCTTCTAGTTCCCAAGTAGCTCCCTCTAAAGACTGACTTCTATGCAAAACCTTGACTAAAGCGTCTTCTTTGTTTCTCAACCATCTAATCTGATGATCAAGAATCTCAACTGGTACAACCCGAAATGAAAGACTATTTTTCACAGCCACACTCTCTAATTTCACTAGAAATGTTTGATCACCCACACACTTCTTCAAAAACGAGATTTGGAAAACCGGATGCACTGCAACTACATATTTTTCCAACCCTAACTCATATGAACTTTGCCAACACTTTTCAAGATCTCGTAAGGTCCTAAATATCTAAGATTGAGCTTTTTATTTCTTGCCAAATCTCATCACCCCATTATTTTTTTCCAGTTTCAAGAAAATTATTTCATCCACTTGGAACTTTTGTTCCCTTATCTTTAGCATTATATAAGACTTCTAATGACTCTTGTTGTCTTAAGTCTATCTCTAATGAGTTGAAATTTCTCTAAAATATAATGCACTGAATATGGTCCTATCAAACCTATTTTGACTAATTCAAACCAACCAACAAAATATTTAAATGCTTCATAAGGGGCCATCTGAATGATGTAATGGTAGTTATTATTATACGAAAACTCTATAAGAGGAAGGTGATCATCGCAACTACCCTTGAATTCAATAACACAATCTCTCAACATGTCCTCTAAGGTATGAATGGTACGCCCTCCCTTCCAATCCATCTGCGGATCAAATAATGTGCTAAGATCAACCTGAGTACAAATGCCTTTTTGAAATGGCTGCCAAAAATTATAGGTAAACTTAACAACTGTATATGATATTATAGATAAAGGAACCCCATGAAACCTAACAATCCCATTTATATATAGTTTGGTATAGTCCGCTGCCAAATTCGTAGTCTTGACTGCCAAAAGTCGAGAAGACTTAGTTATTCTGTTAACAATCACCCAAATGAAATCATGTTGTTTGCGAGTACGAGGTAACCCTGTAATGAAATCCATATTGATTATTTCCCCTTTCAAAGTAGGAATGTCAATCTCTTGATTCATACCCCTGGGTTTTTGATATTTAATCTTCAGTTGCTTACAATTGGAGTACTTACTCACAAAATCTTCTATATCTAAGTTCATACCAATCCACCAATAGACTTCCTACAAATCACGGTACATCTTAGTATAAAGGGAGATGATTTTATCCTTTCTACCCTTTCAGGATAACTATTGAAGCTAAAGAGATATTACTCCTTATTTTATTTCATTTTTTACTATCTTAGAAAAAAAATTGTTATTGAACTAGGACTTGCCATCCCTCTAAATTTCACATTTACATATCCTTGAAATTTTCCTAGCCAAATAAATTGTATTTGAACTAGGAAAAGGATTTAATTCTAAAAATGTACTTCAAATACAATTCCCCATAAGGAATAATTATACTTAACAAAGGAAAAGGATTTCTCACCCTTACTTATCCTTTATAAATAGAGGACTACTATCATTGTCTTTTTCATACACAATATTCAGCAATTGCATATTTCCCTTTTTGCAGATGGTTGAGGTTCATACTTTTTTCTTTAATTTTTTTTTTATTCTAATTTTTATGTTTTTCCTCCTATTTTTTTTCTTTTTTTGGAGACAAAGATAAATAATATTTGTATGTCACGGAGGCTGAACAATGGATATCTTTTTCACAACATGAAAGTTTTAGAATGTTCATGCCTTGAAGATCACTAACTTGAGACTTTACTAGGATACCGTATTTTGACGTCCCTGCAAAATACTACTCTCAAGGCCTTATTAATTCCAAAACACGTAACCAACTTGAAGCTTTTCAAGAATTATGTGTTTAACGTCCCTGCTTTGAAAAAAATACTACTGTCAAGGCTTTACAAGATCCCGAATGTTTAACCAACTTGGGGCTTTACTACAATATTGTGTTTAACATCCCCTCCTTGAAAAAAATTTACAACTATCAAGACTTTAAAAGATTCTTAATCCTTAACACACTTGAGTCTTTACTAGAAAAGTATGTTCAATGTCGTCTCCATAAAAAAATTACTACTTTCGAGGCATTACATGTTCCAAATACTCGAAAAACTTGAGGCATTGAAAGAATATTGTGTTTAACCTCCCCGCCTTGAAAAAGCTACTCTCAAGGCATTACATGGCCCCGAATACTTAAGCATAAGATGTGAAGGATTTTTTTTAACGTCCCCGCCGTGAAGATCACTTAACTTGAGGCTTTTCGAGATAGTTAATGCTTAAATTATTCGCCCCTTCTTAACTACCCCTTTTTAAAGTTTTATATTCTTTTGTACATCATTAAATAAATATTAAAACTTTTTTTCTTTTTTTCTTTTTGAAGTTTGAACAATGGTTTTCTTAATGGATTATACTTTCCCATCTTCTAAACATAAATGTGTCATCGATAGAGCAGAAGGTATTATTTTGGAGACTAAGTTTTTATTCCAGGATTCTTTTACAGGTCATTGTGTTGATACATGGCCACAATTGAGCAACACACTTCATATGAGAAGTGGGACATCTGAATTAGATAAAAAAAATTAGGTCGCCGCATGATTCTAGATGATAGACTGGGGAGACAACATTGCCCTTGCAGGTGAATACCATTGAATTCCGAGATATTAGAAGTGGATAGAGATTTCTTTAGCAAAAATGGGCAAACTCTAAATAAGGCTTTCATTCTTGATGTTGTATTTTCTTCTCTTTTTACTTCAGATCCAAACTCAAATATTATACAAGCCTTTTGTGAGGATTTGTGCCCTCAAAAAAATACATTGGTTGCATCTACTACGGGAACATCTGTATTTCTTAGGGTCTTGCATATTCGGGGGGGAATACATTGTATGGAATGCAACCATGCTATTAAGGCCTCACCCAACTTTTTATTTTGATGATGGAAAAGCACCAGAGTTTGAGCTATATTATTTTATGAACCTTTCTTTTAATTATTTCCAGTTAGGAGGGGCGTTTCGTTTGTCATCTAGCCATCTAGCTTCGACCAATTTAGTAGCTAATTTGGTTTTAAGCAAGATTTTACGGGCTATTTAGAAAATGATAGTTGTGCTAAGTTGCTCGATGAAGGCCTTAGATATGGACGTATTGTCATATCTCGTTCAACTATGTCTATTGCGATATTCCTCCTATGCTAACTTCCCCAATGACGCTTTATGCTACTGAATATTCATTTTTGCGGGAGAGATCCAATGGTACGTTTCTTGAGGATAATTCTGATTTTATGGTGCAGAAAGATGGGTCAGAATCTGTTACCCTTCTAGATGATAAATGTCAAGTTATAGAGAGGAGACTTTCAAAGGTCAAGACCCTACCTTATCCCCAACCTAAAAGTAAGAATCTTAACTTCTCTAAGGAATCGACGAAATAAGAAGTTCATACTCCTATGATAAAGAGAAGTGTCCCCAATTCCTCTTCCTTACTAAACGAGGTTGAAGATGTTGATTTAGGTATAGTAGAATTCCAAAGTGTCGATAGTCCTTCAAGATCATTGAGAATTCATAGTAACAACATTTTTTTTCCTTTCCTTTTTTCATTTTTTTTAAAAATAAAATGACATGTAGGTTAATGTTCCTGGACATCCACTAGGATCGCTACATGAAAGACCACAAGATAGAGATGAGTCTACTAATATTTCACGACCTATAAAAAAATCAATTTCAAAGATCGAGAGAGAACAAAAAACATCATCTACATCTCGTGGCCAAACATTAAAAGGATTTACTCCGTATTTAAATGAGCTTTTTTGAGTTCCTTTAAAGAGTAATTGATCTATGTCTATCTTTGAAGGAAAATATGTTGTGTTCAACCACAAATTGAAGTACATCTTGGGACTTTGGGAAGACATTTGTGGAAAACATTCAAGAATTCTGTAGACAATATTTCATCTTAGAACACAAAAACATTGGGGGTCTTTAGCAACCCCAGTAAAGTGTGGCCTAAAGTGTGAAAAAGTGTAGTCTTTTCTCAACGGCCACACTTTTCGACTTCAGACAACACTTTCTAGTGGTGGCCGAATCCAGCGTTACTTTTTCCCTAAGGACAATCTTTTTAGGTTTTGCTTTAGAAGACACACTTAAGAAGTGTGGACTTAGGACAACAAGGGACACGCTTGTATATATTATATACATTATATGACAACAATTTTAATGGCCTCAAAAAACACTTTCAAAGTGTTGTTGTTTCTACCTTATAGGCCCCAATTGAAAAAGTGTGGTCTCTATCATCTACTCTAAGACAACATTTTTGTAATGTAGCCAAAATTCTATGATAAAAAATTTACTGTTCTATTTTACATATATTCAGTAATTAAAATTTATACTACTTTCTATGAAGAAGATCTAAGGAATGAAACTATCTAAATATGAAGTCAAAATTATAATAAAAATTTTTGGACTAAAATTATTAATTCAAATATATAGGTTTATAGTAAAATTCAAATTATATCATAATTCTTTCTTGTAAAACACATACTAATAAACAATGCTTCAAGATGTGAAATACAAATGAATTGCAAAAGAAGTAATCATATATTTAAACAACACCATTGTTCTACCAGTCTTCATCATTATTTCCGATAGATCGATGGACTTTGAGGCCACCGTTTCAAATCCGATCTCCCCCATTCTCCTGCACGTTAATAATAAAATTAAAAATTAAAGAAATTTAACATATAGTAACATATTCTTCTACTGTTATTAGGACCAAGTTAATATTCATGTACACATTTTACAAAGATTCCCTATAATGGATATAAGAAATTTAGAATATTAACCAAACAAGGGATAAAACAACGCAAGATATTCTACCATGATTATATTTCCGAATGCCCCAAACCAACTAAAACTTGAAGGATTCAGCTGACATGCCATTTTAATTTCCTCAAAAATTATAAGTTGGAGATTAAAGGGGTAAGAACCTCGAGTTATTGAAGCAGTAATATTATAATTTTACCAGAAACTCTAAATTGAAACGGAGGAATGGAGACTTAAGTTCCATTTTTTTGGATGTCTCTGCATTAGTGTCACTGAGAAACAATGATCAAAGAGGTCTTTTGAAGACAAAAAGGCTGGTACAAGAGTTGAATAATGTGCCTCGGATATAATAGAACTCCTGTATTTAAAAGTAGAAGAAAGCTAACTTTATGTTCCCTTTAAATTGTATAGATTGTTTTAGAACAACCATTGTACTACATGTTTATAAGTTTTTTACCATTATCAAGAAAAAATTTCCTCAAAAAAGAATTCATGCTCAACATGCACATCCACCCTTACGTCCATAAGCCTTGATAAAATACAAATAGAGACCAATTTAACTGACATGCCTAACAAACATCACATCAACCCTCAAACCCATAAACCTAGAGAAAATACAAATAGATACTATTTTAACTGATTCTACGAACCAACATCTTGAAATAAGAAAATTTACGTGTGAATCATCAAGTAAACCTAGTGAAGCATCAAATTTTCCAGTTGCTCAATAATAAATAAATTACTTCCATATTCAGCAACTCGAGGGCCTACTTACATAAGTACTAAAGAAAATGTTGCCGAACAGTCGCAACCTATCTTAAAATGAGTCATTGTAAAGATGCACCTCCAAGAGTTTGAGCCCAAACAGAATTAAGATTTTCCAACGCTGCTCATAACAAACCCCACTTGTTTAATGATGTAGAAAGTATTTTGTCAGCCTTATCACACATATACTGAAATCAAGAATCCATGTGTAGCAAATAAAGGACATAAAAAACAAGTAAGATGAAGTTAGGGTTCCGATAGCACACCATGTCATTGTCAGCACCGGTGCAATCAAGCTTCAAAATGAAAGCGTATAAAGGAATTTCAAGAAAACTTATCTAGTGTTAACTAAAGTATTCACACGAATGAAGGGAAAAAAAAGGTTAAATCTGAACCCTCAAACATAACAATATCTTGAAATTTTGTGAAAGTACAGTTAGTGGGTGCTTACAGTATTCACCCAAATTCTATCAGATGGAGATGATCCTTAGATTTGTTGCATATCTAAAAATTTATAAAGAAATACCAATAATCAACACAAATCAACCATAAATAATATTATTGATGCAGAATGTAAATATGCATGATAACGCTACATAACTTAAATATTATCATGCCGTTCTGATTAACTTTCAAATATTGACCACCTTTATGGTTTTCCAAATTGTGCTCCAAGTAAGGGAGTTCATTCCAATATCATTGACAATAGCCAAAATAAAATATATCATAAAATGAAATAACTAGATAAAACACCACTCTCCATGTTCACGCATACAAAAAAAATCATCTGGCTAAAATTTGTAAGAAAAAAATAGTCTGCTTCTGTGCGCACTCAAACGGCATTCACCGGACATGAAGTAAATGGAGTTTTCTTGTGTTTGGATTCTGTAGTGAAAGAATAGAAAATCAAAAACCTTTCTTTTTATCACCGATAAATTAAATCGTAATTTTTTATGAATCTGAAAGATGTATGTAGTGCATGTAGTTTCTGTCTCCTTCCCTTTCGTATCACGATATGGATTATGTAAATAGTGTGTGTAAAAAGCGTATAGGGCTCTTCTTTGATTATATTTCAAAGCAATATGCAGAATTGGGTTATAAATTATTGCAGTAATGGCTTCACTTCTCTACAAAGATACTTTATTTATTATACCATGAAGTACTTCGGAAATAATGCTTTTGAGATTCACAATGGCCTAGGAAAAATAGACTTGATTTCATCATGCCTTCCACATAGATTTAGGTTTATAATGATTGTTTCACCTATCCACTAGCAAAATAAAAAGTCCTTATACAAATATTGAAGAATACATTTTAAACATAGACACTTTTCGAATTCAAATAAATGGAAAACTAAAGAAAATAATTTTTTCTAGGCAATAGCACTAGGGTGCCAGGTTGTATGATGCAGAAGATCATAGCATTGACAACAGACATAATGTTTTTCCGCAAGGGACCAATATAATTCATAAGAACTAAGGTATATGTGCAGATTGACATGCAATTCATGAACTTACCTTGTCATGTCAATTTATCAAAATGTCGTTTTCAAGCACACAACGCCCAAAGAGAAGTATGAATTTTTATTGATCCTGGATTTCAAATGAATGAACCTATAAAATCTGTAACCATTTTATTACTAATTCACTACGCCAGATATGTCATACAACCTCCACCATCTGTTCCTAATGTTGCTGATTACAATCTAGAAGCGACCATGCAGTTGAACCTGTGGAAGAACCACCTGTACCTTTTTAGATTATTCTAATTTCCAGGTGTACTGCCAAAGGAAAATGCTCATTACTACTGTGAAAGGTAAAATATACAGTAAAACCTAAAATATAACCATGAAAAATAGTTCCCATATATACTTCAAAAAATAAAATTTCGAGAATAAGGAAAGTATATATAATGTTGTCTGTATGAGGGGCTTAACCAATATTACTCAAGCAACACTCTCATTCACTTCACTAAAGTAAAAATTCTACAATGATGGATTAATTGGACAATATGGACATGCCAAAATTGATAAAGAAGGAAGATAGAGAAATTATAGAAGTTTTCTATTGAGTGCCTTTGCCAAAACAAAGTGAAGTACTGCATGTACCTCTCAGATATCTCAGAAGCCACTTCACAGCTTCCGAATGCTCTTTCCCAAGGTTTACCATGTACCTACTAACAACTCCCACTGCATGTGCTATATCAGGTCTAGTGCAGACCATAGCATACATCAAACTACCAACTGCAGAAGCATATGGAACAAGTGTCATGTGATCACGCTCCTCTTCAGTCTTGGGTGACTGGTCTTTTGACAATTTAAAGTGATTTGCCAATGGATTAGTCCTGGGTTTAGCATCATTAACCCCAAATCTTCTCAACACCTTCACAATGTACAACTCCTGAGATAGATTTTAAGTGCCCACAGATCTATCTCGAGAAATCTTCATCCCCAAAATCTGCTTTGCTGGACCCAAATCTTTCATTTCATATGTTGCAGACAACCTTGTCTTCAGATTGTTAATCTCCCTCATACTAGATCCTGCAATCAACATAGCATCCACATACAAGAGTATAAAGACATATGAATCATTGTATTTCTTGAAGTAACAACAAGGATCCTTTTCAGCTTTGCAGAATCCACTTTTGGTCATGAAGGAGTCAAATTTCTTGTACTACTGCCTTGGTGCTTGCTTTAGTCCATACAAGCTTCTGGTGAGCTTGCACACCATGTGTTCCTTGCCTTGAACAACATATACTTCCGGTTGCTACATATAGATCTCTTTGTCCAATATCCATGTAAAAACGCTGATTTTACATCCATTTGCTCTAGATGGAAATTCTCTGATGCAACAATACTCAACAGAATTCGAATAGAGGTTAACTTCACAGCAGGAGAAAATATTTCTGCATAATCAAGACCTTTCCTTTGTGAATATACTTTAACCACTAAACAAGCCTTGAACCTTCTTTTGCCATCTGGTTCAGACTTGATTCTGAACACCCACTTGTTCAGCAAAGCTCTCTTCCCTGCACTTAACTCAGTCAAAACCCATGTGTCGTTCTTCTCAAGTGACCTCGTCTCATCATCCATGGATTTCTCCCACTTGATTCAATCCTCCACCTGTAGGGCCTCATCAAAAAACTCTGGTTCCCCCTCATCAGTCAGCAATAGATAGTGTAGTGAAGGTGAATACCTATCTGGTGACATGATGGTTCAGGATGATCTCCTTAACACTTGCTCAGGTGTAACTTGCTCCACTTCAAATTCTTCAGTAGGAGTTGGTTGAGTATCCGCTTCGACATCTCTGGGGTAAGTCTTCTCCAACTCAACCTCAACCCCCACTTACTTTTTAATCTCTAGAACCTTCTGCCCATTGTCCTTGTACAAGGCACACTCATCAAATGTCACGTCACAATGTTTCAGGATCTTTATGTTCTTGTCATCCCAAAACCTGTAACCATACAAATAATAACCATAGCCTATGAAGTAACACTTCACAGCCTTGGCATCAAGCTTGTCTGTCTTTTCTGGATCAACATGAACATAAGCAGTGGAGCCGAAAGTCTTCAAGTGTGAGTACTTGAGTTCTTTTCCTGTCCACACCTCCTCTTGAATATTTAACCCTAATTGAACTGATGGTCCGCTGTTGATCAAGTATGTAGCTCTGCTCACAGCATCCTCCCAAAATGCTTTGGGCAGCCCACAGTTTATTCTCATACTCCTTGCACGCTCATTCAATGTTCTGTTCATACTCTCAGCAATTCCATTCTTCCTTGCCTTACCAGGAACTGTTCTCATCAATATGATTCCCTAAGGTGCACAATATACCTTGAACTTTGATTTCTCGTACTCTCCTCCATTGTCAGACCTTAGGCCATTGACAATCAAACCGGTCTGATTCTCAACATCATCTTTCCCCTTCTTGAAAGTTGCAAACACACCTGACTTATGCTTCAAGAAGTAAACTCATACCTTACTACTGAAATTATCAATGAAAGTAACATCGAATTTGGATCCTCCAAATGATGATACTGAAGATGGTCCCCAAACATCTGTATGGACCATTTCCAATCCCCACTTTCTTTGGCTCTCTAGGAGTCTTCGTTAAGCTTACTCTTTTCTGTTTGACCATAACACAGCTCTCGTAAATACCCATATCAACAGACTTCAGACCCTCTAATGCTCCTTTTGCAACCAGCAACTTCATTCCTTTAGCACTCATGTGTCCAAGTCTGTTGTGCCACAGACATGAACTGAAAGCACCTTCAGCAACAGGGGCCATGTTAATACACCCTGCAGTGGTGTACAAGGATCCATATTTTGTTCCACGAGATACTACCATAGCACCTTTCACAGTATTCCACGAACCTTTTTCAAACTCTGCTGCATATCCTGTGGTATCTAACTAACCAACAGAGATCAGATTTTTCTTGAGCCCAGGAATATATCGGACATCCTCCATGTCCACTGGTTTCCTGAGGTGGTCTTTATGCAAACACCCCTCTTTCCTTCAATGTCCAAGGCTTTATTGTCAGCAAGATACACCTTTCCCAAAATATCCAGATTTGAAATTTTTGAACTACTCCTTGCTTGGAGATGAATGAAAAGATGCACCAGAATCCAAAATCAATGATTCAACCGGGCTGTATAAGCTAAGGATTAGATCATCCCCAATCTCCACTACTGAATTTACAGAATCATTTTCATATCCAAATTTCTGATTCTGTTTCTTCTTTGTCTTTGTACAGTTCGTCCGAAAGTGCCCTTTTTCTCAACAGTTCCAACAAGTCACGTTTGATCTGTTCATGGATTTTTCTCGATTCTTTGATTTTGATCGACCATGTTGATTTTGTCCTTTCGTCTTACTTCTCCCCCTTCGGTCAACGCTGAGAGCACTGCCCGATGAATCTCCCATTTCTCGTTTGCGAATAATTTCTCTAAGAACAACATCATGGATTTCATCAAACTTCAGTTTCTCAGATCCACGAGAATTTCTAATCGCAACAACAACAGTATCCCAAGATTCCGGCAGAGATTATATCAAAATCAACCCCTTAATTTCATCTTCGAAATTAAAAACCACAGAATTGAGTTAACTCACAATCATATTGAACTCGTTTATATGATCAGAAACGGATCCATTCTCAGACATCTTTAAATTGAACAATCTACTCATCAAATATACCTTGTTCATCGCCGATGGTTTTTCATACATGTTTGACGGTGCCTTCAACAGACCGAACGTAGTCTTCTCCTTCACGATGTTGAACGCCACGTTTCTTGACAAATTCAACTGGATCAACCCTAGATCCTGGCGATCCTTAAGGTTCCACTTCTCCTCCGGCATGGATTCTGGCTTCACCCCGGTCAATAGTTCGTGAAGATCTTTCTGGTACAGATAATCTTCGATCTGCATCTTCCAGAAACTGAAACCGGATCCATCAAGCTTCTCAATTCCAAGATTTGATCCATCCATCTTCACTGATCGTGTTGAATCTCCTTAGTTCTGTTACCACTTGTTAGGATCGAATTCACGCACACACACTTGATGAATGAAGAATACAAGAACTTTCAAGAGAAAGAGATGAGAGATCTAGAAAGAGAAAGAGAAAACCCAATATTTCGTGGAAACACCCCATGAGTAAACTTCCATGGTAGTGGGGTATAATAATATTGATAAATCAATGTATTTTTGGTTACAGAAAATAAATGAATAAATAGTAAAGACTAAAATTTAGTAAGGCTCCACAACCTAACAATTCTCCTACTTGGAGACTGATTCAGTCATCCAAAAAAATACATTCTCCAAAAAAATCTCTTCATCATTAAAATCTTTACCGCACCGCAACATCTATAGCAACAACTACAGAAGACCAACAAATGTTTTGCATAACCCAAGTTTCCCAACATCAACACATTTCGTCATCATGTCTGCCGGGTTCTTTGCACCTTCTATCTTCTCCAAGCATATATCACCATCCTCCACAGACCTGCGAGTGAAATGGCATCGCCTTCTAATGTGCTTTGTCTTTGAATGATATATTGGATTTTTAACCAACTGTATGGCACTCTGGATATCTGAGTAAATAATCTTATTGCTCTACTTCTTGCCCAATTCCTCAAGATAATCTGCGAGCCATATCATCTCTATCCCAGCTTCAGCTATTGCCACATACTCAGCTTCAGTAGATGAAAGAGAAACACACTTCTAAAGGCTGGACATCCAACTCACTGATTTTCCACCTATGGTGTAAATGTACCCAGATTTACTGTTGCTCGAGTCAACATCCCCACCAACATTAGAATCCACCAAACCCTATAGAGTCACCTTGACTTTGCCAAAACAAAGTGAAGTTCTGGATGTACCTCTCAGATATCTCAGAAGCCACTTCACAACTTCCCAATGCTCTTTGCCAGGGTTCGCCATATACCTGCTAACAACTCCCACGACATGTGCTATATCAGGTCTAGTGCACACCATAGAATACATCAAACTACAAACTTCTGAAGCATATGGAACAAGTGTCATGTGATCACGCTCCTCAGCAGTCTTGGGTGATTGTTCCTTTGACATTTTAAAGTGATTTTCTAATGAAGTAGTCCTGGGTTTAGCATCATTAACCCTGAATATGCTCAGCACCTTCTCAATGTACAACTCCTGAGATAGATATAAAGTGCCAACAAATCTATCTCGAGAAATATTCATCCCAAAATCTATTTTGCTGGACCTATATCTTTCATTTGAAATACTGAAGACAACATTCTCTTCAGATTATAAATCTCCATCATACTAGATCCTGCAATCAACATATCATCCACATGCAAGAGTAGAAAGACAAATGAATAAGTGTATTTCTTGAAGTAACAACAATGATCGTTTTCAGCTTTGTAGAATCCACTCTTGGTCATTAAGGAGTCAAATTTCTTGTACCACTGCCTTTGTGGTTGCTTTAGTCCATACAAGCTCCTGGTGAGCTTGCACACCATGTGTTGCTTGCCTGGAACCACAAATCCTTCCGGTTGCTACATATAGATCTCTTTGTCTAGATCTCCATGTAAAAACACTGTTTTTACATCCATTTTCTCGAGATGCAAATTCTTGGATGCAACAATCCTCAACAGAATTCGAAAAGAGGTTAACTTTACAACAGGACAAGATATTTCAGCATAATCAATACCTTTCCTTTGTGAATATCCTTTAACCACTACACGAGCCCTGAACCTTCTTTTCCCATCTGGTTCAGTCTTGATTCTGAACACCCACTTTTTCAGCAAAGCTCTCTTCCCTGCAGGTAACTCAGTCAACACCCATGTATCGTTCTTCTCAAATGTCCTCATATCATCATCCATGGGTTGCTCCCATATGATCGAATCCTCCACTTGTAGGGCCTTTTCAAAAGACTCTGGTTCCCCCTCAGGTTCCCCCTCATCTGTCAGCAATAGATCCTGTAGTGAAGGTGAATAACTATCTGGTGCTCTGATGGTTGTGGATAATCTCCTTAACACCTGCTCAGGTGTAACTTGCTCCACTTAAGATTCTTTAGTAGGAGTTAATTGAGTATCTTCTTCGACATCTCTGGGGTAACTCTTCTCAAACTCAACCTCAACTCCCACTTGCTTTGTAATCTCTAGGACCTTCTGCTCTCTGTCCTTGTACAGGACAGACTCATTAAATGTCAAGTCATAATGTCTCAGGAATTTTTTTTTCTTATCATCCAAAAACATGTAATTAAATAAAACAGAACCATAGCCTATGAAGTAACACCTCACAACCTTGGCATCAAACTTGTTTCCTTTTCTTGATCAACATGAACACAAGCACTGCAACCAAAAGTCTTCAAATATGGGTACTTGAGTTCTTTTCATGTCCACACCTCCTCTAGAATCTTGGACCCTAAAGGAACTGATGGTCCACTGTTCATCAAGTATAAAGCTATGCTCACAGCATCCGCGCAAAATGTTTTGGGCTGCCCACAGTGTATCCTCATACTCCTTGCACTCTCATTGAATGTTCTATTCATCCTCTCAGCAATTCCATTCTTCCTTGTCTTACCAAGAAATGTTCTCATCAATCTCATTCCCTCAGCTGCACAGAATGCCTTGAAATCTGATTTGTCATACTCTCCTCCATTGTTAGACCTTAGGCATTTGACTTTGAAACCGGTCTGATTATCAACTTCAGCTTTCCACTTCTTGAAAGTTTAAAACACATCTGATTTATTCTTCAAGAAGTAAACCAATAGCTAACTAATGAAATCATGAATAAAAGTAACATAGAATCTGGATTCTCCATGTAATGATACTGGAGATGGTCCCCAAACATCTGTATGGACCATTTCCAACTGCAAATCTTTGGCTCTCTAGGAGTCTTTATGAAGCTTACTCTTTTCGATTTGCCCTAACACAACTCTCGCAAAGACTCATATCAACAGACTTCAGACCCTCTAATGCTCCTTTTGCAATCAGCATCTTCATTCCTTTAGCACTCAGGTGTCCAAGTCTATTGTGCCACAGATATGAACTGAAAACACCTTTAGCAACAGCGGCCATGTTAGTACACCCTGCAATGGTGTACAAGGTTCCAGATTTGGTGCCACGTTCTACTACAATAGGACCTTTCGCAATCTTCCACGAATCATTCTCAAAATTTGCTGCATATTCCGTGCTATCCAACTGACAAACAGAGATCAGATTCTTCTTAAGCCCAGTATTATATCTGATATCCTCCAATGTCCACTGGTTTCTCGAGGTGGTATTTATGCAAACATCCCACTTTCCTTCACTCTCCAAGGCTTTATTGTCAGCAAGTTACACCTTTCAAAAATTTCCAGATTTTAAATTTTGGCTCCTTGGTTGGAGACGAATGGAAAGATGCACGAGAATAAAAAATCCATGATTCAACCAGGCCGTTTACACTAAGGATTAAAGCATCCCCAATATCCTCTGCTAAATTTTAAGAATCATTGTCATTCAAAAATTTCAGATTCTTTTTCTTCTTTGGCTTTGTACAGTTCGTCCGAAAGTATCCTTTTTCTCCATAGTTCCAACAAGTCACATTTGATCTGTTTAGGGATTTTCCTCGATTCTTTGATTTTGATCGACCATGTTGATTTTGGCCTTTCATCTTACTTCTCCCCCTTCGGTCAACGCTGAGAGCACTGCCCGATGAATCTCCCACTTCTCGTTTGCGAATACTTTTGCTAAGAACAACATAATGGATTTCATCAAACTTCAGTTTCTCAGATCCACGAGAACTGCAAATCGCAGCAACAATAGTATCCCAAGACACAGGCAGTGATTACATCAAAATCAATGCCTTAATTTAATCTTTGAAATTAATATCCACAGAATTGAGTTGACTCACAATCATATTGAACTCATTTATATGATCAGAAACGGAACCATTCTCAGACATCTGTAAATTTAACAATCTACGCATCAAATATACATTGTTCATTGCCGATAGTTATTCATACATGTTAGACAGTGCCTTCAACAGATCGGACGTAGTATTCTCCTTCACGATGTTGAAAGCCACATTTCTTGAAAAAGTCAACTGGATCTACCCTAGAGCCTGGCGATCCTTAAGGTTCCGCTTCTTGTCCGTCATTGATTCCGGCATCACCCCGGTCAACGGTTCGTGAAGATCTTTCTTGTACAGATAATGTTCGATCTATATCTTCCAGAAACTGAAATCGCATCCATCAAACTTCTCAATTCCAAGCTTTGAACTATCAATCTTAAGTGATCGTGTTGAATCTTCTTAGCTTTGATACCGGTTGTTAGGATCAAATTCACGCACACACACATGATGAATGAAGAACACAAGAACTTTTAAGAGAAAGAGATGAGAGATCTAAAGAGAGAAAGAGAAAACCAATATTTCGTGGTAACACCCCATGAGTAAACTTCCACGGCGGTGGGGTATAATTATATTAATAAATCAGAGTACTTTTTGTTGCAGAGAATATATGGAGAATAAATAGTAAAGCCTAAAATTTAGTCAGGCTCCGCAACCTAACAATTCTCCTACTTGGAGACTGATTCAGTCATCCAAAAAATTCATTCTAAAAAAAAATCTCTTCATTATCAACATCGTTACAGCACCACAACATCTATAGCAACACCTACAGAAGACCAACCGAGGTTTTGCATAACCCCAGTTTCCCAACATCAACACACTTCATCATCATGTCTGCCGGGTTCTTTGCACCATCTATCTTCTCCAAGCACATATCACCATCCTACATTGACCAGCGAGTTAAATGGTATCGCCTTCTGATGTGCTATGTCTTTGAATGATAAAGTGGATTTTAAACCAACTGTATGACACTCTGTCTATCTGATTAAAGAATCTTATCGCTCTTCTTCTTGCCCGATTTTTTAATATAATCTATTAGCCATATCATCTCTTTCCCAGCTTCGGTTATTGCCATATACTTAGCTTCAGTAGAGGAAAGAGAACACTTCTGAAGCCTGGACATCCAACTAACTGTTGTTCCACCTATTGTGTATATGTACCCGGATGTACTCTTGCTCGAGTTAACATTCCCACCAAGATCAGCATACACAAAACCCTGTAAAGTCACCTTGCCTTTGACAAAATAAAGTGAAGTACTGGATGTACCTCTCAGATATCTCAGAAGCCAATTCAAAGCTTCTCGATGCTCTTTTCTAGGGTTCGCGATGAACCTGTTAACAACTCACACTGCAGGTGCTATATAAGCTCTAGTGCAGACCATAGCATACATCAAACTACTAACTGCTGAAGCATATGGAACAAGTACCATGTGATCACGCTCCTCGGCAGTCTTGGGTGACTACTCATTTGACAATTTAAAGTGATTTGCCAGTGGAGTATTCATGGGTTTAGCATCATAAACCCGGAATCTGCTCAACACCTTCTCAATGTATAACTCTTGATATAGATTAAAAGTGCCAAGAGATCTATCTGGACAAATCTTCATCCCCAAAATCTGCTTCGCTGGACCCAAATCATGCATTTGAAATGTTGCAGACAACCTTGTCTTTAGATTGTTAATCTCCCTTATGCTAGATCCTGCAATCAACATATCATCCACATACCATAGTAGAAATACATATGAATAAGTGTATTTGTGGAAGTATCATTAAAGATCCTTTTTAGCTTTGCATAATCCACTCTTGGTCTTGAAGGAGTCAAATTTCTTGTACCACTGCCTTGGTGCTTGCTTTAGTCAATACAAGTTCTTGGTGAGCTTCCACACCATGTGTTCCTTGCCTTGAACCATAAATCCTTTCGTTTGCTACATATAGATTTCTTTGTGAAGATCTCCATGTAAAAATGTTATTTTTACATCCATTTGCTCTAGATAAACTACTCCGATGCAACAATACTCAACAGATTTCAAATATTGGTTAACTTCACAACAAGAGAAAATATTACAGCATAATCAATACCTTTCCTTTGTGAATATCGTTTAACCACTAAACAATCCTTGAACGTTCTTTTCCCATCTGGTTCAGTCTTGATTCTGAACACCCACTTGTTCAGTAAAGCTATCTTCCTTGCAAGTAACTCAGTAAAGACCCATGTGTTGTTCTTCTTAAGTGAACTCATCTCATACTCTATTGCTTTATCCCACTTGATCGAATCCTCCACCTGTAGGGCCTCATCAAAAGACTTTGGTTCCCCCTCATCAGTCAGCAATAGATAGTGTAGTGAAGGTGAATACCTATCTGTTGCCTGATGGTTCTGGATGATCTCCTTAACACCTGCACAGGTGTAACTTGCACCTTTTCAAATTCTTCTGTAGGAGTTGGGTGAGTATCGTCTTCATCATCTCAGGGTAACTCTTCTGCAACTCAACCTCAAGTCCCACTTGCTTTGCAATCTCTAGAACCTTCTGCTCTATATCTTTGTACAGGACAGACTCATCAAATGGCACGTCACAATGTTTCAGGATCTTTCTGTTCTTGTCATCCCAAAAACTGTAACCAAACAAATCAGAACCATAGTCTATGAAGTAACACTTCACAACCTTAACATCAAGCTTGTCTCTCTTCTTCTGTCTCAACCTAAACACAAGCAGTGCAACCAAAAGTCTTCAAGTGTGAGTACTTGGGTTCTTTTCCTGTCCACACCTCCTCTGGAATCTTGGACCCTTAAAGAACTGATGGTCCCCTATCGATCAAGTATGCAGTTATGCTCATAGCATCCGCCCAAATTGTTTTGGGCAGCCAACAGTGTATCCTCATACTCCTGGCACACTCATTCAATGTTCTGTTCATCCTCTCAGCAATTCCATTCTGCCTTGCCTTACCAGGAACTGTTCTCATCAATCGGATTCTCTCAGCTGCACTAAATGCCTTGAACTCTGATTTGTCATACTCTCCTCCATTATAAGACCTTAGGCATTTAACTTTCAAACCGGTCTTATTCTCAACTTCATCTTTCCACTTCTTGAAATTTTGCAAACACGTCTAACTTATGCTTCAAGAAGTAAACCTATACCTTGCTGCTGAAATCATCAATGAAAGTAACATAGAATATGGATCCTCCAAGATATGATACTGGAGATGGTCCCCAAAAATCTGTACGGACAATTTCCAACCGCACTTTCTTTGCCTCTCTAGAAGTCTTTGTGAAGCTTACTCTTTTCTGTTTGCCCATAACACAGCTCTCGCAAAGACCCATATCAACAGACTTTAGACCCTCGAATGCTCCTTTTGCAACCAACATCTTCATTTCTTTAGCACTCATGTTTCCATGTCTGTTGTGCCACAGACATGAATTGAAAGCACCTTCAGCATTAGTGCCCATGTTAATACACCCTGCAGTGGTGTACAAGGTTCCAGATTTGGTGCCACGAACTACTACTATATCACCTTTCACAATCTTCCACAAACCTTTCCCAAACTCTTCTTCATATCCCGTGCTATCCAACTGACCATCAAAAATCAGATTTTTCTTAAGCCCAGCAATATATCTGACGTCCTCCAATGTCCACTAGTTTACCGAGGTGGTCTTTATGCAAGCATCCCCCTTTCCTTCAATATCCAAGGCTTTATTGTCAGCAAGATACACCTTGAGAAAATTACCAGATTTGAAATTTTTGAACAACTCCTTGCTTGGAGACGTATGAAAACATGCACCAGAATCCAAAATCAATGATTCAACTGTGCTGTTTACACTAAGGATTAGATCATCACCAATGTCCTCTACTGAATTCATAGAATCATTATCATCTACAAATTTCTGATTATGTTTCTTTATTGGCTTTGTACACTACATCCAAAAGTGCCCTTTTTCTCCACCGTTCCAACAAGTCACGTTTGATCAATTCAGGGATTTTGCTCGATTCTTTGATTTTGATCGACCATGTTGATTTTTGCCTTTCGTCTTACTTCTCCTCTTTCGGTCAACGCTGAGAGCACTGCCCGATGAATCTCCCACTTCTCGTTTGCAAATACTTTCGCTAAGAACAACATCACGAATTTCATCAAACTTCAGTTTCTCTGATCCACGAGAAATGCTAATCGCAGCAACAACAGTACCCCGAGACTCGGGCAGGGATGACATCAAAATCAACGCCTTAATTTCCTCTTTGAAATTAATATCCACAGAATTGAGTTGACTCTCTATCATATTGAACTCTTTTATATGATCAGAAACAGATCCATTCTCATACTTCTATTAATTGAACAATCTACGCATCAAATATACCTTGTTCATTGCCGATAGTTTTTCATACATGTTTGACAGTTCCTCAAAAGACCGGACATAGTCTTCTCCTTCACGATGTTGAACGCCACGTTTCTAGACAAAGTCAACCGTATCAACCCTACAGCCTGGCGATCCTTAAGATTCCACTTTTCCTCCGTCAAGGATTCCAGCTTCACCCCGGTCAATGGTTCGGGAAGATCTTTCTGGTATAGATAATCTTCGATCAGCATCTTCCAGAAACTGAAATCGGATCCATTAAACTTCTCGATTCCAGGTTTTCAACTATCCATCTTCTGTGATTGTGTTGAATCTTTTTAGCTCTGATACCAATTGTTAAGATCTAATTCACGCACACACACTTGATGAATGAAGAACACAATATCTTTCAAGAGAAAAAGATTAGAGATCTAGAGAGAGAAAAAGAAAACTTAATATTGCATGGTAACACCCCGTGAGTAAACTTCCACGGCGGTGGGGTATAATTATAATAATAAATCAGAGTATTTTTTGTTACAGAGAATAAATAGTAAAGCCTAAAATCTAGTCAGGCTACACAACCTAACAATTCTCCCACTTCGATACTGATTCAGTCATCAAAAAAATACATTCTAAAAAAAATCTTTTCATCATCAACATCTTTACCGCACCGCATCATCTGTAGCAACAATTACAGAAGACCAATCGAGGTTTTTCATAATCCCAATTTCCCAAAATCAACACATTTCGTCAACATGTCTGCCTGGTTCTTTGCACCCTCTATCTTCTCTAATCATATATCACCATCCTCCACTGACCTGCGAGTGAAATTGTATCGCCTTCCTATGTGCTTTGTCTTTGAATGATAGACTGGATTTTTAACCAACTGTATGGCACTCTGGCTATCAGAGTAAAGAATATTATCGCCTTGCTTCTTGCCCAATTCCTCGAGATAATCTGCCAGTGATATCATCTCATTTGAAGCTTAAGCTATTGCCACATACTCAGCTTCTGTTTGAAGCATAGAAATCAAACTCATTTTTGTTCCACCTATGGTGTAAAGGTACCCGGATGTACTCTTGCTAGAGTCAACATCCCCACAAGGATTAGCATCCACAAATCCCTGTAGAGTCACCTTGCCTTTGCCAAATCAAAGTGAAGTACTAGATGTCTCTCTCAGATATCTCTGAAGCCACATTACAGCTTTCCAATGCTTTTTCCCAGGGTTCTCCATGCACCTGCTAACAACTCCCACAGAATGTACTATATCAGGACTAGTGCGACCATAGCATACATAAAACTACCAACTGCTGAAGCATATGGAACACGTTCCATGTGATCCCGCTCCTCAGCAGTCTTGGGTGACTGCTCCTTTGACAATTTAAAGTTATTTGCCAATGGCGTAGTCCTGGTTTTAGCATCATTAACCTTGAATCTTCTAAGCACCTTCTCAATGTACAACGCCAGAGATAGATTTAAAGTGCCAACAGATCTATCTCGAGAAATCTTCATCCACAAAATCTGCTTTGCTGGACCTATATCTTTCATTTGAAATACTACAGACAACATTGTCTTAAGATTGTTAACTCCCTCATAATAGATCCTACAATCAATATATAATCCATATGCAAGAGTAGAAAGACATATGAATTAGTGTATTTCTTGAAGTAACAACAAAGATCCTTTTCAGCTTTACAGAATCCACCGTTGGTCACGAGGGAGTCAAATTTCTTTTACCACTGCCTTGGTGCTTGATTTAGTCCATACAAGCTCCTGGTGAACTTACACACCATTTGTTGCTTGCCAGGAACAACAAATCCTTCCGATTGCTGCATATAGATATCTTTGTCTAGATCTCCATGTAAAAACGTTATTTTTACATCCATTTGATCTAGATGCAAATTCTCCAACGCAACAATACTCAAAAGAATTCGAATAGAGGTTAACTTGACAACAAGAGAAACTATTTCAGCATAATCAATACCTTTCCTTTGTGAATATCCTTTAACCACTAAACGAGCCTTGAACCTTCTTTTCCCATCTGGTTCAGTCTTGATTCTGAACACCCACTTGTTTAGAAAAACTCTCTTCCCAGCAGGTAACTCAGTCAACACCCATGTGTCATTCTTCTTAAGTGACCTCATCTTATCATCCATGGCATGCTCTCACTTGATTGAATCCTCCACTTGTAGGGCCTCAAAAAAAGACTCTGGTTCCCCTTATCAGTCAGCAATAGATATTATAGTGAAGGTGAATACCTATCTGGTGCCCTGCTAGTTCCGGATGATCTCCTTAACACCTGCTTAGGTGTAAATTGCTCCACTTCAGATTCTTCAGTGGGAGTTGGTTGAGTATCTTCTTCGACATCTCAGGGTAACTCTTCTCCAACTCAACCTCAACTCCCACTTGCTTTGTAATCTGTAGAACCTTCTGCTATTTGTCCTTGTACATGACATACTCATCAAATGTCACGTCACAATGTGTCAGGATCTTTCTGTTCTTGTCATCCCAAAACCTGTAACCAAACAAATCAGAACCATAACTTATGAAGTAACACTTCATAGCCTTGGCATCAAGCTTGTCTCTCTTTTCTGGATCAACGCGAACATAAGCAGTGCAACCAAAAGTCTTCAAGTGTGAGTACTTGAGTTCTTTTCCTGTCCATACCTCCTCTAGAATCTAGGACCCTAAAGGAGCTGATGGTCCCTGATTGATCAAGTATGCAGCTATGCTCACAGCATGCGCCCAAAATGTTTTGGGCCACCCAAAGTGTATCCTCATACACCGTGCACGCTCATTCAATGTTCAGTTCATCCTCTCAATTCCATTCTACCTTGCCTTACCAGGAACTGTTCTCATCAGTTTGATTCCCTCAGTTGCACAGAATGCCTTGAACTCTGATTTGTCATAATCTCCTCCATAGTCATACCTTAGGCATTTGACTTTCAAACTGGTCTGATTCTCAACTTCAGCTTTCCACTTCTTGAAAGTTGCAAACACATCTGACTTGTGCTTGAAGAAGTAAACCCATACATTACTGCTGAAATCATCAATGAAAGTAACATAGAATCTAGATCCTCCAATTGATGATACTGGAGATGGTCCCCAAACATCTGTATGGACCATTTCCAACCGCACTTTCTTTGGCTCTCTAAGAGTCTTTGTGAAGCTTACTCTTTTCTGTTTGCCCATAACACAACTCTCGCAAAGAACCATATCCTTAGACTTCAGACCCTCTAATTCTACTTTTGCAACCAACATCTTCACTCCTTCAGCACTCATGTGACCAAGCCTTTTGTTCCACAGACATGAATTGAAAGCACCTTCAGCAACATCGAGCATGTTAATACACCCTGCAGGGGTGTACAAGGTTCAGAATTGGTGCCACGATCTAATACCATAGCACATTTCACAATCTTTCACGAACCTTTCCCAAACTCTGCTGCATATCCCGTGCTATCCAACTGACCAAGCGAGATCAGATTTTTCTTGAGCCCAGGAATATATTTGACATTCTCCTATGTCCACTGGTTTCTCGAGGTGGTTTTGATGCAAACATCCCCCATTCCTTCAATCTCCAAGGATTTATTGTCAGCAAGAGATACCTTTCAAAAATTTCCAAATTTGAAATTTTGGAACAACTCCTTGCTTGGAGACGAATGGGAAGATGCACCACAATACGAAATTGATGATTCAACCAGGCTGTTTACACTAAGGATTAGATCATCCCCAATGGCCTCTGCTGAATTTACAAAATTGTTGTCATCTCTAAATTTTTGATTTTGTTTCTTCTTTGGCTTTGTAAAGTTCGTCAGAAAGTGAGTTTTTTCTCCACAGTTCCAACAAGTCACGTTTTATCAGTTCATGGGTTTTCTTCGAATCTTTGATTTTGATCGACCATGCTAATTTTGCGAATACTTTTGCTAAAAACAATATCACGGATTTCATCAAACATCAGTTTCTCAGATCCACGAGAACTGCTCATCGCAGCAACAATAGTATCCCAATACTCGGGCAGAGATGACATAAAAATCAACGCCTTAATTTCATCTTCGAAATTAATATCCACATAATTGAGTTGACTCACAATCTTATTGAACTCATTTATATGATTAGAAACGGATCCACTATCAGATATTTGTAAATTGAACAATCTACGCATAAAATAAACCATGTTCGTTGCCAATGGTTTTCATACATGTTTGACAGTGCCTTCAACAAACCGAACGTAGTCTTCTCTTTCACGATGTTGAATTCCTCGTTTCTTGACAAAGTCAACTTGATCAACCCTAGAGTCTTGCGGTTCTTAAGGTTCCACTTCTCCTCCGTCATGGATTCCAGCTAAACCCCGGTCAAAGGTTCGTGAAGATCTTTCTAGTATAGATAATCTTTGATCTGTATCTCCAGAAATTGAAATCGGATCCATAAAACTTCTCTATTCCATGTTTTGAACTATTCATATTCAGTGATCGTGTTGAATGTCCTTAGCTTTAATACTAGTTGTTAGGATCGAAATCACGCACACACACTTGATGAATGAAGAATAGAAGAACATTAAAGAGAAATAGATGAGACATTTAGAGAGAAAAAGAGAAACCCCAATATTTCGTGGTAACACCCTGTGAGTAAACTTCCACGGCGGTGGGGTATAATTATAATAATAAATTAGAGTATTTTTGGTTACAAAGAATATATAGTAGAGCCTAAAATTTAGTCAGGCTCCACAACCTAACAATTCTCCCACTTGGAGACTAATTCAGTCATCCAAAAAATACATTCTCAAAAAAAATCTCTTCATCATCAACATCTTTACCATACCGCAACATCTGTAGAAACAACTACAGAAGACCAACCGAGGTTTTGCGAAACCCATGTTTCCCAACATCAACACATTTTGTCAACTTGTCTGCCGGATTCATTGCACCCTCTTTCTTCTCCAAGCAAATATCACCATCCTCCACTGACGTGCGAGTGAAATGGTATTGCCTTCTTATGTGCTTTGTCTTTGAATGATAGACTGAATTTTTAACCAACTGTATGGCACTCTGGTTGTCTGAGTAAAGAATCTTATCGCTCTTCTTCTTACCCAATTCCTTAAGATTATATGCAAGCCATATCATCTCTTTCCCAGCTTCAGCTATTGCCACAAACTCAGCTTCAGTAGATGAAAGAGAAACACACTTCTTAAGCCTGGACATCAAACTCACTACTTTTTCACCTATGGTGTAAATGTACCTGGATGTACTTTTATTCAAGTCAACATCACCACCAAGATCAGCATCCACAAAACTGTAATCGGATCCATCAAACTTTTCGATTCCAAGCTTTGAACTATCCATCTTCAGAGATCGTGTCTAACCTCCTTAGCTCTGATATCAATTGTTAGGATCGAATTAACGCACACACACTTTATGAATGAGATTACAAGAACTTTCAAGAGAAGAGATGAGAGATCTAGAGAGAGAAAGAGAAAACCCAATATTTCATTGTAACGCCCCGTGAGTAAACTTCCACGGTGTTGGGGTATAATTATATTAATAAATTTTTTTGTTACAGAGAATAAATGGATAATAAATAGTAAAGCCTAAAATTTAGTAAGGCTCCACAAACTAAAAATTCACCCACTTAGAGATTGATTCATTCATCCAAAAAATACATTCTCAAAAAAAATCTCTTCATCATCAACATATTTACCGCACCGCAACATCTGTAGCAACAACTACAAAAGACCAACGTAGGTTTTGCATAACCCCAGTTTTCCAACATCAACACATTTCTTCAACATGCCTGTCGGGTTCTTTGCACCCTCTATCTTCTCCAAGCATGTATCACCATCCTTCACTGACCTGCGAGTGAAATGGTATCGTCTTCTGATATACTTTGTCTTTGAACGATAGACTATATTTTTAACAAACTGTATGGCATTATAGCTATCTGAGTTAAGAATCTTATCGCTCTTGTTCTTGCCCAATTCCTCAAGATAATCTGCCAGCCATATCATCTCTTTCCCAACTTTAACTATTCCCACATACTTTGCTTCAATAGATGAAAATGAAACACACTTCTGAAGCCTGGACATCAAACTCATTACTGTTCCACCTATGTAATAAATGTACCCGGATGTACTTTTGCTCGAGTCAACATCCCCACAAAGATCAGCATCCACAAAACTGAAATTTGGATCCCTCAAACATCTTGATTCCAAGATTTGAACTATCAATCTTCAGAGATCGTGTTGAATATCCTTCGCTCTGATATCAGTTGTTAGGATCGAATTCACGCACACACAGTTTATGAATGAGATTACAAGAACATTCAAGAGAAAGATATGAAAGATCTAGAGAGAGAAAAAGAAAACCTAATATTTCGTGGTAACACCCCGTGAGTAAACTTCCACGGCGGTGGGGTTAAATTTTATTAATAAATCAGAGTATTTTTTGTTAAAGAGAATAAATGGAGAATAAATAGTAAAGCCTTAAATTTAGTCACGCTCCACAACCTAAAAATTCTCCTACTTGGAGACTGATTCATTCATCCAAAAAATAAATTCTCAAAAAAAATCTCTTTATCATCAACATATTTACCGCACTGCAACATCTGTAGCAACAACTAGAAAAGACAAACGTAGGTTTTGAATAACCCCAGTTTCCCAACATAAACACATTTCGTCAACATGTCTGCCGGGTTCTTTGCACCCTCTATCTTCTCCAAGCACGTATCACCATCCTTCACTGACCTGCGAGTGAAATGGTATCGCCTTCTGATGTGCTTTGTGTTTGAATGATAGACTAGATTTTTAACCAACTGTATGGCATTATAGCTATCTGAGTAAAGAATCTTATCGCTCTTCTTCTTGCCCAATTCCTCAAGATAATCTATCAGCCATATCATCTCTTTCCCAACTTTAACTATTCCCACATACTTTGCTTCAATAGATGAAAGAGAAACACACTTCTGAAGCCTGGACATCAAACTCACTACTGTTCCACCTATGGTGTAAATGTACCCGGATGTACTTTTGCTCGAGTCAACATCCCCACCAAGATAGGCATCCACAAAACTGAAATCGGATTCATCAAACTTCTCGATTCCAAGATTTGAACTATCAATCTTCAGAGATCGTGTTGAATCTCCTTAGCTCTGATATCAGTTGTTTGGATTGAATTCACGCACTCACACTTTATGAATGAGATTACAAGAACATTCAAGAGAAAGAGATTAGAGATGTAGAGAGAGAAAGTGAAAACCCAATATTTCATGGTAACACCGCGTGAGTAAACTTCCACGGCGGTGGGGTATAATTATTTTAATAAATCAGAGTATTTTTTGTTACAGAGAATAAATGGATAATAAATAGAAAAGCCTAAAATTTAGTCAGGCTCCACAACCTTAAAATTCTCACACTTGGAGACTGATTCATTCATCCAAAATATACATTCTCAAAAAAAATCTCTTCATCATCAACATCTTTACCGCACCGCAATATCTGTAGCAACAACTATAGAAGACCGACGTAGGTTTTGCATAACCCCAGTTTCCCAACATCAACACATTTCGTCAACATGTCTGCCGGGTTTTTTGCACCCTTTATCTTCTCCTAGCACGTATTACCATCCTTTAATGACCTGCGAGTGAAATGGTATCGCCTGCTTATGTGCTTTATCTTTGAACTATAGACTAGATTTTTAACCAACTGTATGGCACTCTAGCTATCTGGTTAAAGAATCTTATCGCTCTTCTTCTTGCCCAATTCCTCAAGATAATCTGCAAGCCATATCACCTCATTCCCAACTTTAACTATTCCCACATACTTTGCTTCAATAGATGAAAGAGAAACACACTTCTGAAGCCTGGACATCAAACTCACTACTGTTCCACCTATGGTGTAAATATACTCGGATGTACTTTTGCTCGAGTCAACATCCCCACCAAGATTAGCATCAACAAAACTGAAATCGGATCCATCAAACTTCTCAATTCAAAGCTTTGAACTATCAATCTTAAGAGATCGTGTTGAATCTACTTAACTCTGATATCAGTTGTTAGGATCGAATTCACGCACACACACTTTATTAATGAAGATCACAACAACATTCAAGAGAAAGAGATGAGAGATCTAGAGAGAGATAGAGAAAACCCAATATTTCGTGGTAACACCCCGTGAGTAAACATCCACGCTGGTGGGGTATAATTATATTAATAAATCAGAGTATTTTTTGTTACAGAGAATAAATGGAGAATTATTAGTAAAGCCTAAAATTTAGTCAGGCTCCACAACCTAA
Source organism: Solanum arcanum (assembly GCA_027789145.1). Lineage (NCBI taxonomy): Eukaryota > Viridiplantae > Streptophyta > Magnoliopsida > Solanales > Solanaceae > Solanum > Solanum arcanum. Next base: position 29,699,051 of record CM050943.1, read on the forward strand.
AAATCTCCCACTTTGAGATTGATTCTTCTATCCAAAAAATACATTCTCAAAAAAAATCTCTTCATCATCAAAATCTTTACAGCACCACAACATCTGTAGCAACAACTACAGAACACAAACGTAGGTTTTGCATAACCCCAGTTTCCCAACATCAACACATCTTGTCAACATGCCTGCCGGGTTCTTTGCACCTTCTATCTTCTCCAAGCACGTATCACCATCCTTCACTGACTAGCGAGTGAAATTGTATCGCCTTCTGATGTGCTTTGTCTTTGAATGATAGACTAGATTTTTAACCAATTGTATGGCACTCTAGCTATCTCAGTAAAGAATCTTATCGCTCTTCTTCTTGCCCAATTCCTCAAGATAATCTGCCAGCCATATCATCTCTTTCCCAACTTTAACTATTCCCACATACTTTGCTTCAGTAGATGAAAGAGAAACGCACTTCTGAAGCCTGGACATCCAACTAACCGTTGTTCCACCTATGGTCTAAATGTTTCCGGATGTACTCTTGCTCGAGTACACATCTCCACGAAGATAAGCATCCACAAAACTGAAATCGAATCCATCAAAGTTCTCAATTCCAAGCTTTGAACTATCCATCTTCAATGATCGTATTGAATCTCCTAAGCTCTGATACCCGTTATTAGGATTTAATTCACACACACAACCAATTGATGAATGAAGAACGCAATAACTTTCATGAGAAAGAGATGAGAGATCTAGAAAGAAAAAGAGAAAATCCAATATTTCGTGGTAACACCGCTTGAGTAAACTTCCACGGTGGTGGGGTATAATTATATTAATAAATCAAAGTATTTTTGGTTACAGAGAATAAATAGTAAACCTAAAATTAGTCATGCTCCACAACCTAACAATTCTCCCTCCAGGAGACTGATTCAGTCATCCAAAAAATACATTCTCAAAAAACATCTCTTCATCATCAACATCTTTACCGCACCGCAACATCTGTAGCAACAACTACGGACGACCAACCAAGGTTTTGCATAACCCCAGCTTTCAACATCAACACATTTTGTCAACATATCTGTCGGGATCTTTGCACCATCTATCTTCTCCAAACACATATCACCATTCTCCACTGACCCGCGGGTGAAATGATATCGCCTTCTGATGTGCTTTGTCTATGAATGATAGACAAGATTTTTAACCAACTGTATGACACTCTAGCTTTCTGAGTAAAAAATCTTTTCGCTCTACTTTTTGCCTAATTCCTCAAGATAAGCTGCCAGCCATATTATCTCTTTCCTAGCTTCAACTATTGCCACATACTCAGCCTCAGTAGAAGAAAGAGAAGCGCACTTTTGGAGCCTGGACATCCAACTCAGTGTTGTTCCACCTGTGGTGTAAATGTACCCAGATGTACTCTTGCTCGAGTCAACATCCCCACAAAGATCAGAATCCACAAAACTTAAATCGGATCCATCAAACTTTTCGATTCCAAGATTTGAACTATCCATCTTCATTCATCGTGTTGAATCTCCTTAGCTCTGATACCAGTTGTTACGATCGAATTCACGCAAACACAATTGATGAATGAAGAAAACACGAACTTTCAAGAGAAAAAGATGAGAGATCTAGAGAGAGAAAGAGAAAACCTAATATTTCGTGGTAACACCCCGTGAGTAAACTTCCACGACGGTGGGGTATATTTATATTAGTAAGTCAGAGTATTTTTCGTTACAGAGAATAAATGGAGAATAAATAGTAAAGCCTAAAATTTAGTCAAGCTCCACAACCTAAATATTCTCCGACTTGGAGACTGATTCAGTGGTCTAAAAAATACATTCTCAAAAACCATCTCTTCATCATCAACATCTTTACAGCACCGCAACATTTGTAGAAACAACTACAGAATACCAACCGATGCTTTGCATAACCCCAGTTTCCCAACATCAACAGATTTTGTCAACATGTATGCCGGGTTCTTTGCATCTTCAATCTTCTCCAAGCACATATCACCATCCTCCATTGACTTGTGAGTTAAATAGTATCGCCTTCTGATGTGCTTTGTCTTTGAATGATAGACTGGATTTTTAACTAACTGTATGACACTCTGGCTATCTGAGTAAAGAATCTTATCGCTCTGCTTCTTGCCCAATTCCTCAAGATAATCTGCCAGCCATATCATCTCTTTCCTAGCTTCAGCTATTGCCCATACTCAGCTTCAGTAGATGAAAGAGAAACACACTTATGAAACGTGAACATCCATTTCACTGTTGTTACACCTATGGTGTAAATGTACCCGAATGTACTCTTGCTTGAGTCAACATCCCCACCAACATCAGCATCCACAAAACTCAAATCGGATCCATCAAAGTTCTCGATTCCAAGCTTTGAACTATCCATATTCATTGATCGTTTTGAATTTCCTTAGATATGATACTAGTTGTTAGGATCGTATTTACGCACACACATTTGATGAATGAAGAACACAAGAACTTTCAAGAGAAAGAGATGAGAGATCTAGAGAGAGAAAGAGAAAATCCAATATTTCGAGGTAACACCCCGTGAGTAAACTTCCACGGCGGTGGGGTATAATTTATTAATAAATTAGAGTATTTTTGTTACAGAGAATAAATGAAGAACGAATAGTAAAGCCTTATATTTAGTTAGGCTCCACAACCTCACAATTCTCCCACTTGGAGACTGATTTAGTCATCCAAAAAAATACATTCTCAAAAAAAATCTCTTCATCATCAACATCTTTACCGCACCGCAACATCTGTAGCAATAACTACAGACGACCTACCGAGGTTTTGCATTACCCTTAGTTTCCGAACATCAACACATATCGTCAACATGTTTGTTGGGTTCTTTGTACCCTCTATCTTCTTCAAGCACATATCACCATCCTCCACTGACCTGCGAGGGAAATGGTATCGCCTTCTGATGTGCATTGTCTTTGATTGATTGACTGGATTTTTAACCTACTCCCACTCAATTTCATATGTATATATCCTTGAAATCATCCTAGCCAAAAAAAAAATTGTATTTGAACTAGGAGAAGGATTTAATTTTAAATGTACCTCTAATAGAATTCCAAATAAAGAGGAATTATACTTATCAAAGGAAAAGGATTCCTCACCCCACTTATCCTTTACAAATAGTGTACTGCTATCATTGTCTTTCTCATTCTTAATATTCACTAATTTCATACTTCCCTTTTTGCAGATCGTTGAGGTTCAATTTTTTTCTTTTTTGTTTGTGTTTTCTTTTTGATTCATTCCTTTTTGGTGTTCTTCCTCTTCTTATTTTGTGTCTTTCTTTATCGAGAAAAATATAAATAATATATGTATTTCACGGAGGATAAACAATGGAGAGTTTTATCACAACATGAAAATTTGATAACGTGCATCCCTTGAAGAGCACTAACTTGAGACTTTACTAGAATACTGTATTTAACGTCCCCGCCGTGATAACATACTACTCTGAAGGCCTTATAGGTTCCCAAATACTTAACCAACTTGTAACGTTTCAAGAATATCATGTTTAACGTCCCCAAATACTTAAGAATAACTTAATAATAACATGTTAAGGGGTGTGTTTTACGTCCTCGCCTTGAATATAGATTAACTTGAGGCTTTTTAAGATCCGTAATACATAAATTAGTCGCCCCTTCTTATATACTTTTTTTTTCAAGTTTTATCTAAAACTCTTTTTGTGGTTTTTTATTTTTGTAGTTTGAACAATGGTTTTCTTCAAGGATTATACTTTCCCATCTTCTCAACTCAAATATCTCATCGTTAGAACAAATGGTAGTATGGTAAAGACTAAATTTTTGGTCCAAGATTCTTTTATTGGTGGTTACGTTGATGCATGACCACAATTGAGGAACACACCTTATATGAGAAGTTGGACATTGAAAACGATCAGAAATCTAATAAAGCCTCCAAAGTGATGTATTTTGAGAAATCAATTCCACATTGTACAAATATCGTGAGCAGTCTTTCAAATTTAGGTCGCCCCATGATTCTAGAAGAACTACGTTAAGGAGACAACATTGTGCTTGAAGGTGAATATCAGTGCATTCCGGGATACTAGGAATGGACAGAAGTTTTCTTAAGCAAAATTGGGAAACTCTCAATAATGTATGTATTCGTGATGTTCTATTTTCTTCTCTTTTTACTTATGATCTAAACTCCTATATTATAAAATCCTTTTGTGAGGATTAGTGTCCTCAAACAAATATATTGCTTACATCTAGTGCAAAAACATCCATATCTCCTAGGGACTTGCATATTCGGGGGGAATGCATTGTATGAATTGCAACGATGCTTTGTAGGCATCACCCAACATATTATATTGATGATGGAAAAGCCCTTGATTTGGATATAGCTTATTTTATGAGCCTTTATTTTAATTATCTTGCGTATAGGAGAGGAGGTTATTTGTCATCGAGCCATCAAGTCTCCACCAATTTAGTCGCTAATTTGGTTTACATGAAGATATTACTGGCAATTTAGAAAATGATAGTTGTGTTAAGTCGCTTGATGAAAGCCTTAGATAATGGCACATTTGAATTTCTCATACAACTGTGTCTAATGTTGTCTTCCTCTCATTTTAACTTCTGCAAATAAGCTTTATACTACACAATATTCATATTTGTTGGAGATATCCTATGGAATTTCTCTTGAGGATAATTTTGATTTTAAGGTGCAGAAAAATAGGTCAGAATTTGTTACCCTTTTAGAAGATAAAAGTCAAGACATCGAGAGGACACTTTTGAAAGGTTAAGACACCACTTTCTCCCCGACCTTAAAGTAAGAATCTTAACTCCTATAACGCATCCATGAAAGAACTAGTTGATATGTACTCCTACGAGCAAACAGAAATGTTCCCAATTCCTCTTCCCTAGTAAACGGGCCTTTCAAGAAACAAGAAAAACAAGCAAGGATCCGTGTTAAAAGATCCAAATGGTTGAAACATTTGTGGTTGAAGTTGTTTATTTAGGAGTTCTAGAAGTCCATAGTGTCTATATTCCTTCATGATCATTAAGAATTCAAAGTGACTATGTTGTATTTCCTTCCCTTTTTTTCATTTTTTTAAAAATAAAATGAGTTGTAGGTTAACGTTGATTGATATCCACTAGGATCGCTACATGAAAGACCACAAGTTAACAATGATTCTACTGCAATATCACGACCTAAGGGAAAATCAATTCCAAATACCACTCATGAACAAAATACATCATCTACTTCTCGTGGCCAAACTTTAAAATAGTTTACTCCATATTATAATGAGCCTTGTCGAGTTCTTTTAAAGAGTAATGGCGATATGTTTGTCTTTGAAGGAAAACATGTTCTGTTCAACCACAAAAGAAAGTACATCTTGGGTCTTTGGGAAGAGATTTTGTGGAAAACTTTCCAGAAGTTCTCTAGACAATATTTCATCTTACAAAGATTATATTTTTGATTTTTTGAAGGAGATCAGTGAGATGAATTTATTAGATATTTCACCATTGAAGATCTTGATAGATTATATTTCTGACTAAGCCACATCTTACAATAGAGTTGCTTTCCAATGCCAAAGAGTGTCATAATTTTTTCAAAGTACAGGAGGGATAGAATGCAAAACATGTTTTTTCGAACAAGAAATCTCTAAAGAAGGTTAAGAGGAAGCAAAAACTTTCAAAGGAGATCAGGAAAGACCTGAAACCATTATAGATGCTGCTAAGAAGAATGTTGAAGAGATTCGAGCGAATATATTATCTTCAAAATATTAAATATCCCATTTTAAAATATGATTTTATTAAAGCCTTAAGATTCCATCAGTTTGGAATAGAAAAGGGACTGCTTTGAGGTTACTTATTATGATTGGACCAACTACTTGTTACGCTTGGATTAGTCCTTGAATTATCATTCCATTTTTATTTTCTTTTGCATTTGATTGATTTGTATAAAATTTTACAGTAATGAAGTTCTTTCCCTTTTTCCCCCTCATATCATGCATTTTTATTGCATTATTCGATTTGAATTCGCTCTTTAATTATTGATTGTAAGCTTTTAGTAATTTAAAGTCATTACATATTTCGATTGACAATAAAAAATAATATAGAGTTAAACTTTACATTTTTATGTTTGTACATTCAAACTTGACTTATGAATTTTGTGGAATTTGATACTTCAAGTCGTAACAAGTTTTAGGACCTTAACTTGTAAATTCATAGAATTCAAGACATTGACTTGTAACTTTGTATATTGAATCACTTCCACGTGCAAACTTGTAGGACTTATCTCATCATTTTATACACTTTTAAGACTTCAACTTGTATGCTTTACGGATTTGAAAAACTCAATTGACATACTTGTTTGAATTTAAAGGCTTCAAGTCTACTGTCAAAGAAGCTCATATTTCTCAAGGGTTTGCCCTATCCATTGACCAATTAATACTTTGTACAAGTCAAAATTTTGATGACACAAAATATAAAATAAAATACTTATCGCTTTAACATTCATGTGATAGATCAAGTGGGAACATTTGGTTTTTTTGACACTCAAACAACTGAACTTAGAATATGGATCAAGTCACAATGTTGATTTGGGGGAGTGGGTGACATTTATTTTTGTTTTTTTATTTGTCCTACTAAATTTAGACTTTTCTTGGCTAGTAGTTACATGTAGTTTAGGATCGTATATTAAGGACCATCATCTTACTTTAAAGGTAATATCTCTTTAGGAAATTGGCATTAATAGGACCGTTCCTTACGCCATAAACATCAAGAATCTTGTAAGCACCATTTAATAATATTCTTCCACCACAACATATGGTCCATCTGACTTTGAGATAGATTTTCCCCCAGACATGTGCAATGTAATGATGGGACTTATTTTCATGAAAACATTGTATCAAACTTAGAAAAACCTCAAGCGAAAATTCATATTGAAACCACCACATAGACGAGCTTGATCACGTTTAAGGTTTTGTTCCGAGTCTATCCTCTTTTAATAAAGTTCTTCTAACTCACAAAGATGCGGTCGAGCATTTTATTCTTCAGTGATCCCTTTTTGAAAAGCAAGTATCAAGAAAAGTATTTGACGCTTAAGTGACAAGACTTTTTCAACTCCAAAAGGAAGTAAATATGGTGTTGCTTGAGTTGGAGTATGTTATGTCGATGCCTACAAGGCTTCTTCAATAATTTGATGCCTATTACATTGGACTTGGAGACAACTTTCTTGAGAAGGTTTTATAGTGTCTTATTGAATGCTTCAATAAGACCATTCGCGTCAGCATGATACATAAATTATTTAGCCTGCTTGAAGCCGAAGATATCACCAATCGTGTTCATTAACTTGTTAACAAATGGTTTTCCATTTTCCGTTACTATGTATCGAGGGATATTAAAGTGATAAATGAAATTCACTCAGAAAAAATTTACATCATTCTCTTTGTTTACTTCTTTAAGAGCGAAACTTCATCCCATTTTGATAATTAATTTGTTTCAACCAAGATATACAAATCTCCTCCATAAGATTTTGGTAGTGGTACCACAACATCAAATCCCAAGCGTCAAATGCCTAAGATTAAGTTGGGTGCAATACTTCAGACAACTAATGTATGAAATTCACATGAAATGAACATGTATCACACCTCCGAGCGTAGTCTAATAAATCATTCACCATGTTGGACAATAATATCCTATCCTCTCTATGTGAAGGTGTAGTTTCGTTCCGGATTGATGTGATCCACACACTCATATTTGTGTTTTGTTGAAGAGCATGAATTTTTTTCCTCTCCCAAATATCCTAATAATACACCCTCAAATGATCTTCTATATAATGTGTCCTTGTAGTAAGGAAAACGATGTGCATGATGACGAATGTTGGTCGTTCTCCTTGGATTTTCTAGTTCTATCCCATAACATAAGTACTCAATAATGGGTTGTTTCAAGTCTTTCTCTACAGCTAGATAAACCCTAACGAGATACAGAAGCTCATTTTCTATATATATTTCCTCATTTGGCGGTCGTACTATCCATCTTTGACACATAGTAACTTGTGTTTGATTAGGAAGGGTTAGTGTTGAAGCTTGGGCAGCCAATGCATCATCTTTCTTATTTTCCTATCTACGCAATTTTGAAGGGTCACATCTCCAAGACATCCAATTAACTATTGATCATAATCATTATAAGAAAACAATTCAGATTTCTTCACCTCGTAACTTCCCAAGAGTTTATTCATTACAAACATAGAGTTGACAAAGACGTGTAGCTGCAATTATTTCATGTCAACGACCATATCAAGTGCAAGTATCAACACTTGGTATTCAATGAAATAATTGGAGAAAAAATTCTTCAAAGTAAAGGAGAATGGTAGAACCTCCTTTTGTGAAGTCATGAACACTATGATGTGCAGCCTATATAAGTACATTTTCCAAGTAGGTTGAATTTCATTAGACATTGTACATTGTCACGAAGCTCATCTCTTTACTCCCAATCATTAGGTATTGGATGGTCTTCAAATAAATCCACAAATGCTTATTCTTTCAAATCTTTCTGAGGGATGTAATACATCTCAAACTATTCGAATTGGATGTACCATATTGCTAGTCAGTCACTAACGATAAGGTTTGACATAACTTACATGATAGGATTGCTCTTGAAATAAGTCTGACAACATGAGCTTAAAAATAAAGTTTCATCTTATAAATTTAGAAGACAAGTTTCAAACACAACTTTTCAATTAGTTAATAGTTCAGCTTATTCGGCGTCATCGTTCTACTTAAGTAATAAAGAGAGTTTTCTTTGCCTACACTATTATTTTTAGCTAACAGGGCTCCTACAAACCTTTTTTGTGCCGCAATAAGAGTATCAATGGCTTTCCACATATAGGACTACCAAAATGGGAGGTTCTGCTAGATCCAGTTTTATACTTCTAAAGGCATCGCTACATGTTAGTTCCTGATTAAAAGGAGTACCTTTTTTCATGAGATGACCGAATTGTTGGAATCTTCCCTCTAGATTTGAGATGAACCTCCTCAAGTAAGCTAGATTTCCTTGGAGACCTTTTAACTCATTAATATTTTGACTCAAGCATCTTCAATAATGCATCAACATTGGATTGATAAATTTCAATTCCTCGACGTCTCATAATAAAGCTAAGGAACTATCCAGAAGTAACTCCAAAGGCACATTTCAATGGATTTATCCTTAGTCAATATCTTCAAAGTAATTCAAACACCTTCTTAAGTCTTTTAAATTATCATCCCTCTTTATTGACTTTACCACCAAATCATCAACATAACATTCAATATTTTATGGAGCAAGTCATCAAATATATTTTGCATAGCCCTTTCATATGTGGCACAAACATTCTATCAGAAAGAAAACATCACTTTGGAACAATTAATACCCTTAGGTATATGAAATGTGATGAGTTCGTCATCCTTAGGTGCCATGCACATTTGATTATAGCCACAAGAACAATCCATAAACAATATCGCGTCATAATCAATAGTGTTATCAATCATGAGCTCTGGATTTAGAAGGGGAAAGTCATCTTATGGCATGCATTATTAATCTCTAAAGTCAACACAAACTCGAATTACCATTTTTCTTCCTCACAGGAACAATACTTTTAATCCATGTTGGATATTTGACATCATGAATAAAGTCTTCCTCAATGAGTTTGTTGACTTCATTTTCTACAGATGAACCATGTCTTGCATAAAATGTCTTTGAACTTGCTTAATAGAACGAGGATCATATTTTAATGCAACTGAGGGACCGCTACTTTAGGATTAAATCCATAAATTTAATTGTAATACCAATAGAAGACATCCTTATATTCGTTAAGTATATTTATAAAAGAAATTTCTTCACAAACTTTTAGGAAGGCACTAAAGTAAGTTGGCCTAGAATCTTTAACAGTGCCAAGGTAGGCTTCCTTCAAACGATCTATTGTGGTCTTTACTCCTTCTTCAAGTTGTGGTGGAGCATCTCCATTATGTTCCTATTCTAAGTATCATTTTCATTGACATATATAGCACAACACCAAAAAATATAATCTAACTCTTCATCAATTTTTGTTATAGGAAAAAAACCGTACTTATTTTGGATCGTAACATTATTCGAGAAGCCTACACTTTCTTCATCTTCCTCTCACTCTTTGATGTAATCCATATTCTGAGCCTTTGCATAAAAGTTTCTCTTTACATGAAGCCACAAGTTACACTCGTCACCTTATACTAGAAGGAATCACACTTTTTAAATCCTAACCTATCAAAATCAGAAGTTCTTACAGTCGATTCTCTAAGTCGATAAATACGGAAGGCTTTTGGTTGGAAGTAGTGACACCATCTTCAATTTACCCTTCTTATGCAAATATGAATTGATGGCGGGCTTCACTCAATTTATTCAAGTTCGCAAGTTAAAGGTTAAAGGAATTTAGTAATGAATAGCATGCATTGTCCTTTCTAGGAATTTTGAATAACTTTCTATATTCGTTAAGGTTACATGTGATGCTTACTTCATGTGGTAGCACCTGGGATATTTGACTCTCGAGGGTTTGGTTATGTGGCAGACTCTTGGGTCTCTAGACTCATCAGGAAAAAGAGGAGGTTTAGTTATCATCACCCTCCCCCCTTCATTCGTGTATGTGGTAGAGTTTGTATTAGCATTTAGGTACTTGACTTATGGTTCACATTCTCTTTCACCGAGATGCCTTTCAAAATGATTTTTCCCTTGTCAAAAGAAGACCCACTACTTTATATTTAGCCAGTTTGGGTGTCAAAGATAATTTCCCAATAACTTTTACATATTCAGTGTTTGCTTTAAAAAGTTTGATTTAATAAACATGTGCATTTTAAATTGAATTTTATCATTATGCTCTAAGTCCAAAAACAACTCCAATTTCTTCACGACTAAATGAATATTTTACATCTAGACTACTAAATTTCCAATTTAGACCCTTTAACAACATAATTTCTTCAAATAGAATTTCTCATTGGAAAAGTGTGCCTCAAGTTCTGTTAAAGGATTATCATATGCAACTATCTTTCTTTCAATCCTTTATTCAAGATACTTGAAACATTGATAGTACGAAAATGAGAAAATTGTATTCTCATGTACCCAAAGCCTGCCAAGAAATATATTCTATGACATCTTTGTGACGATCACATGCATCCATGCCCTTGATCGCAAATATTCCTTGTTGATATCTAATTTAATAGAGCCTATAAACTATTGCCCAATTGATTAAATCCTATTATCAACAAATGATTTTCACTATGTTCTCCAGTCCTGATGTTGAGTTCTTTGAATGTGTTGATAAGAACAATGTCGACTCCAAATCCTTCATCTATTGAGATTTTATTTACCTACTTCTGCAGAACGTGACCTTCCATATACCAATGACGATTGTGTAGTGTATCGGTGTCACATGCATGTACTTCATAGAATGAAGATTCAATAGGTCTTTCAATAGCCGAGGGAGGCATCATTTACGAGATTTTACTTGTTTCTATTCCATCGTCACTAGGAGAAATTTTTGGTGAGGGTTCACTCGTTGTTTCTTATTTGTCACTAGAAGGCACTTTTATTGTTTATGCGTTATCTAAATTGAAATATGATTCTTCAAAATTATCTTGAGTAGAATTTATTTGAATAATACTTGGTGAAAATTCCTCTAGAGTTATAGGATGTCAGGGTTTTTGGTAGTGATGCACTTCTACCTTTTCCCTCTTGGGGTATTGGATTAATTTTTGCTTCTCCAATTTCATCACCTTTTTCCTCTTATTGGTTGTTCGGATTATTTTTTCCTTATCTTGACTTGTAGTGTCTTCAAATAATTAAAAGATTCCGACCTTCATCACAGTCAGTATCATCTTGAGATTTATCTTGTTCCAATAACTCTTCTTCATGTTCTCAAAGAAATATGTTTTCATCGGATTGAGAGAATGAAATGTGAAACAAATTGGTTATAATAAGTCTTATCATCATCAAGGACAACTTTCCTTTTGTGAACAAATCACATCACTCTATCCTTGATGAAAAACTTTTTTTCAAGGGGATGACTCACAGGTTTATTATACTTGCAATAATTTGGGTCATCAATTTTTCCCTCTTCATCATCTCACTTCATCTCTTACAAGTCAATGAGCTTTAACTCAACAATTAAACTAATCAAAAATTTCAGAAACATCAAAATCCAAGAAGGCAAGTTTGTTCTATTGCATCTCCCTTCGTGTTGACTTTTTATTTGAACGTGGCTGGAAGGTCGCTCACACATTTTTCTTCATGCCCTCATTGATGGTTAACTTAGTTGGCAACATATTAACATTCATGGATTTTTTGTTATCACTTCAAGGCACAAATTTTCTCTATCTTTGGGTTTCTTCTTGTCTCTTCCTTTTCAAGGATTATGGACAAAAGGCATATCCTGTCCAGCAGAAGACATGCTGAATTCAATATCATCAGTGCGAGTAGCAAAGTCTTTAATGGATTTTAATTTTATACCTTGACAGATGTAAAGAATGTCACAGTGCATTCCTTGGATAGGCATTTCGAATTCAAAAGATTCACTAAGCATATCCTTGCAATTTAGGCTCCCGTTCCTCAATCGATTTATGAAATCCATAACCAATTCATCCTTCCTTTGGCAATTATTCATGAGTTCTATCATGCTCACTACACGCCTTGTACCATAGAAGCAATTGAGAAATTCGTGTAATAGTTGCTCGTAACTATCAATAGAATTACACTTGAGATCTGTGTACCAATCAAAGATATATCCTTTTGGAGAGAAGACAAATTGTTTGACAAGATTTTCTCCATAGGATCAAACATTGTTGCATGTATCAACAAAGTGCAACATGCTGTTCGGGATTTCCTTTACCCTAAACGTTTTGAAATATGGGAGGTTGATATCTAGTAAGGATTTTGAACTTATCAATTATAGTAGTTTATGGTTTAGCATACATATGAGAAGTCTTGGGGAGATTTAATACTTATGTTTGATAGTGCCTGCAATAAACTCCTTCAAGCGACAGAGTGGGATAATTCCCAACAAAAGAAACTGGCATCTCTTTAAGAGGTGCTTTCTTCACAAGGTATCCGACCTCTCGAACTCCAACATCCTTTCCAGGAGGATGTTTCACTGCTCCATCTAAATGTCCTTCAATCCTATCCATAAACTTATAAATTTGATAATCTTGGTGTTGTACATGCTTGGTCAATCCTTCAACCAACTTCGTCAAATTTTCGAGTTAATCTTTAGTGGACTCACGTTACGCGACGAATATGGAGATAATTTATTAGTGGAATTATACTTATATCTTGTGGTTGAGATCTTTGAACTAGATTGCTCAATTACAGCCAATTTCTTCTTGATCTTTTCAGCAACATTTCTTCCTCCTTTTAGAGCATTTGTGGAGGACTTTTCCCCTTTCTATGTCGTAGACCCAAAAACAGGAGTTGATACAGACGATACTTTAAGTGTTTGTTGTCCTAGCGTAGCAGACTTGCTTCTGGTAACAACTTTGAATTTTCCAATGGTTACACAAAGAATGCCTTCAATTTCAGTAGAGAACTTGTAGCTAGTAGCTTTACATGAAGTTGATGTAGATTTGTTCGTCATGGAAGTAATCTTGATAATATTCAATACTTGAAATGTTTAGATAAGAGTTAGATATCGTCCAACTAGGCATGCAATAATTTGTAGGCAATAAAATTCTAATCGAGAAAAACAATACTCAAGAACGGAAAATTATGCAACAATCATATTTTTTATTTCAAAATGTGTGTAAAAATATATATGGTTCCTCTGAATTCTCCTTTTCAAATATATATTCAAGGGCTTTAAAGCTTGTTCTTCAATCTTTGATAAACTTTAACTTTGAACTTTATCTTGATCTTAAGTTTTACTTGAATTGAAGGGATTCGAGCTTGTTCGTGAATCCGATTGTCTTGATCTTGATCGTTCTTAAACTTGAATGCTCGAATTGTTAAACTTGTAGCTATATAGAGAATTTTATGGCGTTTGTACCACGGATTTTCTATATCTTCTTATTTAGAATTTTCTGTCCTTTTCCTATGTTACAAGGAACCCTATTTATAGTTTTAGAATAGAGGATTTGTGATTGGAACAAGGTATATGGGCTTCATGCAGATAGCTTGTAATCTTTTACACATGTCATGATCCTATTGGGTTCTTCTTTGTCATGACATGCCACGTGGAACCCAAAAAATGGGCCTCAAGGATGAGGTGAAATTGGGCTCATCTATTGCAGCCCAAAAAATAAATGGAATTCATATTTATTGGACTTAAATAATTAGCCCAATTATATTGATTCATAATAATTAATTGAAAAAATATACCAAAGTATTTAACATAATTGTAATCACTTTATACATTTATATTTAATAAATCTTAAATGATTACAATCAAATTTTGCCTTTATTTTAAATAAAGGAAGAATAACCGACCCTTTTGTATAATTTTTCCATTAATTTTCAGTCCTTCATTAAACATATACATTGACCCTTTGCGTCGTTTTACATTAAATCCCACATCATATTTATATTTTGCAAATCTCCAACAAACCTAAAATGTTTGTTCTGCTTTTTGCTTTTCATAATACCGAGATTAGATGAAATTTTTATATCTTCTAGCAAACATAGTAGATCTCTTCTATAAAATACAAACAACACCCTAAATTTATTGTTTCTACGCCTATTTGAACCATCTAAAACAAAAGAGATATGACACACTCTTCTATTCTACTATCTTTAGGAATTCAAACATTGAGGGCGATCAGTTACTTAGTTCCCTTTGTTTGTGGAGCAGGGCCTCCTTCTTCTGTTCCGAACTACAAACATGGTGCAAGATATGTTTCATAATATTTACAACAACCTCATGTTCAATATGAGGAAAATACAACCAAAAAAACCCAATCTTCGCTCTGATTAGAGTTTCTCGTCTTCAACTCTTGAGAAATATATCTTGAAGTCTTCGGAAAGAACTCGGGCTTTACATAATTTAATTCGAGTTTGCAAGTTAAGGGTAAACAGAATTTTGGAATGAAGAGTATGCACAATTCTTGCTAGGAATTCCGAATAACTTTCTATAATCCTTAAGGTGACAAGTGAAGCTTACTTCGTGAGGTAGCACAATGGATCTTTTCCTCTTTAGAGTTGGGTTCTGTGGCAGCCTCTTGAGTTTCCAGAGCATAAGTGGTGGTTTGGTTATCCCCCCCCCCCTCTCCTGATGATTGTATGCGGGAGAAGTTTGTATTAGCATTTATGCACTTGCTTATTGTTCACAACCATTTTTCGCCGAGATGCCATTCAAAAAGATTTTTCCCTTATCAAAAGAAGACCCACTATTATAGATTTAGCCAATTCGGGAGTATAAGGGAATTCAACAATAAATGTTACAAATCTAGCATTCCTTTAAAAATCTAGATTTCACAAACATGTGCATTTTAAAACTGTATAATATCACTATGCTCTACGTCCAAAAACAACTCAAATTTCTTCTTTACAAACAATCTAGTTGATATACAAGGCACCTTTTATCCAGATCATATTAAATTGCATATTTATTTTACTAGTACTCTTCCTTTGGTGTCCTTGACATATATTTCAATCATTACCTCAATATTTTCTATGTCAAAAATTCAATACTAGGATATTTAACGTCATGGCAAAAAATTCGCAACTACATGACTATTTATAAACCTGGACAACTAAATATCCAATTTATCCATGACTCTCGTTGGAACAAATTACTCCCGCATAACTTTCCCAATTCTTCTCCCATAAGTTCACTAGTTAGCTCATCTAGTGCACCGACAACAACTGCAGCACTTGACAAGTCTTCAGATGATCCAATTCAACTAAGAAGATGAAATCCTAGTTCTCCTAACAATATAAATACTTCTGGTCAATTTGCTCTGCTTGTTTCAGATCTTGTTTGTTATGAAGAAGTGGGACAACAATATGAATTGAAGAATGCTATAATGGAGTAGATGCAAGCAATTTAAATTTTTTTTAATGTGGGAGTTAGTTGATTTACATGAAGGGAGGAATGTGTTAGGGATCAAATGGATATTACGAACAAAGTGCAATGCAGATGGGATCATTCAAATGTTGAAAGCTCCTCTCATGGAAATAGAGTATTCACAAGGACAAGGTATAGATTTTGAAGAAACATTTTCTCCTGTTGCACGATCTGAAACACTGAGATTCGTTTTGGCTTTGGCTTTGCAATTGTGTTTGCTTGTATATTAATTTGATGTGAAGTCTGCTTTTTTGAATGATGATCTAGAAGAAGAGGTGTATGTTTCACAACATCGGGGCTTTGTTATTAATGGTAATGAGAACAAAGTCTATCATCTAATAAAACCTCTTAATGTGATAAAGAAATCTCCCTCTGGGTTTACAACAAAATTGATTCATTCTTTCATGATAGAGGATTCACAGTTAGTGCACATGAACCCACTTAGTACTTAAAGGAGGAAAGTAATGGAGAACTTTCGGTAGTTTTTCTGTACGTTGACGATCTATATGTTGACGATATGATTTATTGTGGTTCCTCAAAGTCTAAAGTTGATGATTTCATGTCCTGTATGATGAGAAACTTTGAGAAAAATGATGTGGGTTTACTAAAATACAGTTTGGTGCTTGAAGTAATCCAAGATTAAGATGAAGTTTTTATTTCTCAAAAGATATACGCAGAGGATATTTGAAAAATTCCATATGATAAATTGTGACACAGGAGCTACACCTATGAATTATAATTAGAAGTTGCAGCGTACAGATGGAACTGAGAATGTAAATATGAAATTTCTTAGAATTCTAGTTGGTGGCTTAAATTGTCTAAATCACACTAGACCTAACATTGCTTATTCTGATAGTGTAGTTTTGAGATTTTTGCAGAGTCCGACAAATCAACATTTAGATGCTGCAAAAATAAGTCTTCGCTATGTTGTTGGAATGGCATATTGTATTTGGTATTCTTAAGCATCAATTTTCATATTGGTAGTCTCTAAAGAGAGTGATTATGTAGTTTATTGGACTATCGAAAAGAAATTCAGTTAGTTTTTTCACCTTTTGATCTGGAGAAGTTACATGGAGTTCAAGGAATCAAGTGGCAGTAGATATGTGAACGTTTGAGGTGGAGTGTACAACAACATCTTTAGAAGCAGGAAAAGCTTTATGGTTCCGGAAACTATTTGCAAATTATTGTTACGAGCAAAATAATTCTACTGAGTTTTTCTCCGATACAAAATCAACAATTGAAATTTCTATGAATCCCTATATTCATGGAAGAAACAAGCACAATAATATGCAACATCACTGTATCCCGACTTTGGTAACTCATGGAAGAATAGTGCTGAAACTATGCGGCACAAACTAGCAAGCTACTGATATATTTAATAAGTCTCTTCCTCATCCTAAGCATGAATTTTTCTGGTTGCAGTTAAAAATATGTTATTTTTAATCGAAGGAAAAGTGTTATTTGATTGATTCAAAAGTAAATAAGTTATGGTCACTATTTTAAAAATTCTTTTACATTTTGAGTTTAGTAGAATCAGGAGCCCTAATTTTGTTGAAGTTAGTAAATTATAAGATCACGGAATAGTAGTCACGCCCTGATCCTATACCCCGGACGTGGCTGACACTTGAGAACTATTGTTTGTCCCAATCGAACCATTGTCCTGACTTACTTACTCAGGATGAGACTTTAATCATAAGAAATAAAATTCATGTAATAAATAAAAGAAATAATATCTTCACCAAAATGGAAACTCAAGTCTTAAAATATATACATATGGAATGAATAAGACTAGCGAAGTGATACTATATCTCTATGAAGACTTTAAAACAATGATGGATGTCGGAAAGGACCCCCAATCATACTAACCATTAATAACTAAAAGAAAATGATAAAAATGAGTCTTCCAAAATTCAAGGAGGCTTACCAACATACTATGAGTGCTCAACTTTTTCAACGAGGTGATTGATGTTGATCCAAGTACCTATGTATACATCATAAGATGATGAAGGCTAACTGGCATGTGTACATGCAAAGTACCGTATTTGAGTATGAATTGTAAACAGAACTTAAGTTTGAAAAGAATTTGGAAGGAACACTTACATTGATTTTACTCAACTATTGAATAACTTAGCTCAATATAAAGCAATAAAACGTATGTAATATATTTAAAGCTTGTAAAAACAGTGTAAAGAAATTAGTTCTTTAAAGAAAATACAATGACAAACTTAAATTTAATAATATAATAGAATAATTTAATTTATATGGGAATTTCTCTAGTCGACAACCACCTTTATGATCTAAGTGGTGATACATTGACTTTCCTACTCTTCCTGAACTATCTTATGTTTTGACATTATAGATCCACTAGTCTATGATAAAAAGCACTAAAAGATTCATCTAAAAAGTATGATCTTTTACTACCTATGATGTAAACATTGTTTATGGAGACGTGATTTTCTAATATCGGTTCCCATATCGGTTCTAAATACTATTCGCAAAATGTACTTATCTCATATGTTTTTATAAGAAAAATCCTCTTTTGGTTTGAGATAATTACTCAAAAACTAGCTTAAAAGCTATTTTGGAATCGATGTTCCTTTTCTTCCTCAAATGTTAAAACATTTTAATATCTTTGGGAATACATTGTCCCCGTATATTGCTTGGATGAAATGAACTTCAACTTGCCTCTTTACTTAACTTGAAATTTAAGTCTTAAAACAAAGGTAAAATGTTTGCATGATATATTTGAACTTCATATAGTAGTCTTTACTTGTTTCGTAACTTCTTGACTTGACTTTTAACTTTCTTTGAATTCAAGTATAAATTCAAGGTTCATTATTTTATGATTATGGATGAATAAGCATAAAAAAATATAGGTACTTTTCTAAGGAAGAAGTACGAAAAGATAGAGGAAGAATGTGGTGACCTGACATCCCTGGCGCTCAAAGAAGGGGGGGGGGGTGCTAGAGCACAAAATTAAGAGGACCCTTCTTGGGTCTCTAATAGAGGCGAGGACCCTTCTTGGGTCTCTAATAGAGGCGAAGCCCCAAGGGACAAAATTTAGAGAGCCATGCGTGAGTCTATGATAGGTGCAACGCCCTAGGCGCTGCACAGGCGACTTCGACTTTTCTTCATCGTTTTTCTACTCTAAACCATCTCATTTTACTTATTCCTTACCCAAAACACTTAGAATAATTTATATACTCAATAAATATAACAATCAACTTGAAACTACACTCGAGAACATAAATCAAATTTCAAGAAACTTCAATAACACAACCCACAAGCATTCAAACAATTTCATCAACAACTTAAAGGATTTACATTCAAATCTAGAAGACTTCTCTAAACTGAATTAAAATAACACAACCCACAAGAATTCAATCAATTTCATCAACAACTTAAAGGATTTACTTTCAAATCTAGAAGACTTCTCTAAACTGAATTAAAATTGGCACATGGGTGTGTAACACAATGCTTTGTGATCTCAAATAACTATTAGGTTTCACCCCTTAACAAAATCCACAAGTGATTCTTCAATGTTCTTGATGATTCTTGATTTCTCTTCTCCTTTATCCTCTTTTCTCTTTCTCCAAGCCATGGCGTGAACTTTAACTTTTCTAAGCTGACTAATATCTGACTTTACCTCAATTAAACTCCAATAAATGAAATAATTATATTGGGTAGGGAAAATACTAAATTACCCTAAATCTTGATTGGACTTTATTTAATTAAACAACCCAACTTCACAAGGACACAACTCACTTATAAGAACTTGGAATCGTGCAAACTCGGTGGTGTTGAAAATATTATTCCAAGATATTTCCTACAATATCTGGAAGCACGCCTAACTAATCCTAATCTTTGAGTTATATTCATTTGAAGTTTACCAAAACTCAACTTAATCTAACTTAACAAAATTTCTAGATTTTCATTCTTTCCAAAAATTACTATTTCCAATTATTAACTTCTTCCAAGTTATTTAAATTTGCAATTTGTTATAATATCTTCACCTTGGGAACATTCGTCCTCAAGTGATATTACTCTTACTAGGATAAGTGTGTAACATCAACCATTCAGTTAAAATACCCAACAAGAAAATGCAAGAACAACATGCTAACTTATAAATAAATACAAAGAAAAGGATTACTACCTTAATTTGGATTTTGTAAAGATTCAGTGTGATGTGGATATATCTTCTTGATATCTTCCTCATCTTTCCAAGTAGTTTTCTCAACAACTTTGTTCCATCAAAGGACTTTGACTAATGCTACCTCTTTTGTCATCAACTTTCAAACTTGGCGATCTAAAATCTTAACCATAATCTTATGATAAGATAAGCTATTCTTGATCCCAATATCTTCAATTGTTATGATCAGTGAAGGATCGCCTATGCATTTATTTAACATGGAGATGTGAAATATCGGATCAACAACTAATAACTCTTTAGGTAGATCTAACTAATAAGCAACCTTACCAATCCTCTTAGATATTCGATAAGGGACAATATACCGCGACTAAGCTTACCTTTCTTGCAAAATCACATAATACCATAAATGGTTGAAACTTTTAAATACACCAAATCATCTATTTTAAACTCTAGCACCCTTCTCCAAACATTAGTGCAGGATTTCTAAAGACATTGCGTCGTTTTCAACCACTCTTAAATGAATTTCAACTTCTCTATAGATTGATGAACAAAATATTGTCCTATGAACCCTACTTTACAAACTTCAAACCATTCCATAGAAGATCTGCATCTTCCATATAAGGAGCCTTTTGGATACTAGAGTGGTAACTATTGTTGTAAGCAAAATCGATAAGAGGTAGGTGATCATCCCAATTACCTTTCAAATACATCACTCAATCCCTTAAAATATCCTCTAAGGTATGAATAATGCGCTCTGCTTTCCCATATGTGTGAGGATAAAAGGCAGTACTTAAGTTCACCTTTGAACCCAAGCTTTTTTTGAATGACTTTCAAAATTGTGCAGTAAATTGCGTATGTCTTAAATTATAGAGATCGTAACCCCATGAAGTCTAACCAGCTCTTTAATATATAACCCGGCATAATCCTCTATTGAATAGGTAGTCTTTCATAGAATAAAGTGGGTTGATTTTGTCATTATATCGATATTCACCCAAAAAAAATCATGCGGCATGTGATACATTGGTAAACCTGTGATGAAATTGATATTGATACTCTACCACTTCCATTTCAGAAGTTCAATATTCTAAGCCAAACCATAGGGCTTTTGATGCTCTATTTTGACTTGTTGGCCATTAGGGAAGTTAGCAACAAAGCCTACAATTCTTTTCTTTGTACTACTCCACCAATAAACCTCTCTGACATCATGGTACAACTTTTTAGAACCCAAATCAATGGAATATATGGATCTATGAGCTTCCTCCATGTTTCTTTCTTGGAGGTCCATCCACCCTAGGTACACACAATCTACCTTGATACATCAATAGACTATCTCCCCTGTGTTCAAAAAACAATATTTTTTTGCTATGAATATTTGCCTGCAATTAAAGCAAAATAGGGTTTTGGTGCTGCTTCTCTTTTACTTGACGCTAATGACGATTAATATCCATTTATCAGCACTACTGCTTCATCTGTGGAATCCATTAGTTAGACTCCAAGGAGTTCAAGTCTATACACATATTTTGCTAGCTCTCTCTTTTCTTCAACAAAATCGACGGTAATACCCATGGAAAACTTGCTTAAAGCATCAACAACTATTTAAGCTTTATCTTAAAGGTAAATAATAGTCATGTCATAATCCTTAAGTAATTATAACCACCTCTTTTTTCTGACGTTAAGCTATTTCTAAGTTAATACATACTAATGACTCATGCGATAGTTGAATATATCCACATGAACACCATACAGATACTGACACCATATCTTCAACGAAAATACTACAACATCAAACTCTAAGTCATGTGTTGGGTAATTCTTCTCATGAACTTCCAATTGTCCGGAGGCATAAGCTATAACATTGCCATTCTGCATCAAAATAGAACCCAAAACCAATCTAGACATATCATAATAAAAAAGATCATAAATCCTTGTGAGAGGATATTTTTTCTTGATGGTAACCTAGATGAATTGACAATACTTTTTTACATTCTTAACGAACAATGTTTCTTTCACACAAATGAGACGGAGCTCACCAAGGTGAGACACTTGGACAAATGAAACCTTTATCTAGAAGATCTTTCAATTTCTCTTTTAGATTTTGCAACCCTGCAGGTGCCATCCTATAAGGAGGAATATATATGTGACGATTATCTGGAAAAATGTTTATGTCGAAGTCTATTCATCTCTTTGGAGAGGCTCTGCATAGATAATTATGAAATACTTTTTAAATTCTTTTACTCGTAGAATTGACTGAATAGGGGGGGGGGGGGTTTATCACAAAACTAGAGTCATTAATTTGAATTCAGTGATAGACACCACTTGGAGACTAACATTCTTGCGTGAGGTACGAAATGTAATGACCCTTAGGCACTGCTGAAGTACTTTTCCATTCTAAGAGGGGATCACTTGGAAGTGAAACTTGACAACTTGAGTTTTACAATCAATGGAAGCATAACATGCATGAGGCAAGTCCATACCTAGAATGACATTGAAATCTACCATGTCTAACTCAATTAAATCACTCTTTCTATCATTGTCATTGATGGAGATGACACAATTACGATATACTTGCTCAGCTAGAATAGACTACCCAAAAGGTGTAGAAACTCAAAAGAGTTCACAAAGATTCATAGGAAAAACATCAAACTTATTTGCAACATAAGGGTTTACAAAATATAAACTTTCTCATGGGTCTTGCAAAACATAAATATCAAAGTAAAGACTTTGATCATACACGTGACAATATCGGAAGAGTTCTCATTCTCTTGGTGTATAGTGAGCGCATAAAGATGGTTTGTTCCTCTGCCAATAAAGGAAGTAGATCCTCTAGGTGCCGCCCTGCCTGGTGGAAAAAAGTAATGAAGATTAGCTATATTGCCTTAATTTCCACTACACTTTTTCATGAAATGACCTTCTTTTCCACACTTGAAACACCTTGTGCCATCACGACACTTACCCGAATGAGTTTCACCACACTTAGCATATGAAATATCCTAGTGACCTCATTATGCCACACTTTCCTAAGATTTAACAGGTCAAGCTCTGAAGTTCTATGAATTCTTACAATTATACTGACCATTTTTTTGGGTGAAGATGCACTAGCATATGAGGGAGCGCAAGTCGCTTTTGCGTATTTTGGAATGACGAGTGATTCACATTGATTTTCTTCTACCAAGACTTATTCCCCGTCTTAGCTTTCTTATTTCTAAATTCCGCCATATCCCTCAACTTCTATTTAACCTACGTCACAAAGATCATCAACTTGTATATATCCATGTCCCCAAGTATTATTGCTTCCTTGCTTTATTTTCTTGATAGATGTGACAACCAAACCACGAAAAGGTTCATTCTACTCCTCAAGTACGCAAACATCTCCAAAGCATAATGAAATAGTTGGGTGAACTTCAGCCCATACTCGTACCTTGGCCTCTATCAATTCTTTTGGAAAGAAATGCCTCAAGAAAACTTCCTCAAATCATGAAGAAGTCATAAGTTGTTCCTCCTCAACTATAATCTCTTTTCATTACTCAAATCATGTCGTAGAAACATTCTTCAGTTTATATACGACTACTTCGACTCACTCAGTATCGACAACATGCATAACCTTAAATTCTTTCTTCAGTTCCTTATTAAAACTCTCTGGATCCTGAGTAGTTCTTGATCTAGCTAACTTGGAGGATTAATCCTCAACAAATTGCGGATTCTCGAAGTACTATTCTCTTCTCGTGGAGTTCCTCTTATTTTCCAAACCTGGTAGTCACATCTTGACATAGCAACCTTAGTGCTTCCCTAGACTCTACGTTAGTGACTTCCACTTCAGGTGCATTTGGTAACTATTTCTCTTGAATATTACGCCTAGAATTATGACCCCTAGAAACTCTTTCTGGAGGCATGATTAATTAAAAGTATGCGCAAGCACGAATAAGAAGAAATTTTATATAGATCAACTATAATGCATGAAATGAGTATGAAATAAAAAAGATAATTTCATGACTGTTGCAGCCTCCTAATTATAGATGTGGAACATTTAACACTAATGTTTAGGGACCTACATACATGACTTAGTGGACTCCCAAGTACTATTGAAATCTGTGTTCTCTTACCAAGTTTTTAATTCATTGAGCCTACACGCCAAAAGTGGATCGCGCATGAGAACAAATGGTGGTCCCAAGCGAACCCTTGGTCTTGCTTAGTTAATCATCATAAGACTTAATTCATAAGAAATTAAAATCATCAAATATCATTAAAAAAAATATTTAGCAAAAACAGAAACTCAAGTCTTAAACGTATACATATGAAATGAATAAGACTAGAGAAATAATACTATCTGCCTTTTAATTTTCTAAAATAAAGAGGGATGTCAGGACAGCACCCCTGATCCTTCTAACAATCAAATACATAAAGAAAATTATAAAATGGTGTCCTCCAGAATGAAAGGCGGCTCACCAAAAGACTCTTGTGCCAAATTGGATGAACGAGGCGCTGGATGCATATCATGGTTATCTACGTCTGCATCATAAGATGATGTAGGACAACTTTTATCAGTACATTAAATGTAGGAGTATGCAAGTTTGAATGCTAAATACCATTTAATCTTGAAAAGAATCTGCGAGGAAAGCTTACCTTGGCTTTACTCAACTCATATACAACTTAACTCAATATAGAGCAACAAAACACATGCAATATATATATATATATATATATATAAATCTTGTATAAACAAGGAAAAATATCATAGTTCCTCAACAAAAATGCAATTACAAAATCAACTTTAAACATATAATAGAATAAATATAATTTCAACGGGAGTTTCTCTAACCGACAACAAACCCTACGAGCGTTAGTGGTGGTACAAATTCTTGACTACACTTCCAGAACTTTTTTATACTATTATGTCATACGGGACACCTTAAATAAGTAGATAAAAAATAATGATCATTTAGTACCATGATGACTACATTTTTTTTACATTCTTCAGTTATGTAAACTGGCGTCCTCATATCGATGTTCAATACTACTACCAAAATGTACTTAGATGATTTGTTTTTAAAATAAAACTTCTTAGTTTGGTTTGATATAAATACTAAAAACATATCTTAAAAAATCTCTCTTAGAATCAATGTTCTATTTCTTTCTAAAACGTGAATACATTTTAAACTGTTTAGGAATATGTAAGAATTTGAAAGTCCAAGACCTAAACTAGAGCCTCTTATGGTGGTATAAGTTTGTTATCACTTTTTAAGGCTTAAAATAATGAATATAAATCATTTAGGATGTTTTAGAGTGAAAACGTCAAGGAATGTCCCTGACATCCGATGACTAGTAAAATAGGTGCTAGTGTGGCTTGGCATTTTTCATGGGGTTTTAATAGTCGGAATTTAGTGAAATTTTGTAGGAAGGTATAAAAAATGTTCTATAATATTTTTGCGGCCTAAACGTCCGGGTACGACTCTCCTAGGACAACGCAAAGGGTCCTTAAGGACGACCCTTCCTAATTACCAAAAAGATTTCAAGGACAGTAGCCAACGACCGTTGGCAATTGATGAAGCGTCATCTGAGTGATGGGGCATTGATTGATCCATATCCCATAACTTATAAATTTTACAAAATTTTCCATAAAAACTAACTCTCTGTCTCAAACGAAGGTTGTGCAGAACGGTGGGGGCAGTGGTCGTCGACTGACCTACAGACAGTAGATCGGGGTCTCATAGGTCAAGCCTAATTTTCACCGTCCAATTTTTTGTGAGTCACTCGATTAAGTTGGTTGTTTAGGTGTTTAATTATGTGTTAATTTAGGTCTAATTATGTTCATTAAGCCACTATATAAAGAACTAACCTTCATTAACCTAACCCGACACCCACAATACCCAAACTCAAATTCTCTTTCTTCTCTCTACTTTTTTGCTCCCCAAAGCAGACTCTGTAGAAGCCTAAGGTTAAAGGGCTTTAGGGAAGAAATAAAATCACTTTATCTCCATCAATCTTCAAGTATTAACAAGGTATGAGAAATCTCAACCTTTGGAACTCCTTTCCCCAAATTGAACATCAATTTTTTTCTTATTGGAAATTGATCTTTCAAATTGTATTTTTCATTATTTATATTGCTTATAATGGTTGGATTGAGATGAATTATTGGTGAATTATGTTTCTGAAATTTCTGAAACCTTAGAACAGAGTGAAGTTTAGGGTGTGGATTTTACCAACACGACTCCTAATGTTTTTTATAAATCAACTCAAGAAAGTCCTTCTCCTAGTGACATGAAACATTCTTTCCATAGAAAAAAGGACTATGTTGGTGTTATCAAATCTACAGAGAATTTTACCGCAGATATTAAGAAAATCAGCAGGTGGTGGAACATCCCCAAGCATGCTCTTATAAAGTCTTGGTATATGGACACATATAGAAAAGATCGGAGAATCTCATTCAGAGACAAGTGGTTCAATGACATGAAGTGATTCAAGGCTGAAATTGAATTCTTCAAATGGTTTGGACGTTCCGGCAAGATTGATGAAAATAATTCATCACTTGAAGCTTTGAAAAAAAAGTGGAATACCAAACATAAGGTGGTCGAAAGTATAACTCCTCCTCTTGAAGGAATTCATATTCCTTACAGAAAAGAAGTCCTGAAAGTTGCTCCTTTCAAAAAGCCTTCAGAAAAGGACAACAACCCCGTAACTGTTGCAGACATCAACAATGTATTCGAACAAAATAATTATACCATTAAAGTTCTTCATGTTGTTTCTAAACAGATTGAACACTCTAGTTATAATTACAGCAGTACCAGTCAGATTGGTAATTAAACCAGTCCTTCCAAAAATGGTTTTAACTTAGAAACCAGTCCCATTTTTAAAATCCATGAGTTCTTTCTTGAAGAATTTTCTAAACCTCCTAAGGAATTCAATAACTCTCCCGAGATCCTTGAAAGAATCAATGACCAGCTCCGTAAGCTCAAAATTACTCAGGGCAGAAAAATCAGCGCTCTTATGGATAGGCTCGACTATTCCAAAAACTTTTATCCTAGACCCTCTTTTCCAGATGTTCAATTCGAAGAAAACCATATGCACCCACAAGGAATTGCAGATGGCACGGGAATTACGGAATGGAATATGGATGTAATGGCAGATGGACAGATCTATATCAAATTTCAAGATATAGGCATGAATGTCACAACTTATAAATGGACGAATTCCACAGACAAGCAAGCTGCTAAAAAGTTAGTAGTAGGTTTCACAGGAACTCTTAGAAATTGGTGGGACAATTATGTCACAACTCAAAATAGAGATGACATTCTTGATGCAGTAGCAAACAAATCAGTTGTCAAAACAGAAGGAGGACAGACCGCTACTTTTATAGAGGCAGTAGAAGATGCTACAACTACTCTTATCTATAGTATTGCTCAACATTTCGTGGGAGAACCACGTCTTTTCCAAGATAGAACTTTAGAAATTCTAAACAATCTTTAGTGCAAGAAATTAACTGATTTCAGGTGGTACAAAGATATGTTTATAACCAAAGTGATGATAAGGGAAGACTGCAACAACGACTATAGGAAAGAACGCTTCCTTAGTGGATTTCCTCCCTACTTTGCCAAAAAGGTAAGGTCAAAAATAAGAGATCAATGTGAAGGTAAGATCCCTTACTCACAACTCTCTTATGGTGATCTGATCAATTTTACTAACTTTGTAGCCATGGAACTTTTCCTTGATCTTAAG
The DNA here is from genome assembly GCA_027789145.1 of Solanum arcanum. Taxonomy (NCBI): domain Eukaryota; kingdom Viridiplantae; phylum Streptophyta; class Magnoliopsida; order Solanales; family Solanaceae; genus Solanum; species Solanum arcanum. The sequence goes on from CM050943.1 coordinate 29,726,933, forward strand.
CTAAAAGAAAAACTTAAGAAAGATCAAAAGTTTTTAGTTTCCGAGCTTGGCAGGTTCTATCAAAACTTTGGATTCCCAATTTTAAACCACCTTCGGCAAAAGAGCGATCTGGAAAATCACCTGATGATAAAAAATAGTCTAGAAAGAAAAAACACTTTAAAAAAGAATGTAAACAAACTTCTCAAAAGGATAAGTGTTGAACTTGTGGCAAAGTAGGTCATAAGTCTCCTGATTGTCCAAAAAAAAAAAGAAGAATATCAACCTTCATGAAGTGTATGAAGAAACTAAGAAGCAGTTTCTCTCTATCTGAGACGAAGAAGAGTCGAAATTTGAACCCTCTTCTGATAGTGAAACTGAAGACGAAGAGTTTCTTAATGTAGCTCAAAACACAAATAACAGTTGCTTAGAGTGCAACTGTCAAGGAGCTTTTTTCCTATGCGACAATCAGTCAATAAGGGTTATCTCTGAAGATTCAGCTGAAATCTTATTTGCAACAATTGAGCATATCAAAGATGATGATGCACTAAGAAGTTATTTATTGGAACTTCAAAAAATTAGTTAGTAACCGCAAAGAAAAAGAAGTTACTACCAGTATAACTCCTTTCTGTATGGAATAGATTATGAATAGAATTGACAATAAGAAGGAAGAACCTTCTATAAATGAGCTTCGGTCAGAAATCAATCTCCATAAAGAAGAAATCAGAGAAGTCAAATCTAGACTTCATAAAATCGAAATAGAGGCCCTAACGAAGCAACTCCTTAAAGAAGCAGAAGGTACAACTAAGGGAAAAGACCCGACTCATTCTAATAATGAGAAAAATGTTTTCGAAGAATCTTCGCCTCCAGGTTATGAAACCGAGGTAGGTGTAAACATGATTATAAAAGTTAGACCTTAAACTTCTCACATCCATATTAAATTAGTCATTAATAATAATTTTGTTCTTAACAAAATTGCTTTGTTAGACAGTGGCGTAGATAGAAATTGCATTGTTGAAGGTTTAATCCCTACTAAGTATCTTCAAAAAGGTACTAACAAGCTATACAGCGCAACTGGTGAGCGTATCCTGATTAATTATAAATTGAACAATGCCCATATTTGCAAAAATGGTATCAGAGCCATGTTAATGGCATTAGTTTTTAGCATGCATAGCTAATTGTGTTTTTGTCTGGGCAGTTAGAAGTCATATGATTGTATCTAGATAAAATAATGTTTACTTATTTACCATACTTTTTATGTTTCTATTAATCTTGGTTGAAACAAATTTAAAGAATTTTAACTTAGTGATTTTGATTTTCATCTTGTTATTAAAGCTGATTAAAACAAGTTAAGGGCTAAGGTTTCTTCTCTGCATAAGTTTGAGTATGCCGATTAATCTATGGTTTAAGGACTTGGTAAGCCTGAAACTAGATCAATGTAAGTCCGTAAGGCCTAAAGGGAAGACAAAAGATCTTTTGGTTTTCCGTCCTGCAAAGACTTGCAAAAGAATGACTAATATCCAAGGCCAATTTAATTGTTTTTATCATTGTTAATTCCAAGATGAATCTGATGATCTTTGTTACAGTTCTATTTGTTTTTTCTACCCATATTAATGTTCACATAATCAGCATATTTTCTGGTAATATTATCTTCTTGATAATCGGTGACTTCTCTCTAGCCTAAAGAAACATTTGTTAAATTATGAATAATCATATTATTAATAGCGTTAATGTTTCTATATCTAAAGAAGAAAAAAGATTGTAAAATTGGTCTATTTCCAAAGAACCTTTTCAAAAGAAAACAAAATACTTTGCTTTATCAAAAGCAACGGATGGAAATCAACAGCGAATCAGAAAAAAAGCTTTTAGATTTCCCTTATCCTTTCAAGTCTATTTAAGACTTCCTCCATAGAGAAGATAAACGGAGAGAAAAAAAATAAGACACGTTGTAATTTTTCCTCAAATGTTTTTACTTCTCTTCTTATATAAAATCTGAACCTTCCGCAATATATACAATAAAGTAATCTTTTATTTATCCTTTCTCTAGCCTAAATTGTGATCCTGTAAAATGGTATCAGAGCTCGGAGGCAAAGGAGGAAAAGGAGTTATTGAAAAGGCTGGGTTTATGGGTGGTAAGCTTGCCAAAGCTGAGTATTTGTTTTGTTCACTCGATGATGGCCTGATAGCAAATGGTTTTGCTAAAGGTTTTCCTTCAGGACTCTTTCTCTTATTCTTGAAGGTGCTCCCTGTTATGGCTCTTGAAGGGGGCCTCATGATGATTTTCCCTGCAAGAATTCTTGCGTTAGAAAGTCTAGCAAAGAATTATATTTCCCTTTAATAAATTCAATTTAAAATCAAAGTTGGATAATAAGGCTTGCCACCTAGCAAAAATTTGTTTATAAACAAGATTTTTAACATATTTCTGCATAATTTCTTTAGAAAATTTGCAATCTACTCTAAGGAAAAATTCTTTATTCATAAGATCATCTTGGAATTTAGAAATGTAGAGAACTATAGAAAGAATTTCTTTCTTAATAGTACTATAATTTTTTGTGCTAAATTCCAGATTCCTCAGGTATAACAAACTAATTGTTGTGATGAATCTGGGGTTCTTCTCTGTTTGAGGATACCACAAAAATCATATATCAGATGCATCATTTTCTACGATCATGAAATAATCTGGGTTAGAAATACCTAGACAACGAAGGTTATTAACAATAGATTTAAGAAGAACAACTGATTTAGTATGTTCTTTAGTCTAGGGAGGCGAATCCTTTTTTAACCTGTCAAAGAGAGGTTTACAGATTTGCCTTACTTTAGGGATAAAGTCGGCAATATAATTAAAGCTTCCTAAAAACCTTTGCAACTGAGTTTTATCAAGAATAATATCTGGGAATTTTTTAGAAAATTCAATGGCCCTTCAAATGGTTTGTAGGTACCTTGATAGAAATCATGACCTAAAAATTTGATTCGTGTTTGAAATAATTTTATTTACTTAGCACTAATGACCAGACCATTGTGTGTATTTATTTTGACGAAAACTTTAAGATTTATGAAATGAGAATCAATGTCCTCGGAGAATATTAATACATCATCAATATATACAATTGATATATCGCTAATGTGATTATAGATGGAATTCATTATATTTTGAAATTCAGAAGGGGAATTCATAAGCCGAAAAGGCATGACATTCCATTCAAATTTTCCAAATGGGACATTGAAAGCAGTTTTATATTTGTCCTTTTGAGAAATTTGAATTTGCCAAAAACCCGATTTCAGTTAAAATATGTTGTAAATACTGGCTTAGAAAGTTCACTTTAAAAGATCTCTTTTATTTGGAATTGGATAGCGAATCCATTTCAAAGCTGCACTTAAAGGCTTGTAACTTATAACAAGTCCTGGAGAACCTCGTTCTTGCTAAGATGCATTGTTAACATATAATGTTGAACAACTCCAAGAAGACTTAGAAGGTGTAATAATTTTATCAGCCAAAACAGAGTTAATTTCTTTTTTTACAGTTTTCCATTAGTTCATGGTTCATCTTAATAGGCCTAGCGTCGACATGGCTCTTGCATCAAAACCATCAATATATGGTAAATCTATAATGTGGGTCTTTCTGGCACAAAAAGCATTTGGAAACTTAGAGCAAATTTCTCTTTCAAAAGTTTTTTGAAGATTAACGTCATCTAAGTGATGGGGCATAAATTTATCTTTAGTCCCACACATAGATATTTTCCAAAAGAGTCCAAAAAAACAACTCTCTGTCACAATGACGGTTGTGCAGGATGGGGGGTAGTAGCCGTCAACTAGTTCTCGTACGTTAGACCTAGTTTTCACTGTCCAATTTTAAGTGAGTCATTTAATTAGGTTAGTTACTTAGGTGTTTAATTAGGGGTTAATGGATGTCTGTTTTGTTTATTAATCCACTATATAAAGACCTAACCTTCATTAACCAAGCAAACTCCCACAATTCCCAAACTCAAATTCTCTTCCTTCACTATAATTTCTCTCTCCCCAAAGAAGACTCAATAGCATACCAAGGTTAAAGGGATTTACTGAAGCAAGAACATCACTTTCTCTCCATTAATCTTCAAGGATTAACAAGGTATGGGGAATCTTCACCTTGGGGACTTCTTTCCCCAAAGTGTTCTTTAAAAATATATTTCCGAAAGATGAATTGAACTTGAGTTTCTTTCTAATACAAAATTGATCTTTCAAATTGTATTGTTAATGATTTCTATTGGTTATTATGGTTGTATTGAGATTAATTATTGGTGACTTAGAGTAGTTCTTGATGTTAGACCTAGTTATATGGAAGAGATCGTGAATTGACCCTACTTACCTAATCCTAAGTCACAAATTCATGTGGAATTGATTAATGTTGATGCAATTGACTTAGATCTTGTTTTGATTACTATTGTATGATGATATTAATCCTATTAACTAATGAATATGGTTTGTTGATGTTAAGGCAATCAAATAAAGCTCTTGAAGGTGAATTGGTAAAACCTGTGATCTTAAATTCTTACTTCAATTCTGATGACTTATACATAATGATGATGTTCAAGTGAAGTGTAGATTGTGATTAGATTATATAGGTAATGGAATGATTAATTTAATTGAATTGTGTTTCTTATATGGATTATGAGATAATTATTAAGGTATTATGATGTAAGGTTAATCAATGAAATTAAGGGTTTCAATGAAAGGACATTCTCATGCAATTCCTAATCAGATAATAATGATGATATAAAATGGGGTTAGTCTACTATGATCTATACTAAGCTATGATGATTAATAAAGGCTTAAATACATTTCAAAAAGGGACTCTAGCTTAGAACTGAGTGATGTAGTAATGAGGAGTTTCCCTTCACAAAGAGAGAAGGTACGTTTAATATTGTACTCATGAGATAGGGAATACAGTGGCAATGGCATAAAGAGGGTCTCAAGTATGTTGACCCCTTAGGAATACTAGCTAGTGGATCTATCTAGATTCTATGTTGATGTTTTTGTACTACCTTGGAAAGTAGTCCACCTTCTTTCGGTGTAGGGTTTCATGACATTGAATTGCACATTAAACTCATGTGGTCTATGTCGGTTAAGGCAAGTATTCCCGAACATAGAATAAAGTAATAAAATGAACTCTAACTAGGATGACTTAAAGTGTTTGACTTAGTCTAGATAGAGGTATGGGACTCTACCTATACATTGCACTACTTGTCCTTGAGCGATATACTAGGAGGATGTTCTTCTGTTCTTATAAAGTAAATGATATGCATATGTTGCAATAACATGTTGATGATACTATAAGATTTGGGTTTCATTTACAATCATGTTGTTGGTGTATATTGCTAAATATGATGATGAATACTCATGATGCTATGCTATATGAATTTAGACATTACTTGTGATCTGTTGATGGTTTACTTGGTTGAGTGGGTTTATGGGGCTTTACCTGGTTAGTGCACTTGTAAGCATCGTAATGTTTATTAGTAACAGTCTTGCATATGTTGTAAGGTTATGAAATCTTGTACATGCATTGTTGCTATACCATGATGTTGAAGTTGCTTTGGTTATGAGTTCTAATATTCTACTACAAATGTTGACTTTAATTTACTTGATGATGTTTTTCTTTTGTTGAATATGTTATTACCTCAAGGAATATATGATTATTTCCTTGTATTTGTTCTTGGTTATGAATAAGGCTTTTCAAAGTAACTTGGCATGGTTTTGAACAAATGTCCCTTTATGCATTATTTCAAACATTATATGTGCATATGTTCCCATAATTAGTACATGTGGTGTACTAACCCATATTTCTATGTTTTCTACAATTATGTAGGTTTCGGACGTTGAGTTTCTGGAAATCCGATTGAAGAAGACTTGGATTCTCTTTTCTCCAAGTTTGGTAGGTCCTCACCATTCCGAGGGTGATCCCCTATCTATCTATTTGGTGTCAATATGGTGTAAAGACATTTAGCTTCATTCATATTTCATTTGGATATTGATGTAAGCATTTATTCACATGTTGACTTTATATTTTCTACGTCCAAGATTTGTATTAATTTTAGATGGTTCAATATTAGACGAAGTGTTAAACTATTTCTTATGTATTGACTATGTTATATAAAAGTAGAAGCCAATGTAAGTTTCCTATGTGAGTAGTCTATGTAAACTCCATATGTAGTATGTGAGTACTATGTAAACCTCACTAAATAGATGTATTTATGAGATGTTTTAATTCTTCCGCATTTTTAGTTTATGATATGTAATGACGAATGCTAAGAGGATACTCTTAGTTCTCTGCGAGGATGTAACGACCTGTTTAGTCATTTTGAGCAGCACATTTAATTTCTAGAAAACTGAGACAGACAACGGACCCCACGACGGACCGTCATGGGCACGACGGACCGTCGAGGGGGTCTCGTTTCAAAACACTTAGAAATTCTGAAATATGGGTACTGAAATCGACTCTCTGAACTTCGTAACGACATGGCAGGACGGACTGTCGTGTGCACGACGGACCGTCACAGACCCTTCAAGGAAATTGAGTCTCTGAACTCTGTGATAGAGCAGAAGGACGGACCGTCGCAGGCACGACGGGCCGTCACAGACTGCGTAATCCCAGTTTAGGTCGGATTTCTTTAAATGTTTTAAGGGACGTTTTGGACTATTCCTGCTTTAATTATAAAGAAAGTAGGTTGATAATAATAAGTCTAATTACTTGGGGGTTAAAAGAGGTAACCTTGAGTTAATTAGTGGGTTATTATTGTCATCTTTTATTCTTAATTATATGCTAATTAGGGTAAAAGAAAGAGGGTTTGAATAAAGAAAATAAAAAGAACAAAGAGAGAGAGAGAGAGAGTCTAACGAGAAAGAGGAGAAACGAAGAGGAAACAAAGCTTTGGGGAATTTGCTTGCTTGATCACTAATCTTCGGTGGAGGTAGGTTATGGTTTTTATGCTATTCGTAGTAAACTCCTAATAGCGAATGATATGTATTGGTAGTATTGTAAACCCTGCTATATGCTTAATTGTATGCTTGCATGAATGTGATTATATGATTGTGATAAAATAAGCATGATGAAGCTATTGAATCCCAAATCTTGATAAAAACCTAATATCTTTGTTAATGATGATGCCTTGGTATAAGAGAAGGCTTGATGATGCCTTGGTAAGAGAGAAGGCTTGATGAATTGATAGAAGGAGATTAGTGGAGCGGGTGTCACGAACCGACACGTAGATTTAGGGGATCGGGTGTCACGAACCCACACGTAGAATTAGGGGATCGGGGGTCACGAACCAACATGTAGATTTAAGGGATCGGGTGTCACGAACCGACACGTTGAATTAGGGGATCGGGTGTCACGAATTGACACGTAGATTTAGGGGATCGGGTGTCACGAACCGACACGTAGAATTAGGGGATTGGAGTGTCACGTTCCGACACATAGTAGTAGGGGATCGGAGTGTCACGTACCGACACAAGAGGAATAAAGATAATGAGGGAGCGGAGTGTCACGTACCGACACAAGAGGAATAAAGATAATGAATCTTGAAAGATGTTAATATAGTCAATCTAATGAACCTAATTCCCAAATGAGTATGGTATTGAGGCTTGAGTCCTCATGTATGAACTTGGCGGTACTTATTGATGATTATAGTACTTGTTGTTGCTACATGTTGAGTATTGTAGTTGATTTATGATATCACTTGATATATATTTCTTTCTATTTTGAGTTGGCCGATGATACCTACTCAGTACTTGTGTTTGTACTGACCCCCTACTTTTATGTTTTCTGCTTAGTTATATGTGGAGTGCAGCAAACGTGCCGTCGTCTTCAACTCAACCGCAATTCTAGCCAGTCTTCGTCACACCGGATCTTCAGGGTGAGCTAATGCTTCTAGCTTGGACTGGATCTTCTTCCTCATGTCTTGATGCCTTGAAGTTCCGGCATGGACTAGCTTTTACTTGTTTTAGCTTCTTAGAATACTCTTAGTTTAGTAATTTGATCATAGATGTTCTTGTGGTGATGACTTCCAGATTTTGGGGAAATATAGTTGTTGAATTTTAGAAGTTATTGAATTGGTTTTTATTAATGAGTCTAAGTCTTCCGCATTACTTTCTGTTGGTATTATATTGAAATGTTAGGGTTTAGATTGGTTGGTTCGCTCACATAGGAGGGTTAGTGTGGGTGCCAGTCGCGGCTCGGTTTTGGGTCGTGATAAACTTGGTATCAGAGCATTAGGTTCGTTGGTCTCATCACACAAGAACGAGTCTAGTAGAGTCTTAAGGAACGGTAGGGGGACGCCTTTACTCTTCTTTGAGAGGCTATAAGACTTTAGGAAATTCCATTCTTTCCTTCTTTCTTTCGTGTTATTACTTGGATCCAATTGGTATCTAGGTGATACAAATTGGTATCTGACCATCTTCACTCTATTTCGTAGATGGTTAGAACTAGAGAAACAATTGCGCCAACACCGACACCGGCAAGACAAGAAGTGTCTGAGCCAACCACTGGGGCTGTAGCTCGAAGAGGAGTAGCGGCAAGAGGCCGTGGAAGAGGTCGTGGGAGGACGTCCTCTAGAGGAAGATGACAAGTACCTAGCCCATCTGATGCTAGGGCGGTGACTCCTCCACCGACTGAGGAAGTAGTAAGAGAGGGTGAGGAAGGGGAGAATGAACAAGTGCAAAATGAGGAATTGCCACCCCAACCTACCCCAGAGATGATCAATCAGGTTCTTGCTTATCTTAGCGGGTTATCTAATCAGGGTCAGGCACCTCCAGTGTTTTCTGCACCAACACCTCCGGTTCCAGAGGTACGACATGCCGCTGCTGAGGCTCCCCGCATGGATGCCTCATTGGAAATAGGCACGTTTCCACGTCTGACTACAGGGCCTATAATGACAAATGATCAGCATGAACTTTTCAGTAAGTTCTTGAAATTGAAACCTCCAGTCTTCAAGGGTGCTGAATCGGAGGATGCCTACGATTTTCTGGTTGACTGTCATGAGCTACTACACAAGATGGGTATAGTAGAACAGTTTGGTGTTGAGTTTTTGACTTATCAGTTTCAAGGGAACGCCAAAATGTGGTGGCGGTCACATGTTGAGTGTCAACCAACAGAGGCACCACCTATGACTTGGGCATCATTCTCTAGCTTGTTTATGGAGAAGTATATCCCCTGGACTTTGAGGGATAGGAAAAGAGATGAGTTCTTGAGCCTAGAGCAAGGTAGAATGTCGGTTACTGCATATGAGGCGAAGTTTCGTGCATTATCCAGGTATGCCACCCAACTTTGTTTCAGTCCACAAGAGCGGATGCGCCGTTTTGTGAAGGGGTTGAGGTCAGAATTGCGGATTTCAGCCTTACAGGTAGCGGCTACGACAAAATCCTTCCAAGAGGTGGTAGACTTTGTGGTAGAAGTGGAAGGAGTGAAGCCAGATGACTTCACCGTGGCATCGACATCAAAAAGATTTCGAAAGGGAGGTGAGTTTAATGGTTCTTACTCTAGAGGACAGGGTTCCGGAGGTTACTCAGTCCGACCAATTCAGTCTTCACTACAAACTGTAGTTGGGGGTCCACCTCAGACCGGCCAACACTTCTCTGAGAGACCTATCCTTGACTTTAGAGAGTGTTATGGATGTGGGGAGACTGGACATATTAGGAGGAATTGTCCCAAACAGAGTTACAGACCTCCAATGGTTAGAGGTAGAGGTTGTAATGGTAGAGGCCGTTATTATGGAGGACGTGGTGGCCGAGGTAATGGTGGTCACCAAAACGGCCGGGGTGATGGGCAAACTGGAGCCACTTCAGCACAACATGGTAGGGGCAACGGACAGACAAGTAATGGGGCCCATTGTTACGCTTTCCCTGGGAGATCTGAGGCGGAGACATCTGATGCTGTCATCACAGGTAATCTTTCGATTTGTGATTGCATGGCTTCTGTATTGTTTGATCTTGGATCCACATTTTCTTATGTATCTTCTTCATTTGCTAATGGTCTTAATTTACATTGTGAATTACTTGACATGCCTATTCGTGTTTCTACTCCAGTGGGTGAGTCTGTGATAGTTGAAAAAGTATATAGGTCTTGTTTGGTGACTTTTGTGGGGAGTAACACTCATGTAGATTCGGTTATCTTAGAAATGGTCGACTTTGATGTAATTCTGGGTATGACTTGGCTTTCTCCGAATTTTGCGATCTTGGTTTGTAATGCTAAAACTGTGACGTTAGCCAAGCCTGGGACAGATCCGTTAGTTTGGGAGGGCGACTACACTTCCAATCCGGTTCGTATCGTCTCCTCTCTTCGTGCTAAGAAAATGGTTAGTAAAGGGTATTTAGCATTCTTTGCACACCTCAGGGATGACACTACTTAAGTACCTTCAATTGAGTCGGTTTCACTAGTCCGTGAGTTTCTGGATGTGTTCCCTGCAGATCTTCCTGGTATGCCACCGGATAGGGATATTGACTTCTGCATTGATCTTGAACCGGGTACTCGCCCCATTTCTATACCCCCTTATAGAATGGCTCCCGCGGAGTTAAGAGAGTTAATGGCCCAACTTCAAGATTTGCTGAGAAAGGGCTTTATTAGACCAAGTGCATCCCCTTAGGGTGCTCCGGTTTTGTTTGTGAAGAAAAAGGATGGAATTTTTCGGATGTGCATAGACTATTGACAACTGAATAAGGTAACTATTAAGAACAAGTATCCTCTTCCTCGCATTGATGACTTGTTCGATCAGTTACAAGGTGCTTGTGTCTTCTCTAAGATTGACTTGAGATCCGGTTATCATCAATTGAAAATACGGGCAACGGATGTGCCAAAGACTGCTTTTCTAACCAGGCATGGGCATTACGAATTTGTAGTCATGTCTTTTGGTCTTACGAATGCCCCTACTGCATTCATGAGCTTGATGAACGGGATTATTAAGCCCTATCTGGATCTCTTTGTGATCGTATTTATTGATGATATACTGATATACTCTAAAAGTAAGAAGGAACATGAGGAGCATTTGAGAATTGTGATGGAAGTATTAAGGGAGAAAAGGCTTTATGCCAAATTCTCCAAGTGTGAGTTTTTGCTAGATTCAGTGTCCTTCTTGGGGCACGTGGTGTCTAAGGATGGAGTGATGGTAGATCCTTCTAAGATTGAGACAATGAAGAATTGGGTAAGACCTACTAATGTGTCAGAGATAAGGAGCTTTGTTGGTTTAGCTAGCTATTACCGTCGATTTGTCACGGGATTCTCTTCCATTGCTTCCCAATTGACGAACTTGACTAAGAAGAATGTTCCATTTGTATGGTCGGACGAATGTGAGGAAAGCTTTCAGAAGCTCAAGGCTTTGTTGACTACCACACCTATCCTTACCTTGCCAGTAGAGGGTAAGAACTTCATTGTTTATTGTGATGCATCCTATTCTGGTTTGGGTGCAGTGCTAATGCAAGAGAAGAGTGTAATTGGTTATTCTTCAAGGCAATTAAAGGTGCATGAACGTAACTATCCGACCCATGATTTGGAATTGGCCGCGGTAGTATTTGCATTAAAGCAATGGAGGCACCATTTATATGGTTGTTAAGTGTGAGGTCTATATGGATCATCGTAGCCTACAGTATGTCTTTACTCAGAAATATTTGAACTTGAGACAGAGGAGATGGATGGAACTACTGAAGGACTACGACATCACTATCTTGTATCATCCGGGAAAAGAGAATGTTGTGGCGGATGTTTTAAGTTGAAAGGCGGGAAGCATGGGAAGTCTAGCTCACTTGCAAGTTTCTAGACGCCCATTGGCTAGAGAGGTTCAGATTCTGGCTAATGACCTTATGAGGTTAGAAGTAAATGAAAAGGGAGGATTGTTAGCTTGTGTGGAGGCAAGATCTTCCTTCCTTGACAAGATTAAGGGAAAGCAGTTCAATGATGAGAAATTGATCCGGATCCGAGATAAAGTGTTGCAAGGAGAGGCTAAAGAAGTAACAATCAATGAGGACGGTGTTTTGAGAATCAAGGGAAGGGTATGTGTACCCCGCGTTGATGAATTGATCAACACTATTCTGACTGAGGCTTATAGTTCAAAGTATTCTATACACCCTGGTGCAACCAAGATGTATCGCGACCTAAAGCAACACTTTTGGTGGAGTAGAATGAAGCGCGACATTGTTGATTTTGTTGCCAAATGTCCAAATTGTCAAAAAGTAAAGTATGAACACCAGAAGCCTGGAGGAACACTTCAAAGAATGCCCATTCCGGAATGGAAGTGGGAGAGAATCGCAATGGATTTCGTGGTTGGTCTTCCAAATACAATGGGTAAGTATGACTCTATTTGGGTGATTTTGATAGGTTAACTAAGTCTGCTCACTTCATTCCGGTCAAGGTGACTTACAATGCAGAGAAGTTAGCCAAACTTTACATCTCGGAGATTGTTCGATTGCATGGAGTTCCGCTCTCCATCATATCAGATAGAGGTACGCAATTTACTTCTAATTTTTGGAAACCATTGCATGCTGAATTGGGTACTAGGTTGGACCTTAGTACTGCGTTCCATCCTCAAACCGACGGTCAGTCTAAGCGAACGATTCAAGTGTTGGAAGATATGCTTCGTGCATGTGTGATAGAATTAGGTGGCCATTGGGATAGCTTCTTACCCTTAGCGGAGTTTTCATACAATAATAGCTATCACTCAAGTATTGACATGGCCCCATTTGAAGCATTGTATGGTAGGAGATGTAGGTCTCCCATTGGGTGGTTTGATGCATTTGAGGTTAGACCTTAGGGTACTCACCTTTTGAGGGATTCATTAGAGAAAGTGAAATCTATTCAAGAAAAGCTTCTAGCGGCGCAAAGTAGGCAAAAAGAATATGCAGATCGAAAGGTTAGAGACTTAGAGTTCATGGAGGGTGAACAAGTCTTGTTGAAGGTTTCGCCAATGAAAGGAGTGATGCGGTTTGGTAAGCGAGGTAAACTATGCCCAAGGTATATTGGTCCCTTTGAAGTACTTAAGCGAGTAGGGGAGGTGGCTTATGAGTTAGCCTTGCCTCCAGGGCTGTCCGGAGTGCATCCAGTATTCCATGTTTCTATGTTGAAAATATATCATGGGGATGGAAACTACATTATCCGTTGGGATTCGGTCCTGCTTGATGAGAATTTGTCTTATGAGGAGGAACCTATTGCTATTTTAGGTAGAGAAGTTCGCAAGTTGAGGTCAAGGGAGATTGCATCCATCAAAGTTCAATGGAAGAATCGACCAGTTGAAGAGGCTACTAGGGAGAAGGAGGCTGATATGCGAGAAAGATACCCACACCTGTTTACAGATTCAGGTAGTCCTTCTCGGCCTTGTTTCTTTTCTTTTGATCGTTTGGGGATGAACGATGGGTAAATTTGTATCTATTGTAACGACCTGTTTAGTCGTTTTGAGCAGCAGATTTTATTTCTGGAAAACTTAGACAGACGACGGACCCCACGACGGACCGTCATGGGCACGACGGACCGTCGAGGTGGTCTCGTTTCAAAACCCTTAGAAATTCTGAAATATGGGTACTGAAATCGACTCTCTGATCTTCGTAAAGACATGGCAGGACGGACCGTCTTGTGCCCGACGGACTGTCACAGACCCTTCAAAGAAATTGAGTCTCTGAACTCTGTGACGGAGCAGCAGGACGGACCGTCGCAGGCACGACAGGCCGTCACAGACTGCGTAATCCCAGTCTGGGTTGGATTTCTTTAAAGTTTTAAGGGACGTTTTGGACTATTCCTGCTTTAATTATAAAGAAAATAGGTTGATAGTAATAAGTTTAATTACTTGGGGGTTTAAAAGAGGTAACCTTGAGTTAATTAGTGGGTTATTATTGTAATCTTTTATTCTTAATTATATGCTAATTTGGGTAAAATAAAAAGGGGTTTGAATAAAGAAAATATAAAGAACAAAGAGAGAGAGAGAGTCGAACGAGAAAGAGGAGAAACGAAGAGGAAACAAAGCTTTAGGGAATTTGCTTGCTTGATCACCAATCTTCGGTGGAGGTAGGTTATGGTTTTTATGCTATTCGTAGTAAACTCTTAATAGCGAATGATATGTATTGGTAGTATTGTAAACCCTGCTATATGCTTAATTGTATGCTTGCATGAATGTGATTATATGATTGTGATAAAATAAGCATGATGAAGCTATTGAATCCCAAATCTTGAAAAAAACCTAATCTCTTTGTTAATGATGATGCCTTGGTATAAGAGAAGGCTTGATGAACTAAAGTAATGAGCTTGATGATGCCTTGGCAAGAGAGAAGGCTTGATGAATTGATAGAGGGAGATAAGTGGAGCGGGTGTCACGAATCGACATGTAGATTTAGGGGATCGGGTGTCACGAACCGACACTAAGAATTAGGGGATCGGGTGTCACGAACCGACACGTAGATTTAGGGGATCGGGTGTCACGAACCGACACGTAGAATTAGGGGATCGGGTGTCACGAACCGACACGTAGATTTAGGGGATCGAGAGTCACGAACCGACACGTAGAATTAGGGGATCGGAGTGTCACGTTCCAACACAGAGTAGTAGGGGATCGGAGTGTCACGTACCGACAGAAGAGGAATAAAGATAATGAGGGAGCGGAGTGTCACGTACCGACACAAGAGGAATAAAGATAATGAATCTTGAAAGATGTTAATATACTCAATCTAATGAACCTAATTCCCAAATGAGTATGGTATTGAGTCTTGAGTCCTCATGTATGAACTTGGCGGTACTTATTGATGATTATAGTACTTGTTGTTGCTACATGTTGAGTATTGTAGTTGATTTATGATATCACTTGATATATATTGCTTTCAATTTTGAGTTCGCCGATGATACCTACTCAGTACTTGTGTTTGTACTGACCCCCTACTTTTATGTTTTCTTCTTTGTTATATGTGGAGTGCAGCAAACGTGCCGTCGTCTTCAACTCAACCGCAATTCTAGCCAGTCTTCGTCACACCGGATCTTCAGGGTGAGCTAATGCTTCTATCTTGGACTGGATGTTCTTCCTCATGTCTTGATGCCTTGAAGTTCCGGCATGGACTAGATTTTACTTGTTTTAGCTTCTTACAATACTCTTAGTTTAGTAATTTGATCATAGATGTTCTTGTGGTGATGACTTCCAGATTTTGGGGAAATATAGTTGTTGAATTTTAGAAGTTATTGAATTGGTTTTTATTAATGAGTCTAAGTCTTCTGCATTACTTTATGTCGGTATTATATTGAAATGTTAGGGTTTAGATTGGTTGGTTCGCTCACATAGGAGGGTAAGTGTAAGTGCCAGTCGCGACTCGGTTTTGGGTCGTGACAGAGGACGACAACACCGGTTACTTCTAGGGGGTGCTCCCCGGCTGTGACAGACTACATATTCCCCATATACTTCTTTGAAGAAATTAACTTCAACTTTACTCCTTACTTAACTTGATTTTTAAGTCTTAAAACAATGTTAAAACATTTGCAAAAGACTTTTGAAAACTTTAAATACTTCTAATAACTTGTTTCTTAACTTCTAGACTTGACTCTTTTCAATCGTTGAAATGACTATTTATTCAAAGTTCATGCTTTCATGTTTACGGATGATTTCAGTATGTTTAGATATACCTAATAGAGTTGGAATGTACTAGCAAGCATAGGTACATTGATAAGGAATTAGTACGAAAAGATGGGGGAAGAATATGGTTAACTAGCGTCCCTAGCACTCTGAAGGGCGTGGGGCACCAGAGCACCAAATTCAGGGGACCCTTGCTTGGGGCTTTGAGAGGGGTGACACCCTATGGGACAAAATTCATAGAGCCATGCTTGGGTCTATGAGAGCAGCGATGACTCAGGCCCCTTCCTAGGTGCCTCCGACTATTCTTGTATGTTTATAACTCTAAGTCCTCTATTTTAACATAGTCCTTTCTCCATACACTTTGAATCACTTATACCCTCAATATATCATATTGAACTCGAAATGACACCCCAAAAAATGAATCAAATATCACGAAACTTTAACAACAAAACCCACAAGAATTGAAATAATTTCATCAAAAACTCAAAGAATTTACTTTCAAATCTAACATACCTTACTAAATTGAATCAAGATTGGTGATTTGGTAAAATAACTTAATGCTTTGTGATCATACATACCTCGTAGGGATCACCCCCTGATGAAATAAACAAGAAATACTTGAACATCCTTGACGATTCATGATTTCTCTTCGCGTTTCACATCTTTTCTCCTTCCTAGTTATTTTAATATGTGCGATTTTATACTAGTGCCCTATTTTCTCTCCTAGATTGTTTTTTTTTGTCAAGTAATATTTAAGGTCTTGTACGCTAGTTTTCCAAAGTAATAAGAAACACTCAAGTTTCTCTCTGCTTTTCTTCTAAATGTATTGTCTTTGTTTATCTCTTCTTCCAACATGAAAGACCCACTATTCTAAATAGCGAGAAAAAATTAAATCTAATCATTTGTTAGATCAAAAGATTAAATTCTGCAAAATGTGAACTGATAATGTCTCCTTCATATGAAGATATGATAATAGATATTGAAATAAATTTAGTTGCTTTGTTGCATTTTTGTCAGCAATGTTATAATTAGGAATACAATCTTTTACTAGGAAGGTATTTGTTATAGCTTCAATGTTTAGTTTGTAAGATTTTTAGTATCAGTACTTTCTATTAAATAACGTTTAGTTTTTTTTCTTCAAAAAACATAAAAAGATTTCTGGAAAAATAATAGGCTTCAAAAAAGTAAATTTATCTTAAAGTATTTTAAAGATAAATATGAAATATTACAGACTTAAAAAATGCAAAGGATGACTTTCTGGTATTTTAGATTTCAGATAATCATATAAATGATTGATTATAAAATGATTACCTAATTTAAAGGACAACCTATGATTTCCATTATGATTAACTCAAATTATCCTTTATAAAAAAACGTAGAAATCAAACCTAAGATATTTCAAATAGTTACCGAACATTGCCTATGAATTCTTCTAGTAAAATAATAATATGACATCTTAATTTCAACAACTTTTTCAAGAAAAATATATGGAAAATAATATGTTTGGATGATGCTTTTATTTTCAGGAATTTGCTTAGGGGTCTACTTGATAATGATCTACTGTTCATCTTAAGAAAGCCAAATATTAGTTTTATTTCTTTTACAACTTCTACAAAATACTAGTATCCTTTGATGATAATTTTTTTCTATGTATGGAGCTATAAAAAGTCGTGGAGGCTGCAATTCCTTAAAACAAGACATAAAGTCCAAGACATGAAATATTTGCAACTATTGTGTTTGACATTTAAATTGTGTGTTGTGACATAATAAAAAAAGAATATTTCATTACATATTTGAGGCCGTTAGAGTATTATTTTTGAAATTCATTTGATAACAATATGTTTGTATGATGTCTCTTGCAATAAAATGAATTTCACTTGCATGACTATGATATATTTGGAATCTATGGAAGTTATACAACAATTAAACATAGAAAAAAATTTCCAAAAATTTGTTAATGATGCAAATTGCTTTTTATTTTAATTTTTCAGAGATATACTCATAACTTTATAGACCATTCAGAATAATTTATAAACAACTATTGAAAGTAAAAAAAAACATTCATGAAAAACAACAAAAGAGAAAAAATAATAAGTGAAACAGTACCTTAGTGAGACTATAAAAAAATTCTTATTTTTAAATCCTATAATTCAATAAAGTTATAACTCAATATTTTACTGCATGACATGAAGGGATGATCGTTAGTGTTTTTTGTGTACTTTTAGAGTGAGTGTATCAAAAAAGTAAGTTGTCAAAAATACGTACCACACAAATATTTTGTAAAAATTAAATATAATATATGGGTTCGTGTAGAATTATATTTTCACTTAGACTTTTAAATTGTCTTTTTATATTTGTTTCAAGCATATATTTTGGAGTCCCCAATTTTAAATGTTTACAACTTTTCTCTTTTGAAGATAGTCTCTACTTAATAAACCTTAGACTTTTGAATATATAGTCTTAATTTTTAGAGTCATTCAACTTAAATTTTAATATATTTATTCTATTGACCATCTCGCGTAAATTGGTTATTTTTAACATCTAATTATCACAATTCTTTAATTACATTATGATCCGGATAGTTTCCTAATTTTTATTGCTTAATATATGAAACTACATAATTTATTAGACGTAATTTTTATGATCCAAAATAAGAAGGATCGTGATGACACTTAGCAAACCCTCCGTTAAATTAGTCAATTCTTTTGCCAAATAGTAATCATTCAGAAATAAATAATATAGATATGACAAGTCATTACTTTGCTTTCATATAATATATAAATGTTGGAAACACTGATTGCTAGAAGAGTGATTAGATGTTAAATATTGTTTTGTTAAAAATGAATACACTACCTGAAGTGATGCAGAACTAGAGTGTAAATGACAAAGCTTAGAGTTGACCATGGTCAACATGTAATATCCCACCTTAGATACAGCTAAATTTAGAAATCCCCAGAAATAGCTAAATAGAAAATTTTGCAACGTTATGCTAAGTTGTGAGTTTTAGTAAACTTCAAATAGTCATAACATTCAATGAATTGTATTTAGGTGGGCCTGAAGATATCAAACGAATGTTCATGGAATCCTCTTATCAATGCCACTAAGTTTTCTAAATTTGGAGTTCGGATTAGAGAGATATGCCCATTTGAAATTACTCTATCCAGTTACAGAAATTACCCAAATTATAAGGGATATTTTGTTTTTTTTGCTTTCCCTTCTGATTTAATCGTTTTTATTAGTGCTTTAGGGGTCTAAACCGATTTAGTTTAGTGTTCACAATCTTATTTTTGCCAAGGTTTAGAAGAAAGTTCTAGAAGAGAAATAAGGATAAAAGAGGCAACATTCATCAAGTTGTCTTGCAAGTCGAGGATTGTATCGTCACGTGTTTGATCATTAAGAAGTATGTGAGTTCTCCTAGTGTTGGGTTCGTCCATCCACACGTCAAGCATGCTATTTTCAATAAGATTTTTTTATTGAGGTTGAAGGATTTGAGTTCTTGATGATTGTTAGGATTTTGATGATTTCTTGAGATTAGTATTAGTAAATACACGGTTGTTTTAAGTTTATTTTTGTGTACATATGTGGGCTATTTGAATCTTAGTGAGCTGGGAAGAAATAATTGATTCTACTTGAATTGATGTTAGAAAATGAGAAAAAAAATTGTTCCATATTTCTGGGGCGGGGGCTGGTGCGCCAAATCAGCAGTGCGCTAAGAAATGTTTTTTCTAGTTTGGGTCCTTCGGCGACATGCCACTAAGTGAGTCCCAACCCATTTTCCGTTGTGTAGACACGGCACCTGCGCCATTAAGTGGGACAAGGTCGTCACGTCCCATATTCTTTCGATCTTCTTTCCGTGTGAGTTCCCTAGAATCGTGCCTAATATCGATGGATCATTCATAAAATTAATCGTTACCTTGAATTCATAATTCAGTTTAAAAATTTAGTTAAGAGTTAAGTCATGAGAGTCTTTCAGGGTCACTTTGAGAAGACTTACAATATTTTTTTACTTAGTTTAAGACTTATGAACTTGAGTTTGAGGATGAGTAAACCTGAGTTCATTTTTTTTCAAAATGATATATGGTAGCTAAGTATTCTCAAGAATAAATATTTTTACATTAAAGACGAGAGAAAATACTGATCTTCAAAAGAGTGTATAAGAAGTTTTGAGTATTCTCTTTTTAGAGAAATATTTTGAATAATAATATCAAAGTTGAGGAACACGAAATGTTTTTTTTTTATAAAAAATTATGAGCTAAGTAATGTTTTTTAAGTAGTATTGAACACCGATACATGAGTAGGACATAGTCATACTTTTTAGATAATTCACTACCCCTTAAACTATATAGCAAACGTGTGTAGAAAGGGTCATATTTTTAAGATAATTTCTTAATTCTTTTTAAGCCTAGCTTAATGGATTAACTTTGTGAATATTCCTATACCACAGTAAATTATTGAAAATTTGTGGCGAGACATTGTATCATCATACACATAGTTCATACTGATGGTTGTCGGTTAGATAATCTCCAAAAAAGTTATTTTGTATTTTTGCATACTACCTCGGTTATCATGTGTTCTAAAATACATAGAGTATTAATATATTGGTTAAAAGTATTTTCTTTATATCAAATTCTTTTCATTACTTTTATATTGAATTGAGTTGAGGATGAGTTATGTGAAGAGGAGGTAAGTTGTTTATTTATTTCTAATTTAATCTTATGCAACGTTTTACATTTCCGCTTACAAGCTCGTAAATTTCATTTATTGATGCTATTTGACCTGAATCTTTTATGATGCAAATACAGGTAATCTGGATTATCCACTAACACTTCGTTGATCCACTGAAGCTCGAGAGTTGTTTTGTGAGACTTCTTGCTTCTGGAGGATACCTCGTATATGTTATAATTCTGTTTTTGTCAGATTGATGTCGTGGGTCTTACTCCAATTTCCCTCTCAATTTTTAGAGGTTTCATAGATATATAGACAACATTTAATCAGTCTTGTTCGTCGTTATTGTTATGTTGTGACTTAAGTTTCCTCTTTGGCTAGTGAATGTTTCTTTATAAAATAAATTGAGTTTAATTTTGGGACAATTGAGTAAAGTTTTACTTTGCAGTTAATTCTAGGTCGAGTAAGTCTTCCGCTAAGAGTTGAGTCAGATCAAGGGTTTGCTTAGGGCCAACAATAGTTCTCGAGTGCTATCCCCGTCCAGGGTGTAGGATGAGGGCCTGGTAAACATGGTATCATAGAACATAGTTCAATATTCCTAGTGGGTCTATGAAGTTGTGTCTTAAGAGTCTTATCAAGATTCCAAGGGTGAAATTTAGAAACTATCTCACTTCTTTCAAACTCTTTTTTTTATTGAGTTCATACTATAAGTTTTTTTTTTCAATTCGTGCTTGCATGTATCATTCAGGTCATGTCTCTAAGAAGATCTATCAAAGGTCATCCCCTCTAGAAGGAATGTTGAACCTCTAGATCAAGTGAAACCCAATGCACCGAAAGTGCAACCCCAAGGAGAGGTCACTAATGTTGAGTTGCGGGATGCTATGCAGATGTTGAGTCATGTGGTGGAAAACAAATATGAGTAATAGATAGTTGACTAAAAAGAATGTGGCTGATACATCTCGTTGAGTTCTTAAAGATGAATCATCAAGACTGGACAGATTCAACTTTCATTGAGGAAGAAAACCATGTGGAAGATCTATTGAATTATTTTTTTATGTAATGCATGTTTTTGTTTTTTAAGAGTTGAACTAGATGCATACAAACTGAAAGGTGTTGCTAGAATGTGATTCGATCAATGAAAGAAAAGTAGAGTTGAAGGGGCACCATCTAACAGTAGGGCAGTGTTTTAACATGCCTTCTTTGGGGTGTCTCATTCCACCTGAACTTAAAGAGGCAGAGGTACGAGTGTGCATTAGATCAACCTCAAGTTCACCTAACAACCCGATTATGCGCTGCAAATGGTTGTTGATATAAGGAGCAAGATGATTTTGTTTGTGTTCTGGGTTGTCTTGTTTGTCTAGCAAAGAGGGTAAGGGTGCAATGCTGATAGGGCACATGGACATAGCAAAGATGGTAAGCCATGTGCAACAAGTTGAGAAAGATAAATTGAGAGAAAGAGAAGAGTCCAAAACAATCAAGCTAAGACAACAAGAAATGACTCTGGGCAGTAAAAGAGTAATGAAAATTTGTAATATTTTCAACAAAAGTCAAATGGGCATGTTGCGTCATCTTCTAGTGCGTGTGCACCAAGGAACAGAGGTAATTTCAAGAATTAGAGTTCGCTGAATTTCAGAGATAGACTTGCACGGTCTCAAGATAGTGTTGCACAAGGAAGTAATGAGGCTCCTACATGTGCTAATATGGTATGAACTACTCAAGAGAATGTTGTGATGGCTCCACTTGTTGCTTCATGTATTGTTATAATGGTCACTTTATGAGATACTTCACTAAGAATAACCAAGGTAATGGTAATGGGGGAAATAGAGACAAATCTTCTTTAGCATCTCCCTTGATAGAGTTGCTTCTAAAGGAGATATTTCAGGGACATAAAGAGGAGAAAACCATCTGTATAATATTACCATTCGCCAACAGCAAGCAAATTCACTAAATGTTGTCATTATTATGATAAAATTATTTACTATTGATGTATATGTGTTGCTAGATAAAAGAGCAAGTCTATCTTTTGTGACTCCTTATATTTCTATGAATTTCGATATTCTTCCTGATCAACTTCTCGAGCCCTTAAATGTTTCCACACCTATTTGTGAGTTTATTCAAGTTGAGAGAGTTTATCTTGATTGTTCCATTTCTATCAATCACAAGGACACCATTGCTGACTTTGTGGAGTTAGACATGGTAGACTTTGATGTTATTATAGACATGTACTAGCTTCGCATGCTTTAGTTTATTGTTGAACTCTAATAGTTAAGTTTTAGTTTCCGAATGATCTAGTTATATAGTAGAGGATTAGTTCACTAGTGCCTAATGATGGTTCGATTTTGTACCTTAAGTAGATAAAGTTAGTTTCCATGGGGCTTTCTATAACTTACTCTTAGTTTATTACACTAGTTAACACACCATTTATATAATCAGTTCCTGTTGTGAGTCTGTTTCAAGAGGTCATTCCAAATGATCTACACAAAGTACCTCTTGACAGATAAATAGACTTCAGTATAGATATTATTTCTGATACTTAACCTATCTCTATTCCGCCATATAGAATGGACCCAACTGACTTGAATGTGTCAAAAGTGAAATTGAAACCTTCTTGAGAAAGGTTTCATTTGACCAAGTGTCCCACCTTGGGGCGCTTTGGTCTTATTTGTGATATAGAAAGATACTTATCTTCGAATGTGCATAGATTACCATCATTTAAATTAGGTTACTATCATGAATAAGTCTCCACTTTTTATATCAGAGAATACCCCTAGACGTAACTGGCGTCGTCTTCCTCTTTAAGGACCAAGACTCCTCTTACCTTACATCAATACATTCATAGGTCAAATTCAGAGTAAAATTTAAAAGTTTTCATTACTTGTACTCGGATGTTTAAATAGACCTCTACATACATATAGTTTATATCGAATATACATAAATCCTTCGTATAGGAAGATACTTAGTCTTCTACTTTTATTAACATAAGTATATAAAACATAACATAATCTCCAATAGTCATCTCATCTCATCATCATTTAATAAAAATATATCAAATTGGGTCTAGCCCTTATATAAACAAAACCAGACAAAATATAGTTCATACAATGTTTAATATCCATATGAGATTGAAAGAAACATAAGAGTCTTGATACTAAAAACAACATCATGGCTTGATAGTGGCATCGCCCTCGGAAATTGAGGACCTACCTTCCTTAGATGATAAAGATATCAAAGTCGTCTCCAAAATCTTTTTAACAACTGGAACCTAAAATTTTTGGAAAACGAAGAAATGGAGTTTTACACCACTTGTACTAAGTATGGGATCATATGCACACACATCATAAAAACATGCTTAAAGAGGACATTTCATGAAAATGCAATTTACTTTGAAAACCTCTATGCACATTCAACAAGACCATACCAAATAAATAAGACTTATTCATTAAGTCATAGGCATGTACAACACAATACAAAAAACATCAAAACTAGGCAATTCGACATGCATGTCATGCAATTGAATACATAGTCATGTAACTTTATCATCAAGTAATAAATAACCAAAAGCATGAATAAGAATACATATAATGATAAGCAAAGTAAGACAATTACCCATGAACACCCATCGCGTCAACAAGTGAAATGACCAAGCAAAGCCCCATAACCTTACTTAATCAAGTACCATCACAAGAATCATGATCAACATCCCACTTCAAATAACATGACATTTAAGAGTACATAGCATTACACTTTTACAATATAGACCACCACATAATCATAAGTACACCAATCAACATAGAGTATCAACAATATGAAAGTTCACTATATACATATCATGTACCATTATAAGCAACTACATACATAATAACAACCTTTTAAAATTCCATTCAAGGCAAACTAGTGCAAGGCATAGGTAGAATCTCTTACCGCTGCCTAAGCAAATTCAACATCTCAAGTCACCCTAGTTGGTTTGTACTTCATCACTTCATTTTAGATTAGATATCACTTTCCTTAAGTGACATAGACCACAAGAGCTATGTGTTGAATCTTGTGCTGTAAAACCTTACCCTGAAAGAAGGTGGTCTACCGACCAAAGTAAAAGCAAACATTAACATATCTTTCTAGGTGGATCCACTATCTAGTCTTCCTATGAGGGCAACACAGTTCAAGAAATAAGAGATAGGTATAATCCATCTACATACCACTTGGAAATTGGGTCCTCCTCTCATGGGAATCCATTGGATGAGTATCCCTTAGTGAGGAGTTAATACCACATGTGGAACTATAGGGTGAATCTTCTTGTATGGAAATCCATCACCTCCCATTTTCAAATTCACTCGGTACTAAGCTAAGTCCCTTTTTGAAATGTCTTCAATGTCTTTATTAATCATCATATCTTATTGTAGATCATAGGGTCTAACCCTTGTATAACATCATCATCATCATATCTCAATAATAATTGCATGAGTGTTGTCCTTTCCTTACAATTCATATAGGTTAAGTTAGCACATTAACATGTCCATATCATGATAAGGCACATTGGTAAATCAATCACCATCTTTATAACATTTACAACTTATACAATACCTCCTAACCATGGTAAATATATTTCAATAAAAATCATACCACCTTATTAATCATACTTCAACACATACTCCAATACAATATCATGACTTAATCACAATTAACCATAATTTGAAGTAAAGGATAGAGAATCACAAGATTTACCAAGTCTCCTTCATAATCCATTATCAAGGTCTTACCATAAACCCATAAATCAACCTAATTAGGGTATAACATCATCATATTCAATGATAAACATGATAACAAGGCTAAAAGAATCATTACATTACAATTCAACATTCGAAATCAATTTGATGGAACCCTTTGAGGAAAGAGGTTTTAAAGGTGAAAGAGATCTCATATATTGCTTATTGATGGAGATTTATGGTGAAACTTGACCCATTTGCATCCTTTAAATCTTCCCCTAGATTGTTCTTCAATGGTGTTCTTCACTAGAGCGAGAAAGAGGAGAGAAGGTAGAGAGTTTGAGTCTGTGAGTTATGAGAGTTCAAACTAGTTTAATTAGTTTAGGACTTTATATAGGGGGTTAATTTAAGTAATCAGACCTTACCTAACCCCTAATTAACTTCATAAAAAGTCAATTAATTAAATGAAATAAGTGAAAACGTGCAGCAAAACACAAGCCTTACTGACAAGACCATCATCGACGAATCGTTTGTCAATAGACGACTACTGCTCCCTCCGTGCTGCACATCCGTCACTAAGTTTAGACACTATGAAAAATAAACCTTTAATGATTTTTGTTAAGTTTCCATCGATGAGTGGCATCGACACTCCATCGATTCACCAATGGGTCGTCTGTGGCATCTATTGGTGACACAGTCTCTTGACAACTTTTTCCGACTTTTGCCAGGGTCCTCCTCAAGGGCCCTTGGTTTGTCCTCGGGGACCCGTACCCGGACTTTTTGAGTATGATTATACATAAACACATGTTAGACTCCCTTCCACCAATTTTCATCATTTTCTGACTACAAAAAGCTAGTCAAATACGCTAAGGCATGCTAGCATCTCATTGAACTAGTTTTCAGATGTCATGGACGTTATTGGTAATTTTGATTTCTAGACTACCTAAATGACTTATATTCATCAAAATGGACCTAAAACTGTTTAAACACCTTATGATACTTATGTTAGGCTCTAAAACACGTCTTGAATTTTTTAAGTGTTACATTATCCCCTCCTTAAGAACATTCGTCCCCGAATGACACTAAAAATCTTTTGAAGGAAGGAATAGACCCAAGACTAGCAACCGAACCAACAACAATACATAAAAACATGAGTTACAACACCAATCTATAACTTGCACGAGGAAATAAAAAAAACATCAATGACTCTATATAAAGCTCAGCACTACAATATGAGGAATCTCCTTCTCACAACAACAAGACCTCAACATAGCATTTATGATCAATTATGCATAGGTTGAACTTACCCACATGATAAATATCAATTCATAAATACTCACCATATCAAAATGTACAACACGACTCAAAACAAGAAGATTTTAAAAATCTCAAGTCTAAATGCACATTTCACTAGAATTCACTATAACTACATACAAAATGCACATTTTGCAAAATTTCACCAAAAATCAAGAAATTTAAATTTTAGTCATTATTTTCATTATTAATAAGAAACACTAAACTTAGTTATTAAATATATAAGGCTAAAGAGACTTCATGTCGGCCTTGGCCTCCCATTTTGCACCCTCAACTAGGTGTTTCTTCCATAACACCTTTACGGAAGCCACCTCTTTATTCCATTACAACCAAGACCCTCATTCGGAATAATAGACTCGGGATCACCGATACACTTCCTAAGCATGGAAACATGGAAAACCGAATGAATCAAAGCCAATTCACTAGGTAACCTTATCTCATTAGCAATTATACCAACCCTTTCCAAGATTTTATGAGGACCCACATAACGATGACTCAACTTCCATTTCTTTCAAAATATAACCACCCCTTTCATAGGAAAAATTTTCAAATACACTTTATCACCTTCTTCAAGCTCTAAATCCCTTCTCATGTGATCGGCATAAGACTTTTTCCAAGTATAGGCCGTTTGCATCCAATTCCTTATGCTGTGAACTTTCTCCAATGTCTTATAAATAAACCATCTAAAAGGATATCTACACCTCCTACCATACAAGGTGAAAGAGGGTTGATTTATTTTTACCGAACACCACCCTAGGAAGTCTTGCAAACGCCAGCAACACTCACCCTATCTTACTCCCACAAATTTCACTAAGTATAGAAATATTTTAATATCAATGTGAAAAAACAGAAAAAATGAAAAGGAACTCATCCCAACCTTTATTAATCTTATAATAAATAAAAAGGGAAGGCTTCACCAATTTGTCTAAGGTAAGAAACACACTCTATAGCCTTAAAGGAAATTTCCACCATTATAAAATTTCTGCACATGGCAGTTACATGCGGCAGTAAAAAATGACACTTGTCCGACACTTGTCATCACTGTTTCAAACTAACTTTCCAACAAATATATTTCTAACAGATAGAATCTAAATCAAATTACATCCTTATCCACACGAAATAATAATATTCTAACGCTTATAATATTTCAGGCTACATTCCAACATTTACAATATTTCAACCAGCTTCCAATACTTAGAATATTTTAGCTGCCCTCAAACACTTAGTTTTATTTGAGCAATTCACGTGAAATGCCTTTGTTCTTGCCATCGTCAAGTCTTCACAGGTTTGCCTTGTCATGCCAACATGATACCTTGTCGATGACACTAGCGCGCAAGTTCAAGTTACCTTGCCAACACCTAAGCACCTTGAATCTGTGTTGCATTGTTTTTCCCCCATTCATGTAAAGTTACATTACCAAGTCCTTGAAATGTCTGCACGTAGTTCGATCAAGTAGTTTAGGGTTCTAACAGACCACCCGCACAACTTGACTCGATGTCCTTATCAATACTGTTTTAAGATAGTTCTCGATTTTAGCATCAAACTGCCATAAGTCTTTCACGTTCTCCCAAACTGCATCAGTTGCACTCTTGCCTTTCAAGTAAACCAAGAATTCTGTCTTAGTATTCTTCTTACTTGTCTCCAAAACCCGGTGATTAAGGATCTTCTCAATTTCAGCATCATGTTGTGTAGGTAGTGATGGAGGAGCCCTCTTTGACCTGTTTCTGTCCAGGTCGTCTTCATCTGATAAGTAAGGTTTCAAGAAAGTCAGATGGAACGTTAGATGAATTTTTAACCTTTCTTGCAGTTTTAATCTATAAGCAACTTCACCCACTCGCTTCACCACTTCATACGGACAATCATATTAAGGAATCAAACCCCGATGTCTATTCCTACTTACAATCTATTTCCAGATTTGTGGAGTATGTTTTAATAACACTTTGTCACCCACATTTAACTCAACTGAGCGACAATGTTGATCAGTATACTTCTTCATGTGACGCTGAGCCTTGCGCAAGCTATCTTGTACTTCATATAACATTTCAAGTATGTCCCTTGCAACCCTATGTGTCGATGGACATTTTCCCTGATTTTTAGATTTGACAACATCTAGTGGTGTCATAGGCTATTTGCCTCAAACAATTTCAAAAGGGGTGTTCCACCAGTGTGATGAGGAATAGATCCGAGAAAGAGACATTCATTTCCAGTCTCCTATTTATTTATTTGTTGAATTTTATATTTTCTAAAAGGAAAATAGTAGATTATCTCTTTTTATAACAGATAAAAGAATCTAAAAATCAATATTCGATCGAACTGTCTTTTTTCTTTCCATCTGTGGAAAGATATACTCTGGGGTTTTCGATTTATTTATATGAAGTATGAAGGGTTTATTTAGCGAGGAACCCTTTCACTCGGCGTCGAATGATCAAAGCTAAAAGCTTTAGGCATCTTTTGAGCATGTTCAGCTTCCCCATTTCTTTTGCAGATGACTTATGCTGTTTATAGTAGAACTGCGTATTGTCTAGCAATGTCACCCAATTCAGTTGACTTGCTGTCACATAGTGCGTCAAGTATTCTTTCAACAAGTGATTAATTATTTCCATCTGTCCATCTGTTTGTGGATGATTTGCATTAGAAAATTTTAACTCAGTTCCCATCATATTGAACAAAGCTGTCCAAAATATTTATCACTGTCCAGTGAACCTTGTATATCTATCACTCACATTGTCATCCGGAACACCAAAATATTTAATCACATATTTGTAGAACAAATCAACGGCAACTTTAGATGAACATAGTTCAGGTGCAGCAACAACAAAATAATATTTTGTAAACCTGTCAACCACCACCATGATAGACGCTTTTCCATCTACCTTAGGAAATCAGGAAATAAAATCCATGCTTACTGATAACCACAACCTTTCAGGAACAGGCAAAGGTAGCAACAAACCTGCTTCCTTCTTACTTTCAGTCTTGCCAACTTGACAAACATGACAAGTCTTTATGTATGCCTCTATATTGTTTTCCATTTATGTCCAAAAATAAACACGAGACTATAAGGCTAACATCCTTTCAACACCTGCATGTCGAGCCCAAGCAGAATCATGCGCCACTTTCATTAAGTCTTTGCGTAATCCACCCTCATTTGGTACACCGATCCTCCCCCCTTTAAAATAAAGCAGATCGTCCTCGATCCAATAACGTATCATTGTGCCATCTTGCACTTGACCCATCCATTTAACATAGAATTAATCATTTGCAGCACACAATATAATTCTATCATAAAAATCAGTTTCTAGTATTGAAATTGAATATATTGCAATAAATACTTCTTTTCACTAAGCGTTTCAGCAACCTGGTTGTGTTTTACTAGCTTATGTTCCCACACGAAATCGTATTTTGCAACGAATTATTGCAACCGTGCTTGTTTAGGACTCAACTTTTTCTGTGTCTTGAAAAATGTATTTTCTATATTATCAGTTCTTACTACAAATCGAGTACCTAGGAGATAAACTCTCAAAACCTGCAGATAGTGTACCACTGCAACCATCTCTTTTTCATGTGTTGAGTATCCCTATTCAGCAACATTCAATTTTCTACTTTCAAAGGCCATCACTTGACCTTTCTACACTAATACACCATTAATTTCTTTATCTGACGCATCAGTGTGCACTTCAAATGGTAACTCAAAATCAGGTAATTTTAGTATTTGTTCAGATGCAATAGCTTTCTCCAAATTCTTAAATTCTTCATCACATCGTTCAGAAAAAAACCCACTTTGTATCCTTCTTCAACAAGGCTGTCAAAGCCGCTGCCCTTTTAGAGTAACCAGCAATGAATTTTCTTTAATAGTTAGCCAAGCCAAGAAGAGACCTCAAATCCTTCACATGACCAGGTGCCTGCCAATCAACAATGGCTTGCACTTTCTTAGGATCAATTCGAACTTGGTTTTTACTAACAAGATGCCCCAAAAATTTTATCTCCTGTTGAGCACACTCAAACTTTTCCATCTTAACATAAAGTGTGTATTTTCTCAACTGAGACAGAACCAAACTTAACTGATTAACATGTTCCTCCGATGTTCGATTATAAATGACAATATCATCTAGATAGAAAACAACAAAGTCACCAAGATAGTTAAACATTACATTATTCATTATGTTGCAAAATGTTGTAAGAGCATTAGTTAGCCCAAATGGCATTACAAGGAATTCATTTGAACCATATCTAGTTACACATGTTGTTTTTGGTTTATCACCTTCTGTATCCTAACCAACCAATAGCCTGCCCTAAGATGAAGTTTTGTGAACCAGCATGCCTTACTAACCTATCCATCAAATCTTGCACCAATGAAACCGGATACTTATTCTTTATAGTTGCCTTGTTCGGCATCGTGTAGTATACACACATTCGCATCGTCCCATCCTATTTCTTTTGAAATAAAACAGGGGAATCATATAAAACCTTAGATAGATGAATCGATCCAGCATCCAATAACTCGTTCAATTGTTTAGGCAATTCAGCCAATTCCTTAGGAGCCATAAGATAAGGAGCCTGTGCAAGAGCAACCATACTAGGCAGCAACTCAATTTTATGATCGATATCCCTCCTTGGTTGTAATTTCTTTGGTAATTCAGGCGGCATATCATTAGCATGCTTTTAAGTAATTCAACAACACAATCAGGCACTTCCATCTTAACATCAGGTTTCACTTCAACCAAGGAAGCATTTATAGTGTCATCACCCTTCTTCAGCCCTTTGTCGAACATAGCAGACAAGAACATTCCCTTGTCATTCTTCTTTGAAACTTTATTAATGTTCCCAAATGGATGAACTCCTTTAACAAATCAAGCATTGCTTCCATTCATGACCATCACTCCATCTAAGTGAGGAATCGGAACAAACTAGAATTATCTTAGAAAATCAATCCCATGTATGATCTCAAATTCACCAAGCGGAATCACCATCAAATTATGTTTTAACACCCAATTTTCAGTCAACATAGACACACGATAAGACATACCCACAATGGCCTTTGCCTTAGCATTGACTGTTTTGACGTAACAAGGACTTTTAGACAACATCAGCCCCAATTTTGTAGAAATTTTCACATCTACAAATGTATGAGTGGCTCCTGTATCAACCATGTCAATCGCACGTTATTCTTTCACTCTCATTTCTACATGAATTATGGAAGTATGAGGATTCGAAGTACTATATGTTTCTCCAACATTATTAACCCACACAATATGGTTGAAGGAAAATACCAATGGATTTGCCATTGCACCCACAATTTCCTCATCTTTCTCCCTCTGATTAATATTTCCAGCAAGCAAAGTATTTACTTTTTCCTGGTATTGACAAGACATGGTTAAATTAGGACCGCCACAAGTCCAACAACCTTTAGAATTAACATCTTTGTTTTTGTGTTTGTCTTTTCCATCCTTCATTTGTGCCTTTCCTCTGTCATTTGTACAGTCTTTACGACTATCCTTTTTCACACCCTTTCTTATCATTATTTTTATTCGTTTTTGAAGTAGAGGGAACATCCATCAAAGGATGAGTTGTCCGGAAATCAACCAACGAATCTGCACTACCAATTGCTCCAGACTGATCTTTAACATTCTGCCTCTGAAGTTCGTTTTGAGCCCAGCGTTGCATACCCGAAATAAAGTTGTGTAACTTGTCCTTATCATACATGTTTTGAATGTCTAACTTCACAGAGGTGATTCTTTAATGTATTCCCTAACCAAACATGTCTGCCTTAGCCTTTTATACTCATCCTTTGCAAGCCAAGAGGCGTTGCTAGGAAGAAATTGATCGCGCATTTCTTTTATTATCTTATCCCAAGTATAAAATCTAGGACGACCAACACTTACATCATCTACATTTCTAGTTCTTCACAAAAGTTTAGCATCACCCATCAAGTACATTTTGGTAATGTTTAACTTGTTAGCGTCAGGCACCCTTGCAGCAGTAAAATACAGTTCCATGTCCCAAATGAAGTTTTTCAGTTCATTAGCACTTCTTGCACCACTAAAGGCTTTAGGTTCTCGAATTTTAACAATAGATGATTCAACACGATTTGAACTCAACATAGACACAGCCCGACACAATACAATGATCTCTGCACGAAGGATTTCATTTTCCTTATGCAGTCCCCAAGTTGTTGAGTAGTTGTGTTACGAAAATTCAAGATTTCAATGATGATAAAATTCTGTCAATATGCACCAATATCCCCCCTTAACTTTCTCAGTGTTAAGTCTCAAATCAATGATTTTGGTCAACATATCCACAAACGAAGGATCTACCAAAGTATCATCTGTAAACCCAACGAATGCTTTGATTTTTTTTGCTAGTTCCCACAGTTCTGCTTTCACCATTTTTCAACCGTTCTCCCATACCAATTTAAAGAGGGTCGATTTATTTTTACCGAAAACCACCCCAGACAGTCTTGCAAATGCCTGCAACATCAGCCTATCTTACTCCCACAACTTTTACCAAGTATAGAAATACTTTAACAGCAAAGTTAAACAACAGACAGAATGTACAGGAAGTCGTCCAAACATTTATTAAATGTACACAAAAGGTAGGCTTCACGAATTTTTCTAAGGCCAGAAACACACTTTATTGCCTTAAATGAAATTTCCACCTTATAAAATTTCTTCACATAGCAGTTACATGCGGCAGTTACAACTGACAACTTTCCGACATTTATCATCACAAGATTCAAACTAAGTTTCCAATAGCTATATTTCAAACAAATAGAATCTAATCCAAATTACATCCTTTTCCACATGAAATAATAATATTCTAACACTTATGATATTTCAGGCTATATTCCAACACTTCGAATATTTCAGCCAGCTTCCAATAATTAGAATATTTTAGCTGCTCTCCAACACTTAGTTTTATTTCAGCAATTCATTTGAAATGCCTTTTTTCTTGCCATCGTCAAGTCTTCACAGGTTTTCCATGTCAAGCGAACACGCTGCCTTGACGATCACTCTAGCCCTCATGTATGCCTTGCATGTTCAAGTTTCCTTGCCAACACCCAAGCACCTTGAATCTGTGTTGCATTGTTTTGCCCCCATTTATGTCAAGACCAACGCCCAAGTCCTTGACATGTCTGCACATAGTTAGATCAAGTAGTTTACGGGTCTAACAACTTCATAAGGAGTGATGGATATGGATAAATGGAAACTATTATTGTAGGAAAACTCCCCAAAGGGCAAATGGTTATCCCAATTTCCCTTGAAACCAATAATACAAGCCCTAAGCATATCCTCAAGGGTTTGAATAGTAAGCTCCGCTTGGCCATCCGTTTTGGGATGAATAGAGGTGCTAAACATCAAATTAGTACCCAACCCTTCTTGGAGTGATTCTCCAAAACCTAGATATGAATTGTGCACCCCTATCCGATATGATGGATAACGAAATACCTTGGTGACACACAACCTCATATATGAAGGTCCTTGCATAATCATCCTCCGAATAAGTAGACATGACGGGAATAAAATAAGCGAACTTGGTCAACCTATCCACACCCACCCATATTGAGTCATATTGCCTTCGGGTAGAAGGCAAACCTACTAGAAAATCCATATTGATGTTTTTTCACTTGCAAGTAGGAACATGGATTTCTTGTAGTAAGCCACCCGGCTTTTGATGTTCTTCTTTTACTTGTTGGCAATTTGGACTCTTAGGAACAAATTTTTCTATGTTCTTTTTCAAACCATCCAAACAAATACTTCGTTAAGGTCATGGTACATTTTTGTCAAACCTGGATGAATGGAGTAATGGGATCAATGGGCTTTCTCAAGGATGTGGTTTATAAAACCATCTATATTGGGAGCACACAACCTTTCTTGATACCTCAATACACCAACCACCCATAAGGAGAATAACTCATTAAACTTACCAAGAACCGATTCCTTTAAAACCATCAATGGTTTATCAAGGTGTGTTTTGGACTTCAGCTTAGCCACCAATGATGACTCGGAGTAATGATGAACCATGAAACCACCATTCAGAGAATTTTCCAACCTCACACCTAATCTAGACAACCTATGAACATCTTTCGCTAGGTCTTCTTGGCTTAATCTACATGAGACATACTATCCATGCATAACCGACTTAGATCATCCGCAACCACATTGGCCTTACCGGGGTGATAGAGGACAGTCATGTCATAACCTTTCATAAATTTTAACCACCTTATTTGTCGGACATTCAACTCATTTTGAGTAAACATATATTTACTACTCTTGTAGTAGGTACACACATAAACATAAGATGCATACAAGTAATGCCTCAATATTTTTAAGGAAAATAATATGGCCGCTAGTAAAAGATCATGAGTTGGAAAGTTTCTCCCATGAACTTTATGTTGTATAAAATTATAGGCTACCACCTTCCGATGTTGAACAAGCACACACCCTAAGCCCACTCGAGATGCATAAAAATACACAATGAAAACCTTTGTTCCCTCTGGTAAAGTCAACACCGGAGTGGAATTAAGCCTATGTTTCAAAATTGTGAAGATTCTCTCACATGCCTCTAACCACTCAAATTTCTTACTCTTTTGGGTCAAAGTAGTCAAGGGGGATGCAATAGACGCAAAACTATCCAGAAACCTTCGATTGCAACCCGCTAGACCCAAGAAACACCTAATGTCTATTGGAGTCAATAGTCTAGGCTAATTTTTCACCACCTCAGTTTTCCTTGAAGGAATTCGGGGAAGATCATTAGGAAAGCCCTCAAAAAATTCCCTCACTACGGGCACCGACTCAATGGGAGGAATTTCCGAGTCTATGTCTTGGGCTCTTACTACATGGTATAAATACGCCTTGGAGATCATTTTGCATGCTTTCAAATAAAAGATTATATGACCTTTAGGAATGGAATTTTCCCCCTTTCACTCTAAATAGGCTCATTTGGAAAGTTAAACTTCACTACCCTCATTCTACAATCTATACAGGAAAAGCAAGCATGCAACCAATCCAAAACCAAAATGACATCAAAATCAAGCATATCAATTTCTACTAGCTCAACACAAGATACTCTATTGGGTAACATTATACGACAATTTCTATACAAGCTTTTTGCAACAACCGACTCACCCACCAGGGTAGACACTATAAAATGTTCATGCAATATATTAGGGAGAATTTCAAACTTTTAGCTACTAGAGGAGTAACAAATGATAAGGTAGCACCAAGATCAAGTAAGGAACATACATCAATATAGAAAAAATTCAACATACCGGTCAACACGTTGGGAGAATTCTCTTGCTGACCTCTAGAGAGGAGAGTATATAAGATATTCTTATTTGGAACCTCATTTTAACCACTTGCTTGAGTTTGAATAGTACCATTGTATTGTCCCTTCACATTAGGACAATCCCTAACCTTGTGGACACTCTGGCCAAAACCAGAGCCTATTCCTGTTCCAACTAGACATTATCCAGGATGACCTTTTAGTCACTTGGCACAAGTAGGCTTCTTTTTCAGTCAACTTTTCCCTTCCCTTTTTAGTCTTAGGGTTAGACACTCTATCATAAAGATACATAGGAAACTTTGATGGAACTTTATTGGAAACCCTCTTCTTAAACCTTGGCTTGTCTTGGATCTCAAGCCTTCCCTTTGAAGAACCACCATCAAAAGATCTTCCCCTCTTGGCATATTTACTCTTCCTCTTAGTCCTTGCCCCTTCATCTTGTTAAGGATGAACCATGAGACGAGAAATGTTCATATTATCATGTGGTATAACCAAATGACATTAATCTTGCAAATCATCCGACACCCCAGTCACAAAGTGGCTCATTTGATCTCTAGAGTCAAAAACCATAGAAGGAGAATATTTTGAAAATTGAGTGAATTTTGAAGATTACTAAGGAATACTCCTACCTCCTTGATGAAGGTTAATGCACTCCACCACCTTAACTTCCCTCTACTCCCTCGGAAAGAACCTATCAAGAAAATTCTTTCTGAAAACTTCCCTAGTCATTGGACAACCCTTTAACGACCTATTATCCCTCCATTAGACATACAAAGTTTATACCACATATTTGAGTTTGTAAGTGGCTAATTCTCCCTTCTCACTAGTAGACAATTCCATTGCATAAATGATCTTGTAGATTTCATCAATTAAATCCCGGGGGTGTTCTTCAACATTGGAACCATAGAAAGTAGGAGGATTCATCCTAGTGAAATGCCTTAGTCAGGATGCTATAGTAGAAACTTGTTGGTGTACTTGGGGTACAAACTCCCGATTAGCTTGTGCCGTCATGGCTTGGGCTTGAACAGTGATGACTTAAACTTAGGTAGTCATTGGTTGGGCCATTTGTGAAAGAGCAGCCCTTATGGCCTCATCCGTCAAAGGAGGAGAACTGACCGGGCTTGGTCTTCATTCACATTTTTCTCAAGAGGAGGAACTTGATCACAATTTTGAGGAACTCCTTCTTTGGCAATCTCTTCTTCAAGTCTTCTTACCGTACTATTTGGGGTATTCATCGCCTATGATCACAATAAAAGGATTAGATTCTAAGGAACGTTGAGCTATTACTCTAAAGTCATGATATTGTACTTCAAAGAAAGTGAGAGTTTCCTAAGCTCATATAAATTTTTACTCATAAGTGTAGCGCACTTCACAATCATGAATAGAAATCTACATAGATATGGCTGAGAGAGACATAGATTAAAAGATATTCAACCTATGATACCAAGTTTTTCATATATGGAAAACCCCCCTAACCATAACCGTCGTCGTCGTTTTCTTTGAGGACTAAGACTAGCCTTTTAGCTTACATCATTATATTCACATGACAAATTTAGCGAAAGTTTTTGAATATTTTCATGACTTCTACTAGGGTTTTACATAGACCTCTACATACACATAATAAATATATATATATTATCCATAGACCCTTTGTATTCAAATAGTCATCTCATCTTATAACCACATAATAAGAGTATATGAAAATTGGGGCTATCCCTTACATAAATGAAACAAGATCACACAGAGGTTATACAACGTTTAATATCCAAATAAAAAGGAAGACACATAGGAGTCTTAATACTAAAAACAACATCATGTATTGATAGTGGCATCGCCCTCGGAAAGTGAAGGCCTACCCTACTTGGATGATCACGAAATCCAAGTCTTTTTCAAGTCGTCTCCAAAATACATTCAATGATCGGAACCTAAAATGTTGGAGAAAGGTAATAAATGGGGTTAGTACACCACTTGTACTAAGTATTAGACCATCTGCACACATATCATAAAATCATGCTAAAATAGGAAATTTCATTAAAATGCATTTTACTTTGAAAAACATTATGAACATTGAACAAGACAATACCAAATCAATAAGACATAGTCAATAATTCATAGTCATGTACATCACAAGACCTAAAACATCAAAACTAGTCAATTCAACATGTATATAATCTAATTGAATACACAGTCAAGTAACTCTATCATCAAGTCATAAATAACAACAAGAATGAAAAATAGTACATTTCATCATAAGAAAAGTAAGAAAATTACCCATGAAAACCTATAAAGTCAACAAGTGCAATGACCAAGCAAAGCCCCATAACCTTACTCAATCAAGTAACTCCACAAGAAACATGACCAACATCCCAACATGACAATTAGGAGTACATAGCATCATGATTATCAAATATAGACCAACACATATTCATAATTGACACCAATCAACATATAGTATCAACAATGTGCAAATTCACCATATACATATCATATAACATTATAAGAATATACATACACAGTAACAACTTCCTAAAGTTCCCTTCAAGGAAAACTAGTGCAAGGCATAGGTAGAGTCCCAAAGCCCTACCTAATCTATGTCAACCACTCAAGTCATCCAACTTGTTTTGTACTTCATTACTTCATTTTATTTTAAGGAACACTTGCCTTAACAAACATAGACCACCAGAGCTAAGTGTGGAATTTTGTGTTGTAAAACCTTACACCGAAAGAAGGTGGTCTACCAGCAAACGTAAAACCAAACATAATAGTAGCTTTCTAGGTAAATCCACTAGCTAATATTTCTATGGGGGATACATAGTCCAATAACTAAGAGATAGGTATAATCCCTCCACATAACACTTGGCAATTTGGGCCTCCTCTCATCGAAATCGATTGAATGAGTATCCCTCATTGGGAATCAACAACACATGTGGAATTGTTGGGTGAATCTTCTTATATGGAAATCCATCACCTCCCATTGTCAAGTTCACTCGGTGCTAGGCTAAGTCCCTTTTTGAAGTGTCTTCAATGTCTTTATTGATCATCACATCTGACTATAGGTTATACGGGATAACCGTTGTATAAAATCATCATCATCATTTCTCAATAAGAATTTCATGAGTATTGTCATTTCATTAAAATTTATCTATGTGAGGTTAGCACATTAACATTTACAGATCATAATAAGGCACATTGGTAAATGATTCACAAACCTTATAACATTTACATCTTTGCCAACACCTCATAAACATGGTAAAGAAATTTCAATTAAATATCATACAACCTTAACAATCCTAATAAATGGAATAATCCACTAAAACATCATTACTTAATAACAATTAACTATAATTTGAATCAAAGGATATGGATCACAAGACTTACCAAGTATCCTTCATAATCCATTATCAATGTATTACTATCAACCCTTAAATCAACCCAATTAGGGTATATAAACATCATAATTCAATGATCAACATTATATCAAGGCTTAAAGAATTACTACTTCACAATTCAATACTAGTTAATAGATTAAGAATTACTACATCACAACGTACTTCATAACTTGGATCACTTCTCAAGAACTAATATGAAAGGACTATAAATCACCCAAAAACATTGATCATTAGTATAAAAATAATCTAGTATTAATTTAACCAATAACTAAGTCAATTGAACCAATATATAATAATTCATATCAACATCATCACCTAGGGTTAAGGGGTAAATGTCATCTCCTTCAGACGAGACCAAACCATCATGATATATCATTATTAAGTTATAATACATGCTAAGATATTAATAATATCCAAAATAAATCATAAACAAATCAATTCATAACACAACTTTTGAGATTGGATGAAACCCTCTTGAAAACTCAACTTTGGAAATTAATTTGATGGAAGCCTTTGAGGAAAGAGGTCTCAAAGGTGAAAGAGATCTTATAAATTTCTAATTGATAAAGATTGATGGTGAAACTTGAACCCTTTTCAGACATTAAACCCTCCCATAGCTTGATATTCAATGGTGTTGTTCTCTAGAGAAAGAAAGAAGAG
The DNA here is from genome assembly GCA_027789145.1 of Solanum arcanum. Classification (NCBI taxonomy): domain Eukaryota; kingdom Viridiplantae; phylum Streptophyta; class Magnoliopsida; order Solanales; family Solanaceae; genus Solanum; species Solanum arcanum. The sequence goes on from CM050943.1 coordinate 29,766,482, forward strand.
TTAAGGAAGAGAGTTTGGGTTTGTGAGTTTTGAGAGGTTAGATTAGTTTAATTAGGTTAGGAATTTATATAGAGGGTTAATTTAATTAATTACACCTTCCCTAAACACTATTAAATGCATAAAGAAGTCAACTAAATAAATGAAATAAATCAAAACGTGCAGCAAAACACAAGCTTCACCAACGAGACCACGATCAACGGATCATTGCTCAATCGACGAATACTGCTCCCTCCGTGCTGCACATCCGTCACTAAGTTCAGAGACTATCAAAAATTAAACTTCCAATATTTCGATTAAGTTTCCATCAACAAGTGCATCGATTCCCCATCGATTCACCAACGGCCCGTCTGTGGCATCCATTGGTTACACTGTCTATTGATGTACCGTGGTTTCTATGTTTTTTTCCTTAATGATAGTGTGTCTAAGGACTTTTTGTATTATTTTTAAAGTATATTTATTTTTTTAAGGAAATCTGTCGATCATGAAAATGTGGAAGTATTATGCTGAAATTGTAAAAATGACGACCTACAGAGCAATTGATGGTTCGTCGTCCCCTCAACGGTCTGTATGTGTCCATTTTCATACGAAGGAAATGTTGCTGAATGAATATCGGGGAATTTTGACTAAATTTTGGGTATACGGAGGCTTTCGATTAACCGTATCCTGCATGACTGACCGTCCGTCACATCTGTCATCGTTAACAAAAGGTAGCTCTAGTACCCAACTTGAAAAGATTCCAAGTGTGGAGAAATGGAAGCCATCGACGGATCGTCCTGATCTCAACTGACCGTCATTCTTGTTTGTCGATGGTAACGGTGAGTTGGACAACAATGCAGTAGAAAAAAAAAGGTAAGTGTGAAACGACAAGGGACCTCGACGGTCCGTCAGTCCGGTCGTCGACTCAAACACATTTTTGTGTAGATTTTCCTTAAAGAGATTTCCTATTTAAGTTAGGACTTCTTTATTATAAATATTGGCAAAAACTATTTTTTTTGGGTTAGACTCTTTGGTATTTATCAGTTTTATTATTTTAGTTGTTGAACTTGAGATTTTGGGGAAATTATTCTATTTTTCCGAAAATCTTTTGTTGCAAGAGTATTGATCAATTCAAGTAATTTTCTGGATTTTCTTCAATCTTATCAAAGTAAGTACATGAATTCGTATCAAACAAATATGAATTGTGTGATTATTAACATGGGTAACTAAATCCATTACTAGGGTTGTGGGAACCATAGGTAAATAACAATGTAAAAAGTAGCAAAAATAATAATCTTAGAATAGTGACTTGATGTATTATTAATTATTTCTTTTAGAAGTCTTTATAATGAGTGAACGCGTTAGATATCGCCTTGTTGCTACTCGCCGGACCAAGGAGATAGATAATAAGAAAAGGGTTATCAACGTAGAATTAGTATACACTATCTAATAGGTTAGTGTCTATTAGTGCAAAGTAACAAGTAAGTCATACATTGATTATAATGTTTAATATGAGGTAAAGGTAAGGTTTAGTAAAGCATACACACGTAGTTGGACTATGGTGCAAAGTGAAATTCCTAGTTACCGAACAAAGGAATTATTACCACTTTGCATGCACGATACTAGGAAAGGATTGTTATAGGTAGAATTACTGCATTATGAACCTGTGGGGAACACTTAAGCTCTAGTTACTGTTATTACTTGAAAAAAATCAAATCTTTGAACTTGTCACTTGCTTACTTAGACATGGATAATTACATTTTTACTTGAAACCTCCATTTTTTTACTAAATTTCGGAGAGGACTTGACTAAAAAGAAGTAATAGTAGGTAAAAGTTATGTCTAAATCATTTTCCTCGTGGGATCGACCCCAACCTCATACTTAAGTTCTTTACTTGATCACGTCGCTTCTACTTCTTTTCGGAAAGTAAAATTGAACGCATAAAATTTTTGGCACTGCTGCCGGGAAAAATGCTTTTTAGAGTAACTTTAAGCTTATTACCAAAGTTTAGTCAACATTTTCCTAACTTTACTTTTTCTCTTTGTTTTTGTCTCTTACTGATCTAACTTCTGTGCATGACAAGTACGCGAAGTAGAGAAGAACCCATACTCTCACCCGACCCCAAACTAGAGCGTACATTGCGCAGAATCAACCGAACTTTGAGTATTCTTGATGATAATCACAACCCAAAATTTCCACCACCGGTTGATTCTCATGATCAATTAGTACCTAAAAATTGTGGGGAAGGTGAAATATGGAGGAAACCTCATGCGTAATGCCCTCAAGAGTATTATAGGGGATATAATAATATTACTTACTCTGACAGGCCACTTTTCTTTCATCCCCTACAAGACAACCATACATTTGTGGTAACTAGTAGTATGATGCCAATGCTCACTGCTAGAGTTTTATTTTCGGGACTACCTTCTGAGGATCCACATGCTCATATCGCTAAGGTGAGGTCGGTTTGTAAGAGTTGTGTAGGGATTCCTAATTTGAATATGGACGTAATTGGGTTAAGAGTTTTTCCTCTCTACTTGACGGGAGAGTTCGATATATGGTTTACCAAGCTCCCGTATAAAATCTACACTTGGAATCAATTGAGGGATGTGTTCTTAGAATGTTACTACCTGGTGTCTAAGATGCTCAACCACAATGATAGGGTGAAAAACTTTGTGGCACTACCAGGAGAATTATTCAGTAGTTCTTAAGGCAGTTTCATTTCGTTCTTGAGAAGTGTCCCCACTCACCGCATGGATGATGAGTTACTGAAAGATTACTTCTACTGCGGACAAGATGATAATAATAAAGCAGTGGGGGTGCAGAAAAGGTAAATGTGGTGAACTACTTGTCTAAAGCAGTAGTTCTTATAAGAACACTCCCCATAGAGGGTGATTTTTATGGGGAGTGTTCTTATACTGATATTGTTGGGAAGTTGGAGAACATCTCTCGAAATAATAAACACTTTTGCAGTGTAATTCGCACAAAACCTATCCACAGATGAGATTCATGAAGAATTGGCTCAAATTAGAACTGTGCTTGGGTTGGTGTTGAAAAATGTCACTGGGGGTGCAGAAAAGGTAAATGTGGTGAACTACTTGTCTAAAGCACCATCGCTGACTGATGAGTATTACTATGGGAGGACTCTTATTCGGTAAATGAGCAGACGGGAGGTTCCTGACGAAACGCCTAAGGCTCTAACAAGGAAAATTAATGCCAAGGTCAATGAAATAAACGTCAGAACTATGGTAATTACAACTGAGAGGATAATTATGTACGAGATGGGAATTACAACTGCGACAACAACTTCAATTGGGGTAACTATCGTAACAAAAAAAATAGGATTGGGCCCTCTGTTCCACCTCAAAATTGTGATGTTTTTCCTAGGGATGGTGGAGGTAGTATGACGCGATTTGAGGATATGTTGCAGAAAATGATGAGGAGGTTTGATGCTAGTGTTGAGCACACTAAAGAGTTGAGGAGTGACTTAGCGAGTATTAGGCAAAAAGTTGATGCACATGCAATCTCGAACAAGAATCATGAGTTCCAAATGGCCCAATTGTCTTCGATTGTGAACCCACGCCAGTCGGTAACTATTCCTAGCAATACTATCCAAAATTTAAACAATGATGGACATTGTATGGAAGTCACAACACAAGGTGGTAAGCAAATTATTGACCCACCGATGTTGTCTAGTGTAGAAAATATGATAAGAGGCGATGATGAGGTAGTGGAGGTTAGTGGTGAGTTAGGAGACAAAACAGGGAAAGAAGTTGAGGTACCCCAAAAGGTGACCCCCATGCCTAGACCACCACCACCATTCCCCTAGAGGTTAGTGAAAAAGATCGAGGATGGTAAACACCTGCAATTTATCACGATGCTCAAAGAGATTTCCATGATAGAAGCTCTTGTACAAATGCCCGGTTATGCCAAGTTCATGAAATATATGGTCTCTAAGAAAAGACCGGTCAGTTTTGAGGATGATGATAGAATGCAACATTGTAGTGCTATTGCTACAAGGTATGTGGTGCAAAATAAAGAAGGTTCGGTTGTCTTCACTATTCCATGTTCAATCAGGTTATTACACTTTGCAAAAGCATTATGTGATTTCGGGGCAAGCATAAATCTCATGCCTCTCTCTATTTACAAGAAGTTGGTTTTGGGTGACCCAAAAGCCACTGTGATGCGGGTACCGATGGTCGACCGAACATTGAAGAGGCCTATTGGGATACTTCACGATGTATTAGTGAAGGTGGAGCCATTCATATTTCCAGCTGATTTTGTGATTCTGGATTGTGAGGTTAATTTAAAGGTACCTAATATTTTTGGGAGGTCATTCCTTGATACGGGTAGAGCCTTGGTGGATATGGAGAAAGGGCAAATGAAATTTCGGTTGAAAAATGAAAAAGTTACTTTCATCTTTTGTAGGTACATGACGGAGAGTAGTGAGATCTAATCGGTATCTACCATATCATATTGGGTTGAAAAATCATCTGAGGTACAAATAGAAGAGTGTTTGGGTGTAGAAGCACTAGCAGCAGTAATCATGAATTTTGATAGTAATTGCATTGAAGATTATGGGTCATTAATCATGGAACTTGATAGAGGTGATGTTCGGTTTAAACCAAAGAAGTTGGAGTTAGATATGATGCATCGCGAGTCTCCACCAGCGAAACTATTTATAGAAGAGGCTCCAAAAGTACAACTTAAGTCTGTACCACCTCATCTCAGGTATGTATTATTGGGAAAATGTGACACTTTGCCGGTAATTATTGCAGCAGATTTGAATGTGCATCAAGTTGAGAGTTTTATGGAGGTGTTAAAAAGGTTCAAAAGAGCTATTCGGTGGACTATTGCGGATAATATTGATATCTCTCCTGGGATTTATTCACATAAAATTCAACTCATTCCCGATCATAAGCAAAGAATAGAGCACCAGAGACGTTTAAATCCACCTATGTAAAAGATGGTGAAGAAAAATATCATTAAGTGGTTAGATGCTGGAGTGATATATCCAATCACCGATAGTAGTTGGGTATGCCATGTTTAGTATGTACCTAAGAAAGGGGGAACGAATGTGGTCCCTAATGAAAAAAAATGAGCTTGTTCCGATGAGACTTGTTACTGGATAAATAGTATGAGTGGATTACAGGAAATTTAATGCATGGACCAAGAAGGACCATTTTCCTATGTCGTTCATGGATCAGATGTTAGATAGACTTGCAGGAAAGGGTTGCTATTGTTTTATTGATGGCTATTTGGGTTATAATCATATATCTATTGCACCGAAAGATCAAGATAAAATCACCTATACTTGTCCTTATTGAACCTCCGCATTAAGGAAATGTCATTTGGGTTACGTAATGCACTAGAGATAATTCAGATGATGTGTGATGTCGATGTTCTCCGATAAGGTGGAATACACTATTGAGGTATTTATGGATGATTTTTTAATGGTTCGTTACTTCTTTGAGCAGTGTTTGATTCATTTGTCCGAGGTTCTTAAGAGGTGTGAACACTGAAACCTTTTGGTAAATTGGGGAAAATGTTACTTCATGATGAAAGAAAGTATTGTATTGGGTCATCACATTTCAGAGAAGGGTATAGAGGTTGATCGAGCCAAATTTGAGGTGATAGATTGATTTCTTCCACCGATCTCTACAAATTGTGTGAGATGTTTTCTTGGGCATGGAGGCTTTTACGGTAGGTTCATCAAGGATTTTTCAAAGATTTCACATCATTTGTGCAAGTTTCTTTATAAAGAGTGTAAGTTTCATTTTGATGAATCTTGTTTTAAGGCATTTGGTGAGATGAAGGAAAAGTTGGTGTCTGCACCTATCATCATTTCTCTGGATTAAAGCAGGCCTTTTGAGGTGATGGGTGATGCGAGTGGGTTGCTCTTGGTGTGGTTTTGGGACAAAGAAAGGACAAAATCCATCATCCCATTCAATATGCTAGTAAAGCCCTTCATGAAACCCAAAAGAACTACACCGTGACTAAACAAGAGCTCCTTGCAGTAGTCTTTGCTTTCAAGAAATTTCGTTCTTATTTGCCTTGCATGAGGGTTATAGTGAATACTAATCATTCTACTTTGAGATATTTAATGGAAAACAAGGATGTGAAACCGAGGTTGATTCGTTGGGTATTACTATAGCAAGAATTTGACTTTGAGGTGAAAGATAGAAAAGGGACCACAAATCAAGTTGCTGGTCACTTGTCCGCATTAGAAGATGAAGCAATGAGGGGGTATGGTGAAAAGACTGAAATTGATGATACTTTCCCTGATGAGCATGTACTGGCTGCCTCCCAAGGCTTGATTCCATGGTTCACATATTTCGCAATTATCTTGCTAGCGATATCGTCCCACCAATCATGTCCTTTAATCAAAGGATATAGTTCATGCATGATGTGAAAAAGTCTTTTGGGATGAGCCATATTTATATAGGAGTTATGCCTATAGGCTTATTCGGAATTGTGTGCAAGAAGTTGAGAGGTTGATTGTTTTGGAGGCATGCCATTATTTGCCTATAGGTGGTATCATAGTGGTATCCGGACTGCTAACAAGATCTTGTAATGTGTCTTCTATTTGTGTCACAACCAGAATCTAGACCCCGACGAGACCGACATCGTTGACCTCTCAGAGGTCGTAGACAAGCCTACATATGTAATCTTTACTTCATCTAGGTTAATTATTGCGGAAAATTTGAACTTTTTGTTATTTAACATTCGTATACTACATTCTACTTAAACCCATAAATGTTACCAATCAACAATCTAACATTAAGATCATCAAATGAAAGAAATAGTTCATAGCTGCATTAATGTGTACTTGCCAAAATGGCACCAATAAAATATCTGAAATGAAGTGGGAAAAGAAAATTTAGTTGAACATGCTCCACTAGTAAGGCCTACATCTAATATAGATAATAATACTAGACATCTCGAAAGCATGAGGGTCTACAAAGTCCACGTCTGGATAGTTGTAAGGTTGTACTGTACGATCTAACGTCCATATGTGCCTGCACCTAAAAATAGATACTAGTATGGAATTATAACACACGTCTTCTAAGTATGGGTATATGCAAGCACACACCAAGGACATGAATGAGAATGAATAGCTCTTTCCTAAAAACATGATTTATGGAAAGTAGAGTCAATGGACTTACCAAATTTGGATATGGAAAGTCAATGGACCTGCAAAATTTGATTTGGAAAGTCATGCCATGAGTGTAACATGCATAATCAAACTTATCATTTTTAAAACAGCACATAACATAATTAACATATCATATCACGTAGTTTATATCATTTTTTCATGTGCCATGAGACCTTGGGATCATGGAATTGATATTAGGACTTCTCAAAATGATAGCTCAACATATAGCACCTCAAGTATTGAGCCTTCTTTAGTAAACACGGAGTCTGCTTCATTCATTCATACATACTTCATTTTGTTTTCTTTCATATACTCATGCAATCACCAGTCATACCCATGATGTAGTTTAAGTCTCTCATCGGGTTTGTTGTACAATGACCAAGAATAACCTAGCGTCATTACGTAATTCTAGCTCACCTCTTGATTATCCTATCCTTACACCTTTGGTATAGTTCATTTAATTATGTACATCATTTGAGGTTGGCCTCATTCATTCTTTTGGAAGTTAAACTGTAACCGAACTAGATCATTTGAGCATCATGAAATCCAGTGTCTCCCCCACACCGAAAAGAGGTGGAATCACCGGTGAAAGTTACCCAAAACATGCTAGCGTACATGGGAATTGAACCAGGATAGATCCCTATATTGGCAGAATAGATTTGAAGACTTGAAGAAATAAGGAGACCCACACCCGGAATGGCAGACATTCTAATCTCATGAGAGTTACGTGAACCTCCACTCTTCTCGAAAGAAGGCATCAACCTCATCACAAGCCTATCGGTGCTCTGTATAAAGTTCCATTACATTAAACTCATACATCATGGAAGCTGACTTCTAGCATTAGGACATCATATCTCATTAGATTATTTCTCATCTCATCATTAGTATTAAGTATGCATTAACTTCAATACTTTTATTAGAGTGTTCATAGAGACAGGTCCCTTCAATAACTTTAAACTCTCATAGGTGAGTACGTTATGGTAACATTTACTCAGGATCATTTGAGATTGATCTCATCTTTCACATAAGCCTCTTATAATGTTGTCACCACATTCATTAACTTTAGAACATTTGCTCTTCATAATTACTCACAATTTTTCAAGAATGTTCATTTCATCATATGCAAATGTATATGGCCATTTAGTGTGTTTCACCCTCTTACTTAACCCCTTTTAGGTTGTAAATCATTTCATCACATACATCTTGGGTTCACTTACTTTTAAACTTATGATAGACTTATAAGTCAACACATACAATCCTTGAGGCTTCATCTACAAGACTTATGCATCTTGTAGATATGCCAAGATATTTATTTTTATCTTTAGAGGCAACATTCATTAAGTATATACTTATGTATGGCTTATATGTCAATACGGGATTGGTCAAGGGAACTCGACTTCGAATCCCTTGGACAACACTTAGTCAATTTTCTTACACCTAAATTTAGATTTACATTTCGACATGGGGAACCCGATTTCGAATACCCTCACTTACATTATTTTTCCTATCTTTTTCCCTCCCCTTCCTTCACCTTAGGCATTTTAAGCATTAGGTGAACGGGGGTCGAATCCCCATAGAAAGATTAATTTATTTCTCTTTTTCCTATGTTTTTCCCATGTTGGCCGAGAGGAGGTGGGTTCGAATCCCACTCCTCTTATTATTATTATTATTATTATTATTTCAATTTTTCTACTTGTATCCTCCTTCAGCCAAGAGGTGGTGAGTACTAATCCATCTTCTCCTATTATTTTAATTAATTTAAAATTTCCCTTTTACTCTTTTGTTTGGTCTAGAGGTTGTGGGTTCGAATCCCACACCTCTCGTTTTTTTCCAGCTTTCATGTAGTGAAGTCTTGGTTTCAATCCCCACTAACCTCACATGTTTTAAATTTATTTTTGAACTTCTCAAACATTAAGTATTATGTCCAAAAACTCCATCACTATGTGCTGGGAATTTTATTAAATTTTCTAGCCTTTATTTAACAGTATTCATACGTTCGGTTTGTGGTATTCTCACAATTTGTTTAACGAGTTTTTACGTGTAGATTCATTGTTTTTTTCTCTTAGATTTTTCTACATAAGATCAGCCCCCTTACACTTCATTTAAACACCTTATTGACAATAATTTCAATCATCAAACAAGACATTTTAAGACATCAAAACGGAGAACAACAACAAACATTTTACTCATTGGACCACATCATTTTCGGTTGACATCATTGAACATGCTTGCTATTTCCAAACACCAAATCTCAAAGAACATCATATTTCACACTTAGCTCGAAGAAACCATACAAACAACACGATTTCTAACCAAATTTAGATTTAAATCGGAAGGAGCCTAATGACAAGGAATTTTACAATTAAAGGGACAGCCCTAGTTTTATACATTGAATTTTGTTGAAAGAAATTTTTCTTGGAGAAAGGATACAAAAAAAGAAAACCCATAACTGGTTGTAGCTTTCTACACCTTCAATGTGATACCCAATCCTCCACTAAACCATTAATTTAATCCATTGCTTTCACCTAGGTTCGAACCTGGGTAGAGCAAGACTTTACTCTTAGAGCCAATTTTTGGAACTCTTACCACAAAATACCCATCCACCTTATTAATTAAATAATTAAATGTATATTTTGGGTAATTAAGATATTACCCTTAGCTTGGCAAAAGACTATTTTACCACTAGACCCTCCAAACTTACGATTTCCCCCTTTTTATGTCCGATAAAGTCTTAGCAACCTCCTTGTATCTCATTCACTTCACATGTATTTTTAGAATCTCAACTGGTATCTCCTCATAGGACAAGTCTTCATCAACCCCCAAACCTTCAAAAGGTAGAGTCTATGTTGCATCACCTAGGAACTTCTTACACATGGACACATCAAAGACTGGATCAACAGAAGATAGCTCCGCAGGCAATGCTAACTCATAGGCCACCTTACCCACACGTTGTAGGACCTCATATGGCCCAACATACCTCGGAATAAACTTCCCCTTCCTGCCAAACCACATCACCCCTTTAAGAGGTGATATCTTCAAATAGAACTGGTCACCAACATCAAACTCTATGATTCACCTCTTGTTATCCGCATATGACTTCTACTGACTGCAAGTAGTAGCCAACCAGTTTCTCATCAATCTAACCTTCTCCAAGGACTCGTGAATGATACGTGGACCCAAAATGGATGACTCTCCAACCTCAAAACACCCAACTAGAGACCTAAAATTTATACCATACAGTGCCTCAAATGGTGTCATCATAATGCTAGATTGATAGTTCTATTATACAAGATCTCTATCAAAGGAAAACGGTCATCCCAACTACCTATGAAGTCAATCATGCACCTCCAATATCTGAATGGTGCGCTCAGCCTTCCCATCAGTCTGAGGATGAAAGGAAGTATTAAGATTCACCTTCGTACCTAAACTCATCTGAAAAGATCTCCAGAAATGCAAAGTGTATTCAGCTCCTCTATCTGAATTGATAGACAAAGGAATCCCATGCCATCTCATAATCTCATCAATGTAGAGTATAGCATAGTCCTCAGCTCTGTAAGTAGACTTCACAGGGATAAAGTGGGTAGACTTAGTCATTCTGTCCAGAATAAGGCATATGGAGTCATGCTGCCTCCTAGTATTTAGAAGACCAATCACGAAGTCCATATTATTGGCCTCCTACTTCAAAGCCGGAACCTTCAAAATCTGAGTCAGACTGTCTGGCTTAAGATGCTCTACCTTATCCTAGTGACAATTGAGAAACATAGCCAGACACTCAGCAATGTCCTTCTTCATGACATCCCACCAATAGATCTGCGTAAGATCATGATACATTTTGGTGGCACCTGGATTTGTGGAATATCTGGAACCATGGGCCTATGCAACAATCCTGGTCCACAAATCATCCACATTTGGTACACAGCCTCTCCTGGTACCTAAGAATGTCGTCACCTCCCAAGGAAAAAGACTCATTCATCTTTGTCAATATTGAGTCTTTCAGCTCCATTAACACAGGATCAAGATGCTGAACCTTCTATTAACTACCAAGGATAATTCAGAACTAGGATTGACCAAAACATCCCCACTATTAGAGTCGACCAACAGCACACCTTGTCTAGATAGTCTGTGTACATCTTTCGCCAACTCCTTCTTCTCATCGTCAACGTGGGTTGTACTCCCCATGCTCATCCTGCTCAAAGCATCAGCTACAACATTAACCTTACCTGTATTGTAGTGGACATTCATGTAATAGTCTTTCAACTGCTCTAACCATCTCTGCTTATGTACATTTAACTCCCTCTGTGTAAACTCGTACCGAGACTCTTGTGGTCTATGAACGCATCCACATGTACTCTATACAGGTAGTTCCTCCATAGCTGCAGTGCAAACACCACCGCTTCCAACTCTAAGTCATGAGTTGTATAGTTCATCTCATGCACCTTGATCTGTCTGGACGCATAGGCTACCAACTTACCACCCTGCATAATAACACAACCAAAACCAACCCTAGATGTATCACAATATAAAGTGTAATTCTAGCCACACTTAGGCAACGTAAGCACCGGGCTGAAGTGAGTTTGTCCTTGAGGTCTTGGAAACTCTTTTCACAAGTATCCGCCCAATCAATATTAACTTTATTCTTCGTCAAAGTGACCATAACGGGTGCGAAAGTCTGTCATTGGGATATCTTCATCCCTAACTCTAGGCTAATGGTACCTTGAACGAAGATCAATCTTCGAGAAGAAACTAGACCCTTGTAATTGTTCAAACAAATCATCTATTCTTGGGTGTGGATACTTATTCTTGATATTGACATTGTTGAGCTGTTGCTAACCGATAAACATTTTAAGGGTTCCATAATTCGTTTATACAAAAAAGACTGGAGCGCCCCAAGGGGATATGCTCGGCTGAATGAAACCTTTATCAGTGAGATCTTTTAATTGCAGCTTCAACTCATTGAGTTTAGTTGGAGCCATTATGTAAGGAGGAATTGAAATTGGTTTAGTACCGTCTTCTAAGTCGAACCAAATTCAATCTCAATAGGGGGAAAACTCTAGGAAAATCATCAAGAAATACATCTTCAAACTCACTCACAAGAGGCGCTGAGTCTATGGAAGGAATGTCAATATCTAAATCATTAACACTCACAAGATGACACAATTACCCCCTGGAAATCATTTTATTGGCCTTAAGGTTTGATATCAAGGGATTAGAATGACTCAAATCATATACCTCCCAAACCAGCTCTTTTTTATTAGGGAAACATAACCTCAGAACCTTACTATGACAATCCAAACAAGCATAACAACTATAAAGACAGTCCATGTCAAGTATAACATCAATATCATGCATAGGTAATTCAACCAAGTATACACATATAGTCTTACCACATAAAACTATTGGGCAATCCTTGTATACCCTATCAGTACTTATTTTTTCTCCTAAAGATGTACTAACCACTATATGATCATGCAGAACTTCAGGCAATATTTCAAAAATGGGAGCAAGCGAAGAAGTTATAAAGGAAAGCGTAGACCCTGTATCAAGTAAAGCATAAATAGAAGTGGAGAATACTTGTAGCATACCTGTGACTACATAAGAAAACTTCTCCTTATCCTCCGTGCCCTTTACGGCGTAGACCATCTTCCTCTTCAGAGGATCGGCTCTTATTGTACCCTGTGGATTAGGCCTATAGTTGTACCTTGTGGATTAGGCCTAGGATGAGCATTAGCTCAAGCCTGACCACTGTTTTGTGGGCAGCGTGACTATGTGTCCACTCTTACCGCATTCGAAACAGGAATTACTGCCCTGTCTGCACTATGTGCTGTGAGCACGACCACACTTAGCAAAGTCCATTCTGGGATGCTAGACAGCACCTCCTTTACCCTTCTTGGGATCAGATCTTGTACCTCTGTGTTCTACACAACTTTGGAAGTGAGATTTTCTAGAACTCTATTGCCCCTTTTTAAACCTGGGTTGTTCACGGACACCGAAGTTGTTCCTTCTTGCTCCATTGGTAGGACTTGCTTGATCAGAAGGCATGGGCCTCCTAGCATCTTGAACTCAACTACTCTTCCGACTGTTCTCTACCTACTAGACATGAACCATAATCCCAGAGAGGTCCATGTTATTGTGGAGCATCACAGACCGACACTCCTCCTCTATATCTCCGGTGATCCCTGAGAGAAACTTGCTCATCTCATCCCAGTTGTTAGACACAAGGGAAGTGGCATACTATGAAAGCTTAAAGAACTTTAGTGAATACTCTCTGATTGTCGTTGATACTTGTTTTAGGTTGATAAATTCCTCAACCTTAGATTCTCTTATCTCCCTATGGACGAATCTTTTTAAGAAAAACATTCTTAAATAGCTCCAAAATGCCCAGAACTCCGCCAAACGCCCGGCTATCTTTCCACATCTTGCACCATGTCTGGGCAACATCGTTAAGCTGATAGGAAGCAAGCTCAGCCTTCTCAGTATATGTGACCTCTATGTCCACCAAAATGTTGTGGACCTCTTCCACAAACTCCTAGGGATCCTCTAAAATTTTGGACCTTGTAAAGATAAGATGATTCATTATGTCAGCCATGCTACGCACTGGTGGGTTCTCCCTCTCAATATTCTGCCGGTAGACCTTGGCAGCCATGGCCTTGGCGTGCACAGCGATGGCTTGTGCCATCTGGGCCAGAGATGCCCGCACCTCCGCATCAGTCAACACAGCTGGGTTAAGTGGCATAGCCACTTCTTCAGCTGGAGCCTGGGGCGGAACCTAATTGTTCCCAACAGCTTCTCCTCCTCTCCTATGACAAATGTTTCTCCTTGTATTCATTCTGTTAAAACAACAAGAGTATATGTTACACACTCATAACACCAAGAAATCAGACCTTAGCAAAGGCACGATAAGATGATAAGAAGGGAAATATTTCTATGCATCATACAGTCTCTTATCTAAGATAGTGCTGCATTTCACTACCGTGACTTAGAAACTAGTCAATGTGGTTGATGTGAACTTTTTATCCTCAAAATTTAACATAGGGCTTAGATACAAACTTTTTCATGACCGGAATCTAGACCCCAGACACGATCGACGTGGTTGACCTCTCAGAGGTCGCAGACAAGCCTACATACGTCATCTTTACTTCATCTAGGTTAATTTTTGCGGAAAAATTTGAACTTTTTGTTATTTAACATTCATATAAGAAATTCTACTTAAACTCATAAATGCTCACAATTAACCATCTAACATTAATATCATCAGATGAAAGAAATAGTTCATAGCTGCATTAAATGTGTACTTGCAAAAACGGCACCAATACAAAATCTTAAATGAAGTGGGAATGAAACACTGGTGGAACATGCTCCACTAAATAAGGTCAACACATAAGCTAGATAATAACATTATAAATCCACAAAAGTATGATGGCCTACTAATTCTGGATGAAAGCTCCACGTCCGGATAGATGTAAGGTTGTACCGTACGATCAAACGTCCACCTATGCCTGCACCTAAAAATAGATATTTGTATGGAATTAGTACACATTTGTACTAAGTATGTGTATATGAAAGCACACACTAAGGACATGCATGATAAAGAATAGATCATTCCTAAAAACATGATTTATGGAAAGTCAAGACAGTGGACTTGCCAAATTCGGAATAGGAAAGTCAATGGACCTGCCAAATGATTATTTGGAAATTCTCACCGTGAGTGTAAAATGCATCTTCAAAGTTATGATTTTGCAAGAAGCACATCACGTATTTCACATATCATATCAAGTTGTTCATATCATTCTTTTATATGCCATGAGACCTTGGGATCATGGACTTGACGTTACGACTTCCCAATATGAGGGATCAACATATGGGACCTCAACTATGGAGCCTTCTTTAGCAAGCACGGAGTCTACTTAATTCATTAATACATACTTCATTTTTCATTCTTTCATATACTAGTGAAATCACCAATCATAAAAAGAATGTAGTTTAAGACTCACATCGTGTTTTGTGCAATGACAATGAATAACCTAGTGTCACCTCTTGATTATCCTATCCTTACACCTTTGGTATATTTTAATTAATTATATGAATAATTTGAGGTTGGCCTCATTCATTCTTTGGGAACTTTAACTTTAACCGACATAGATCATGTGAGCATCATGAAATACAATGTCTCCCCCACACCGAAAAGAGTTGGAATCACCGGACAAAATGACCCAAAACATGCTAGCGTATATGGGAATTGAACCCCGCTAGATCCCTATATTTGTAGTATAGATTTGAAGACTAGGAGATATAAGGTGATCAATACCCGACATGCCGGACAATCTCATTTCATGAGAGTTACATGAACCTCTGTCATTCCCAAAGAAAGCATCACCGCTCATACCTAGCCTATCGATGCTAATTATAAAGTTTCATTACATTCAACTCATAAATCATGGAAGTTGTATTCTAGCATGAGGAGATCATAGCTCATTATATGATTTCTCATCTCATAATTACTATTAAGTATGCATTAACTTTAATACTTTTATTAGACTGTTCATAGAGATTGGTCTCTTCATTAACTTTACACTCTAATAGGTGAGTACGTTTTGGTAACATTTACTTAGGCTCATTTGAGATTTCTCTCATATTTCACATTAGCCTCTTATAATGTTGTCACCACATTCATTAACTTTAGGTAATTTGCTCTTCATAATTACTCACCCCTTTACATGAATGTTCATTTGATCATATGCCAATGCACTTGTTCATTTAGTGTGTTTCACCCTCTTACTTAACCCCTTCAAGATTTTTACATCATTTCATCACATTTATCTTAGGTTCACTTACTTTTAAACATATGCTAGACTTGTGAGTCAATACATACAAGCCATGAGGCTTCATTCATAGATTGTCTAAATGATTCATGTTTACCCAAGATTATGTGGTACATGACTTATGCATCTTGTAGATATGCCAAGATATTGATTTTGTTATTTAGAGGCAATGTTCATTCAGTATTTACTAACGTATGACTTATATGTCAATACGTAATTGGGCAAGGGAATCCGACTTCGAATCCCTTTGACAACACTTAGTTAATTTTCTTTCACTAAATTTTGGATTTACATTTTGGCTTCGGGAATCCGATTTCGAATCCCCTCACTAACATTATTTTTTCTTTATTTATCCCTCCCCTCACATCACCTTAGGAGTTTTAAGGATAAGGGGATCCGAGGTAGCAACATTCATTTTTTTCTCTTTTTCCTATGTTTTTCCCATTTTGGCCGAGAGGTGGTGGGTTCGCATCCCACTAATCTTATTATTATTATTATTATTATTTAATTTCTTTCCTTGTCTCCTCATTCAGCCAAGAGGTGGTGGGTTCGAGCCCCACTCCTCTCATTATTTTAATTAATTTATAATTTCCCTTTTACTCTCTTGTTTGGCCGAGAGGTTGTGGGTTCGAATCCCACACCTCTCATTTTTTTTAGGTTTTATGTAGTGAGGTCTTTGGTTCAATCCCCACTGACCTCACATGTTTAAAATTTATTTTAAACTCCTCAAACATCAAGTATTCTAGCCCAAAACACCATCACCAAGTGTTGAAAATTCTAATAAATTTTCTAGCCTTCAATTAACAACATTCATACGTTCGTTTTGTGGTACTTTCAAAATTTGTTTAACGCGTTTTTAGGTGTAAATTCATTGGTTTTTTAGATTATATTTTTCCACTTAAGATTAAATACTTACAGTTCATTTAAACATCTTAATTTACACACCTTATGCACAATAATTCCAATCATCAAACAAGCAATTTTAAGACTTCAAAACGGAGAACAATAACAAACATTTTACACATTGCACCACATCCTTTTCGGTTGACATCATTGAACATGCTTGCCATTTCCAAACATTAAATCATAAAGAACCTCATATTTCACACTTATCTATAAGCAACCATACCAACAATATGATTTCTAGACTAATTGAGATTGAAATCGGCAGAAGACTAGGGACAACGAATTCAACAATAAAGGAGACAACCCTAGTTTCATACGTTGAATTTTGTAGAAAGAAATTTATATTGGAGAAAGGATTCCAATCGAGAAAACCCATACCTGGTTGTATCTTTACTCACCTTCAAAGTGCTACCCAAATCCTCCATTAAACCTTCCACAGGAACCCGTCGAGAAGATGATGTAAACTTTTCGTTTCTTAAGTTAGCTTGCTTGTTTGTATATTTTTTTTGTAAGTTCTGAGTGTAGAGAACTTTTGATTGTTTTATAATGTTTTTTTTCTGTTTTTCAAACAAAGAAATCAAAATGGACGAAAGAGATAGATATTTCTAGGTGTGTGAGAGAGTTTGTGTGAGATAGTGCCCCTTAAAACTAGGATAGTTGGGAAGACCTAGACAATTTAATTTAATATTTAATAATTAATAACTAAAATATGATTTCCCCTTTTTTAATCATCCATTAATTAAGTAAAATTAATTAATTACATCAATTTACCCACTTATATAAAAACAATTTAATTCATGCTTTCACCTAGGTTCGAACCCGGGTGTAGCAAGACATTACTCTTAGAGCCCATTTTTGGCACTCTCTCCCTTAAATACCCCTCCACCTTATTAGTTAAATAATTAAATGTATATTTAGGGTAATTACGATATTACCCTTATCCTGGTAAAATACCATTTTACCCCTAGACCCTCCAAACTTAAGATTTTCTCCTTTTTAAGTCCGGTAAAGACTCATTCGGGTAAATATTCATATTCGGGAGCCCTACATGGTTGGACCCAACCTTTACTAGATAAACTAACTCCCGAAGTTAGTTGTCTTGGCTATTGCAAGGGTTCAGAGTCATGGTTCTTTGCGCATCATTTTGTGTGAACACGGTCTAATCGTAGGCATTCTGGACACATTAAGCATTACATATCTTATAAATTTTTATGGTTGTTACAATTGACCAACCATCTACCAAGATGCTCATGAGTTCGCCAAGGCATGTGATACATACCAAAGAGTTGGTGGCTTTTCGAGAAAGCAAGAGCTCCCTTTAAATCTCATTCTTATGATTGAATTGTGTTATGTTTGGGGCATTGACTGTATGGTCCCTTTTGTGAGTTCTCATGGGATGAACTATATTCTTGTGGCAGTTGATTATGTGTCAAAATGGTTAGAAGCTATAGAAGCTATAGCACTTGAAAATAATGAAGTTAATAGTGTCACCGCGTTCTTGAAAAAGAATATATTTTCTAGATTTGGCACCCCAAGGGCTATTATAAGTGATGGGGGATCCCACTTTTGATACAAACTATTTAAGGGATTATAGGAAAAATACGGGGTTTGCCATAATATGGCACTCCTACCATCATCAAACTAGTGGGCAAGTTGAGGAGTCAATCAGGGAGATTAAGCAGATTTTAGCAAAAATGGTTCATGCTAGTAGAACAGATTGATCAAGGAGGCTTCATGATGCTCTTTGGGCCTACCGAACAGCATACAAGACTCCCATTGGTATGTCCACATACAAAATGGTATATGGGAAGGATTTTCACTTACCATTTTAATTAGAGCATAAGGCCATATGGGCAATGAAGAAGTTGAAAATGGATTGGAATGAGGCTGCGGAACAAAGGTTAAAAACAATATAATGAGCTTAATGATTTTTTCTTGAAGGCATATAAAAGTTCATCCCTCTACTCAGAAAAGATGAAGAATTACCATGACCAAAAGATTGAGAAGCGCAATTTTTTTGTTGGGGATTTTGTACTTTTGTTCAATTCAAGGTTGTGCTTGTTTTCGAGCAAACTCAAGTCCAAATGGACAGGTCCCTATTTGATCACCAAACTATTCCCTTATGGTGTGGTTGAGTTGGAGAACAAGAAGGATGTGAGGTTCAAGGTGAACGAGCAGCGAATCAAAATCTATCTAGGGCATGCTCAAATGGCAAATGAAGTGGTCAAGGCATACAATTTTGGGGGAAATGAAAAGTGAGTGCTAGGGTGAAGTCTGAGTAGCCCAACTCACGATCCTCTTTTGGGGTTTTCTTGCCTATTTTCTTTTTACTCAAAAGACTTGTTATTTTATTATTGAACCGACCTGTTGGTATGTTCTGTACATAGTATAGAAATTGAATCTAAAGCATGATGGCTAAACAAAATGATATCATGATTTAAAGAAAGTGTTGCATGACTAGGCATAGTAAATGACAAATGTGTGGCTCCAAGCATGACATAGAGATACAACACGGCATGACCCTAAATCTAAAACTCGAACTAGGTGTTTGATAATCTGGAAGAGTAATGAGACGTGAAGTGAGTGTGAGGAAAATTTTAAGAGTCCACCATTCGTACTAAGCTAGAACTTGCCTGGTTAGTCCTACTAAAAGTAAGTTGTGATGGACAATTAGGAATTGATCATAGGACCTTGTTCACGATAACCAATCTTTATCCTATATAACAGAAAATAGAGTCAAATTAATCCGTTCTTGATCAAAATGATTTGAGCTTAAAATAGACCTTTCTTTTTCACCCCAACTGATCTTTTTTGGGAATAATATGTTGGCGCTGGTCCCTCCTTGGACATGTGCACCTTATCTTATGCCAAAAACATAAGTTGAGAGTGGCTAATGAAGAAAAAAACCTTGTCGTGGTCCTGGCCCAACCTTGGGTATTGTGTACATTGACTCAAAACAATGCCATGAGTTTAGGGTCACTATTATGAGGAATGCTCTGGAAAGTGGGGTTGAAAGAATAAAGATATAGAAAGAACAAAAGAAAAGTGACTCAAGAAAAATTGAAAGCAAAGTGAAAAAATTGAAAATTTAAAAATACGGGTAAGAAAGAAAAGAGTTGGATACACAAAACGAGAGAGAAGAGAGAATAGCAAGGTGAAAAAATACAAAAAAAAATTATGAAATAGGGCGGAATAAAATGATGAAAATACAAGAAGATTAAGAAATAGGGCAGAATAAAATGATGAAATGGTAGGGCCCTTAACCGTTATGTCAAGGAAGGAAACAAGTTACTAAAATACATCAAAATGTACCCTTCCTGACCCTAAGCCTATGTTACAAGCTAAGAAAGTCCTATCGTGATCCTAAGAGTCTATTATGGTTAACTTGAAACAGTAAAAATAAAGGCAAGCCTATGGAACCAAGTATAAATATGGTATGAAGTTGTTCTGAGACTGAGTGTTGAAAAATAATCCGTGTACTCAAACTTAAATTATTGTGCAAAAATGAGAATGTTGTTGTGAGGACACTAGTTGCAATACCAAAAAATTGATACCCTAGTGAGTCGGTGTGTGGTGAGTTTGTGTCATGGTATGATCTGCATGAGCGAGCCTAATAGTGGTAGAATGCAGAAACATAATTTAAAATAATTGGGATTGATAGCCAGATGATTGCGAAAGCTAAAATAAGGATACTCTTGTACAAATATTTTGTGGTTAGTGATAGTGCATCGCTTGAAGACAAACAATGAATTTAAGTTTATGTGTTGATGTACAATGGTTTTACGATACTATCAATGCTTTTTTTCCTCAAGTTAGTGTCACGACCTAGATTCTGGAATCCAGATCGCAAACAGCATCGTAGACCTCTCAGAGGTCGCAGACAAGACTTATCTTGCATTCATCACATTCATATGGTTATTTTTGGCAGAAAATTTGAAACTTTTAAACGTATGAAGTATATAGTTATTTAATGAATTCATCACATACTTAGCTCAACATAAATATAACGACCATCTATCAAAGAATCAATTTGAAATAGAATAGTAATATATCACAAATATATTTGCCAAACACTGCCTTATTACAAAAGCTTCTAAATGAAAGTACGAATTAAACGCTAGGGACAACATCCACCAGATTTTTCTAAAACTAAATTCTAGAATAAAGCCGTAGCATCCTAGAAATCAAGTGGACCTACAAAATGGTCTGGAGAAACATTGATGTCCAAACCGTTGCAAGAGTTGTCAATCTGTCCCTTAACCTGCATCTATAAAATAGTAAATAGTAGGGTCCAATACACAACTTGTACTAAGTATGGGTGTATGCACACATACACATAAGGCTAGGCATGATCAAAGAAAGCTCTTTCTAAATAACATGCTATTTCTCGAAAACCTAGTCACTCGACTTTCCAAAATTGTTAGTTGTGAATTGTTGTATGAATATGATGTATTTAATGCATTCAAAGCTCACAACACATTTTCTGTATTATTACAAGATATTAGTATTCATCAACATGATTTTAGAACAACTCGGATGAAGATTTGATATTTTTGATCCTCTTAGGCCTAGATCTCCTCTTTGTACACATTGATTATTTTTCAGTCTTTTTCATTTTGTTGTTGTGCAGTTCACTAATTTGGTCCTTTGTTTTACTTACAAGTGAAATGATTCATTGTAGTCCCATAACCACAATGAATCTATGTATGTAATACAAGGACTAAGGAATGATTTCCCTACCTTATGGTGAGTCATTCTTTACTGTTTACACTATATATTCATTACTTTTCATAAGCAATTATTTATTGATCATGCCATTGATTTCATTACTTTCATGTTTTATATATTATACATTCAATATACAGGAGACTTTGGAATCGTTGATGTAGCATAAGACAACTCAAGTGAGGGCCCAACATATGGGACCTCAACCCAATGGCCTTCTTTATAAAACACAGAGTCTTCTTTATTCATTCATTCCTACTTCACATTATTCATTTCATTCATTCGTAAGATTATGTAAACACCAATTATACCTAGGATGAAGTTTAAGACTCTCTTCGAGATCATGAAGTGCAATGACGAAGAATGACCTAATGTCATTACTTGAATCCGATTTCACCTCCTGATTGTCTTGCACAAAGACCTTGGGTATCGTTCATTTCATTATCTTTCATACTTTGAGGCTGGCATAATTCTTTCTTTCGGAAATTTAACCTTAACCGACGTAGATCAGGTGAGCATCCTAAAATCCAGTGTGTGCCCCACACCGGAAAGAGGTTGAATCACCGGCAAAAGTGACTCGAACATGCTTGCGTATATAAGGAGTTGAACCCTGCTAGATCCCTATATTGGCAGCATAGGTTGAAAGACTAGGAGATATAAGGATACTCTTACTCGGCATGCCGGACAGTCCATCTCATGAGGGTTACGTTAACCTCCGCCTTTTCCGAAGGAAGGCATCACCTCTCATAGCTAGCCTATCGGTGCTCAGTATATTGTTTCATTACATTCACCTCATACATGATGAATATTTGCTTAAAGGATGCGGTATTCATAGCTCATTAGACTATTTAGTATCTGTTCTTTACGTATTAAGTGTTAATTGTCCTTACACTTACATATAGAATGTGATTGAGATTTATTTACTCTTTTGGTGACTCTTTATACTTACTATACATTTATTAAATTTTAATTTTCCTTACATATCATCCTTACATTACATTGATGAATGTTAATTGTCCTTACATATCATCCTTAGGTGTTAATGAGACTGGTCTCACACATTCTAACACCTTCATATGTGAGTATTCTTTTAACATATTAGCTTAGGTCGTTAGACTTGTCTCACTTCCTTTAACACACCATTCTGGTCACTTACATACTTTAGAAACCTTTAATTATGTTAGAACCCAAGTTACTTACTTACTTTAGTGTTGTAGATTCATAACATCATTTATGGACAATGAGCACTTCATTCAATGAGTTACATATGTGCACAATTCATTCTTTTTGAGCATGTTGGGAGTTGTCCCAATGAATGGCATGCCCTTAATTATGGATTCATTGAATTACTTTACATATTCTTATTCATTTGGCATTCCAATATTTTAGTCATATAAAATAGTATAGGGTATGTTGGGACTTGTCCCATTGCTTGACATACCCGTAGTATGGATTCAATTTGTTCTGTTAGTCATGCTTAATTTGACAATGCATTATAGTGCAAATATTTATTCAAATATAGTTTCATGAGATTCTCATTATCAATTTTTCCATCATTATTTAAAAGCAATAATGTAAGCCAATTCCATTCCACTTTTGGGTAAGACATTGTTAGCCATTTTACTGGCATAACCCAAACATTCGTTCAACTTATGATTTCATGGAGATCTATTTATCGAACCTTATAACATAACTTTAGGCATAACGCTTTTAAACATCTTGGACATAATCATATTATCATTTGATGAATATATTATATTTATAACATCATATTAACTGTAAGTATGCACAGAGACAGTAACATGTTCATACATATCATTTTCGAACATATCTTTAACATAGTATCATTCTTTTAATTCGCATAATAACACTTTGAATCAAATGAGTCAAATTAATAGGTTCATTCAATCATTATTTAATAAAAAACCATACACATTAAGATCAGCCAGCACCTGGAACCAACAACATGATTTCTAACCTATTCAACATTGAAATTTTAACAAGGATACTAGGAAAAGGAGTTCGACAATAACGATGGAAAACAACCCTAGTTTTTAAGATCTTTGAATCATTCGAAAGAATGTTCTCTTCGAGAAAGAAGTCCATGAGATAAACCCATACCTTATGTAGAACTTAATCTACGAATACCACCTTGAACGAAACCTTGAAGAAACCTTTAATCTCCCTAGAGAAATCGATAATTATTTTGCCTTATTCTTGCGTTTGTTGGTTACTGTTTTTTTGTATCCTCTTTTGTCTATAGGTTTGAACGAGATTTTTAGGTTTACGGACTGATCTTGACTCATTCAACTCAGGGTTTAATAATTTAATTAAATCAATTAATTAAAAAGACCCTCCTAGAATGACTAGAACTAGGAAAACGCAATACTTGGTCAAATCAGAAATTTTTCCTAAGAATATCATTTTGCCCCTTTAAAATAATAAATAAATATCAAATTTAATTAATTAAGGTACCTAGGTTAACTATTAAAATTCCACTAAATCATTGGAACAAAAATTTACCCTTTTGGACCATCCTAGGTTTAGTACTACGATGTTTCTTTATTGTTTTAACCAAAATATGAAAAATTCCTTTTTTTTATTTTCGGTTTTAGCCCTTTTACATTAATTAATGAATTTGATAAATTAATTAATTAGGTAACCTAGGGGAATTATTAAATTACCCCTATGTTGTTAGTACCGTAACTAACCTTTTGCACCATCCTAGGTTAGGTACTAGGTTGTCTCTAGAGCGACACACTATGACTCAACACAACACTTTTTACACAAGTATCCTCTTTTAACGTTCCATAATCACATGGATATTAATCCAAACTTTTTTCGTTTCTTTGGTGCATGTTTCTTCTCTTAGGCTTTATAGGCTTACTCATGTTGATCAGACAATGACACAGACTCACTATTCACTGACACCTCTACTCTTTTGTCTCTCGCCAAGTTTCCAACTTTACGATATTGCAACTAGTTCCTCAGTTAAAAACATATCTTCCTTTTTCACAGTGATTTTTTCTTTGAGCATAAGGATAATTTTTCAACACTCACGCTCAAAACATATTCACACCTAGTTGGTACTCGTTTCCATAGGCTTGCCCTTATTTTCACAGCTTTAGTTCACAATATTTGACTCTTAGGATCATGATAGGACTTTCTTGTTTTGTAAGATAGCTCAGGGTCAGGTACTGTACATATGTACATTTTAATGACTTGTTTTCCACTTTGACATTACGGCTAAGCGTCCTACCTCTTTCATTATATATTATACCGTACTTTTCTTTTCATCTTTGCCGTATTTTATCCTTTCTTTATCTTTTGTGGAAGAGAATCTTACTTCATTTTATTAAGAAATCTTTTTCTCCCTTTTTTTATTCAATTGAAAATTTTGACTGAGTCACTTCTCTTCTTCACTATCCCCTTTTTTTCCACATTACTCTTTTTTATACCAAATTTTCGGGTCATAACTCATAATAGCCACACTCAACTTATGGATATGCCAAGCGTTGAGGTACTTATTACCAAAGGTTGGTTCAAGGATAAGATGAGGTCAGCTTCCGCATTAGCCACCCTCAACTTAAGCCTTTAGCTTAAGTTGACGTGCATATGTACATGGAGGGACAAGGACAAACACATTATACCCAACGAACTTGAGATGTTGAAGAAAAGAAAGGTCTATTTT
The DNA here is from genome assembly GCA_027789145.1 of Solanum arcanum. Classification (NCBI taxonomy): domain Eukaryota; kingdom Viridiplantae; phylum Streptophyta; class Magnoliopsida; order Solanales; family Solanaceae; genus Solanum; species Solanum arcanum. The sequence continues at coordinate 29,791,755 of CM050943.1, forward strand.
AGGCTACAACTATTTGGATAAAAAAGGAATAAGAATTTGATTATGCTCACTTCACTTTAGGCTAGATGTTTGCTAATTTGAAAAAGGGCATATGATCCTATCCTAATTGTGTAGCACAGATACCTTTTCCATGACAAACTGGGCAAGTTATACCTCTGTACCAAAAGGGGAAAATCGAATCTCCTCACACTCTCTTGACACCACTTTTCACTATCAGATTATGGATCACCTAGTTTTAGTGTTAGAGTGCGGATCATGTAGTGGGTTCATCTCTATATCATGATTAGAGCCAACATTAAGCATTCATTATTTCTATGCAAGGAAGTGCTTTCTTAGAACGAGTTATCATTCAAGTTTAGCCATCATTCTTCATTTTTCACTTTCATACTATGTACAAGATATGACACATGTTTGTTCAATATTAAAGTAATCAGTCTCTTGGGGAAAAAGAACACAGGCATGAAAACCACAATGAGTGGATCATGAGTAGGGCTACTCAGACATTAACCTAACACTCATTTTCCATTGTCCCCACCCCCTACAAAAAAACATGAAATTGTCCCTAATGCATAAGAAATATAAAGATAGGGTTGTAGGTAAATCAACCTGAGGTGCATAGCGCCGAAGATCAACAAGCAGGCGAGGTTGGTTCCCGAAACCCACACTCTCAGTAGGGGCACCCTCAATAGTGCCCATAGAAGTATCCGCTCCCTTAGTGGTGCTCCTGTCAACAACATCCACTCTAGAACTGAATGCCCCAGCAGCCAACTCGCGAGCCCTCATCTAGCGGTACTTCTCATCAATCAATAAATCTCTTCTCGCAGCCTCATGATATGCACAATACTTCATCCTAGCACATGCCTCATCTCCCTCAGTGTTATGGCTAGAACAGTGCCTCTTGGCACACTCACGTGGTTCAAGAGGTGGTGCAGTGGGAGAAGTGAATAGTGTCACAAGCCATGTGTCCTCCACAAGCTCAATCGGTGTTGTTTAGGGCTTGGGTCCCCTCATCTCCAGTAAGCTATCAACATCTATCTAGAGAATCACCACAACCACCTAAAGAGTAGTCAGATCAATGGTGTGGGTCAGGCTTGCTTGAACTCACAATTTGAATTCATGTAGGCGATAGTGGATGGCCTGAATCTTCCGCTCTATCTTTTGAGCCAGCTTCTTCTCAATACGGTCCTCATCCTAAAAGATAGATTTCTATGTCCAATGATGTATATGATGCAACAAGGTGTCCCTCTGGGACTCAAGCTTCTGGACCCCAGCAACCTAGACCAGTGCTGCTGCTGATGGATTAGACCGAGAGGAACTAGGCGCCCTAATAGTGAAAGTGGAAGACTCGGGCGAGGTGGTATCGGTGGGATCTGAAGTGGCAGGATCATCCCCTTAGGATTGCTCTACTGTATCAACAAAGTTGTCGCTCAGCGGCTGCAAATCGACTCTGGGCCCTCGCCATGGTGCCGCTACATTAGCCTCATAACACAAAAATCATGCACGTGAACGGGTAAGCGGCAGAGGCCTTGAAAGCCCTCACATGTAACACGGAGATCAACAACCTTGCGAAGTCGATCTTTAACCTGGCTACAATTGCTGCTACTAGAACCGCTCTATCCCAGATAAGGATATTATCTGCTGCCGTTGGGGAAAGGCGGTTGCGGACTAACAATCATATGAACTTGGCTGCCATGGTGATTTTAGCCTTCTTGATAAGGTCTCTGGAGTGCACCACCCAGTCTGCTCCCTCACCGTCAATATTGAGTAGTTGTGCAATCCACCTCTTGGTGGACTATCTATGATCTCTACTCCACTAAAACTATCCATTCTTGAAAATCTCCAACCTGTAGTCAAACTCAAGAGTAAGGGGAACCCTCACGACATCAGTGGACCCACTATACAGGAACCAGCGGATGGAAGTAGAAAAATGTCCACCCGACAGCCTCAAACTCGAACGTGTTCTAGTGGGTCATGTTTGGCGGGTTTCAACCGCCTATGTAAAGCACCTCAAAAAGTCTCAATGTATGAGGCGTATAACTCTCACCCCACACTCCTAGACATTCAATCGAGCCGGGGGCGTGTAAAAAAGTCATGCACCATTGGGGCGGTCTGTAGGCTTCCATTCGGAACTCGTCGCTTGACAATCACCAACCAAATCATCACACTTTTATCATTTAAATCCTTTGCATCCCCATAGACTGGGTAATGGCCATCTACGCACCACTAGTCTGGATCATCAAAAACCGGTGCAGGGACCTCAAGTTGTGGTGCTGGAGTAGACTCAGAACTTTAGGCGTCATCAGAAAAGGAATTGAGGGTAGGGACATCTAGGAGAGTGTCTCCCGATGATCCTGAACTAAAGGTAGTCTCCACATTTGAACCCGTGGAATGGGCCGACTCTAAACCTGAATTCTCCTTAGAGCTACGTACTCCCTTAAAACCTGATGCAGACCTACAACGTGTGCCGGTCATTGTGCACTTCTCGTCAGACTGGAAGGTAGTGACTACGTCAGACACCACCTTCTTGTGGGTGCCCTAGGTGGCTCTAGCAGCTGGTGAAGGGGTCCGAGTGCCAGGGGGCACATATTTCCAATCTTTCTCATCATTTGACATTCCTATCAATCAGTGGGAAGGTGTCACAAACTTGGAACAACCCCTAAAGTGAACGAGTTCTTGTGTCGGGGCCATAATCACCTGAAAAAAGTTGTCAGTCTCAATGTAATCAACCTAAACAAGAAAAATAATCAAAATAGAGCATAGATACACAAAACCCTGGACAGTGTAGAATTGCAGAATTGGGAGATCGATAGCCGATCAATTATTGACGGTCCATAAAAAGTGACCGTCGGTGGACCCTTAGAAAAAATTTAAAAGTCGACATCCCACAGAACTCTAAGTAAGAAATGACAGACGTAAAGAATGACCCGTCGATAAATCGACGAACCGTAGTCCACTTCCGTTGTCTGACGCTTAGAATAATTAAGAAAATCTTAGGAGTAACATTCTCAGTTAGAAACGATGGACAGTAGTCCACTTTCGTCGTTTCAAAGTTAAGAAAATTAGGAGGTAATAAATCGACGGACCCTATCGTCGGTCCGTCGATCAACCGAAAGTCCGTAGATGAGGTCTTGTTCTATTGGTCAGAGATAAGTGTTTAGGACTTGGTTTTAACCCCACATATGGATAATTTCGAAAATATAAGAATATCATCCAACACGTAATATCAAGTATAAGACCAATTCGTCATTCTTAGGGCTTTTATTTGTCAAAGTTGAATCACGGGTTCTACAAGACTATCAAGCCCTATGTCGGAATATCAACAGTAAAATTGAAATGACACATATTCCACCCCCAACCCATTCACTTTCTATCATTCTAAGGGACATAGACCCAAATTTTAGCAATTCTAACATGCAATTTTTTCCTGATGTAAAGATCCACGTACAATTTAGTTGATTCTAAAAGAAAATGAACGAGAGTTCATTAAGCAAAGGGACCACACATACCTGTAAACTGTATTGGAGTGAAAGTGGGTGATCTTGAAACAACCAACCTATGTGCCACCTGCAAACACCGACCGGAGAAATGATGGAGATTTTAGAAAACTGGGCAGGTTAGGGTTTTGGGATGTTGGAAGTTTGGTATGTGTGGTGATTTTGATGTAAAATTAAGGGAGTGATTATGGGAGTTAATGGATAAAGAAGGGAATAAGGGGAGGGAAACCATCGGGAGAGAATTTGAAAAGGTGTGGGAGGGTAACTGTATATATATACGTTAACATAGACGGTCAGGTCACTAGTTTTTTTTTGTTGACTGTATCCCATCGATAGTCCGTAAGTTAATCGAAAGACTGTCGATTGTGCACAGACTTAGACTAAAAACTAAAACATACTTGGAATCTACAAACACCACTGACACTCCGTCTATGTAACGAGGGACCGTGTGGTGTTCGTAAATCTATGCACAGACCAATTTCTAAAGAATTCTTGTGGTTTGGTCCCTGCACGTTGAGCACACATTTAGCCATTATTTTTATGTTATCTAGAAAACTTTTAGACACGTACCCTAAACTACTCTCTAGCTAACACATTAAAATAATTAACAGATAAACTTAAATAAAACAAAAAAAAGAAAATAATGCAAATATTACTACAAACAAAAGAAAAACCTATTGTTTGCTATAGGATAGATATTGGGTTTCCTCCCAAGAGGTGGTTCATTTAACGTCGCGGCACGACACAAGATTCTTGATTACTCAAACTTCATAAAGTTTATATGCTTCAACCACTTCATGGATACTCTCCATCTGTCCTAGATATATCTATATTCTTTGCCCATTTACCATGAACCTTGAACCCTCCTTGTTCTCCAACTCAACCTCTCCATGTGGGAACACATTATTTATCAAGAATCTCCCAATCTATTTGGACTTGAGTTTTCCCAAAAACAAGCGTAGCCTAGAGTTAAATCAAAGAACAAAGTCCTCAACCGCAACTTTTCGGTTCTCAATCTTTTGGTCATGGTACTTATTCATCTTATCTTTATAGATTGCTAACTTTCATATGCTTTTAGGTGAAACTAGTCAAGCTCATTCAATCCATCAAGTGTCTGTTCCACAGCTTCATTCCAATCCATCCTCAGTTTCTTTATCGCCCACATGGCCTTGTGCTCTAACTCAACCGGCAAGTGACAAGTTTTCCCATATAAAAGTTGGTATTGACACATACCTTAAGGTTCTTTGATATACCGTGGTTTCATGGTATAAATAATACTTTTTCCTCAAGATTAGTGTGTCCGAAAGTCTTTTTGAGCTAGTTTTTATATAAGTTTCTCTTGGTTTTGCAGGAAATCTGTCCAAAGTTGAACGCGGAGATTTTGAGCGAAGAAATGCAGAAGAGACCACCTACGGAGCTTATCAAAGTCCGTCGTGCTTGTGACGGTCCGTAGGTGGCAGCGTAGTAATGCTGCTGAAGAAAGATGGGGAAGTGTAACCAAATGTGGGGTTACGAAGCTTGTGACGGTCCGTCTGTAGGTTCGTCATGAATTTCAGAGAAGTGATCCAGTACCCAGATACCAAGAGTTGAAGTGTTTTGGAATGAAGACCCTCGACGGACCGTTGTGCCTATGACGGTCCGCTATACTTGCCGTCGAGGGTAATGAAGAAGAGCAGCAAAAGAAATTGCACAAGTATGGGACTAGCCGCGTGTTGACACATTTCTAGCAAATAGAGTCCTTGTTTAATTAGGTTTTTTATTTTTTATAATAGTTTGAAAAAACCTCGTTTTTGAGGTTAGACGCCTGATAGGTTAGACTCTTAGATTAAAAAATTCCTTATTGGTAAACATTGTATTATGAGATTCTTGATAATCATTAGACTTTTTGTGAGATTATTGATAACTTTGAGATTCTTGCAAGTGAATATTGGTGATTAATCAAGCAAACTTTTTGATTTTACTCTTTCTCATTGAAGTAAGTACATGAATTCTTATTTAATATATTTGAATATTGTGTTTATGGCCATGAGTAACGAAACTCCATAACTAGGGTTGTTGGAACCATAGGCAAATAATGAGATAAACCCTAACTAAAATAACAATTCTAGAATAGTGTCTTGCATATATTAATAATTCTTTCGCTTAGAAGTCTTTTCAACGGATGGCCAACGTTAGAAGTTGCCTTAATGCAACTTGCCGGACCTAGGAGGTAGATAATAGGAATACAATTATTAACATAGATTTACTGTATACTATCTAATAGGCTAGTATTGATTAGTACGAGGTAATAACTTTGTCAAATATCGAATACGATGCTTAATATAAGGTAAGGATAAGGGTTAGGATAGCAACACACGTAGCCGGACCAAGGTGCGGAGTGAGATTTTCTAGATGCCGGGCCAAGGATTTTGAAATACATAATTTATCACTTTGCATGCAAGATATTAGGAAAGGATTGTTATAGTTAGACTTATCAAGTTATGAACCTGTGGGGAACACGTAAACCCTAGTTATTTTGATTAATTGATTAAAATCCAACATTTTAAGTTTTTAAGTGTCTCTGTCAAATTTGTTAATTAATTTTACTCATTTAGAAATAGAAACCCCCCTTTATTGTTTTCACTTTCCAAGGAAGTCATTGACCAAAAAATAGTAATAACAGGTTGAAGTTAGGTCTAGACTATTTTCCTCGTGGGAACGATCCCAACCTCACTAGGTAGGTTATTTACTTGACACAACCGCTTTACTTCTTATTTGAGATGTAAGTTTGAGCGTATCAAATTTTGGCGCCGCTGCCGGGGATTATAGCTTTTAGATTAACTTGAACTTATTACTATAGTTTAGTTGATATTTTCTTGATTTTACTTTGTTTTATTGTTTTTTGATTTTTTTTAGAACTATCCTCCTTGTATGCCAAATACATGGAGAGGAAGAGAACCCCTGTTTCCCTACGATTACGAATTAGAGCGTACACTGCTCAATATGAATCAAAACATGGGAATAAATGATGATGATCCGAACCAGAACATCCCAGCTCCGGTTGATGTTCATGGTCAGAAGTTACCCGATGCTCCGGGTGAACACCAACAGAGGGGACAAAATCACGTTCCACGGCCCCAAGCATACTACAGAGGGTATGATAACATAGCAGACTCGGATAAGCCCCTTGTCTTGCCCCCTCTACCCACAGGCCACACCTTTGTGGTAACTAGTAGCCTGATGCAAATGCTCACTGCCATAGGTTTGTTTTAAGGGCTACCTTCTGAGGATCCACATGCCCATATAGCTAGGGTAAGGGCAGTGTGTAAAAGTTGTGTGGGGAGGCCTGATTTGGATCTAGAAGTAATATGGCTCAGAGTGTTTCCTCTCTTAATGAAAGGACAAGCTGCTATATGGTTCACTGAGCTCCCATACAACTCAATCTCCACTTGGAACCAATTAAGAGATGTCTTCTTATCAAGCTACTATCCGGTCTCCAAGAAACTAAACCACAAAGATAGAGTGAACAACTTTGTGGCACTACCAGGAGAGTCAGTTAGTAGTTCTTGGGATAGATTCACCTCATTCTTGAGAAGTGTTCCAAATCATCGTATAGATGATTAGTCACTGAAGGAATACTTCTATCGGGGACATGATGATAACAATAAAGCGATGTTGGAAACTATAGCAGGTGGATCTTATGGGGAGTGTCATTATGCTGAGATTGCTGAAAAATTAGAGAAAATCTCCCGGAATAACAAAACTTGGAGTACTAGGAAGTGTGATACAGGGAGAAACACCTTCGCAGTACAGTCCACTCACAACCCATCCACAGATGAGATTCGTGAAGAAATGGCTCAGATGAGAACTAAGCTTGGGTTGGTACTAAAACATGTCACAGGGGGTGCAAAAAAGATAAATTCAGTTAACTACTTGGCTAAACCACCACCTCCTAATGATGAGTGCTATTATGCGGAGGACACTTATGCAGTAAATGAGCAAACGGGGGGTTTCCGACCAAGCGCCCTAGGCTCAAATCAGGATAATTGGCGCCAAGGTCAAGGTAACCAAGGTCGGAACTATGGTAACTAAAACCGTGAGGGTCATTATGTCAGAGATGGAAACTACAACCGCTACAACAACATTAACAGGGTAACTATGCTAATAGAAATGACAGGAATGAGCACTATTCCCCCCTCAAAATCGTGAAGTTAATCCTAGGGATGGTGGACATAGTATGGCGTGAGTTGAGGATATGTTTCACAAAATGATGAGGAGATTCGATGCTAGTGATGAGCACATTAAAGAGTTGAGGTGTTATTTATCTACTATTGGGCAAAAAGGTTATACACATGAAATTTCGATTAAGCAGATCGAGTGCAAATGGCCCAATTATCTGCAACGGTGAACACACGGCAACCGGGCACTCTTCCTAGCAGTACTGTCCAAAATCCGAATAATGATGTGCATTGTATGGAAATCACTACTAGGGGTGGTAAGCAAACCATTGACCCACCTATGCCATCTACTAATGAAAATGTGAGAAAGGATAATGATAATGTGGTAAAGGGTAGTGGTGAAGCAGAGAAAAGTTATGGAAAAGATGCACAAGTACCTATAAAGGTAATTTCCATGCCTAGGCCACCACCACCTTTCCCTCAGAGATTAGTGAAAAGACAGAGGATGGTAAATACCGGTGTTCCATAATAATGTTGAAGTAGCTTTCTATCAATGTCCCTTTGGTAGAAGCTCTAGAAAAAATGCCCGGTTATGCCAAATTTATGAAAGATCTGGTCACCAGGAAAAGATCGGTCACTTTTGTGGATGACGATACACTGCAACATTGTAGTGCTATTGCTACAAGATCCCCCGTACAAAAGAAAGAAGATCCAGGTGCGTTCACTATTCCTTGTACAGTTGGGTCATTACATTTTGCGAAAGCATTATGTCATCTGGGGGCAAGCATAAACCTCATGCCCCTATGAATTTACAAGAAGTTGGATTTGGGGGATCCAAAACCCATTGCGATGCGGCTACTGATGGCTGATCGGACAATGAAACGGCCTATAGGAATACTCCATGATGTGCTAGCAAAAGTGGAGTCATTCATCTTTCCGACTGATTTTGTTATTCTTGATTGTGAGGTGGATTTTGAAGTGCCTATTATTCTTGGGAGGCCATTCCTTGCTACAGGTAGAGCGTTAGTTTATATGGAGAAGGGGCAGATGATATTTCGGTTGAATAATTAAGAAGCGACCTTCAACATTTGTAGGACCATGAGGAAGAGTGGTGAGCTCCAATCGGTATCTGCCATATCCCACAAAGAAAAGATGAAGAAGGAGACTGAACAGAAAAATGCAAAACAAGAGTTTATGGATGGAGATTTGGTGCTTATAGAAAGTTCTGGGGTGCCTTGTCTTCCGGGAAAGCTCAAGTCCAAATGGACTTGCCCTTACTTGATTACCCATGTATTCCCTCATGGAGCAGTTGAGTCAAAAGCCAAGGAGGGAGTGTGGTTTAACAGGAATAGAGATAGAATAAAATTCTATTTTGGGCATAAAGCATCGGGGAATGTAGTGATAGGGGCATATCATCGTGATGAAGTCTGAGTAATAAAGGGTCCCCAGTCGTGCCGCGACATTAAATCAGGCGCTTGTTGGGAGGCACTCAATACTTATAGTTTTTTTAATAATGGTAGCATTCTCTACTAATGGGTATTAATTTTGCAAGCACATCACGAGGAAATTCTGCAGAAGATCACTCTGAAACAGTCACCAACGGACAAATGCGACGGACCATCGTGCTCTCGAGGGTGTGTCCTGCACAACCGTGCTGGTTTTCAAAGACCCTATTCCGAAAGGTCTCTCACATTTTCTAAGTGTCCTCTAACGGACATCTGCGACGGATCGTCATACTCTCGACGGTTCATCTTGCATAACCGTCATGGCAGTCAGAGACCTCTCTCTTAAGGGTCTCCATTTTTTTAAGTGTCCCACGACGGACATCGACGACGGACCGTCATAATCACAACGGTCCGTGCTGATTGTCAGCGCTTTGCGCCCCAGGTTTGCTTCACCTACCACTCTTATATTTCAATTTTTTTATGCATTGGGGACAATTACGTGTCTTTTTGTTTGGGGTGGGGTATATGGAAAGTGAGTGCTAGGGTGAAGTCTGAGTATCCCAATTCACTATCCTCTATTACGGTTTTCTTTCCTGTGTTCTTTTTCCCCAAGAGACTGATTACTTTTTCTGTTGGACCGACATGTCTATATCTTTTGTACATAGTTTAATTCTAGAGCATGATGGCTACAATTATATCTTTATAAACTGGAAAATGATGCATGACTAGGCATAGTAACTGATAATTGTGTGGCTCTAAGCATGAAAAGGAGTTATACCATTGCATTATCCTAGGTCTTAAATTCAAACTAGGTGTGTGATAATCTGGTATAGTGATGAGATGTCAAGTGAGTGTGAGGAAAATTTGAATAGTCCACTATAGGTACTGAGCTAGAACTTGCCTTGTTAGTCCTGCTAAAAGTAAGTGATAATAGATAATTAGGAAAGAATCATAGGCCCTTATTCAATAGAGCCCATTTCTAGCCTAAATAAAAGAAACCAAATGAAACTTATCCTTTTTTGATCCAAATAGTCTGAGCTTCAAATTAGACCTTTCTTTTTCACCACAACTGATCTTTTCTGGGAACAATGTGTTGGCCCTGGTCCGTCCTTGGAAATGTGCACCTCAGCTTATGCCAAAAGCATAAGTTGAGGGTGGCTAATGCATAAACAACCTTCGTTATGGCCCTGACCCAACTTTGGGTATTGTGTACCTTGACTCATGGCAAAGCCATGAGTTGAGGGTGTCCATTATGAGGAATGCTCTGGAAAGTAGGGTTGCAAGAACAAAGAGAGAGAGAACAAAAGCACAGTGACTCAAGAATTAGTTGAAACAAAACTAAAGAAAAAGAAAAATATACAAGAAATACAAGCAAGAAAAGAAGAGAGTCACTTACACAAATAATGAAAGAAGAGAAAATAGCAAGGTGAAAGAATATGAGAAACAAGGCAAGATAAAATGATAGAAAGTGAAAGATTTAGGCGATATTTCAAGGAGGGCAAAAAGTCACTAAAGTATACCTGAAAATACCTTACCTGACTCCGAGCATATGTTACTAGCTAAAAAAGTTCTATCGTGATCCTAATGGCTGTAAAGTGAACTTAAGGCAGTGAAAATAAGGGCAAGCGTATGGCAATAGGTATGAATGAGTGTGACTTTGTTCTGAGAGTGAGTGTTGAAAAGTAATCCTTATACTCAAACTTAAACTATGTGTGAAAAAGGAGGATTTTGTTTTAAAGTGAGGACACTACTTGCAATACCGGAATTGTTAGCACCTCAATGAGAAATTGAAGAGGATAGGTGTTAGTGCATGGTGAGTCTGTGTCATGTTCTTATCCCACAAAATTCAAGCCTAATAGTGATAGCATGTATAGATTTGATGAGATTAATCGGGATTTATAATCAAATGATTGCAAAGGATAATACATGGATGCTATTGTACAAAGATTGTGTAGTGAGTCATAGTGTGTCGCTTGAGGACAAACAACAAATTTAAGTTGAGGGTGTTGATATACCGTGGTTTCATGGTATAATTAATACTTTTTCCTTAAGTTTAGTGTGTCCGAAAGTCTTTTTGTTCTAGTTTTTATATAAGTTTCTCTTTGTTTTGCAGGAAATATGTCCAAAGTTCAATGCGGAGATTTTGAGCGAAGAAATGCAGAAGAGACAACCTACGGAGATTATGACGGTCTGTCGTGCTTGTGACGGTCCGTAGGTGGCAGCGTAGCAAAGCTGCTGAAGGAAGATGGGGAAGTCTGACCAAGTGTGGGGTTACGAAGCTTGTGACGGTCCGTCGTGGCTATGACGGTCCGTCCTGCAGGTTCGTCATGAAGTTCAGAGAAGTGTTCCCAGTACCCAGATTCCAAGAGTTGAAGTGTTTTGGAACGAAGACCCTCGACGGACAATTGTGCCTATCACGGTCCGTCATACTTGCCGTCGAGAGAAATGAAGAAGAGCAGCAGAAGAAATTACACAAGTGTGGGACGATGGAGTCCATGACCGTTCTTCGTGACAATGGCGATCCGTTGCGAGGTCCATCGACCTAGCCGCGTGTTGGCACATTTCCAGCAAACAGAGTCCTTGTTTATTTAAGTTTTTTATTTTGTATAAATAGTTCGAAAAAATCTCATTTTTAAGGTTAGACTCCGGATAGGTTAGACTCTATGATTCAAAAATTCCTTATTGGTAAACATTGTATTGTGAGATTCTTGATAATCATTAGACTTTTTGTGAGATTATTGATTACTTTGAGATTCTTGCAAGTGAATATTGGTGATGAATTAAGCAAACTTTTGGATTTTACTCTTTTTCATTAAAGCAAGTACATGAACTCTTATTTAATATATTTGAATATTGTGTTTATGGCCATGAGTAAATAAACTCCATAACTAGGGTTGTGGGAACCATAGGCAAATAATGAGATAAACTTTAACTAAAATAACAATTCTAGAATAGTGTCTTGCATGTACTAATAATTCTTTCGCTTAGAAGTCTTTTTAACGGATGGCAACGTCAGAACTCGCCTTAATGCTACTTGCCAGACCAAGGAGGTAGATAATAGGAAAAGAATTATTAACATAGATTTAGTGTATACTTTGGTATTGATTGATACCAAAGTTGAATACGGAGATTTTGAGCGAAGAAATGCAGAAGAGATCACCTACGCAGCTTATGACAGTCCGTCGTGCTTGTGACGGTCCTTAGGTGGCAGCGTAGTAAAGCTTCTGAAGGAAGATGGGGAAGTCTTACCAAGTGTGGGATTACGAAGCTTGTGACGGTCCGTCGTTGCTATGATGGTCCGTCCTGCAGGTTCGTCATGAAGTTAAGAGAAGTGATCCTAGTACCCAGATTCCAAGAGTTGAAGTGTTTTGGAATGAAGACCCTCGACGGACCGTTGTGCCTACGACGGTCCGTCATACTTGCCATCGAGGGTAATGAAGAAGAGCAGCAGAAGATATTGCACAAGTATGGGACAACGGAGTCCATGACGGTTCGTCGTGATTATGACGATCCGTCGCCAGGTCCGTCAACCTAGCCGTGTGTTGGCAGATTTTTAGCAAACAGAGTCCTTCTTTAATTAGGTTTTTTATTTTTTATAAATAGTTCGAAAAAACCTTTTTTTTTTTTAGGTTAGATGCCGGATAGGTTAGACTCTTAGATTAAAAAATTCCTTATTGGTAAACATTGTATTGTGAGATTCTTGATAATTATTAGACTTTTTGTGAGATTATTGATTACTTTGAGATTCTTGCAAGTTAATATTGGTGATGAATTAAGCAAACTTTTGGATTTTACTCTTTTTCATTGAAGCAAGTACATGAACTCTTATTTAATATATTTGAATATTGTGTTTATGGCCATGAGTAACTAAACTCCACAACAAGGGTTGTGGGAACCATAAGCAAATAATGAGATAAACCCTAACTAAAATAACAATTCCAGAATAGTGTCTTGCATGTATTAATAATTCTTTCGCTTAGAAGTCTTTTTAACAGATGCCAACGTTAGAACTCGCCTTAATGCTACTTGCCGGACCAAGGAGGTGATAATCGGAAAAGAATTATTAACATAGTTTTAGTGTATACTATCTAATAGGCTAGTCTTGATTGGTAGGAGGTAATAACTTAGTCAAATATCGATTACGATGCTTAATATGAGGTAAGGATAAGGGTTAGGATAGCAACACACGTAGCCGAACCAATGTGCGGAGTGAGATTTTCTAGATGCCGGACCAAGAATTTAGAAATACATAACTTATCACTTTGCATGCAAGATACTTGGAAAGAATTGTTATTGTTAGAGTTATCAAGTTATGAACCTGTGGGGAACACATAAACCCTAGTTACTTTGATTAATTGAATAAAATCTAACATTCAAAGTTCTTAAGTGTCTCTGTCAAGTTTGTTAATTAATTTTACTCATTAAAATATAGAAACCCCCCTTTATTTTTTTTATTTTCCAAGGAAGTCATTGACCAAACAATAGTAATAATAGGTTGAATTTAAGTCTAGACTATTTTCCTCGTGGCAATGATCCCAACCTCACTAGTTGGGTTATTTACTTGACACGGCCGCTTTACTTCTTATTTGAGAAGTAAGTTTGAGCCTATCAGTCTTGTATGCAGTTCGGTAAGCCTAATGAGCATCATCAATCCTCCTTGTCCAATCCTTTCTATTAGCATTCCTCGTTTTCGATAGGATTTGCTTTATTTCTCTATTGGACACCTCAACTTTCCCACTACATTGTGGATGGTATTGAGTGGCTAAAATGTGGCAAAACCCATATTTCTCCAATATCCCTATAAACAACTTGTTTCAAAAGTGTGATCCCCGATCACTAATAATGGCCCTAGGTGTGCAAAATCTAGACAAGATGTTCTTTTTCAAGAACGAGGTGACACTTTTCACTTCATTGTTGGCAAGTGTTATGGATTCCACCCATTTTGACACATAATCCACCTCCACAAGAATATATTTCATCCGATGAGAAATCCCAAATGGGACCATAAAATCAATGCCCCATATATCAAATAACTCAATCACTAGAATGGGATTTACAAGAATCTCTTGCCTTTTTGAAATTCCTCAATCTCTTTGGCACCTATCACATGCCTTGGTGAACTAATGAGAATCTTGGTGAATGGTTGGCCAATAGTACCCACACTACAAAATCTTATGGGCAGTCCGTACACCACTATAATGCCCACCCACGGCGAGGAATGGCATGCCTCCAAAACACTTAGCATCTCAACTTCCGACAAACAACGACGAATAAGCCCATCAGCACAACTCCAATATAAGTAAGGCTATCCTAAAAGATCTTTTTTACATCATTCATGAATTTTTTACTCTGTTTGAAAGAAAAGTCAAAAATGGAATTATATCACTAGACATATAATTCGCAAAATCGGCGAACCATGGAATCATGTCATAAGATGTAGCCAATACATGCTCATCAGGTAAGGTATCATCAATTTCAGCCTTTTCACCTAACTCTTGCATAGCTTCATCCTCTAATCTACACAAGTAATCAGCTACTTGATTTTCAGTCCCTTTTCTATCTTTCACCTCAAAATAAAAATCTTGCAATAGTAGCACCCATATAATCAACCTTAGTTTTGAATCATTCTTTGATATCAAATACCTCAAAGAGGAGTGGTCAGTATGCACTATAACTCTCGTGCCAAGAAAACAGGAGCAAGATTTTTGAAAGAAAATACCACCGCAAGGAGATGTTGTTCAGTCATAGTGTTGTTCTTTTGCGCTTCATTTACGCACTTACTAGCATAATAGATGGGGTTAATGATTTTATCCTTTCTTTGTCCCAATACCACACCAAGGGTAAGCCCACTACCATCACACATCACGTCAAATGGCTTCCTCCTATTCGAGGAAATAGTTATAGGTGCACACACCAGCTTCTCCTTAAAAACTCCAAATGCCTTCAAACAAGATTCATCAAAATCAAACTTACATTACTTCTCAAGTGACTTCCATAGAGGATGTGCAATTTTTGAGAAATCCTTAATAAACCTCCGGTAGAAGCCCGCATGCCCAAGAAAACTTCTCATACCTTTGACAGAGATGGGTGGAGGAAGTCTCTCTATAATCTCAACTTTTGGTCGATCAACATCTATCTCCTTATATGAGATGCGATGGTCCAATACAATACCCTCTTTCACCATCAATTGACATTTTTTCCAATTAAGTAAAAGGTTTCAATCTTCAGATTTATTAAGAACCTCGTCCAAGTGACTCAAAAACCGATCAAAAGAGTCGCCAACAACTAAAAAGTCATCGATAAACACCTCAAGAGTATCTTCCACCATATCGGAGAATATCGATATTATACATCTCTTAAAAGTAGTCGGTGCATTACACAACCAAAAAGGCATCCTGTTGAATTTGAATGTCCCATAAGGGAAAATAAAGGTGATTTTCTCTTGCCTTCAGTCCAATAGATATTTAATTTTAACCAGAATAACTTTCAACAAAATAGTACCATCCATTTTATACGAGTCTATCTAACATCTGATCAATAAAGTTTTCCAAAACTAAAATGCAGAAGGCTATGAAGAATCAGTGCCGAAGTTACCCACAAAGGACATCAATGGCCCGTCGTCCTATCAACGGACCATAGGTGGTGATCGTCGATTGGAGGTTCAGGCATTTGGAAGCAACTCAGGGAATTCTTACTAACTGTGGGGCTACGAAAGGATCGACAGACCTTCCTGGCAAAACATTGATTTGATTCGAGAATGTCCCAGTACCCGATGTTGAAGAAAAGTGAAGGCTGAGAAAAGATGCTAAGTATGGATCGATGGAGGTAGTCGACAGTCCGTCGTTTGATCGACGGAACATCTTCGGGGGTCGTCGAATGAAGCTACATTTTAGACAAACATTCCTTATTTGAACTCCTTTTAATTTAGGACTCGGTATTATTTTAAATATGGTATAAGATCTCATTTTTGGGATTTGATTCTTTTACAAATTTCTTAGTTTTGTTCTTGGAAAATGTCTTTGCAACTTGGGCAATAATTCAAATTTGTAGATTTGGTTTATAATATAATTGTGTGATTTCAAGTTGAATTTCTAGAGTTTCTTAGAATTTGTAAAAGAAAGTTAATGAATTATTATTTATCAACTGTAAATTGTGTTCTTCTAGGCATGGGTAACTATATCCACAACTAGGCTTGTTGGAACCATGGGTGATTAGTAAAATAAACCTAGCTAAATAACAATACTCAAATAGGTTATTGCATGCATGAATAAATCTTTTGTTTAGAAGTCTTTTTAACGAGTATACGTGTTAGAACAAGCCTTATTGGTACTTGCCAGACCAAGGGGGTATTTAATAGGAAAAGAATTACCGAAATAGATTCAGTGGGCTATTATCTAATAGTCTAGTTTCTACTGATGCGAAGTAGTAACTATGACATACATAGAATATGATGCTTAATATGAAGTAAAGGTTAGGTTTACTAACGTACACACGAAGCCGGACCAAGGTACGGGGTGAAATTCTATAAATAACGAACCAAATATTAAGAGATACATAACTTATCACTTTGCATTCAAAACACTAGGGAAGAATTGTTATAGCTAGGATTGTGGCGTTATGAAACTATGAGGAACACTTACACCCTAGTTATATATAGGATTATGGCATCATGCCATACGACTAACATCCTTTACTATAAATAGAAAAAATCATTTTATCTTCATTATAGTGATCATATACATCAGTAATAACCATAGTAAAACCATTTCAAACTGAAGAATGAATCATTCAAAATCTAATTTTTTTTACAGTGAACGGACAACCTTTATAGTGAATTAAGCATAGTTTTTCAAAAATTCAAATTTTTAGGCAATTGATAATGAAAACATTCTAATATGCAATATAAAATCATATAAACTCATATTAAAGCATAATAATAGCTTTATAAAATGCACAATGCAAGGAATCAATGAAATTAAATTCCACAAGACTCCTAAAAACAATGCGCAAGCAACAAGCTTCTATGACTTTCTAGCCCATCTACTAACCATGCCCCCCCCCCCCCAAAGGAATTCATATCACTAAAGAAATACTAGAATTTACCATCATCCTCATCACCCTCTCCTCATCACCCTCATCCGGCTTTTCTCCTCTAGTTCGGAGTACATAGAAATACCTCTTCTTTTGAGAACTATCATTTCTGAACATTAGGAGCAACTTTGTTACTATCTCTAGTAGCACAAGTAGGCTTACCACCTTGAGAACCACTACCCTTCTCTAGTTTGTCCTTAGGATAACTAAGTCCATCTTGAGTTTGAGAACTCTTCTTGAATCTAGATTGACTTTTATCACTTGATCCACTCCTCTTAAAGTTTCTAGCAATCTTACATAGTTTAGACTCCTCAATTGATTGAACATACACCAGGACTCTTGCTAGGGTCATATCATCATGTAGCATGGTCGTATGACATTCTTCCTTCAAAACATCAGCGACAACCATTTCAGACATAGTAATCTCATCCCTAGGGTTAGACACAAGGTATGGAGAAAGTCTAGATAACCTAGAGAACTTCATAGAGTATTCCTCAACACTCATATTGCCTCGCTTGATATTGATTATCTCTTCAACCTTTATCTCCCTCCTCTCACGGGGAAAGTACTTGCCAAGAAAGTTCTTTAAACTCTTCCCACTAAATAGGACCCAACTCAATCGGCCTATTATTTTTCCATTGAGTGTCCAAGAATTGATAAACCTCCCTCAATTGATGCAAAGCCAACTCTGCATTCTCCCTAGATGTCATCCTTATGGAACTCAACACCTTGTACACTCCTTCTATAAGCTCTTGGGGATCATCTCCACCTTATATACAAGAAATATAGGAGAATTCATCCCCACAAAATATCTCAATCTAGATGTCATAGTTCTCCCCACCACATTCACTGTATGCGCAATACCCAAATTTATATGGGTAGTCAATGATCGACCTAAAGTAAGTAAATACTCTCTTATTTCCCCATTAGTAATTTCTGGAGAAACCACCAGAACATCATTACCTCTACCTGTAATTGGGACTTGATCACCTTGAGGAACTCGCTCAACTTAAGGAGAAATGTCCTCATTCTCCCTTCCCTCTTCAAACTTTCTACAGGAGATCCTTCTAGTATTTATCTTTCTATAACACAATGAACACCATAAGAAAGGAGTACTCATAAATTTTACCCTACGACATGACATAGTAGAAGAAAAGAAGGGAAACTCTATCGTCCTATAGCCTCTTATTTATTGATGTGTCGCGACTCACACCGATGGTCAAGGCTTCATTAGACATGACTTGATGATACATTTTGATTCCTAAGACAACTTTCATAACCTATGATCTGATACCAAACTTATCATGACCCGCACCTATACCATAGAAGTTAGGGAATTCCTTAGGTCGTCTACCGGCGTACTTGACCTCTCGGAGGTATTATACAAGCCCTTTCGTATCGTTCATCGCATATAAACATATGAAAAAAGCAATGCATCATTAAAACTTTTCACAAACATTTGCAAAGTCTTTCAATTATGTTTCATATAAAACTTGTAGAAAATACTAAGTATTATTTCATCAAATCATAGACACAAGATTACTTTGGGACACGACCATAGAATAGAAAATATAGTACTACCATGTCTATTAAAGTACTTCAATACGAGAAATAAAATACATCTATGTTCTCGAGTCAAATGAGTACATACTTCAACTTGCTTGGATGATCCTATTATCCAAGCTTAGATCTCATAAGCACCTCACCTATGAATAACTTTAAAGACAGATAAAAACATGGAATTAGTACAAACACATGTACTAAGTATAGCATAATGCATAAACATCATGAAAACAAACATTTATTCGAAACAAACATATTTTTATTTAATTATCATAATATAAACATAAGAAAAAATTTTAAAACCTTAGAAAAACATAAGAAATTACTTAATCCATTTATCAGATTTTTAAGTTACATTATATTAAGCATGTCCAATGTTACAGTGAACTCCTTAACTGTTTTAGTGCAGTTCCTTAAATTCACCTTAGACACCTTCTAGGATGTAATCCTCTCACTAAAAGCTATCCTAAGACTCACTTAACTAAGACAAAGAGATAACTGCCAATACACACTCTCTAGGGACACCTAAATTATCCTTAAGACCACCTATAATGAGATATATATAAACTTTCAATATATCAAGCATACTAATATGAGATTCTCCTACAAAAGGTGACTCTAAGGTTCACTTGAGTTAATTATGAGGCGACCGCCCATACAATCCCTTTCACACACACTTAAGACATCCTTTAGATTACCTAGGATAAGATCATTGTGAATAAACACAATAGCATTTTTAAAATATGGCATTCTCCTCCCGAAGGTTATCCAAAGACCTACTAAAGTTAATCAAGAAGATAATATCCATGTTTGACCTTTTCAAGATTACCTTGTTTGGATCTTGTCTACATAATTAACCAATTTTCCTAACTAGAATCATTATTAAGACTTATCTAGGTAAGATACGATGTGACCATTCCCATACACCCTTCACACCTTAATTAGATAACCCTTAACTACTCTAGATAAGTTCATTTAACATGCTTTTCTAACTTAACTCATTACATTCATTTGTTAACTTAAGACTCATTCATCACATAAGAAAACTCAAGTAATTCTCTTGGAGAAGACCTAGGACTCTTACTAATATCTTCAAAGTTTAATTTACAATGTCTAGATAGCGTCTCATACCACCACCTTAACTTCATAGAACTTCTCCAATACTAGTATGTATCCCACATAATGAGATAGGAAAATACCGACGTAGACCATGGTAGAAGAGCATGGAATCCTTAGTTGTAACCTACTCTGATGGAGGGTGTTGTACTTGCCAATAGTAGATCATGGACACACCCTATTTAGACACATGGTTAAGGAATAAGAAGGGTTTTCTTTGTAGTTTAGCCTCATTCTTCACTAGAGCTAATTCCCTTACCATACTCACTTGGTTCTAGCCATTGTTCTCATAGAGTAATTTACATGAAAGGATCATACGGAGGGGGTTCCATATCTAGTTCATAACCCAATCACATTTACATTACCAAAGAGGTCCCCTAGGGCTGCCTTACAGTTGCGACAAAGATAGATCTAACTAATTTACTAAGAATGATACTATGTCGTTCCAGCGAACCAACCTTAAGTCTATCATTCATTACAAGAAAGATACCATTACGAATTTCGACTTCAAGGTTTATAATCTTACCACTAGGTTTAAGGTTTAACATAAAGTACCTTATCAAAATCATTCAACATCTCATATTATTCATATATACGAGACTAAGAGGCTTTAGCATCCTATGTAAGGACATACCACATTCACATTCATACATGTATCGAGAAAGGGACACAATTCAACCAAAACAAGACACAACATACTTTAATTTAGCACATAGTTCATATCATTCTAAAAGTACATTAGAATAATCATTATCATCTTTTAGTCATCCAATATACTATTATTACATCATCCATATAACATCAAAGACTGATATAATCAAGTAGGAATAATCACGTATCAACTCAAAGACTACACACTTAAACATATAGTCATAGTCTAACATGATCACCTAAAAACATCAATAGAAGAACACATAATTTTTCATAATCACAGGTAGAAGAACATAACTATACTTCACATAATCAACTTCACACATCATCATAATACTTCAAGTAGTTTTTCGAGAAGGCAATGATCATAATAATGCATAAAGTAACGGTGAAAGGCCACATCATTCACATAGTACAAGCACCATAACTGGACCATACCAATCACAACATAATTCTAGATCTAAATTACATAAAATAAAGATAATTAGGGAAATTTACAACCAATTCATTCTCACCACATCAATCCAAGCTAAATCATCCAATTCAATACCATAAGGCTTTTACCCATGGCCATGAACATCAATTCCATACAAAAACATTAATACTCAATGAATATAGGTCAATTCAATATATATTTATCAATATATGAAATCCTATACATCTATTGAGTGCAATTCTTACATCATTCAATATCCCTTAGAAAACTACACCAGAATTCTTAAGCAATACTACAATATCCCTTAACCCATAAAGTAATAAAAAACTAGGGTTCATTAATTACATGGGTTAATAGGTTAATTGAGTTAAAATCTTGTAATTAACAAAAATTAAATAAATATTCAATAATTTAGGAAACTCACCTTTTGAGAAGTCTTTGAAAATCACTTTGAAGATAGGCTCCTTGATGAATAGAATTTCAAGGATCAAAAAGCATACCTCAATGATTTTAATCCACAGATTTGATGAAGAATCACCTCTCAAATCTCAAACCTAAGCTCTTCATTGAGTTTTGGCTTCAATGGAGTTTGATAGAATTTCTAAGATATTTTAGGTTTAAATTTTGAAGAATAATATCATCTACGAATATGAATTTACCAATTCACCCTTAAACTTCACAGTGAATTGCGCATGAACACACTCTCACAGACGGCTGCCCATCGACGGGGCATCAGTCCATAAATGGACCATCCTGTCCTCCGTTGAATGGGTAAGAACATGGAAAAAGGGAGATTAGATCCCAATTCTGAGTACACATCGATGCACTCCACCTACGGGGCGTCGACCATGCCACTATCCTTTGTTTTCAATCTGTAGGTGGGGCTGCTTTGGATAGTTTTGGCCACCAACATGGGTCCTTCCTCAAGGACCCTTGGATGGTCTTTAGGAAATTTTTTCCCAACTGTTTACAATCCGAATATGTTCGTACACTAGTTTAGGACCTCCCACATAAATTTCATCCAAAACAAACACGTAAAACTCGACCAAACATGCCAAGACACACCATGTCATTTTAAAGCAAACCTTTATAACGTCATGGGCGTTTGACCTCCAAACTTCATGAAATTTGACACACTACCTATAAACACTATTAAATAATATAAGGACCTCTTTAACTCATGAAACACAAATGTAGGCATATAACCACACATGAGGCACATAGGTGACTTAGTAGTCGAACAACTTGGTCATCCCTTTAGGTTTGACTTCCAATGCACCCAATACATTAGACACTGCCTCAATAAAAAATTATAATCCAATTTAGGACTTAGAACCTCATGAAAAATAATGTTAGGATCTAGATTCATTTAAGTCATTTTCAAGGTACTACACCACTGGGCCGTGCGATCACCCAATTTAACAATATGTAGCAAAACCTTTATACCAAAAAGTTTAAGCACACGAAAATACTTATGAAGGATAGAAATGATAGATATGAAAATATTACTAACCGGATTTTTTCCTTACAAACTAGTTAAGAATTCTAAAGTAATTAAAACCCACGGATCTAGTCTTACAAGTACCAGATATACTAAGAGTAATAATTTAACAAAATAACAAAAGACCACATCTCCCACAATAAGGAAAGAAGAATAGAATTTCTTCATATTTACCTAATGAAACTTCACCAATCCTTCATCTAGACTATATAAAAAGACATAGAGAGAGTAGTACTAGTACAACAACACGTAATGTAGGTATCATCTATCAAATCGACACCAACCTCATGAGTTAATAAAATAATTACTAAGATCATGCATTGAACGACTCGCTTCTCCACCCTTTCCTCTATCACAACACCTTCAATTTACACCAATGCTATGAATATCAACTACCTTCCCCCAAACTAACACTTTCGATTTTACTATATAATAGCCTAAACAGGCTAACCCCATTGAATATTCACAAGTACTACCATGTTCCCTTCCTACGAGTCAATTTTGTCTACCCGTAAATTCTCATCACTTTGTTTAACTAAGGCCATGCAACTTTGTTACCAAAAGATCTAACCATAGCCTCCTCTCTTTTTGTACTTACAAAACCAGACACCCCTCGTTATTCCCCACTCACCCCTAAAACACTTTGACTTCAACTATTGCCCAACAAGTATGCATTATAAAGCCCACATCACTGCATATTCAAATACATAACATAAATCTATC
This sequence comes from Solanum arcanum, assembly GCA_027789145.1. Taxonomy (NCBI): domain Eukaryota; kingdom Viridiplantae; phylum Streptophyta; class Magnoliopsida; order Solanales; family Solanaceae; genus Solanum; species Solanum arcanum. Next base: position 29,814,932 of record CM050943.1, read on the forward strand.
CAAACACGATCTTCAAGGATTTCACACACGGAGAATGTCGAATATAATATACTTCAGAATACATTTTTATCGCAAGTAGTTGGTCCTCTCACAAAAATAAAATAAGGTTGTTAGCTTGCCAAAATGTGGCAATCTAATTCTATTGTTATGTTGTAACGTGAAAATCAGATCCAATAATTGTACCAAAACGTGATAATTTCATACCATAGTTCAGATGGAAGGTGGCAACCAGATCAAAGTTAATTTGTTGGAACGTAGAAATATGATCCCCATTCACACACAATAATCACATTCACAATGTATATTCTCACAATTATACGAAAAGAGGTAATTCATAAAATACAATTATTCGATTTCTTATTTAAAGTTAGAGCAATCAATAATGCAACATTCACATACGTACATGTATTACAATGGAAAAAATAAAACATATTTCAAACATACATTTAATCACAACTATAACCTACGAGTTTTCATCAGTTCATAACATGCAATTGGCCAAGATCATTCCTACTTCTTCATGAGGGTTCGTTATTAGGGTTTTATCACAATTAACCCAAATCGATCAATTTCATAACTTCAATAGATAAGCATAGTGTACACCCATGATCTTGTTCAACCTTACTGTATACCCTTGATTTTGAAGGGATTCTATTCAATAAGGCAATTCTAGAAATGTTGTCAACTCATCAAATCTCTACTTAAGAACTAACCCCATTATGTTGAATTATATAAATTTACAAAAATATTAAGTTGGTGCACGAAGGTCTACACGTGGCCCATACTATTGATTTCATACATTAAATGGTAAGCACAAATTTACAACTACTGAATGTATAAAACCTAGCCTACTTGTAGGCCAAGCTGTTGTATGTGGCTTTTCAGTTTATTTCTGTAATATATCGTAACTTAAAATAGCTAAAAATAAGCTTATAAAAAAAATTCTTTTTTGGAAAGAAAAGGGGAAATTTGGAAAAAAAATTATCAAAGTTAAGAAAGTATGTTTTGGTCATTTTTTAATTGCAATAACTTCTAGCTCAGGATGAGTTAGAGCTGATTCAGGATATGGGTTGAAAGATATTGGATTAATTTTGCTAACACTGCAAAGTTTGCATAATTTTAAGATTGTATGATTTATTTATGTCTTTCGCAAGTTGCGATGTTTGATTGAGGAAAGTCCCAAATTGGATTTAGGGAAGCGAAAACTAGTCTTTTCTCCATTTAATTTCCCATTTAATTTTAGGGGTTTATTTGGGTAAAATAAAGTCGTAGATCAGTTTGGAAAAGATAGAATTACGCTTAGGTCTTGGAGAAGAGAGAAAAGTAAAAAAGAAAGGGAAAGAAGTCATGAATTCATCAAGAACGTCATGCTTTGTGAGTGGAATTCATGGGAGGTGATCCTTATACAGATATGTGTGATATTTAGTTTTATATCAGTTCACCTACAAACTAAACTTTTTTCAATTGAGTGATTGTGGAGTTATTTATATGTTGATATGTGATGTTCTTGAAGAACATTCTCGAATTCTTGTTAGTTGAGTTATTTAATGCCTAGTGTTTATTTGATACATATTTAGAAGTTGTTTTCGATTAAAATCAATTGGGTATTGAGGGTACTAATGATCCTATATGTTTGGTAAAAGAACCATTGAATTTTAGAGGGTTTACCAATGAAAAAAAGAGGAGAAAAGTCAAGAACACGTGTATACATGGGTTAGGGCGTCGCGCCTCTCGTAGCCCCACAGGAAAATCTTTCTCTGTAGGGACTTGGGCAACCCCCCAACAATAGTGTCTCTTATGTTTGGGGCATAGCACTTCACGTCTCTTACAGCGCGAAGGATGTCAGTTCACCCCATACTTCCCCCCATCTTTTCGAACTAGTTTTTGAGTAATGTACCTAAGTTTCCTAGTTAACTCTAACACTAAAAGATACATCCAAATATCATTAAATCATCCATAAATATGAGATCATGAAACTGTATTCCATACTCCAATTGAAGGGAAGTTATGATTTGAGTCAAAAAAGTTAAGAGTCAAGTCTAAAAGCTACGAAGCAAGTAAACATAAGTTCTTAATGTTTTGAAGAGTCTTTAACAAACGTTTTAACTTTTTTTTTTGAGGCTCAAGTTGAAAGTGAATCAAAGAGTAAAGAGTTGAGTACATTTCTCAAAAGTTATAAGGGATGTGAGCATTCCCTAAGAGTTAAATTTTTTTTCACATTTGGAGAAAGAAAGGAAGACGAGACTTCCAAGAGAGCTTTTGGGCTTGTTTTAGTAAAGAGGACACTATAATTTCGAAGTGAAATTTTCAAGCTAAGTGTGAGCAATTACCTTATGCCAGAGAAGAAGTTGTTTTAAAAATTTATGATCTATAAGAATTTTAAGTAGTATTGAGCACCAATATGGGGACGCTAGTTAATATTAATTAAAGCCCCCAAAAAGCATATGTCCAACATGAAAAGAAGAAAGGTCATACTTTTTTTAAAAAATTCCTTAGTGATTTTAAGAAAAAACTAGTGGATACACTTAGTAGTTCAGGTTCTATACTGTCGGCAAGGTATAAGATGGTCTTCTTGCAATGTGAGGTAAGATGTTGTTCTGTTAGTCAGGCTCACAGTGTTGGTTTCCGGTTAGAGAATCTCCTTCCAATGCTATATTACATCATACATAAGTAAAATTTATTTTCTATGCATATTTCTTCAAAAAACTAAGTGTTTTGATTGTTTTACAAGCTTGTATATACAACATGTGTTTTATTGCTTTAAATTAAGTCAAGTTATTCATGAGTTGAATAGGGCCAAGGTACGTGTACCTTCTTACTCATTTTCAAGATTAAATTGTTGTTAGCATTACAACTCCCATACTCGTACGTCCACTATAGTGATGCCAATTGATCTACATCATGTTATGATAAAGACGCAGGTAACCAAGATCATCATCATCTAGCACCTCGTTGATCTAGTTGACCACTCCGAGTTAGTGGTGAGCCTCTTTTCTTTTTGGAAAGACGGTCAGACAAGTCATTTATCCATATAAGTATTGTAGAGGCTTCATAGATTGTCATAAAATTAGTTTTGAGTCTCTCATATTTGTATTGCAAATATTTTTATGACACTGAATTGCCATTTCAGCCAACTTATTATTTTTTCAGTAGTTAAATAAGACTAATTTTATTGAGTTAAGTCTAACGGTGAGTTAACAAAGAAAGGACAAGAATCCTCTCAATTACATATATGTCTTCGGGTCCGTGTCCCAACAAAGGTGTAAGTTTTAGGCATGAAAAACCTAGTATCTGATCAAAGAGTTCAAGTGTCTTAGGGAGTGTATGTAGTCGTGTTTATAGATGGCTAGTTATGTTTGTGAAACACGCCATATCTGTTATTAGGAGTTTGCAACATCAAGCAATTCCTTTACTTCTTTCACAATCTTTCCGTGTCTTAGAGTTTAAGGCTAAAAGTTTTTCTCTAATTTGTGCTTGCGAGTGTTTGAGATAATCATGTCTCCATGGAGAATTAACTGAGGTCATCTCGCCAGCAGAAACATTGACCCACAGGAGAACGGTGTACCTAATGCACCAAACATGCAACCTCAAGAATCGAGGTAACAAATGCTGAAATACGGGAGGCTTTCCAGATGCTGATGAGTCCTTGAATTTCACACATATAGGGCCTTATTTTAATGCAAATATTGTCCTATATTGCTTATTTTATCTCAATATATGATGAAGACTCCTAGTTTTAAGGTATTTGAGGATTTTGTTGGAGCATTGACACTTAAGAACAAAGAGGAAAACAGAGAAAAAAACATAAGATTAAATTGTGCGCATCACCAAGCGCACTTTGGGATCCATCGAATAGAAAAGTTACGCCCTCTGTTACAACAAGTGAGCCCATAAGAAAGTGGATCAAAAGACAACGAACATGAGCAGTAGTCAGTTTTTTGTTGATCAGTTATTCAAATCTGAATATTACCGTCAATCGACCCGAGACCATAAAAGATTGTGCAAGCGGCAACGAACTGAACAAAGGAAAATTTGGCGATTTCTTGGTGAATCATGACTAACCGCACCGAGCAGATTCGCTAGAACAATATTGAAGTCTATAAAAAATTCTTTTATTATTTAGAGAGTGAAACTTTACACTTTATATTTTTTTAAAAAAACAACTTTGTTGTTATGTTTTCTCTCAAGGGTGGAGAGGGTATTTTAAGAACTTGAAGTTCTTTATCAAATTTTTAAAGTGTGTATTATTCATTTACATTCCTTTGCTACTTCTAAGGTTTAATCTTATATACTCACTTTAATACCTTATCATTTTATGTATTTTTTTTATTATTTCTTAATGTGGCTAAAATCCCCCATTCTAGGGGTGTGATTTAGTTATTATCAATTGATTAATTTGTTAGGTTCGACTTTCTTGTAGCCTAGATTGCATTTTAATTATGACTTCATAAAGTGGTTGTTCTTTAATCTAATGGTTTTGTAGTTGAAAATACAAAACCAACAATGTATTTTTGGCTTGCATAAGAAATAGGTCGTGAAACTAAGAAAACTAGACTGATCTTCTAAGGAGTGGGTCGACATGAGGTTCAGCCTTAGAGGGTGAGCCTTATTCCAATATCAAAGAACTCCCATCGAAAGAGAGAGAATGGATAAGGAATAAGTTGGATATTTTAGATGAGTGGGTATCTTAGAGGAGCCCATTTTATATGGGGTAAGTTTCCTGAGAAGGAACTTGCTTTCACCTAAAGCTTAACCTAGTAATCATTCTCTTGAGAAATTAGCTAATGAATGCATGTACCCATAATTTTTATCTTCACATATACTGATCACACCCCAAGAACTCTCTCCCATGCTTGTTTCTCTTTTACTTTTTTTTTATTTTTCTACACTTGAAAAAAAAAACCTTTTTTAATATTTTACACTTTGGTGTCACAAATGAAATTTGATTTTTTTTATTACATTAAATGTCTTAAAATATCATTATACAGAAAAAAATTCTAAGTCGCTACTACTTTAACTCCCAATACCTTTGGAAATGTATCCCAATCCTTGGTTGGGTTGCTAAACTAACTTTGAACTTTAGACACTCACAGTGTAGGCTAGTGTCGATGATCAGGAGTTGTAAAACATACAAAGAATCAAAATGGCACAACTACTAGGGAGTGGTTTCATGGTAGAATATAGTTACTTAGAGTTTGTAGTTCTTTATAGTGTAGATTTTCCAACCATAATGATAATTTTGCTTTGCTTTGTTGCTTACTACAACAGGAAAACCACAATGGATGACCATTATGGATATCACTTTGCTAACCCTTTGCTGAAGTTATTAAAATTCAGGGATAATCTGCTTGCGTTTCAACAAGGGGGGAAGAGACCATTACAGAATTATGGCTAAGGTTCGAAGATATCTTTAAAACATGCCAATTCCATGGAATACCATATGAGGCTCAACTAGATTTCTCAACAGGGGTCTATAGCTCGAGAATAGAAGAATAGTTGAACACCATTGTGCAGGCGGAATCATGAGACAACCCAACAATGTTGTTGCAACCCTACTTTAAGATATGGTTAAAAAAAAAAAGTCTCAAAAAGAAATACGAGTAGGATAAAGTAGTGGCACATGTAGAATTTCTGTACAAAAAGGTAGAGGAATTGGAAGAACAAGCAAGAGAAAAAAACTAAAATTTCACATTTTGAGAATGCAACCAATGGTCTAGATCGAGTCATGATTCCCTTTATGCCATTCAAGAGAAACATTAGGACCAAGCTACGAAGTTGAGTGACACAAAAGACAACATCTAGATGCTTTATGAGACAACAACTGCAAACTCCATGACAATTAAGATACAAGATTAACAGAAAAACCACTAAATGAATGGTCAATATCCACCATTCCCTGATGATTCACGCAACTACACCATAGGTGACTCTGAGGATGAGTGGTGTCCATTAATTTGCGTCGTACCACAACGTTAACTAATACGCTCTTTAGGAGGCAGAGAAAAAAAATTTCTTATCTTTTATTTTAGCATCAAGAAAAATAATAATGAAGGTGTTACATGTTGAAGTACGAAAGGTGCCATAAAGAAATCACAAGGGATGCTTAATATGTTCAGCAGGCGAATCGCCAAGCCACTCGGTGCACCAAATACTAGATGCCAGATCATATTAAATGTCCCCTAAGTGGAAAAATGTAAAACTCGGTGAGCAGGAGTATATGGTTGTGAATCGCCAATAGTATTAGTGATAGTGATGGAGGCCGTCGTTAGGATTTGTGCATGACATAAAGATTTTGTTTTGGGAAATAGTGCACCCATTTGTGAAGTGACATTTAGACGGGAGATATTTACTATATTCAGTAATTGAAGATCAAGGACCCATGAGAAAGCTTTCAAAATAGCATCCCAAAATTAGCATCTCTGCATATATAACCATAAACACTCGTACATCCATCAAGTATTATAGCTATTACGTTGTTCTATGAGTGAGAATAACATCAACACTGAACTGGTTAAACTCTTGAGCTATTACTGAAAGAAGAAGATTGCCCCGTCCCCGCGAATGAGATTAACCTCATATGACAGGCTGATGAAACATAAATGAAATGATAGTGTAGAGCGGAAGTCACCCGACAGGACTGCGTAAACACGTCTTTTCTCTATTTCTCTTTTAGTTTTATGTCATTAGAGGTAGTAAATTTTAGTTGATTACATTTGAGGACAAATGCTATTATTTATGGTGGGGTGAGGCCTACTATGATTTCCCTGTTTTTACTACTTTGTCGATCTTGAATGCTTTTTGAAATTGTGTTTTCTAAAATGCTGCTTTTTGTGGATTGTTTGACCTTATGGTTCTCTTTTGGTCTCCTAATTTAAAAAAATTTCACCATTTCGAAAATTAAACCTTTCGAAAAAAATTCCACCACTTGTGTTGAATGTGGTTGTTCTTGTAAAACCTCAAGTTTCAGTTTCAAGGAATATTGATGACTTGAAAAATGCTCTCAATGGAAAAACATGAATATGCAGTTACAACGAAAATGAATGAGTTATATAGATAATATGTGAGCTCTTTTCATCACGTTGTGATTAGACAATCATTTAATTGACACACATTAGGGAAAGTGTGCAATCTTGTGTTACTTAAGTGTAGTTGTTTTGTGTGATGAGATTAATTTGAACCTTGGATAAATAAACCTAAAATTTTCACTATTAGTCTATTTGATTTAGAAAGGTGTCCCAATGAGATGATCTTAGGCAACATATGAAGAGTGTAAGCCAACTTTGAAACATACCTCTTTTGTGTCCTACCCATGAGCGTGTGAACTCTCTTGAACACCCTTTGAGGCTTACCTATTCATTGGAAAAACATTGATGAAACCAAGATATTATCATATCCGTTACCTATAACCCTCTTGAGATTTAATATAACTAAATAGCCTATATAGGCCAAAAGCCCATGTTGGGGGTGTGGTTTGAACGAAAATGAGAAGTATAGAAGTGCAAGAAAAAGTTGTACCAACCGATGGTATTACAGAGAAAAGTAAGCCCTCCATAGATATATTAAAAAAGAGAGAGAAAGAAAAATAGAAAAATGAATAAGGAGGTTGTCGAATAAAAGAACAAAAAGAAATTGGATTCTAAGTAATCCATAAAGAAAAATAGAAAGTTGACTTTAAGGCACTTGTACAATGGTTTATAAAGGAAAAATGATATGTTTTGAGAAAATCACATATCATTGAGGAAAAAGCCACCCATCATAAATGACCATACCTTTTCAGTAAACATTCATTACAAGTGTTAAAAAGACCTTTTTGATTTTGAGTTAACCAAATAAAAAGTCAATTCTAAAATAAGGGTAAACCTACGGGTGAAAACACGCACTTTGTTCCTCTTTGTGAGTGTGAGTGTTGCATCAAATTCCTGATCGTATTTAATAAGTCTGTGTGTTAAAATGGAATCATTCCTTGTGTACGGGCATGTAGATACTATTACTAAGCTAGAACTTGCTTTAGTAGCGAGTATTATGAGCTCCAAAATCTTTGGTAATCGTGTATCATGTTGCTCCCTAATATACACACAATTGTACGTGGTCGCGCAAGTAATATAGATTCTTTTTAAAAACAAGTGATCATTCCCAAGGGACTTATGATCAATTTATATTCAAACTTAATTCAACAGGTGAAAGTAAAAATAACTATTTCATGATTTTATGGTTTAGTGTTAATTACGACTACTTTATCAACGAAGAAAATTAACAAAGGTTGAAAAATTTAAGCATGGTGTTTCAAGAAAGAAAAAGGTGTTAAATCTCATGCATCATAGTATTGTCTTAGAACTGTTGGTTGTCGAGTTACTAGTTTATAGGGTTAATTATATGAATCGGGATAGACAACTCTCATTGTCTATCCCTATTAGATACCTAACTACATCGTTGAGCAGGCATAAGTAAGCTAATTGGTGACTATCTATATTTCGTTGTATTTCGTAACCATGCAAGTTGTTCATCCGGGCGTCACTCTTGAACACAAATCACCACAATCTAATGTGTCGATTGATCTCTCTGTATCCCCTTGTCTATTTAATTCTTCCTCTCTTGATTTTAGATTAGACACTACATTTATCTTTTGGTGATCAGACATAAAATAGTAAAACAATAATATAGAAGTAACTTATGTTGAAAACCAATAATTAATACAAAAGCAAATAATATTCAAAATTCAATTCATAGCTACATCACTAGAGCAAGGCATTTAGCTGCTCATACTATTCAAAAACAACAAAAGACAATTGGTCATGTGATTTCTGAAAAAATAAAAGAGTTACAAGATTAAAAGCTATAACAAACATGAATTCTTTCTCTTGCACACCAATTAACAAGTCAAAACCAAACAATGAGGCCTAAGGTTCTATTTATAGTACATAGAAAAAATAAAGACGAATCTACTTCAACTAGGATTCCTTTTAAATTCAACATTCTTCACAAAATCCGCACATGGTTGGGCATGTTGCACCCTAATTGCACTTGGAAATCTAGCGACCGGCTGCCACTGTGCGTGAAATAGGTTGCAGTCAAGTGGGTCTTGTGCATCGCGCCCTTGCCGCGTTAGGTATGCTGGGGAGCCGCACCAATATAGCGTGTGGCTGCATCTTGTTGACTTCAACTCATTTTCTATCCAAAAAATGATCAATTCCCCACCATTATTAGGTCACGTTGTTTGGTTTAGTCTTAGATCTAGTAATTACTTTATTGAGTCATAGAGTCATCTAGGTAAGACTTGACCTGAAATTGATTTATATTCAATTTCTTTAGTCTAAAATTTGCAAATGCAGCCATTAATTACTGGATCTTAGCTTGTTTATTGAAGAAATCTGACTTACACGTCTTTCTTAGAATGGAGATCCTTTTGATCCTTCACAACAACACTGAAAGAATTCTACAACAGCAAAGAAAGATTAATTGAGGAACATTAGGGTTAGGACATTTGGGAAATCATGGTGATGATTATCAAGAAAATCCAAAAGATCTGACTAACTCAAGGATTCCGAACAATTCGGAAAATGCTGATGACACAAGAATAGCCCCTCATATCCCTATCATTCTTCCAAGACCAGTGCGAGATGTGGCAGTCCCACTCACCTCTAATTTGACATCGTGTATTAGGAAACATACACCAAGGGGAGATTTAAATTAAAGAGGAATATGGTACAATATTCTCCATACTAGCAAGCAATTTACTGGTCTACACCATAAATATCCTCCACTCCATACTAGGAACTTCGTAGACATCATTGATACCTACATCCCACTTTGAGTCTCACCGGCTGTGTGAGACTAACATTGTTCCGGTAATCGTTGCTAGGATCCTCAAAGCGATGGTTAGAATCTGAACAACTAAGCTCCACTATACTTGGGATTGTGTAAAAAAGATGTTCTTGAGTCATTTCTACCCATTTAAGAAAACCTCCAAGCTGAGAGGTGAAATAGCGAACTTTGCTCAAAATCATTGGTAAGACACGCTTCAAACAAATATTTAATGCTTTCCCACACCAGATGTAGACTAATGAGGTACTAGCTCACATTTTTTATGTCGGTTTAGAATATAATGATTGTTCTCTTATAAATAGTACAATAACTGGGCAAATAAATAGCAAAGTATTCTTTGATTTACTTGATAAACTGTAGGAAGGGAACCAAGGGTATGAAGGGTATATTTCTCAAACAACAACCCAAAAGGCTGTAGGGATGTTAGATGTAGACCAAGATACTACTTCAATAAAAATAGATGCAATGCAACATAGCATGACCTTACAGTTTAAGAAGTTTGCTCTTAATCAAGCACAGTGAAATGTGGTAGAAGAAGCAGTAGGTTCGTGTGGGGTATGTTGTAGTGCAACCCATGACTCTGAGAAATGTAAGCCAAATCCGGATTCTGTGAATTTTGTGGGTAATTTGCAAATGCGACAACACTAAAAAAATTATGTTAATAGTTAAAACCCTAGTTGGAGGAAACATCCTAACTTTTCTTGGTGTGGGAAACAACACCCAAAATAAATCAGGAACAATGGGGAAATCAATTCCGTGCCCAAGGGGTTAGGCAACAATTCCAACATCCCAACCTAGGTGTTAATCCTAGTGTACCTAAAAGGGGATGACCAATGAAGGGATATTGTAAAAGCTTATTTCTTAAATGGGGACCAAGTAAAGTGCTAGAAATGTTAAATAGGATGAGAACGTTAGAAACATCCAATTTCACAGGTGAGTTTAGAAAATAAAGTTGCACAAGTGGCCTATTCTTTGAACTTGCATCCCCAAGGTCGGCTTTCCGGTTATTTTGAGCCCAACCACAAGCAAATGCATGCTGTGAGTACTAGAAGTGGGCTGCTATTAGAGGAACTAGCTCTAAATAAGAGAGACAATGAGTTAAGTACCTAGGAGAAGAAAGTGGAAGAGGCAAAACAAACCTCCAATGTTAATACAACTGTTGCTCAAAAAATGTTACCACCTACATTCCCATAAAGGCTAAAAAAGTAGGGAGAAGATGAATGATTTGGTAAGTTTCTCCCCGTCCTTAATAAGGTTCACATTAATCTTCATTTGGTTGAAATTATGCAGGACATCCCAAAGTATTCTTAGTATGTGAAAGATATTGTGGCTAGCAAGAGAAGGCTCATGGAGTATGAAACTGTAGAACATAATTAAGAGTGTAGATCTAGAATAAAAATTGGACTTGACAGAAGTTAAAAGATCTGGGTTGTTTTACTATGCATATTACTATTGGGAAAAGTGTTCATGCTCGGGTATAGTGTTATTTGGGGGCAAGTATAAATTTTATTTGCTTATCCTTGTATCTTAAACCTAGGTTGGGTAGTCCAAAATGAACCACTGTTATCCTCCATCCATTGCTAGTCCTGAGGGAGTAGTAGAGGATGTGTTAGTGCAAGTAGGTGCATTGATTTTTATGGTAGACTTCATCACCTTAGACCTTGAACATGATCCTAAATTCCCAATCATCTGGGGACGTCCTTTCTTAGATACTGGTAGCGAACGCATCGATGTAGCAGTTGGCCAATTGACCACGAGGGAACGTGATAAGGTAGAGGTATTTGATGACCCTTTAGCAAGAGTATTAGTAGGTCATCAGAATAAAGAAATACCAAGAGGCCCAAGAAATTAATATATCTAAATCTTGAAAGTGTGGATCCTAACAAGTGAAGAGTGGAACCATTAAAGCATGGGTTAAGTCCACCACCCAAACCCTCCATTGAAGATCCTCGAAAGCTGGAATTGAAAACATTGGCAGCTCATCTAAGGTACGCATTTTTGGGTGCGAATGAAACTTTACTTGTTATACTTTCTGTAGCGTTATCTGAAATATAGGTTATTGCTACATTGAGTATCCTAAAGAGGAGAAATAAGGCAACTGGAATGACTGACATTCATGGGATTAGTCTGTCGTTGTGTATGCACATAATCTTCACGGAAGAATATAATAAACTGAGTGCACAAAATCAACGACGAATGAATCTTTTGATGAATGAGGTGGTGAGAAAAGAGGTAATAAAGTGGTTAGATGCAGGAATTATCTATCTATTCTCTTAAACTAAGTTGGTAAGTCCTGTGCAATGTATTCTCTAGAAGGTAGGTATTATTGTTGTACACAATGAAAAGAATGAGTTGATTCCTACTAAAATAGTGTCTGAGTGGAGAATTTGTATGGATACCGGAAATTATGTGAAGCTACAAGGAAAGAAAACTACCCCGTTACCTTCATTGATCAAATGCTCGATCGACTTGCAGTAAAAGAGTATTATTTTTCTTATATAGTTATTTTGGTTACAACCAGATCTTGATTGCACCTAAGGATAAAGAAAATACCACATTCACTTTTTCTTATGACATATATGCTTTCCAACGCATGTCTTTCGGACTTTGCAATGTACTGGCAATTTTTCAAAGTTTTATGATGGTCATTCTTCATGACATGGTGGAAGACTCTGTGGAGTTTTTCAAGGAAGATTTCTCTGTCTTGGGAGCGTCTTTTGAGGTATGTTTCTGATATCTTGATAAATTACTTGCTAGATATGAAAACTCTAACTTCGTTCCAAACAGGGAGAAGTGTATTTTTTTTTGTTAGAGAGGGGATAGTGTTGGGACACAAGGTATAAATCTGGGTTAGAGGTAATAAGGCAAAGGTAAAATTCATTGAGAAATTGCCCCCTCCCATTTCTATAAATGGGGTGCGTAGTTTCCTTGGTCATGCAGGTTTTTACTTGCGATTCATCAAAAATATCTCCAAGATTTCCAGACCTATGTGCATTGTCTTGTAGAAAGAGTTGATGTTTTACTTTGATGCAAAATATTTTAGAGCATTTGACATGTACAAAAAGAAATTAATTGAGGCACACGTTCTAATTTCTCCTGATTGGGAATTACCGTTTCAACTCATGTGTGATGCGAGTGATATAGCAGTGGGTGCATTGTTGGGACAAAGAAATAGTTAAGTGTTCCACTCCATAAATTAAGAAAGCAAGACCCTTGACGCTATGGAAGATAATTACAAAGTCACTTAGATGTAGTTGCTAGCACTAGTGTTCGCCTTCGACAAGTTCAGATCGTATTTAGTAAGCACCAAGTTAATTGTTTTCACCGATCATGCAACTATTAGGTTCCTATTTAATAAGAAGGATTCTAAACAAATGTTGATTCGTTGGATATTGCTTCTAGAGTTTGACCTTGAGATCAATTATAGATAAGATACCGAAATCCAAATATCTAATCACTTATATAGGTTGGAGGACTTCTCACATGTGAATGAGGGTGAGAAAATCCAGGAAGAGTTGTTGAATGAATAATAGATGGCACTGGATATCTCCTAAGTTCCATAATATGTGGAAAATCTGAACTTGATAGTGAGTGGCAAGTATCCTCTAGGTAGAACTACTAAACATAAGAGAAAGTGAAAACATGATGCCAAGCTCTACATCTAGATGGGCCATTCTTTTTCTATCAAGGTGTCGAGAGAAAAGTGAGAAGATTCATTCATTCTACTCCATATTGATGTCACTACGGAGGATAACACACTACTCATAAGGTATTACGATTTGGTGTCTCATGGCCCTCGCTATTTAAAGATTATATTACTTTTGTTGCGACACCTCTCAAACAACTTAGGTGAAATTAGGGACTCACAAGCTTGTCATGATGGTCTAAGCTCCTTAAATTTATTATAATGTGGTAATGAGGTACTGCCTAAAGACTTAGGTGAATTAGAAGTCAAACGTCAATAGATGACCAAGATGTCCGACGACTAGTTACCCATATGGGTCATGTGTTTTTATGTTCTTATATGTATGTTTCATGAGATTATGAGATTTTATATGAGTAATAGTTTATAGGCTATCTTTCAAGCTTCATGATGTTTGGAGGTCAAATGTCCATGACGTTCTGAAGGTTTGCCTTGAAATGATCTTGTGTGTGTTAGCATTTTTCGTCTAGTTTGAGGTGTTTGATTTGGATGAATTTGATTTGAAAAGTCCTAGACTCGTATATAATCATATTTGGGTTGGAAACTTACAATTAAACATCTCCGAAAACCAACCAAGGGTCCTTGAGAAAGGACCCTTCACAAGAGCCTAAGGCTATCTAAACCAACCCAAATGACTGAAACAATCCACGACCTGTAGACTGGTTGAGGCACCGTCAATGGTGGAAGTGGGTCAAGCATAGACTAGGGAGCTTAATCTCCCAAAGTCCAGTCTCTGATCCAAATGATGGACAACAAGGATGGCCCTTTGTTTGACCAATGCCCCGTTGATGGGCAGGCATATGTGGAGTATACAATTTCACAGATTCAGTGTTATATGAAGGGGTAAATTCACCCCACATCCAAATAAATTTTAGGGAGGTTTCCTATGGATGTTCTAGGTATTTTATGTGGGTTTATATGTCCTATTTACCTAGATTAATTCATTATTCTAAAATCAAATCCCAAATTCTCTAAGAAATTCTCTAGAACTCTATTGAAGTCAAAACTCGTGGAAGAGCTTGGATTGAAATTTTATTGGTGATTCTTCATCAATTTTCGTGGGTTAAGTTTATTGAGGTATGGTTTTCATACTTGAGACTTTTGTCAATAAGGATCCAATCTTCGAAGTGATTTCTGAAGTCTTCTAAAGATGAACTTCTCCAATTTTGTGACCTATCCATGGGTTCTAGCATAAATCTTTCTGAATTAATTAATATTGATCAAGTTGATGCTAGTTTGATGATCTTCACCTATAATCTTCATGAATCCATGCAAAACCTAAACTCTTCAATTTGGCTATAATTTAGATTCAGTGATCATGTCTCAATGCTTACGAATTTTAATGAAATTTTCTTTAGGGTATTCAATGATGCAAGAATTGTATTGGATTGAGGTATAGGTTTGTCTTATATTGATAAATCTATATTTAATTGATTTATATTCATTGAGTATTATGAGTTTTTTCGTTTAATTGATAGTCATGGACATGGCTAAGGGCCTTTTTGTATTGTATTGGACGATTTATCTATGGATTGAAGTGTTGAGAATGGATTGGTTCTACGCTGCCCTAATTATATTTATATTATGTAATGTGGGTCTTGAATATGTAGTGATTTGTATGGTCCATCTACGCTAAAAGATTTATGTGTTATGATTGTGAATTATGTGTCCTCGTCGGCGTTACTTTCTGTATTGTGATGATCATGGTCTTGTTGGAACTACTTTATATATTTTGATGGTTTGTATAGTTGATTATGTGAAGTATGATCACATTTTTCTACTTGTGTTTAAGGTGAAAGTATTTGTTCTCTTATTGATGTTGTCAGGTGATCATGTTAGACTAAGACTATGTACTTATATGTGTAGTCTTAGAGTTGATGCATGATTGTTATTGCTTTGTTATTTGAGTGTTAAGATGGTTATATTGATGATGTTATAGTAGTGTATAGGTTTACCTATAGATTATGTTTGTTATGCCTATGTTCTTCTAGAATGATATACGATATGTGAAGATGTGTGTGTCTTGTTTTTGGTAGACCTATGTCTTTTACTTGTTACATGTGCAAGACGTAGAAAACGAACAAAGGTTCTTAGATACTCACATGTGTCTAAAATGTCCTTTTAGTGTGCTATTGCATATACAAATATTTAGTACAAGTATGTACCAATCCTATTAAAATCTACATTTATTTGTGAAGGCAAAGGTGGATGTTAGAGCTTACCAGGTCGACGCTAAAGCTATCCAGACGTGAAGCATTCATATGAATTTGGTAGGCCCTCATACTTTTGAGGATGCTTTACCATTATATTCTACCTTAGATATAGGTTTGAGTTAGTGGAGTATGTTCTACTAGCATTTCTTTCTCCTATTTCAGACATTGTATTTATGCCATTTTAGCAAGTATACAACTCAATGAAGTATGTAACTATATCTTTCATGTGATGATTTCCATATTAGATTATTGATTGTGAACGTTTATGTGTTTAAGTAGAATGTCTTATATGAATGTTAAGTAACAAGAATTTCAAATTTTGAACTAAAATTAACCTAGATAAAGTAACGATGATGTATGTAGGCTTGTAAGTAACCTCTGAGAGGTCAACGATGGCGGTCTTGTCTAGGGTCTAGACTCTGGTCGTAAAAGAGGTTGTATCAGAGCATTGCATTGAATTCTGAGGAAAATAAGTTTACATCAAGTAGTTTCTAAGTCATGGTAGTGAAGTGCACCACTATCCTGATTTAGAGACTGCATGATTTGTAGGAAAATTACCCTCTTCTGATTTTATCGTGCCTTCTCTAATGTCTGCATTCTTGTTGTTAAGAGGATATCTAACATCAACTCTTGAGATTCAGAAATATGAATACGAGAAGAAACGGAGTCCGAGAGATTGGACGAGCAGCTGCTGTGGTAAATCAAGTTCCTCTTCAAGCTCCAGCTTCTGGAATGGAGATGCTTGTTAACCTAACTGGGTTGATAGATGAAGAAGTGAGGACAGTCTAGGAAGAGATGGACCAAGCCATCACTTGACAAACACAGGATATGACAGCCCAGGCGGAGCAACAAAGTATTCAAAAGGAGAACTCACCTGCCAGCACCATGGCTAATAGATTAAGGGACTTCACGAGGATGAATCCTCCCGTTTACACTGGATATATAGTTTGATGAGGATCTCAAGAAGGAGTGTGGGGCAATTATGCTGCATGATGGCATGGGCTTTTCCATGTTTATGGTACATGTCTAACAAGTGGAAAAAAGCAGGAAGAGGAAGCACACTAGGGAAGGGAACAGGTCAAGCCAAGTTGAGGAGAATTTTTCAAGGAAGAGTAGAACAAAAATCAGAGATAAGCCCAGACTTATAAAAGGACTCTCCAACCAAGGGGATTCAAGTTCATTCAAGGGTCGGTATGATAGGGATTACGAGCCTCGAGTTAAGAGAAACTCTCAAGTAGATACACCTCAGGAGAGGCCCCTTTGTAGGACGTTTGGCAAACTTCATGGAGGAGAGTGTAGGAGGGTCTCTAATACTTGTTACAGTTCTGGAAAACCGAGTCACATAATGAAAGATTGTCCGTAAATGAGAAGTCGAGAAAAAGGGAAGGAGGCAACAATCTTCGCACTCAAGTCTAGAGGTGTAGCGGAAGACACCTCTTGTGATTTTCTCAAGCTCGTAGGCTAACTTAGTTTTTCATGTGTATGTTCCATGCACTAATATGAATTTAATATGTTAGAGTCATCATTTTGGTTGCTCACTTATGTGACTTATGTGTTTATATATATTGTATGTTTTGATGAGACTAGTTCATGAAGGAGTTCTTTAGTCTATTAATGCGAGGCTGCTAGTAGGTTCAAGGATGTGCACCAATCTACTAATATGTAAATAATATATTAGCCAATAAAAAGCATTGAATAGCTTAGGTATGGATTTTCTCCATAAGTTCTATGCTACCATAGACTATCAAACTAGGGTAGTGGTTTCAGTTTCCAAATAAGATAGGGTATAAATGGTAAGGGTGTGGACCAATCTAGAAAAGCCATAATTATAAATCTTAAGGCCAACAAGATTTTATCTAAGGGGTTAGATATACTCCTCCTTAGGCTGGTCTTTTTAAGAAACTCTATGTTTTATTGCAATAGTCGACTTGGTGTTGTAAGTCCAAAAATCATGTGTAATAATTGTACTATGTGAGATAAAACGAATTCTCGTTTCATATCATGTTGCTGTTTTTGTATAGCGTGGACATGATTTTTTTGTGTTGCATGAGTTGGGAGGTGCATCAAGTTAAGTGCGATTGATAAGGAAGTTCCTCAATCTCAAATTTCAATCTTCAGATAAGCTTGAGTAATATGCATTATCCAGAGTAAGTGTGAAACAGAAATTCACAAAGAGCAAAGTCTCAAGTATGTTAAAATATTTTCGAAAATAAACCTCTTTATTTCAAAATGATGTGAAGTGTCATTCGAGGACGCATGTTCCTAGGGGGAGGATAGTGTAACGACCCTTCAATGACTATGCGAAGTAATGCCTAATGTAGCTAGAATGCCTAGATTAGACCGGGTTCACACGGATTGATGCGCGTATAACTAGACCTTTGAACCTCTACAACAGCTAAGACAACTAACTTGGTGAGTTAGTTCATCTAGGCAAGGTTGGGGCCAGCCATGTCACCCGAATATGAACATTTACCTGGAAGAGTTTTTATCGGACTTAAGTTCGGAGGGTGTAGAGGTAAAATTGTCTTTTTCAAGGTTAAGGGTAGTATCATAATTACCTTTAAATATTCAATTAATTAATTTAATTGATATGGTGGGGGAATTTTGGGGGGAAAGGTCCGAAATCGACCCTTTAAGCAAAAACTTGCTCAACCAGGGTTCGAGCCTTGGTGGAAGAAATGATTTAATTAATATATTGTATTTAGTGAATTAGTTAATTAATTAATATTTAATTACTGATTTAATTAAAAGAAAAATCAGATTTCTAATAATAATAATAATAATAATAATAATAATAATAATAATAATAATAATAATAATAATAATAATAATAATAATAATAATAATAATAATAATAATAATAATAATAATAATAGTAATAAATAATGAGGAGTCCTAGTTTAACTAAGTCTCCACCTAACTCTCCTAATCCTAATCCACTAATTCTCACGTTTTTCTCTACTCCTCTACCACTTTCACGATTATGCATTCTATAAAACAAAAGAACATAACAAAAATAATAAAGTTCATCAAGAACATGAACGCTAAAAACTCAAAAGAAAAGTTATCTAAAAACGTAAAGCAAAACAATGTTCTTGACGAGATTGTGCTTGAAGTTTTGGTGGTGAGGCTTGGTTTCATGGGAAATTGGATGCATTTAAACAAGTGTGGGAAAAAATTAAGGGATGGGTTTCTCTCCTAGACTCCTTTCTCCAATAGGATTTCCTTTCCACGAATTCAACAAATTTTGAAACTAGGGTTGTTCCCGTTCTTGTCGAATTTTTTGACCCTAGGATCCTTCTGATTTTAATTTTAAATAGTTTAGAGATCATGTTGTTAGTATGTTTGATGGTAGTTTAAGTATGAAGTGTTATTTTCGTGATCATGTGTTTGGATTGTAAGCATGGTAATTTATGCCAATCGAAAGTATATGTAAAGTGATATTTGTGCAAATGTTTGTGTAAATCATGATGTGCAAAAGTTTTAATGCTGCTGGATTTAATGGTAATTCTTATCTGAATATACCCATTAAAAAATATACTTAAAGAGTGCACCAAATGATTAATGAAATGTCCTAAGATCTAATGAACAAATAATGATAACAAGGAGGTGAACATAGTTAACACATTTCGAGCATTTGGTAGGTTGGGTTCGGCCAATATAAGGGTTATAATATGCAATGAAAAAGGAATGTAAAATACGTGAAATCACTAAGGATTGAACCCAAGGCATTATTACATGAAAGCTACAAAAAAATCAACAAAAGATTAAGACAAAAATGGATTGGAGGAGACTACGGAAAACTTTTTAAAAAATGAACTTCATTTATTATTTAAAAAAATTTGAGCTCATTGGGGATTGAAACTATGACCTTGCAAAATGAAAATTTCGTAAAAATTTCATGATAAAAATGCAAGGAAATATAGATGTGGTGAGTGGAGATTGTACCCACAATCTCTTGAGTGGATGAGAGGGTAAGGAGAAAATAAAGGAGAAAATGAATGTTGAGAGTGGGGATTGAACCCACAACCTCTTTGATAGGTGATAAAGTTAAGAGATAAATTAAAAGAAAAATAATGAGCTTATGGGGGATTGAACCCACAATCTCCTTGACTTCAAAGAAATAGGAGAGGAGAAATAGAAGGGAAATATGGGGTTGATGGGGATCAAACTAGGGTCCCTCAAATTTGGAAAATTCAATGATCAAATTTTAAAATAAAATTAAGTGTTGTCCAAGGGATTCGAAATCGGATTCCCTTGCCCAATTTCGTATTGACACATAAGTCATGTGTAAGTAAATATTAAATGAATGCTTACTCTAAAGATCTAAATCAATATCTTAGAATATATAGAAGATGAACAAGTCTTGTACCACATAATCTTGGGTAAACATGAATCACTTATACAAACATTGAATGAAGCATTATGACTTGTATGTTTGGGCTCATAAGTCTACCATACATTTAAAAGTAAGAGAGTCTAAGATGTATGTGATAAAATGATGTAACCTTAGAAGGTTTAAGTAAGAGTGTGAACACACACTAAAAGGCCAAGTGCATTGGCATATGATTAAATGAACATTCACTTGAAGGGGTGAGTAATTATGAACAACAATTGTGTTAAAGTTAATGAATTAGGTGAAAATATGAAAAAAGGCTAGTGTGAAAGATGAGAGAAATCTCAAATGAGCCTAAGTAAATGTTACCAAAACGTACTCACATTTGAGAGTGTAAAGTTAATGAAGAGAAGAGTCTCTATGAACACTCTACTGAAGGTATTGAAGTTAATTCATACTTAATACTAATGATGAGATGTGAAATCATATAATGAGCTATTGTCCTCATGCTAGAACCCAGCATCCATAATGTATGAGTTGAATTTAATGGATCCTTATACTAAGAACCGATAGTCTATCTATGAGAGGGGATGCCTTCCTTCGGGAAGG
Organism: Solanum arcanum; assembly: GCA_027789145.1. Taxonomy (NCBI): domain Eukaryota; kingdom Viridiplantae; phylum Streptophyta; class Magnoliopsida; order Solanales; family Solanaceae; genus Solanum; species Solanum arcanum. The sequence continues at coordinate 29,835,615 of CM050943.1, forward strand.
TTGGAGGTTCACGTAACTCTCATGAGATGAGACTGTCTGGTATGACGGGTATGGGTCCTCTTTATCTCCTAGTCTTTGAACCTATACTGCCAATATAGGTATCTAGCAGGGTTCGACTCCCTATATATGCTAGCATGTCCGGGTCACTTTGGCTGGTGATTCCACCTCTTTCGGTGTAGAGCAGGCACTAGATTTCGTGATGTTCACATGATATATGTTGGATAAGGTTAAAGTTCCCAAAGGATGTTTGAGGTCACCCTCAAATGATGTACATAATGAAATGAACAATATCAAAGGTGTTAGGATAGGATAATCAAGAGGTGACCTAGACTTAAGTAATGAAACTAGGTTATTCTTTGTCATTGCACAGCTTACCCAATAAGAGTCTTAAACTACATTCTAGGTATGACTGGTGGCTTCACTAGTATATGAAAAAATGAAAATGAAGTATGTATAAATGAATGAAGCAGACTCTGTGTTTGTAAAAGAAGGCTCCCTAGTTGAGGTCCCATATGTTGAGGCCTCATTTTTGGAAGTCCTAATATCATCTCAATGATTCAATGGTGTCATGGCATATGAAATAATTATATGAACTATGTGAAATGATATATGTGCTGTTTGTAAAATGATAAATATGATGATGCATTGTAGTTTTATGGAATGAGTTTCCTAATCCGAAATGGGCAAGTCCACTAACATCACATTCCATAATTCATATTGATAGGAAAGGTCTCTTATTAATCATGCATGTCCTTGATGTGCACTTGCATATACCCATACTTAGTAAAAGTATGTACCAATCCCATACAACTCTACATTTTTTGGTGAAGGCACAGGTGGACGTCAGAACTTACAGGTCGACGTTAAAGCAATCCGGACGTGGAGCATGCATCCGAATTTGGTAGGCCCTCATGCTTTCGAGGATTCTTTACCATTATATTTTAGCTTAGATATAGGTTAGACATAGTGGAGTATGTTCCACTAGTATTTCTCTCTCATCTTATTTTGAGACAATGTATTTGTCCCATTTTAGCAAGTATACACTTAATGCAGTATGTAACTATATCTTTCATTTGATGATCTTAATATTAGATAGTTGATTGTGAACGTTTTGTGAGTTTAAGTAAAATATCTTATGTGAATGTTAAGTTACAAAAAGTTCAAATTTTCTGCTAAAATTAACCTAGATGAAGTAACGATGACGTATGTAGGCTTTTCAGTAACCTCTGAGAGGTCAAAGACGGTGGTCTCGTCTGGGGTCTAGACTCTGGTCGTGACAAAGTTGGTATCAGAGCATTAGGTTAAATTCTGTGGATAATAAGTTCACATCAACCACATCAAGTAGTTTCCATGTCATGCTAATGAAATGCACCACTATCCTGATTTAGAGACTGCATCATTCATTGGAAAATTCCCTTCTTCTTATCTTATCGCGCCTTCCCTAGTGTCTTATTTATTGCTGTTAAGAGGATATCTAACATCAACTCTTGAGATTTAGAAAGATGAATATTAGAATAAACGCATGCAGTGAGATGCTTGTTATCCCAACTGGGTTGACAGATGAAGAGCTGTTGTGGTAAATCAACTCCTCCCCAAGCTCCAGCTACTTGATTGGAGATGCTTGTTATCCCAACTAGGTTGACAGATGAAGAAGTGCGGATAATCTCGGTAGAGATGGTCCAATCCATCACTTTACAAGCTCAGGCTATGACAGCCCAAGTGATGCAACAAGGTGTTCAAAAGGAGAAACCACCTGCTAGAACCATGGCTAATAGGTTAAGGAACTTCAGGAGGATGAATCCTCCCGTTTACACTGGAACTAGAATTGGTGCAATTTTGGTGTCACGACCCAAATCGGGGCCGCGACTGGCACCAACATTTACCCTCCTATGTGAGCGAACCAACCCATATAGACCTTAACATTTCAATATATAACAACAGAAAATAATGCGGAAGACTTAACTCATTAATAAAACAATTCAAAACTATTATTATTATCCCCAAAATCTGGAAGTCATCATCACAAGAACATCTATCTCAAATTACTAAACTAGGAATGTCTAAGAAGCTAAAACAAATACTAGCTAGTCCATGCCGGAAGTTCGAGGCATCAAGACTTGAAGAAGAAGACCCAGTCCAAGCTAGACGCATTAGCTCACCCTGAATTTCTGATGAAGTGAAGACTGGCTAGATCTACTGTTGAGTTGAAGTTGACGGAACGTTTGCTGCATTACACAAATAACAAAGAAGAAAACGTAAAAGTAGGGGGTCAGTACAACCACAAGTACTGAGTAGATATCATCGGCCAACTCAAAATAGGGAACAGTATATATCAATAATAATGTAAATCAACTACAATACTCAACATGTGGCAATAACAACATGAGTTCATCAATAACTACAACCGAGTTCACACATGAGGACTCAAGCCTCAATACCATACTCATTTGGGAATTAAGTTCATTAGATTGAGTATATTCATTATCTTTCAAGATTCATTATCTTTCTTCCTCTTGTGTCGGTACGTGACACTCCGCTCCTTTATTTCTATCCTGGTGCCGGAACGTGGCACTCTGATCCTCATATACTATCCTGGTACCGGAACGTGGCACCCGATCCATATTCTATCCTGGTGTCAGAACGTGACACTCCGATCCTCATATTCATTCTATCCTGGTACCGGAACGTGGCACCCGATCCTCATATTCATTCTATCCTGGTACCGGAACGTGGCACCCGATCCATATTCTATCCTGGTGTCGGAACGTGACACTCTGATCCTCATATTCTATCCTGGTGTCGGAACGTGACACTCCGATCCTCATATTCATTCTATCCTGGTACCGGAACGTGGCACCCGATCCCCTAATTCATCAAGCCTTCTTTCATACTAAGGAATCATCAATCTCATTATATGATATATCAAGCCTTCTTTCATACTAAGGCATCATCATTAACAAGTGAATTAGGGTTTTATCAAGATTTGGGATTCAATAGCTTCATCATGCTTATTTATTCACAATTTCATAATCATATTCATGCAAGCATACAATTTAAGCATATAGAAGGGTTCACAATACTATCAATACATATCCTTCACTATTAAGAGTTTACTACGAATATCGTAAGAGGAACATAACCTACCTCCACCGAAGAATTGGAATCAACAGGAAGTCTCCCAAGCTTTGTTATTCCTCTTCCCTCTTCGATCGATCAATCCTCTCTCAATTCGTTTCTCTCTTTTGTTTTATTCAAACCCTCTTTCTTTTACCCTAATTATTCTATAATTAAGAATGAAAGATGGTAATAATGACCCACTAATTAACTTAAGGTTACCTATTTTAACCCCCAAGTAATTAGGTTTATTAACATTAACCCTCAAACTTTATAATTAAGGAAAGAATAGTCCAAAACGACCCTTAAAACGTGTAGAGGAATCCTATTCTGCCTGGGATTTGCGCAACCGGTGACGGGCCGTCGTGCCTGCGACGGTCCGTCACAGTGGTCGTCGCAACTTCCCCCGATTCCAGGTGGGCTGTGACGGCCCGTCACACCAGTGACGGTCCGTCCTGCCCTCCGTCCTGACGGTCAGAAACTCGTTTCTTGTACCAAATTCTCAAAAGTTGAAGTGTTTTGCAACGGGAGCTCACGGCGGTTCGTCGTGGATGTGACGGTCCGTTACGCCGCTTTGTTCGTTCACGAGAAGTTGAGTCGATTTTCAGTATCCGATTTCAAAACTCTAAGTGTCATGGAACGACACCTCCTCGACGGGCCGTCGTGACCACGACGGTCCGTCGTTACACCCGTCGTTCCCGCCAGTTTTTCCAGAAATAATTCTGCTGCTCAAAACGACTAAACAGGTCGTTACAATAGATACCAATTTACCCATCGTTCGTCCCCGAACGATCAAAAGAAGATAAACAAGGGCGAAAAGGAGTACCTGAATCTGTAAACAGATGTGGGTATCTTTCTTGCATATCTGCCTCCTTCTCCCATGTAGCCTCTTCAACGGGTCGATTCTTCCATTGAACCTTGATGGATGCAATTTCTCTCTACCTCAACTTGCGAACCTCTCTATCTAATATAGCAACCGGTTCCTCTTCATAAGTTAAGTTCTCATCAAACAAAACTGAATCCCAACGGATAATGTAATTTCCATCTCCATGGTATCTCTTCAACATGGACACATGAAATACCGGATGCACTCCGGACAGCCCTGGAGGCAAGGCTAATTCGTAAGCCTCCTCTCCTATTCGCTTTTGTATCTCAAATGGCCCAATATACCTTGGACTTAGCTTACCTCTTTTACCAAACCGCATCACCCCTTTCATTGGTGAAACTTTCAACAAGACTTGTTCACCCTCCATGAACTCTAAGTCCCTAACCTTTCGATCTGCATATTCTTTTTGTCTACTTTGCGCCGCTAGAAGCTTTTCTTGAATAGCCTTCACTTTCTCCATCGAATCCCTCAAGAGATCAGTACCCCAAGGTCTAACCTCGAATGCGTCAAACCACCCAATGGGAGATCTGCACCTCCTCCCATACAATGCTTCAAATGGAGCCATGTCAATGCTGGAGTGATAGCTATTATTGTATGAAAACTCTGCTAAGGGTAAGAAGCTATCCCAATGGCCACCATACTCTATCACACATGCACGAAGCATATCTTCCAACACTTGAATCGTCCTTTCAGACTGACCATCGGTCTGAGGATGGAACGCAGTACTAAGGTCCAACCTAGTACCCAATTCCGCATGCAATGTTTTCCAAAACTTAGAGGTGAACTGTGTACCTCTATCTGATATGATGGATAGTGGAACCCCATGCAATCGGACGATTTCTGAGATATAGATCTTGGCTAACTTCTCTGCATTGTAAGTCACCTTGACCGGGATAAAATGAGCAGACTTAGTTAACCTATCAACAATCACCCAAATGGAGTCATACTTACCCATTGTCTTTGGAAGACCAACCACAAAGTCCATTGCGATTCTCTCCCACTTCCATTCAGGAATGGGCATTCTCTGAAGTGTTCCTCCGGGCCTTTGGTGTTCATATTTCACTTGTTGACAGTTTGGACACTTGGCAATAAAGTCAACAATATCACGCTTGCTTTAGGTCACGGTACATCTTGGTCGCACCCGGATGTATAGAATACCGTGAACTGTGAGCCTCTGTCAGAATAGTGTTGATCAGATCATCGACGCGGGGTACACATACCCTTCCCTTGATTCTCAAAACACCTTCTTCATCGATTGTCGCTTCTTTGGCCTCTCCTCGCAATACTTTATCTTGGATTCGCCTTAGTTTCTCATCATCAAACTGTTTTCCCTTAATCTTGTCAAGAAAAGAAGATCTCGACTCCACACTAGCCAACAATCCTCCCTCCTCATTTACTTCTAACCTCATCAAGTCGTTAGCCAGAGTCTTAACCTCTCTAGCCAATGGGCGTCTAGAAGCTTGCAAATGAGCTAGACTTCCCATGCTTCCCGCCTTTCTACTCAAAGCATCTGCCACCACATTCGCCTTCCCCGGATGATACAAAATAGTGATGTCGTAGTCCTTTAATAGTTCCATCCATCTCCTCTGTCTCAAGTTCAAATCTTTCTGAGTAAAGACATACTGGAGGCTACGATGATCCGTGTAGACCTCACACTTAACTCCATATAAATAGTGCCTCCATTGCTTCAATGCAAATACTACCGCGGCCAATTCCAAGTCATGAGTTGGATAGTTACGTTCATGAACTTTTAATTGTCTTGAAGCATAAGCAATCACGTTCTTCTCTTGCATTAGCACTGCACCCAAACCCGAATAGGATGCATAACAATAAACAATGAAGTTTTTACCCTCTACCGGTAAGGTGAGGATAGGTGCGGTAGTCAACAAGGTCTTAAGCTTCTGAAAGCTTTCCTCACATTCATCTGACCATACAAATGGAACATTCTGCTTAGTCAAGTTCGTCAATTGGGAAGCAATAGAAGAGAATCCCTTGACAAATCGGCGGTAGTAGCTAGCTAACCCAACAAAGCTTCTTATTTCTGACACATTAGTGGGTCTTACCCAATTCTTCACTGTCTCGATCTTAGAAGGATCTACCATTACTCCATCCTTAGAAACCACGTGCCCCAAGAAGGACACTGCATCTAGCAAAAACTCACACTTAGAGAACTTGGCGTAAAGCTTTTTCTCCCTCAACAACTCTAACACCATTCTCAAATGCTCCTCATGTTCCTTCTTGCTCTTTGAGTATACCAATATATCATCAATAAATACTATCACGAAGAGGTCCAAATATGGCTTAAAAATCCCGTTCATCAAGCTCATGAACGCAGCAGGGGCATTAGTAAGACCAAAAGACATCACTACGAATTCATAATGCCCATATCTAGTTCGAAAAGCAGTCTTTGGCACATCCGTCGCCTGTATCTTCAATTGATGATAACCGGATCTCAAGTCGATCTTCGAGAAGACACATGCACCTTGTAGTTGATCGAACAAGTCATCAATGCGAGGAAGAGGATACTTGTTCTTGATAGTTACCTTGTTCAGTTGTCTATAGTCTATGCACATCCGAAAACTCCCATCCTTCTTCTTTACAAACAAAACCGAAGCACCCCAAGGAGATGCACTTGGTCTAATGAAGCCCTTGCTCCACAACTCTTGAAGTTGAGCCTTTAACTCTCTTAATTCGGCGGGATCCATTCTATACGGGGGTATAGAAATGGGGTGTGTGCCCGGTTCAAGATCGATACAGAAGTCAATATCCCTATCTGGTGGCATACCAGGAAGATCTGCAGGGAACACATCCAAAAACCCACGGACTACCGAAACCGATTCAATTGAGGGTACTTGGGTAGTGTCATCCCTAAGATGTGCCAAGAAAGCTAAGCAACCCTTACTAACCATCTTCTGAGCACAAAGAAAGGACACGATACGAACCGGATTGGAAGTGTAGTCACCCTCCCACACTAACGGATCTGTCCCAGGCTTGGCTAATGTCACCGTCTTAGCATTACAATCCAAGATCGCAAATTGCGGCGAAAGCCAAGTCATACCCAGAATTACATCAAAATCACTCATTTCTAAGATAACCAAATATACATAAGTGTTGCTCCCCACAAAATTCACCAAACAAGACCTATACACTTTTTCAACTACCACAGACTCACCCACCGGAGTAGAAACACGAATAGGCATATCAAGTAATTCACAATGTAGATTTAGACCATTAGCAAATGATGAAGATACATAAGAAAATGTGGATCCAGGATCAAACAATACGGAAGCCATGCAATCACAAATCAAAAGGTTACCTGCGATGACAGCATCAGACGCCTCCGCTTCAGATCTCCCAGGGAAAGCGTAACAATGGGCCCTATCACCCGTCTGTCCATTGACCCTACCATGTTGCATAGTAGTGGCTCCAGTTTGCCCATCTCCTCGGCCGTTTTGGTGACCACCATTACCTCGACCACCACGTCCTCCTGAAAAACGGCCTCTACCATGACCACCTCTACCTCTAGCTATTGGGGTTTTGTAACTCTGGTTTTGACAATACCTCTTAATGTGTCCAACCTCCCCACATCCATAACACTCTCGGGGTTCATGCATAGGTCTCTCGGAGTAGTGTTGACCGTTCTGAGGTGGACCCCCAACTACAGTCTGTAGTGAAGACTGAATTGGTCGACTTGAGTAACCTCCGGAGCTCTGTCCTCTGGAGTGAGAACCATTAAACTCACCTCCCCTTCAAAACCTTTTTGATGTCGATGTAGTGGTGAAGTCATCCGGCTTCACTCCTTCAACCTCTATCACAAAGTCTACCACCTCTTAGAAGGATGTTGCCGTAGCCGCTACCTGTAAGGCGGAAATCCGCAATTCTGACCTCAACCCCTTTACAAAACGGCGGATCCGTTCTTGTGGACTGAAACAGAGTTGAGTGGCATACCTTGATAAAGCACGAAACTTAGCCTCATATGCGTTAACCGTCATCCTACCTTGCTCAAGACTCAAGAACTCATCCCTTTTTCTATCTCTCAACGTCCTTGGGATATACTTCTCCATAAACAGAGTGGAGAAGGATGCCCAAGTCATGGGTGTGGCCTCTGTCGGTTTACACTCGACATGTGATCGCCACCACATTTTGGCGTTCCCTTGAAACTGATAGCTTAGGAACTCAACGCCAAACCGTTCTACTATCCCCATCTTGTGTAGTAGCTCATGACAATCAACTAGAAAATCATAAGCATCTTCAGATTCTGCACCCTTGAAGACTGGAGGTTTCAATTTCAAGAACTTACTGAAAAGTTCGTGTTGGTCATTTGTCATTATCGGTCCAGTAGTCAGACGTGGAAATGTGCCTATCTCCAATGAGGCATCCATGCGGGGAGCCATAGTAGCCGTGATGTCGTATCTCGGCTAGGAGGTGTTGGTGCAGAAACTACTGGAGGTGCCTGACCCTGATCAGATAATCCACTAAGATAAGCAAGTACTTGGTTGATCATCTCTGGGGTAGGTTGGGGTGGCAATTCCTCATGTTGCGCTTGTTCATTCTCCCCTTCCTCACCCTCTCTTATCACCTCTTCAGTCGGTGGAGGAGTCACCGCCCTAGTATCAGATAGGCTAGGTGCTCGTCCTCTTCCTCTAGAGGACGTTCTCCCACGACCTCTACCACGGCCTCTTGCCACTGCTCTTCCTCGAGCCACAGCCCTAGTGGCTTGCTCAGATGTTTCTTGCTGTGCCGTTGTTGCTGCTGGTGCGGTCGTTGCTCTAGTTCTAACCATCTGCGAAATAGAGTGAAGATGGTCAGATACGGTCGTATCGCCCGGATACCAATTGGACTCAAGTAGTAGCACGAAAGAAAGAATGAAAGAATGGAATTTTCCTAAAGTCTTATAGCCTCTCAAGGAAAAGTAAAGGCGTCCCCTACCGTTCCTTAAGACTCTACTAGACACATTCTTGTGTGATGAGACCAACGAACCTAATGCTCGATACCAAGTTTGTCACGACCCAAATCGGGCCTTGGCTGCACCCACATTTACCCTCCTATGTGAGCGAACCAACCTATATAGACCTTAACATTTCAATATATAACAACAGAAAATAATGCGGAAGACTTAACTCATTAATAAAACAATTCAAAACTATTATTATTATCCCCAAAATCTGGAAGTCATCATCACAAGAACATCTATCTCAAATTACTAAACTAGGAATGTCTAAGAAGCTAAAACAAATACTAGCTAGTCCATGCCGGAAGTTCGAGGCATCAAGACTTGAAGAAGAAGACCCAGTCCAAGCTAGACGCATTAGCTCACCCTGAATTTCTGATGAAGTGAAGACTGGCTAGATCTACTGTTGAGTTGAAGTTGACGGAACGTTTGCTGCATTACACAAATAACAAAGAAGAAAACGTAAAAGTAGGGGGTCAGTACAACCACAAGTACTGAGTAGATATCATCGGCCAACTCAAAATAGGGAACAGTATATATCAATAATAATGTAAATCAACTACAATACTCAACATGTGGCAATAACAACATGAGTTCATCAATAACTACAACCGAGTTCACACATGAGGACTCAAGCCTCAATACCATACTCATTTGGGAATTAAGTTCATTAGATTGAGTATATTCATTATCTTTCAAGATTCATTATCTTTCTTCCTCTTGTGTCGGTACGTGACACTCCGCTCCTCTATTCTATCCTGGTGCCGGAACGTGGCACTCCGATCCTCATATACTATCCTGGTACCGGAACGTGGCACCCGATCCATATTCTATCCTGGTGTCGGAACGTGACACTCCGATCCTCATATTCATTCTATCCTGGTACCGGAACGTGGCACCCGATCCTCATATTCATTCTATCCTGGTACCGGAACGTGGCACCCGATCCATATTCTATCCTGGTGTCGGAACGTGACACTCCGATCCTCATATTCTATCCTGGTGTCGGAACGTGACACTCCGATCCTCATATTCATTCTATCCTGGTACCGGAACGTGGCACCCGATCCCCTAATTCATCAAGCCTTCTTTCATACTAAGGCATCATCAATCTCATTATATGATATATCAAGCCTTCTTTCATACTAAGGCATCATCATTAACAAGTGAATTAGGGTTTTTATCAAGATTTGGGATTCAATAGCTTCATCATGCTTATTTATTCACAATTTCATAATCATATTCATGCAAGCATACAATTTAAGCATATAAAAGGGTTCACAATACTATCAATACATATCCTTTACTATTAAGAGTTTACTACGAATATCGTAAGAGAACCATAACCTACCTCCACCGAAGAATTGGAATCAACAGGAAGTCTCCCAAGCTTTGTTATTCCTCTTCCCTCTTTGATCGATCAATCCTCTCTCAATTCGTTTCTCTCTTTTGTTTTATTCAAACCCTCTTTCTTTTACCCTAATTATTCTATAATTAAGAATGAAAGATGGTAATAATGACCCACTAATTAACTTAAGGTTACCTATTTTAACCCCCAAGTAATTAGGTTTATTAACATTAACCCTCAAACTTTATAATTAAGGAAAGAATAGTCCAAAACGACCCTTAAAACGTGTAGAGGAATCCTATTCTTCCTGGGATTTGCGCAACCGGTGACGGGCCGTCGTGCCTGCGACGGTCCGTCACAGTGGTCGTCGCAACTTCCCCGATTCAGGTGGGTGGCGGCCGTCACACGATGACGGTCCGTCCTGCCCTCCGTCCTGACGGTCAGAAACTCGTTTCTTGTACCAAATTCTCAAAAGTTGAAGTGTTTTGCAACGGGAGCTCACGGCGGTTCGTCGTGGATGTGACGGTCCGTTACGCCCGTTTACGTTTCACGAAGTTGAAGTCGATTTTCAGTATCCGATTTCAAAACTCTAAGTGTCATGGAACGACACCTCCTCGACGGGCCGTCGTGACCACGACGGTCCGTCGTTACACCCGTCGTTCCCGCCAGTTTTTGCAGAAATAATTCTGCTGCTCAAAACGACTAAACAGGTCGTTACATTTGGCAAGTAAACACTTAATACTGTATGGAACTATATCTTTCATTTGATGATCATAATATTAGATGGTTGATTGTGAACGTTTATGAGTTTAAGTACAATGTCTTATATGAATGTTAAGTAACAAAAAGTTCATATTTTTTGCTAAATTTAACCTAGATGAAGTAACGATGACATATGTAGGCTTGTCTACCACCTCTGAGAGGTCTACGACGCCGGTCTCATCTGTGGTGTAGAATTTGGTCGTCACACCTTATGTTTCAAGGATTTCCCATGTTATGTTCTTAATTAATGTTATGTAATAGTTTAAATATTATGTGATGTTGTTAAAAGGGTCATTATGCTATTCTATTCTATGATATTGAGTCTAAGATGACAAAGAGACTTAGAGTCTAACTATGTATTATTACTTATATTTCATATATAATGAAAGTGAGGTTCTACCATATGATGTGCTATTAATGTTTTGAAATTTTTGCTAAATTATTATAATGATGTGATGAATTATAACAATGGTCTTTTATACGACCTCCTAGAGGTCAAGAACGCCATGCTACTTTTAAGGGGTTCTCTCCAGTCTAGCAAATACATATAATGAGAATACGAGATTCTTGACTAAGGATGCTAAAGCATATTAGTCTTTAATGTATGAATGACATGTGACCTTGAACATTTCTAAGAAGGTCAAATTATGTGGAGCACTCAACCTAGTTGAGAGTTAATGGTATCCTTGAAGCCGAAAGCCTTCACAGTATCCTTAAACTGTGAATGGACTTAAGGTTGGTCGGCAGGAACGATATGAAATTATCCTTAGGAAAATCATGATCTATCCCATTAACCATTGAAAGTAAACAATTAGAGACCTCTTTGGAAAGATGAAATGTGAATAGGTTATGAACTAGATATGGAACCTCTTCATTTGATCCTTTATATGAATTACTCTATGAGAATAAAGGTTGGCACCAAGTGTGTATTGTTTGGGAAGTATTTGAAGTTATGAATGATGCTTTAATAGTAAGAATTACATCATATTCCCTAACCATTTTCCTATATGGGATGTGTCCAAGTACTACTATTAACAAGTATAACACCCTCAATCAGAGTAGGTTACAACTAAACATTTCATGCTTTGCTACTATGGTATATATTGGTTGTTACCTATCCTCATCATATTGTATACACACTAATTTTAGATAAGTTCTATGAAGTTTAGGAGGTTGTATGGGACACTATCTGGACATTGTAATATGTGCTTTAAAGATGTTAGTAAGTGAGTCCCTAGGTCTTCTCCAAGACCATTACTTGATTTTTGTTATGTGACAAATGTACATGGAATGAATTAATGAATATAATTACTTAAGTTAGAAATATTGTAAATGAATAAGTACTTATCTAGATTAGTTTAAGCATTGCCTAGTTTAACAACGAAGGGGCATATATGATGTGGTCCCTTGATGTCTTACTTATGGAAGTCTTAACACTTACTCTAGAAAGGAAGGTTGATTGATTGAATGATAATGATCTTATCTTATTTTGTCTAGTGAATCTCTTAAGTGTGTGGTGAAGGGATTGTATTGGCGGTTGCTTCACAACTCACTCAAGTAAGCCTTAGAATCACCTTTGGTCAGAGGATTTCATGTTATGCGTTTTTGTGTATTGTAAAAGCACTTATCTCATTATAGGTAGTCTTAAGGATCATTTATGTGTTCTTAGAGAGGGCGTTATATGCGGATTCTTTTTTTATTACTTAAGTCTTCGAATAACTTTTAGTGAGAGGGTTGCAAACTAAAAGAGGTCTTGGACTTAGGTCGTGGTAAAGTTACATAGTTCACTGTAACATTCTTCAAAAATATTTGATAAAATTCTTATGCAATATCTTATGTGTTTCTAAGTTGTTAAATGTTGTTCTTATGCTTATACTATGATGTTTTCAACAAAAGTGCACACTTCAATTAAATGTCTATTATCATGATTTTATGAATTATGACATACTTATTACATGTATTTGTACAAATTATATACTTTTATCTATATCTATAGTGATTCATAAGTGAAGGTTCTTTTGGAAGCGAATCTTTGGATTATAGGATCTTTCAAGCGAGGTTGAAGTATGTCCTCATTTGACTCAAGGTCATCACTTTTTTAAGAGTTCTTTTATTTAAGAACTTTAACAGACTTAGTAGTACTATATTTCGATTGTATGGGCAATTTCCCAAGTATATTTTGAGTCTCATATTTGATGATATGAGACTTCGTATTATGATATGGTTTTTATATGAAAGATATTTGGAAAGATTATTCAAGTTGAGTGAAAAGTTTTAATTCCACACTAATTTTCATTTATGTATATGCGATGAATGATTTGGAAGGATTGTACATGATCTCCGAGAGGTAAAGTAAACTGTGTCGCACTCTGAGAGTGCCCAAAATCCTAAGGTGTACTCTTGGGTTGTAAAAAATGTGGTATCAGAGTCAAGTTATAAAAGTGGTCTTAGGATTCCAAAAGTCTCATCAATTCACATCTAGTAGAGTCTTCGGTGTGAGTCACGACACATCTATGAGCAAGAGTCAATAGGACGATAGAGTTTCCCTTATTTTTCTATTCCTAAGTCATGCCGTAGTGATTTAGAAGTTATGAGTTTTCCTTTTTTATGGTTTCCCTTGTATTATATGAGATGAATACGAGGAGGAAACTAGCTAGGAGAGTTGAGGATAATGATGTGAATGAGGAGATTCATCCTTAAGTTTAACAAGTTAAGAAAGTTCGTCAAGGTTCTCAATGTTCTAGATATGCTCAACTCCCTATTATTAAAGGAGGTAACGATCTTCTAGTGGTTCCCCCGGAAATGTCTAATGGGGAGATTATAGAGGCTTTACTTAGATTAGCACGAGCCTTGACTACCAATGTAAATAGGGGTATTGAGCCTAGATTCAATGTTGTGGAAAGCACTATGACATCTAGATTGAGAGATTTTATGAGGATGAATCCTCTTATCTGTTTTCGCTCGAAGGTAGGAGAAGATCCCCAAGAGTTCCTAGATGTTATTTTTATAGGTGTTTGGTGCCATGGGGGTTCCTCAAGTGTGGTACACTTAATGGAAAGATAATAGGCTTGTTGAGTCTGGTCCTATTTAGTTGGAGGTATTTAAGGAGGCTTTCTTAGGAAAGTACTTTCCCCATGAGAGGAAGGAGGTGAAGGTAGAGGAGTTTATTAATCTCAAGAAAGGAAATATGACTATTGAGGAGAATACTCTAAAATCCACTATGGTGTATAAGTATTCCCCATCCTTAGTGTCTAACCCTAGGGATGGTATCGGAAGGTTTCTGACTTGGGTCGCCGAACTAGTGAAACAAGAATGTGGTATGACCATTCTCCATGATTATATGATGTTTTCTAGACTCATGGTTTATGCTAAATACATGGAGGAGTCTAAGTTTAGTAGATTTGATAGAAACTTCAAGAGGAGTGGGCAAAGTGATCAAAACCAACCTAGGTTCAAGACGAAGGTTTCAAGTCAACATGAACCTAGGGGTGCTAAGGTGAAACAGGAGAAGGGTAATGGTATTCAAGGTGGTAAGACAAAAAGTTCTAGGTGTGGGAACAGTCACTTTGGGCAATGCCTAATGGGTACCTGGAAATTCTTTGGATGGGGTAAAGATGGACACAAGTTGAGGGATTCTCCTACTTTTTTCTTCTAGAGGGAGAAAGGGTAAGCAAGTTCCTCTTAGTGTTCCGTAAGCTGATGATCCAAAGAAGAATCATTTATATACATCCGGACTAGAGGACTAAAGTAAGATGATGATGATGATGGTAAGTCCATGTATTTCTCTCATAAGTTTTATGAGTTTCTTCTGAGGGTAGGGGTATGGTTAGAAGAGGATATAAATGGTCATAGTAGTCTGTGGCATGCTTCATTGTGTTTAAGAGTCTTGTTGGAATTTAATTTCATTGATTCCTTACATTGTGCATTTCATGAAATTGTTATTAAGTTCTAAAATGAGTTTTTTATGGTTTTTTGTTGCATATTAGAATGTTTCCATAATCAATTTCTTACATTGTGTGTCTTCAATTTTTTCATCGAGTTTTATGTGTTAGGTTGTGATGAATTTGATATAATAGGTTCTGAACTCATATATAATAACATTTGGGTTGGAAACGTCCGGGAAAACATCCCCAAGGACCAACCAAGGGTCTTTAAAAAGGACGTTTCACAAGAGCCTAATGTTGTCTAGATAAGCCCAAATGACTAAGCAATCAATGAAAAGTAGGTTGTCGACGCCCCGTCAATGGTGGGTGTGGGTCAAGGAATAGACTTGGGAGATTAAGATCATAAAGGAAACTCTCTTAGCCAAATGATTTCCATCCAGGATGGCCCGTCGTTTGACCAACGCCCCGTCGATTGGGAGGCATAGGTGGATCTGCAATTTTGCATATTTATTGTTAAGTGAAGGGGTGAATTAACACCACGTACGAAGAATTGTTTGGGAAGTTTCCTAATGCTATTGTAAGTATTTTAAGTGGGTTTATAAGTCCTAACTTCCTAGATAAATTCATTATTCTAAAATGAAATGCCAAATTCTGTAAGAAATTCACTAGAACTCTATTGCAGTCAAAACTCAAAGAAGAGCTTGTATTGAAGTTTAATTAGTGAATATTCATCAATTTTATTGGTTTATATTGATTGAGGTATGTTTTTAATCCTTTAAACTCCTTTCATCAAGGAACCAAACTTCAAAGTGATTTCTAAAGTCTTCTAAACATGAACTTGTCCTATTTTTTGATTTATCCATGGGTTCTTGCTTAAAAGAATTTGAATCATTGAATATTGATTGAATTGATGTTATCTTGATGATTTAAATCTAAAATCTTCATGAACCCATTCAAAACCTAAACTCATCGATTTGGCTATAATTAAATTAAGTGATCATGTCTCAATGCCTATGAATTCTAGCGTAGTTTTCTTTGGTCTATTGAATGATGTAAAAAATGAATTGGATTGATTTATAGGATGTGTTATAATGATAAATATATATTTAGTTGATTTAGATTCATTTAGTATTATGATTTTCGTATTGAATGATGGTCAAGACCATGCAGAAGGGCATTTTGGTATTGTATTTGATAATTTAAGTATGGATTGAAATGATGAGAATGGATTGGTGGTACGCTGCCCTAATTCTCTTTATATTAAGTAACATAGGTCTTGAATGATGGAGTCATTGGTATAGTCCACTTACGGTTGCGGTGTTATGTGTTATAATTCTTACTAATGTGGCCTAGTCAGCGTAAATTTATGTTTTATGATGATCATGGCCTTGTCGGTACTATTTGAAATATTATGATGGTTTGTGTAGTTAATTTGTGTTAAATATGATCCTATTTTTCTACTTGTGATTAAGATGAAAGTATGTGTTCTTCTATTGATATTGTTAGGTGATCATTTTGTACTATGACTATGCACTTATGTGTGTTGTCTTAGAGTTGATGCATGATTATTCCTAGTTGGTTATGTGAGTCTTCATATTGCTATATTAATGATGTTACAGTAGTGAATAGGGTGACCTATAGATAATGTTTGTTATGTTCTAGAATGATGTGCTATATGTGAAAATGCGTGTCTCGTTTTGGTAGACTAGTGTCCTTTACTTGATACATGTATAAAGAGAGTATGAGACTATTGACTTAGGATGCTACAACATATTTGTCTTGTATGTATGAATGACATATGACCTTGAACTTTTCTAAGAAGGTCAAATTTTGTGGAGCCCTCAACCTAGTTGAGAGTTTTTGATATCCTTGATGTCAAAACCGTAATAAAATCCTTGTTGTGTAAATGGTGGACTTAAGTTTTTTTTGCTGGAACGACATGAAATATCCTTAGGTAATTCATTGAGCTATCCTCTTAACCATTTAAAGGAAATCCTAGGAGACCTCTTTTGTAATGTGAAATGTGTTTTAGTTATGAACTAGATATTAAACCTTTTCATGTGATCCTTTATGTGAATTACTCTTGGAGAACAAAGGCTAGCACCAAGTGAGTATTGTTTAGGAAGTAGATATAGTTAGAATTTGGCTGCATTTCAAATAAACTCATCATATTCCTTAACCATGTGCCTACATGAGATGTGTTCAAGTTCTACCATTTGAAAGAAGAACACCCTCTATCAAAGTAGATTACATCTCCAGATTCCATGACTTGCTACCATGGTCTATAGTGGTTATGGTATATTCTCATCATATGGGATACCCACTAGTGTTGGATAAGCTCTTATGAAGTTCAGTTGGTTGTATGGGACTCTATCTAGATATTGCATAATATGCTTTTAAGATGTTAGTGAGTTAGTCCCTTGGGGCTGTGGAACTGAACATAGAGACTAGCCCTACGTTCTGGGTGAATGGTCAAAGAGTGAAACACTACTTTGGTGTTGATTCAGATCATGATTAGGAGGATCTTGAGCTAAATAATGGATCATTAGTTTTTTGTCGTGCTGCAATGTTAAGTTAAGTCCTACATGGGAGGCCACTTGTAATATCTATGTGGTAGATAGTAGTTTTGCGTAATTTTTTAAATTTATCTTAGTTTCTTCGGCATAGAGCTTTTAATTTGTTTAGTTGTCAGTTAGCTATGTGTTTAGATATTAAAAACAAAAATGCAAAAAGATGAGTCATTTCACGACCATAACAAAGGCGCTGGGTGGGAGGAATCCTACCATTATTACGTCACGTTGTTTGGTTGAGTCTTAGAGTAGTCTATGAAATGATCAAGTTTTGTATGGAAAAGGAGTTGATGGTAACAATATTCAGCCAGACGCTATAATGGCGCGGCACCACAGCAACCCTTGCAGAGTAAGGGTGTGACATGTCAGGCCGATTTGACTACAACCTATATCAAGCGCACTAGCAGAACGGCGCGCCAGCCTGCCAAGCGCGATTAGGGCTCAGCGTGCCCAACCCTATGCGGAGTTTGTGAAGAAATTTTAATTTACAAGGACTGTTAGTCGAAGTACAATTTCACTTTATTTTTGTTTTTACTATAAATAGACCCTTAAGAAACATTGTTAGGGTTCGACTTTTTAATTTGTGCGGAAGAGCAAGAATTCATGTTTGTAATAAGTTTTAATAGTCTAACTCTTTTATTTTTAGGAAATCACATGAACAATCATCTTTTGTTGTTTTTGAATAGTATGAGTAGCTAAAGATCCTATAATTTTTATCTTTCAAATCAAATGTCGATTTCGTTTTCTGCTTCTCCCCAGTAGAGAATTATAAAGATTTGTGTCATCTTCTATGAGATAACCTCTTATGGTGTTAGCCTAAAACTCTTCTTTAGCCTTTTTTGAATGTAATTTTCCACCAAATTGCAATTATGGAGGAAAAGGCTAACATCACTAAACCCATAAAAGGCTATCTCACTGAAGATAACACAACTATTGAAAATTCTTCAATGACAACAAGCATGAAACAAAATAGTTATTCAATGAAAGATAAACCTTATAAAGATGAACCTTTTTCATCAAAGGTTAATCAAGATTCTTCAGTTTCAAGTAAGATGATAAATATGCGAGGTAGGAGTATATTCTCATTATCAAGAAATAGAGTAGAGAAGCAATACTTTTATGGCTTATAGATTTTGATGTAATGCAAGAAAATGTAGAGGTTATTGCCATCGAGGAGGAGACAAGAAAGACAATCGTTAAATTGAGAATCAAGGGATACCAAGTTCTTGTTGTTTTACTATTTTACAGGAGGAGACTTCTATAAGCCTGATAGAGAAGCAACTAGCAGATATAATGAGTACATTCTCATTGCTGAAACATGTTTTTTGCTCGTGTCTTCCATGGTTAAAGCTTATTTCAGTAATGTAGGGTCCGATGTTCCTACATCCATACGTGTGGCTAGTCAATTCCGTTGATTTCAAAAAATTTTAAGTGCTTATGTTTTAAGGCACAAGTATGTATTAATACATGGAATATACTATTTACAGGGAAATATGAACAAACATAGATACGGTATCATGAAACTAAACATGTACACATGATCATTCTTTTAACATTTAAAGATGTAAAGAAGAAAAGACATGAAAATCATAAAATACGGTCAAATACATAAGAATAAAGTTCAAAAGAAAACTTTAAAGAAACATTCATTTTTCCAGATATTAGCGTTAACAAACTATACGACCATGAGAGCTATATCATGTAAATGGTATTTACCTCATACTGAATGTAGGGGAATCTACTTGCCACGGTAGAATCCATACATATCATCATTTGCTAAAGGGGATCCATACAGATTGTCCTATTTTATCCTCCATTTAAAATTCCTCACGATGTAAATCCTAAATTCCAACGGATGTCAAATATTAATATAACGTAGCAAAGGCAATAATCAATAACAATTAACATACTTTTATTCTCAAAAACATAGAATAACTCCTAAAACATAATTCAACATAGATGAGAATACCTTTCACCAATGTGAATCTCCATATGAGTTATACTTTTAATTATCATGATCGTCATAGTAATCGACAAAAACTTTCACAATAGCATTGATGTTTCCCTTTCGGAAATTCCCTTAATCATTTATTATTATTTCATAAAAATATGCATATATTAATGATTCATAGTTTATAGATTCATTTTTTCATCAATGTTTCATCATTTGTTCATAGTAGAAAACAAGATTTAGTCATTAGAAATGTTATTTCAACAAAATATCATGTATTGACATTAAATCACGCAATGGAAGAATTAATCAACAATAATCAATCATAATTGGATAAAACTCACAAAACTTGATCTGAAACCCTACTCAAGAAATTGAATATGAGATTTATAAATCAGAAACTTTAAGGTTCCCAATAAAGAAAGGGTAATATGTTTGATTACCCACACAATTTTCAAGATAAAATCCCAAGAAATAAGTTTAAGTGGAGACTTGAATGGAACCATAACTCTTCTTCTTCTTCCTTACGTGGAGGATATTGCGGGAGGATGAATTGGCAAGGTTTAAGTATATTAGAAGAATGGGGTTGAAATGGATTATTTTAGGCCCTAAAACCATATATATGGCTTAGAGTTAAAGAACAAATGAGATGGTTTCGGTTTATATCAATAGGGAAAAGAAGTAAAAGCCTTTGACTATTAAATGTTGAAATATCTCTACAGTTTGGACCTCTGGTCGATAAGACTTACATATCGTAATGGTCAACCATAGAAAACTTTGGAAACCTAATTTTTAACAAACTTTTGATGGTCCTTGTTTAAAACGCGTAGGTCTTAGCATACCATAGACAAAAAATGTATAAACAAATTTTACACCTCGAAATATCACTATTCCAGGGACTTTTCCATTAAGACCTATGAATGGCTCGTACATATGATGAGATGTAATCCTCGTGAACCATAAAAGGGGTACTTAGACATTATTTTAACATTTATTTCCCATATTCCAACGGTCTTGAACTATGTCTCATAAAATCTTGTACATTCCGTATATGGGAACCGTTGAAATATACCGTAATCAAAAAACTTATTTCCTTTGTTTTTCCGAAATCCTGGGTATTACAGAGCGTGATTTATCATCAGTTTTGAGATGGATCTAGAAGAATCATAAATTTAATAAATAATATTTGTTTTTCTTATTATTACCACTACTATATTTTTAATGAAGGACATCAATTTTTTGATATTGGTCTTTTTTTTTGTCTAATTGAATTTATAGAAATATAACATACCTGAAGTCAATATCATGAAGAGTGCGGAAGCTTTATTTAAAATTAGATTTCTACGTCTTTATCCCATCCTTACCATAATCTGATGTAGAGAAATAATGTGAAGAACATTCTGAAAAACTTAGGGTGAAATGAGGACCAATTTATCGCGGCTCAGTTAGGATATAATCTTGAACTTTCATCAATATATCAATCTTACAAGCAAATTTATTTATTTTCATACATTAGTTAAAGACATTCAAATGTCTTTAAGTCCTTACAATATGTCAAATTCATTTTATTAAGAAAAAATGAAAACAAATAAACTGAGTACTTTTTTAGAATAACTATAAAGTTATGTTTTATTACTAATTTGGGCCTGAAGTTGACATGCAAAAAATAAAATTAATATGATTAACATTATTCAAATCAATTACAGAACTTAAAACACACAAGAAAGTTTTACAAATACATTTTTTCAGCATTCACATATTATATCATTGTACATAAATAGTGGGGATCTCTAAAATGCATAGTTTAATTAGTATTTTAATTGTTAACTAGATTAAAATGTTAGAAAATATCAACTGCATTTAATATTTGTTATCGACTATTTTATCTGGGAAAATTTAGAGTAAATTGTATGATTTAGTATTAAGAATATTTTATCTAAACTAGCTAGAAGAAGCATTAACTTTTCACAGAAAAAAGGTTACTTGAATTGTCATTGACAAAATATAAAGTATTTTAATATTATATTAATATATTTTATGTTGGACGATCATCTTCTTTAACATTGTCCTATTTTCATCTCTTTCGTACACTACAATGACATTCGATAGTAGGCTTGTTTTTCATATTGGGCTTGAAGAGTTACTCTAAAATAGAGTGTTCACAAGTTAAAGATATTGTAGAGGGTCTGAGAGAACCCTGTTATTGTGTATAAGTGTACTCATTTAGAAGAATGAACTGTTTTTTATATCAATCATGTGTTTTAGCCAAAAAGATGTGCTCTTGGATTCTCTTGTCCAAAACTTGTTTTAGGTTATACTCTTTAAGTGGCAAGTATATTTTGATGCGATTGAATTGCTATGTTGCATGTTAGATAATGCGATTTGCAATAGTATAAGACAGTTATTCTAGAAGTGTCCATAGTGAAAATTATGCATTTGGAAGTGTAGTAGCATAAGGGATGGGATAGGTATTGACTAGTGTATGTAAGATATATCCATGTACCTAGTAAGTCATTAATGAAGAGTTTTCCCATTATATGTGGACTAAGGAGTAGTAATATTTTGTGGATTTCATTATAGAAGTTAGAGGAGAAGTTGTTGGTTAGGATGAATAAGAGTAGACATTATCAAGAAGTGAGTTTATATTTATGTTTAATTATGTTTATGAAGATTAAATATTAGTGTTGAATAGAAGACCGAATTATTCATGAGGTAATAGATACAAGTTAGTGTTATGATTTTTAAGGGAGAGCCTTTGATATTTAGAAGGCTATATAACAAACAAGGAAATAATGTATAATGAGTCACTACACCATTTTCGGCCTACGACAACACCACATAAGTGTAGCCTAAACTAGCAAAAAGTTTGGCCTTTCATAAAAGGCTACACTTTTGAACTTTCAGCAAAACTTTTTATGGGCTTCCCAAAAGAAGTGTAACCTTTGACATAAGGCAACTATTTTTAATTGTTTCCATCTTTTGCTACACTTATAAAGCGTATCCAAATATGTATAAGGGAAAACTTTTAAAAGGTGCATAGAAACACCTTTCTCTTCTTTCCAAAAAAAATTTCAAAATCATGTAAGCTATTAAGAACATCAGTTCCCTTTAACGGAGGTGGTTGAGGCCTGAATTCAGCTTTGCCATTTAATGATGTTTTGTTAGATCTATATGGATGATCCATGGGTATAAAAACACAATGATACATACATAACTTTTTTAGACTATGTTTAAGATAGCGAGAATTAGTGTCACAGTTAGAAAAAGGGAAAGAAAACTTTCCTTTTGTACCCCAACCAAATAACATAGAATATGCAGGAAAATCACTCATTGTCCACATAAGAGCTACCCGCATTTGAAAAGTTTCATTTATGAAAACATCAGATATTTCAACCCCAGAATCCGATAATAATTAACTCATCTATCAATCATAAAAATCAATGTCATTTCCAGATGATCGCGACCCAGGTATAAGTAAAGAAAGTATAGAATATTCAGATTTCATGCATATCCAAGGCGGAAAATTGTAAACCATCAACCGAACCGAGCATGTGCTTTGTGATATATTTAAGGTTCGAAATGTATTGAATCCATCACTTCAAAATCCAAGTCTCATTTAGCGACAATCTAGTGCGAAATCTGAATTCATCCTATCAAAGTGTTTCCATGATAGACCATCAACAACTTTCTATCTTTAGAACGTTCCTCTTCATGCCACCTCAAAGAATATGTCGTCTTTGAGCACACAAATAGCCATTTGAGTCTAGGAATTATGATGGAAAATGTCTCAAAGTCTTTGATGAAAGTCGATGTTGTTTTTTTGAAGGCTCAAAGCTCAGTATCAACTTAGGAGATTGAGTATATCGTGAAGCTCCACAAGCATGACAAAATTTGTCATCTTTATGACCATTCCTAAACAAAATGCTAATCATTTGGCCCTGCATCAATTTTCTCATAATCCAGACTAAGATTCTTAACCAAAGACTTGATGTTATTATAAGACTGAGGAATGTTCAACTCGGGCATCGCCTCTTTTAATACATGTAAAAGAGAAGTGAATGATTCATTGCTCCGTCCATGTAACTTCAACAAATATAAGCGAAGTGCGAATGATAATTTAGAGAAACCTATACAACCTGGATATAATTCTTGGTTTGCCTCTTCAACTAAGTTATTTAATTTCTTGGCATCTTTATTTGGACCATCATAAACTCCTCCAACCTGTGCAACATCTCTAAATTGATCATTCAACAACCCATCAATATCATCACACGAGTAATCCATATCATCATCAACATTCAACTTGATATGTCATTCCTCGTGATTGATCCATCTAGTATAGCCTTTAACAAATCCATAGCATATTAGATGATCATACACTACATTCCATCGATTCCAAAGAATATTACAACATTCCGCACCTGGACACTGAATTTTTTCTCAATGTGGATCCCCATAAGAGTAATCAAAATGTAGAAATGATTCAATTCCATCAATATACTTTTTGCTATACCTTGATAAATTCATCCTATCCTTGAGTGGGATATGTGAACTCCTAGAAGAAGATATCAATATTTAATCTTTCAGTATCAGTAACTAGTTCACAAATAAGTTTTAACACGAGTAATCTGTCAGAATCATCTGTTACGAGATGATAAAAGATTCTTACCTAGTCATGACACTTTTGCTATGCCAAATCAAACCTTGAATCCTCCACAAATGTTTTTGAATGTTGATGAGACTACGAAGGAAAAAATAAGTACAATTAATAGGATATACATTTTTAAGAGAGAAAATAAATAACTAGACTTCAAATGATTAAAAGATAAAGTTTTGTAATTTAATTTAGAACTTTAGATCTTTTAGAGTTTTATGAGCTTTTAGAGTTAAAGCATTAAAATGTCATTCTTGTGCACACCCAATAAGAGAAGTATCAAATATAAAATACCATGTTTACATAATTAAGTAAACATTTTTATGATCATATAATAGATATTCGATCAAAAACTTACGAATGTCGCTTTGTATTAGTAATACAATAATTTTTATAATTGTTGTCTTAGTAATACAACAGTTTAAAATTTCAGTGTATTAGTGACACAATAGGTTTTTATATATCTGAAGTGTTGTATCAGTGATACATGAAGAAATGTTTTTTTTATCCTTCCCTTTTGTTGTGTATTTTCGGTGAGTGTAGTATTTGTTACATATGTTATCATGTTATTAAGATTTCTGCAGGAATGAATGTAAACTAGAGAACTACAATACCCCCAGCCCAATCAATAAAAACATTATCCATCATAGTCCAAAATAATTCAAAAGGTCAAGCATAAGAGTAGCAAGAAATAACTTTAAGTGAAATAATGAAAGCATCAGAATGACGATATGATACTTCCATTAGCGGCTTATATTTACTCAAGAACTTCATTATTCCCCACAAGTATTCAAAGGGGGGGGGGGTACTCTGTTAGATGCTTTACAGAAGACTCACTCGGTTTGTTAAATATGGTTGCATTCCCTTATTCTACTTTTGCTTAAGTTTTATCTTTGATTTATGAAGGATTTCTAAGCGTGTTTATCTTTTATGTACATCATATATGTTTTATTTTCTTTTATAGTTCTCTTACAAATTCATTAGCAATTTTACTGGAAGTCGATCGAATTTCAGATTTTGACTCTAGCGACGCAGTCGCTATTCCTTCAACCTTCGCCTCTCGATTTTGGTCGATTACGAAGGTGGAATTAGCTAATTTTTGGGTATGTAGTAGATCGTGATGTGACAAATTCATTTCCATCAATCTTTCTTCTCGATTCCCCCTAGAAATTCCTTAGTAAATCTTTCAATTTCTCTGTCGTACTCTGCTTCCTGCGCAGTGTTCATCGCATTTTTGAACTACCATTTCGAAGAGTTCTAAGGTTGATCGAGGAGCGTTCTACTATGGGGTTTTTTTTGCCAATGTCCATGCGTTCAAGTTGTCTTTGGTCCAGCGGTGCTTGGCTTACCACTGGCAACACACGCGCCTGCGCATAGGCGACTGTACAGTATCCGTAAGAGAGAATTTCTGCGAAGAAAGAGAAAATGTAGATAGAGAAAAAATCAAGGAAAGGAGGCGCGATAGGGGTTTTTACTTTGGACATAGGGTTTAGAGATTAGGGTTTAGCATTAGGTTTATGATAAGAGTTACGATGCTGTTTTTTTAATCGATTCCCAAGCTTGCCTTAAAATCTTCAACTTGCCTCCAACCTATACTTATAGAGTATAGAAAAGTATGGGGTTAGTACAATCATTGTACTAAGTATGACATATTTAAAAACATACAAAAAGGGACATTTTAGTAGAATTAAACTTTCATGAAAATTAAGTAAAACTTTCATGAATATAGAAGTAAAACAACATATTAATCACCACTTAACACCTAAAATAGAACTTTTATAATTTTAGCATCAAAAAATACATACAATGAAGTCAACCAACTTTACGGTGAAGTTAATGAAATGTTACAGTGAACTTATATCCTTTGAAGTTTCCCTAAACAAGATTATCCTAAGACTCAGTAAGGTAAGATATGAAGGAAACGCCCATACAAACACTTCAATAAACACCCAAATGATCCTCAAGACTAACCATTATAGGCTTATTTTATACGGGTAACAAATCCACATCTTATAACTAGAAATTTCTGAAACATACTTGAATCTAAAGACATCACATAGGTGCCTTTCTCCAAGTTGACTACCAAGTTACACAAAGTACAATGTGAGAATAGCATCCCATACTACTACTCCCACTTTGTGGTGCTTGGGGATTCCATGAGATTAGGTAAACCACATATATCATTCATAAACTTCATCATACAAGACATAACCTTAACATGCTTTCTTAACTTAAGACATTAAGTCACATAACTTCATTTTCATTACATAAGGAACATCCATACATTACACATATAGACACAACAAGACTCCCCTTTTAAGTGCCTACTTGTGCAATCGATAAATAATGTCCCATACCACCACCTACCTTGAGTAGTACGCTCTTTAGGAGAATAGTACATTATATAAGTTTTGTGGGGGATAACTTTAACCGACATAGACTATGAGAGCTAGACATGAATCCTGACATTAAAGCCTATCGAATGAGGTATCCCCACTTGCATAGGGTAGGGTAATTTTTTTAGCCTTTACATGGATTCTCCAATAGCAACACATATGCGGGAGCATAGTTAAGGGACAAGAAAATTGCTTTTAATTAACTCATTCTCAACTAATGAGGAATATTCATTTAAAGAGGTAAATTAGATTTAACATCTCACCTCAACCACCCCTTATTCAAATCCTCTCGGTGCTAAGAGAAATTCCTCATCGGAGTCATAAACATTCAATACTAAAGGTTAAGGGATAACTATTGGGAACCACATCTCAACTCACGAAGTGTACCCATTGTCAGTTAGAAACTCTTGGGGAATAATGAGGTTTCTACTAAACACTTCATCTCAACTCACGAAGAGTTTTCACCCCAAAACTCCCACATTCACATTATTTAACTTAATTAATTCATTAAAGTGTGTGTGTACAGGTGCGCACAACATTAATATAATGACCATTTTCATAAAATTGACTCCTAAACATACTCATAACTTCATTCATCACGTATAACACACTAGCACACTTCACATAAACATATACTTCACTTAGACATAGTCTCTACAAAACATACATTACAAGCTTTATAAATCACTTTGACAAGACCATCATCATTATCACATTTCTTAACATACTATGCCTTCATGGACATAATCACTTTAAACATGTAATTACATATTTATATACTTGAAGTAAACACTGACATCAAAGGTGGACCATACAACTTAAGAATCATTTCAATTGAATCTAACAAGATAGAATCACATACAATTCATCCAAATTTTCACCACCTTTCATTAATATTTCTCCAAATCTTCATAATAAGCATATATAGTAAGTATCTAACAGAAAATACATTATAAGAAATTCAACCCTAATATTATCTAGATAAAAGCAACAAACCCACTTCATAAGCTTATAGTTGATAATAAGCACAATCAAGGTTTCATAGATGTTTTTGAATTAAAATCACTAATTAACACTAATAAAAACATATTTGAATCCTAAAAACATTTTCATGCAAAGACTCATGTTTATACTCAATGAGAGAAAAAGTTGGAGTTTAAAAACCTTTTTGAAATCGTTTAGAAGTGGATCATGAATGAAAGGAAGTTCAAGTATACTACCATACCTCAATGAGAAGAAAACCCACGAAATATTGATGAATAAAACGTCAAAATTCTTCAACCCTTGCTAAACCTTGAGACTTAGCTTCAATGGTGTCTTGAGAGTGTTTTTCTTGAGGGAGGGGTTATGCATATTTGAGAATTGGGTCTTTTCTAGGTATATAAATTAAAACCTACTTAATATACCCTAAAACCCTAGAAATATAAGCCATGGTTCATCAAATAATTGGAGTAAATTAATAAAAAAAAAAAACAAAACAAGCATTCGTAGATATGTGTGATAGCTTACAGTGACCCATCAACTTTACAGTGACCCATCGACGACCCATAGCTACTGGGCATTGCCTGGTCGTCGGCTTGTCCTGCTTGGGTGTCAATTGGGAATGAGGTTGTACACCAAGGGGGTTAATCTCTAACCACTAGGGGTGGATTTATGCCCACAACGATGGGGCGTCGTCCTACCTAGTGGTTGTAGGTGAGGGGCATCGATTGGGCATGTATATGGTCATCTAATTAAATGGAACGTGTACCCTAAAATTAAACAAAAACAAATGCGTCAAATTTGCTAAAACATACGAGGACACACAAGCACTTTTCAAAGCACATCTTTCTAACGTCATTGACGTTTTTGGACGTTCAACCTTCAAACATCACAAGACTTTAGAAACTACCTCAAAAAATAATTATTGATCATTTTAACACAAAATTAAATCATGAGACACATGTGAAGCTCTAGTTCAACCTAGTTTGTTTAGGGATATTAAAAATATGATATATACACTATGGATTATGTAGAAGCTAGATCACAAATAATTCCAATGAATTTAAAAAACCAAGGTCTAAATAGGCTATATAATATCAAGTAAATTATTGAATTCTAGTGACCTAGTTAATGAAAGGAACAAAGTAGTGAAACTCTACAAACATGATAACAAATCTATGGGAAAAGCCTTTGAATTTCAGGAGTGAAACTTGAAGAATACCATTGCTTGTTATTGAAGGAAACTAGCGCCTCTTTCTTTTCTTTTCATTCTAATTTGAATGATATTTTCATAATGAGGTTTCCAGGCATATTTGACTAGATAATTAGTCTTAAATTGAATAACAAAATGTAGTTTAGGCGTGAAACGACGATGTTTAAATTCCTAACGCACAGGAAAAAAATGAAAATGAACTTGACTTTTAACTAATGAGTGCCACCTACTACAAGACCGACCGACTATCATTTGTACTACCAACAGTCGTTTGAGGTTCTTGTTCATGCTCTACCCAAAAAGGCTATACTAACACGAGCATAACTTTTTACTACGAGCATGGATTTTATCAAACTTAATGTTGTTATAAAGAGGGTTCAATTATCTTTAATTTTATTGGTCAGGATCTACATAAATAATTTTATGCTATAATAAAACACTACTTAAAGTTGATCTAATAGTTATTTCTTCTGTCTATGGACCCTCACTTATTGTCCATATGTCCAACCATGTAAATAACTTGTAATACCATGGGTGAGATCAGAGACCTTAAATTTTTGACCTTAATAATGAAACCGCACCTATAGTTTGTGGTTCGACCTACAAATCGATGGTGGTTCCAGTGGTACTAACTCATGTTTTTTAATAAGTAGGATTTTCTTCATTTTAATATCTAAGGTGTTACATTATATACCCTTTGGGAAGATTTGTCCTAGTATGAATTCTAAACAAGATTAGTGTGGAGGAAAGGAGCTTTAATACCTATTACTAAGTACTAGATACTTGTAACACCTTAGAGCTTACCTTAGAAACTTCAGTATAAAAGAAGGTGAACCAGAATATTTTCGTTAACAAATGAGACCTTCGCAAGTCTTGTACCACAACACGAGTTGTAGAAGGGATTGTAAAGGAATGGCAAATCACCAATGGTAACAAATCAAACCATGGAGCCCTTCACGGGATGTGAGCTCGATGAAAGACCATGGATGGGTTTTTCATCCCGAGCATGTAAACCCCATCCAAAGTGAAGAACCACATTAGCCTTCATGGTCTGTTGTCCTACATATGGTACATGAAGTGTAGCACAGTGGGGATATCTATGGACCATTACACACTGGACAAGAACCGTGACCCACTTGATGGGACTGGGCCCTTCGACCATCCATTAGTGTCACCGTTTGAGAGCCTCATGAGTTTTAAATTGGGGTCATTTTACTCTTTCCCCCTATAGATTGATTAGTTAAACTACGTCATTTAATACCTAAACTATGTGATTTTACTCAAGTTAAGCCTATTATTATAATCAGAACTTCCCAAAAAATATTTGTTGTCCAGAAGTCATGGAAATTAAAGTAAAATGACAGTGTAACACCCCAAATTCGAAATGGGGAAAATAATAAATTTTAGGAAATAGGAACTTTGTACAATGGTGGGTAACTATGGTTTGTGGTTAGGACCATGGGCTAGAGGTGGTCCCGTGGATGGGCAACTCAGCAAAATCCCAAAGTAAAGGCAATGACAGTACTCACGAGCAGTAGGTTCATTGATACTCTATGGACCAAACTTCCTTAACTTGGACAAAAGTCTCTAACCATGGACCATGACTAACCTAGATAGGATGTAAATCAATAGATGGTGTCGTTGATCGGGGTTTCATATTTCTCGACTATACGGTTCTTTTACGAGAATTTGGGTGTTGTCCAATTTTAATTAGATAATTGTGGTATCATTTTGAATAAACAAGGACCACCCATTTATGTATTTTCGACCTCTAAACTCACACAAATAAATCATTCTCTCAATTTCTAAAAGAATTCCCAAAATTCCTCACAAATATTTTCTTTAGAAGGTAGAAAAAGAAGGAGACCTAGGATAGGTCATGAACAAGTCTCCTAATATTCAAACTTAAGTGGGTATTGTTACTAATGTATGATTTCTTTTCATCCGTGGGATCTTTACTCCTATTGATTCCTCTAGAATTCGATAATTTTAAAAACGTCCCCAAATCTATTTAGAGTTTCTTCCAATGTTGTTAGTTATGATAAATCATTATCCAATTGAGTTGATTATGATTGTTTGTGATTGAATTAATAGTATAGCATATATTTAGGATAAAATTACATATACCCATGCCTATTTTATGATTTTATGGTTGAATTGTGTTTGATGTCATTTAAGGGACACCACGGGTTAGATAAATCTTTATGGGACTGATTAATTATCGTTATAATATCTTGAGATTGAAACATTTATGATAAATAAGAAGTTAATTTCTTGAGATTAAACCATTAATGATGATCATGAGATGTAGTAATTTGAGAGTAAAGATTAGACTATGAATTTTTTATTGTTGATGTTGTAATATGGAAGGGATACTTCCTAGAATGAATTGATAAGCAAGATTGTAAGAATGTTAAAGGTTTACATACGTGAATGATTCTACGTTGAAAGGATTTATCACATTAATGAATCTCCACTAAAATGCCTAATGAATGATAAGGATAGAGGTGATTACCTTCGACCTACAAATCCAAGGATATGAGGTGATCCACATACTCCTTTGAATTAAACAAGAGGTGAGTCCCCACGTTTTTATAATGATGGATGAACATGTAGGGGAGTACCCATGTTTCTTATGAAATTATATGTATGCAAGTACCTATGTAATATGATAAGGTTGTGGAGATGAGTTCCTACAAATTAAAATAAGTAAGCCAAGAGGTGAATACCCATTAGCTCTATAATATAGGAATTGTGAAGAATCCCCATGTATATAAAAATAAATATGACTAATGTGATCATGTTATGACGTTTACTTTCTTAGAGTGTTTCGACATATGTTTTAAATGATATAAGATAGACTAGAGACGGATGAACTATGCCTTGGCTTAGCTTAAGTGAGGTTACTTAAGGGAGTATTCCTCTTTCATTATGGTGTTGATTATTCCTTGATTATGATTGCGAATTTTGTCTTATCTTGACTAATGATTATGTTCTATTTCTTACGGTTGTCATCATATTTAGTATTTGACTGTACTAACACATTATCTTACATGTATTCTGATCAAATGTAAGGTCTAAAAACATGGAATCTAACACTCGTTGCTAGTTTCTTGTAATAAGCGAAGTCAGGTTTTGGTGAGTCCTCATTGTGTTCGATGATGTGATCGCCACTTTATTTTATGATTTTCCTTTCTGTCTTGAACTATTGTATGTGATGCATCCCAAAGTTTCTATTCTCATATTTATAGATGCATTGAGACAAATATGTTACACTTCCGCTCAATTTCTAAAGGCCTTTATTTATACTGGAAAGTTTGAAATTCCCGCTCATTTCTATTGATTTATGTTATGATATGATTAATGGATTGTATATGTATTCTTGGGGAATTATATGCCTTTTTACGACTAGGGGGTCCCATTGGTCATGATGGAGAGAAAAGTTGACAATCCTCTAAATAACATAAACCATTTTTTCTTCATGTTTCAGCCCCAAAATCAAAAGATTTTATCCCTAGAATTTTTCATTAAGTATAAGGCATTTCACTAGTGGATTCCTTTCATAAACTAGGTTCCTATAATTCAGCCAGATTCTTGATTCTCCTTGTCATGTTTGGACCTTTCGTTTCCAAAACCATAGATATTGGTTGATATTTAGTTGTTATAGTATTCTGAATTGAATTATATTTTTTTTCGTGGAAACATAACTTAGTTCATTGTATGAAACTGATAAGCCTAGTTTGGATTGATTCTCCTATCTTATTCGTTACACTTGCAAGGTCAGTTGGATAGATTATCATGCTCCAGACGTTGAATGTTATATTACTAGTTTATAAATGTTGCATTCTATGATTCACATTTCTTTATTTTAGCTATTTAGAATTTTAGTTGCATCTCAATCATATACATATTTAGTTGGCAATAGACGTAGAATGAGTTATAGGAAGATTCAACCTACCCTTAGAGTCACAAAATATGTGATGTAGTGGGACACTATGTCAATAAGTTGGGTATCAGATTTAGTGATCACACAATTATTCCTTTACACCAATTATAAGGAATTTTGGGTCCTCTCGATGGCCATATACATCGGACTCCATGTTAACCTCACGTTGTTTATGTAGGTTAATATTAGCTCCAGCAGCCATACTCTAATGTGTTTGCCTAGGTTTTCAGTATATACACCAGCATTAAGCTTCAGCATTTTATGTTTATGATTAGTTATTTTTCATTACATTCAGTTTAGTTTTTTAGTTATATTTTAGTATCTATATCTACTCAAAGATTATATCGTTGCTTAGTTATTCATTGTTTACCTTAGTATATCTATATCTTCCATGCTCACCATATTCCAAGTACTTTGTATACTCTGCGTTTAATCATTTCATGATATAGGTCAAATACTTAGCATATAGAAAACTCTGATATTGATTTTTTTTCCATATTAAAGATCTTAGTGTAGAGTCCTCATAATTCGATTACAACAAACATATTTTTTCTTTTAGTCGTTTATTAAGTTTTCTATTTTGTTAGAGTAGTTGGGGAGCATGTCCCAACAACTCAATTCAGTCATAGGTCGTTCAGAAAAAGCAGTAGAATTAACATGACTTGTTAAGTTATCTTTTAGCCGTTATAAACCTCTCAGTATGTTTCATACAATCATACTTGTTAGGTATTCCCCACTTTATGTTATCGATTATTTCATCTTCCGCGTAGTTCATGTTTTATTCAATAAGTTTTATAATATACTACTGATATGTTTGACACAAGGTTAGCCTAGGGTCACTCGTGATTTCTAGGTCCTGTGTAACATCAAGGGGTTAGCCTCGGGGCGCGATAAACTTGGTATCAGAGAATTTTGTTCAAGAGTCCTACTATAACTAAAAGATGCATTAGTTATCGTTTCTTCAATGGGTGTGAATTACACTACGTCTATATGAGGGAGGCTACAAAGTGTTTTAAGACGAACTTCACATTCTTTGTTATTCATATTGTGCGTGGGTATGATCCAACTTATCCTTTATAATCCTTCATTATGTGTTTCAAATCATGTAACCTGGTAGAGCTAACAAATGAAATGATAATGCATACAATATATTCCTGAACTTTGAGGTTACAAATGTATTTTTTAATGTGATCGAGCTCTTGGATCACAGTGTAGTCAATCAAAACAATTAAGAGGACTAGTTCCTATTACCGTAAATAGTGGATCAACTTCATCTAGTGTTTGAGGTTTTATTCTTATAAATCCTCGAGAGTATATATGGTTTGTAACACCCCTTAAATACTCGATTAATGTTGGAATCTCGATATACCATTTCATAATTACTAGAAAAGGTTTTATTCTCATTGACGGAACTTTAAATTTTACGATACTTGCAGACATGCTTAACAGATTTTCATCGTAATTTAAGTTATTGTGTTGGGGTATTTAAGTAATATTCTAATTGCATTACTTATAACATGATAGGGGGTTGAGATATATACATATTGGTATATATGCATAGTTTTGAGCAGCAACCTTTTAACTTTTGGGCAGCCATCCTTTGAATTATTGATACATCTAGTAAGTGATAAACATCGCTTTTGTAATTTATATATCCATACCTACTCTATATGATCCTCTATATGAATTCGTCTTCTTTAACTCTAAGAAACTTTTAGAACTTCCTCTAACCATATAACTCAATAAAGTTCAGGAAAACGTTTGTTCTTTTGGCTGGAAGTTAAGACATGAACTTCTCTTTAGTAAGTGGTGAAAAATTCATTTTCAGAGTTGGGTAGTATTTGGTATTTTAAGTATATCTTGTCTTATAGAGCTTGGATTACAGGGAAAAAATATGATTTAGCAAGAAAATTCATAGAAATACAACTAGTATGCCAATGTAAAAGTCTAATGTAGCTGTTATGGATTAGAAACATCAGACGCAACATAGGACAAATACTGTTCAGATATCGAAATTAGAAATCTTGTATGTTCAACATTGGTGTTTTAATTAAATCTTTTTGTACATAAAATATTTTGCGGTTATTTTTTATTATTTGTAAGCTTGAGATATGTACCTACATATTTAATGATGTTTATAAAGTCGAGTTATATTATTTTACTTTTAAAATCTAAGTTGCAACACGAGGTATTAGGCTGGCAAAAATCACTTTTCTGGGAGCATATCCGTATTTGTACAATCTAAGCTTACTTGTTTCATTAAACGTGCTTTACTTGGATATTATTGATATACCTGGAATAGAAGAGGTTATTTAATTGTATTTTTAAGTTAGTATATACTCGTGAACAAGTTGAGTGTAACACCCCTAATGATGAACTAGGAGAAACTAGAGTCTAACATGTGTTTCATGAGTTTATAAGGTCATAAAATTATTAATTATAGTGGTAAGAGCCAGTGTCTTGAGTTTGTAAGTCAAACATCCAAGAACATCCAAGACGTTCTGAAGTTAGCCTTGAGACGTGCTTTTGTGTTCTACTGTGCCTCGACATGTGTTATTTGAGTTCATATTTGTGGGAGAGGTTCTTAACATCTAGACGAGCGTGTTTGGAATTGAAACATTTGGTCATGAATCCCTAATGAACACCCTTACGGTCCTTTAGGAGGACTTATTTGAAGTATAAAATTACAAAAAAACATTCCCAACCAACGATCCAAATGACGCCCCATTGTACAAGGAACGATCTCTCAATGGGGGCCATTGCTCAGTACTTAATCCTGTTAGCTTAAGCCCCCAATTTAGTAGTCCCTTGACAAAACTACGGCTGCCAGCATGGCCCGTTGTTTGGTTGACGCCCCATCGGTGGGCTCATTGTTTCAGTCTACAACTACCTGCAGATTCTCGGTCTAGTTATGGGCATTTACGCTAATTCACCTAGAATTCTAATAATATATTGGTAGGTTACCTAAGCTGTTTTTGGGTACTTTTAATCACTTTATAAGTCTTTTACCTAAATTTGAGTTCAATATTCAAAATCAAAACCCATGACCCGAAAAAAACTCTCTAGAACCCTATTGAAGCTTGAAGCAATGTTGAAGCTAGGAGCTTGATTACACCATGTATTTTTTTTGTTATTATAGTTGATTATATTTGAATAAGGTATGGTTTTTCATCTTTGAATCTTCTTTCTTCGAAGGAATCAATTTCTATGGTTTCAAAGATATTCAAAAACGTTATTTCTTATATTTTGAATTATATCCATGAGTTCTTGCGTAAAATTATATGAATCAATGACTTATGATAGAATTTCTATTCAATGATTGATTTTAGATAATAATCCCTATGAACCCATGCACACCATGACTTCCTACTTTTGGCTTTAATGTGGGTGATTTGATCAAGGGTCAATGGTATTTTATTAGTGTATAGATTATATTGGGATATTGAATTATTTAAAGATCATGTTAGAATTATATATAGGATGCCTTAATTTAATGATTTTCATTTTGCATTTTTTTAGATAATTATATGGGTTGATTATTGGATTAAATTGTTGTATATGATAGTTTGTTAGAGACTTTTTGAATTGAATTAATTAGAAGACTAAAGATTGGTGGTGTTGATGATTGAATGGTTGTAATATGACTTAATTTTCACTATATTGTGTAGTATATGCAAATTGTGTTGATTGGTTTTGTCCACTTATGTTGGTGGTGCTTATGTGTTATAATTGTGATAAACATGGCATTGTTAGCATTAATATATGAATGTGATGTTATCATGTTATAGCTTATATATGATCAATGTAAAGGATTATGTGTATATGCATATTTAAGATTGAGTATGACTTCTTCTAATTAGATATAAGTGATTATGAAAGATTCTAAAGATGTCTCAATATGATAACTATGCGTGTGTCTTGATTGGTAGACAAAAGTCCCTCTACTTGATACATGGAAATATATTAATATGAACTCTTGAATTAGTAGGCTAAAGCTCATTTTTCATTTATGTGTAACATGATTGATTAAAGACCTTGAACATTTAAATAAGGTCTAGTATGTGCAATCTTTTATATAGAAAGAAGGTAGAGATATCATGAAGTTGAAAGTCGTAATGGTAAATTTCTTGTGTGAACGGTGGACTTAGAGATAGGTTGGTTGGAATAGCAAGAACCATCTGTAAGGAAGGCACTGATCTATCCTTGTAAACTATTGAGTAGAAGCCTTTATGGACCCATCCTTGGTATTGTGATTAAACCTACTCTATAAGAACTAAGGCTAGCACCGAACGAATATGCTTGGGGAATTACTATGCTTAAGTGGAGACTAGATTACAAAGAAACCCTTGATATTCCGTAAACATGTGCCTTCATGGGATGTGTCCTAGATCTACCATTGGCGAGTACAACACCCTTTATCGGAGTAGGGTAAACTATAGATTTTAGGCCTAGGTACTATGGTTTATGTTTGTTAATGCCTATTCTCATCATGTGTTATCCATTCTAGTGTTGGAGAAGTTCTAAAACATTTTTGCAGTGTAATGGGACACAATCTGGACATGACGAGAGTAGTCTTTGAATA
Source organism: Solanum arcanum (assembly GCA_027789145.1). NCBI lineage: Eukaryota > Viridiplantae > Streptophyta > Magnoliopsida > Solanales > Solanaceae > Solanum > Solanum arcanum. The sequence continues at coordinate 29,872,853 of CM050943.1, forward strand.
TGCTATGATGTAGGATTCCTAGCTTTGTTCTAAGACCATTATATGAACTACATAATTTGTGAAATGTATCTTAAGTGTCTTAATGGATATTATTGACTTAAGTTAAGGAATGTTCAATAGAGAGATACCTATCTAGAGTAGCTTTAAGGGTTGCTTAAGTAGGCTTGAAGAGGGTGAATAGGAGGTTTCTTCATGTCTTACTTGGGTGAATCTTGGATTAATCTTAGGTGGTTACTTCATGTAATAAAAAGAGAATAATCTTATCTTAGGCCCTTAAAGATTATTTAGGTGTTCTTGAAGAGGGTGTATGGGCGGGCGATCTCTTCTTCTTTTACTTAAGTAAGCCTTAGGATAACATTTGTAGGAAGGTCATATTCTTATATGGTCTGAAGGGTTTTTAATGCTATTATGTGGATTACATGCAATGAGTATGATGTGTTGTAAGTTGTTCTTATACCTACTATATGAATATTCCTTAAAAGAGTATAAAAGAGCATGTCTTATACAAATGTCTGTTTAGATGGATTTTATTGCATATCACCTACTTAGTATGTTCAATGTGCTAATTCTATATGTTGTTTTATCTTCACGTGTAGGTGGCAATTTACAGGAGTCTCTTGGAATCTTTGGAATAACATTCTCCTAAGCAAGTTGTGGTATATCTTCACATGTATTTCCATTTCATTGATTATGGTCTGTGACCTAAGATATTCATGTGTCTGAGATGGTTACAAAGAGACTTAGGATTTCATATGTTTTCTATAAAATAGGTTTGAGACATTATTGTGGAAACTCTTCATTCCACACTACTTTTCATATATATACGATGAATCATGTCTAAGGGCTCATATAAGTCCTTGAGAGTTCAAATACGGCGCGTCGTGACTTTAGGATGCCATTTCTTCTAGGGTATACTCTCGGGTCGTTACATCAAGGACCTTTATACGTTGTTAGGTCAATTTTTTGAACTCCTAAAGCAGTGTTTGATTTTTTTCTATGCTAAACACTGAGGTTTCTGTATAAACATGTCCTTGTACTTTTTTTATCTGCTTGTATGCCTAAAAAATTAATCTTGGTACCTTGGTTACCTCTTTTAACTTTGTAAAGTTATCAAGAGTCTTTACTTAACATTGTTTACATTGTTTTAAGGATCAAGTTTTAAGTTAATGTAATGAGTAAAGAGTTAAAGCCTTTCCTACAAATAAATATAAGGGAACTAAGGACTCCCTAAATGTTGATATAATACTAAAGTTTCAAGTTAAGCAAAGTAAACATTTGAGATCATTTCTCAAAGTTATATGGGAACTATGTATTCCCTAAAAGTTAATTAAATGTTTTCACATTTAGGTTAAAGAAAACTAAGATTTTTCATAAGAGTTTTGAACAAGAAATGTGAACATTGATTCAAGAGTGATTTTTAAAACATAGATGTTGAGCAATAATCTTAATCCAAATAAAGGATGTTTTTTAAAAACATAGGTTGTAGTACATTTTGGGAGTAGTATTGTGAACCAATGTGGGGATAAGAGTTCAAAATGAAAACCATGTAGCAATAATTGGTATTAACGATTAATACTTTTTAGATGATCATGTAATTAAGCTATTTGATCCACTAAGTTAAGTAAGGACCTATATCAATGAAAAGGTATAGGATGGTCCTTGGCAACTTGAGATACAAGGTTTTACCATCACTTAGGCTCGTAATGATGGATATTTATTAGAGCATGTCCCACATTAACTATATTACTTTCATATATAAGTAAAGTTGACTTTTTTATTGCAATTTTTTTAACTAAATAAGTTGTTTACACTAGTTTCACAAGATATATATAAATATATATATGTTGCATGTGTAATTATTACTTTATATTAAGTGTTTAGTATTTCATGAGTTGTGTAGAGCCAAGGTAAGTGTGCATGCATACTCCTTTCAAGCTTAAGTTTTGTTAGCAATCAAATTGGTGTACTCATACACTTATTGTACTAATTCATATTTGCCTGCATCGTATTTTGATGCAAATGCAAATAACAAGGATCAGTATCTCGGTGCCTCGTTGATCCAGTTTGATCCATTAGACTCGGGCGGAGCCTCTTTGCCTTCCAAACGACTCTTTATTTATTTCTATTCCTTTTATTTATACAATATTGTGGCGTTTGTCTCAGCATTCATCTTAGTATTATTGAGGATTTGTAGGGAGATACTCAATTAGATACATTAAATTTTAGTCTTTTTTTATTTACATTGTAGATGTTTTATCATGTTATTTTAGAACAATTTTTGCCATCATTTTCATTTTATTGATTTATTATAGGAATCTTTTCTCGTTTTATGTTGAGTTATGTCTTTCGCTAAGCTAAGAAAGCCAGACCAAGGTTTTGCTCAAAGCAAACAATGGTCATTCAATTCAATCCTCATCCAAGGTGTAGGCTGGGGGCATGACAAACTTGGTATCAAAGTTTAGAGTTCAAGATTCATATGGAGTCTATGAAGTTGTGTTTTTATAGTCATAATCATCGGTGTGAAGTGCACCACATCTATAATTACGAGGCTGCATCATTTAGTAATTCTTCACTTCTTACATATTCTTTCTCGTGTGTTAGAGATTATCCTAAAAAAATTTCTCAGTATATGTGGTTACGTAGGTTTAAAAATATCATACCTCCACAAAGACCAGCAAAAGGTCCTCCAAGAAGAAGGAATGTTGAGGAGCCAGAACTACTGCATGCACAAAATGTGCAACCTCTAGGAGAAGTCACCAATGTTTAGTTCTATGATTCTATACAGATGTCAAGCCTAGCTGTAACAAAACCAAGACGGGAAGTTGAGAAGATCTCAACATGAAGAGGCTGACGCCTCAAGGATTCATGAATTTTTGAGAATGAATTCTCCCAATGTCACCAATTCGAGCACAATTAAAGATCCGGAGAATTTTTTTGAGGATCTTAAGAAGGTTTTTGATGTGATGCATGTCATTGATGTTTAAATAGTTTAACTAGATGCATATAAACTGAAGAATGTGGCTAGGACTTGGTTCAATCATTGGAAGGAGGGAAGATATCAAAATGTCACGTCTGAGTTGGGCTTGCTAGGAAAAAGCTTTCTAGGGGCATTTCTTTCCCCAAGAACTGAAAAAGGGAAAGGTACAAGATTTACTTACATTGGAAAACGACTCTTTGCGTGTGCACAAGTATGGACTAAACCTCACCTAGATGTCCTTCTATGCTCTTGTAATGGTTTAGGATATGAGGAGTAGAATGAGCTTGTTTGTTGTTTGCTTGGGGGTTCCTTAAGCAAGGAAGGACGAGATACAATGTTAATAGAGGAGATGGACATATCTAGGTTGATGGTTTACGCGTAGAAAATTTAAAAGGATAAGCTAAGGGACATATAAGTGTATAGGATCAACAAACCTAAGTCCGAGAATAAGTCTGGGCAGCAGAAGGGTGGGTCGATTGGCGATAGTTGTACAAAAAAGGTGCCTACACTGTGATCTTCTAGTGCTCCTTTACCTAGAAATAATGGTGATCATCATGACAAGAATTCGCAGAACTTTAGAGCTAGACCAGCGCACACGCATTCTCAATGAAGTATGGCATAGGGAGGTAGTTGGGCTCCTGCATGTGCTAGGTGTGGTAGGCACCACCTATGTAAATTTCTTGATGTCAACATAGGTTGCTTTAAGTGTGTTCAAGAGGGATACTTCGTGAAGGAGTGCCCTAAGAATAGATAGGATAGTGAAAATCTTGGAACAAAGACCAAATTTCATAAGTTGCTCCATATGATAGGGCTGCACCTAGAGGAGCCTTTTCATGTAGTGGAAAAGGTGAAAACCGCCTCTATGTAATAAATAGCCGCCAATAGAAAGTGAACTCTCTAGATGTGGTATGATCAAAGTCTTTACTTTCGATGTTTATGCTTTACTAGACTAATGAGCATATTTGTCTTTGTAAATCCTTATGTTGCAAATAAGTTTAACATTCTTCCAGAAAAATCTTTATGAACCATTTTGTGTTTATAAACAAGTTGGAGAGTCTATTCCAGTTGAAAAAGTTTATCCTGATAGTCCAATTTCATATCAATTACAAGAACACCATGGCTGACCTAGTGGAGTTAGACATAATATATTTTGATGTAATTTTTGGTATCGACAAGTTTAATGCCTATTATGCGTCAATAAACTATGGAACTCAAGTTTTAAAGTTTCATATTCCTAATGAGTCAGACATAGAGTGGAGTCGTCGTTCCCGTGTTCCTAATGGCTGTTTCATTTTGTACGTTTAAATGAGGAAGTTAATATCAAAGGAATGTATATATCACATAGGATGATTTAATGACTAGAGTGTTGAGGTACCTTCAATTTAGTTGGTTTCTCTAGTAAAGGAGTTTCTAGAATTTTTCATGATGATTTACACAGAGTCCCTCCTAAGTGAGAAATAGACTTTTGCAAAGATATCATTCGAGCTACTCCTCCTATCTCTATTCCACCATATAGAATTGCACCATAATAGTTAAAGAATTTTAAATAACAGGTGAAATGTCTGTTAGATAAAGGTTTCATTCGACTAAGTGTCCACCCTAGGGAACTCCTGTCTTGTTTGTAAAAAATAAAGATGGTTCGTTTAGGATATAGATAGACTATTGATAGTTTAATAATGTTACAATTAATAATAAGTACTTATTCCAAGGATTGGTGATCTCTTCAATCAACATCAGGGTGCCACTTGTTTCTTGAAAATTGATCTCATATTTATCTACCATTATGTAAGAGTAAAGGAATCTGACATTTCAAAGATAGCTTTTAGAACCACGCATAGGAATTTTGAGTTTGTGGTTATGTATTTTGGGTTTATCAATGCACCAGAACTATTCATGGCTCAAAGGAACAAAGCCTTCAATCCTTATTAAAATATGTTTGTTATCGTCTTCATTTATGACATACTAACTTATTCAAGGAGCGAAGAATATCATGTAAGTTACTCAAAATAGTACTTCAGACTTTGAAAGAGAAGAAGTTCTATGACAAGTTCTCCAAATGTGATTTTTGGCTTAATTCTGTGGCATTCTTGGGCCAAATAGTTTCCTGCGATGGAATTATAGTTGATACCCAAAAGATTGATCTAGTTTAGAGTTGGCCTTGACCTATGGCTTGAACAGATATTAGAAGTTTCTTTGGTTTGGCTTGATACAATAGAGGGTTTGTGGAGGTTATTTTGTCTATCTCATATCCCTTGACCAAGCGTACTCAGAAGACATTTAATGTCCAATGGTCTAATACCTCTGAGAAAAGCTTTCAGGAATTGAAAAAGAGGTTTACTACTGCCCCGATTTTTCCTTTATCGTAGGGTACCCAAGGTTTTGTTGTGTGTTTTGATGTATCTATGTTTGATTGTGTAGTGTTAATGCAAAATGACAAAGTTATAGTTTGTTTCTCCAGACAATTGAATGTCTGATATCTCTCTTAAAAGATTTTAGGAATTGAAAAGGAAGTTTACTACTACCCCGATTTTTTCTTTATCATAGGGTACCCATGGTTTCGCTGTGTGTTGTGATGCATCTAAGTTAGATTGGGTAGTGTGTTAATTAAGAATGAAAAAGTTATAGGTTGTTTATCTAGAGAGTTGAAGGTTCACGAGAGTAACTACTTAACCATGGACTTGGAGTTTGATGATGTAGTATTCACCTTAAAGATATGGCATCACTATTTATATGTCATTCATATTGATATATTTATTTATCACAAGATCCTACAATATGTTTTCACCCAAAAGAAGGTCAATCTCAAATAGAGGAGCTTGTTAGAATTACTCTAGGATTATAAAATGAGTATTGTTTACCATCCATGTAATTCTAATGTTGTTGTTGATTCTTTAAGCAAGTTATCAATAGTGAGTACATATGATGTTGAGAAATAAAAAAAGAAAGTTAGTCAAAGATGTGCATAGATTCACACGCTTGGGATCACACTTACGAATTCAATAGAAGGAGAGATAGAGGTTAAAGTAAAGCAAGACCAAGAACCTATTTTGCTTATTTTTAAGCCGAATTTTAATACACAAAGAGTACTAGCTTTTTAACAAGAAGGATATGGTATGCTCAAGTATCTAGGTAGATTGTGTGTATCTAGGATGGATTGACTTCATGAGAGGATCCTGGAGAAAGCTCATAACTGTAGATATTCCATCCATACAGATTCCACAAAGATGTTCTGTGATTTGAGAGAGTTATATTGGTGGGTAGGAACAAAGAAGCACATTGAGGAGTTGCTGCCAAGTGACCGAATCGAAAACAAGTGAAAGTAGAAGACCAAAGGCCTGGAGGGTTTGCTCGAGTATAGAACATAAAGAATGGAAGTGAGAGATGATTAATATGGACTTCATCAAAGTTCTTCCAAGGTCTTGCAGGCATCATGATTCATATTCAGTTATTGTCGATAGGATGACAACGTCTACTCACTTTTTGGTACTAAAGACTAATCATTCGTTAGAGGGTTATGAAAAGTTCTATATTCAAGAGGTGGTAAGACTTCATGAAGTGCTAGTGTCGATCATTTCAGGTAGAGGTGCACAAGTTACTGCTCAGTTTTGGATGTCTTTCAAGAAAGTTTTGGGTTCTAAGATGAACTTAAGCACTACTTTTCATCCTGAAATGGATGTGCAAATAGAGCGGACTCCTTACCTTACAAGACATCTTGAGGGCTTGTGTGATTGATTTCAATGGGAATTGGGATGATTAGGTACCTCTCATTGAGTTTGCTTACAGGAACAATTACCATTAAAGTAACAAAATGGCTCCTTATGAAGCTCTTTATTAGAGAAGATATAGATCTCCTATTGGGTGGTTTGATTTCATTGAAGAAGGTTTGATAGAACCAGAAGTAGTTCACCAAGACATGTAGAATGTGAAGATGATTCAAGAGAGATTGAAAATTATGTAGAATCATCAAAAGTCCTTTACAGATGTAAGGAGAACGTCATTGGAGTACGAGGTAGATGAATGGGTATATCTTAAAGTTTCACCATAAATGCTCTTATGAGGTTTGTACAGAAGGGGAAACTTAGTCCCCAATATATTGTACGTTAAAGAATATCCAAGAGAATTTTCAGTGTACCTTAGGAGATGGAACTACAACGACAATTAGTAGCAGTTTATCCCGTAATTCATATCTCCATGTTGATGAATATTATGAGTTATCCTTCATTGACTGTAACAACTGAAAATGTAGGGATTATGGATAGTTCTTCCAATAGGGAGTTTCCACTTCAAATTTTAGATATCCAAGTTCATAAGTTTAGAACAAAAGAGTTTGCATCATTCAAGGTCTTTTGGAGGAACCTATTTGTTGAAGAAACGAGTTAGGAAGTTAAATAGGATATGAAGAATAGATATCCACATCTTTTTGAACCCGGAGAGAATGCAGATAAAGGTACTAATTCTCTTTTAAATACTTTAAAATCCATTAGTAAGGAGGTTGTTACTTGCTTTTGATTGATAAGTGATAAACGTGAGGTTTCAATTCTTAACTTAGTGAAACAAATCTCATTCAGGGATGAATGTTCCCAAAGGGGAGATATTGTAACATCTCATAACTTGAAATAGCTAGAAATAAGATAAGAAACAAAAAAATAATCACATTTGGAAAGAAAAGGGAAAATATGATATTTTCAAAGTTTAAGAAGTGAGTTTTGGTCATTTTCAAATAGCCTTAACTTCGAGCGCACGATATGTTAGTTGTAGTTCTTGTTATGGTTGGAAAGAACTTGGATAGATATTACCAACACAGCCGAGTTTACGCATTTTTGATATCTTATGAAGGAGATATGCCTATGGGAAGTTGAGTTGTTGAAGTGAAGAAAGTCCAATTCTGGGGTGAAAAAAGGGCAAATTGGTCTATTCACCCATTTATTTCATATGCCGTGTTTAATTTAGGGAAAACTAGTCTTTTCACCCATTTATTTTTTAATTCATTTTAGGTATTTATTTGGGGTAAAAATAAGTTGTAGTTCGGATTGGAAAAGTTATTTTACGCTTAGGGCTTGGAGAACATATAAGAGAAGAAACAAAAGGGGAAAAAATCAAGGTTTCTCCAAAAACAACAACAAATTGCGAGTGGAATTCATCGAATTAATGTACGTGAAATCTTTCTCTTTAGGTTAATATTTTCCGCACACCAACCTTGTCTCCCTTTAGTGGTTTTAGAATTATTTACATTATTAGAAGTTATTTTTTGATGAATCTTTTCAAATTCCTATTTTATTAAGTTGTTTGAATGTCGATTGATGTTTATTTGTAGTTTGCAAGTCTTTTTTTGGGTTAGATCCATTGGGTAATTAAGGTGTTAGTGATCCTTAGGGTTTGGGGAAAAAACTATGGGGGTTTAGAGGTTTTGAGATAAGAAAACGAGTTGAAAAACCCCTAACATGCACCAGGATAGGTCCAGGAGTTTCACGCCCCCATAGGGCTAGGAAGGTTGCGTGGTACACCTGCAGTGTTCCAGAATGTAGCCTCACAGCGATAGTCTTACGTGGAATCCCTGAATCGGTATTTTTTTCCCAAATTTTGTAGTTTAGACCTTTCAAGTACTTCTAAGGTATATTAACACCTTCCAATGATTCTAACTATTTCAGATTTTAAAGAACGTAGAAATCATCAAAGAACAAAAATCATAACCTTTAATCTATATTCCAATTCAAGGAAAGATATGATCAATGTCAAAGAAGTTAAGAGTCAAGTTTAAAACTTAAAAAGCTAGTCCAAAGCAATGTTCTTAAAGGCTTTCAAGATTCCTTACTTAACGTTTAATCTTCGGTTATAATGTCAAGTTTTAAGTTAAACTAATGAGTAAGGAGTTGAAGTCTTTACTTCAAATAAATATAAGGGAATTCAGTATTTCCTAGTAGTCGATTTCAGAATAAAGTTTCAACTTAAGCAAAGAATAAATAGTTGAGATCATTTCTTCAAAGATAGAAGGGAACTAAGTAGTTCTTAAAAGTTTATAAATGTTTTCACATTTATGTTAGAGGAAACTAAGATTTCCCAGAAGAGCTTTGAACAACAAAAGGGAATATTAAATGCAAGAGCTTTTTAAAAGCAAAGTGTTGAGCTAATATCTCAACCCAAAAAAAAGGATGTTTTTTTCTAAAAGCAAGCACTTGAAAACATTTTTGGAGTAATATTGAGCACTGATGTGGGATGAGAGTTAACAATTTACTCAAGTCTCTATGAAAACCATGTAGCCATCATGGTTATTAACAGGTCATACTTTTGACATGATCACGTAAGTTAAGCTTGTGGATCCACTAAGTAAAACTTTGTACAATAACTTAGACACGTAGTGATGGTTGTTAGTTAGAGAAACTCTCATAGAAACTACACTACTTTTATATATAAATAAAGTTGAGTTTTTATTGAATTTTCGTTTAATAAACTAATTTGTTTACACTATTTTTACTATGTATTTCTTCTTACTCCTTTCAAGCTTATGTTTTGTTAGCATTCAAACTCACATACTAGTACATTGAATGTATTGATTGCCAGTTGGTCTGCATCATATTATGATGCAGACGCAAGTAATCAAGATCAACATCCAGTGCGTCATTAATCCTGTTTGAGAACTCAGAGTCACCGGTGCGTCTCCTTGCATTCTAGAAGACTCTTTTATTGCTTTCTAGTCTTTTCTTTTGTAGAATGTTGTGGAAATTGTCCCATCATTCATCTTATTATTATAAGGGATTCATAGGAAAATAGTCAGTCATACATTTTAGATTTTAGTCTAGTTATTTACATTTTATATGTTTTATCACGAGACTTAAGGGTCATTTTTGGAAAGACATTCCTTTTAAGCATTTCTTATGAGAATGTTTTCTTGTTTTACATTAACAAAGGATGATGTCTTACTCAATCAAAAAAATTTATGCATCCTTAATGATGACAAATTGAGGACACATATATTGAATAAAACACATATTTAACCATATGAAATGCAACATGGAGGTACAAAGATGTACCAGACCACCAAAGAAAATTATTGGTGGAATGGTATGAATAAAGACATTGCAAAGTTGATTTCTAAATGTTTGGTTTGTCAGCAAGTAAATGCAGAACATCAAGTCCTAGATGGTTTACTATAGATCTTATCGATGACAGAATAGAAATGGGAGAGAATTGTCACCACCGGAGTCTAGATCCTAGCCAAAACCGGTATAATTGATTCCTCAGCGGTCACAGACAAGCCTACTTAGGTCATCGTTATATCATCTAGGTTAATTTTAGCGGAAGATTTGAAACTTTTTGTTTCTTGAAGTATACATAGAGTTCATAGTAGGATATGTTATACTCATATAATATTTATCTACATCAGTTCATAATCAGTCACACAACTATCTATTACAAATATACTCAACTAAATGAAATAGTCATATCTTCATGAAATATAAAGTTTCCAAAAGGACACCAATACAATGTCTGAATATAATTGAGAAAGAAACGCTAGTTGAACATACTCCACTAGATCAAGCCTACATTAAAGCTAGAATATAACGGGAAAACATCCTTGAAAGCATGAGGACCTACCAAGTGTAGATGGATGCTCCACGTACGGATAGCATCAACGTCGTCTCGTAAACTCTAGTATCAACCTATGCCTACACCAAAATTAAAAGAGTAGTATGGGATAAGTACACACTTGTATTAAGAATGGGTATATGTAAGCACCCACAAAGGATATGGATGATTAAGAAGATCTATGTCTTAACAATATGAGTTGTGGAAAGCCAAGTATGTGGACTTGCCAAATCAGATTAGGCTAGTCGTGATTTGATAGTAACATGCATCATCATACATATCATTTTGCACACATCACATAACATATAACATATTTATATCATTCCTTTATATATCATGAGACCTTGTAGTCATTGAGTTGACATTAAGACTTCCCAAAATAAGGGCTCAACATATGGGACGTCAACTAGGGAGTCTACTTTAACAAACACAGAGTCTGTTTCATTCATTCTTACGTACTTCACTTTCATTCTTTTATAGGCTAGTGTAAATAGAAGCTATACCTAGGATGTAGTTTAAGACATTCATCGGGTTTACTATGCAATAACAAGGAATGACCTAGTATTATTACTTGAATCTAGTTTGCCTCTTGATTATCCTATCAAAACACCTTTTGTATCATTCATTTCACTATCTTTAATACTTTGAGGAACTTTAACTTTAACCGGCATTAATAATTTGAGCATCATGAAATCGGAGTCTTCCCCACACCGAAAAGAGGTGGATCAATTAGCCAAGGTGAAATCAAGAACATACCTGGCTCGCTTAGGTTGAAACAACTGGCTAGTTCCTACATTGGCAAAATAGTTTAAAGATTAGGAGATTTAGGGAGACCCATACTCGTCTGGACACACAGTGTCATCTCATAAGAATTACACGAACCTCTACCATCCCGAAAGAAGTAATCACAACTCATCGCTAGCCTATCGGTGCTATATATAAGTCCCATTACATTCATCTCATACATCATAGAGGGTGGCTTTTAGCATGATGCCATCATAGCTCATTAGATGATTTCTCATCTCATCATTACATATTAAGTTTGAATTTTCCTTAACTTACATGTAGAGTTTGATTGAGACTTGTCTCTTAATATTCAACACTTTCTTAGGTGAGTAATTTCGGTGACCTTATATAGGCATTTCTACAACTTGTCTTACTTGCACTAGCCCATATTATTGTGCTACCCTGTTCTTTCTTAACATCTTTTTGTTTCATCTTTGCTCACCTTTCATTATTTGTTAATCGTATAGCATACATATGCTTTCTTGGAGTTTACATTATGGGACATTGATTCTACGCGTAGATACAACTTGTCTCACTTGTACTAGCCTATCCTCATGTAGCCACTATTTCTTTGCTTATTCATCATTTAGTATATATAAACTGTCTTAGAAATTTCATTTAATAATATTGATTTTAAGGCGTAAATGCAACTTGTCTCACTTGCACTATCCTGTAGTCATATAGTCAGTCTTTTCTTTACATATTAACTATGGATTCATTGTTAACACTTTATTTTGGAGTATCACTTTATTTTAGAGTATGCCTGAGAATTAACTTTACATCATTCTACACTCCCATTGCGTGAATTTTCATTGCATCATATGCCAATACACTTGGATTTTTAGGATGTTTCACACTCTTAGTTAACTGTCCTAAGTTCATATCATTTTATCACATATATATCAAGTTCACTTACTTTTAAATGTTAGCTGTACTTACGTATCCATACATAAAATCCATAAGGCTTCATTCATAATTCATCTAAGTTACTCATACTTACGCAAGATTATGTGGTTCTAGACTTATGCATCTTGTAAGTATGCAAAAATCTCGAGTTTGATTCCTATGTGCAGCATTCATTAAATATTTATTCACATAAGACTTATGCATCAATACGGAATTGGGCAAGGAGCCCGATTTCCAATACCTTGAGTAACACTTAATCTTATATTTAACTTTGATAAATGTATTTTTAAGATTTGGGGGACCCTAGGTCGATCCCCATCACCCTTATATATTATCCTTTTTTTCCCTCCTCTCTTTTTCATTTAAGGACAAGAGGATGTGGGATCGATCACCCAAAACCTCATTTTACTTCCCTTAAATTTCCTTTTAACTCTCTCACCTATCAAGAGGTTGTGGGTTCAATCCTCACACACCTCATTTTATTATTCATTCATTTTTCTCCTAACTCTCTAATCTATGCAAGAGGTTGTGGGTTCAATATTCACTCACCTCATTTTATTTTCTTTCATTTTCCCCCTAACTCTCTCATCTATCTAAGAGGTTGTGGGTTCAATCCACTCACCTAACTTCTTTTATTTATTTTTTAAAATTTTAGAGCTTTCATATAGTGAGTCTCACGTTAAATTCCCAATGACCTCACATATTTAAATTCATTTTTAAAATTTCCACTATTCCAAATATGTGTCCGAAACCAATTTTTCCAGAAAGCTAGAAATCTAATCACATTTTTGAAGACTATTTTCTCATCGTTTTTCATGTTAAACTTAAGAAATTTTGAGTAGTTTTTTTTAGGGAGATCTTTAGGTGCATTTTCAAGGTTACTTTCAATAAAAAATTATCACCTAGTTCAGAGACATTATACTCATAAGAACATCAAACTTTTAATATATTCATAAACGTACATTCCAACATTTTTATATGTAAATTTCAGGCTTCAAACCGTGGCTAACTCACGGCACACACATGCACAAACAAGTTACGTAATTCACGTTTTAGGAACACTTCTTTCATTTCTCACATAATTTCTGAATACACATTCAAAACACGTAATCACAACCACCCCTAAAATCATCTACAAGAAGTCATACAAATGCATTCTTTACATCTTTCAAATGATCTAATGACAATGGCAAGAAACGGGGTACAATGTTAGTTTTTGACTAGAATTAAGTTGAACTTACGGGTCTCTTCAGAAATACACCAAGAGACAAGAAAACCCATACCTGAAGTCGTTCAAAGATTTTCTTATGTTCTGCCAAAATCCCCACTTAGCCAACGTCTCAACACCGAAATCACAAGGACAATCTTATTTTTGCTTTTAAGTTTGAGAGATCAAGTTCTTCAATTTGGATGAACTTTGTTATATTTTTGTTCTGTTCTTTTGTTTTACAGAAAGTTGAGCGTGTAACTAAGGTGAGAGTAGAGAGAGACGTGAGAATGACATAGGTTAGGATAAGGATATTAGGTGGAGACTTAGTCAAATAAGGACTTCTCTTAATTGTTTATCCATATTAGTTTTTTCAAGGGGTAATAGAAATGAACACCAAATCCCTACAAAATCAGATTATAATAATAAATTTAATCCACCTAAATGTCGCTTCCACCAAGGCTCAAACCCGGGTGAAGTCTAACTTGCGAAAAAGGGTAAATTTTTGCCAACTCTACCCGAATCGCCCCTCCTCTTTAAAATAATTAGTTAATTAATTAATTAATTAAATATTTAGGGTAATTACAATACTACGCCTATATTGGAAAAGACAATTTTACCCCTAGACCTTCAAAATCTATGATTACCCCTTTTAAGTCCGATAAAACTCATCCAAGTTAATCTATTAAATTTAGGTTCCCTACATGGTTGGTTCTCACCTTGCCTAGCTTAAATAACTCACCAAGTTTGTTGTCTTGGCCAGTGCATAGGTTCTGAGGTCTGGTACTACGCGTAACAAGCCGTGTAAACCTGGTCTAATCTTACACATTCTAGACACAGTAGGCATTACTTAGCATATTAATTTTAGGGTTGTTATATTATCCCCCCATAGGAAAATTTGTTCTTGACTGAAACTTCAAATTATCTAGCACAATGCTAGTCATCTATAGAATATATGCATATTTAAGAAATTCAATGCTTTTTATTGTGAATATTTGATTCACATATTAGCAGGTTGGATCACATCCTTGAAACCACTAGCGCTTCGCACTAATAGATAAAGGAATTCTTTCCTAAACCAGTCTCATCAAAGCATACAACATAAATAAACACATAAGTCATATAAATCAGGATAAAACATGATGACTCTAACATATTTGCTTCATACTAGTGCATAAAACCATACACATGAAAAACTAGTTTAGGCTACGCACCCGAGGTATCACAAGAGGTGTCTTCTCCTACACCCCTAGACTTGAGTGCGAAGAATCGTTGCCTCCTTGGAGCCACTTCACTAGGACCATTAAGCTAAACTTTCTCATTTTCCTTTTTCTCGACTCTCATATCTGGACAATCCTTCATCATATGACCCGGTTTTCCACAACTCTAACAAGCATTAAAGCTTATCATACACTCTCCTTCATGCAGTTTTCCACACTTCTTACAAGGTGGCCTCTTCTGAGGTGTATTTACTTCATTGTTTCTCTAAACTCTGGCATATAATCTATATCATAGCGACCCTTGGATGAACTTGACTCCCCTTGGTGGGATATTCCCTTCTTAATCCTGGGCTTATCCCTCATTTAAGTACTTATCTTCCTTGAAAAACTCTCCTCAGCTTGCCTTGACATGTTCCCTGCCCTATTGTGCTTTGTCTTCTTACTTTCCTCCACTTGTTGGACATGGACCATAAGTCTGGAAAGGTCCATGCTTTCATGAAGTATAGTTGCCCCTACACTCCTCCTTCAAATCCTCTGAGATTATTAGAAGTAACCTTCTCATCTTGTCCCTGCTGTTCGACACAAGGGAAGTGACATACTTGGACAACTTCACGAATTTCAGGGAATACTCTTTGACAGTCATCGAGCCTTGCTTAAGGTTGATGAACTCCTACACCTTAGCCTCTTTCATCTCCCTGTGAAAGAATATCTCGAGGAAGGATGTCTTAAAATGCTTCCTTGTTGCAAGACCTCCGCCCAAAGCTCGGCTATCCTTCCACATCTTGCACCAAGACTGTGCAACATCTTAAGCTAAAACAAGTCTAGCTCAGCTTTCTCGATTTCCAATACCCCCATCGCCACCATAATCTTCTGGACCATCTCAACGAACTCCTAAGGGTCCTCTGCATTCTTTGATCATGTAAAGCTTTAAAGATTTATCCTCTTTAAAATCTCGCAACCTATTTGCCATGTTTTGGGCTGGTGGGTTCTCCTATTGAACCTCTTGCTTGTTAGCGTGGGCCATCATAGCCTGGGCGTGCACAGTGCTGTCTTGATCCATTTGTGCCAAAGCGGTCCGCACCTCCGCATAAGTTAACCCAGCTGGGTGAACTGGCATGGCCACTCCTACAGCTGGAGCCTGGGGTGGAACTTAGTTTCCCCCCAGTAGCTACTTCTCCTCTCCCCCGACCAGCGTTCCTTCTTGTATTCATTTTTTAAAAAGGATAAGAATTCATTTCGTATATGCTCATAACACCAAGAAATCAGTCATTAGAGAAGGCACGATAAGATCAGAAGAAGGTTATTTTCCTACGCATCGTGAAGTCTCTAATTTAGGATAGTGGTGCACTTGCCTAACCTGACTTGGAAACTACTCAATGTGGTTGATGTGAACTTATTATCCTTGGAATTTAAACCTAGTTCTCTTATACAATTTTTATCACGACCGGAGTCAATACGCTAGCTTAAATTTGTGTCATTGACCTCTCAGAGTTGCAAACAAACCTACATACGTCATTGTTGCATCATCTAGGTTAATTTTAGCGAAAAATTCGAAACCTTTAGTTACTTTAAGTATACATAGACTTCATAGTAGTATAATTTATACTCAATAAGATTTATCTACATCAGTTCATAATCGTTCACAACAACCATCTAATACCAAGATACTCAACTGAATGAAATAGTCATATTTGCATAAAATATAAAGTTGCTAAAATGGCACAAATATAATGTATGAAAATAATTAAGAAAGAAATGCTAGTTGAACATACTCCACTATATCAAGCCTATATCTAAGATAGAATATAACGGGCAACAGTCCTTGAAATCATGAGTGCCTACCAAGTCCGGATGGATGCTCCGAGTCCGGATAGTTTCAGCATCGTCTTATAAACTCTAGTATTCACCTTTGCCTGCACCTAAAAGTAAAGAGTTGTATGGAATTAGTATACACTTGTACTAATTATGGGTATATGCAAGCACACACCAAGGACATGCATTATTCAGAAGAGATTTATCCTAACTATATGAGTTATGGAATGTCAAGTCAGTGGACTTGCCAAATCGAATTAGATAAGTCATGCCATGAGAGTAACATGCATCATCATACATATCATTTTGCACACAACAGTTCATATATTGAATATAGCACATAACATATTACACGTAGAATATAACATATTTCATATCATTCGTTCATATGCATGAGACCTTGGAATCATGGACTTGACATTAAGACTTCCCAAAATGAGTGTTCAACATATGGGATCTCAAATAGGGAGTCTACCTTAACAAACACAAAGTCTGCTTCATTCACTCTTACGTACTTCACTTTCATTCATTCATAGGTTAGTGTTAACACCAGCTATACCTATGATGTAGTTTTAAGACTTTCATCGGGACTACTGTGCAATGACCAAAAATGACCTAGTGTCATTACTTGAGTCTAGTTCACCTCTTGACTATCCTATCCAAACACCTTTGATATCATTCATTTCATTATTTTTAATAATTAGAGGAACTTAAACTTTAACCGACATAGATCATCTTATATCATTATGTTTTCTTGGAGTTTACATTGAGGGACATTGGTTTTAGGCGTAGTTATAACTTTTCTTACTCGACTAGCTATCCTCATGTAGCCACTCTTTCTTTGTTTATTCATTGTTTAGTATAAATATACTCTCTTAGAAATTTCATTTAGTAGCATTGATTTTTCAGCGTTAATGTAGCTTGTCGCACTAGCACTAGCCTATAATCATGTAGTCACTCTTTTCTTTACATATTATCTATGAATTCATTCTTTACACTTTATTTTGGAGTATGCTTGAGATTTGGATATATATCATTCTACACTCCCATTACGTAAATGTTCATTTCATCATATACCAATGCACTTGGCCTTTTAGTATGTTTCACACTCTTACTTAACCTTCCTAGGTTCACATCATTTCATCACATACATCGTAGGTTCGCTTACTTTTAAACGTACGCTGGACTTATGTATCCATACGTACAAGCCATGAGGTTTCTTTAAAAAAAATTCTAAGTGACTCATAGTTACCTAAGATTATGTGGTACAACACTTATGCATCTTGTAAGTATGAGAAGGTCTGGAGTTCAATTCCTACAGCCAACATTCAATAATTATTTATTCACGTAAGAATTATGCATCAATACGGAATTGGGAAAGGGAGCCCCATTTCGAATCCCTTGAGTAACAATTAATATTTTATTATACTTTGATAAATGTATTTTTCAGATTTGGAGGACCCTAGGTCGATCCCTATCCCCCCATATTTTTCTTTCTTTTCACTCCTCTCTTTTTTGTTTAAGGCCAAGAGGATGTAGGATCGATCCCCCACAACCACATTTTATTTCTCTAAAATTTCCTCTTAGCTCTTTCACCTATCCAAGAGGTTGTGGGTTCAATCCCCACTCACCTCATTTTTTTATTCTTTCATTTTTCTCCTAACTCTCTTATCTATCCAAGAGGTTGTAAGTTCAATCCCACCTCACCTCATTTTATTTTCTTTCATTTTTATACTAATTTCTCATCTTTCTAAGAGGTTGTTGGTTCAATCCCCAATTACCTTACTTCTTCAACTTATTTTTCATATTTTGCCGTCTTCATATAGTGAGGTCTCGGGTTAAATCCCCAACGACCTCACAATTTTTAATTCATTTTTAAAATTTCCAGAATTCCAAATATTTGGCCAAAACCAAATATTCCAGAAAGCTTGATATTTAAACACATTTTTGCAGCCTATTTTCTCACCATTTTTCACGTTAAACATAAGACATTTAGAGTAGTTTTCTTAGGGAGATCTTTAGGTGCATTTTCAAGGTTACTTTCAATCAAGAATTATCACCTAGTTCAGCAACATTTTACTCGTAAGAACATCACGCTTTTAACATATTCTTACACATAAATTACAACATTTTAACAAGTAAATTTCAGGCTTCAAAACGTCGCAAACTCATGGCACACACATGGACAAACAAGTTAACATAATTCACATTTTCAGAACAATCTTTCATTTATCACATAATTTTTGAATACATATTCAAACACTTATTCACAATCATCCCTAAAACCATCTTCCAGAAGTCATACCAACGCATACTTAAAATCTTTCAAAGGATCTAATGACAGTGGCATGGAACGGGGTACAATCTTAGTTTTTTAGTAGAATTAAGCTGAGCTTAAGGGTCTCTTCGGAAAGGCACGAAGAGAGAAGAAAACACATGCCTGAAGTCGTTCAAAGATGTTCTTATGTGCTGCCAAGATCCCCATTTAGCCAACGTCTCACCACCAAAATCACAAGCACAATCCGTCTAGAACATGATTTTTACTTTTCGTTTGTAAACATATTTTGCTTTTGAGTTTGAGAGATCAAGTTCTTGAATGTGGATGAATATTGTTATATTTTTGTTCTGTTCTTTTGTTTTAAAGAAAGTTGAGTAGGTAAATAAGGTGAGACTAGATAGATATGTGAGAATGAGTTAGCATAGGATTAGGAGATTTGGTGGAGTCTTAGTCAAGTTAAGACTTCTCTTAATTGTTTAAAAATCTTACTTTTTTTCAAAGGGTACACAAGATGAATACCAATATCCTACAAAATCAGATTATAATAATTAATTTAACCCACATAAATGTCGCTTCCACCAAGGTTCAAGCCTTGGTGAAGCCAAACTTGCGAAAAAGTCAATTTCGGCCAACCCTACCGAAATTGCCCCTCCTCCTTAAATAAATAAATTTATTAATTAAATATCAAGGGTAATTAAAATACTAACGCTAGCTTGGAAAAGAACATTTTACCCCTAGACGCTCCAAGCCTAAGATTACCCCTTTTAAGTACGGGAAAACTCATCTGGGTGAATATCTTTAATTTTTGTGTCCTACATGATTGATTCTCACCTTTCCAAGGTCACCTAACTCCCCAAGTTAGTTGGCTTGGCTAGTGCATAGGTTCTGAGGTCTGGTTCTATGCTCAACAAGCCATGTGAACCCGGTCTAATCTTAAGCATTCTACATATATTAGGCATTACTTAGCATAGTCATTTTAGGGTTGTTACAAGAATAACTGTGGACTTTTGTATGGATTTCCTCGCACTCAAAAACATCATGATTTAATATGGGTAATTTTTGACTGTCTAACTAATGGTGCTCACTTCTTAGAAATAAAGATAGATTACTCAATTGAGCATATAGATAAGTTATACATTAATAATATTGTAAGACTTCAAGGGATCCTTATGTTTATTATATCTAACCGAGACCAAAGGTTTACATATAGATGTTGGGGCATCATGCAAAAAGCTTTTGGTACTAAGATGAAATTTAGAACTTCGTTCCATCCCCAAATAGAGGGCAGTAAGAAAAGGTGATACAAATTATGTAAGATATGCTACGAGCTTGCATTATTGAGTTTGAGGGTAGTGACACAGACACTTGGCTTTGAGAGAATTTGCTTACAATAACAGTTACCATTCGAGTATTGGACTTGCTATCTATTAATCCTTATATGGAAGAAAATATTGGCCCCCTCTTTGTGTTGAAGTTGGTGAAAGGAAACTTCTTAGTCCTGATATTGTGAAACAAGCAAAAGAAAAATGAAAATTATCAAGGATTGTCTAAAGATTTCATCGGATAGACAAAAGTCGTACGCTTCTCTTAAAAGGCGGGACATTAGATATAAATTTGGGGATATAAAATATTGTTAAAGGTCTCTCCATGGAAAAAGATTATGAAATTGGGCCAAAAAGGAAAACTTTGTACCCAATTTATAGGACCTTATGACATACTATAAAGTGTTGCACCTGATGCATATAAATTGGGTTTTCCATCTGAGTTAGACAAGATTCACAATGTCTTCCATGTTTTTATGCTCAAAAGATATCTTTCTGACCAATCTAATGTTCTTCCAGTTGACACTATTGAGGTATATCCTAACTTGACGTATAATAAAGAACCCATCCTAATTAAAGCTCGAGAAGTAAAGGTACTTTGGATGAATCATTCTGGAAAAGAAGGTACATTGAAAACAGAAGAAGACATGAGAACCCAATATCCACACTTGTTTCGGGAATAGTGTACGGTAAATTTTGACACGAATTTTCTGTATGGGGGAGATAGTTTTAACACCCTTAAAATACTAGAAGAACATTGTCATGTCAATACACCATTTGTTAATTACTAGAAAAGGTTTTGTTCTCATTTTTGGTTTGAAACGTAATGATAGTTTCACACCTGCATACTATATACCATTTTAGGCCTAAAGACACACCAAATCTAAGCAACACTTGTAAAATGTTGCTTAAACCTTTTAAGGCTACAATTAGTATGTGTAGCCTTATTTTTTAACTTTTGGCCACATTTATATGTGCAACACTTATAAAGGGTGCTCTTTAGTAACATAACCTACACTTTAGAAGTGTAGTCTAGTCATGATATAATTGGTCACACCTATTTACATATATATAATTACACTTTTAAAGTGTGCTATTTTTACAATTATAAAAACAACACTTGTCAAATGTGTCCTTATAACTCTCATTAGAATATTATGTTCCCTCCAACGAATATTACTTTCCCTCCTAATTTTATTTGACCAAAAAGAAAATCAAAAATAGAAAAACACTCCAGGTTTCATAAAGAATCCTTTCATCGTCAAAACCCTAGCTGCAGTCACCTCCATAGGAGCATCGCATCTAGTCATTCTTGAAGCCATGGCGGAAGTTGAAGCCTCACCTTCAGTTTTTGCCGTAAATAAGAAAAATATCTAAAATGTAATTAAGGGGTGTGGGTATCCATTTCGTTGGTACCTGTTTCCGACTTTGATCGTCATTTTTCCATGTGATCTTGGCAATTTCATCATAATAAATTCTGTTCCTTTTACTTATTTATTGTGGACGCGTTTTCTAATTTGCCACAAAAAAGTTTTGTAAATCTTATGGCGGGACATATTCGGAGTGAAAGTGAAGCTCTTGGCAGGGGTGAATCTATTAAAAATGGGTTTGTGAAACATCTTTATTTATCATTAAACTTAGCATTCCTTGACATTCAAATGAACCTAGGCACCCCATTTGTTACCACATTGCCAGCAAATCACATATGAGTTTTCAATTATTAAATGGTTTGGATATGTATGAGAATGGGTGAGTACTATCTAGAGTGCAATTTTTTAGATTTTAGCCATGGCACTTTGAATCTTGTTTGGATGTGTTATGTTTGATAGAATTTTCTAAAAGTTTGAGTGACAATGACAATTTCTTACTCATGGCGATTAGAATTTCGTTCTAATGTTTGTTATTTACCTATTATCAGTTTGATCAGAAATAGTTAGTATTTACCTGTTCTACATTCTAATGTTCATTGAAAGAGCTTCTGTTGAAATTGCTGAAATATTTAAAATCTGTCTCTATCTTTGCAGATGTAATTTGTTCCTCTTCTTTTTATCATTGTTTTGATTTTTTTAAAAAAAATTGAATGTCTACTTTAGAATAAGCTTGTATCTTTATCAAGAAAGCAGATGCCTTCTCAGCTCCCACCATCGGTTCTAGGCAACTAGGGCTCACTCTCTATGCTACATTGTTTGATTTATACATTTAATGATATCCACCACAACTTGATGTTTCTCTGTCATATATTGAATTACAGTTCTATGATTGCCTTCGTATTTGGTATATCATTTTTTGACAAAATAGAAATAAGAGAAAAAACTATAGGCAACAGTAGTTAAATAGTTTAATACAAAAGGAGAACACAGGATTTTTCCTTCCTTTCTGTTGGATCTTCTTCTAGCGGCACGGAGAAAGCTGGAAGATTATATTTTCTTGATTACACCTTAGGGATTGTAGGATGTGCACATTTTTATTAATGTCCATGGCACCTCTGTGAAAGTTCTTACATTTCCCAATACCCTCCTTTTGAGACAATTGTGAAATAAGTTCTAATACTTGCATAGCTAATGAAAAAAGTAACGAGTGTTGCATGTTGACCAACTTAATTTGCATTTTATTATCACATAAAGTTCATGATTGCCTTATGAGGCGACACAATTAGTAAAAAATCCTCATTCACCTTTTTTCTAAAATCTTTATATGAGTTCTTCTTTCCTTTCACAGGCAATGCTTTCAATTTTAGATAGTCGAGTAAATAAAGTTAGACGACTGAAATCTTTGTATGTTAGGACTAAGAAAGGTTTCTTTTTTTACGTAAAACCTCTTGTTCGTATCCCTAGAACATTTAAGAGATTTGTTTAAATCATATGTAATATAGTTTGATCATGGCGTTCTGTACGTCACATAAATGAATATGTTTGTTCATAGCATTTTGTACTTAACAAAATTTTCTGATATATGAATATCTCATCATGATGTTTCGATACAACATTTTAAGTCTAAATTGGTACTGCCATGTATTAGCCTTGGATTTAGCTTGGCATTCTCTAGAATTTGGAACACGATTCAATGAGGAGAGTTATTTTGTTATGCCACATGTAGGCAACAATAAATCATCTTTATTTACAAGTGATGAGTTTGATTTTTTATTTATTATCATAGAACTAGTAACTTGCATTTTTTAATGACAAGTTCAGTCCCATTACGTGTTGGATTAAATGTCTCAGGTTTGAATCAACATATTCGGATGCAAGAGTGGAGTATGAATTTAGGCAACAGTGATGTTGAGTTTTGCAGTAAGTGTGAGAATCAGTGGGCATTTTTCAAACAATTCAAGGAAACTAAATAAATTTGTTTATCAACTACATACACCGTTTTCCACTATATTTAAAGTTAAATGTGTGTCTTTGTATATGTAATACATTGAATCTTTACATGTAGCTTAAAGACATTTAAGATATTAAGGGGTTATATCAACTAAAGAAGCTTGGAAACTCTATATTAGTTGAATTACTGTCACATTGCTTATTTTCACATTTCTTTACCTGTATGGATTTAACAATTGTCTTTTCATTTGTTTGGTTGCGCCCTTAGGATAATTGACAAATGAATTTAATTTATTTCAAAAATACAAAATTTTCTCTTGCCCCCTGTATGTTCCTTTTATATGGGTGCGTAGTTTTCAGTTTTTTCTTTATCAACAACAATTTTAGAAGGTAACGAAAACTCGATAATTAATCAAGTAAGACTATATTTCAAATAAGTATTAAGATCAATATTGAGTCATGCATGTGAGTGTGATATCTATATTTTATGTCCTGCAAGCTCTGAAGCTACTACAATCACTATTGTATCCTTTTATCCAAATCAAGTATGTACTATGCAATTGGATTAGAGGAGACTCTCCAATGGAATTTGGAATAGCATCGAAAAGAATCATCTCCCTCCCGATTTCATAATATGGAGCTTTCCCAAATATTCTAGTGTTTTTGTATGTCAAGATACTTTTTTGACTAGAATACATGAATTCCCAATACTGGTGGAACTAATATTTGTTGATAATGTTTATACAAAATATTGTGAAACATCTTAAGCAAAACGTATTAGACTAAATCTTAGACTGTAGATCGGAAAGGACCTGGTGATGGTAGCAACTATTCTATCTGCATTGGTGACAACAGAAAGGGTTGTGATTGTACCTCTTGGGAGATGCATGCTTGTTTATTCAAGATGGCAATGTTGTTGTTCTGCAGAATTTGGCTACCCTTAAGGAACACTTGTTCAAGTGGTTGGTAGATCAAATGCACAGAGCTATAACTTTGGAGGCTTGTCAACAAGACTTTGTTTGGAATGCTAACACGAATAGAGACAAACATAACAACGATATGATACGAATAGAATTTTAATATAAATACTTGTATTTTCTTAATTACTAGTATTTATGTATACCTATTCTGAAACAACAATTACTATTTGTTTGATGACATAACTTTAATGTTGGATGGATGCATTGTCTATCAGGGCCCTTGGGAAACTATTCTTGGCCTTTTGAATCCATGGGAGGGAATGGTGTGGCAGATTCTTTGTGAAAGGTATGTCTTAAAAAAGAGTATGTAACATGTAGAGTATATGGTATAATGTTGAATTTTATAGTTATGTTATCTAAGACTTTAAGCTACTAGAGAGACAACACTTTTATATATTTCATTAGGTTTCAAACTTTACCCTTCACGTAGATATGTGATTATATTTTATGGGTTTTGACGAGACATTAATGATGACATTCATGTTTTATCATATTATATTTAATCGTGACAACTTTAAAGATTAATATTTTAGATATAAAAAATTTTATATAGTAGAATTTGTCTTGGACATACAAAAATGAAGTTTAGGTTGTAATAGGTGGAAGTTCTAAATTATTTTAATAAATATTTAATGTATATTTTCTTTGTAAAGATAGTTGAGCATTTAAACTTTCATATGTTGGTTTCCATTTTAAGATTTTGGGATTGGACATCAACAGTGATACTATGGTGGGAGATGATATGTCAAGGGATATGAAAATCATGGCGACAAGTCAATTCAAACAATTGAAGTTGATGGGAACTTTTTTAATATTACAATGTTAAATTTTCATTTATTTTAATAAGATTCATTGCTAGTGCCCATTTTTAAATAAGGATTTATTAATATGTATTAATCCTAAATATTTCTTTTTCTAAGTCAATTGCAAATATATGTATTTTTGTATTATTTATCAGATAAAATAGTGTTTAGGATAGGCTTTATCAATCTGTGATTAGAGTGGCATCAGTTTGTTGGATCATTTATGATAAATAATGGCATGTACATTAGTAAAGACTACACTTCAAAAATT
The DNA here is from genome assembly GCA_027789145.1 of Solanum arcanum. Classification (NCBI taxonomy): domain Eukaryota; kingdom Viridiplantae; phylum Streptophyta; class Magnoliopsida; order Solanales; family Solanaceae; genus Solanum; species Solanum arcanum. The sequence goes on from CM050943.1 coordinate 29,898,319, forward strand.
TTACTTTAAAAGAGGTATCAAATGACACATTTGAAAGTAAGGCCAATAAGGAAGCAAAGTCCACCTAAACAAAGTGTTGTTTCAGGTCATAAAAAGTGTTCTTATGTAATGTTCTCCAAGCGTAACCTTTGAATAGAATAGGCCACACTTTTTAAGTGTGACTTATAAGACAACACTTTAAAAGGGTTGCCTTAGTTCAAAGGTTACGCTGGTTTTGGTTACCATTGTAAAAGTGTTTCCTAAAGTCGAAAAGTGTAGCCTTTTATTAAAGGCCACACTTTTTGCTGTTTTAGACCACACTTTTGTGGTGCAGCTACTGCCCTAAAATGGTGTAGTGATAACATAGTTGTGATAGTAATTTAAGGTATTGTATTTGGGAATTTACTTAATATTTTTACTGGAATTATTTAAAGAATCAAGGGGGTTGAGGTATATGCATATTGGTCTATATATGTTTTTGGGCAGCAAATCTTTTTAATTTTGGGCATGCATCATTTTACGTTTTGATACATCTAGGAAGTGATAAATCTAACTTTTGTAACATATATATATATGAACACCTCCTCTATATGATCCTCTATATGAATTCATTATATTTAACTCTAAGAAACCTTTAGATCCTGCTTTAACTATTCTACTCAAAAAATTTCAAGAAAACCATGGTCCTTTTTCTTGGTATTCGAGACATACTCTTCTCTTTTATAAGTGATGAAAAACTCTATTCTGAGCTATGTAGTATTTGACATTTGAAGTGTTTCTTATCTCATAGAGCTTCGTTTACACGGATTAATTATTATATGGAAATATAATTCGTATGTATACAACTCTTATGTTTATGTAATACTCAAATTTAGTTGTTATGGATTCGAAATATGGGGCGCAAAATAGGACAAGTTTTTTCAATATTTTGGAATTAGAAATCCTATATGTTCAACAATTAGTGTTTTCATTAGATATTTTATACAAAACGTATTTTGCGGTAATTTTTAATTATTTTCATGATTAAGAGATGTCCCTACATATTTAATAGAGGTCATAGAGTACATTTTTGCCATTTTCCTTTTCATATCTATGTGGCAACATGAGGTATTAGGATGGGAAGAATCACTATTCTTGTAGAATATTAATATTTCTATAAGCTAAGGTTAATTGTGCTGACAATCCTATTTAACGTCGACATTATTTAGATGCTAGCAATTAAAGAAGTTAATTAATTGAGATTTTCAGGTTGTATATGCTGGAGAACAAGTTCAAGACCTTGATACTTTCGTTGGTTTATGTTTAAAATCAAAAAGTTGTGTTGGACTTTTTCTATGCTAAAGTAGTGAGTTTTGTGTATAAACTTATACTTGTACTCTTTTTACCTACTCGTATACCTGAAAATTTATTTTTGTAACCTGGTTACGCTTTGTCACTTTGCATTGTTATGTTTGTATTCTTTATTAATTTAAAGACGCTTGTGTTACTAGCCCACTTGTACAAATTATTTGATCACATGGCACTTTTGTTGGGACCATATCCTTCTTGTGGCTTTGACTTTGTCACTATTGACATGCCTCTTGATTCATATCATTTTCCATCTTGACTCCTTATTTTCAGTTCCCCTTAAATATGAGAGTTGTCCATTTTAAGTACGAAGTAGAAAGTCATTTTTAATATGGTTATTAGTTCTCGATTATTCGGCTTTGATCCTTCTTGATATGGGGAGTCATCCCTTCTTGATACTTACTTGTGTTTGGTATGACAACATGATGTATATATTGGGCTAGCCTTTTTATTGAACCTCATTGGAAATGGTTCTATGAAGGTTATTGACATTTGGATCTTTAAATAACCAACTTGATACTCTTTGTACGTTATTTACTTGATTTACTGGTTCTGTTTCAAATGTGTTGCCCTTGACTTAAGATAAATAAGCAAACTTGAGGGATCCGGACCTATAGTTCTTTCACCACTACTCTATGTTCTTAGCAATAGTTTTTTGTATCGTACGGAATATCCGAGAGTATGCATGAAGCTATCCGTTGGAGATAGAGATTTTGAGAATCTTAAGGAAGATCACAATTGCATATATGCATCTATATCTTGTATAAACCTTAGGATGTTTACATGATCTTTGAGTTTTATATGTACATGAAATTTGTAGGACTGATTTGGTCGTATTACCATGGGTTTTAATCCAAGTATGTATATGTGTTTTGTTCTCTTTGGGTGTATAAATAAAAATCAGGCTGTGTAAACACTAATCTTGTAATATACTAAATTTATTATTTGTTTTGAATGTTTTTTACAGGCAGGTGTCGGCTGATTTTGGAACTCTAAATTTGGTAATATTCTTGTTTTTTCATCGGTAAGTGTGAAGATGATATAAACATTAAATGGTCGTAGGTTATATGGATTAATTAATTTGAAAGGGGTTTTCCCGAATAAGTTAAAATTTCACACCATATAAATTGAAATTTTCACATCAAATAACTTTTTAGATGGGCAAGATGCACATCCTTTACTAAATTATTTGTTATGAACCTAATCCCTCACCTATATTAAAATCAGTATGCCCTTCGTTACACTTTTTTGGAGGTCGCAAGTATTAAATAAGGTTTTTTGTTAAGTGGTAGTATCTCTCTAAAAGAGTTGCTCTATAGTCAAAGGTTGGTGAGGACCAATATAATTTTATCAATGAGGGTAAGAAAAATCATAAAGTAATGCAAGTAACTGGAATTGAGAGTGTTGAGTTAGCATCCTATCAACTTAAGAAAGTGGCTCATATTTGGTTCACCCGGTTTAAATAATATCGGGGTCCAGATGCAGCTGTTGTTACTTGAAATTGTTTTACTAGAGCTTTTCTGGACATGTTCTTCTAAAGGGAGTTCAGAGAAGCAAAAGCAAAAGAGATTATGAACTTGAAGGAAAGTTCATTATCGGTCAAAGAATACAAACTGAACTATCAAGGTATGCACCATATATGGTTGACAATTCGAGGGCACAAATGAGCCAGCTCTTGTTTCAAGTATCTTATTTGGTAAATATCGAGTGTATGAATGCTAAGTTTTTAGTGGATATGGATATCTCTAGACTTATGACTCATGCTCACTTGGAGAGGGTGACAAACCTATGGGATCAACTAAGGATTAAAAAAAGGCTATAATAGAAAATTATGAGTACTCACAAGAAAAGTTGGGCGAGGTTAATCAGACAGGGTTTCAGTAGAGTTCTAGATACCCTATGTCTTAATATACAAGAGCTCTATACCCTAGGTTTTAACATTATTCCACAGGTAGGGCATCTAGATCTAAGTCACGTGGAAGTGTTTCACGTAGCAAGCCTTTCACAACCTGACAAATGAATGGTGAGAACCATTCGAGCAAGTATCTTGCGGGCTAGGAAGAGTGGTTTAGGTTTCTTCAATATAGGCATAAATGGAAATATTTCCCCTCTTCCTGGCAGGATCAATGAGATAACAACAATAAGGCTCTGTCTACAACACTATCAACACCAAGTCGTCCGATGAAGCTGGGTGTTTCATCTAGAGCGAGTTTCAATTAGTAAAAAAATAGGTTGTATGCTCTCAAGGATAGCGAGGAAGAGGAATATTCTCTTGATATAGTCATTGGTACACTAAAAGTCTTTCATTTGGATGTGTTAGGAATTTTAGTTTTCTAGGCTACTCTGTATTTTGTAACTCCTTATAGAGAAGTAAACTGTTGTGTCATTACAAAAAACTCTCTCGAGACCCCGCTGAGTCTCTACTCCAGTTTCTGACCCAATTTAACAACCCTAAAAATGAACTAGTGAAGCTACAACTTAAAGTGTGGGCATTTGAGTTTAGTTAAAGGCTTGATGTTGTTGTACGTTATCCCAAGACATCGTTGACGTATCTAAGGGTTAGACTTCATGGTATGACCCCCAAGGACCATGCTATGGTTCCTTGGGAAGGACCTTAAGTCTAACCCAAGACCCCATGGAAACAATTAATTTTGTAAATTTAGGGTGACCTATGGATGAGGTTCACGCCCCCGTATATCTATCCACGCCCCGTGGTTGGCTTCCATAGGAAATAATCCCCAAAACCAACTCTCTCAACATTACTAGGTATAGACACATGATCTTTCAACCCATCTACGGTCCGTGGATGGGACCCATATGATGGCACTATTTTACTAGTGTAATCTCCGTCAAGCTTGGGGTGAATTAGTAAACTCACCCCAAGCCTTTTAATGTCTATCGACGGTCATTTTGTGTATTATAACATGATTTTATATTATTAAAAATTTTAAACATATTTTAGACTTTATTATTTTAAAAATCCCAATGTTAGTAACCTTTGTTTTCCTAAACTCTCTCTTTCTCAAGGAAAACTCCGTTAAAGGGGATGAACGAAAGGTTCCAACGTGAAATTCTTCATGTATTCAAGTGATTTTCGTGGATTCTTGAAGTATCAAGTATGGTGATATTTCATCCTTGACTAATCTTTTATTTAAGGAGTCACTTCAAATGAAATTTCAATGTTTTTTCAACGGATAAAGATCCTCTTTTTAATATAAGCATTGGTTCATTTAAAAAACGTTTTCAAAGCCATTATAATGATGAATTAATTTTTGATTGATTATTATTAGGTTATTTTATATATAATTCCTTCAAGAACCCATTGTTTATCTAAATTCCTAAATTTATTGGAAGTGGGCTGATTATGAACGTATCATGATTGGAATGTGATTATATGATGTTTGTGTTTATGATTTCATGTCATTAGGTGTATCTTATTGTAGTGTTATATTGATCAAATGATGATATGAGGATTATGACCTAGAAAAGTAAGTTATGAATGAGTCAATATTGAATTGATTATGTGAATGATGGAATTAGTTATGTAAATATGTGAAATATTTTATCTCTTTTATTATATTGGATCTATGGGTTGAGATTCATTCCCCAATGATAGTAAATTTTGATAGATTTATGTGTGATCCACTTATGGTTGAGATGATTACTTACCTTGTACATTGTTATTATGTCCTTTAAGGAATAATATGTGAGAGTGAAGTATTATCATTATGTAGTAGTTATAATTGTGATGTAAACATTATGTGTGATCTAAGTGAATTAAAGATGATTTTGTTTAGAAGCTACTTTTGTTAGTAATGAATGTTATATCTCTATTAACAAGAATGAATGAAGAATGAATAAATAGTGTGTTTGAGATGGATTCACTCACTAAAGTTTACACGGGGTATCTAGTAACAATCTACAAATTCGTTCCTAATGAATAAATGTGGGATTTGAGTTGTATTGTCTCACGTGAGCAGAGGTGGGGTTTCTAGTAACAATATCATGTCTTTTTGAACTTTCATAATTAATGAATGATGGGTGGTGATAAGTACTCTCACGAGAGTTGAGAAAGGGTATGTAGTAGCAATCTCTTATCATATAATGAATGAATGTCATGAAAATATAATACACTATGGGGACTAATAATACTATGAACCTAGTTGATCGTAATATGAGATAGAAACTCTCATGTGAGTTGAGGCAGAGTTTCTAGTAGAAATCTCTTGATGTGGATTCCTTGACCTTAATTGAGGTGGAGTATCTTGTAAAAATCTTCGTGTCGCATAATTATGTGCCTACATAGGTGTATAGCTAGTTGATCCACATAATTTAGAAAGAATGACTCTGCCTTAGGAAAGTGGGGATCCTTATCTCGTCAGGGTTATACCGGGATTCCATGAATTGCTCATGCGGTCTTTGTCGGATAGGATTATCCCCACAAAAAATGTAGTAAACTATGTCTTCTTAAGGGTTAATTACGTAGTATAGGTGGTGGAATAGGACGAATCCATGAAGTTCAAAAATAGGCATTTAAAACAAGCCATGGTATGTTAGTTATAAATTTGATGAAATGAATGGCCTTTTATTGTGACCTTAATTATAATGTGATCTTATGTATGAATAAATGAAGGTGTTAGTGAAGAATGGTGACTTTTAAGTATTACAAAGATGTATGTTATACCTAAATTGTATTATAAGTTACTTATATGTCATGCATTAATGTAGATTAATGTGTCTTATCTATGGTGATATCAAATATGTAGTTAGATTTAGTAGTATTTGTCATGACCAGGGAGCACCCCCTAGAAGTAACATGGCATACTTGACCTCTCGAGGTCTTATACAAGACCGTAGTTATCATTTGTTGCAATGTCATATGTAAATTAGCGGAAAATTTATATATTTTCTGAGCACATTATATTATATAAACTTCTTTTCATATATATAAAATATCATAAGTACATATTTAGACTCCAGTGTCTATTTTCCATCCGAGACTCAACATCTTAAGAGTACTTTAGGGATACGACCCTTACAACATATTACATAAGTACAATAATACATTGACTAAAATTAATCTAGAAATTTGGACATCATTTAGGAATCCATAACCTACACTTTGTTTAATAAGTACATCAGAATGGAGTTAGTACAAGAATGCACTAAGTATGACAACCATGCAAAAAATATTAATATAAAGAGGTATATTTGCTTGAAATCATACTTCATGCTTTTCTGTGAGAACTTCATAAAACCTCTATACGATAATCATTATATCAATTACTTAATTTAATAATATTAAATGGTCATCAATCATATAAAATCACACATTGCATTTAAGGTATTTTGGAACCACATTACAGTAAGTTATTTTCTTCTTTACAGTGGATATCTCGTTTTACATTGAATAATTTGTTTCCAAATTCCTTATTCCACCAACTAACCCTATAGTGATACTTGGTGCAATCAATAACCTTAAGGCCACAAGGAAGTCATACATATAATCTACATAATCTAACACATGAAATCATAGAAGTATAATATACCACAAGACACCTTCAGGTCAAGACCATTGAGAAATTACAATAAACTCTATTAACCTTGAACATTTATTAATGTCCTTTCACATAGAACCTTATGAGACCTTACACACAATCCCAATATAAGTCTACTAGTTCAATTTACATGTGAAGCCCCATAACCTAATAAATACTTACTAAACCTATCTTGAGACCACAAGCCTTGATATCAAATTCATACATCAACATAGTAAGGCAAGACAACTTCATCCAAACTAGACAAGACCTTCATCATGTAGTCATTAAGACAAACATTATGCCTATACAACAAGACCACTTCATATAAGCTTATACCATGCATTTCATCACTACAAGCAGGAAAATACTAAAATAACATGCACAAGGAACATAAACATAGTCCCATGCATTAGAACACCTTCCTATGACTTCTATTAAGAACCACTTGTGCAATCCATAGGTAAAGTCCCAATCCCCCACTTCATATAAGCTTATACCATGCATTTCATCACTACAAGGAGTCAAATACTACAATATCAGGCATAAGGAACATAAACATAGTCCCATGCATTAGAACACCTTCCTAGGACTTCCCTAATGAATCACTTGTGCAATCCATAGTTGAAGTCCCACTCTCCCACCTAGACTAAGCAACTACCCTTAGGTTATTCTAGTTAGAGTCTTTATTTTACTTCCATTGTCCCTTTTACTTTAAGGAAACTGTAACCTTAACCAACACTAAGACCCTAGGTGATACATTGAATTTCGTGTTGTAGAGACTTACATAAAGGGAAGGTGTTCTTACCTATCTATGGTAGAACATTAAAACATGCTAGCATACTTAGTGAATCACTTGCTTGATTCTATGCGGCAAGCTTTATTATGGAACTTGGAGGCATATGTGGAAACCCTCTTTATCCCAAATGGGGCATTGTAGTTATCGACTATGGAAACATCACTCTCTGCCATTTGGGCTATGAGGTTAACCACCTTGTTACGTGTATGGTGACCTACCTTCAACCAATGGGAAAGGATACCCCTCAACTTCGAGTTCACTTGGTGCTAAGGTAAGTTCCCTTTTTTATTAAAAAACTTAATGAACTTCATTATAAAATTAGGATTAGGTGAGTCATCTCCTCATGTATTTAGCTCATAGGTCAAATATTATAGTTCATAAACCTAAATTATGTGAGAACCCTTTTCACATGGACATAACATATGTAAGCACCTGTCTAGTTTAGAGTACACTTGACACACCTTTCAAGGCCCATCCATTGACAATTTTATCAGACATGAGTGTATGCATACTTATATGTGAGCATACCTTTGACATAACACATAAATGTCACAAATGTTCATATATAAATGTACAAGTCTATAGGTATAGCTATATGAGCAATCCTTTCATATAAATATACAAAGAAACTATCCACATTCATACTTCATAATATCATATACTTAACATAATAGCATATATGTCATTGTCATAACATGTTTGTACAATCCTATGCATGTACTTAGAAGACCAACCTATGAACTATCCTATCAAGTTACACATGTGCCATGTATAGACAAGGTCCCATACCATTGTCTATACTAGTACACCTATTAATTCATCCTGAGAATGATGCAACGCATGACATCATAGAATTAGATATCATAACATAAGAATCATTTATTCAAGACATGCAACATTCTTACAGAAATCTATAGTTTTTATGAACCTATTTAGCTTTACTTCGTATATAACATTATAGTTTGTCATAATAGGCAACAAGTACACATAAACTTAACATAACCATTTACATGCTCATGACATTAGCAACACAAGCTAGATCATAGCTAGAATAGGAAACAAGGCATAGGCTTCACACAGATTGATTCATCACCCACACATTCATAGTATAATTGCCTTCAAGACCGTCTTCACAGAACATATATATATTAGCAGTAAAGTAATCTCCGCCACCATAAGTGGATTATACCACACAATTCCATACAAGGCTTCATCAACTACCAATACTTATAAGAAAAGTAGAAGAAGTATGAATTTTACCAATTTCTCAATGTTTGTTCATCAATGACCAATACCTATATTTCATCAACAATTCATATCTAGGTCAGTATCTAAAGGTTTTCTTACATAATCGAAATCATACACTAATCATAACAAGATTAAGATCATATTAAGTCCACTATATCATAAATTTATAGAATGTGAAGGGAAGTTGATCTCTTATAGATTCTTCCTTACATGGATCATCGACCTCCATACATCATAAAGTAAAATATAGGGAAGTATCTATAAGTATCTCTTCATAAACGAAATGATACATTCATACCCTATAGAGTCTATATTATAGTGAATACCAATCAATAAGAAGTAGAGATCAAGTTATTAAAATATCAATCCTCATTGGGACAACAACACATAATACCTCATCATAACACATTATAGGCAGTAGCTAAATAAAAGTTAATCATATACGAAGTCATGCGTAAGCTACTATAAGATCTTGCTACTACTATCTACCCTACATAATTAATTCACTAGCAAGTAGAGAATCATCGATAACTCACCAATCTCCCTTATTTTTTAATAAATTATACATAATTAAAATTCATCAACAATACACATATAAATTAGTAGTTAAACAGACCATAACATAAATGAAATCCTACTACAATCTCCAAGAATTTGAGATTACATGGTGCATGTTGAAGAACATAGTCTAGTCTTTCAAACCACAAACCTTGATCGAAATGAATCACTCATACAAAATTCAATATCAATATATAATTTAAATATTATATATAAGAAATTCAACATCTTAGAATAATGATTATATCAATAAAAAGTGACTATCACTATGCCCATACATCGGCTAAAATGAGAGTTGAAGGCAAAATAGGTTCATCATGAAATTGGGTTAAAATAAACGTTACAATAATCATATTAAAATAAATTTATCATTATTAATCCTTTGAAAATGATTTGAGAAAGAACCCATTGCTATATTGAAGAAGAAGAGATTTGATCATGAAACTTCTTTGAAAATTTTGAGATTAAATCTCTAGATGGAAGGATAACAGAGATGAAGGATCACCATACTTTAATGTCGAAGAAAAACTCTAAAAGATTATTAATAACCCATGGAGATCCCATCTACAACCTGTTTTTGAGCTTCACCTTCAATGGAGGTTCTAATAAGAATATTTTTGGAGGGAAGTCCTTATTTGTATGAATTGAGTTGGGAATATAGTTGTAACGTTTTTTATCACTTAAATACACCCAAAAATATCCAATTAAACCATATAGGATCAGTTTCGCACGTTGGATGAATTTGTCATTTACCCAATAATGGGACAACATGCTTGCAGTTAAATGCATCCTGCATCAATGGCCAACCATCGATGCCCCTTAGGCCTATTGACGGGCCGTTGGTGGCATCCCTCATTTTAGTCTGAAGTTGTACTTTGGCTGAGTCTTCTCCAAGATAAGTCCAAATAGACTCTTCACCATCGACAGGGCGTTAGTTGTATGACGGACCGTCCCTTGGCTCCGTCAATTAACATTGCCAAGGCAGTGTCTCGAAAGCCTTTGGGTCCTCCTTAAGGGACTTTTGCGGCGCCCTGGGGGATCCGTATCTGTACTTTTTAAATGTAAATAAAAACATTAAAATTCAAGGACCTCCCACATCAGTTTAACAAAAAACAATTATACGCAACACCTTTAAAATGCTAGGCACACTCAAGACACACACATGCATTTCTCGAGGGCTAACTTTCAAACGTCTTGGTCGTTTGACCTACAAACTTCATAAAACTAAACATACTTCCTATAAGAATTACTCATATAAAGACTTTATAAGCAAACGATACAGATCAAAGATCATAAAGACACATAAGTCCCCTTTGGTGACTATTTGTCGAATGTCTTGGTCGTCCCTTGCAGTTTGACTTTAAAATGACTTCAAATAAGCCATTCATACTTTAAAGAACTCAATTAAGTGTTATAGGAATTACATACATATTTCACAACTACGACTTAGAGTTGTCTTATATATTGGTTTTGGTGTGAATATGTGATTCGTAAGTTGTTTATACCTCTTGATGATTTCTTGTGTAGAGTTGAAATGATGAAGGGTAAATACACTTCGGTGATCCTAAAGTGGAGGCTCAAGGCTAAGGTAAAGGTATACATATGTGATTGAGTTCAAATGTTAAATATTACTTGTATGCTAGTTGTTACTTATATTTTGCCTCTGTTGTTCAGATGTTTATCATTTCATCAAACGGCATAAAAGAAGTGCTTACAAGCAAATGTCCCTTTTCATCATGTTTTTGCATCAGCGTCAAGCTTAGTACATAAGTGTGGTAAACCATCCTCTTCATATTTCTACTACAAGAGTAGGTTGAGATTGATACGCGAATGAATTCTCTAGTTGAATACTTGGATTTCTATTCTCTATGACTTGGTGCATCATCATGGATTAGAGGAACAAGATTTCTTATGTTTCCTCATTGATGTAAAAGACACATTAGTATTCTTTTTTATCATAAACGGTTTTGTCTTTATGATGTTAAGATTGAGTCTAAGATTGTCACATGAGATTTGGTATCCTTTCTTTATAAATGAGTATTATTGTTGGCTTTATTGATAAAAGTTTTAATCGCGCATTATTTTTATTACCTATGTTATGAATCAATGCTAAGAGCCTTGTACAAGACACCTTCACGGCCAAGTACGTCATCTTAAAACTAGGGGTTCTCGCGGTACTTGACAAACTTGGTATTAGGGTATAATATTTTGAGAATGGTCTTTAGGTTCATTTATCACGTGCCACGTGTCACTGTATCTGGTTCATTAATGTGCGTTATAATAAATCTATGAGCGAGAGGATATGGGATGATATAAAGTTACACTTCTTTCATACTCTTGAAGTAGCTACTTAGACTAGAGTCTTATAAGTGAACTTTTCGTATTCATTCTCTTTAATTTATAGGAAAAGAATAGGAGAGGATACAAGCAAGAAGAGTAGAAAAGGAGATTTCTAATAATGTAATTCATCTCCAACATCCTCAAGATAGAAAAGCTCCACAAGGTGAGCATGTTACGGTGGACCTGGTGCATGTTACTCAAGAGGAATTTAGGTCCACTATGCAAATGATAGCTCAAGATATGATGGCTCAATGTAATGCCATCACTATCCAAGCTCAAACTATGACGGCCCAAGCAAAACGGAAAGGTTGACCAAGGATGAAAGACACTATGTAATCTAGGTTGAGAGATTTTGTGAGGATGTATCCTCAAAATTTCGTAGGTTCTAAGGTGGGAGACGACCCGCAAGATTATTTGGATCAAATGTATAAGATAGTGAGTACCTTCGGAGTTACCTTTAGGGAAAAAGCGGAGCTTGCCTTCTACTAATTGAAAGATGTTTCCCAAATTTGGTTTACCCAATGAAAGGCAAATCAGTAGGTTGAAACGGGTCCTTTAGAATGGGGAAGAGTTTAAGAAAGCGTTCCATTGTAAATACTTTCATCATGAGCGAAGAGAATTAAAGTGGAGGAGTTACTAACCTTAAACAAGTTAGCATGATTGCGAAAGATTACTCCTCTGAATTCACTTAATTGTCTAAGTATCCCCCTTCTTTGGTGTGAAACCCTAGAGATGAGATGAACGGGTTTGTGACCGGTATATCCTACCTAGATAAGCAAGAGTTCCATTTGGCAATGTTTTATGATGACATGAATATCTCTAGACTCATGTTGCATGCTCAATCTATGGATAAGTCTACACTTGAGGCAAACAGTAGAGAGTTGAAAGGCTCTAGGTCCAATGAACCAAGTCAACCTAAGTCATAGAAGAGGTTTTACAACCAAGGCACCCTTATGGTGAACAAAGATAGGGTTGTTACCTCTAATTATCAAGGAGGGAATGAAGGTGAATCTTCATTTGAGAGGTCTAGATGTTATAAGTGTGTTAACCAACATTTGGGTAAGTGCCTTACCAACACAGATGTATGATTTGGGTGTGTAAAAAAAGTTCATAACATGAGAGATTTCCCAACATTCATCAAATATAGACAAAACAAGGAAATGGAAAATTGGGAGAAAAAAAAACAAGAACAAGGCACAATAAAATCAGAAAGGGAAACAGAATCATCAAGCAAAGGCAAAAGAGAGTGAGGAAGGAAAAAAACAAACACCAATGAAAGGGGCAAGCAGAAACATTCAGAACAACAAAGGGAAGAGCAATGACATACAGAAAAAAGGAAAAATAGCAAACCAAAGGAAGAAAGGGCCCCAAAACAGCTTGGAAATCAACTAAAGTACCAAAAAAATTAGTAAGCGACCAACCTCATAACTCAACTCAGCAAACAGGTAATATTACTAATTTACAGTATAATTCTTTTACTAACTTGACTATGCAAGAAAATAATGAGGTAGACAAAGAAAACCCACAGGCAGGAATGATACTATTTTCAAGGAAAACACAGGTAAAAATATAAATGTTAAAAGGACAATTGGACAGGCTCCAAACATCAAGGATGGAGGTATCATAGCAATGCAACCTAACTTTTATATGAGGGTTGTTAATGTGTTGAATATGAATGGTGAAGTTAAAGGAGGGTTGGATGTATCTTTGTTAGTGTTGTCTGCCTATAATGATAGATGAATCAAATTTCATTCAACTTCTTCGTTCAATTGAAATTGAGATTTTTTCCTATCCTCCTATTTTGCAAAAATGGAAACATAGATAAGTGCTTTCTAAACATATGTATAAAAAGAACATATTTCATTTAATTTAGCCCTTTCATGCTTACTATAACTAGTTCTTTCGGTTTTCTATTAGCGGCTTTAACTATAACCTCAACTCTATTTATTGGTCTGAGCAAGATACAACTTATTTAAACTGAATATTCAAAATAAACAATTCAAAAAAAAAAATCTTTCTGTGGGATTACGTGTATTCTATGTTTACTTACATTACCAATTGTCGATTCTTGGTCATTGTCATTGAGATTCATGTCAATTTGGATTAATATTAAGGTATCGATATTACCTCTTTTTTGTCTCCTTTCAAACAAAGAAAAATGGTTGAACTTTTTCTATTCGGAATCGTGTTAGGCCTAATTCCTGTTACTTTGGCAGGATTATTCCTAACTGCTAATTTACAATACAAGCGTGGTGATCAGTTGGACCTTTGATTAATTAACATCTCTTTTTTTAATTGACCTCCTCTACTTACAGTCAAGTGTCTTTCAGCTCCTTTATTAAACCCTCCCTTTTTTAATAATAAGAAGGTAAGCATCAAAGCCCAGAAAGCCCAACCTATATAAAGAGCTCTTTTCAGCCCCTACACCTAACAAGTGAAAGTTGCTGGCACCCACCATATCTTGCTTCGGGGCCGATCTCTTGTACCGGAGCAAACAAATTCAATGATTTTCTATATTCTATTTATTTCTTTTTTCTTTATTGTCGAATTTTTTCCACCACAAACAGATTTACCGCATGGATTGGATAGAGTCCCCTAATCTCGACATTCAAGCACGAATCCCTTGAGCGCTTCGGCGGCGGATAGCAGCATGGGCAAAGCACTCTGCTGCGGCGAGCAGCCGGTTCTTATTGCATTCACCAAGATAGTATTGCTCGCTCCTTTCCTTACAGTCAAGTGGCTTTCCGCTCCTGAACTCTGCGGCGAGTTCAGCCACCACCTCCGGGTCTGGGCTCTGCTCGAGCGTAGTCAGCCAACTTCGTGACTTTGCTTAGCTTCCAACCTTACAAAGGGATAACTTTTCACTATCTAGGTGCCCTCGAAGGAGGGGTCCCACATACTTCTTCCCCGACGGTCAAGTCGTAGTTCCTGTCCCTGGGAGAAGTGGAAGGAGTTAGGAGGATGGAGTGCCCTTTGCCCTAAGAAATAGGCGGCGTCGCCTTCAAGCCGTCAATAAAATCGAGCTAGTGATCATGACAGTACATTGATGCATAGGTCTTATTTACTTTACGGCCTTTTGATTATGATGCATCATGAACGTGCCAATATGTGATCGGGGTGAGCGGTGGTTAGATATAGGGGCGGCTTCGCCAACTTGGAGTGGAAGGAAGGGCTTCGCTTTCCGATCGCTTTTTAAGGCATGTTTGGATGAGCATGGGCAAGTTTGGGAATCACTATCCCTTTCCGCTTGGAGCGGCTCACCCTCTTGTCACTTAAAGGGAGAAGTCGCCGAAGCGAGTCGAAAGGCGAAAGATTCATCTTTGAAGGCTACTATGCATCCTTATTCATAGTAGAGTGTAAGTTAGGTTTGGGTATAGCAGGACTTGAACCTGCGACCATTAGGTTAAAAGCCCAATACTCAACCAACTAAGCTATACACCCAAAAAAAGATGTAGTAGTAAATAAGGATTGGTACGGAAAAGAGGCTGGCCCCCCTTCTTCTCATCATATTAAAGGAGCGCGGCTCTGTATAAGGCTCGTACTACAGAGAAAGCGGATAACCCTAGCCCTAACCCTAAACAATAATCCCAAAACACTAAGCCCAAAATATAAAAACCCAAACATTAAATACTAAACTGTAGATTTTAAACATCAAATGCTAAGCCCTCAACCATAAAACCTTATTAGGGTATTGAACACTTCTCGACATGTATTCTTTGAAACAAACCACCCATTTGATGCGGCACTTCTTAAATAAACAGTAGATGACAAACACGTTTCGAGTAGAAATACTACTTAGAGATCCTTTCTTGGGAATAAAAGTAGTCACAACAATATGTGCTAGAAGACAATGTTCAAAACAAAGAAATAGAGGCCCAAAATCAAATAAGTTTGAGTCCAGCTCGGTCACAAATTTCTCGTCACCTTCTAAACAGAGCTCAAAATCATCATGCCAAGTTCTGTTCATATAAGGAATAACATCAGAAAACATAGTACCAACCACATCTTCAAACAACATTTCATTATTAATAATATGACTTCTCGTGATGAGGGTTTCTACCTAACCACTGTCAGTAGAGATGTAAAGATTTGCATTTAAAAGTCGAAAAAACTTCTAAAAAAATCAAGACCATACATACTTAACTACAAATAGAGTTTTGACACTTGAGAAATCAACTTACCGGACATTGAGAGTCCCTCACCTTACTGATTTTAATAACGCGGCCAGGATTAATAGGTTAAGTTTTGAAGTTGTCATACATGTTATTCTATTCTATTCCAAGAATATTTGCCTGTATTTAGGAGAAATATTTTGACTCAATCGGATGAGGTTCGTTCTGATTCTTCTTCTTGGAACATAAAGCTTTCCTTCTCATGGGAAAGGTAGGAGAAATCATAGGAATCGGAAGAAAGGGTCAATATATTTACTTAGATAGAGCTTGAAGAAGTTCAGTTCTTTAGAGAAGCCATGGAACGAGTTCTAGGCATTTCGTATGAGAGAAAAAGAAGAGAGAATATATATAAGGATAAGGGAGAAAATATAAGGGTTTGGAAAAGAGAGAGAAGAGTTAGAAAGGAAGGGCAGACGTCTTAAAGGAAGTGATAGGATGGTGGTTATGGGGAACATGAAAGGGCAGTAAAGGTAATAATATAAGACATGAAATTTTGAAAACGAAAAACATGTTAAAACATATAAGGAAAAAATCAGAGTAATTAAAATAAGTTATACCAAGACAATTACAAAGGAAACAAAATCGTTCCTCAAAAAGAGGTTTTGTAAAATTGTCAGCTAACGGGTTTCTAAATAGACGAATTGTACATAGTATTTGCCATTTTCAACATGATCTCTAATAAAATCATGTTTGATATAAATATGCTTAGCTATAGAATAATGCGCAGTATATTTAAAATGTTAATGGCACTAGTATTGTCGCCAAAAAAATAGAAATCACTTCATTAGACAGATCATCCATAATAATTGAGTAACACAACTTCCCACTGCTAGATTTACATATTTGTACTAATGAGTGGAACATAGGTTTGTTTTTTGTTGTTATAGGAGATCATACATTACCCTAAACTTTAACAGGTTCCACAGGTACTTCCGTGATCTACCAGTGATTTTTTTTGTCACCCGCAAAATTTGCGTTTGAGTATCCAATTAAATCAAAGTGAGAGGTGTGAGCACACTAGATCCCCAATTATGTATTTCCAATCAATCCAATCAAATAGAAAATGATTTTCTTTACTGTGGTAATACGTGATTCTTTTGGAGCATATTAAAACCATGCCTTAAGAAAATGGTCAAATACCTTCCTAATTTAAATTAGGATTTTCAACTACACACTTATATTTTACGGGGTCCTAACACCCCTATAAAATATTATAAAATGAATTAAATCCCCCCTTAAAAGGTGCTAACCATCCATTTACCTTGTGGGGAGGCATACATGTGTTTAACCAAGTAAAAAAATTTTAGAAAAAACTTTCCCTGCTTCTTCTTCATCCTTTCTTCTTCAATATTTTAAGGCCTAATTATTTTTTTTTTGTGAAAGATTGATTTGGACAAAATATTAGGGGGAATATTGTGGTTCTTCTTTTATTATTTTTTTTATCTTCCTCACAAGGTTAATCCGTCGTGCCTCTATCCTTTTCACTATTATCATATGAGAAATCTTAATTACCACCTCCACCTCCATCTTTATTACCTCCCTAATTTAACTAACATAATTAAAAACCTTAGCACGTCTTTATCATCTTCATTTATAATATCCCCAAATAGTTCATGCTTTCTAACCCCATTAGTTTCATCATCTCCCCCATTCTCATGATTTTTTCCTCCTTTAATTCTTTTTATTTATTTGGTTTGACTGATTTTTCAAGAGTATAACATAAGTTTGAAAAATTGTTTGATTAACAATAAAGAATTTGATAAACCTGGTGGTGGTACGAACGACTATGGTCATGACAGAAGTGGTGAATGATGGAGGGATTTGTTTTATATTACTATGGAGAAGAAATAAAATAAAAAATAAAAAAAGACATATATTTATTGAAAAATATATTAAAAATAAAGTTTTACTAATAGTTTTTGATGTTCACTCACTCAAAGAGAGTGAAACACACTCACATTGACAACTGAGCATTAAAAGAGGTAATTATTATAGGTATAAACAGTTTATGTAGATGATAAAACTTCCATAAAGTTAAGGTGTGTAGTCGAAAATTCGGATTTAGATCAAAGAGTTTTTGTCCATTTTCTGCTTTTCCCTTTTCTAGACCAAACTCTTTTATAAGTTCCTTTGTACATTTGGTTTGACTAATAAATGGTCCGTCAATTGACTACGTAATTTGTAATCCAAGGAAGAGAGTGAGTTCTCCAATTTGACTCAGTTCAAATTCTCCCATCATAAGATTAACATAATTCTCACATAAGGAGGAATTAGAGCATCCAAAAATAATATCATCAACACAGATTTGAACTATAAGAATATATATACTGGATCTTTGAATAAAAAAATGTTGTATCAATTTTCTCCCATTTGAAATCATTTTGAAGTAAAAAAAGTACTTAATCTCTCATGCCAAGCTTTGAGAGATTGTTTGAGATCGCACAAGGGTTTGGAAAGTTTGTAAACATAGTTAGGACATGAAGGATTTTCACAAGCAGGGGTATTGTTTGACAAAAAATTCTTCTTTCATAAAATCATTTCAAGCAAGCGTTTAAACATATTGTCACGTCCCATTTTCCTCAAAACGGGTTTCGATCACGACCTTAAAAATCTTTTAGGCTTTTTAATATTTTGAAGAGTCGTCATCTAACGAATTAAAACGTGTCATGCGCCTATCTAACATAACTAAATCTAACTTAAATTCAACGAACTAGAAATCCAGGTAGGGCTTCAAATTACCTTGAGGGAAGGTGTTAGACATCTCTCAAGGTCCACAAATATGGTCACTATCATATCTGATGCAATTTGTGTAAGGGGTTACAAGAAGAAATTAAGATTATTTTATTTATTATTTGGTTATTTAATTTAAATATGCTTGCAAGATAATAAACAACATTAAATAATTAAGATCACTTTATTTATTTATTTAATGAATTGTTGGTGATAACATCATTTAAATCAATTAATAAATAGTGGAACAAGGAGAAAGAAATTGCGCAATTAAATAGAGAATATTGTAAAAATAAAGTAAAACAAGACATGAAATTTTAAATATGATAGTAATAGAAATAGAGAGACAAAAGATAAGAGTATTTCTTATTCTTCAATGTATTAATCAAATCTTCAAGTGTATACAATATAAACCCTTATGCCTCTATTTATAGTGTAGCATAGAGGCATACATAAGGTTAGTCATAAACATGAGATTAACATGAATATAATGAGGAGGTTATGAAAGTGAAAGGTTACAAGAATAATGGTTATAAAGGTGGAGGTTATGATCATCTTCAAAATGAGGAAAATAGTGGAGATAATGGGTGAGTAACTTCTTGGTGTAGTGGACATCCATATTATGTTGTTTTATAACACTCCCCCTTAGATGTCCCTAGATAATATGCCTCATTAAAACCTTACTAGGAAAAAACCCTGTGGGAAAAAGTTCTAGTGAAGGAAAAAGAGTATACATATCTTTTAATACGCTTTGAATGTTGCCTCGTTAAAAACCTTACCTGGAAAACCCAATTGCGACAAAACCATAGTTAAGAAAAAGAGTACAACGCTTATTTTTCTCCCCCTGATAAAAGCGTCACTTGATATCTCGAAGACAATGCATTCCAATCTTGTATCACAACTTCTCAAATATTGATGTTGGCAATATTTAGTGAAGAAGTTTACAAGATTATCCCCTTTTAACGTCTATTTTACTATTTTCTTGAAGATTATGTGTGAAAGATTTTTGGTGAACTGTACTTTGTTCGATCTTTTTTTATTATATCCTCCCTTCAATTGAGCTATATATTATTGTTGTATATGGTAGCTGAAAAATCACATATTTTATTAATATGATATATCATGATACCAATCAAACACATCCCAACTTACTTCATAGATCAGTATTATTTCTACACGATTTGAATAAGTGATTACCAATGTTTGTTGAATGCTGAAATAGTGGTGTACCTTCATATGTAAGCAAATAGCTCTTTTGTAATCGAGCATTGTGTAGATCAAATAAATATTTCGTATGTACATAATCAAGTCATTTGACTCTTGAGAGATTGATCAATTTTATTGATGCTCGTCTTTTCTTCTCAATGAAAATAACTTATAATCTAGCATTTGCATAACCAGCAATCTGTAAGTGCACCAATTGCACCAATGCATAACATTTTAAATCATTTTCTTGAGGTTGAAAAGATTCTTTCTTTGTGTTAATCAATCTCAAAAATAATGGGCACTCAATGAAATTGCTTTAAGACCTTTTCAATCCTTCAAGGATTTTCGTACAACCTTCATCGTCTAGTTAGACGTAATAATCAACATTTTGCATATTCAAGTATTTCATCTATTGTGAGACTGCAACAAGTATTATTGCATCCACCAGTAGAGAATATATCTCCATTGAATAATGTCATGATTTTTGTGAAAACTCTCTATGCCCCGAGGCGCACATCATACTACATATCTTATGGTTATACTTTTGCACAATAATTCATTTGTACCACACTAACATATATTTTGATCTATAAACTATAAGTTCAAAAACATCTCTTTTCTGAGTAAAACAAAATAACTTGAATAGGGTCAATCATTTATCTTTCCACACTATATGACAGATTTGAATTTAAGATTCTCGTAATCATTTATAGCGCTGACTTCTACATCATATCAAATATACCATCGACGGTCATTTTGATATCGATTTCAATACGACATAACTTATCGAGATCTCTTCATTTTTTATCATTTTTCAGGTACCTGAACCTTTGCTAAGGTTTTATTAAATGTTATGTCATAGTGCTCTTTCAAAGTACTTATCTTATTATTAATGACCATTTTGATCATTTTCTCCTCTCCTTCCTCAAGGAGTTTTAAATTCAAAATTGATTGGTCTATCACGCTTTTGGCGTACCTAGACTCTGTCCTTCAAGGACTATTTATTAGAGCATTTGCAACTTAATTAAAATATTGGGTAAGCAAATACATCTGACAAATTACTTGTATCATTTTGCAAATGAATTATCTCTTGAACTTCAAGTTCATATTATTTTTTTTAACAAGGATTTAGATAGTTCACCCCACACATAACTTTCAGCTGCTACACATATCTCTCCTTAATGTTAGGAAATATAACATTCGCCCTCAACCTCAATTAGGGATCCATCTTTGTGCATGGTAGATAAATAAAATCATATGTGCACAAGTCGAATTATTTTTAGATGGAAATTATTTGGTTTCTGACAATGAACTACTTGTGTTGGGAGGACCTTGTTGGCTTGATGCATATATGTTAAATAAACTCATCTCATACCAATTTTATTTGAGAGATTTGTTCTCATAATCAATGGTTTAGCTATAATTGGAGGTATACAATTTCTGCTAAACCAACCAGCATTACCCACATATTTTTGTAGTTTGGAACTGTGCTCTTAATTTAATAATTCAAGCACACAACATTACAAAAACAAATTTGTAAGTTGATACAAATGCACATGTGACCATATCATAGATGCATCCATTAAATCACAATAGTAAATTGTCCACATGGTAGGTGCCCAGGCTCATATTCACCTTTTATATGTTCCAAATAATTTTAAGGGATACAATCTCACCCTTAGCTGGTACAATGATTATTTTATCATGAGAACAAACTAGAAAATAGAATTCTTGAAGAATCTTTTATTTATTCAACAAATAGCCACGTGAATTCTCAATTTCTTTTGCATTCCTTTTGAATCAACCGATTGTGCCAACTGATAATTATTCTACTAAACTTCTAGTTTACTTTTGTATGTGATTCCATCAGCATGCCCATATTTGTATACAATAAATAAGTGAAAGACGGGTAACCTTTTATGTAAATATTCATAACCCGCTTTGATAGTAATATTCTGATAATATTTCATCTTTCAATAATTTACAGTCTCAATATAATAATTATTTTCAATTCCTCCAAAAATAAAAAAAAATTGAGACTTACTAGAACCTCAATATTGTGAATAATTTCATTCCTCCAGATAGTAATAAATTAGCCTTTCGAGACTCTCAATTAATTTTGTTTACTAGCACAAATTTTACAATGTCACTCTTATGACCATCTCCTTAAAGAGAAAATTATTATTATTGTCATGATTAAAAAATATTACATTCAAGACTTATTTCTTGATAACCAATGACAAATTTGTGTTACCAATCAACAACATTTATTTTGTCCATGACCGCTACCTTTACAGAAAATATTTATTTCTTTCTTTTGCCCTCCAATAGTTCTTAATAAAACATACCACAATATTTATGTAGTACTCAAAGTATATATATGACCAAAATGACCATTCATGTCAAAATATTTTCTTTCAATCTCTCAAACCTTCCGTAGAGGTGAGATGTGACATTCATCCAACAATATATGAACATGTTCTTATCCATACGCACACAAGTCACATTTTCTTCAAAAAATGAACCATAACCATTTCTACATGTTCCATAAGTTTTTATTAGAAACTCATTGTCATGTTTTGGAATTTTATGAATCACCTCAACATCACTTTAAAAGGTCAAATGTACTAAATGTACTACCACATTGTATTCATTTATTTTGATAGAGGATTTATGTAACTTTTTAAATTGGGTTGAACCAACAACAATGTGCCCAACTTCTCATACCACTTTGATGGATAACAATTATTTTTAACAAGTACCTTCACATTTGAAGGACCATCTTAAGAAACAATGTGTACAATAACCTTTCATACAATTTTAATGGACAAAATTACCTTCACATTTGAAGGAACATCTTAAGAATCGATGATGTTCTTCATTTTAATTACCACAATGATGACCATTAACATTTTACCATACCCATATTCATACATTCAAGCACTTGTAACTTTTCAAACATATTAATATACTACTACCACAATCACATAAGAGAATGGAGCAAATTAATTGGGTTAATTCCATGACTTTCAGTCAAAAGTATAAAACTTTATGTTAGTCATCATCATATCATTACTATAATGCATTAGGACTTTAAACCAATGTCTTACCCATATAAAGACACCTTTGGTCATGAGGTAATGGGACTTGAACCCAACTACATATTATCATGGTGCACCGAGACTTTAAATCAATGTCTTACCCATTTGGTGCGGTGAAAACATGAATTCATCGTCTTACCCTCAACCAATGTCTTAATAAACCAAATGTAATTCCAAAAATAAATATTGAATATCATAAATATAATTTGAATTAGAGTTAAAATTAAATAAAAATTAACAAAACTAATTAATTAGAATAACATGCTAGAACCATAAATCCCAAGTAAAATAAATTAAAACATTGTACCTCACAATATTTTTATGAAGATTATCATAATTGACTAACCATTTCGATAACCACAAACAAGCTTTGTTAGTACAAATAATATACAGGATATGAAGTATACCTTGCAGCCAAAGAATTACTCAGATGATTCATAAAAATCAAGAAATACCTACCATTAATTCTTGAAGGAAAATGAGCTACTCGTGGTGATAACGTATTATAAAATTAATGTAAAACAAGACGAGAAATATAAAAGATGATAGTAATAGAAATAAAGAGACAAAAGATGAGATTATTTCTTATTCTTCAAAGTATTCATCAAATCTTCAAGTGTATACAATATGAACCCTTATGCCTCTATTTATAGTGTAGCATAGAGGCATACAAAAGGTTAGGCATAAACATGAAATTAACATGAATATAATGGGGAGATTATGAAAGTGAAAGGTTACACGAATAATGATTATAAAGGTGGAGGTTATGATCATCTTCATAATGAGGAAAATGATAGAGATAATGGGTGAGTAACTTCTTGGTATAGTGGACATCCATATTATGTTGTTTTATTACAGAGAAAAAGCATTTTATTTTATTAAACTACCCAAATAAATGTCATTATAAACAAATAAAAGGACAAAAGGAAAGGTAGACTCTGAAGGACTTTACAAATTTCACTCGATTTTGTTTTATTTTCTTTTTTCGATCGGCTTCCGTGTAGGGAAAAACAAAGTCTCTTTAATTATGAGTCATTGTTTTCATTTTTGTAGGGACTACATTACCCTTACCCCACCACCGCATGCATAACATCCCAAGAGGTGTCTAGTCTCCCCCAAAATAATGTCCAAGAATCATTGCACTGTTGTATAGGAGGATTTAGACTAAAATAGAATATAGTGTTAGGAGCAAAAATAAGCAGGTGTATACGCGGAAGCTAGCAAAGGAAACCTCAAAAGACCACGAGTAAGAAGACAAGCGAGAAATATATCAAAAGACACAAAGATTTAACGTGGTTCGGTCAATCGACCTACATCCACAAAGGAGATGAGCAATCCACTATAAATATGAGAGTACAAAATAAAGAGAGAAGCAACCTCAACCAATTCACTTGGAATACATGGAGGTTCACTCAAATGATAACGTATAAAGCTTGTGACCCATAAATTCTCCCCCTGACCAAAACTCTCAAAGCCTTTAAGACTACATTGTGAATGCTGATAAAGTTCGAAGGAACATGCCTCTATTTATAAACTTCTAAACATTTTCCTACCAAAAAAAGGATTAGTTAATCCAAAATATTTTCCTAAAAGGAATACCTATTTATGATAAGAAATTTAGGGTAAATAAAACCCAATAAATCTCCCCCTTGGGCTGAATTTCTGACAAAATAAATTCGTCCACCTTCTTCACTTAATCTTCAACAACTTGTTTCTCCTCTCCATAATCTCCTTTGCAAAATTTATGTCTCAACACAAAGAACCTCTCTAAAACAATTTCTTTAACAAAATCTTTATTACTGTCAAAAAGGTTGCGGCTAGAAATACACCTGTTAAGATGAACACCTCTCTCTAACCTGGTTCAATCATCGATTATCGAAGCACTGAAACTGATTTCGCCATTGAATCTGGCTCTAATATCACTTGTTAGAACCGAAAATAAGCAGGTGTAACACGGAAACAAGCAAAGAGAACTTTGAAAGACCACGAGTAAGAAGACAAAAAATATACCAAAAGACACAAAGATTTAACGTGGTTCGGTCAATCGCCTACGTCCAAAAAGAAGATGAGAAATCAACTACAATTATGAGAGTACAAATATAGAGAGAAACAACCTCAACCAATTCACTCGGAATACATGGGAGGTTCACACAAGTGATAACGTATCAAGCTTGTGACCTACAAATTCTCTCCCTAACCAAAACTCTCAAAGCCTTTAAGACTACATAGTGAATGTCGATTAAGTTATAAAGAACATGCCTTTATTTATAGAATTCTAAACCTTTTCCTACCAGAAAAATAATTAGTCAATCTCAAACATTTTCCTAAAAGGGATATCTATTTATGGTAAAAAATTTAGAGCAAATAAAATTCAAAATATAAGCTCTTAATTGGCCCACCTAGACACCAAGTCAAACACATAGAAAGAGCATGTAGCACAAAAATATCATATTGGCCTTTAGATTTCAATTATACATACTGCAAACACAAATAATTGTGAAAGATCTCATGATTAAGTGTGTGAACAAACAAAACAAGTAGTATGACAATATATCTAGTTTATATATTAATTCCAGAGGTGCAAAAATTATTAACAAGGACACGACGAGAAAATAGTTTATTGACTAATCTTGAAAGGGGCAGACCACTATTTAAAGTGCAAAAATTACTTAATTACGGTCTAAGTTAATTAAGATGGATTAGTTAAATGGGAGCATATAGGCAACAATGTTTAAGCAGTAGCCGATTATTACGGATGCAGAAATTTATTTTTTAGCATTTAGTTTATTAGATCCAGAAATATTATTATTGCTAATTAACATGCGGAGAAAGCCATTTTTTCAAGTAGCCAAACAAAGCTTATTTTATTGCAGAAAATTACTTATTTTTAGGCAGAAATCAGTCAAGAAGGATGTTTAAAGTAGCAGATTTTAGAAAACACATGCAAGCAAATATTAATGGGAATTAAGTGACAAGATTGTTTATTTGATGCAGAAAATAAACATTTCAAGCAGATTCGTATAGGAGCAAGTTTTGTTGAGCAGTTCATATTGAAATTAGAAACTACTAGGCTGGTTCTAGTTATTAACTGAAAAAAAAAATTATGTCACATAACAGTGGCATAAAATGCACAACAACTGTAATTCTAATTAATTAACATTGATTTTATTATTCGAGTCCTATAGATATGATTTCTAAGTGAATATGTGCAAAATATTAATAAATTTCAAATTATCAAATTAGGACATATCAACACTTAAAGGTTCGAACTTTATTCCTTTTAAAATTCATTAGCATATAAAGCATTTAGGAATCTAGATTACCAACATATCAAATATTATCCAACTTTGATTAATTCAATATCTAAATATTTATTCAAAAGATTATACAACATGCTTAATGATCATTTATTACACATCATACGATTTTACGATAAGGCAGGTTATACTTTCAAATTCTTCGCTAATCATATTACTTCGTCTCATCTGATCCTTGCCCCTAAGCCAGAAATCACTGTCTCATGCTCCTCTCACTCCCCCAATCCTATCAATTCAAGACAACACCATTCCCGTTCGAATATCACACCCCTCTTTAAATTTTTAGGAATTTTGCTTGCTCCTGAATCTAGAATTACACACGACTTGATTCTCGTATAACCAGAGATATGCAAGCGACTTAATAACAAAGTCTCGGTCATATCATTTTTTTAACTCTATATCATTTCAATTGATTCTACTGACATAACCTCATCGGTCGGACAAAATTTGCTACTAAGTCAACTTTGATTTTCTGGTAATTCATTCAACAGTCCAATCAACTAAGGGACAACTGTTGACACCCAATTTTGACTTACCTTTTAACTCTTCCAGAAATGTTATTCAATTAGATTCATATTTTTTAAAAAATATTTCGAGTTTAAGGTTTTAGTTGATTTTATCTAAACATTATATATTTTTGATGCATATTTATAAAAACACATTGTAAATGTTATTAAAATATTTTAAAATTATGAATAAATTTTTAAATAATTATTTCATTCAAACGTTTTAAATTTAAGATATTTTAATTATGATTAAAATATTATAATATACGTTGTATTTTAATTAGATAACAATTTCTTATTCTTTCTTTGAAATCTTTTAATTTTTACCATAATATATTCTAATTTTTTTTTTAATTCTAGTCAATCTAATAGTAACCTCCTTTCATCTCAATCCTAGTCTTTTCAACTCCAATCCTATTTCAATTATAGCCTTTCAATCCGATTAAATTGTAGCCTCTTTAAATCCAATTTTGGATCCCACCCTCTTATTTTTAATCTCATCCATCCACTCTAATCCATCTAAGAAGAAAATTAATCTCAGCCCTTGATCTTATCCTTATCGAACGGCTAAGGATAAATCCCCCTTTCTTCCTTTTTAATCTACCAAAAGCCCTGTAACCCAACATTATTCACTCTTCCTCTTACTCTCTCCAACAGCAGCCACCATAGAGATCCAAGGCTGCAACAATCTACAACAACTCTAGTTAAAGTCAGAAACTCCAGCGAGGATGAAGAAAAGCAACAAAAGCTTGTCGATAGATATCCTAATTCAGAACTGAAAGTGATATTTTAACACGTACTGATCTTCACTTATCAGTCCTAGCTCCGATCTTGTTTATTTTAAAACTCAAATCTTTGTGTTTGCCATTAAACATAACGTCTGCATGTTAGTCCGTTCATTGTCTCATCCTTAGTATTTCAAGATCCTAATTTATGGAGCTGCTGATTTTTGTGGAATCTATGTTCTTCATTTTGCTTAAATTTTTATATGCATGATTTATTTCTAAACTGTAGTTGGATGCATGCCAGTGTTTGATATATGAAAAATCTATGCCTTCATTGCAATGTTCTTCTTTGATGATCTATCCTAATTTATTGCAAATGTTTCTTTGGTTATTATAATTCTAATGTGCTTGTTATTCAACAGGCTCTAAAAAATTATTTTGGACTGTTATATTCATTTTTCAACTGCTTAATCTCGATGGAATAGAAACATTTGTTTAGTTATGCTCGGGTTTATACGGTAAGCAAATTGAATTGATTGTGATAAGAAGTAATATTAATTCCCTTGTCTTGCTGATTGATTGAGTGAATTCATTTTAGTTGTATGATTTTATTAGTTTATGGTAATTGCTGATATGATGATATTCCTTGTTTTGTTTCTCTCTATCATCCCTGAGACTGATCTCTCTAGCCTGGTCGCCCTCGCTTCAGGTGATTGGGTTAGATGCCCCTTCTTTAGGTTCATGGATTGAGTAATTTTGATTGGCTATCAAGAGGAAGAGGCACCTCAATCTTATGAAGAAGAAGAAGGAACTGAAGTACGTAATGGTCCAGGGACCAGAGTGGGTGCATATGCATCTGCGGGTGCCAAATTAACATCGATCTCTAGAGAGGTATCTGCTTGAGCTTCTCTTCTCCTGTTGCCCCTGACGTGTGTAATCGGCCTAAATACATTCGATCAGTAGTGGATTAAGTGGTGACCTTGATGTCTCGCGTAGTTTCTAGAGGCACTCCAGCAAATCTGCATAGTTCTGTAACTAGAACAGGAAATGACAGAAGCACAAAACAGTATGCTTCAGTTGCCACTCTAACAGTTCAACAACTGTAAGATATGATCACAAACACAACTAAAGCTCAATATGGTGGTCTGTCACAAAGTCCCATAGGATATTCAAAGCCGTATTCTAAGTGAATCGAGGGTCTACTAATGCTAATTGGATACCAACCTCCGAAATTTCAACAATTTAAAGGAAGGGGAAATCCAAGCTACATAATCCCCATTTTGTCGAGACTTGTGGTAGTACCGGTACATGTCATGATCTTCTTGTCACGCAGTTTGTTCGTTCTTTAAAAGAAAACAGATTTGACTGTATATGGACATGGAGCTTGAATCAATTGGTAGTTGAGAACAATTAGAAAATTGATTTCTTAATCGTTTCTATAGTACCCACCGTACAATGAGAATGATGGAATTGACAAACACAAAACAAAGTAAGGATTAACTCGTTGTGAACTACATCAATCGTTGGAGAATATTGCGATTACATTGCAAGGATCAACTTTCTGAAATCTGTACAGTCGAAATTTGTATGGAAGGAATGCATTTGGCCATTGTATATATCCTTCAAGGACGTAAGCCTCAAACTTTTGAACAGTTAGCTACACGCGCCCATGACATGGAGTTGAGAATTGCAAGACATGAAAATACATCGCATGTTTTTTATCCAAAAAAGAAGACATACAATTTAAAGAGTCGTTAGAATACACAACTAATGAGTCCATGGCGGTAACCACAACTTCTATGAAAACCTCCAGGAGACAAAAGTTCAAAGATATTGTAGCACATCAGCAAATGCATGAAATGAAAAATCAATCTACCTGGAAGGAGTTACAAGCAAAATAGTATCCCTTTCCGGACTCTGATGTTCTTGCGATTCTTCAAGAGCTACTAACCAAGAAAGTCATTGCAGCCCCAGAGTGAAAGCGACCCGAAGAATCCAATAAAATCGATGATCCTATGTATTATAAATTTCACCGCAATTATCGGTCATGTCACCACAAAATGCTTCACTCTAAAGGAAAAGATCATGACATTGGTACGAGAGGGGAAGATCATCATTGACGGATAAGATGGCTGAGGCAAACCATGCTAGTGTCAAACTAGATTATGATTCAATTTTATAAGTTCTACGTCCTGTGGCATCACTAAAAGTTGAAGAAGATATTATCATACTACAGTTTGGGAGCTTTGGACCAGTTGAAGTTTTTGTCTTGAAGAAAACAAGAAACACATCCAAGATAGATGCCTTGTTCAATGAAGAGAGTGATGATACTTGTACTTTGGTCATTTACAAAAGGCAGAAGCATCAAGGGATTTCTAAACTCCAACTTTCAAAAGTCGACACAAAATATATTATGAATCAACTTCGGCAATGTGAAAGCATAAAATCCAACTCCAAACTGAAGTACATTGATGCTTCATCAAAAGTTAGAAGGCTAGTTACATTGATGGAATTCTTCCTTGAAATGCTCCTCAACATACGAGCCTATACTGCATGTTACCAAGCTCCTAAAGATATGAGAATAAACTGCATGTCACTCCTGGCTTACAAGAGTATAAACTATGTTCGACTCAAAAAAAAAACTCATCATCTTGAACTACGATATGATTTGATCCTCTTCACCGACTTTTGTAGGCACCTGAACTAATCACTCTAAGCTCAGTCACATGAATAAAAAAATGGAGTTTGGTGGCAATGTGTAATCTTCACCCTATCTCTTTAAAATTATGTAGCTAGCACATGAGTTAAAATGTGTCACAAATAAGACAAGGAGAAGAGTTAAGCATGACATCTTATCTAACTTCAAAGGCGTATTTGTAAAAGTCCAGAAAGGCTTTGACCGTGATTGTCACATATATTGCAATTTTTGGAGTCTATTCGCAACATAAAAATTGTCTCATGATTCAGAGGTTTGTATGCCATGTTTGAAGTTTCTTCCTCGACTGCTTGGAGCTGCGAAATAGACTACCAGATTTCTAAATTAACTGAGCAGTCTTCAAAGACATATTTGTGAAAATTCGTAAAGGTTTTGGTCGTGATTTTCTTGTATGTTGTATGCCTACGAGTTATGCTTACAAATAAATAGGAATCACATTTTTTCATGGCTACTCCGCGAAGTTGTTGATTTTCTCCCAAAGTCATGCAAAGCTGAATAGTTGAGAGAGCAGAACCATAAGATGACTTTGAAGTGATATCTGTACCAATCAACAATGTCAATGACCTTAATTTTTATACAGTGTGTATTTATTTGATTCGTCTTTCCAATGGAAAAAGAAAATCATGATTTAAATATTCTTACTCCAAATTACGTATTTTCTACCATAATCGCGCAAAGCTGCGAAAAATATGTCAAAATTCATACGCAGCTTCAGAATTATACTATGAACAATGTGGAAGATGTTTTGAAATGAAACTTTGTCATATTGTAAGATGTTGGGTTCTATTCCTCTTGGATCAAGTGTATTGCAATTCCATGGCTTCCGCATTTAAAAATAAATATATTTCAAAGATGTTCAAAGTTTAAATCACAAAGTGTAAGAAATTTGAGGTCCATATGCCTCCCAAAATGTCAGAAGATTGGTACAAGGTATTCTTCAAATTAAGAGGAAGATGTCGATCCACACTATAACTTGAACAGTGAGATTATCCTGAATCTAGTTCGTTGATGTTTGGATGCCTACACACGGGTGTTTCTCTCACCATCCTCACGTCAGGCTTTTTCGTCAAAAATGAATGAAAGTACTTCAAACGTGTCTCTCGTGGAACCGCAAATAGAAGGATGAAAATGGAGGTAGCAAGTTTCTTTACAAAGGTTACAAGGAAGGTGAATGCGTCAAGTGAGTTTTGTCGACATTGGTAGGAAGAGATGAGTGGTTCCACTTGACGAAATTTTTAATTGCAGTCATCAGTTGTAACTACACAAATTTTTAATTTTTCTTGGTTGATCCAATTCTGATGACACGTGTAGTAAGTGCATGACCCTTCAATATGACATAAATAATATGAGTAGCAACACAACAATCCTGTTCGACAGAGCGGTGCAAATATCATAAAGTTTTGAATAACGGTTAAATTGGATCTTGAAAATCAATCTCCAATGTTTAAGAAACATGTCAATGTAAATAAAGATGCAACTATAACCATTACCTGCAAGAAAGAGAAACAAGAAAAATCCAAAAGACAAAATCCGTGATGAAAATGGAAAAGTTTGAAGACAAACATCAAGAAGAGTTTGAGATGGATTTTTGGATATGCCATAGTAACATGAATCTATTTTCTTAAGATTAAATCCGCTCGTCATTTGAAAGATTCTACACAAAGAAAAAGATGTTTTGACGGCATTGTCCATAGCCGTGAAATGAACTGTCAGATTTTGGGTCCAACTTTAAAATTTGATTCCTATCGATCTAAAAGGTTTCTAATGTTGATTTTTGATATGTCGTAGTAATCAAAGTCTAGTTTCTCTAGAATCAAGCCTCTCATAATTATAATGTTCCTACATCAAGAAAATGATGTTTTGGAAAAATTTCCCATAACTATGAGAAGAACTGTCAGATATGGCATCCAACATCGGAAATATATTCCCGCCGATTCGAAAATTTTATAACTGTCGATTTTGGATATTTTGTATTATTAAAAGTTTAGTTTCTTCAGAATCAAGAGACTCTTAGTTTGAATGTTCCTACACCAAGAAAATGATGTTTTGGCGAGAGTGCGCATAGTTGTGAGATGAAATGCCATATTATGGGTCCAACTTGAAAATTTGATTCCCGTCGATCCAAAAGGTTTCTAATTGTCATAGTAATCAAATCCTTGTTTCTCCAGAAGCAATTCTTTTATCGGTTGAATGTTCCTACACCAAAAAATGATGTTTTGGCATGATTGTGCATAACTGTGAGAAGAACTGTCATATTTGGTATCCAACTATGGAAATTTATTTATGCTGATATAAAATGTTACTAATTGTGGTTTTTAATATGTTCTAGTACTAAAAGTCTAGTTTCTCCATAATCAAGTCTCTCATTGTTTTAATGCTCCTACACCAAGAAAATGATGTTTTGGCGAGATTGCGCATAGGTGTGAGAAAAACATATACATTTGGGATTTGACTTCAGAAATTGATTCTTATCATTCTGGGAGGTGTTTTATGTTGATTTTTTGATAGGTAGCAGTAAGACATATTTCGTCTCTTCCAAACCATGCCGCTCGTCATTTTGACATTTTTATGATAAGACAAATTTTTGTTAGGACTGCATGAAATTGAGAAAAAAAGACACCAAAATTTGGAGTTCCACATTGATTTGCTTAGAACAATTATTTCCAATGATTCTTTAATCAATCCTTTGTACATGGGAGGTTCTTATATCGAATTTCTTTTGAATAATTTTTATTTCTTGTACAAGAAAAGTTTTGGTAAAATTGGAAGAAGAAAAGCATATTAATTTCTTCCATCTAAATGGAAGTTGCTAGCACTCAAAAGGAAACCAGTAAATCTTGAGATGTCAAGAATGATTTTTACAAAATCAACCAAAGGAAAGTCTATATTCCTTTTATTTGATTCAAGATTCGATCAATCTTCTCTTTCTTCTCACACCTTCCAAGGAAGGTCACACAATGTTACTATTCATTAGACTCGTCTATTTGAAATAAATATAGAGGGTTCACGTGGTTGTCAAGCAAGAATGTTTAAATAAAAAATTTTGAGATCACTACAAACAAATTATTTGTGGTGACCGAGCTAGAATGCAATGAAAAAAAAATAATACTCTTTAAGTCTCAACAATGTGTTCATAAAGACTTCTACTTTCGTCGTCAAAATCCACAAGCATACACATTTACAAGTCTGAAAAAACACATTCATGAATACTTCAAGTCTTTTCAACAAGTGTCGGCTAACCTACACTTCAACAAGGCTAAAAGTAGGGGTAATATGTAGACAAACCAATTTTATTGGATTTAATTCATAAAAAAATTGGATTAGCTCCATGATTATTTGGGTTGAATGATTAATTTGGGCTTTAAAAATAAATAAGTCCATTTTTATTAAATTCAAGTCCAAGGTCCATTTCACCTTGAAGCCCCTCATGCCACATGTCACATTGAGTCGACATTGAACACCTACAAGGTGATGCCACGTGTCCAAATAAGGTTATAGTCCTGTCAAATGCAAGAACGAATCACAATACGCCGAGTGTCAAAATGACATTCTTTGGCCAATCACAAGCAAACTTTTCCACCCCCTAAAACTATAAGTAGGGTATGGACATGACATTCAAAGTCATGAAGAAAACACTTTAACAAGAATTTTTCAATTGGAGAAATCTACAACATCAACTACATAGCTATTCAAAGGAGTGATCGATGGAGATTTTACCAGAGATCTACTTACAACGACAAAGTGCTTCCCGACATTCTTGGAGATCAAATATATCTCAAGGAGGTCTACCCAAGCTACAACATAAATTACATGGCTCTTCAAAGGATAGATTAACAGAGTTCTTCCCGGAGATCAATTTGCAACGACGAAGAACTTTTCGACATTCCTGATCAAATACATCTCAAGGAGGTCTACATCATCCTATATTCGAGAAATACAGTAAAGAATAGACCCGAATAACGAAAAACATAGGAGAGAAGAATCAAGAGAACAAAAAAATTGTACTCACACAAATATTAATAAAATTACATTTTTGTTTTGTTTATTTTGCTTGTGGCTAATTTTCCGCGCTTACAAAAATTTGTTGCAAACAAACACCCCAAAAAATTTCTAATTAAGACTAAAATCATTATTTATTTACTTGTAGGGTCATATCGGGAAATTCATGGTTAGGTTCTGTGTTTTAGGTGTGAAGTATTGTTGTCTTTTTCCTATGACGATTTGTGATTTGGATGTCATTTTTTTGGATACTACTGATGGTATGCATTGCATTGGTTTCTCATTCTTACGTTATTTATAGTATGACCTTGGTTCATCATTGGTAATCTGCATCTTCTTTGAGAAGTAGGGTTTTTGCCCGAATTACTTTTAACTGATCTTTCTATGGGAGTCATACTAGCTTTAGTACTTTATAAGTAGACTTTTGAATAAATCGTAAGACCCACAAAATGAGTTATGGTGTCTAGGTACAAAATTGTTCTTATAAGCTTGTTAACATGTAATACAATGATTTAAAGTATTCTTGGATGATTTGAAGTCATTTGGAAGTCAAACGTCAAGGGATGACCAAGACATTCGACGACTAGTCACCTAAGGGGCCTTATGTGTTTTTATGTGATTATGTGTGTGTCATGAGTTTATGAGGTCCTTATATGATTAAAAATGATTTTTATAGGTAGTGTGCTTATTTTTCTGAAGTTTGGAGGTGAAACGTCCAAGAATATCAAAGATGTTAGAAAATTAGCCCTTGAGACGTTCATGGGTGTCTTGAGTGTACCATGCATGTTTTGATGTGTTTTACGTGTTCATTTTAGGTGAAACTTGCATGAAAGTTCAACAACATGTTAAGGCATATATTCAGATTGGAAATGATCGGTTACGACTTCCCAAGGGCCCCGCAAAAGGGCCCACAAGAAGGACCCAAGGGCTATCAAGACATTGCCTTGGCAGTGTCAATCGACTAAACCAAACGATGCCCCGTTTGTTGACAAACGGCCCGTCAATGGGGGTTTTCGTCGATGATAACTTAGCCTTGATAAGGCTCAGACAAATAGCAGTCCAAGAACCCATCAACTGATGCCACAGACGGCCCGTCGATGGACCTACTGTTCGTCGATGGTGGCATGCAACTGTTTCCTAGCGACTGTTTCATTAAAGGGGTAAAAGGGAAATTTACCCCACGTCCTAAAATAACCATACTAGGTTATTTAAAGTTATTTTTGGGTGTTTTTGAGGTATCAAAAACGCAATCAACCCATTCAGAATTCAATTAACTCAAAATAGACTTTCCCTCCAACACCAATTCTCTCCTGAAACCTCCATTGAAGGTAAAGCTCAAGAACAGCTTGGAGCTTGGATTTTACATGGATTTTTCATCAAATTTTCGAGGTTTTATTCTAGATAAAGGTATGATGATTCTTCATCTCTAAGTAACCTTTTACTTGGAGAGCTAATCTCAATGTTTTCAAAGAGAACATATGATCAAACTTCTCCTTCTTCAATCTACGCATAAGTCCTTTATAATTTTTTTTTAAAAGGCTTAATCATGATGAATTGATGATAATGTATTGTTTTTCATGTGAAAAATAATCCAATTGCATTGTGAACCCATGTCCCTTCCCAAAATTGATTTACCCCTTGCATGTGCATTGTGATCGTGACTTGTTATTGATTGAATTGTGATTCTAGTATGTTAAATATATAATATATACTTTTTATTATGTATATTGATTATGAATTTTTGATGAATGATCCAATTGGATCAATGTATAAAGATTTGGTCATGACTAGCCTATTCCTCTATGTGATCGCTGTAACATTGCCATTATAATGCATGAAGAAGAAATTTGATTATGTTAAATTGATTGATAACAACTGACTATCATGTATATATATTATGAATTATTTCTTAATGGATCCAATGTAGATCAAGTATTGAATATTAGATAGTATTGATGCATATTCTCGTATCTTCTATAAATTGCTAATGTAGTTCTATGTATCTCGACTCCATGGTAATTGGTTCGTGACTTGGTATTGGGTTAATTTTACTTTAAATACTTACTATAATGTATTATAATTATGTATTATGTGAAGGTATCCAATGTGGATTGATGCTTAAAGACTCTATCTCTCATTCATCTCTATTGTAATTCTATGATGCTCAATGTAATCTCAAATTCTTCGCAATTGTAGTAGGATTTTCTTAAGACATGGTATCTTTAACTACTGAACTCTATGTGTATTATTAAGTAATTGTTAGTATGACTAATTTATAATCAAAGTGAGGAAGAATTTGTAAGAGATTAACTTCCTTCACATTCTATGAATTGATGATGTAGTGGACATAATATGATAACAATCTCATTATGATTAATGTATTATTTAGATTTTATCATGATGTTCTTAGATAATGCCCTATGTTTACACTAATAATTAGATACGATTGATAATCAATACAATTGAATTTGGTTAAAGAACCATGCCCTTCTACTTTCTATTATGTTGGTGATATATTGTACTAGTTGTAGCATGGTCTTGTAGTGGCTTATGCATGGTTTATTTTATTATTTAAAGAATATTTATATACTTCCCTATACTTGAATTTTTGATGAAAGATTAGTAATGGTCAATAATGATTAAAGGCTACAGGATTGGTAAGCATTGCTCTACTTCTCTACTTCTTTATAGTATTGTTGTTGAAGCCTTGTATGGGATTGTGTGGTATGCTCCACTTATGGTGGCGGTGTTTAATTTATTTCCAATATATATGTGATGTGATCACGACCTTGAAGATAACTATTCCATGAATGTATGTTGGTGAAGAATCACCCTATGTTAAGGCTATGTGTAGTTTCCTATTGTAACTATGATCTAGGATGTGTTGTTAATGTCATGAGTATGTAAATGCTTATGTTAATATCATGTGTTGGTGATTCAATTAATGAATTTTTAAGTATTGATTAACAATACCATATACCTCTATGTGAATTTGTGAATAGCTAACGTTAGGAGTCTTGAATGTAATGTGAAGATTGTCTTGCCTTCTATGTTAAATTGCGTTGCATGGTCTATGGTGGTTATGCATTGTGGTCTTTAGAGGGTGTCTTCCTCAAGGTGTTATTAAAAGCCATTATATGATCATGTTGACCAAAGCACACACACACTCAAACATTATGCATGCTTACATTGTAGTAAATGGTCATTGTGTCTAATAAAAGATTGATCTTATATTCACTAGATGTCTACTACTATGCATGGAAGGTAAATGTATTTGAAGTATCTTATGCATTCCATCTAACTAGGATGACTTGATAGGTGTACTATTATGGTTAGGGTATTGGACCTTGTTTATTCATTGCACATGTGTACCTTGATAGGAAAGTTCCTACGTTGGATTCTATTTACATGAAAGTGAATGTATGAACATGTTATGAATGTGTCTTACATGCTATAATGTGAAGTACGTGGTATGATGAATTATGATTATACCTAGTGTCTAAATGTGTTTATATGAAAGCATGGGATCATATAGTTACACTTGTACACTTGTGCATCAATGAAGTAAAGTATGAACATGTGTGGTCTAAAGGTGTAACGTTAAAGGTTTGCTCACAAGTATGTCCACACACACATGCATGATGATCTAGTCAATAGAGGGGCTATTGAAGGTGTGCTCGAGAGTATCCTAAACTATATAGATGCTTACATATTCTATGTCCATGTGAAAGGTTTTCTCACATCATATAGGTTGATGAAATGATTTCTCATCTATAACCTATGAGCTAAGCATATGGGGAGTAAATCTCCTAAATCCTATGTTTTATAAAGTAATGTATTTAAAGTCTTTTAATAAAGAGAAGTTAGCTTAGCACATAGTGAACTTTAAGATGAGGGGTTTCCCTTCCCATAGTAAGAAGGTATGTCACCGTAGACCTCACGGAGTGGATAACCTAATGACCCAAAAAGGGTGTTAGAGTTGATATTTCCATGATGCCTCCAAGGTCAATAGATATGTTGCCTCATAGGATATAGCAAGTGATATCACCTAATATGCTAGCATGATACTCATATCTTACCTTGGCAAGTAAGACACCCTCTTTTTGGGTGAGGGGAGGACACAAAATTCCATGTTTGTCTCACATGGTCTTATTGTCGGTTAAGGCTATAGTTTATCTAAAGTAAAATGAACAATGGAAGTAAAGTAAGGACTCTAACTAGGATAACCTAAGGGTAGTTGCTTAGTGTAGGTGCGGGTATGGGACTTCACCTATGCATTGCACAAGTGACTCTTGAGGGATGTCCTAGGAAGGTGTTCTAATGCATGTGTCTATGTATATGTTGCTTATGTATGAATTTGTAGTAATTGTCTACATGTTGTGATGAAGTGTATGGTATGATTCCTAACAGATCTATGTGATGGGGTCTTTTCCTTATATGCACTATGTTGGTCTAAATGACTATGTGATGAAGGTCTTATAAAGCATTGATGTGAAGTGAAGTAGTATATGTGCAAGTTGATGTAGCTTACTGTGATACTCTTATGGTATTGGCTTAAATGTGTCTTTGATGTATTGTGCTTCTATGATTGTATGTGTTGGCTTATGTAAGTTTTATGAATGATTTCTTGTGTCCTTAAGATAATGCATTGCACCAAGTATCACTAGAGGGTTACTTGGGAGGTTAAGAAGTCAAAGAAAAAGATGTTCACTATTAAAGGAAAAATGCTCACTATTAATGACCTAAATTCTTTATGTGATTTTTTATGATGTTTATCTATGAATATGTCTATATGAAGTATGTGATTATATAAATGATATAGTATAATGATTTTATAAAAATTTACGCAGAAATACATGAAGTATGATTTCAAGAAAATGTCCCTTTTAAATTTATGGTTGACATACTTAGTGCATTCTTGTACTAACTCCATTCTTCTCATCTTTTTAAACAAAGTGTAGGTTATGTATGCTTAAAGTATATCTCTATGATTGAGGAATTTGTTATGTGTTTCCCAAGCTCAAGCAAAAGGAATCGTTAAGATTCAACAATGTCCTATGTCAACTTATGGTTTACTGTAAAGTTCTTTAATATTATACTTATGTATTATGCCTTAAGGGTCGTGTCCTTAATGTACTCTAATGATGTTGTGTCTAGGATGACAAAGAGAATTAAGGTTTAAATATGTACTTTTAAATTTATATATATATATATATATATATATATATATATATATATATATATATATATATATATATAAATATATATATGAAGTGAAGTTTCTAGCATATGAAGTGACTTCACTTGAATATGAAGGTCTATGAAAAGTTATGAATTTTCTACTAAATTAAGAGAAAAAACATAAAGTCAACACTGAAGTTGTCCCATATTTTCAAAAAGACACTGAACTTTGCAATCGTCCTATTACCCCACCAAACAATTTTGAATAGATATAATAATATTATTTTTTGCCCACCTGACATAAAGAGTGGTGTGCACACTCTCAAAGAGAGTGAGCAACCTATAATAAATAATATAATTTTATTTTTTTAAGTATTTTATTATAAAATATATATTCTTATTTTTCATGTTATTTTAACTTGTTTTCCTTTTTAATTTTTCTTTCTCTTTGTTCTTTCCTCTTCAAAATCAATTCTCATCTCTATCCATTAAAGCTTCTTACTTTCAATGTCATCATTATTATCACAACTTCATCTTCCCTTTTTATTACTATTAATCTTACTCTCTTTAATTTTGAAATTTTTTTCTAAATATTTTCTTAAATTTCAAACAATTTGGTAAACCTATTAGATTTCAAGATAATTATGAAGTATCATATTGTTTTTTTATTATCCGATTTCAATTGAGTTCTTTCAATCTTGGGAATTAATTGATTCTTTTAAAATTATCATTTCTAATTTTGAATTTATCTGAAAACGAGTAGTTTATGATACCTTCAAAGTTTTCTTAGAAAAATAATTAATTTTCCTATCAATAATTCAATAAGTCTAAAAAATAATAGGAATTTTATAAAGAATTTGACGAGAAAAAGAAAAAGAAAATAAAAAAAGGGTGTAGGGTTCAATTTGACATGAAGTGTAGGAGGTGAAAAAAAAAAGATAATGGAGGAATAAATCACTTGAAAGTGGGATGTGGGAGATGAGGTGAAATTTAAGATAAATCAAAATTAAAAGTCAAAAAGTAAGAGAAAAAATAAAGTAAAAAAAAAAGATAATGGAAAAACTTAAGATAAAAAAATACATTTTAAATTTAATTATTATGTGTCATATAATGATTGGTGTGTGAATACACTTGATTCTTAAAATTTGGGGCTAGTCGAAAAATGGTACAATATATATGTTCAAAATTGTTTAATGGGGTAATAGGACAGTTGCAAAGTTAAGGTGACTTTTTGGATATCTGAGACAACATGAGTAGTGACTTTATGTCTTTTCTCCTAAATTTACCTATGAAAATGCGATGAATAATAACTATGAGCTTGTATAAAACCTCTGAGAGGTCAAGTACGCCATGTAACTTTTAGGGGGTGCTCCCCGGATGTGACATAAATAGCCATCGAGGATACACTCTCTTTACTTGACAGACCAGAGAATCGTTGACCCTTTCTAAATAATTTATTCTATTTTATCTCTGGCCACCATGACAGAGCGGATCCAACATGATCGATTATGTATGCCATGGATTTGTACCGCAAGTATATATAGATGTGTGATCCTTTGAACATGAAGAAGGAGGCACATCGTACCTACTTTGTTGTTAATGGGAGAAGGAAGTAGGTGTACATACCTTGGCAAGAAGCACTTGGAACTAATGGTACTACTAATTTTATTAAATAATTCACATTAACATGCATTCCCTACCAGCACAATAAATGTTTGTTTTTGTAATTGTTATTCTTATTGTTGGGTGTACGAGTTTAGTTTGTTGTAGTACGTATGCCTTCTAGCATATAGAGGCTCAATAAGGTTATTGTTTGATTGATAGTGTATTAGAGGTAGTATAAGGGTGATGCCTTTTTTGATGGTAGATACTTTATTTTTTCTCTTCTAATTGACATTTTTATGTAGGTTTTGTTTAGAAGGGATTTCTTGGATTTTCTGTGATATTTGTGGTTAATCAAATTAGTATGCCTTCAACTAGTTGCCATCCTTCGTTGAGTTTTGTTGTAAATAGGCTTTTGGAATAGCGCATCTTGGTATGTCCCATTGCTTCAATTAGCAGTTTTATGTACCATCTCTTCCTTGTATCAGTTTGTTACCTATTACGAGTTCCCAATTATTATTTTAGTTACTTGTGATGTATGTTCCCTTTTTAACTGTTGTTTGTGCTTACTTTTTCTTTGTAGCTCAGTTGACCTATGTCTATTGAGTGCCACTTATTGGTACTCATACTACACATATGCACCCTGCATACCATACAACAAGTTCATACCACTGATTTGGGTCTTCTGCAAAGTAACTCTTAGGATTCAGGAACTAGGGCGAGCTATTAACATTTAGAGTTGCCTATCGTTATCTGTTTGCCTGTCTTTATTTTTTTCCGAGTAATTTTTATATATTATTATTATTGTAATACTATTTTGATAGTTTTTCAAATACCTTTGGGGTTTGTTTTCTGTATTGATTTGATTTTGCGTTTCCTTTTTTTTTTGTTTTTATCATTAATTTTTGTCTTTTGAATTCCTTTTGTAGCTCTATAGCCCATTTCTTAAGTTATAGGCTATGAATTCGGCTTA
Source organism: Solanum arcanum (assembly GCA_027789145.1). Taxonomy (NCBI): domain Eukaryota; kingdom Viridiplantae; phylum Streptophyta; class Magnoliopsida; order Solanales; family Solanaceae; genus Solanum; species Solanum arcanum. The sequence goes on from CM050943.1 coordinate 29,940,355, forward strand.
CCTACTGGTGAGATATTTAAGATTCCATCATAACCTAAGATTTTGGGTGTTGATAGTTTTGTATTAGAGGTATATAGGCTCGTTGTTATTGCTGGTATGTGAGTAAGCATGTACAGGGTCTTGCGGATTGGTGTGGAGATATTTGTATCTTATCTTCAGGAGGCTATATGGCGTTCTAAAAAAATCCCTTATTGATTCCTTATCGCGTGTAATTGATTAGATCATTCTCTAAATACTATCTTGAAATCACTCTTTCATTGATCAATATCTATTGTCGATGGACATAGATAGGATATCAAAACATATCATTAAGGCTTCGATTCTTAGTCAGGACACCGAGGATGTTTAGCAACAACTACAAGATTTGGAGGAATGTCAGGTTCTCACAGACTTAATGGCCACCTATGCTCCTTGATATTTACTCTCGACAGTTTTGAGTCTGTTTGAGTTATTAAAGATTTTTTTCTTCTTCCCTTATATGCCTAAGTATTGGATGGACCAACATGTGTGAGAACATAAGTGAGTATCAGATTTTTCATCTACCAAACTAGAAAGTGTTTTGACTATGAGAGAATTCTTTATTACCAGGAACTTGGTCTAATTTTTTCTTACTAGTCTTTTTGGGAAGTTACATGTTGCAATTGGCGACCTCCATTCTCTTAGTTTTTCTGATCTCTCTTTAAAATATTTTATCAATCTCGATTCTACAATCCAATGGATACCTCACTTCAACGAGAGTGTTGACACTTTCAGGTTACAACTTCACTAGTAATGTATGTCAACAATCTCAAAATTTAATAAACTCATTCACTTAGACCTCTCTTCCATTCAAGTAATATTCAAGGCTTGATTCTAGAATCCATAGGCAGAGTCATAAAGTTGAAACTTTCAGGAAATAACTTCACTGGTAATGTTCTTCTCAACTATCAGAATACTGACAAACTTAACTTCTAAACATTCTCTTCCAATAATTTTGAAGGCTCAATTCCAGACATTGTAATATGTTAAGTATGCAAGATAATCTGATTACCTAAATTGAATACTTACATATTTATAGGTGGACACTTAAAAGTTTCAGTCCTTCTGTATAAAACACAACAAAAAGACTGCAAACCATAAAAAAGATGACAATCCTTTGAGGTGAAAAAATATATTAAGGACACCTTTTATTATAGTTTATCATATCAAACTCTTCATACAAAAAGGAAAGCTTTCAAACTTGGAACGCCACTCGTCCTCCTTTTGCATCCTCATATTAACAAGACCTTTCATGTGCCTTTTCCCATATCATGTTCACACAATCACCAAAATTTTGGTGTTCCTCATTTGATTAAAATCTCAAGGTTTTACAAACTATGCAAGTTATTTTAGTATTTTTAATGCGATTACTTTCAAATTCCAAGAATGTAATATTTTTAACTTTTGCTATTTTATTGATTTATTTTGAGGATTAGAGTAGTTTTTTTTCATCTTCTAATTTTTAGTTGGAATTGTTATATGCTATATGAGTTGGAATTTGAAGCATTGGTTTACCCACAAAGAGGTTGGTGTAGGTGTCAGTCATAGTGGTCTGGTTATGACATAAACAATTAACCCATCATTATTATTCTCGGCTTCCAGATACTTAGTTTTCTATCTTAAAGTATTTCAAACCAAGACTTACTTTGGATGAGTAATGATTTTTATTTCTGGTAGACTCGAGGAATGACATTTTTAGTATATTAATATTTGCAACATAAATTTATACGTGAACCTAGAATTTTAAAGTTTGTGATTTTCATAGAGATCTTAAGATAATTCTACATGATAATAATTGTATTCATAGTGAAGTAAATTATTCACAAATAATAAGTATATTTCTTAAACTCACATGATCCCAAAGGTACCAAGATAGATTTATCCCTGTATAAATTGGGGTGATTGAAATGAAAGTATCAAATTGACAGATTATGTGTTCATTATCATAAGAAAAAATATTCTCTATGTTTTAAATATAATATGATCAATTACTCTCTTATATATAAAAAAATGTCTTAGTTTTGTCTCTCAACAACAAGGACATGTAAAAAATCCAAGGACGCAATGTGGTTTACATCCACAAGAACATCTACCCATATAAATATTGTTTTTCTTGAAAGAAATATTTCTCGTTATTCTGTTACTACATACATATTTTCCATCAGAACAAAGCACATATCAAAATTTACACATATCAGGATTACAATCTTTTGTTGTTTGACACTGTTGATCTTTTTCCAATACCATACACGATTGCAAACCTATATAAAAAAATAAAATAATTGTTAATATAATTAATTAATGTAAACTCATAGACAATACATAAAAATTAAATATATATATAGTCCTTAAAGATACTACTACTATTTTCATAAAGAATTTCCATCAATTGTTATCGGTATGATCGTGTGGTCTTACTCAAACTTGTAAACTTCAAATGAATAACAAATGAAAAGTATTTTTGTAAAATTTCACTTTGTACCATAGAGTTGGGAACTAAATATAACAAAAATATAAACTTGTAAAATCTTTCATTTTATTTGTATGCCTAGGTATGGCTATGACAATTGCCTCAGTGGAGCCTTATAGCCAATCAAAATATCTAAATTTAACATAATCTATTAAATTAACTTTATGCATTCTATATATAAATTTTATGCATACTTAGTGAGCAATTAAATAGATCTAACTATACCCTTAAAATATTGATAAATATTTTTTAAAAAAGCTCTTTATTGGGTTTCAGTAAATCATTGAAATCAGATTCATTCTTCTATGATGAAAAAAATTATGTTGGGAGATAATATGTTTGAGACAAAAGATAAAAATTAGAGGGATTGAAAGATAGAGAGAGAGAAGAGAAGGTTAAAGGAAAAGAAAACTTAACTGAGAAAACTCAACACATAAAGAAGAGTGAATACAATGGTTGAATCCTTCTTCATCTTCCTTAAAACTTTACCATATCTTAAATCTCAATGATAATTATATTGATTAAAAACACAAGTCCTAGTATATATAAGACATGGTTGTTATACAAACTTTCCAAGTAACTTCAATCAATAAATTTTTAAATCTAAAAAAAGTGAGTAAATTACAAATTAAATGTAACTAGTCAAGTACTCTATGAAAATTGGAAAAGAAAATTAATTACTTTTGACTTATTATTTAGTAATTAATTAAGAATCAGACTTACGAAATCTATATTGTTGACACAATTTTTTGACCAACTCATATCTCATTTTGATTACCATTATATTAAATAAATATTTATAAGTGAATTTCCTTTATTTATGTATGTAAACTAGTATATAATTTATTCTAAACTATAAGTAGTGATATTCATAATTTTATAATAATTTATTCTTTATTTATCACTATTTGTCTCTATCGACTTACTTACTTTAGCAAGACTATTTTCACAAAAAGAAATTAGATAAGTTTTTTTTTAGTTTCGTTTTAATTTAAATATTGTTCTATTATTTCAAATTATGATATATGTTTTAGGTTTAATATTTATTTAACTTGATATATTCTTAAATTGTAGATTTATTATTTTTTATATCATTAGTATTTATAAAGTTTTTATAACTACTTTGAATAAAAATATCAATTATTGATGAAGGAAATTGTGACCAAACCCACCAGGTCGTGTATACACCTACTCTGATACCTAAATAAGAGAAATCTTACCCCCAGACTTAGTACCTATACTTTTGTACTCATGCTGAGTTTTCGAAATTCAGATATTTGCACAATGAATGCATAATGTTTTTTTCTTAGACAAATTTATTGTATATAGTTTTTTTCTGTACTTAGATGCTCTTGTACCGATAACACCAGGTCTAGGGTTTGATTATCAATATACTCATCTTTTTTGGTAACTTATTAGGCTTTTATTATATATATTGTACCAATATGTACATTCTTATGATATATGCAGATCTATAACATCCCAGAATTTTTTTGAACTAGGAGTCAAACAGTTCTTTGTAGTGAGTGAGGTTTTACCAAGAAACTTAAAATTTCTTATGCATTAAGGTCAGTCGCTAGATGTAGCACTTAAGTTCTAAAACGAACTAAATTGGACAAAGCGAAATTTGAAATTTTGCAAGTTAAGATAACTATGTGTTTATAGTTAAGTTTAAATTACCATAACTCCTAGAACAAGATGCGTTTGGTGTGTTGAAAGATACCTTAGGAAAGATCTTTGAATTATATTTCCAATACCACCTAGTTTGATAAGTTTCGAGTTTGGATGAGTGAGATATGACCGTTTGAAGTTAGGTTTTCCACTTAAGAAAGATTAGCTAAAAATAGAGAGGTGTATTTTTTTTCTTTTCCTTACCGAATAAGATTCAATTCTTTTTTAGTAATAATTTTAGGGGTCTAATTCTATTAGATTAAGTTTTATAATCCTAATATATGCCTATGATTTTAGTTGAGAGTTCAAGATGAGAAAAGAAGAGAAAAGAGGATAGGATGAAGGAGTTCGTTGACGTTCTTAAGTTTAGTTGTGGATTTTTGCCATGAGTTTGATCCCTAAGAGGTATATAAATTCCCATAGTATTATGCTAGTTCACCCACATGCAAATCAGGTTAATTTCAGCGAAGTTTCATTCGTAAAGTTGAAATATTAGAGTTCTTGAAAGGTGTTCTTAAAGTTCGTTCTAAATCTTATTGTGTTGGGTTGTGATGATTTATTAGATGAAAGTGATTTTTTCAGTGTATTAGTGTGTACTTAGGTTGAGTAATTGAATCTAAGGAAAAATTGAGAAAAGAAATCGATTCAAAGTAATTTAGGATGAGAAAATAGGAGGCAAAATTCGTCAAACTTTCCCTGGAAAAAGTCTTGTACGGCACGCCCCAGATTAAGCCAAGGGGCTAGGGCAAGACCTATGAAGTGCGCCCATGTAGTGTCTCTGAATTTTCAGGCTAGCGCCACTTCTTTTCCATCAGTTGTCCCATTTGAGGTCATTTAAAGTGTATCTTCACTCCCTTTGATTTCAATCACTCTAAGCTACTTCTAAAAACTTAAAAATCATTCATAAGATGAATCATAACCTTGAATTGATAATTCAAATTCAAGGAAAAGTTAAGAATTAAGGCTTGCAAGTTTTTTTTGATCATTTTGAGAGTGTCCCTTTGAGTCATTTGAGGAGTCTTCTGCAATTTCTAATATCTTGTTTAAATACTTAAGTAAGTGAGCACGACAGTGAGGAGAATGTATATATGAATCTACAATATCACTTAGATCCTTCATATCATGAACCATAACTCTTGAAATCATAATTCACATTCAAGTGAGAGTTAAAACTAAAGTTCAAGAAAGCCTTTGATTTCAATGGTGAATACTTTAGTATCAACTACTAATTTGATCTAAGATTTGAGAAAGTAAGTAATATAATTAGAAGAGTTGTATACATTAGTTCCATGTAGTTATTTAGACCTTAGAGTTGAGTGATTCATGCTCATAACTTCAGCATGAACTCCATCACTGAAGTTGTCACACCTCAACCCTAGATGAGGCGGACAAGTAACAAATGAACACATCATTTACAAGTGACCTATGATGAGAATGTAAACAACTACGCAGATTATTGATAAGAAACATCATATACAACACATCTGGACTAGTTGACAGATACACATGACAAGTTAAACTATGAATATAGAAGATAACTTTACATTTTCTACAAAGTATCTGTTGGAATCCATGAATGTACCACTACGAAAATACTCATACTAAAGAGTTGGAAAATCCCTGAATAAATATGAAGATCACCAACAGCCGTTGCGTATCATGTGCTTCTATTACACAGATCTACTAGTTGAGTACATGTACGTGCAACATGAAATGCAATATCCCTGTAAGGGACATCTGTATGAAAGAATTTACTGACCATGCAAGGCATAATACATTACTTATACTTGTGGAATTGTGTATGTTACATTGTTTTCGTTACTTTCTGTGCATTACAATCTTTAAAAGTCATATGATACAAATGAATAGCTTATCAGCGGTAGAAGAGGATGACCCATGCTAGGCATTTTAGCCCATGGGATGTTGTCATCATAATTCCAGAAAATTAGGATCAACCCATGATAGGATTTTGCCTCTGAGATGCCACCCTTTAATACCAATTGGGGTCGACCCATTATAGGCATTTGCCCCTGGGCTTCCATCCATAACTATACGGATACTTTCACTTAAATTATTTATCTTTGAGATAGTTGTTTTGATGTTCATAACTCTTTTGAGATTGTTCTTTTGATGATCATTATCGCTTTTCAGATTGTTGTTTTGGTAGTCAGATTTATTATTGAGACTTGAAACTATGGACTAGTAGTAGAAGACATATAAATACGGACTTATGATATTAACAATGATATGGAAAGCAAATGTTACATGAACGTGTAATACTTAGGAGCTTATATGACTAAGTAAGCATCTTGGCATCTCAAATTGAAGCATAGATCAAGTGAAGACATTTAATAATTAGCCAAGAGATTTGAATTCTATATGGTAGACGAATACTCACTAGCTAATATCAAATACAAGGCATACATAAAAGTTGAACCAAGGGAGAAACATATAAAATATACAATAGAGCAAGTAGGGATCTTATCAGGTAACATTATAGTCTAACACAATAGGAGTAATAACCAATAAAGGGAATATATGAACATGTGACAATATGACATATATATATAATTGAAGTAAGTACGCATGATATGGGCAGACTATATATCTAACATATAAACATATGTACCATGTGTAATCTAGGATCATTTTGATGTATATAAGGGAAATACGTGCCAAGGTTACTTTGATGGTGGAACAAGTTTAAACCTTACATGCTAATACTTGGTAAGTAAGCATGTATATTGAGTAAAAAACTCATATTAGAGTGCTCACTTTAATGCTCTACGGAGTAGGAGCTGAAAGTATGGATCAGTCACTACCAAGGGCACTTAAAAAGCTTACTTTTCATAATGCAAGTGCGGAATTCATGCCAAAAAAATAGGGAATCGAATAATGTTACATTCTTTATTTCTGATCAATACAACTATTGCGATTCATACTACCTTAGGGATGTCAATCTACAATACAATTAACGATTAAACTAATCTTAGAAACTAATAATATTAAGGGCCTCGTAACTATTAGTTAAACACTTGACAAACAGTAGGACCATACACCTTTTACAAAAATGGTAAATCACTAAACTCCTTCTTCTATACATTAATACAACTTCATACATCCTTTTTTAAGATACCCAAGCTGCCCGTAAAAACAATACACATAAGGCAACCATTGTCAATCCCCCAAAATCCTTTAGCCTTATAGGATAATATTGGACTCAAGGATTTCTAACCATCCATGAGTTATTGGAAAATATATACATAATATTCTCTACCCAATCCATGTATTAAAGAGAGTCAAAAAGGGGAAGTACTCCTACCTTAGTTTCTGGAAATGTATCCTCTAAACTTGTACTTCAAGAACTGAAACTCTCTTTAAAACATTTACTTGAAAATGGGGGCAATATACAAGAATCCAAAGGTGTCTTAGGGCTGTTGTTTGAAGACAAGAAATGACAAGAGAGAAACTTAGTAAATCTTAAATTTTGCAAGTTAAAAATGAATCAAAAGATCTGATCTTTATCCATTTAGAAGGAGGTGCATTGGCCGACTTTTTTGGGCCATATATTGTCAACTAGGTGAACCACCTATTTGGCCTTTTAACTTGAGCCTTTGTTACTTCAACACTAGTTGGGTCTTTCTTCCCATTATCCCTCTATTCTGGTCATGTTGTGCCATAATTAATGTAAGTAGGTGATCCACCTACTTGGAAGTTTCACTTTGGCCCTTTTTGGACTTAAGAATATTGGGTCTTTGCTGTCCATTTCCCCCTTACTCTTCCAATCAACTTGGATCGGATTAATTTAAGTAGGTGGTAGTGTACTTGGATTAATAACATGGTCAAAAGAGTCTTAGTAGGTGATACACCTACCTGGTCTTTTGGGCTGGTCAATAAGTGAAAGTAGGTGATGCACCTTCTTGTTACCTACTACCTCAGCTAAGTCAAGCAAGCACCTTAGTATTTTATTCCATTTCTACACCTTAATACCTTTAACCTAACTTAAAACTTATATACATTATGACACTTTGAACTTAAGGCTCAAATACCACCTTATGATCTCATGTTTAAATACTTCCATCAACGTCAACTTAATTAGGCCGAATCAAAATATATGGACAGTTCACTTTAAACCTATTCTATTGCCACTAATCACATAGGAAACTGATTTCTTAAATATCCCACAAAGCGGTTTATAAGCGTTATATAAATAGAACTAGAACATGTAGAATACAGGGTGTTACTCCCCCCCCCCCATTTATGATCATTCATCCTCAATGATAGGTGAAGATGATAGTTTTGTTAACCTTGGAGTTTCGTTTCGAGATTTGTGAGAGTTCCCATTATAAGTAGGACTATAAAAAATACATAGACTACCTAAAACACGTATAGACAAGTCTATAATGATGTCTCAATACATATAGTTCCTGAAATAATATGACAAATTAATCCCTTTCTTTATCATGTAATTCGCTAAAGATACACAAGTAGAACACATAGAAATAAGGACTTTAATATACTTAAATACAAGACATGCAAATGACATATCAAATGAACAAAAGATAGTAGGGTTTACGATTATGTGTGGACCGCATAATCTAATATCCTTTTGATGATGTTTAGAATGAGGATGGTTATTTAATATCTCTACCATCTTCTCTTCCAAGTATGTAATGTCATATTATATTCCTTCAACAATACTTCAGTGGAGGTTACACCTTATGGGATTATCTTTGGGCTTAAACAATCAAGAATAACTTTAAGATCTCCCAAAATTTTTGTATATGGAATGGACACATAAAATCATAGGCCTAACCTATCGGGGCTCTACTTTCTCTTCTCTTTTATCTCATGATGTTTTTCAGAGGTGAGTCTTATAAGAATGCATAACTGTTAATATAAACTATATATTTTTATGCCGCACCTTTGAATAAGGTATTATGCTAAGTTATTTATTTATGGCTATGATAAAATTAATTTATATGCCCACCCTTTTGTGATAAAAAATAATCACTACATCATGTTACAAGGAAATCTGTTCCAAAAGTTTCAAAACTCAAGTCAATAAGCAGAGGGGCATAGTATACATATAAATAAGTCACATTGGGTATGACATACAAGTATACTAGCCAAAAAGGGAGCACATAATATACTCGCATTAAGCTATAGAAATATGTGGTGTACGCGCATATGACCCATAGTGTAGCATGTGAGAGAATTATCTATAAGACATGTAGAAAATGGACTAGATGACCACATAATGCATCAGTACTAAAGCTACGACATATAATATATGTAAGCAAGTAGACTATAAGACATGAAGACATGAAAAAAAAGAGCTACGAAACACAAATCACATTCAGAAAGTATGTTATATCGCATGGATAGGTTTACTAACATGTCAATGAGTACACATATTAAATATGAGCAAGTGAGCACATGAAACATGACCACGAAAGCTATAAGGCCTATAATGTTTAAGCAAGTAGGCTACGAGACATGTAAAATATATAGAAATGGTCATATTATCAATTAGTCTGCAGTACCCACACAATATAGACAAGTGACATGGAAAGTAACCAATGCAACAAATAACATGTAGAGAAAAGGTCTTACGAAAATATATAACAATAAACAGGGTGCTTCAAAGTGAATAACACTTACATGAAAACATTCCATGTCATTTGGTAACATGTGAGAAAGTAATCCACAAAGGGAAAATGACATACAAATAGATAAGTTACAGATCATGCAACAACTATAATTATATAACAAACCATCTTTGGAACTAAAAGATATCCTGTAGAACCACTCTACCATAGTAAGGGAAAACACACTGTCTTAAGAATTATGTCATGTTTGGGACAGTTTTGCTCACATTCCTTACTCACCTCAAAGCACATGCGATTGATTTCCCCATCAACTCTATTCAATCTCATAATAATTCTCATAGAAGTTTTGCTAACGGGACTTGTCTTCCATCTTGGTCAATACAAATACCACAGTCAAAATCGAAAAAGAAAATCCTCAATTGTTCATCTTTTGGAGTAGGAGACTGAGGTCAACTTTACCTTCATTACTAGTTTGTGTTACATGTCACTCAATTCTTTGTGCCTATTAAAGGTCATAATAGAAAATAAATAATGAATCTTGAATGCACCTTAAGACATAAACTCTAATAATATGTAATTTCAAGTACCTATAAAGTTGAATCATTATTCATAACATCTTAGAGTTAACTGATTTGGGATTAACTAGATATGTTTGGCCATTTTATTTTATAACATTTTTCAAAGCAAGATAGAGAATAAGAACAATGGAATATGATCAAATTTTTCCTCCCCTCTAATTGGACTATGATTTATGATTTACTGCAGGTGTATATTAAATGAATTCTATTGGAGCTCTATTTAATTTACTGGAAGTCTATATATCTGAATAACTCTATACTTCTCTTTTTTACTAATGATGAAGATGAACTAGGTCCATGTATCTTCTATCTAGGTAACCATATGTTCGCTTTTTTTACCTGTTATAATCAGGACCAAATATCAAGACTTGAATCAGTAATAAAATGAATTCTCGTTAGGATTGAATATCTGAAACCTTTTTATTGCCTCATATGCTTAGCAATTACTGTTTCATGACTCCTTATCTTACTCCTATATAGCATCCTCATATGACCATCACTCTTATGCGTAGGGAATTCGACATATCCCATCTCTTTCTAGATAGAAGCTCTACGTACATATTCATCCCGTGTCATTCAAACTTAATTCTCACATACTTCCTATCTAACAAGTACCTTTTAATCAAAATTAGTACCTTCATGTACTCTAATCCCATTATGGACAACTAGAGAAATCACAACTTAGGTCTAACCAATCAATTATTCCTTTTGTTAAACTTACCCTTTAGTCACATACTAATCCTCTATATACAACGCATAGATCATTATAGGAAATACCATACATATACCATTTGAAGACATTGCAACACTTGTCCTTAAGTTTTATAACCATGAAAAGAATACAAATGTTATTAGTAATTATTCATAGTGGTTGGCAATACAAAATAAAAATCCAACTTCTAACATATTCAGGATGATATATGGTGAGAACTTGAGCGTTGTAATCCAATTAGGGGTATCCCCAGTAATATTGTTGCACTAATACATTCACCTATCAGATTGTGCCAGTTCCTTCTTCCAACTAAATTAAATTGGTTCAACAACATCAATTTCGAGTACATGTATAAGGCTAAAAATTCTATGTATATCATCGACGAAGTACAAGTGTCATCTAAAGGAATAAATCCTATAAATATGAAGAACTTACCGAACTCAAGGGTCGGTTACATCTTTCTAGATCTGCCTTGAAATTCTACAACTCATATATGTAACTACGTAACCAATATTCTTTTGAGCATATACTATATCTTTTTCAATTGAAACAAAGTGATACAAATGCAACTTTAGATGCAAATAACACAAACACCTTTACATACCTTATGTATTGAAACAATCAAATAAAATAAGCTCAATCTGGTCAAAATTTGATATCTCAAGATCCTTTTCTGTAGGTTGCATGTTTTCATTTAGGATAGAGTTAACCTAACCATAGTATGCATAATATGAATAACATGATCCGGTACAAATGGAAATTGACTTCTTAATTTTGCTCTATCGCACGTTCTAGATTATAAAGGAAAGTAACATTTCATAAATACCCATGTAGCCCCCAAATTATAAATGTGGCACGCAACATAAGTAAGGCTCTACTAGACACAACTTTGTGAAATCCTTAGGACGAATTGCTCTTATACCACTGATGTTGTAACCCTAACCCTAGATAAGGCGGACAAGTACCATATGAACACATGATTTACAAGCGACCTATGATGAGAATGTAAGCTACTATTCAAAATAAATGATGAGAAGCTTCATATACAACACATCTTGACTAGCTGAACCGATACATATGAAAAGTGAAACTATGAATACAAACGATAACATTACAATGTCTATAAAGCCTCTGCTTGAATCTATGAATGTACCACTACAAAAATACGCAAACTAAAGACTAATAAAAGACCCTAATCAACATGGATCTCACCGACAACCGATGTGTAACATGTGGTTCAATTGGGGAGATTTACTAGTTGAGTACCTATACCTGCAACATGAAATGCATCGTCCCCGTAAGGGACGTCTGTATGAAAGAATGTACTATATATGTAGGGCATAATACAACTATGTGTATAATTATATCTCAAGTGAAACCAAATACCAATTGATAAGGTTTAGAGACTATCATTGCTTATACTAGTGGAATCGTGTATATTACATTCTTTTCTTTACTTTTTTGTGCATTATAATATTTTTAAGTCATATGATACAAATGACTAGTTGATCAGCGGTATAAGAGGATAACCCATGCTAGGATTTCACCCCTAAGCTTCCACCCTCTTATACCAATTTTGATTTCCTATGCTAGATTTCGCCCCTAAGCTTCCACCCTTCTATACCATTTGGGATCGAACCATGCTAGGCATTTGCCCCTGGGTTGCCACCCATAATTATACTTATAAATTTACTTCAATTCTTTATCTTTAAGATTGCTATTTTAATGTTCATAACTCTTCTGAGATTATTATTTTTTATGATCGTATCTCTTTTGAGATTATTTTGGTGGTCATAGTCATTGTTATGACTTGAAACTTCGGACCAGTAGTAGAAGACACATGAATACAAATTTATGATAATAATAATGGCATGGAAATTTGACATGAACGTGTAATACTTAGGAGCTTATATGACTCCATAAGTATCTTGACATCTCAAATTGAATCACATATCAAGTAAAAACATTAAACATTCAGCCACGAGATTTGAACTATATATGGTAGCCGAATACTTACTAGTCAATATCAAATACAAGGTATACATGAAAGTTGAACCAAGGGAGAAACATATAAAATGTACAATAGAGCAATTAGTAATCTTATCAGGTAACATTATAGTCTGACATAGTGACAGTAATAACAAATCAAGGGAACATATGAACATGTGACAAAATGACATATACATAGATAATTGAAGCAAGTTTGCATGATATGGGCAGATTGTATATCCAACATACAAATATATGTACCATGTGTAATCTAGGATCATTATGATGTATATAAAGGAAATACATACTGTTTTACCAAATTTTTGGAAAATATTATTTTGTGAGTGTTTTTTTTTTTAATTTTTTAGAGTTTCCACTTAATTTTTGAGAAAAGTTAAAAAAACCTTTGTTTTCAAAAGATTTAAACTGAAAAACTGATTGAAAAACTTAAGGGGGGTTCGGGGATTCTTATTTATATTTTTAGGAAGGTTTTAAGGCTTCTAAAATACCCACTAATGTGATTTTCCGGAAACTAACTTATTTGGCTAAAATATGTTTTACTTACTCTTTAAAATGAAATTATTTAAAATTGTTTGAAATTGAATTCTATCTATTTATCTAAGTTAAACATCTAAATTGCAAAATATATTTGAAACTATTTACACTTTATTCAATTTTAAGTCGATAAAACATTACGGTGTTTGCGGGGATTTGAATTCTTGAACGTTAAAACTACCAACAAATGAAAACAGAGAAATAAAAGAAAAATAAGAGAGAGAGAGAGAGAGAGAGAGAGAGAGAGGGAGAGAGAGAGAGAGAGGGAGAGAGAGAGAGAGTTGGGTCCAAATCCATGTTTTCTGTCCGCCTTGACCGGTATTTGGACCCATTTTTGTTTTGGATTTTTTGTCACATTTCACATGTACCTGTTCTAAACTCTAAGGATACAATAAATAAAATAATTAAATTGGCTTAGGCCCAATTACAACAAAAAAAATTAAGAAAAAAGTTGAATTTTTGGGACCTAATGACCCAACTTCTTCAATTCTTCACCCTATCTCTTGTGATCCTTCCAACTCCATAATTTGTACGTCTGTTCTTGTAGATGATTGACCCAATAAATAGGGATTGAGCCTTTCTGGATCCTTCGGGGACGTGGAGAGAATATGAAGTCCACTTGAACTCAAACGTGTTTCACATGCACAAGGAGAAAAAAATAGTAAGACATTATTTGGATTGATCCAATATCAGTAGTAATAACGAAACAAGAAATGTGGTATCCTTACCAAGAGACAAACGAATTTTAAACAATAAGAATTAAAGAAACATTAAAATGCATAAAAAAAATTAGCATGCTGACACTTGGAAGACATCTAAATCATAACTCCAAATAGCTATTAATTTTTATATATAAATGGAAGGAACAAAATCATTTAGATTTGTATTAGCAAACTGATTCATTCACGGACTAGTGAATATAGGCATCTTAGATTTATTTCAATTCATTCCTAAATTTAGAAGGAGGGGAGTAAGCAACCTAGCAGTAACCTCCCAAAAGAAATCATAACTAGTGCACTACGCATAACAACTCGCGCTGATAACCTCAGGGTAAAACAATTTAAGGCATAGAGAGAGTTGATGTGTAACATACTGGGCAGTGAGATGAGATCAAATGTAACACTAGTGCACATCAAACAATTAATCAACAGAAAATCCTCAAGATATGGTATAACTAAATCACTGGGAAATTTGAGAGAATCCACATACCATACACATAAGGGATTAATGCCAAAGAAGTCATGCTTTAGATTATTTTAAATAGGAAACTCCAGTACAACTAAGCGTTGACAAACAAAATAAGAAAGACTCAGATTTTATATCGACACAAGAACCGCAAATGTAAAATATGCTGATGGGTTTTAAAACAATTGTAAGGTATCATAATGAAGCTTAAACCAAAACATTGGTAGTAAGAAGTAGACTTTATGTTTTATGCCTTAACAATGGAAGAAGACGAACCTCAAGTGAGGTTTATCGCAGGGTCCATCGCAACTGGACAGGCTAAGAATAAATGCAAAACGACAACACTAAAACTATATGTCAAACAATACATCACATAAACTAAGTATAAATTTAGCATACATTTAAATAGGTCTTGCATTGCAACCTAAAAATCTAAATTAAACTAAATACTTAGCAACTAAGAGCAAAGAATCCCAGATGAACTGATACTTAAAGGGAAACGGGGGCTGGAACAGGCAGAGACCAAAGTCTTTGAAGAAGAACTACATGTAAGCTTCAAAAAGACTATTATGAACAAAAAACTCATATTATAACAAAACACGCAAGATGCTCTTATAACTCGATAATAAATATGATTTAATCCCTCATTGGTACACAACGGAAAAATATCAACCTACAAAACTTAGAAAACTAGAGTTGTTTACATCTTGAGGGGTGATGAACAGGGAAATAATGAGCAATCAACCATGATCTTCCTACCACATATTTCAGCTGTGAAGTGCTAGTCAACAAACAAGGGTCGAAACTAGTTTTTCCTCTTTTTCGAACGTATTTCTATAATTTGGTTGTTCTTCGCCGCATCGCTTTTGGAAGTTCAAAATAAGACCTAGCTAAACAAGAAATTCTCTATTCTTGGCCAATTTCCAGAGATTTTTATCGCTTAGAAAGTCTCTCTGTAGCATTCTATGTATTTTTCTCTGCTTGTACCTCCCTTTTTTCCTCAAATTCTCCAGTCCCCCCTCACAAAGAAAACATAAAAAATATATATAGGGAAGAAAATAGGGTTTTCTTAAAATAAAAGAGGGGGAAAAGGGAAAAATCAACACTCCCAAATTCCAAAATTTGAAAAACCAAACCCTCAACCCAAAAAGGACCAGCAACTTTTGTCAAGTTTCAACCTCATTCCTGAAGAGGAAAGGGGATGGAACGGCTAGGATGAAACTCCTTTATACTTGAGATGCAATGTGGAATGATCTCCTACAAGAAACGATGATTTCGCGTCTGCTCGTTGCAGAAAACGTTGTACAAAAGCATGCAAGCCTGAAGGAGAAGATGCATGATGCAGATTTCCATCCACCTCCGTGATCTATCCATTACGTGAGGTACGGAGGTGCATTTGAGGGTGAGTGGTGGCCTTCAGGCGTTCTGTTGCTGACGTTGTTGTTCACGCTGTGTGCAGACATTTGGTTCAAAGCTGAAGCCTAATGTCGCTTATCAAAATTTGCGCATTGGTCTCTTTTGTGAATTAAAAAGGAACGGGTCGGGTCGGGATAAGGAGAAAGTGGGCTGAGTTAAAAGGGAATTGGACTGGGATTGGCGTATCGAGTTGGGCTAAAATTGTTGTAATTTGGGGAAATGGATATTGGTTTGGGCTGGCTGAAATTAAAAAAAAAAAGGGCCCAAATTTGGTCTTTTAGTTAATAATGTTACCAATTTAGTGAAATTAACTTGCAATTGGCCAAATTGATTATTGTTTCAAATAAGACGAATTAAATATAATTAATTAACAAGCTTCTGAAGGTTAACAAAATAAAATAATTAATTAAAATACAAACTAAAGATTCAAAATATAAGCCAAAATAATTAACCAAATATTCGTATAAAATAAGAATTTACTATCATTATTATATATCTTATTCTGAATATGGATAAAATTTAAAGAATTATACGAATAATTATGTAAAACATATAAATTAGCTAATCAATATAAAAAGTGTCAAAACCTTATTTAAAATAAATGGCAAGCTAAAATTTATTTATTATTATTGTTTTATTTTTTTGAAATTTATAAAATTAATTATTTTAAATTAGTTAAACTCACGAAGCTCGCTAATTAATTACTATCGAGGAGGGTCAAAATTGGTTGTCAACAACTGTCCCTCATTTTACATGGGTTGATTCAAGAAATTCGTGAAAAATGAAATTGACCAAGTCAATTTGGACCGACCACATATTTATTTAAGAAAGGGATTTGGTACGGACATTAGGAATTATGGTCGAACCCCAAAAAAGGATTTTCTACATATCTCAATCTATGAGAATTAAAGCCAATTGTATTTCTATACGGCTAATTTAACGCGCGATTTTGAAATAATCTTAAAACCATTTTGACACCGAATTATGAAGGGATCGAAATGCTTGGGAATACATTTAAGAGCTAATGTTTGAATACAGCAAAATTTTCAACATGGAGTCTGCCTACGTATCCTTAAACCATAGGAATTAGGCTGTTTGTAGTTCGACTCCGTCTGTGGAAAAAGAATCTATTATGCGAGATGACCTTTGTCTATATGATGACAAATTAGATCGAGTAAGAAAAAGAAGCTTTCAACCTCTTAGCCATGAAGGTGGATCTCTTAACATCCATAGGTAAGAACTTACACGGACATAGTTTATAAAACTCTTGGCGCATTGTCACTCAGATTGGAAACTTGCTTCCAACACATACCCCAAATTTCCGGATGCGGTATCGAAACTTACAAAAGAAAAAGAAAACCCCATGTGACTTCTGATAGGCGTGTGGTTTGATTCTTATGAAAGTCGCTCCTCTGCTCGTATCCTAAGAGTTTGAAACTCCTCTTTAGACTGTGTCCCAGTTCGCTGCTAGGAAAAATATTCTTGTTTGTGCTGCATCCTTTTTGATTTCGTCCGCACCTGTGACCCATTTTGGAGAATTCATCCTTTCGGATGCTCTCGACAAAGACTAAGATAAAACTCATTAGGATACAAATGCAATTGAAATGATAGGTATTGTCGTTTACCGTGTTGACACTTAATTTATCTACTTCTATACTTGTTGTCGACTACATTGGGTTTGTGTAAAGCAAATAAAGCTTATATTTTATATATTCAATATATTCTTCAATGTACTCTTCATTTGATATCAACATAAATGAAAGTTGATAAACCGTGCTGATAATTCTCCTGATGTGGTTTTGTATGATTCTCTTGGCATTCGCCCTCGCCAAATAAAAGATGCAGTTGATGTTGATGGGTAAATATTCCTCTTGAAATGCACAATTGCCTTCTATGGTAGTGCATGATTTCTCTATCGCAATGCATGACCTTTCCGTGATGCATAAATTTTCTCTTGCGATGCATGACTTCCCACAATGCATGAATATCTTCCGGGATTCATGACTTTCTGCAATGAATGAATATTAACTCAATGTGCATGATTTTTCTGCGCGACATGAATATCTTCCCGTGATGCGTGATTTCTTGCCAACATGAATATCTACTCGCGATGCGTGAAATCAATTCGCGATGCATGACCTTCTGTGGTGCATGAATATTGACTCACGATTCATAACTAACTTCTCAAATAAGAAGTAAAGTGGTTGTATCAAGTAAAGAACCCAACTAATGAGGTTGGGATCGTTCCCACGAGGAAAATAGTTCAGACTTAACTTCAATCTACTATAACTATTATTTAGTCAATAATTTCCTTAGAAAACAAAAGACAATAAAAGGGGGCTTTTATTTCTAAATTAATAAAGATAACTAACTATGTTAAAGTAACCAACTAACAGAATCAAACCTTGGAGTTTAATCAATTAATAAAAGTAACTAGGGTTTAAGTGTTCCCCACAGGTTCCTAACTTGTTAATTCTAACTATAACAATTCTTTCCTAGTATCTTGCATGCAAAGTGATAAGTTATGTATTTCTAAATCCTTGGTCCGACATCTAGAAAATTTCACTTCACACTTTAGTTCGGTTACATGTGTTGCTATACTAACCCTTACCTTTACCTCATATTAAGCATTGTATTAGATATTTAACTAAGTTATTACCTCGTACAAATCAATACTAGCCTATTAAATAGTATACACTAAATCTATGTTGATAATTCTTTTCCGCTTATCTACCTCCTTGGTCTGGCAAGTACAATTAAGGCGAGTTCTAACGTTGGCCATCCGATAAAAAGACTTCTAAGCAAAAGAATAATCAATACATGCAAGACACTACTCTAGAATTGTTATTTTAGTTAGATTTTACCTCATTATTCACCAATGGTTCCCACAACCCTAGTTATGGAATTTAGTTACCCAAAGTCATAATCACAATATTCATATATGTAATATAAGAATTCATGCACTTACTTCAATGAGAAAGAATAAAATCTAGAAGTTCACTTGATTAATCAACAAACGCACCAACAATCAATTCCAGAAAAAGTGTCTCAATAACTGAAATAAATCGAGGACTAAAGATTTTTCAAAAGTATAACACAATCACAAAGTCTAATAACATCGAGTCTAACATAGGAGAACTACAAGAGAGTCTAACCAAAAAGCCTAACAACTATAACAGAGTATAACCCAAAAAACGAGGTTTTTTGAACTATTTATAAAAAACAAAAACCTAATAAAAGAAGCACTCTAATTACTGAAAATCTATCAAAATGCGGCTGAATCGACGGACCTCGTGACGGGCCGTCAGGGTCACGACGGTCCGTCATGGCCTCCGTCATCCTATACTTTACAAATCCTTCTGCTGCTTTCTTCATTTCCCTCGATGAACAGGTATGACAGACCGTTTCAAGCACAGCGGTTCATCGAGGTCTCCGTTCCATAACACTTAAACTTCTTAGAAATTGGGTACTGGATTACTCTCTGATCATCACGACGAACCAGCATGACGGAACGTCATGGCTACGAAAGTCCGTCATGAACTTCATAATCCCACACTTGGTCGGACTTCCCTATATTCCTCTAATATCTTCACTAGGATGCCGCCTACGAACCGTCACAGGCACGACGGACCGTCACAAGCTCCATAGGTGGTGACTTTTCTGCATTTCTTGCTCAAAAACATCCGCGTTCATCCTTGGATAGATTTCCTGCAAATAAAGAGAAACTTATCTAAAAATAAATATAAAAAGGCTTTTGGACACACACTAAACTTAAGGAAAAGGAATTAAAAATACCGTGAAAACACGGTATATCAACACCCTCAACTTAAATTCTTTGTTTGTACTCAAGCGATGCACTATGACACAGTACAAAATCTTTGTACAATAGTGTCCATGTTTTAGCTTTCGCAATCATTTGGCTATCAACCCCGATCAGTCTCATTATGTTTATGCATGTTATCACTATTAGGCTGGAATTATGTGGAATCAGACCATGACACATACTCGCCTCGCACTGACACCTATCCTCTTCAATTTCTCACCGAGGTACTAATATTTCCGGTATTGCAACTGGTGTCCTCACTTCAAAACAACATCCTCATTTTTCACACAATAATTTCAGTTTTGAGTATAAAGATTACTTTTCAACACTCACTCTCATTCATACATATTGCCATAAGCTTGCCCTTATTTTCACTGCTTCAAGTTCGCTATACAACTTTTAGGATAACGATAGGACTTTCTTAGCTTGTATAGGCTTAGGGTCAGGTAAAGTATATTTATGTATACTTTATTGACTTTTTGCCCTCCTTGACATATCGGCTCAACAAACCACTTTTTATCATTTCATTTGGCCCAATTTTTCATATTCTTTCACCTTGTTATTTTCCCTTCTTTCTTTATTTGTGTAAGTGAATCTCTTCTTTTCTTGCTTGTATTTATTGTATTTTTTTTATTTCACTTTTCTTTCAACTAGTTCTTGAGTAGTTTACTTTTGTTCTTTCTCTCTCTTTGTTCTTTCAACCCCACTTTCCAGAGCATTCCTCGTAATAGCCACCCTCAACTCATGGCTTTTCCATGAGTCAAAGTACACAATACCCAAAGTTGGGTCAGGGCCATGAAAAGGTTGTTTACTACATTAGCCACCCTCAACTTATGCTTTTGGCATAAGCTGAAGTGCACATGTCCAAGGAGGGACCAGGGTCAACACATTATTCCCAGAAAAGATCAGTTGGGGTGAAAAAGAAAGGTCTAGCTTAATATCAAATCATTTGGATCAAAGAGAGATTAATTTCATTAAGTTGCTTTTTTTAGGTTAAAAATTTCCTATATTGAATAAGGGCCTATGATCCTTTCCTAATTATTTATTACAGAGTTCTTTTAGCAGGACTAACCAGGCAAGTTCTAGCTTAGCCTATGGAAATCTTGCTCACACTCACTTGACATTTTATTACTCTACCAGATTATCCGACACCTACTTTGAATTTCAGACTTTGTCAATTACTACGCCTAATCATGCATCATTTTCATTTCATCCGGATATCATTTGAGCCATCATTCTTAAGAGTTTAAACTATGTACACCAGATATAGACATGCCGGTTCAACAATAAAAATAATCAATCTCTTGGTGAAAAAGAACACAGGAAAGAAAACCCCAAAAGAGGATAGTGAGTTGGGCTACTCAGACTTCACCCAAGAACTCACTTTCCATTTACCCCACCCCCAACAAAAAGATATGCAATTGTTCCCAATGCATAAAATAATTTAAATATGAGAGTTGTAGATGAAGCAAACCTGGGGCGCAAAGCGCCGACGATCAGCAAGCTGGTGGGTCCAGTTTCCAGAACCCACTACCTCTGTAGTCTGGACACCCTCAATAGCGTCCTCATTAGCAACAACACTATCCGCAGTGCCTCCTACAATTGCCACATCTCTGGAGCTAGATGCCCCAATAGCTGACTCTACAGCCCTGATCCGCTGCGCGTCCTCATCAGCAAGTGAGGCTCTCCTCGTAGCCTCAATCTCACGAAGCTCCTTCTTCCGTGCTCTAGCCTCATCCTCCTCTCTACCTTTGAGCCTTTTGGCATGCTATCGAGGGGGAGGTGGTGGAATATCATAAGTGGCGTGTAAGGCCGCCATTACTGTGTCGTCAACAGGATCTGCAAAAGGGACGTCAGACTCAGGAACCCTAGCCTCTAGGATCATATCAATGTCCACTTGCAGGCTCTCAAACGGAGACTGAAGGGTCGACACGTCCACCTGAGGTGTTGTTCAGGCTGGCACCCACAACTCAAAAGCGTCCAAGCGCTGATGAACCTCAGTGATCTCTTCCGCTCTATATGCTGGAACATTTTACTCTTCTGCCTGAGACATAGACCTCTGCATCTAAGGCTGAATGTGATGCAGAAGTGTAGTCATCTACTTTCTGGACCCTAGCAAGCGGGATGGGAGCAGGGAAAGGGGGCTGAGCGATAGGAGCTCAGGGCAGTGCTTCTACCCGGGATAGACTCTACGGGGGTAGTGTCAGTAGTTTCTGAAGAAGCATGTGTAGCCATGCGAGCATGTGCTATCGTATCCGCCAAATTTTCACCAAGTGGAGGAAATTCTAGATGGGTCCCTCTGCGTGGAGCCAACTCAATGGCCTCATCCCTGATGAGGCCAGTATCAATAGTGCCCAGCAGTGTCATGAGCTGATCAATGTGCAGAATGGGCACACCTGCGGACCTGTATAAGGAAAATATCATGCACGGAAAAGGGTAAGTAGTTGTGACCTTGAAAGACCTCTCGTGCATGACCGCTTGTAGAACCAAGCGAAGTCCAGCTCAAACCCGGCTATCATCACTGCCAACAGAATTGCGCAATCCCATGTGACAATATTATCAGCAGCCGTGGGGGAAAGTCAATGGCGCACAATCAACCATAAGAACTTAGCCAAAAAGATCAAGTTAGCCTTCTTGATGGCTCCCTTCGGCTCCGTAACCCAGTCTGCACCCTCTCCATCACTAGACAAGTGCAGGTCTATCCACCTCTTAGTGGTCTTTCTCAGTGATGGATCACGCAAGAATTGGCCATGTTTTACAATTTGCCACTTGTAGTCGAAGTCGACGGTGAGAAGGGTCCTTTTGGTATCAACATCCTCGCCTTATAGATACCGGCGGATGGCGGGCAGGGAGATATCGACCTGTATGCCACGTACTCGTACATGCTAAAGTGTGTTGGGCAGGGTAAGCCCGCCTATCTATCTATGATCTAAGAGTAGCCACGTAAGAGGCGTAGAACTCTCGGACCAACTCCTCCCTATAACGGCCCAAAGAATGCGCTATCCACTCCAGCCGGTGTCAGGTGAAGAGATTGTGGATCTCTACCATGGTGGGGAGACTACCCGTAAGGACCCGCCTCTCGAGTGTAAGGGCATGTGTCATGACGCCTTTATCATTATGAAACTTGGCGTCTGAATACACTTGATATTGCCCGTCGACGCACTACCGATTGGACTGGACGACAACCGGGGTGAGAGCATGAGTCGGTGATCTTGGAGTGGAATCAGAACTGTCAGCCTCATAAGATGAGGAAGAATGTGCAGCTCTGGCGGGTGCAGGGACTTCTACGGACCCGAAGGCTTCCTCGGTCCACGAAACTCCTAAGGATCTAGATGCTCCTTCTTCATGTGTAGTTGACCCAGAAGGGGTGGCGGTCAGTGTGCGCTCCTCATAAGACTAGGAGGCAGTGACTATGCCAGACTCCACCTTTTTGAGCGTAGCTCTTGTAGCACGTACAACACGTGATGGAGTGGCAGTGTCTGGGGGCTCGTACTCGGGGTCATGCTCATCATCAGAGCCTATGATCAGGTGTGCAGACGAGGCGACAAACTTTGAACGCCCACGTGCGTAAACTCAATCTTCTTTTGGAGCCATAAGAGATAGTACCTGTAAAGAATCAATATTAGTACGAGAAGGAGCAAAAAAAACGAGCAAAAATGAAACAAAATAAATATAAGAGCTAAGCTTTAATGACTTATCTGTAGTAACAGTGAAACACGACGGACCAGGTGATGCCTCGTCGTGAGTAATATGTCCCGTCATGGGATCCGTCATGTCTTACTTCAACTATGTTAGTGCGAAGACCCTCGAAGGAAAGTCTCTGACAAGTATGACAGATAAGTAGGACGGACCGTCCTGACAATGACAGTCCGTCGTCGATGTCCATGGTGGAATACTTGAAAAAATATGGAGACCCTTAGGAGAGGGGTCTTTTGACCGTCACGACGGTTTTGCAGGACAGACCATTGAGGGTATGACAATCCATCGTAGATGTCCGTCAGAGGACACTTAGAAAAACTGAGAGACCCTTAGGACAAGGGTCTTTGACAACCATGACGGTTGTGCAGGACTGACCTTCGTGATAACGACAGTCCGTCGTAGATGTCCGTTAGAGGACACTTATAAAAAGTAGGAGACCCTTAGGAGAGGGGTCCCTGACCATCATGACGTTTGTGCATGATGGAAAGTCGAGGGTATGACGGTCAGTTGCAGATGTCCGTCAAAGAACACTTAGAAAAAGTATGAGACCCTTAGAAAAAGGGTCTTTGACACCCAGAACGGTTGTGCAGGATGGACCGTCATGGAAACGACCGTCCCTGCATGTATCTATTGGTGGACACATAGAGAAAACGTATAGTGGGATGTTGGAACAGACCCTATGACGGTCCCTCATGGGTACGACGGTCCATCATCAGAGTCTCGTTCTGTCATTCAGTGAAAGAAATGGGGATGCCATAATCATCCCTTATGACTCAAATGGAATTTTTAGTGTTAACCTACATGTGTCTAACCCAAATACCTAGCAAACTAGTAATGATAAAGCACCTATTTCTAGAATTTTAACAATGCAATTAAGGATTCTTAACCTAGATCAGACAAAATTTGATGAAAGAATGAAGACCCACAAAAAAGAAATAGGATAATACGAACTAAAAAACAAAAATGCAACGTAAATGGGTAGAGATCAGAGACACATACCTGATAATTTTACAAAACCAAGCAAGGAAGGTACTTGGTGATCAAGAACAAAACCAAAGCAACCGACTCCAACTAGTAGAAAGGAGATATCTAAAACTAGAGAATTTAGGGAAGCGATCGGTTGATAAAGAAGAGAGGTGGGAATTTGAAAGTTTGAAAAGGAGCGAAATGGAAGAAAGAGGGAAATAAATGGGTGAAATTAAGGGGTGGGTTTTTTAAATGTTACCGATTTTTCAAATTACCCCCAACCGGGTCGGGTCGGGTACAATCATTAATGATGCAACGAGTCCCCGACTACGGTCCGTCACAGTTGCGACGGTCCGTTATTCGTTCCATCACGTGTGACCTAGTTTAGAAAATAAATGAAAGACGTACCTGGCAGGACAAATTCATGCAATTGTTCATCGCGTGCGTGATGGTTCGTCGATCTGTCCGTCAGTGACTGTTGCACTGTGATTTTCTGCAAAATTTTCTGGTGATATGCCTGCAAATTTAAAACCCATTAGTAGAAAATGCTACCATTACTAGAAAGAAAAACTATAAGATTGGGTTACCTCCCAACCAGCGCCTGATTTAACGTCGCGGCACGACTGAGGACACTTGATTACTAAGCCTTCATCAAGATGCTATGCCTCGATCACTTTATTCGCCAATTCAGCGTGCCCCTAATTGGGTTTTATTCGTTGTCCATTTACCTTAAACCGCACACCCTCTTTTGTTTCTAACTCGACTGCTCCGTGAGGGAATAGTTGGGTAATAAAGTAAGGTCCAGTCCATTTGGACTTAAGCTTACCCGGAAACCAATGCAACCTAGAATTGTATAAAAAGACAAAATCCCCAATCATAAACTCTCGTTTTTCAATTTTTAGGTCATAGTGCTACTTCATCGTTTGTTTGTAAGATATAGCATATACCGATTGGAGCTCACCACACTGCTTCATGGAACTACAAATGTTGAAGGTCGCTTCTTCATTGTTTAACCGAAATTTCATCTGCCCCTTTTCCAT
The DNA here is from genome assembly GCA_027789145.1 of Solanum arcanum. NCBI lineage: Eukaryota > Viridiplantae > Streptophyta > Magnoliopsida > Solanales > Solanaceae > Solanum > Solanum arcanum. The sequence goes on from CM050943.1 coordinate 29,966,089, forward strand.
ATCAACTAAGGCTCTACCCATAGCAAGGAATAGCCTCCCAAAAATAATAGGCAATTCAAAATCGACTTCACAATAAAAAATAACAAAATCTGCTGGAATATGAACGACTCCACTTTTACTAGCACATCATGGAGTATCCCTATGCGCCTTTTTACTGTTCGATCTGCCATCAGTAGGTGCATCGCAGTGGGCTTTGGATCACCCAAACCCAACTTCGTGTAAATCGAGAGGGTCATTAGATTTATGCTTTCCCCCAAATCACATAAGGGTTTCGCAAAATGTAATGACCCGACTGTACAAGGAATAGTGAACGCACCCGTATCTTCTTTCTTTTGTACTAGAGATCTTGTAGAAATAGCACTACAATGTTGCATTCTATCATCATCTTCGAAAGTGGCCGGTCTTTTGTAACCAGATCTTTCAGAAACTTGGCCTAACCGGGCATTTGTTCTAGAGCTTCTACCAAAGGGATATTGATAGAAAGTTGCTTCAGCATTATTATAAAACACAGATAGTTACCATCCTCAGTCTTTTTCACTAATCTTTGAGGAAAGGGGGGGGGGTCTAGGCATGGGCATTACCTTTGTAGTTACTTCAACATCTTTTCCACTGTTATATTCTACTTCACCACTACCCTCTACCACTTTTTCATTATCTTTTATCACCTTTTCCTTCTAAGACGGTATAGGTGGGTCAATGGTCTGCTTACCGCCCCGAGTAGTGATTTCCATACAGTGTCTGTCATTTTTTAGATTTTGGACAGTGTTGCTAGGAAGAGTTCTCGGTTGTCGTATGTTCACAATCGAAGATAATTCTGCCATTTGAAACTCAATCTGCTTAATCGATATTGCATGTGTATCGACTTTCTTCCCAATACCCGCTAAATCACTCCTTAACTCTTTAATGTGATCATCACTAGCATCGAACCTCCTCATTATTTTGTGAACACATCTTCAACTCACACAATACTATCTCCATCATCCCTAGGAGTAACTTCACGGTTTTGAGGAGGGATAAAGGGCCCATTCCTATCATTTATGTTACCATAGTTACCCGGTTGAAGTTTTTGTCGCGGTTGTAGTTTCCATCTCGGACATAATGACCCTCCCGGTTATAGTTACCATAGATGCGACCTTGGTTTCCTTGACCTTGGCGCCAATTCTCCTGATTTGCGCCTTGAGCACTTGGTCGGAAACCCCCTGGCTGTTCATTTACCGCATATAAATTCTCCTCATAATAGCATTCATCATTTGGTGGTGGTGGTTTAGACAAGTAGTTAATTGCATTTGTCTTTTTTCCACCCCTAGTGATATGTTTTAATACCAATCCAAGCTCAGTTCTCATTTGAGCCATCTCTTCAAGAATCTCATCTATGGGTGGGTTGTGAGTGGATTGCACTGCGAAGGTATTTCTCCAAGTATCTGACTTTCTAGTACTCCAAGCGTTATTGTTCCGGGAGATTTTCTCTAACTTTTCGGCAATCTCAGCATAAGAACAATCACCATAATAACCACCTGCTATAGTATCCAACACCGCTTTATTATTATCATCCTGACCCGATAGAAGTATTCCTTCACTGACTCATCATCTATGCGGTGATTGGGGATGCTTCTAAAAAATAAGGTGAATCTATCCCAAGAACTACTAACTGATTCTCTTGCCAGAGCCACAAAATTGTTCACTCTTCTTTGTGGCTTAGTTTCTTGGAGACTGGGTAATAACTTGCTATGAAAACGTCCCTTAGTTGGTTCCATGTGAAAATTGAGTTATAAGGGAGCTCAGTGAACCATATAACAACCTCTCCCGTCAGTGAGAGAGGAAAGACTCTTAGCCCTATTACATCCAAATCCAACTCAGGCCTCCCTACACAACTTTTACACACTGCCCTTACCTTATCTATATGGGCATGTGGATCCTCACAAGGTATCCCTGTAAACAACCTCTAGTAGTGATCATTTGCATCAGACTACTAGTTACCACAACGGTGTGGCCTTGTGGTAGAGGGGGCAAGAGAAGTGGCCCATCAGAGTCTGCTATATTATCATAGCCTCTGTTGTATTCTTGAGGGCGTGGAGTGGGATTATGTTGCCTTTGTTTATTTTCACCGGGATCATCGGGTAATAACTGACCATGAACATCAGCAGGATCTGGGATGTTCTTGTTTAGATCATCATCTTTAATACATATGTTTCTATTCATATTGCATAGTGTACACTCTAATTTGTGATCGTAGAGAAACAAGGGTTCTCTCTCTCTTCAATGTACTCTACATTTGATGTCAACATAAATAAAAGTTGATGCAGTGTGCTTATATTTCTCCTGATGTGGTTTTCTATGACTCCCTTGGCATTCGTTTTAGCCAAAAAAAAGATGCAGTTGATGTTTATGGGTAAATATTCCTCTTGAAATGCACAATTGTCTTCTATGGTAGTGCATGATTTCTCTTTTGCAACGCATGACCTTTCCGTGATGCATAAATTTTCTCTTGCGATGCATGACTTCCCGCAATGCATGAATATCTTCCTGGATTCATGACAATCTGCAATGCATGAATATTAACTCGTTGTGTATGATTTTTTTGTGGGACATGAATATCTTCCCGTGATGCTTGCAGACATGAATATCTACCCGCGATGCGTGAATATCAATTCGCGATGCATGACCATTCGTGATGCATGAATATTGACTCACGATGCACAATTTTCTACATGGCATGAATAACTTTTTGCAATGCGTGATTTCTTACGGGGAATTAATATCTTTCTGCGATGCATGAATATTAACTCGCGATGCATGAATATTAACTCACAATGCATTATCTTCCATGATGCATGAATATTAACTCGCGATGCATGATTTTCTGCAAGTTATGAATATCTTATAGCGATGTGTGATTTCTTATAGGGCATGAATATCTTACCCCGATGTGTGAATATTACCTTACGATGCATGATCTTCTGCAATGCATTGATACGCTCAAACATACTTCTCAAAAAAGAAGTAAAGCGGTCGTATCAAGTAAAGAACCCAACTAATGAGGTTGGGATCATTCCCACGAGGAAAATAGTTCAGACTTAACTTCAATCTATTATAATAATTATTTAATCAATTATTTTCTTAGAAAACAAAAGACAATAAAAGGGGGTTTTATTTCTAAGTCAATAAAGATAACTAACTAAATTAAAGTAACCTACTAACAGAATCAAACCTTGGAGTTTAATCAATTAATAAAAGTAACTAGGGTTTAAGTGTTCCCCATAGGTTCCTAACTTGATAATTCCTACTATAACAATTTTTTCCTAGTATCTTGCATGCAAAGTGATTAGTTATGTATTTCTAAATCCTTGGTCTGGCATCTAGAAAATTTCACTCCGCACCTTGGTCCAGCTAAGTGTGTTTCTATACTTACCCTTACATTTACCTCATATTAAGCATTGTATTCGATATTTAACTAAGTTATTACCTCGTAAAAATCAATACTAGCCTATTAGATAGTATACACTAAATCTATGTTGATAATTTTTTTCCTATTATCTACCTCCTTGGTCCGGCAAGTAGCATTAAGGCGAGTTCTAACATTGGTCATCCGTTAAAAAGACTTCTAAGCAAAAGAATTATCAATACATACAAGACACTATTCTAGAATTGTTATTTTAGTTAGATTTTACCTCATTATTCACCCATGGTCCCACAACCCTAGTTATGGAGTTTAGTTACCCATAGTCATAATCACAATATTCATATATGTAATATAAGAATTCATGCACTTACTTCAATGAGAAAGAATAAAATCTAGAAGTTCACTTGATTAATAAACAAACGCACTAACAATCAATTCCAGAAAAAGTGTCTCAAGTACTGAAATTATTTGAGGACTAAAGATTCTTCAAAAGTATAACACAATCACAAAGTCTACTAACAAGGAGTCTATCATAGGAGAATCTAAATATAAGAGAGTCTAACCAAAAAGTCTAACAACTATAAGAGAGTCTAACCCCAAAAACGAGATTTTTCGAACTATTTATAAAAAAACAAAAACCTAATAAAAGAAGGACTCTAAATGCTTAAAATCTGTAAAAACGCGGCTAGATCGACGGACCTCATGACGGGCCATCATGGCCTCCGTCATCCTATACGTTACAAATCCTTCTACTTCTTTCTTCATTACCCTCGACGAACAACTATGACGGACCGTTTAAAGCATGACGGTCCATTGAGAGTCTCCGTTCCATAACACTTAAACTTCTTGGAAATTGGGTACAGGGATTACTCTCTGATCATAACGACGAACTAGCAGGATGGACCGTCATGGCTACGATGGTCCGTCATTAACTTCGTAATCCCACACTCGGTCAGACTTCCCCATCTTCCTTCAGTAGTTGCACTACGATGCCACCTACGGACCGTCACAAGCACTACAGACCGTCACAAGCTCCGTAGGTGGTAACTTCTCAGCATTTCTTGCAAATAAACATCCGCTTTCATCTTTGGACAGATATCCTGCAAATAAAGGAGAAACTTACGTAAAAATCAATACAAAAGGCTTTTGAACACACACTAAAGATAATGAAAAATCATTAAAAATACTATGAAAACACAATATATCATGCGTGAATATCATCTCGCGATGCATGATCTTCCGCGATGCAAGATTTTCTGCGAGGCATGAATATCTTCCGGCTATGCGTGAATATTTGCTCTTGATGGGTGCTTTTTGGAATAATCATATCGTCTCAATTGAAAATAAAACTAAAGTGACCCTCTGCCAATATATCCACTTAATCGGCAATGGAAATAAACTGACCCTCCAAGTTGCGCATCGTCTCAGATGACAATACCAATAAAATGACCTCTCCGGGTATTAATATTATCAGATGCCAAAAATATGATGCAAATGATGTCCTTTATAAAAATTGTAAACTCTTTTTTGAGATTTTTGCTTCATTCTCCTTTGATATTTACAATATAAAATAATTCCTGCATCCAAAGAAAATTGTTTGTTTTAAAATGAACTAGTCTGTGTCGATTTTCTCAGTTGTTTGCTCCCTATACAGCTATCTCTGAATGATTTGTGACTTTCCGAATTCAGATAGATAAGATAAAATATTTTTTGCCAAAACAAATGAACACAAAGGGAAAATTTAAGTAAGTAATTTAGAAAAGTAGTATTTTGAAAAAGGTTACTGCCAAGTATCTTATAATGTCAGGTTTAGTGAACTACTTTGAGCCTGATAATTGGAGGCATATCTTATTATTCGATGGGGAGTATTAAAATTCACTCTATACTGTCGATGAATGCATGTTGAAATTTTGAGGCCATCCTCAAATTTTTTGTTCCAGATACATGTCTCAAATTTATCTTTGTCAGCTGGTGAGCAAATCAAGAAATTTTTGAGATCCTCTAAAAAATTATGTCCTGATTGCAAATCTCAAAATATCTTGAATCTTCGCTTGTTGAGGAGAAATCTTCTTCTTGAGAATCTTTGAGTCCCTCACAAAAATTGTGTCCCAATTTTATTTTAAAGAGGAATAGAAGTCTCATGAGAAATATGACTGAACCTTTGGGGCGCATACGTATCCCGTTGAAGCAGGAATCAGGTCAAACATAGTTCCCCCTCAAAGGTTAACAAAAGTAAAAAATTTACAAAGAAAATTGACTGAGGCCGACATTGGACGCCTACTAATCTCATTATTGAGAATTCAGGGCAAACGTAGTTCAAATACATCCCAAATATTAAAAGGGGCAAATGGGGTGACCGAGGCCGACATAGGTCGCCTAAGTATCTCATTCTTGAGAATTCCGGTCAGACGTAGTTCATTACAAGGAGACATAAAATTTTAAACAAAGCGCAGAAAAGCAAATTGAACGATTACAAATAAATGACATAAAAACAAATTGAAGCTTCATACGTAATATCTCTTGACTGAATCTAAGTTGATTGGTTTTGGACATGTGGTGCCATCCATCTCCAACAGGACCAAAGCACCTCCAGATAATACTTTGCGAACCATGTAGGGTCCTTTCCAATTTGGTGCGAATTTTCCTTTGTACTTGTCTTGATGAGGAAAAATGCTCTTAAGTACTAACTGACCAATTTTAAAATTCTAGCTTTGACTCTCTTTTGGGGAGCACGAATCATTCTCTGTCAGTATAGTTGCCCATGACAAACGGCAACCACTCTCTTCTCATCAATCACGACTAACTGATCAATCCACTTTCTGACCCATTAAGCATTACTCAACTCTGCTTCTTCGATGATTCTCGAAGATGGTATCTTGACTTCAACAGGTATGAGTGCTTCTGTTCCATATACTAACAAATATGGAGTGACCCCAATCGACGTTCTAACAATCGTTCGATAACCCAACAAAGCATATGGAAATCTCATGCCACCCTCAGTGATTGTCAATCATTTTCCTCAGGATTTTGTTAATATTCTTATTTGTAGCCCCTACAGCTCCGTTTATTTGAGGATTATAAGTGGTTAAGGTTCGGTGAGTAATCTGAAATTGCTCACATATATCTCTCATGAAGCGACTATTGAGATTTGCACCATTATTAGTGATGATGGATTCTTCTACTCCAAACCTACATATAAGATTGTTGCCAACAAAATCAGCCACAACCTTCTTGGTCACCGACTTTTATGAAGCTACTTCAACCCACTTGGTGAAGTAGTCAATGGCAACCAAAATAAACTTGTGTCCGTTAGAAGCGGATGACTCTATCGAACCTATGACATCAATGCCCCAAGCTATAAACGGCCAATGTGAACTCATAGCATTAAGTGCGTTAGCCGGAACTTGGATCAAATCACTGTACACTTGACATTTATGACATTTGTGCACAAACTTGCATCACCCGTGCTCCATAGTCATCCATAAATAGTCGGCTCGAACGAACTTCCTCGCCAAAGTGAGTCCATTCATATGTGTACCACACACTCAAGCATGCATCTGTTCAATAAGATTCACAACTTCAACAACATCGACACATTTTAGAAGAACTAAATCTGGAGTCCTCCTATAAAGGAATTCTCCACTTAGAAAATAGTTGAGGGCCATACGGCGTATCATGTTTTTCTTGTTGGATGTGACATCTTCAACATAAATCCCAGACTCCAACTACTTATTTATATCAGAATACCATGGCAAACCATCTGATTCTGCTTTAACATATGAATAATGGACTGGATGTTCCTTCAGCTTTATACCTAGAGGATCAATATAATAAGTATCTGGATGTTTAATCATTGAAGAGATGGTTGCAAAAGCATCGGCCAATTTATTTGGTATTCTGGGAGTATGTCTGAACTCGATCATACAAAATCTTTTGTACAACTTCTTTAATACTGCACGTAAGGTATAATCTTTTGGTTCTTTACGGCCCACTTTCCTTCAATTTGATGAATCAACATATCTGAATCTCCAATAACCAGCAGCTTGTGGACATTCATGTCAATGGCCATTCTCAAACAAATGATACAAGCTTCATATTCATCAATGTTGTTTGTGCAATTAAACCCGAACTTAGCTTCCATGGGGTAGTGTTGAGCAGATTCTGACACTAAGATCGAGCGCCATTTCCTTTTCCGTGGTGATTCTCCGCTCTATTGAAAAATAAAATCTAACCAGGATATGCATCAAAAATATTTTCACCCACAAACGATACCTCTTCATAATAAAAATAAGTCTTTTGAGCGGTTCATACTCTTCATCAACAGGATTTTCTGGAAGATGATCAGCCAAGGCTTGTGCTTTCATCACTTTCTCAGTCACACACAAAATATCAAATTCACTCCAAAGTATTTGCCTTTTGGCCAACTTTCTGGTCGGCATCGATTTCTGGGAAATAAACTTCAGCGGATCGATTACGAAAATGAGATATGTGGTATTAGAAGATAAATAATGCCTTAACTTCTGAGCGATCCAAGTAAAACGAGACTCATATATTATGAACTTTTTACTTATATAATAGATGGCTCGCTCTTTCTTTCCTGTTTCGTCATGCTGCCCAAGCACGCATCCAAATGCGTTATCTGAGATGGACAAATACAACAACGATGGACTCCCTTCTCACGTAAGAACCAATACCGATGGATTTGACAAATAGTTCTTGATAGTATCGAAATTAGTCTAACACTCTTCAGTCCACTTTGTTAGAGCGTCTTTCTTAAATAGATTGAAGATAGGCTCACACACCACACTTAATTGAGCTATGAATTGGCTGATGTAGTTAACCCTCCCTAAGAAACTCATTACTTCCTTCTTAGTCCTCGGAGAAGTAACTCTTGAATCACCTTAATATTGGAAGGGTCGATCTCGATACCCCTTCTGCTGACTATCAATCCCAACAACTTACCGGTTGGCACTCCAAAAGCACATTTGGCAGCATTTAACTTCAGATTGTAACGCCGCACATGGTCGAAGAACCTTTTCAAGTGCGTCAGGTGATCCAAACATTCGCGGGGCTTAATTATGACATCGTCCACATACACCTTGATCTCTTTATGAATCATGTCATGATATATGATTGTCATAGACCTCATATAGGTAGCACAAGCATTCTTGAGGACAAATGGTATCATCTGTTAATGATATACACCCCAAGGGGTTGTAAAAGACGTTTTTTCTACATCTTCCTTGTCTATCGATGGTAACATGCGTAACAATCAACAAATTACTACATTTCATGCTTAGCACAGTTATCAATCAGAATATGAATGCTTTGCAATGGAAAATTATCTTTCTGGATGGCTTTGTTGAGATTCTGTTGTCTACACATGTTTTGATCTTTCCGTCTTTTTTGGCGATCAGAAAAAGCATCGGTAAACCAAGTTTGCTATTATGTAACTTCCACCAATTGAGACTCGATCTGCTTGCTGATCTCTTCTTTGATCTGTAAACTCAATTTGAGCTTGAACTTCCTAGCCTTCTGTATCATCGGACTGAACCCTGGCTTAATCGTAAATTTCTGAGACACAACATTGGTACTCCTCCCTATCATGTTGCTAATTTCCCAGATGAACATATCAATGTATTTAGTGATTAAATGAATCAGGTCCTTTCTTTGATATTCATTCAAGTGAACGCCGATTTTGACCTCTTTGACACGCTCTTGGTCTCTCGAATTTACACTTTCAATTTCCTCTAAATTCTGCTTATGCTGATTTTCAAATTGCAGAAACTATTCAGCAACATATTCTGGGGCCTCATATTCCTCTTCGTATTCTTCACCTTCGTCATCACCTACCTCATTTTTTTCGTTTAGCTTGTATCATGACATGACATTGGCAGGTTTATAACTTATATTACTGAATGTTAGGAAAGTAAAATATAGCAAATAAGTAAATAAACAAATTTTCAATAAAAGAGGCTTTCAATTAAATTGTAAAACAGCCCAAACTTTGTCATTGTCAAGGGACATGTTACCTTTTTAAACAACACAAGAAAACTAAAAAGTTCAATTTAGTAAAATGATGGGTCTCGGGCCTCCTCCAGACCACCACCAATTTAAATATGCATAAATGATGCCCTTATACCAAGAAGTTCGGGGAATCAAAACCGGTGTGGATGTCCAATTCTGCAGCATCTCCCAGGCTCAACATCATGGATTCTTGTATGAAAACATCGTTCTCTTCGAAAAGGCCACAGATTCCTTCCCCCGGGTCGTCATGCTCGGCATACCCCTGGATTGGAAATGATTGATACAGATGTGGGATGCTTGATCATTGCTCTTCTTCATCTTCAAATCATCATCTGTGGGGATGTACCCCAAACAATATCTAGATCCTTTGACGGGGACTGGAATAGTCTCAATAATTCTTTAGGAATTTGTTCCCTATCCGTAACCTAGTTCAAACCCATTCTGCAACATCACAGTGCAATCATCTTGTACACGGCAGACATACGAGCCTGTAGGGTCAAGTCCTCATGGGTGGCATTTACCGGATCCACCGTGTATAAATCAATACCTCACGAGACTTCATCAATAATAGGTATATGCCTACCGAAGTGACTCCTTTCGTCGTGAATAATCAGTTCTTTTTCCTTCCAAACGAGCTGTATCATTTGGTGAAGAGTAGAAGGTACAGCTCCATCCATATGGATGAAAGGCCTTCCTAGAAGAAGGTTATAGCTGGTTTCGATGTCCAAGACATGGAACTGGCACTGATATCTACCAGACCTATTTGGATGATCAGATTCACCTCTCCCAACGTATATCTTTGTACCCCGTCATAGGCTCTTACATTGACTTGGTTTTGTTCCAGCTTCCCCAAGTCATACCTTAATTGACTCAGTGTCAACTGGTAAATGTTTAGAAAATATCCATCATCCACCAAGACGTGATTCATGACCTTCTCGCGACATAAAACAGTGATGTGCAACGCCTTGTTGTATGACCTCCCTTCAAAAGGCAACTCATTATCACAGAAACTTATCTGATGCCCTCGAAAAACTTGGTTAATCATGGCAGCCACATAATCACTGCTTGTGAAAACGGGAACATACATATCATCAATATCCTTCATCAAATCTTGTCTATGTATTTGAGAGCTCATCAGCAGGGCCCACACAAAAATTTGGGCTGGAGTGTTCTCCAAATGTTTAACAATTGAATAATCTTTTAGTTGCATCTTTCTCTAGAATTCCTCCGCTTCGCCTTCTCTTATTGGCCTTTTACCTGATCCTTCTTCTATCCACAAAGGCCCAACTCTTTGGGAGTATAACACCTACAAGATCGGGTCATACCCTAAGTGGCAGTAGTTTCAGATACAAATTTTGGTGATAAGAGTCTTTGATGGCACCAAAGTGACAACTTTTCCAGGTGTAAGAATTACAAACTCGTTTTTTCTCCTTGATGCTCAACAAGGCCACAGCCCTATCAAACTCTGCATGAATAACAGGAGTTATCATCTTGGTCATGCACCAATCATCATACGTGTCCATCATGTTAATATTGATGCCTCCATGATTCGGCAAAGGGTTGGTGTTGACATTAGGCACAACTACTTGGAGAGAAACCACCTCTTGGTTGATCATATCTTTAATCTTGTGCTTGAGGTTAATGCAATCCTCGGTATCATGTCCAACACTGATGGAGTGATATGCACATATTTGATCAGGCCTATAGAATTTGGAACTAGTATCCACCGTTTTGGGTCCTACCGGGTTGATATATCCAGCCGCAACCAGTCATTCGTACAACATTGTTCAGCTTTTAGAGAGCGCGGTAAAGTTTCTGGGAGGCTTATTCTCGAATAAGGGTCAAGGTGGATCATAAATTCCATGTTGGGGAGGGGTTACCTGTTGATAAATTATAGTATTTGGATGGAGATCTTGGCTTCTGGGATATGGATTTGTTTAGTAATTTGGTGATGGAGCATGGTGGTTTGTAGGGGTATTTCGGTATACTGGAGCTTGGTCTTGATAGACTAGAGGGGGTCTCTATAGCTCTACTGCACATTAACACAGTTAGGAGCAACGTTTTTGTAGATAATGATGGAATTTTGTAAAGTAGAGGAGGATTTTAGTAAACAAGAGGTAGACTTTGGTAATTCAGAGGGGGGGTATTTTGGTAAGTCGAGGTAGCACTTTGGTAGACTGGAGGAGGATTATTTTGATGACTATCCTGTGCGTAGCAAGACTAGTAGGAGTTTTGGAAAGGTCGGGGCCGACCTTGGGGGATAATGATCTTTTGGGAGTTTTCTTCTCTTTGTAAGAGACAACACCAATTTCTTCTCTCTTTTCTTTAATAGTCCCGACGGTCTGGGCGACGCGGCAACATGGGATATTTTCCCCGTGTTCAAACCATCTTCAATAGTCTCACCAATCTTGACTATCTCAACAAATTTTTCTCCAACAAGCAACATTATTCTATCATAATATTCGGTCTCTTGCGCCCGTACAAACACTTCCATTATTTCTTTCTTGAACATAGTCGGCCTTACCCTAGTTTTTTCCTTTTTCCACCATTAGGCGAACTCCCTATAGCTTTCAGTGGATTTTTTCTTCATCTTTTACAAAGAGTTTCGATCGGGAATTATTTTCACGTTGTAATCATATTGATCAATAAATTCCTTGGCAAGGGCATTCCAACTAGGCCATACCTAGTCTCGTGAGAGGTCAACCATTCAAAATCCTCCCCGCATTGACTTAGGCTAAAGAGTCACATCAGCAAGGCTTTATCCCTACCAACTCCAACAAGTTGGTTGCACTAGGCTCTCAAGTGGTCATGGGATTCCCTAATCCTCCAAAAGTGTAAAACTTGGGAATCTTGAACCTTTCTAGGAGGTCTAGATTCAGATGAATGCAAAAATCCTCATAGTTAAGACCAGCGACGTCGAGGATGCTTTGGAACTCTTTCATTGCTTTCCTTATTTCTTCCTTTATATGCACATTTGCTTCTTCCTTTTCCCTCCAATATCTTTCCTATTCCTCGTAATGGTCCAGCTCAGAACTATGCACATCCTTCTCAATTGGGACGCGAATCTAGAAAGTTGTTCTTTTAGGTAGGGGTAGAGACGCAGAAGTACTTTGGGCATTTTGGGTTGTTTGTTAATTTTGCGGATACGTCTAAGGATTGGTATTTTGATTTTTTTGTTGGTGAGGAGTTTGAGGGTGGAATGCATTTTGGTTTTGGCTTGGTTTTATGGTGGTGGAGCGGTTTGATGTTCGGTATTTTGAGGGTGAGGTGGTATTTGGGAAGTGTTGTTTTGAGAAGGGGGTGGAGTATGGTAGGATGCAGAAGCATACTAAGGACTTTGTGTAGTAAAGTCTATGACGGAGGAATTTTGGGCAGGTGTAGATGGAAGAATCTGAGTTGAATCCATGCTTGAGGAAGGGAAGTAAAGAGGAGGCCTTCCATCAGAAGTGTTAGTAGCAAAACCTGGTGGAGGCAGATCATGTCTCCTTTGCATCTCCATCCTTATTTACGCAAAGTATTGCATTAATTGTATAATTAATTCGTTATTGTCCGGTATGGTGGGTTTAGCCACTACAACTTCTTTATTTTTGTCTTCCATTACTACTTTTCCTTTGTCTAAATATTGATTGGGAAAGGAATCTGCGTGACCTTTGGATCTTGTAAAATAGGGATGATCTGCCAGTTTAATCGACACAAATCAGTTTCAAAGTACCTAAGAAGGATAATCACTCAGAGGAAGATTTGTCAGTTTAGATTCTAAATACAAAATGCATAATATCACACAGAGAGAAGATAAAAACACAAGTTTCTTTGTTTGAGGATATCTTTAACACACAAGTAAGGATGGAAACAAATCTTTGACAAACAGAAGTTTTCTTGTTTTAGTTTGACACAATCTCAGAACGGCTAAATCGCGTTGAGCTACGGTCTTCTTGCAGCTGCTTTTTGACGTCCATTTGATCTGGTCTTTGTATCTTCTTATAATATGAAGGGTGGGAAATGAAAATTGAAAAGTATAGGGGCCGAACCTTGAGAGGCTGCCTATGTATCTCAACAGGGAGAATTCCGGCCCAACGTAGTTTGAGTAGAAAATAAATATTGATTTTCATTCATTCATTCTGGATAGTTACATGGAAATTGAAATATAACAAAGACTTAAAAGATAAATAATGACTACATCTCAATCATCCCTCTTCCCAACGTTATCTCATCCACGGGGAATAAACTCGATATGGATTTTCCCAATGTTGACGAGGGCTTCTACGTCATACCAATAGTCGAGGTACCTTGAAAAACTATTATCTATGGAATCTTGGTAAGCACACGGTTTCCATATTTCTTCCCAATACGATAGAGACCTCTATCATCATTGTGGATATGGGCTAAGATTCCATTATGAACAAAATCAATATAGATATGCAACATTGATCCACTGTACGGTGTGAAACAATGAAAAACTAACTGCGTGTTCTCAATTAGCTCCGACTGGTTATACGTGAGAACATTATTACTACCCCATGTGTGCAGGATGTTCCCAACGTCGATCTGGCGACTGATTCTCACCTTAATAGTAAGAATTCTTCTATAGTATGCCTTCTCTTGTTTGGGTGGAAGACGCAGTACCTTTGGAGATTTTTCTCGCCCAAAGACTGAAGCCACTCCATAATGAGGTTTCCACCCAAGATATTCGTAAAAACAGAGCAAAACATAGTTTTTGATCCTACACGATGCGTCGTCTCGTAGGCCGGAAGAGTGATACACTTCTCTCTTCCTCGTATGCATCCAAAAATAGTCTTATAGAAGATCTCCTCATAAATGTCTTTCTCAGTTGCTCCTGGGTGAGTGTTGTCTGGACCACCACTAGCCTCTTGTTCAAGGATAGAGTATTTCCAGCGCATTTTCTGAAGTTTGGTGATCATGTTATGGTGGAATGTCTTGTTCTTCTTTCTTAATGCAGACATTCTTTCCCTCATGGTGATGAAATCCTCCATATCTTTCGTCAATTGCTCATCAAGCGACACATTTCTATCTAACAGACTTGCAGTTTCTGACTCTATCTATGCTTCTCTCGCTTCCCTTTCTTGAATCCTCAGTCGAAGCATATCCAATTTCTTGCTCAGATCCTCTCTCTCCATCTCAATGTCTTTATTTTATTATATATTTTTTGACACCAAATCCTCATCCAGTGCCACAGTCGCGACTTTGTAGACCTATGCGACAACTTTGACCTTAAGTCCTTTTTTTTACCCTTTGAATCTCTTTTGTGATTTGTTCTATCTTCCTCTATAACTCTTCCCTAGTAAGTTCCATCAAGATACTCTTACCTTTTTTCATAGCGGTGATCTTGCATTTCCTATGATAGTAGAGTAGTGTTTTAGTATTTGGAGATGGAATTTTATGTTTGATGGGGAAACTTAAGACTCAAAAAATTTAGTGGGACATTTTAGTAATAGAGATTTGTCATTCTAGATATTTTTGACAAGGAGTGGATATCCGATATCCTTATTTACAGCAACATAGCACATAAGAAATTAATAGCACACAAATCGCGCCCTAAACATACAGGGGGACCTTTGTGCCAAGGGTAGGCCTAGGGAATTTGAATGACGTACACATTCATTTTAACAAGATACTTGACCCTTGAAACAATTTCACAAATGAATAGTTAATGTTCACAGTGGGAAATAAAAGAACAAAATATGAAAAACCCAACCCACGCAGGGGCCATTTAAATGTACGAAAATGCAATAAAGGCAGGCCCACGCAGGGGCTGAAAATACAGAAATACATATCAAAAAAACCGCGTAGGGGCGAAATCTACTATGCCGTCCCTGATGGAACTGCTCCACCGCTGCTATCCTTAGTCTTGTATTGCTGAAACATGCATCGTAGTATCAGCAGGAAACCTTCGCCCAGGCGTCCATTTTCTACTAAGCTCTCATATTGCATCCTCTTAATCTTATTTTTTGACCCACGATTCAAATTCATCATAACCATGTCTTAGCTTTTCCACTTTTTAAGTTGCCTTCTCAAGAACATGTTCGTTCTCAATAAACTTGCTGTAAATTTCTTGGGCTTCGCGCTTTGACTCCATTAGGTCGATTACAGCTTTAGCCTCCTTGTCTTTTATACTGCGAAAACTATGCGGGTTTGGAGAAGAGATACTTTGTCTGTTATCTTTCTACCAAACTTTGTAAGTCTCATCATATCCGACGTTGAATCGGTCTTGGGAAATTGTGTCTTTATCGATACACTTGGCCCCTTTCCACTCTATCAGCATTTTTGAAACCTTATGCAATCTGTCGTCTTCAATATCATACACATAAATGCCTTAGTACGCTTCTCGAGGTGTAGTTTTCATCCTCCCAAACTGTCGAAGGACTCGAAAGGGTGTATAAGGATGGTTTCCCCGAATACCTAGTAATGGAAGCATAGGATATTTGTGCCCTTCTGTGACGACTTCTCTTGAGATTTAGAGATCGAGCATATATTGAAGATCCTCTTCACTTAGTTTGGAAAAGATCTAAGCCCATCTACCCCTGCTTCTCTGATTCCCCAAATTTTCCCAAAAAAGCATATCATTCAAGTCTTTGAGGGTGTTCTTATTGTCAAGAGTATGCAACTCCTGAGTCCCAACCCCTTTTTCTAAGTGACTCATAATCACCACGGAAGGAGTAGATTATACCCTTGGAAATAGCGATGCCCTTCCTTGCATTTTCCCAAGGCTCGATACATATCCGACAGAATGACCGGAGCTATAGGGTAGTATTTCACTTGTCCTTGGTTCATGTATCCTTTGAACAAGGTGTGTAAGAGTGTTATCACTTGGGTGTTGATACTCAGACTCGGTCCATGTGGAAAGACCATTGTTCCCAATAATTCTATGGCAATTGTTAAAGGACAAATTTCATTCCACTCTCTATAGAAGACCTTGAACATTTGGTTATATTTACTGTAAAAGGTTGTGTTCCCGAACATGACATACGTGTATCTGAATTGTTTGTTAAACTCTGGGTATAAGTAGACAAAATCTTTTCCTAACCCGAGCTAGTCTGTGATATTCTCTACAAAAGGTTTGTTGGGTATGAATTTATCTTCTTACTTTCTTGCTCTTCTCTCAAACCCTATACCCACTGCATTGATGCAGTCTCAAATCTCTTCGATACTTGGGGTGATCTCCAAAGTTCCGAATTGGAACACCATTATTTCATTATCCCAATACCCGGTGAGAACTTCGATCAGTCTGGACAACCCTTCATGTTGATCAATTCGGTTAGCGCACCCACGTACTTGTTAAGGGACTTTCTATGATCTTTGTCAAGGTTTTCGTGCCACATTTTCAGTAGAAAGGGTGATTCTACAACGATATCGAACCTCGAGAAGCGATTCAGACCTACAAAAAATAAACTAGTTAAGTTTACCCACCCTACATTGGTATCCACACATAAATCATTTAAATGTCAAGCAAATATGATGTGTCGTGAGGTCGGAGAACTTGGACATGATTTTGGCGGTTTCAACTAATTGACTTAATAAGGCTTGGTTATTAAGCCGTCTTAGGCTAATTATTAAGTATGGTTTAGGTTTCTCTCTATCTTAGGCTTACTAGAATTTGTTTCAAAGTGACAGTTACCCGAGTCGGGCAAACAACAGAGTGAAACTATCAAACGACGTTGGATGACCACATTCCAAATATTCTAAAAGAAGTAGTGGTAATCCACATAACTTTCGTAGTCGTAATGCAACTATTTGCTATTAGGCGAAAGTATGCCATGAAAAAAATGAAATAGTTTTATCAATATAACAGAAAAATCAAGTAAGCAACTTATTTACGCATAGTCAAGTAAATTAGTTTTAAGGTTAGAATCCTCCAACTCTCCAGCAGAGACGACATTTTTGTTTTATTAAATTTTTCAAAAATATTATTTTGTGAGAGTTCTCAATTTTTTTGGGTCGCCACTTAATTTTTGAGAAAAATCAAGAAAAACCTTTCTTTTCAAAAGATTTATATAAAAAAACCGATTGAAAACCTTAAGAGGGGTACTGAGATTCTTATTTATATATTTAGGAAGGGTTTTAAGGCACCAAAAATACCCACAAATATGGTTCTCCGGCAACTAACTTATTTGGCTAAAAAAATTTAACTTACTCTTTGAGATGAATTTATTTAAAATTGTTAGAAAGTGAATTCTAGATTTTTATCTAAGTGAAACATCTAACTTGCAAAATTAATTTGAAACTATTTAAACTTGATTCAGTTTTAAGTCGATTAAATATTACGGCGTTTGCGGGGATTTGAATTCTTTAACTTTAAAATTACCGACAAATCAAAACAGATTAATAAGCAAAAAAAATAAGAGAGAGAGAGATAGAGACAGAGACAGAGAAAGTTGGGTTCAAATTCTGGTTTTCTGTCCGCCTAGACTGGTATTTGGACCCATTTTTGTTTTGGTCTTTTTGGCCAACTTCACCTGTACCTGTACTAAACTCTAACGATACAATAAATAAAATAATTAAACGGGCTTAGGCCAAAAGACAACAAAATACAAATTGTAAGAAAAAAGTAGAATTTTTGGCCCATAATGACCCAACTTCTTCAATTCTTCACCCTATCTCTTGCAAACCTTCCAACTCCAGAAATTGTACGTTGATTCTTATAGCTGATTGACCTAATAAATAGGGATTGAGCCTTTCTGGATACTTCGAAAACATGGAGGGAACATGGAGTCCACTTGGACTCAAATGTGTTTCACATGCACAAGGATAAACAAATAGTAAGAGATGATTAGGATTGATCAAATATCATTACTAATAACGAAACAACAAATTTGGTATCCTCACCAAGAGACCAACACACTTTTAAACAATAAGAAAGAAATAAATATTAAAATGTATAACGAAAATAATCATGCTGGCACTTGGAAGACATCTAAATCATAACTCCAAATAGTTATTAATTTTCATATTTAAATGGACGGAACAAAATCATTGAGATTAGCATTAGCAAACCGTCTCATGCAGGGACAAGTGAATATATGCATCTTAGATTAATTTCAATTAATTCCTAAATTGAGAAGGAGGAAAGTAAGCAACCTAGCAGTAACCACACGAAAGAAATCATTACCAGTGAGCTACGCATAACAATTCATGATGATAATCTCTGGGTCAAACAATTTCGGGCATACAGAGAGTGGTTGTGGAACATACTAGGAAGTGAGATGAGATCAAATATAACACTAGTGCGCATCGAACAATTAATCAACGGAAAATCTACATGGAATGGCATAACTAAATCACTAGGAAATTTGAGAGAATCCACATACCATAAACATGAGAATTAATGCCAAAAAAGTCATGCTTTAGATGATCTTAAATAGGAAACTCCAATAAAAAACTAAGAGTTGACAAACAAAACAAGAAAGACTCAGATTTTATATTGACACAGAAATCTCAAATGTAAACTATGTTGATGGGTTTTAACTGAACTGTGAAGGTCTCATAATGAAGCTTAAACCAAAACAGAGGTAGTTAGGAGAAGACTTTATGTTTTATTCCTTAAATGTAAGAAGACAACCCTCAAGTGAGGTCTATCGCAAGGCCCATCGCAACTGGACAGACTAACAACAAACTCGTCACTTCCTGACCTATATTTTGAATAAAAATGCAAAACGACAACACTGAAACTCTATGTCAAATAATCCAGCACATAAACTAAGTATAAATTTAGCATACATTTAAACAAGTCTTGCATTGCAACCTAATAATCTAAATTAAACTTAATAAAAAGCGAGTAAAAGCAAAGAATTCAATATAAACCGATAGTTAAAGGGAAACGGTGGCTAGACAGGTAGAGACCCAAATCTTTGTGGACGAACTACATGTATGATTCAGAAATACTATGATGAATACAAAACACATATTATAACAAAACATGCAAGATTCGCGCATAACACGATAATAAATATGTTTTAATCCCTTATTGGTAGAAAACCAAAAAATATCAACCTACAAAATAGAGAAAACAAGATTTGTTTACCTCTTGAGGGACGGAAAACAGGGAATGAATGAGCAATCAACCACGATATTCCCACCACAAAGTTCAGCTGTGAACAACAGACTTTTCCCCAAAACAAAAAAAACTCGAGTGCTAGTCAACAAACAAGGGCAAAAACTAGATTTTTCCTCTCATTCGAACGTATTTCTATAATTTGGTTGTTCTTCGCTGCATCTCTGTGGAAGTTTAAAATAATACCTAACTAAAGAAGAAATTCTCTTTTCTTGACCAATATCCAACGATTTTTGTCCCTTAGAAAATCTCTCTATAACTCTCTATGTACTTTTCTCTGCTTCTACGTCCCTTTTTTTCCTGACATTCTCCAGTCCCCTCTAAAAAAGAAAATGTAGAGAATATATATAGGGAAAAAATAGGGTTTTCTCAAAATAAAAGAGGGGGAACTAGCAAAATCGACACCCCCAAATTCCAAAATTTAAAATTCGAAAAACCAAACCCTCAACCCAAAAACAACTAGCAACTTTTGTCAAGTTTCAACCCCATTCCTGAAGAGTAAAGGGGATAGAATGGCTGGGATTCAGCTTCTTTGTCCTTAAGATGCAACATGGAACGATCTCCTACAAGCAAGGATGATTCTGCATCTGCTCATTGCATAAAAGGTTGTACAAAAGCATGCCAGCCTAAAAGAGAAGATGCATGATGTAGATTTCCGTCTACCTTTGTGAACTGTCCATGCGTGAGAGACGGAGACGCATTTTACGGTGAGATGTGGACTTCACTCGTGCTATTGTTGACGTTGTTGTTTAGGCCGTGAACGGACGTTTGATTCACTGCTGAAGCCTGATGTCGTTTCTGAGAATGTGCTTGTTGGTCTCTTTTGTTAATTAAAAAGGAATGAGTTGAGTCGGAATAAGGAGAAGGTGGGCTGAGTTAAAAGGGAATTGGACTGGTATTGGCTTATTTGATTGGGCTGAATTTGTTGTAATTTGGGAAAGTGGATATTGGTTTGGGTTAGCTGAAACAAAAAAAAGGCCAAAATTTTGCCTCAAGGCTGATTGAGACACTTCCTTGGCAGTGTCAATCGACAGACTAAATGACGGCCAGTTGGTCAACCAACGGCCCGTAGGTAAGGTATCATTGAGTTTCACTTAGCTTAAGCAGATCTCAAGCCAAAAATTTGATAAGTACCAAACTACGGAAGCCAGGCACGGTCCGTCGACTGACCTATGAGCCGCAGGTTTGTCCGTCGATAGTGGCCTATGATATGAAGAATGAAAAATTCACCCCAAATCCTAAACAGAATCTAGTTGGATTATTTAACTAGCTTTGGGCGTATATCAGTCATTCTAAACGTGATCAACCCATTTCCAACCCTATACACAAGTAAGAAATCTTCTCTTCAAAAATCTTCTCTCTAGAACCTTCATTGTTGTTGAAGCTCAAGAACAGCTTGTAGATCAGATTCTCATGGTTTCTTCACCAATTTTTAGAGGTATTCATGTGGATAAATGTATGGTAATCCTTCATCTCTAAGTAACCTTTCACTTGGAGAGTGAATCTCAAGTTTTCAAAGAAGGTTTCATGATCAATGTTTTTCTTCTTCAATATAGCCATGGATTCTTTCTAAAACCTTTTTGAATGATTAAATCATTATAAATTTAATTTAATACAGTGTTTTGAAAGTGATTTCACTCAAATTGCATGATGAACCCATGTTTCTTCCTCAACTCGATTTATCTTTGCATGGGCTTTGTGATCTTGACTTGTTATTAAATCAATGATGATTCTATTACGTTGAAGTGGTTATATCTACTGTTATTTACACGAATTTATGTTGAATTGACGTTGAAGAATCCATGTGGATCAATGTGTGAAGATTTGAATATATTTGGTCTAGTTTTCCATGGTTCACTGTAATGTTGACCTTTTAAGGTATAAAACAGTAATTTGATTATGTTGTGGTTCATGTAGCTACTGCCTTAGGTTAATAAATTGGTTAAGTTGTATTAATTTATTCATGTTGATCAATGTTGGTTACCTATGATTCTTTACTTCCCATTGATTTCTTTAAAAGTATATTCACTGCGATCTAAGGGTTATAACAATGGTAGTAGGATTTCGTGTTGAGCACGTTATCCTTATCTACTGCCTAATATTAATGAAATTAATGTATAGTAGGTATGAATTCTTGATGATCAAAGAAAATGAATCTTGGCATAAATTGATCTAGGTTCTTCTACTCTACAATTTGATTGTTGTAATGAAACTTATGTGATTTAAATTCTAGGGTAGGATAAGCACTATTTGGATTTGATCTAGATCTATTTATCTACTGCCCTTAATGTATAATATTGATATAAAATGATTGATGAACTAAACTAGGGAGGTTAGTTGATGCTTTAGGACTCCCTACTTCCTAGTACATGTGAGATGTCTTGTATTATGTTATAGTATGTGTAACAACCCTAAATGACTATGATAAGTAATGCTTAATGTATCTAGAATACCTACGATTAGCACGGGTTCACATAGATTGATGCGCGTAGAACCAGACCTATGAACCATTACAACAGCCAAGCCAACTAACTTGGTGAGTTAGTTGAGCTAGGAAAGGTTGGGTCCAGCCATTTAGGGCACCCGAATATGAAGATTTACCGGGATGAGTCTTAACCGGACTTTAAAAAGGGATAATTTTATGTTTGGAGGATCTAGGAGTAAAATGGTCTTTTCAAGGCTAAGGGTATTATTGTAATTACCCTAAATAATTAATTAATATGTTGGAGGGGAAATTCGGGTAGGAAGGGCCGAAATTTAACCTTTGAGCGAGATCTTGCTCCACCTGGGTTCGAACCGTTGTGGAAGCAATGATTTAATTGATTTATTGTATTTAGGGAATTAGTTAAATTGATTAATATTTAATTTTCAAATTTAATTTAATAAAAATCAGATTTTTAATAAAATAATAATAATAATAATAATAATAATAATAATAATAATAATAATAATAATAATAATAAGTAATGGGGAGTCCTAGTTTGACTAAGTCTCCACCTAACTCTCCTTATCCTAATCCTCTCATTCTCACGTCTCTCACTCTCGTTCTCACGATTTTGATCAGCAAAATAACTGAAAAATAATAGTTCTTCACTCTTGAATAACTTACACATAAAAACTCAAACGAAAAGCTAAGCTAAACACTAAAATCAACAACATTCTTCTAGACGGATTGGGTTTGGGATTTTGGGGGTGAGGCAGTGGTGTCGTGGGAATAGGTAGCATTGAAACAAGTGTTGAATGACATTAAGGAATCGGTTTTCTTCTCTCTTGGACCATTTCCCAAGAGACCATTTAGGTTCAGTTTTAATCGCAATTGAAAAATTAAGGTTGTCCCCATTGCATGCCCCTATCATTAGATCCTTTGAAGATTCAAAGTGTGTGTTGGTATGTCTTCTGGTAGATGATTTAGGAGTGCTTGTGATTATGTGTTTGAATGTTTATTTGGAGATTATGTAAGGAATGAAAGATGTATTCCGGAAAAGTGTATTAAGTTAACCGTTTGAGCATGTGTGTGCTTTGAATTAACTATGTTTGCTGCCTGAAATTTGTATGATAAAATGGTTGTGTTTGACATGTATAAAAATGTTAAAAGTGTGATGTTCATATAAGGTTAATGTGTCTGAATAAATTTCAACCAAAACACTTCAAGAATCAATGTAAAAGAATGAGAGAAAGATGGATTTGCAAGAGACAAAATTTCCAGCTTGCTGGAAAAGTTGTTCTCGGCCTAGGTGTGGAAAATCTAGCTATGTTTTAAAAATTTTTAAAAATTGTGAGGTTATCGGGGATTGAACCCAATACCTCACCAAATGTAAACAACATAAATATTTCATGAGAAAAATGAAAGAAAAAATAAATGTGGAGAGGTGGGGATTGAACCCACAACCTCTTGAATACATAAGAGAGATAAGAGAAAAATAAAGGAGAAAAATAAATGTGGAGAGTGGGGATTGAACCCACGACCTCTTTAATGGATGAGAGAGTTAGGAGAAAAATAAAGGAGAAAAATAAATGTGAAGAGCGGGGATTGAACCCACAATCCTTTTCGATAGGTGAGAAAGTTATGAGAAAAATTAAGAGAAAAAGAATGAGCTTGTGGGGGCTAGATCCCACAACCTCTTTGCCTTAAACGAGAAAGAGAGGAGGCAAAGAAAGAAAATACTATGGGGGTGATGGGGATCGACCTAGGGTCCCCCAAAACTGAAAAATCCAAGTACCAAGTTTAATATAATATTAAGTGTTGCCCAAGGGATTCGAAATCGGGTTCCCTTGCCCAATTCCATATTGACACATAAGTAGTACGTGAACAAATAAATAACGAATGCTGCCTCTAAGGATCGAAATCAAGATCTTGGCATACCAACAAGATGGATAAGTCGTGTACCACTTAATCATGGGTAAGTATGAGTCACTTAGTAGAATTATGAATGAAGCATAAGGGCTTGTACATATGGATCCATAAGTCCAGCATACATTTAAAAGTAAGCGAACCTAAGATGTATGTAATGAAATGATGTGAACCTAGGAGGTCTAAATAAGAGTGTGAAAAATACAAAAAGTCCAAGTGCATTGGCATATGACGAAATGAACATTGACGTAAGGGGAGTGTAGAATGATGTAAAGTCAAATCTCAAGCATACTCCAAAAGAAAGTGTTAAGAATGAATTTGTAGTTAATATGTAAAGAAAAGAATGACTTCATGACTATAGGCTTGTGCAAGTGAGACAAGTTGCATCTACGCCTAAAATCAATGTCACTAAATGAATTGACTAAGAGAGAATATTTATGCTAAACGATGAAAAAGCACAGAAAGAGTGGCTACATGAGGATAGCCTAGTACAAGTGAGACAAGTTGTATCTACGTCTAGAATCAATGTCCCTCAATGTGAACTCCAATAGAGCATATGTATGTTATACGATGAACAAATAATTAAGGGTGAGTAAAGATGAAATGAAAAGATGTTAAAAAAGAATAGGGTGGCATCACAATATGAGGCTAGTGCAAGTGAGACAAATTGTACCTACGCCAAATATAAGGTCACCAAAAGTACTCATCTAAGAGTGTGTTGAAAATTAAGAGGCAAGTCCCAATCACACTCTATATGTAAGTTTAATGACAATTCACACTTAATACGGAATAATGACATAAGAAATCATCTAATGAGCTATGATGCCTTATGCTAGAAGTCAGCTTTTATGATGTATGAGATGAATGTAATGGAACTTTATACTGAGTACCGATAGGCTAGCTATGAGTCGCAATTCCTTCTTTACGGAAGGCAGAGGTTCGTGTAATTCTCATGAGATGAGACTGTCCATCCATATGGGTATGGGTCTCCTTATATCTCCTAGTCATTGAACCTATACTGCCAATATACGGTTCTAGTAGGGTTCGAGTCCCTATATATGCTAGCATGTTTTGGTTCACTTTGCCCGGTGATTCAGCCTCTTTTTGGTGTACGATTAAACAATGGATTTCATGATGATCACATGATCTATGTCAGTTAAGGTTAAAGTTCCCAAAGAAAGAATGAGCCAGCCTCGAATAATGCACATAATGAAACGAACGATACAAAAGGTTTTGGGATAGGATAATCAAGAGGTGAGCTAGAATTAATTAATGAATCTAGGTTATTCTTGGTAAATTCAAAGCGAACCCAACGAAATTCTTAAACTACATCATAGGTATAGCTGGTGTTTACACTAGTACAGGAATGAATAAAAATAAACTACGTATGAATGAATGAACTAGACTCTGTGTTTGCTAAAGTAGACTCCCTAGTTGAGGTCCCATATGTTGAGACCTCATTTTTGAATGTCTTAATGTCAAGTCCATGATTCCAAGGTCTCATGTCATATGAAGAAATGATATGAACTATGTTATATGATATGTGTAATATGTTATGTGATGTTTGCAAAATGATATGTATGCTTCTCTGTGACCTCTGAGAGGTCAACGATGCCGGTCTTGTCTGGGGTCTAGAGTTTCGTCGTGACATTATGATCTTTTATCCACTTGTAAATGGTTCTTTTATGATTAAATTACATTTATCTACTGATCTATATATGAATTTTAATTGAACAAGGTTTATTGATCAATGATGATCAAAGGGTGAGAAATTTGTAAGAATGTTTATCTCGTCTAGTTTCCTTAAAGTATTGTTGTTGATGAAGCCTTGTGTGACATTGTGTGGTATGGTCCACTATTCGTGGTGGTGTTTAATTTATTGTCATTACATATGTGTTGACCATAGACATGAAGGCAAATTGATGAATATATGAGCATGTGCTTAAGATGATACTATGTGAAGCTTATGCCTACTTTCCTATTCTAGTGGTGATTTAGGTTGTGGCTACTGTGTAAGCATGTGTATATCCATGTTAGGGTAAGTATAGGTGCTGCAATTGATGAGTTAAAAATGGTTAATAATCCCTTATGTACATAGGTAAGGTATAGTTGCTGCCATTGATGAGTTAAAAATGGTAATAATCACATATGTACGTATCCCTATGTTGAATGCATGGATAGCACAAGTTAGGAGTCTTAAGTGTAATATTAAGTTGGATTTTCTCCAATGCTATTGTGTGTTGTGTGGTTTAGGCTTGAAAGAGCATTATGGTCTAAGAGGTTGGCTTCCTCAATATGTAGTTGACATCCATTATGTGATCATGTTGACCAATGTACACACACACTCACTTTACATGCATGTTATAAGCAGTATAGGTCATGGTGTCTAAATGATAGGTAGTTATCATATTCACTAATGTCTACTACTATTCATGTTAAGATGATGTTTATGAAAGCATGATATGCGTTTCCTTAGATAGGATTCCTTGATAGGTGTACTAGTATGGGCGAGGGTATGGGACTTTGCCTAGGTATTGCACATGTGTACCTTGATAGGATAGTTCTAGTTTTGGTTTCTATATGTACGAATATGTATGTATGGACATGTGTGTCTTGATGTGTTATGTGAAAGGTTTGCTAACATATATGTGTACACACACACATGTATGAAGACCTAGTCAAGAGAGGGGCCTTGAATGGTGTATTCATGTGTACCCTAAACTAGATGATGCTTTAAATATGCTATGTTTATGTGAAGGGATTATTTACATGATTTAGGTTGATGAACTTTAATCTATGGCCTATGAGTTAATCATATGAGTGGATGACTCTCCTAAACCTATGTTTTATAAAGTAAAAATATAATAAAGGTTTTCAATGAAGGGAACTTAGCTTAGCACCGAGTGAACTTGAATATGAGTCTTTGTCCCTTCTTATGGTAGGAAGGTAGGTCACCATGAATCTCATGAGGTAGATAGCCACAATGCCTCATTGGGAATAAATAGGGTTTCCATAAGTGAATAACTACAACGCCCAATGTTGGAATAAAAAGGGTATTCACATGTACCTCAAAGTTACATAACTATGTTGCCACCATAGTATACAAGCTAGTGGATCCTCCTTGAAACCTATGTGAAATTTGGTTCTACTTTGGCCGGTAGACCACTTTCTTTCGGTGTGTGGTTCTATGACACGAGATTCCATGTTTAGCATCGCATGGTCTATGTCGTTTAAGGCTATAGTTTTCCTAAAGTAAAATGGACAATGAAAGTAAATGACTAGGAGCCTAACTAGGATAACCTAAGGGTAGTTGCTTAGTGTATGTGGGGGTATGGGACTTCACCTATACATTGCACAGGTGACTTTTCAGGGAAGTTTTAGGAAGGTGTTCTAATGCATATCACTAACTATATGTTCCTTATGCATGATGTTGATTTTGTGTACTATATGATGAGGGTCTTGCTTGACATAAATGAAGTTGTCTTCTCTTACAATGTTGATATATGACTTGGATGTAAAGGTTGGTGTCTCATGATAGGTTTACTAAGTATGTGTGAGGTTATGGGGACTTACATGTACAATGCACTAGTAGAATTAGATTGGGGACATGATTAAGGTCTTATAAGGTTTTATGTGAAGTAAAATGAGTATATGTGCATAATGATTAGGAGTTCACTGTAATGTCCTTATAGTCTTGGCTTAAATGTGTCCAACTTGCATTATAATTCTTTGATGGTATGTGTTGCCTTGCATAGTTGTATGTATGGTTTTCCTTGGGGTTCTAAGGTGATACATTGCACCAAGTATCACTAAAGGGTCATTTGGAAGTTTAGTAAATATAAAGGAAACTAGTTCATTGTTAAAGGAATTGAGCTCACTTTAAAGTGACTCAAATATGTAATAAATTCGATATGTGATATTATGACATGTTTGACCTTTGAATATGCTTATATGAAGTATGTGAATGATATAAATTCTATTCTTTAAAGGTTTTATAAAGATCTACCCAAAAAGGCATGAAGTATGATTTCAAGAAAAAGTCCCTTTTAAAATTCATGTTTTTGCATGGTTGACATACTTAGTGCATACTTAGGTTATGGATGCTTAAAGGATGTCTTGAATGAAGAAAAGCTTTATAGATGATTCCCAAGCTCAATGAAAGGAATCCTTAAGTTCACGGATCTCCTACTTGTGTCTTTATTATAAAGTCTTTAAATACTGTATAGTTATGTAATATGTCTTATGGGTCGTGTCCCTAATATATTCTAATTTTGTTGAGTATAAGATGGAAAAGAAATTAGAGTCTATATATGTATATGACTTATATTTTATATGTATATGAAGTAAAGTTTCTAGCATATGAGTTGCTATGAAAAGTTTTAAATTCTCCGCTAAATTTACAATGTCGATATGATGAATGATAACTATGGGCTTGTATAACTCCTCCGAGAGGTCAAGTACGCCATGTTACTTCTAGGGGGTGCTCCCCGAATCTGACAAACGTGTTATTAGAGCAAAGGTTTTTAAAAGTGGTTTAGGGTCCAAGAAGTCTCATATTGCCATGTCTAGTAGAGTCTTGTATCATTGATGGTGAGTCGCGACACATCAAATGGTACGAGAGGCTATAGGATGATAGAGTTTCCCTTCTTCATCTTTCTCATATTGTGCCATAGAACTTAACTCTATAAGATCTCTCTTTTATGTTTTCTTGTCCGTTCTTTTTAGATGTGATTGCTTGGATGAGATTATTCTCTATGCTTGAGGGACTAAAGGTGAGTTTAAATGCTTATCTTGGTTTTATGGTTTGAATGAGTATGTGCGAAGGTGAATTTTTGCATATTATGATGAGGTGATGCCATTTTGTGGCTAAGCATGAGATTAATGTGAAATAGAATGTTATATTGAGAGTTGTATGTAATGATATAGGTAAAACATGTTAGAGGTTATTATGGTTAAAATGAGTTTATTTTGGGAATAATGTCTTACTATATGGTTTTGCATGATCGTAGCCTAATACAATAATTTGAACTTGAAATGCTTAGTGACTACCTATTGAACCATGCTACCCTAAGAATAGGTACTTAAAGTGTTCAATGTTTCCCTTTGTATGTATGTGTGGTCCTTGATTAGTTGACTAGTATGGATTAGATTCCTTTGTATAGACTTGATCCTAGGTGTCATGATAGTATGCTTGTCATGGTAAAGTTTTGTATCTCATGTTGTCATGCTTTTTCCATCAATTGCCTAAATGTTGCATTTTTGGAATTCGAAAGTATACTCACTGTAATGATAAGACATCTTACTGTAACACTTTTGAAAAATCAACTAAATTGTTCTTTGACTTGATGTTGTTGAAATTTGTATAGGATTGATGTACATGAACATGATAATGAATGCAAAATGGAGTCTTACTATTTGGAATGAAGAATGAGAGTCTAATGGCATGATGAGTCGTAGATTTGTTTCTAATTTCTTGTTGAGTTGTGAGTACCTTGATGATTGTGGAATTGATGTTTCCCTAGAATTGAGGGTAGTACTCTTATCTTTGTAGGGTGATGATGTGGGTTTGATTGACCTAGAAGTTACCTTACATTAATGTTGAAAGAAAAGAAAGAGTCCTTAAGACTAAGTCTCCTATATTGTTTCCCCTAATGATGTATGACCTTGGTGTCTATTATATTGCATGAAAACCTTATGTGGTTGAATAGTATGACGTAACTGGATAATTGGAGGATAAATTTCCTAGGATATGAAGCTTAGAATACGTTGGTGTTCCTATGTTGATATACTGTAAATTCCTTATAAAGTTTTAATCACTTTTAAGTAATGAAAATGAAGGTTGCTTAGTTAAGATCCTCTTAGTTTTGGTTAAGTTGCTCTTATATGTGTTTACCCAAAGTGGGGGATGGTGATTGAGTAGTAAAGTTGTAGATATTTTCTACCTTGTCCTTCTATTCTTACTTGAACTTGAATCTATTGAAATTTTAGTAAGCTTGTTCATGAATAGAGTTTTGCATAAAGTATGAATGGCATGACCTTATATGTTTGGTATATATTGATTGACATTACCTTTAAGATATTATGAATGCTCCAAAGTGCATTAAGGAAAATTTTTTTGTTGATAAAATCCATGTTTTCTCATTTAAATTGTATCTTGATATGCTAGTTGTGCATTTGACTTCAAGAGGTAAGAAAAGAAACTTGTTTTGGTCACTCATGAGGTATAATGTTTAGCTTTATAATGAAAAGTTGAGTCTCTTTAAAATAAAATGTATTGAGTCTCTTAAAAACTGTGACTTTTATGATTTGGAATGCATAATTGTAGGCTCATTCTTGAAAAGTGAAAGCATGTTTAGCTAAGTTCTCAAGTGTGTGCCTGTGATTTCTGTAATTCTTCTCAAAATATGCTTACTGTGAAGGTGAGTACTATATTAGAAATTGACATTTTCTAAAATTTCTTCCTATTTGTTGTGATGTGCTTGGTGTGACTTACCACCTAGACTTCACTAGGAAGGAAACATAAGCATGTCTTGGTTTAAAAGTTGAGAGTTTCTCATTTTACAAGGAAACTGACCTTGTACTTTGCTTAGGTGTGAACTCATGATACATGCAAGTATGTTGAGGATAATCCTCCAGGGACACCACTAAGCATGGTATAATTGAGTATGACCTTCATGACACTAGGTCTAACAAATAAATATCTTTGTTGATTCAATTAACTCAAGTCTATGTGCATTGAAGTATGAGTTCCTACTCGTTTTGAGTTTTATTGAATTATGCCTATGTGTGGCCTTGCAATATGATCTCTTAATGAATTAAGGTGTAATGACCGTGTTATGATTAGGAGAAGGATGTTCCTCCTATGAACATGATAAGATCCTCTATGTTTGATGAATTAAAGAGTGAGTGAGTAATGTTTTTGCTTGCTTGTGTGCATTGAATGATAAAATGACTTAATGATGTTATGAATTTTATGAACTTCTCTATGTTTCCCTGAAGTTCTTGTTGTGATTAAAGATCCCTAAGTGTCATTCGAGGACGAATGTTCCCAATTGGGGGATATTGTAAGACCCCAAAATGAGATAGGGTGTCTAGAGACTAACATGTTTTTATTATGTTTCTAAGGTCTTAAAATGACTCATATTATGGTTTATAGGCAGTGTGTAAAGTTTTAAGTGATTTTGAAGTAGAACGTCAAGGGACGACCAAAACGTTCGACGACTATCACCTATGTGTCTCATGTATGCATTCGTGTGTATATACTGTATTTAATGAGATTATTAAGTATTAGAATTATCTATAATTATGTTTAATGATGGTATATGTAGTTTCGAGAGGGTTGGAGGTCAAACGATCAAGAACGTCCAAGGCGTTCGAAAGATAGCCCTTAAGACGCTCAACGTGTGTTTTGATAAGGCTTAGCCTATTAGGACATGTTTCAGGTGCTTGTTTTGGTTTAAACTTAAGTGGAAGGTCTACAAATTGTTAAGGGTTGTATTTACGTTGTAAATGTCCGATGAAAACTTCTAAAGGGCTCTTCAAAAGGCCCCACAAGAAGGCCCCAAGGCTGGTCGAGACACTGCCTTGGCAGTGTCAATCGACGGACCAAACAACGGCTAGTTGGTCAACCAATGACCCGTAGGTAAGGTCTCATCGATTTTCACTTCTATTGGGAAGGTCTCAAGCAAAAATTGGATAATCACAAAATGACGGAAGCCAGACACAGCCCGTCGACTGACCTACAACAGTAGGTTGGTCCATCGATGGTGGCCTGTGAACTGAAGCCTGCGCACTATTTCATTAAAGGGGTGAATGATAAATTCACCCCACGTCCTAAACCGACTCTATTTTTATTGTTTAACTTATTTTGGGTGTGTATAAGTCATTCTAAATGTGATCAACCCATTCCCAACCCCATACACACATAAGAAATCTTCTCTCTAAAAATCTTCTCTCCTAGAACCTCCATTGTTGTTAAATCTCAATAATATCTTGTAGATTGGATTATCATGGTTTCTTCGCCATGTTTTAGAGGTCTTCATATAGATAAATGTATAGTAATCATTGATCTCTAAGTAACCTTTCACTTGGAGAGTTGATATCAAGTTTTCAAAGAAGGTTTCATGATCAAAGTTCTTATTCTTCAATCTAGCCATGTGTTCTTTCTAAAAAAATTGGAATGATCAAAATCATGATAAATTGAAGTTAATACAGGGATTTGAACCCATGTTCCTTCCTTGAATCGATTTATCCTTGCATGGGCTTTGTGATCTTGACTTGTTGTCGATTGAATTATGATACTATTACATTGAAGTGGTTATATCTACTGTTATTTACGTGAATTTATGTTGAATTGATGGTGAAGAATCCATGTGGATCAATGTGTGAAGATTTGAATATGTTTGGTTTATACGCTCGAACTTACTTCTCAAATGAGAAGTAAAGCGGTAGTGTCAAGTAAATAACCCAACTAGTGAGGTTGGGATCGTTCCCACGAGGAAAATAGTCTAGACTTAACCTCAACCTATTATTACTATCGTTTGGTCAATAACTTCCTTGGAAAGTAGAAATATAAAAAGGGGGGTTCTATCTCTAAATAAGTGAAAATAAACAACGAACTTGAAAGAGACACTTAACAGCTTTTAATGTTGGGTTTAAATCAATTAATCAAAGTAACTAGGGTTTACGTGTTCCCCACAGGTTCATAAATTGATAACTCTAACTATAACAATTCTTTCCTAGTATCTTGCATGCAAAGTGATAAGTTATGTATTTCTAAATCCTTGGTCCGGCATCTAGAAAATCTCACTCCGCACCTTGGTCTTGCTACGTGTGTTGCTATCCTAACCCTTATCCTTACCTCATATTAAGCATCGTAGTCGATATTTGACTAAGTTAATACCTCGTACCAATCAATACTAGCCTATTAGATAGTATACACTAAATCTATGTTAATAATTCTTTTCCTATTATCTACCTCCTTGGTCCGGCAAGTAGCATTAAGGCGACTTCTAACGTTGTCCATCCGTTAAAAAGACTTCTAAACGAAAGAATTATTAATACATGCAAGACACTATTCTAGAATTGTTCTTTTAATTACGGTTTATCTCATTATTTGCCTATGGTTCCCACAACCCTAGTTATGGAATTTAGTTACTCATAGCCATAAACACAATATTCAAATATATTAAATAAGAATTCATGTACTTACTTCAATGAGAAAGAATAAAGTCCGAAAATTTGCTTAATTAATCACCAAAAATCACTTGTAAGAATCTCCAAATCAAAACACTAATACACAGAGTCTAATATTATGCTGTCTAATCTAGCAGAGTCTAACCTCAAAAACGAGGTTTTTCGAACTATTTATAAAAAATAAAAACCTAATTAAACAAGGATTCTAATTGCTGGAAATCTGCCAAAACGTGGTTGGGTCGACGGACCTCGCGAGGGACCGTCGTGGTCACGACGGAGCGTCATGGACTCCGTCGTCCCATACATAGCAATTTCTTCTGGTGCTCTCTTCATTCCCCCTCAACGGCAAGTATGACAGACCGTCATAGGCACAATGGTCCGTCGAGGGTCTTCGTTTCAAAACACTTCAACTCTTGGAATCTGGGTACTGGGATCACTTCTCTGAACTTCATGAAGAACCTGCAGGACGGACCGTCATAGCCACGACGGACCGTCACAAGCTACGTAACCCCACACTTGGTCAGACTTCCCCATCTTCCTTCAGCAGCTTCTCTACGCTGCCACCTACGGACCGTCACAAGCACGACGGACCATCATCAGCTCCGTAGGTGGTCTCTTCTGCATTTCTTCACTCAATATCTCCGCATTCAACTTTGGACAGATTTCCTGCAAAATAATGAGAAACTCATATAAAAACTAGCACAAAAAAGACTTTCGGACACACTAAACTTAAGGAAAAAGTATAAATTATACCGTGAAACCACGGTATATCAACACCCTCAACTTAAATTCGTTGTTTGTCCTCAAGCGACGCACTATGACCCACTACACAATCTTTGTACAATAGTATCCATGTTTTATCCTTTGCAATCATTTGGCTATCAATCCCGATTAATCTCATCAAATCTATGCATGCTATCACTATTAGGCTTGAATTTTGTGGGATTAGAACATGATACAGACTCACCATGCACTAACACCTATCCTCTTCAATTTCTCACCGAGGTGCTAACAATTCTGGTATTGCAACTAGTGTCCTCACTTCAAAACAAAATCCTCATTTTTCACACAATGATTTCAGTTTGAGTATAAGGATTACTTTTCAACACTCGCTCTCAGAACAAAGTCACACTCATTCATACCTATTGCCATAAGCTTGCCCTTATTTTCACTGCCTTAAGTTCGCTATACAACCCTTAGGATCATGATAGGACTTTCTTAGCTTGTAACATAGGCTCAGAGTCAGGTAGGGTATATTTAGGTATACTTTAGTGACTTTTTTCCCTCCTTGACATATCGGCTAAACCTTCCACTTTCTATCACTTTATCTCGCCCTGTTTCTCCCATTCTTTCACCTTGCTATTTTCCCTTCTTTCTTCATTTGTGTAAGTGACTCTTTTCCCTTTTTTTTCTTTTTTTTTTTACTTTTCTTTCAACGGGTTCTTGAGTCACTTTACTTTTGTTCCTTCTCTCTCTTTGTTCTTTCAACCCCACTATCCAGAGCATTCCTCAAAACAACCACCCTCAACTCATGGCTTTGCCATGAGTCAAGGTACACAATACCCAAATTTGGGTCAGGGCCATAACGAAGGTTGTTTATGCATTAGCCACCCTCAACTTATGCTTTTGGCATATGCTGAGGTGCACATGTCCAAGGAGGGACCAGGGCCAACATATTGTTCCCAGAAAAGATCAGTTGGGGTGAAAAAGAAAGGTCTAATTTTAAGCTCAGATTATTTGGATCAAAGAAGGATAACTTTCATTTGGTTTCTTTTATTTAGGCTAGAAATGGGCTATCTTGAATAAGGGCTTATGATCCTTTCCTAATTGTCTATTACAGCTTACTTTTAGCAGGACTAACCAGGCAAGTTCTAGCTCAGTACCAATAGTGGACTATTCAAATTTCCTCACACTCACTTGACATCTCATCACTATACCAGATTATTAGATACCTAGTTTGAATTGAAGACTTAGGGTAATACAATGGTGTAATTCTATTTCATGCTTAGAGCCACACAATTATTAGTTACTATGCCTAGTCATGCAACATTTTCCAGTTTTCTCAGGATTTCATTTTAGCCATCATGCTTCAGAGTTAAACTATGTACAAAAGATATAAACATGCCGGTTCAACAGAAAAAGTAATCATTCTTTTGGGGAAAAAGAACACAGGCAAGAAAACCCCAAAAGAGGATAGTGAGTTGGGCTACTCAGACTTCACCCTAAAACTCACTTTCCATTTACCCCCCCCCCCCCAAAAAAAAAAAAAAAGCATGCAATTGTCCCCAATGCATAAAAAAATCTAAATATTAGAATGGTAGGTGAAGCAAACCTGTGGCGCAAAGCACCGTCGATCAGCAAGATGGTGGGTCCGGTTCCCCGAAACCCACGTCCTCTGCAATCTGGACACCCTCAGTGGTGTCCTCAGCAACAACCGCACCATCAGTAGTGCCTCCCGCTGTCTCTACAGTGAGGGAGCTAGATGCCCCAGCCGCTAACTGTGATGCTCTGATCTGGTGCGCCTCCTCCTCAGCAAGTGAGGCTCTCCTCGCAGCCTCCATCTCTCGGCGCTCCTTCTTCCTTGCTCGCGCCTCATCCTTTGCTCGACCCCTACGCCTCTTGGAACTCTCTCGAGGGGGAGGTGGTGGAATTTCTTAAGTAGTAAACAGGGCCTCCAGCACGGTGTCTTCAGCAGGCTCGACAGAAGGAGCCTTAGACTCCGGCACCCTTGCCTCTAGGATCGTGTCGATGTCTGCACGAAGACTGTCGACTGCAGCCTGAAGAGTCGACACATCCACCGGAGGGGCTGGTCGGGCTAACACTCTCAACTCAAAGGCGTCCAGGCGCTGGTTAACCTCAACAATCTTCCGCTCTGTAAACTGCTGCATTTTATGCTCTAGACGCTCTTCAGACTCAGTGATCGACTTCTGCATCCACGGCTGGATATGATGCAGAAGAGTGGCCATTTGTGCCTCTAGTTTTTGGACCCTAGCAAGCGGGACCAGTGCCGGTAGAGGGGCTGTGCGAGAGGAGCTCGGGGCTGTGCTACTACCCAGGATAGACTCGACCGGAGTAGTGTCAGTGGACGCCTGTGTAGCTGTGCGGGCCTCGGCTACCGTATCTACAAGATCATCAGTAAGTGGGGGCAGTTCTTGACGGGGCCCTCTGCGTGGAGACAACTCATTGGCCTCGTCTCTGATGAGGCCGACGTCAACAGTGCCCTGCGGGGTCTTCAGCTGATCTACGTGCCATATGGGCACACCTGCGGACCGGCAAAGGACAAAGATCATACACGGGAAGGGGTAGGTAGTAGTGACCTTGAATGCCCTCTCGTGCATGACTGCCTAGAGAAGCCATGCAAAGTCCACCTCGAATCCGTCTATCATCGCCGCCATCAACACTGCTCGATCCCAGGTAACGATGTTATCAGCAGCTGTGGGGGAAAGGCAGTGACGGACGAGCAGCCACAAGAAATTTGCTATGAACGTGAGGTTGGCCTTCCTGATGGCCCCCTTCGGCTTAGTGACCCAATCGGAACCCTCTCCATCTACTGACAGGTGCAAGGCCATCCACCTCTTGGTGGTCTCTCTCAGTGCTGGCTCGCACAAGAACTGTCCATCCTTTACTATCTGCCAGCGATAGTCAAACTCGGCAGTGATGGGGGTCCGAGTAGCATCTGCACTCTCGCCGTATAGGAACCGGCGGATGGCAGGCAGGGAAATGTCAACCTGCACGCCCCGGACTCGAACCTGCTCCAGTGGGGCCTGTTTAGCGGGAGCAGCCCGCCTATCGATCTGTGATCGGAGAGTCGCTACGTAGGATGCGTAGAACTCTCGGACCATTTCCTCTTTGTATCATCCCAACGGACGTGCTGTCCACTCTAAGCAATGCCTTGTGAAGAGGTTGTGGATCTCCGGCATCGATGGGAGACTCCCTGTAAGTACCCGCCGCTCCAAGGTGAGTGTCCGAGTCATTACTCCTTTATCAGTCAGGAACTTGGCGTCGGAGTAAACTTGAAACTGGTCGTTGACACACCACCGGTTTGGCTGGTCAGAGGCTGGGGTGGGGATCTGAGCTGGTGCACCGAATGTAGAGTCTGAACTGTCAGCCTCATCAGACGAGGCCGACGCCGCAGCAATGGTGGGTGCGGGAACCTCAGCAGCGCCTGAAGCTTCCTCGGACCATGATACTCCTAAGGAGCCAGACGCTCCTTCCTCATTTGTTGCTGACCCAGAGGGAATGCCGCTCAGTGTGCGCTCCTCATCAGACTGGGAGGCAGTGACTACGCCGGACGCCACCGTCTTGGGTGTGGCTCTATGATCACGTGCAGCACAGGAAGGTGCGGAAGTGACTGGGGGAACATACTCGGGGTCCCGCTCATCATCAGAGCCGATGATCAAGCGTGCAGACGGGCCAACAAACTTTGATCGCCCGCGTGCGTAGGTTCTGTCTTGCTTGGGTGCCATAGTAGGTAGTACCTGCAAAGGATCACTATTAGTACGAGTAGTGGCAAACAAGACAAGCGAAACCATACGAAATAAAACAGTGAAAATAGTATGTAAATGCTGTATAAAAGTGACACACGATGGGCCTGGTAACGGCTCGTCATGACTATGACGGACCGTCGTGAGGTCCGTCGTGGTGTACTTGGACTCTTTATAAATAGAGAACCCTGAAGGAGAGTCTCTGACTAGCATGACGGTGTGTGCCGGACGGACCGTCGTGGGTACGATGGTCCGTCACATGTGTCCGTTGAAGGACACTTGGAAAAAAATGGAGACCCTTAGGAGAGGGGTCTCTGACCGTTATGACGGTCATGCAGGACGGACCGTCGTGGGTACGACGGTCCATCACATGTGTCCATTGAAGGACACTTGGAAAAAAAATGAGAGACCCCTGGAAACAGGGTCTCTGTCTAGCATGACGGTTATGCAGGACGGACCGTCGTGAGGAAGACGATCTGTCACATGTGTCCAGTAGGACAGGGGTTCTAGGGCTTGTCCAACGGACCCTACGACGGTCCGTCGTGGCTACGACGGTCCGTCATCGGGGTCTCGTTCTGAATGGCAGAGACAAAACTAAAGGTACCCTAAGCAACCCCGATAAACCCACATCAACCTTTCAGTGTTTTGGACCTACATGTGTCTACCCCTACTACCTGGGAAACTAGCAATGCAAAAGCACCTACGTCTAGGGTGGTAAACATGGTAATTTCGAGCATTTGTAACCTAGGTCAGGTAGAATCGTATAAAGTAAACAAAATACTATAAGGAACTAAGCTTAATGCTAACTAGTAACAAAAATGCAAGATAAATGAGTATAAATTAGAGATACATACCTTAGAAATGGAGAAAAACAGATGCGAAAGTACTCGGTGGCAAGGTAGACACTCACAGCAGCAGTTTCCACTAGTAGATAACACTTTAGGGCTTTGGAGAATTGTGAGAGGGCAATGATTGTGGGAGGGAATGGGGAAGTTGAAAAGAGAGAGTAATGGGAGAAATAAGAGAGTAATTGGGTGAAATATGGAGGGGTGGGGAGTTTAAACAGTCTGATTTTGGAAAAAGGGTCCCACCGGGTCGGGTCGGGTATACCTCATTAATCACGCGATGGTTCCCCGACGACGGTCCGTCGCAGTTGTGACGACCCGTCGTTGGTTCCGTCGTGTGTGCCCTAGTTTCAAAACAACAGAAAAAAGGTACCTGGTACGACGGATGAATACGACGGTCCGTCACAGGCGCAACGGTCCGTCGATGTGTTCGTCAATGACTACTGCACAGTAATTTTCTGCAGAATTTCCTGGTGATGTGCCTGCAAATTTAAAACCCATTAATAGAAAAATGCTATCATTACTAAAAAGACGATAAGTATTGGGTTGCCTCCCAACAAGCGCCTGATTTAATGTCACGGCACGACTGGGGACACTCGATTACTCAGACTTCATCAAGATGGTATGCCTCTATCACTTCATTTGCCGATTCAGCATGCCCGAAATAGATTTTTATGCGCTGTCCATTCACCTTGAACCGCACACCCTCCTTAGTTTCCAACTCAACTGCTCCATGAGGGAATAGTTGGGTAACTAAGTAAGGACCAGTCCATTTGGACTTGAGCTTGCCCGGAAACAAGAGCAACCTGGAATTGAATAAAAGCACCAAATCCCCGACCATAAATTGTCGCTTTTCAATTTTGTTGTCATGGTACTTCTTCATCTTTTCTTTGTATAGTGCTGAGCTCTCATAGGCTTTTAGGCAAAATTCATCGAGTTCATTCAACCCATTTAACCGTTGCTCTGCATCTTCGCTCCAATCCATTTTTAACTTTTTCATAGCCCACATGGCTTTATGCTCTAACTCAACTGGAAGATGACAAGCTTTCCCATATATAATTTGGTATGGAGACATACCTTTGGGAGTCTTATATGCTGTCCGGTAGGCCAAAAGAGCATCATCAAGCCTCTTTGACCAATCCGTTTTACTTGCATTCACTGTTTTTGACAATATCTGTTTTATTTCCCGATTCGACACTTCAACTTGCCCACTAGTTTGAGGGTGGTAAAGAGTGGCCACATTATGGAGAACCCCGTATTTCTCCAATAACCCCTTGAACAATCTGTTGCAGAAGTGGGAGCCCCCATCACTAATAATGGCTCTTGGGGTGCCAAAACGAGAGAATATATTCTTTTTCAAAAATGCAGTAACACTCTTCCCTTCATTGTTTGCGAGGGCTATGGCTTCGACCCATTTAGATACATAATCGACTTCTACTAGAATGTACTTCATTCCATGATAACTCACGAAAGGGCCCATAAAGTCAATACCCCAAACATCAAATAACTCAATCACAAGAATGGGGTTTAGAGGAAGCTCTTGCTTTCTTGAAATACCACCATCTCGTTGACATTTGTCACATGCTTTAGTAAACCCATGAGCATCTTGGTGAAGAGTTTACCAATAGTAACCACATTGTAATATCTTGTGTGCGGTTCGGATACCACTGTGATGTCCGCCAACAGGTGAAGAATGGCATGCCTCCAACACACTCAACATTTCACATTCTAGCACATAACACCGAATAAGCCCGTCGGTACAACTCCTATACAAGTATGGTTCATCCCAAAAGAACTTCTTCACATCTTACATGAACTTTTTCCTTTGATGAAAGGACAAGTCTGATGGAACAATATCACTAGCCAGATAGTTCGCAAAATCTGCGAACCATGGAATCAAGTCTTGTGAAGCAGCCAATACATGTTCATCGGGGAAAGTATCATCAATGTCAGTCTTATCCCCTAACTCTCTCATAGCTTCATCCTCTAGACGAGACAAGTGATCAGCAACTTGATTTTGAGTTCCTTTTCTATCGAGCACTTCAAAGTCAAATTCTTGCAGCAGTAATACCCAACGAATCAGCCTAGGTTTCGCATCCTTCTTCGCCATCAAATATCTCAATGCTGAATGGTCAGTATGCACTATAACTCTAGTACCTAGAAAATAGGAGCGAAATTTCTCAAAAGCAAAGACTACTGCAAGGAGTTCTTGCTCGATCCTTTGTGTAGTTCTTCTGAGCTTCATTTAGGGCTTTACTAGCATAGTAAATTGGGTGAAGGATTTTGTTTCTTCTCTGTCCCAATATTACACCAAGAGCCACCCCACTAGCATCGCACATTACCTCAAATGAGGTAATGGACTGTTCCAATCCGGAGAAATAATGATAGGCGCAGACACTAACTTTTCTTTTAGCTCACTGAATGCTTTAAGACAGGATTCATCAAAACAAAATTTACATTCTTTCTCCAGCAATTTGCACAATGGGTGTGCAATCTTTGAAAAGTCTTTGATGAACCTCCGCTAAAAACCTGCATGCCCAAGAAAGCTTCTCACACCTTTCACAGAGATCGACGGGGGAAGTCTGTCTATTACCTCAACTTTAGCTCGATCAACCTCTATGCCCTTTTCTGAAATGCGATGACCCAACACAATACCCTCTTTCACCATGAAATGACACTTTTCCCAGTTTAGTACCAAATTGCAGTCTTCACATCTCTTAAGAACCTCAGATAAATTGGTCAAACACCGCTCGAATGAATCACCAACCACAGAAAAATCATCCATAAAAACTTCTATAGTATCCTCCACCATGTCAGAAAATATTGACATCATACATCTCTGAAAGGTTGCGGGTGCATTGCACAACCCAAACGGCATTCTTACGACGCAAAGGTCCCATATGGACAAGTGAAAGTGGTTTTCTCTTGATCTTCTGGTGCAATAGAAATCTGATTATACCCCGAATACCCATCAAGAAAACAATACCACCCTTTTCCGGCAAGTCTATCCAACATCTGATCCATGAAGGGCATAGGAAAATCGTCTTTTTCAGTCCATGAGTTCAGTTTACGGTAATCCATACACACCCTCCATCCAGTAACCGGTCTCATAAGAACAAGTTCATTCTTTTCGTTGGGTACCACAGTCATGCCCCCTTTCTTCGGTACACATTGAACCGGGCATACCCAACTACTATCGGCGATTGGATAGATTACTCTGGCATCCAACCACTTGATGATTTCCTTCTTCACAACCTCTTGCATAGGAGGATTCAAGCGTCTCAGGTGCTCAATACTCGGCTTATGATCAGGCATGAGTTTGATTTTATGAGAGCAAATACCAGGAGGGATCCCAATAATGTCCGCAATGGTCCACCCAATCGCTCTTTTGAACCTTTTTAGTACCTTCACCAAACTATGAATCTGTTGTTCATCCAGGTCTGATGCATTGATTACCGGCAAAGTGTCACTATTTCCTAAGAATTCATACCTAAGATGAGGTGGGAGAGCTTTTAATTCAACTTTTGGAGCCTCCTCTATCGATGGTTTCACGGGTGGGGACACGCGATTTTTCATATCAAGCTCAAATTTCTTCGGTTTAAACCGAACATCACCTCGGCCAAGAGCCGCGACGAATGACTCATATTCTTCAATGCAATCACTATCAAAGTTCATTATAACTGCCGCTAATGCTTCGACACCTAGACATTCTTCTATTTGTGTCTCAGATGTCTCACCCATGTTGTAGGATATAGCAGATACCGATTGGAGCTCACCACTCTGCCTCATGGACCTACAAATATTAAAGGTCACTTCCTCATTGTTCAACCAAAATTTCATCTGCCCCTTTTCCATGTCTACTAAGGCTCTTCCCGTAGCTAGGAATGGCCTCCCAAGAATAATAGGCACTTCAAAATCAACCTCACAATCAAGAATAACAAAATACGCCTGAAAGATGAATGACTCCACTTTTACTAGCACATCATGAAGTATCCCTATGGTCCGTTTTACTGTTCGATCAACCATCAGTAGCCGCATCGCAGTGGGCTTTGGGTCACCCAAACCCAACTTCTTGTAAATCGAGAGGGGCATGAGATTTATGCTTTCCCCCAGATCACATAATGCTTTCACAAAATGTAATAGCCCGATTGTACAAGGAATAGTGAACGCACCCGGATCTTCTTTCTTTTGGACCAGAGATCTTGTAGCAATAGCACTACAATGCTGCATTCTATCATCATCCTCAA
The DNA here is from genome assembly GCA_027789145.1 of Solanum arcanum. Classification (NCBI taxonomy): domain Eukaryota; kingdom Viridiplantae; phylum Streptophyta; class Magnoliopsida; order Solanales; family Solanaceae; genus Solanum; species Solanum arcanum. The sequence continues at coordinate 30,008,704 of CM050943.1, forward strand.
AAGTAACCGATCTTTTCTTTGTGACCAGATCTTTCATAAACTTGGCGTAACCGGGCATTTGTTCTAAAGCTTCTACCAAAGGGACATTGATAGAAAGTTGCTTCAACATTGTTATAAAACGCCGATATTTTCCATCCTCGGTCTTTTTCACTAATCTTTGAGGAAATGGGGGTGGTGGCCTAGGCATAGGAGTTACCTTTTTAGGCACTTCAGCATCTTTTGCAATGTTATCCTCTAAATCAGCATCAACATTTACCACTTTATTAGTATCTTTTGTCACCTTTTCTCATTAGATGGCATAGGTGGGTCAATGGTTTGCTTGCCACCGCGAGTAGTAATTGCCATACAATGTCCATCATTTTTCAGATTTTGGAGAATGTTGCTAGGAAGAGTGCCCGGTTGCCGTGTGTTCACAGTTGCAGATAATTGGGCCAATTGTAACTCAAGTTGCTTAATCGATATTGCATGTGTATCAAATTTTTGCCCAATACCCGCTAAATCATTCCTCAACTCTTTATTATGCTCATCACTAGCATCGAACCTCCTCATCATTTTATGCAACCTATCCTCAACTCGCGACATACTACCTCCACCATCCCTAGAAGTAACTTCACGATTTTGAGGAGGAACATAGGGTCCATTCCTGTCGTTTCTATTACCATAGTTACCCCTGTTGAAGTTGTTGTCGCGATTGTAGTTTCCATCTCGGACATAATGACCCTCACGATTGTAGTTACCATAGATCCGACCTTCGTTCCCTTGACCTTGGCGCCAATTCTCCTGATTAGAGCCTTGGGCACTTGGTCGGAAACCCCCCATCTGTTCATTTACTGCATAGGAATCCTCCTCATAATAACACTCATCGTTTGGAGGTGGTGGTTTAGCCAAGTAGTTGACTGCATTAATCTTTTCTGCACCCCAGTGACATGTTTTAGTACCAACCCAAGCTCAGTTCTCATCTGAGCCATTTCTTCATGAATATCATCTGTGGCTGGGTTGTGAGTGGACTGCACTGCAAAGGTGTTTCTCCCTGTATCGGACTTCCTAGTACTCCAAGCTTTGTTATTTTGGGAGATTTTCTCTAGTTTTTCTACAATCTTAGCATAAGGGCATTCTCCATAAGATCCACCTGCTATAGTGTCCAACACCGCTTTATTGTTATCATCCTGTCCCCGATAGAAGTATTCCTTCAGTGACTCATCATCTATACGGTGATTTGGAACACTTCTCAAGAATGAGGTGAATATATCCCAAGAACTACTAACTGACTCTCCTGGTAGTGCCAAAAAGTTGCTCACCCTGTCTTTGTGGTTTAATTTCTTGGAGACCGGATAGTAGCGTGCTAAGAAGACATCCCTTAGTTGGTCCCAAGTGAAGATGGAGTTGTATGGTAGCTTAGTGAACCACATAGCAGCCTCTCCCATCAGTGAGAGAGGAAACACTCTGAGACCTATTACATCTACATCCAAATCAGGCCTCCCCACACAACTTTTACACACTACCCTTACCTTAGCTATATGGGCATGTGGATCCTCAGAAGGTAGCCCTGAAAACAAACCTCTGGCAGTGAGCATTTGCATCATGCTACTAGTTACCACAAAAGTGTGGCCTGTAGGTAGAGGGGGCAAGACAAGTGGCCCATCCGAGTCTGCTATGTTATCATACCCTTTGTAGTATGCTTGGGGCCGTGGAACGGGATTTTGTCCCCTCGATTGATGTTCACCCGGAGCGTCGGGTAACATCTGACCATGAACATCCACTGGATCTGGGATGTTCTGGTTTGGATCCTCATCATTTATTCCCAAGTTTCGATTCATATTGCGCAGTGTACGCTCTAGCTCGTGATCGTAGGGAAACAAGGGTTCTCTTCCTCTCCGTGTATTTGGCATACAAGGAGGATAGTCATGAAAGGAAATCAAAAACAATAAAACAAAGTATAATCAAGAAAATATCAACTAAACTTTAGTAATAAGTTCAAGCTAATCTAAAATCTAAATTCCCCGGCAGCGGCGCCAAAATTTGATACGCTCAAACTTACTTCTCAAATGAGAAGTAAAGCGGTCGTGTCAAGTAAATAACCCAACTAGTGAGGTTGGGATCGTTCCCACGAGTAAAATAGTCTAGACTTAACCTCAACCTATTATTACTATCGTTTGGTCAATAACTTCCTTGGAAAGTAGAAATATAAAAAGGGGGGTTCTATCTCTAAATAAGTGAAAATAAACAACGAACTTGAAAGAGACACTTAACAGCTTTTAATGTTGGGTTTTAATCAATTAATCAAAGTAACTAGGGTTTACGTGTTCCCCACAGGTTCATAAATTGATAACTCTAACTATAACAATTCTTTCCTAGTATCTTGCATGCAAAGTGATAAGTTATGTATTTCTAAATACTTGGTCCGGCATCTAGAAAATCTCACTCCGCACCTTGGTCTGGCTATGTGTGTTGCTATCCTAACCCTTATCCTTACCTCATATTAAGCATCATAGTCGATATTTGACTAAGTTAATACCTCGTACCAATCAATATTAGCCTATTAGATAGTATACACTAAATCTATGTTAATAAATCTTTTCCTATTATCTACCTCCTTGGTCCGGCAAGTAGCATTAAGGCGAGTTCTAACGTTGTCCATCCGTTAAAAAGACTTCTAAACGAAAGAATTATTAATACATGCAAGACACTATTCTAGAATTGTTCTTTTAATTAGGGTTTATCTCATTATTTGCCTATGGTTCCCACAACCCTAGTTATGGAATTTAGTTACTCATAGCCATAAACACAATATTCAAATATATTAAATAAGAATTCATGTACTTACTTCAATGAGAAAGAATAAAGTCCGAAAGTTTGCTTGATTAATCACCAAAAATCACTTGTAAGAATCTCCAAATCAAAACACTAATACACAGAGTCTAATATTATGTTGTCTAATCTAGCAGAGTCTAACCTCAAAAACGAGGTTTTTCGAACTATTTATAAAAAAATAAAAACCTAATTAAACAAGGATTCTAATTGCTGGAAATCTGCCAAAACGCGGTTGGGTCGACGGACCTCGCGAGGGACCGTCGTGGTCACGAAGGAGCGTCATGGACTCCGTCGTCCCATACAAAGCAATTTCTTCTGCTGCTCTCTTCATTCCCCTCAACGGCAAGTATGACGGACCGTCATAGGCACAACGGTCCGTCGAGGGTCTTCATTTCAAAACACTTCAACTCTTGGAATCTGGGTATTGGGATCACTTCTCTGAACTTCATGACGAACCTGCAGGACGGACCATCATAGCCACGACGGACCGTGACAAGCTACGTAACCCCACACTTGGTCAGACTTCCCCATCTTCCTTCAAATGACTTCTCTCTGTGCCACCTACGGACCGTCACATGCACGACAGACCGTCATCAGCTCCGTAGGTGGTCTCTTCTGCATTTCTTCACTCAAAATCTCCGCATTCAACTTTGGACAGATTTCCTGCAAAACAAAGAGAAACTCATATAAAAACTAGCACAAAAAGACTTTCGGACACACTAAACTTAAGGAAAAAGTATTAATTATACCGTGAAACCACGGTCTATCATTGGTCTAGTTTTCCATGGTTCACTGTAATGTTGACCTTTTAATGTATAAAAGCGTAATTCGATTATGGTGTGGTTCATGTAGCTACTGACTTTGGTTAATAAATTGGTGAAATTGTATTAAGTGATTCATGTTGATCAATGTTGGTTACCTATGATTCTTGCACTTGCCACTGATGCCTGGAACAGTATATTCCCTGTGATCTAAGGGTTATAGCAATGGTAGTAGGATTTCATGTTGAGTATGTTGTCCTTATCTACAGCCTTATATTGATGTTATTAATTGATTGTGGGTATGAATTCTTGATGATCAAAGAAAAGGAATCTTGGCATAAATTGTTCTAGGTTCTTCTAGTCTACAATTTGAATGTTGTAATGAACCTTATGTGATTTAAATTCTAGGGAGGTGAAGCATGATTAGATTTGATTTAGATCTATTTATCTACTTCCCTTAATTTATAATATTGATATATGATGATTGATGAACTAAACTAGGGAGGTTAGTTGATGCTTTAAGACTCTCTACTTCCTAGTACATGTGAGATGTCTTGTATTATGTTATAGAATGATCTTGTAGCGACTTGTACATGGTTTCTTTTATGATTAAAGTACATTTATCTACTGACATATATATGAATTATTTATAATCAAGGTGTATTGATCAATGATGATCAAAGGGTGAGAAATTGGTAAGAATGTTTATCTCTTCTATTTTCCTTATAGTATTGTTGTTGATGAAACCTTGTATGGCATTGTCCCGTATGGTCCACTTATGGTGGAGGTGTTTAATTTATTGTTATTATATATGTGTTGACCATGGATATGAAGGCATACTGATGAATATATGAGCATGTGCTTATGATGATACTATGTGAAGCTTATGCCCACATTCCTATTCTAGTTGTGATTTAGGTTGTATGGCTATTGTGTAAGCATGTGTATGTCTATGTTAGGGTAAAGTATAGGTTCTTCCATTGATGATTTAAAAATGGTTAATAATCCTTTATCTATGTACCACTATGTGAATGCATGAATAGTACAAGTTAGGAGTCTTAAGTGTAATATTAAGTTAGCTTGTCTCATATGCTATTGTGTGTTGTATGATTTATGCTTGAAAGAGTATACGGTCTAAGAGGGTGGATGCGTCAATATGTTGTTGATATACATTATATGATCATGTTGACCAATGTACACACACACACACACACACTATACATGCATGTTATAAGTAGTATAGGTCATGGTGTCTAAATGAAAGGTAGTTCTCATATTCACTACTGTCTACTACTATGCATATTAAGATGATGTTTATGAAAGCATGATATGTGTTTCCTTAGCTAGGATTATTTGAATGGGCATATATAGGTTTTCCATAAGTTAATAACTACAATGCCTAATCTTGGAATAAAGAGGGTTTTAACATGTACCTCAAAGTTCTATAACTATGTTGTCACCATAGGATACTAGATAGTGTATCCACCTAGAAATATATGTCACATTTGGTTCTACTTTGTCCGGTAGACCACCTCCTTTCGGTATGAGGTTCTATGACACCGGATTTCATGTTTAGCATCACACGGTCTATGTCGGTTAAGGCTATATTTTCCCTAAACTAAAATGGACAATGAAAGCAAATGACTATGACCCTAACTAGGATAAACTAAGGGTAATTGATTATCATAGGTGGGGGTATGGGACTTCACATATACATTGCACAAGTGACTCTTGAGGGAAGTCTTAGGAAGGTGTTCTAATGCATGTCACTAAGTATGTGCCCTTATGCATTGATCTCGTTGACTATATGACTAAGGTCTTGCTTGACATAAATGAAGTTGTCTTCTCTTACTATGTTGATATATGACTTGTATATAAAAGTTGGTGTCTCATGATAGGTTTACTAAGTATGTGTGAGGTTATGGGGCCTTACATGTACATTGCACTAGTAGACTTAGATTGGGGACATGAGTTAGGTATTATAACGTTTTATGTGAAGTAAAATAAGTATATGTGTATAATGATTAGGAGTTCACTGTAATGTCCTTATAGTCTTGGCTTAAATGTGTCCACGTTGCATTATAATTCTTTAATGGTATGTGTTGCCTTGTATAGTTGTATGTATGGTTTTTCTTGGGGTCCTAAGGTTATACAATGCACCAAGTATCACTAAAGGGTCATTTGGAAGGTTAGTGAATATATAGGAAACTAGTTCACTGTTAAAGAAATTGAGATCACTATAAAGTGACTCAAATATGTAATAAATTCGATAATTGATATTATGAAATTTTTGACCTTTGAATATGCTTATATGAAGTATGTGAATGATATAAATTCTATTCTTTAAAGGTTTTATAAAGATTTACTCAAAAAGGCATGAAGTATGATTTCAAGAAAATGTTCCTTTTAAGATGTATGTTTTTGCATGGTTGACATACTTAGTGCATACTTAGATTATGGATGCTTAAAGGATGTCTTGAATGGTTAAGAGCTTGATAGATGATTCCAAAGATCAATCAAAGGAATCCTTAAGTTCAAGGATCTCCTACTTATGTCTTTATTGTAAAGTCTTTAAATACTGTATAGTTAGGTAATATGTCTTTTGGGTCGTGTCCCTAATATATTATTATGTTGTTGAGTCTAAGATTAAAAATAGACTTAGAAGACTATATGTGTATTACGACTTATATTTTATATGTATATGAAGTAAAGTTTCTAGAATATGAGGTGCTATGAAAAGTTTAAAATTTTTCGCTAAATTTACAATGTCGATACGATGAATGATAACTATGGGTTTGTATAAGACCTCCGAGAGGTCAAGTACGCCATGTTACTTCTAGGGGGTGCTCCCCGAATCTGACAGGATGCACTGCTTCTAATTTTGCTGGTAACTCTAACTCATATGCCACCTTGCCAACCCTTTTTAAGATCTTGTAAGTGCCTACATATCTAGGACTGAGTTTCCCTTTCTTGCCAACTCTCATCACCCCTTTAATAGGTGAGACATTAAGAAAAAAACCAATCATCAACTTGGAACTCTAGTTTCCTTCTCCTTACATCTGCATAAGATTTCTGACGACTTTGGCAAGTCTTAAATATCTCTTATGAGTTGCACTTTGTCCATAGCATAAAGGACGGAATCTGTCCCTATCAAAGATGTTTCACCGACTTCAAACCAACCAACACGAGATCTACATCTACGCCTATACAAAGCCTCATAAGGGGCCTCTAAATGTTGTAATGGTAGCTATTGTTGTAGGTGAACTCAATCAGAGGAATGTGATAATCCCAACTACCCTTGAAATCGATCAGACAAGCTCTCAACATATCCTTTAGGGTCTGAATGGTACGCTCTTCCTGTCCATCTTGTCTATGGATGAAATGTTGTACTAATGTTAACTTGAGTACCAATACCCTTCTAAAAAGACTTCCAGAAATGAGAGGTAAAATGAATACCTCTATCTAAGATGATAGACAAAGGAACCCCATGCAACCTCACAATTTCATTAATGTAAAGCTTGGCATAGTCCTCTACCAAATCTGTAGTCTTGACTGCTAAAAATAGAGAAGACTTAGTCATCCTATCAACTATCACCCAAATAGAGTCATGTTGTCTGCGAGTACGAGGTAACCCTGTAATGAAGTTCATTTTGATCACATCCCACTTACAAGTAGGAATATCGATCTCTTGAGTCATACCTCATGGTTTCTGATGTTTTACCTTGACTTGTTGGGGCAATTGGGGCACTTAATCAAAAAATATGCTATATCCCCCTTCATTCCATTCCACCAATAGACTTCTCGCAGATCCAAGTACAACTTAGTGGCACCTGGATGAATAGAATATTTGGAGTTATGGGCTTCTGCAAGGATATGCTGTCTCAACTCACCCGCATCAGGAACACACAATCTACCCTGGTAGCGAACTACACCATCTCCCCCTTGTGAGAAAACCTACATTCTTTGATTGTGGACTGAACCCTTAAGTTCAAGCAAAATTGGATCACTGTCTTGCTTTTCCTAAACCTCCACTACTAAAGATGATCATGCCCCATTCTGAACTATTACACCACTCTCTGATATACTCATAAGGCAAACTTCTAAGCAAGCAAGCATGTGAACATCCTTCACTAGCTCCTTCCATTCTTCCTCAACATGGGCTACACTACCCATAGATAATCTGCTAAGAGCATCTGCTACTACATTCACCTTACCAGGTTATACAGTGACAGTCTAGGCTAGGCTACATATACATATTTATAAGGTATTAACGCCAACAAAAATAACAAAATTTATATCTAAAAATCTCTAATGCTATACTTCTACTTCAGTAATTAAAAAAGTACTTAAATGGAGGATCTGGAGTCAACATTGAACAATAAAACATGGAAGCTCATCCCCATTCTTTCTTGAAGGGTGGTGTATCTAAGCTACCCTTGCCCTTCGTCACAAGACCACCTACAAAAAAACAAACAACCACAATTAGCTACCCCATAACTTGGGGAAATATTAAAGATAAACATAAACAAGATGTTATATATAAATTAAGAAGACTTACCAAATGATGAAGATACCTTCCATTAGACAAGATCCGACAAAATCAAACAAATCATCCATGCACTAACAACACACTTGAAGAAGACATCATTACATTGATCGCTCACAACAATAGTATGCAGAACTTAAATTTTTCCAAGGTGGTAACATCTTCTTAGGGAAATTTGACTGTGTGAGAAAGAGAAGAGAATGAATAGAGGAAATAAAATAAAGAAACGAGAGCTTATTTTTATGAATTAAGGGAATCCTAACTAATCCTTTTATAATGAGTGAGAGTGAATGGAGTGTGTTAGTGGAGTATTCAAGAATGATTTGTTATATCACATGTTGAATTAGCTGACAATTGATGATATACATATGTTGTCAAATATGACATGTCTGTTGAAATTTATCCAACAGAACGTGCATATATTTCCATATATTTTACTTCAAGGATGGGTTAATTGATAAACTGAGTGGTTTAGGAATGAAAAAATGTCAAGTTGGACCAAATTTTTGTATTTTGAACCATAATTAAGCAATATAAATATGTTATATCACTTGGAACAAGGATTTTTAAGAGTGTTATATAACTATCCTATGGAGTTACTTGGTCAATGTATGATAAACTAATGGTATGACAGTCTTTGTAAAACTAATTGATAGAATTGATGAAGGTTTTTGTATTAGACCATAATTTTGTACTTAGACATGCATGTTATATGACTATATATTATTGTTACATGTTGAATTAGGTGAAAATTTAATTGAATTAAACTCATTTTATGATATACGTATGTTGCAACATATGTCACTTTAAGGATGGGTTAATCGGTAAATTGAGCGATCTAGCAATGGAAAATTGTGAAGTTGGACCAAATTTTAGAACTGTGGACCATAATTAAGCAATAAAAATACACTATAACACTTGGAATAACAATTTACAAGGGTGCTATATAACTATCATATGGAGTTACTAGGTCATTGTATGATGAACAAGTGGTGTGATAGTCTTCGAAAAAATAATTGATAGAATTGATAAAGGTTGTTGTATTAGCCCAAAATTTTGTGCTTAGACATTTTCTATGACTATATATAGTGTTACATGTTGAAATAGGTGATAATTGAATGAATTAACCCCCAAAAGACCATTTTATGATATACATATGTTGCCACATATGACATATCTCTTGAAATTTATCCAACAGAACGTGCATATGTTGCTACATACGTCACTTCAAAGATTGGTTAATTGATAAATTGAGAGATGTAGGAATGGAAAAATTTTAACTTGGATAAACTTTTAGTACTTTAGACCACAAATAAGGAATGAGAATATGCTACAACTCTTGGAACGACGATTTACAAGGGTGTTATATAACTTTGGACTTACTAGGTCATTGTATGATGAACTACCATATACTTAAGTTGTCACATATGACATGAATGTTGCAATGTATCCAATATAACTTGCATATGTCTATTGCTAACTTTAATCTATCTTGATCCATGTCCAATTACAAGTTAATTCATTCAATTTGATCATTATAAGGTAAATCTAGTCATACTTGATCACATAGGTTCAATTCCAACTTTGAAATTCAAGATCGTCCTTAGTAAATTAGGCCTATTTCAATTCATAATCAAGTGACCCTATTATGATCAATTAGATTTGAAGAAAACGGAATGAAGAAGATCAACTTGATACCGTCAATCTGGCCTCTAATGGCCTAAACCCACCATGATCACCTGCAACATCAAAACATGAGTTCATGAAGTAAACCACATGAAAACATCACATAATAATCATATAAACATAATTGAATGCTACCCACTATATTGGAATCACAATCAAGCCTCACCCACAATGCAATCACAACCCTTCCTAGATTAGGGTCTTTTGGATTCACAATTGAGGGGTATCTATGGAGGATTAATGGATGGAATAATCCATGAATGAATAATATTCACATACCTTATATTTAGAGCCTTACACCTATATCGAAACCTTGGTAAATTTTGTCCTACAAGATGCCTCCAATTTTTTCTTTTTCTATGGTGTTCTTAAGAGAGTTTTGTGGAGGGAAAAGTTTTGATTTGGTGTATAGAGTCTAAATGGTTATTTCATTTTTCAAATATACTAAATATAACTAAAACCCACATAAAATAACCTCCCATGAATTTATTTGGACGTGGGGTGAATTTCCTTATTCACCCCTAGCAAGTCGAGACACCGCAGAAATTGCAGACTCTAATACGACTGCAAGAGATAAACCGTCGATGGAATAATGGCACCGTCCTGCAGGTTCGTCATTTTTGCCTAAGAATCACCTTTTGGGGGCTCATATCCCACGCCTAAGTGTGGAGTGACTCCCCCAATTGACGGGGCGTATCCTGCTTGATGTTGTGTGGTTTAGGGTCGTGGTTAACATTGCCAAGGTAGTGTTTTGCCAGCCTTTGGTTACTTCAAGGACCCCTCTGAGTGATCCTTGGGGATTCCTACCCGGGTATTTCGAACCTAAACACGAATATTTACATTTTAGGAACCTCTCTTACAAATTTAAACTCCAACCACCACGTAAAACATACAAAGGCACATTGTAACTCACCAATACGCTTAGAGTCTAACTTTTGAGTGTATTGGTCGTTCTTGGACATTTGAACTCCAAACACCTCAAACTAACTTCTAATGTCATAATTCACCATTTTTAGACCTTATAAGTTCATGACAAACATGATAGGATCTATTTGGGCCTAATTCATTTCATACGGTTTAGATAGAAACAAATCCAAATAAAAAAAAATCTAACCAACCTGATAAAATAAACCAGTTTATTTGGGTTTGGTTTTGTTTTGTTTTAAATTTTTAAAAACTGATATTATTTTTTTTGTTATGGTTTTATTTGAAAAAACCAAACCAAACCGATAAATTATATACATACATTTTATTAATATACATACTTAACATATCATTTTTATAACAAATTTTGAAGTTCTCATATATGTTTTCATTTAAATTTCATTACAATTTACTTATTAAAAGCAAAAATGATCAAGGTAAAAAAAATTATTATATTGATTTCATATATTGAGTGTCTATGACAGTTATTTATGGGATTGACATGTTACTATCTCTAACTTCTAGGTCAAAATAGTGAATTTTGACGCTTTATTAAGTTGGTTTGGTTTTGATTTTGACCAATAACCGATCCAAACCGACCCATGAACACCCCTATATATAGGAGATCTAACCTCTTACTATATAGAGACTAAAATGGATCCATACTAACGTTGGAATAATAGTTATTATTGCACGCAACCTCATTCAAAGGCAAATGATTATCCCAATTACCCTTGAAGTCAATTACACATGATCACAACATATCTTCAAAAGTATGAATTGTACACTCCGCTTTCCTATCAGTTTATGGATGAAAAGTCGCTCTATGCTTAACACGAGTACCAAGACCCCTTTGGAAAAATTTCAAAAATAGAAGTCAATTCAATACCACGATAGGAGATAACTGGTAAGGTCATGAAACCTCACCATTTCTCTAAAATAAAACTTAGCATAGTATTCCGCCGAATAAGAAATTTGATGGGAGTGAAATTAGTTGATTTCGTCATTCCATCCACTATAACCCAAATTGAGTCATGTTGTTGTCGGGTGTGTGATAAACAAACAATTAAATCCATGTTCAAATCTTTCCACTTCCAAGTAGGAATGCTAATATCTTGAGATAAACCTCCCGAATTTTACGGCTCAATTTTCAGTTGTTCACAATTGGAACACCTAGCCACAAATCCCGTAGTAACCCTCTTCATCTCGTTCAACTAATAGATCTTTCACAAGTTACGGTACATCTTTGAGGCTCTCGGGTGAATGGACTATCAAGAACTATGGGATTCTGATAAGATCTTCTCCCTTAAGTCATCAACATTAGGAACACACAAACAACCTTGATATCGAAGCATACAATCTCCCCCATGAAAGAAAGCCTCTATATATTTTGTTTCACCGCTTCCTTCAACTCAATAAAAGTCGCATCAAGACCTTGATTGGATTTCACATCTATCACAAAGGATGATTCTGAATCATTGCAAACAATAACAGCACAATTCGTAGAGTCAAGTAACTGAACACCCAATTGGGACAATCTATCAACATCTCGAACCAATTCTTTTCTATCATCCTCAATATGAGTAACACTACCCATTGATAATCGACTTATAGCATCCAACCCCATATTTGCCTTGACAGAATGATAGAGACCACTAATATCATAATCTTTTAGTGACTCAACTAACCTTCTTCGGCGAGGATTTAGCTCTTTCTACTTAAACAAATATTACAAATTCTTGTGGTCGATAAATATATCTATATGAGCACCATACAAGTAAATCTTACAAATGTTAAGAGCAAACATAACCACCACTAGTTCAAGGTCATGGGTAGAATAATTCTTCTCATGAATCTTACGTTTCCTTGAAGCATAGGATAAAACTTTCCCATTTTTCATATGTACACTCCTAACCAAACTCTTGAGGCATCATAATAAACTACAAACCCATCGGTTCCTTCCGATAAAGTCAACACCAGAGTAGAATTAAGTCTATCTTTCAGTTCTTGGAAACTCTTTTCACACGCTTTGAACAATTTAAACTTAACATTTTTTTGAGTTAATGTTGTCAATAGAATGGCAATGAAATAAAGCCATTCGAAAAACCTTCTATAGTAGCCAGCTAAAGCATGAATGGATCAATAGGTCATGATTGAACACAATAACAAACATGTCAAGGTATTGTTTTAACACCCTATTTATCAGATCGATAAATGTTGCCAGAGCATTAGTCAAAATGAATGACGTTACCAAAATTTCATAATGACCAATACTGAGTTTGAAAATCCATATTTGTAATGTCATCTTCCTTCACATTCGATTGGTGATAATTCGACCAGAGGAAAATCTAAGAGATTTAACATGTTCCTTGAAGTTGGTCAAACAAATCATCTACCTTAAAAGAGGATATTTATTCTTAATGTAACCTTATTCTATTTCCGATGATCAATGAACATACAAAGAGAACCATCTTTCTTTATAACAAAAAATACTTGAGCATCCCATGGAGAGATACTTGGTAGGATGAAACCTTATCCAACAAATTTTTCAATTTCTCCTTTAGTTCCTTAAGTTCTGTCGCAGCCATTCAGTAAGGAGGAATAAAGATAGGTTGCTATCTTGGATAAGATCAATATTGAATTCTATTACTAACTGGGGAGGAAGATCGGGTAGATCATTTGGACACACTTTCAGAAAATCTTTCACAACTGGGACTGACTCAAGAATAGGGGACTCAGAATCTATATCCCTTGCCCTAACTAGATAGTAAACTAAACCCTTAGAAATCATCTCTATATCGTTGAGACAAGAGATAAATCAACCGTTAAGCATAGAATTCCCTCTTTTCCCATATAGAATAGGTTCATTTGGAAACTAAAACTTGACTACATGGTTATACAATCAATAGAAACATAACATAAATGCAGACAATAAATACCAAGGATACAATCGAACTCTAATATATGAAGCTCTACAAAATCAACACGAGTTACTCTAAGGGACAAAGAGATGAGATATTTTCTGTAGATCTTCTTAGCCACAATGGAATCACCAATTAGAGTAGAGAATGAAAAAATATCTAACACATATGAAAGAATATCAAACTTCATAGCCACATATGGGGTCACAAGAGACAAGGTAGCATCCGGGTCAAGTACAACATAAACATCAAGTTGGAAGACTTTCAACGTACCATTGAAACACATCAAGAGAACCTTTTTGTTCACCGCTAGTATGAGTGCATATAATCAATTTTTCTTAGAGGCACTTGAATCGAAACCACTAGGCTGATCATGTTTACCTTCTCTCCCTTTAGCCATGAGCATTGGATAATCCTTCTTTTTTAAACCACTATTTCTACAACCGAAGAAACCACCAGTGCTAGCGAAGCACTTTCCCTCATCCCTCATTCCACATCTCGAACAAGTGGAAATAAATAATGAAGATACACCACCATTCCCTCCATGAATTAGGGTTGGACACCATAACTTTGTTGAACTTAGATGGAGCATTAAAGGAACCTTGATTGGAAATCCTTTGTTGGAACTCAAAATGACCATGTCCCTTGTACCTCGAGTGTGAGAAATTACCACCACAAGTATAGGACTTTTTTGCCTCTCTAGACCTTTTCTTAAGTTTATAATATTCAATTTGTTTGGCATGAACCGTCAGACGAGAAATGCCCATGTAATTGATAAGCATAGAGGTACGGAATTCCTTAACCACTATCTTGGGCACACCTAATCAAACTTACTCATTCTTGCCTTAGGATTGGTAACCATAGTAGGGGCATATCAAGAAAATTGTGTGAACTTCAAAGCATATTACTTCACACTCATTTTTACTTGACAAAGGTTGATGAATTTAATCATCTTTGCCGCCCTCATTTCAAGGGGAAAGAACCTATCAAGGAAAGTAACTTTGAGTTTTTCCCAATTAAGAGGATTCACATCCTCCGTTCTCCCTTCTTACCATTAGTTGAACAATGTTTGAGAAACTCCTTTAAGTTGATAAGCAAACAATTTTTCCTTTTTGTAACGACCTGTTTAGTCGTTTTGAGCAGCAGATTTTATTTCTGGAAAAATTGGCTGAGACGACGGACCGTCATGGGCACGACGGACCGTCGAGGGGGTCTCGTGCCAAAACACTTAGAATTCTGAAAATTGGGTACTGAAATCGACTCTCTGAATTTTGTGACGGAATGGCAGGACGGACCGTCGTGGGCACGACGGACCGTCACACATTTTCCACAGAAATTAGTCTCTGATCTCTGTGACGGAAGCAGCAGAACAGACCATCGCAGGCACGACGGGCCGTCACAGGCTGCGTAATCCCAGGCTGGGTCGGATTTCTGTAAATATTTTAAGGGGCGTTTTGTCAACAAGTAATTACTTGGGGATTACTTGGGGATTAAAAGAGATAACCTTGAGTTAATTAGTGGGTTAATTTCTCATCTTTTATACTTTATTATATGCTAATTAGGGTAAAAGAAAGAGAGTTTGAATAAGAAAAATAGAAAGAACAAGCAGAGGGAAAGAGAAAAGATCGAGAGATATACGAATGAAGAGGAAACACAAGCTTTGGGGAATTTGCTTGCTTGATCACGAATCTTCGGTGGAGGTAGGTTATGGTTTTTATGCTATTCGTAGTAGACTCTTAATAGCGAATGATATGTGTTGGGTAGTATTATAAAACCTTCTATATGCTTAATTGTGTGCTTACATGATGTGATTATATAATTGTGATGAATAAGCATGATGAGGCTATTGAATCTCTAATCCTAATTTACTTTGTTAATGATGATGCCTTGGTATAAAAGAAGGCTTGATGAACTAAAGTAATGAGATTGATGATGCCTTGGTATAATAGAAGGCTTGATGAACTAAAGTAATGAGATTGATGATGCCTTGGTGTAAGAGAAGGATTGATGAATTAAAAGAATGAGAATTAGGGGATCGGAGTGTCACGTTCCGACACATAGTATTAGGGGATCAGGTGTCACGAACCGACACATAGAATTAGGGGATCGGGTGTCACGAACCGACACGTAGAATTAGGGGATCGGAGTGTCACGAACCGACACGTAGAATTAGGGGATCGGAGTGTCACGAACCGACACGTAGAATTAGGGGATCGGGTGTCACGAACCGACACGTAGAATTAGGGGATCGGGTGTCACGAACCGACACGTAGAATTAGGGGATCGGGTGTCACGAACCGACACATAGAATTAGGGGATCGGGTGTCACGAATCGACACGTAGAATTAGGGGATCGGAGTGTCACGTTCTGACACATAGAATTAGGGGATCAAAGTGTCACGTTCCGACACATAGTAGTAGGGGAGCGGAGTGTCACGTACCGACACAAGAGGAATAAAGATAATGAATCTTGAAATTATGTTAATAAATTCGAATGAAAAGAACCTATACCCCAAATGAGTGTGGTGTGGAGACTTGAGTTCTCAGAGGTGTGGTTGATGTGGTACACATGATTTGTGAACTTGTTGCTTTCACCTGTTGAGTAATATGGTTGATTTTATGTAATTATCTGATATATACTGTTTTCTATTTTGAGTTGGCCGATGATACCTACTCAGTACTTGTGCCTTGTACTGACCCCTACTTGTATTTGTTTTCTTTGTTATTCGTGGAGTGTAGCAAACGTACCATCGACTTCAACTCAACCGCAACTCTAGCCAGTCTTCATCACGTCAGATTTCAGGGTGAGCTATTGTTCCTAGCTCGAACTGGATTCTCTCTCATTCATGTCTTGATGCCTTGAAGTTCTGGCACGGACTAGCTGTTTATTTTGTTTTAGCTTTCTTAGATACTCTTAGATTTAGTAATTTGAGGATAGATGTTCTTGTGGTGATGACTTCCAGATTTTGGGGAATAATAAGTATTAAATTTAGAAGTTATTTATTGGTTATATTAATGAGTATAAGTCTTCCGCATTATTTTTCTTTTATTATGGTTGAAATGTTGGGGGTTTAGATTGGTTGGTTTGCTCACATAGGAGGGTAAGTGTGGGTGCCACTCGCGGCTCGGTTTTGGGTCATGACAAACTAGGTATCAGAGCATTTTCGTTGGTCTCATCACACAAGAATGAGTCTAGTAGGGTCTTAAGGAACGGTAGGGGGATGCCTTTACTTTTATTTGAAAGGCTATAAGAATTTAGGAAAATTCCATTCTTTCTTTCTTTCTTTCGTGCTATTACTTCGATCCAATTGGTATCTAAGTGATACAAATTGGTATCTGACCATCTTCACTCTATTTCGCAGATGGTTAGAACTAGAGCAATGACTGCACCAACACCAACACCGGCAAGACAAGAAACGTCTGAGCCAGCCACTGGGGCTGTAGCTCAGAGGAGTAGTGGCGAGAGGCCGTGGAAGAGGTCGTGGGAGGACGTCCTCTAGAGGAAGAGGACAAGCACCTAGCCCATCTGGTACTAGGGCGGTGACTCCTCCACCAACTGAGGAAGTGGTAAGAGAGGGCGAGGAAGGGGAGGATGAACAAGTACAGAATGAGGGATTGCCACCCCAACCTACCCCAGAGGTGATCCATCAGGTTCTTGCTTATCTTAGCGGGTTATCTGATCTGGGAAAGAGACCTCCAGTGTTTTCTGCACCAGCACCTCAGGTTCCGGAGGTACAACATGCAGCTATTGTCGCTCCCCGCATGGATGCCTCATTGGAAATAGGCACGTTTCCTCGTCTGACTACAAGGCCTATAATGACAAATGATCAGCATGAACTTTTCAGTAAATTCTTGAAATTGAAACCTCCAGTCTTCAAGGGTGCTGAATCTGAGGATGCCTACGATTTTCTGGTTGACTGTCATGAGCTACTACACAAGATGGGTATAGTAGAACAGTTTGGTGTTGAGTTTGTGACTTTTTCAGTTTCAAGGGAACGCCAAAATGTGGTGGCGGTCACATGTTGAGTGTCAACCAACAGAGGCACCACCTATGACTTGGGCATCATTCTCTAGCTTGTTTATGGAGAAGTATATCCCCCGAACTTTGAGGGATAAGAAAAGAGATGAGTTCTTGAGCCTAGATCAAGGTAGGATGTCGGTTTCTGCATATGAGGCTAAGTTTCGTGCATTATCCTGGTATGCCACCCAACTTTGTTTCAGTCCACAAGAGCGGATTCGCCGTTTTGTGAAGGGGTTGAGGTCAGAATTGCGGATTTCAGCCTTACAGGTAGCGGCTACGGCAAAATCCTTTCAAGAAGTGGTAGACTTCGTGATAGAGGTGGAAGGAGTGAAGCCAGATGACTTCACCATGGCATCGACATCAAAAAGGTTTCGAAAGGGAGGTGAGTTTAATGGTTCTTACTCTAGAGGACAGGGTTCAGGAGGTTACTCAGTCAGACCAATTCAGTCTTCACTACAGACTGTAGTTGGGGGTGCACCTCAGACCGGTCAACACTTCTCTGAGAGACCTATGATTGACTCCAGAGAGTGTTATGGATGTGGGGAGACTGGACATATTAGGAGTAATTGTCCAAAACAGAGTTATAGACCCCCAATAGCTAGAGGTAGAGTTAGTCATGGTAGAGGCCGTTATTCTGGAGGACGTGGTGGCCGAGGTAATAGTGGTCACCAAAACGGCCGGGGTGACGGGAAAACTGGAGCCACTACAGCACAACATGGTAGGGGCAACGGGCAGACAGGTGATAGGGCCCATTGTTACGCTTTCCCTGGGCGGTCTGAAGCGGAGATATCTGATGTTGTTATCACAGGTAATCTTTTAATTTGCGATTGCATGGCTTCTGTATTATTTGATCCTGGCTCCACATTTTCATATATATCTTCCTCATTTGCTACTGGTCTTAATTTACATTGTGAATTGCTTGACATACCTATTCGTGTGTCTACTCCGGTGGGTGAGTCTGTGATAGTTGAAAAAGTATATAGGTCTTGTTTGGTGACTTTTGTGGGGAGCAATACTTATGTAGACTTTGTTATCTTAGAATGGTTGATTTTGATGTAATTCTGGGTATGACTTGGCTTTCTCCGAATTTTGCAATCTTGGATTGTAATGCTAAAACTGTGACGTTAGCCAAGCCTGGGACTGATCCGTTAGTGTGGGAGGGCGACTACACTTCCACTCCGGTTCGTATCATCTCCTTTCTTCGTGCTAAGAGAATGGTTAGTAAGGGGTGTTTAGCTTTCTTGGCAAATCTCAGGGATGACACTACCCAAGTACCTTCAATTGAGTCGGTTTCGGTAGTCCGTGAGTTTCTGGATGTGTTCCCTCAGATCTTCCTGGTATGCCACCGGATAGAGATATTGATTTTTGCATCGATCTGGGCAGAATTTACTCGCCCCATTTCTATACCCCCTTATAGAATGGCTCCCGCGGAGTTAAGAGAGTTAAAGGCCCAACTTCAGGAGTTGTTGAGCAAAGGCTTCATTAGACCAAGTGCATCTCCTTGGGGTGCTCCGGTGTTATTTGTCAAGAAGAAGAAGGATGGGAGTTTTCGGATGTGCATAGACTACCGGCAGTTGAACAAGGTAACTATTAAGAACAAGTATCCCATTCCTCGCATTGACGACTTGTTCGATCAGTTACAAGGTGCTTGTGTCTTCTCTAAGATTGACTTGAGGTCCGGTTATCATCAATTGAAAATACGGACTACGGATGTGCCAAAGACTGCTTTTCAGACCAGGTATGGGCATTACGAATTTGTAGTGATGTCTTTTGGTCTTACGAATGCCCCTGCTGCTTTCATGAGCTTGATGAACGGGATTTTTAAGCCATATCTGGATCTCTTTGTGATCGTATTTATTGATGATATACTGATATACTCAAAGAGAAAGAAAGAACATGAGGATCATTTGAGAATTGTGTTGGAAGTATTAAGGGAGAAAAGGCTTTATGCCAAATTCTCCAAGTGTGAGTTTTGTCTAGATTCAGTGTCCTTCCTGGGGCACGTGGTTTCTAAGGATGGAGTGATGGTGGATCCTTCTAAGATTGAGACAGTGAAGAATTGGGTAAGACCTACTAATGTGTCAGAAATAAGGAGCTTTGTTGGTTTAGCAATCTATTACCGTCGATTTGTCAAGGGATTCTCATCCATTGCTTCCCAATTGACGAACTTGACTAAGCAGAATGTTCCATTTGTATGATCGGACGAATGTGAGAAAAGCTTTCAGAATCTCAAGACCTTGTTGACTACTGCACCAATCCTTACCCTGCCAGTGGAAGGTAAGAATTTCATTGTCTATTGTGATGCATCCTATTCGGGTTTGGGTGCAGTGCTAATGCAAGAGAAGAACGCAATTGTTTATGCTTCAAGTCAATTAAAGGTGCACGAACGTAATTACCCGACCCATGATTTAGAGTTGGCCGCAGTAGTATTTGCATTGAAGCAATGGAGGCACTATCTGTATGGGGTTAAGTGTGAAGTCTATACGGATCATCGTAGCCTACAGTATGTCTTTACTCAGAAAGATTTGAATTTGAGACAAAGGAGATGGATGGCACTACTGAAGGACTACGATATCACTATTTTGTATCATCCGGGAAAAGCTAATGTTGTGGCAGATGCTTTAAGTAGAAAGGCAAGAAGCATGGGAAGTCTAGCTCACTTGCAAGTTTCTAGACGCCCGTTGGCTAGAGAAATCCAAAACTTGGCTAATGACTTTATGCGGCTAGAAGTAAATGAGAAGGGAGGATTTTTAGCTTGTATAGAGGTGAGATCTTCTTTTCTTGACAAGATCAAGGGAAAACAGTTTGATGATGAGAAACTAAGCCGAATTCGGGATATGGTGTTGCGAGGAGAGGCTAAAGAGGCGATAATTGATGAGAAAGGTGTTTTGAGGATTAAGGGAAGGGTATGTGTGCCCCGTGTTGATGACTTGATCAATACTATTCTTACAGAGGCTCATAGTTCCGGATATTCTATACATCCGGGTGCAACCAAGATGTACCGTGACCTAAAGCAACACTTTTGGTGGAGTAGAATGAAGCGCGACATTGTTGATTTTGTTGCCAAATGTCCAAATTGTCAACAAGTAAAGTATGAACACCAGAGGCCCGGAGGAATCCTTCAGAGAATGCCCATTCCTAAATGGAAGTGGGAGAGAATTGCAATGGATTTCGTGGTGGGTCTTCCAAAGACATTGGGAAAGTTTGATTCTATTTGGGTAATTGTGGACAGATTAACTAAGTCTGCTCACTTCATTCCGGTCAAGGTGACCTACAATGCAGAGAAGTTAGCCAAAATTTACATCTCAGAAATTGTTCGATTGCATGGAGTTCCACTCTCCATCATATCAGATAGAGGTACGCAGTTTACTTCTAAGATTTGGAGAACATTGCATGATGAATTAGGTACTAGGTTGGACCTTAGTACTGCATTTCACCCTCAGACCGATGGTCAGTCTGAGCGAACGATTCAAGTGTTGGAGGATATGCTTCGTGCATGTGTGATAGAATTTGGTGGTAATTGGGATAACTTCTTACCCTTAGCGGAGTTTTCATACAATAATAGCTATCACTCAAGTATTGATATGGCTCCATACGAAGCATTGTATGGAAGGAGATGTAGGTCTCCCATTGGTTGGTTTGATGCATTTGAGGTTAGACCTTGGGGTACTGACCTTTTGAGGGATTCATTAGAGAAAGTGAAATCTATTCAAGAAAAGCTTTTAGCGGCGCAAAGTAGGCAAAAGGAATATGCAGATCGAAAGGTTAGAGACTTGGAGTTTATGGAGGGTGAGCAAGTCTTGCTGAAGGTTTCGCCCATGAAAGGGGTGATGCGGTTTGGTAAAAGAGGTAAGCTAAGCCCAAGGTATATTGGACCATTTGAAGTACTTAAGCGAGTAGGGGAGGTGGCTTATGAATTAGCCTTGCCTCCAGGACTGTCAGGAGTGCATCCGGTATTTCATGTGTCTATGTTGAAAAGATACCATGGGGATGGGAACTACATCATTCGTTGGGATTCAGTCCTGCTTGATGAGAATTTGACTTATGAGGAGGAGCCTGTTGCCATTCTAGATAGAGAAATTCGCAAGTTGAGGTCGAGGGAGATTGCATCCATCAAAGTTCAATGGAAGAATCGACCAGTTGAAGAGTCCACTTGGGAGAAGGAGGCTGATATGCGAAAAAGATACCCACACCTGTTCACAGATTCAGGTACTCCTTTTCGCCCTTGTTTTTCTTCTTGTGATCGTTCGACGACGAACGATGGGTAAATTGGTATATATTGTAACGACCTGTTTAGTCGTTTTGAGCAGCAGATTTTATTTCTGGAAAAACTGGCTGAGACAACGGACCCCACGACGGACCATCATGGGCACGACGGACCGTCGAGGGGGTCTCGTGCCAAAACACTTAGAATTTTGAAAATTGGGTACTGAAATCGACTCTCTGAACTTCGTGACGGAATGGCAGGATGGACCGTCGTGGGCACGACGAACCGTCACACATTTTCCACATAAATTAGTCTCTGAACTCTGTGACGGAAGCAGCAGAACGGACCGTCGCAGGCACGACGGGCCGTCACAGGCTGCGTAATCCCAGGCTGGGTCGGATTTCGGTAAATATTTTAAGGGGCATTTTGGACTATTCTTGCTTTAATTATAAAGTTAGTGGGTCAATGTTAATAGCTTAATTACTTGGGGGTTAAAAGAGATAACCTTGAGTTAATTAGTGGGTTAATTCCTCATCTTTTATACTTAATTATATGCTAATTAGGGTAAAAGAAAGAGGGTTTGAATTAGAAAAATAGAAAGAACAAGGAGAGGGAAAGAGAAACGATCGAGAGATATACGAACGAAGAGGAAACACAAGCTTTGGGGAATTTGCTTGCTTGATCACGAATCTTTGGTGGAGGTAGGTTATGGTTTTTATGCTATTCGTAGTAGACTCTTAATAGCGAATGATATGTGTTGGGTAGTATTATAAAACCTTCTATATGCTTAATTGTGTGCTTACATGATGTGATTATATAATTGTGATGAATAAGCATGATGAGGCTATTGAATCTCTAATCCTAATTTACTTTGTTAATGATGATGCCTTGGTATAAAAGAAGGCTTGATGAACTAAAGTAATGAGATTGACGATGCCTTGGTATAAGAGAAGGCTTGATGAACTAAAGTAATGAGATTGATGATGCCTTGGTATAAGAGAAGGATTGATGAATTAAAAGAATGAGAATTAGGGGATCGGAGTGTCATGTTCCGACACATAGTATTAGGGGATCGGGTGTCACGAACCGACACGTAGAATTAGGGGATCGGGTCACGAACCGACATGTAGAATTAGGGGATCGGAGTGTCACGAACCGACACGTAGAATTAAGGGATCGGAGTGTCACGAACCGACACGTAGAATTAGGGGATCGGGTGTCACGAACCGCCATGTAGAATTAGGGGATCGGGTGTCACGAACCGACACGTAGAATTAGGGGATCGGGTGTCACGAACCGACACGTAGAATTAGGGGATCAGAGTGTCATGTTCCGACACATAGAATTAGGGGATCGGAGTGTCACGTTCCGACACATAGTAGTAGGGGAGCGGAGTATCACGTACCGATACAAGAGGAATAAAGATAATGAATCTTGAAATTATGTTAATAAATTCGAATGAAAAGAACCTATATCCCAAATGAGTATGGTGTGGAGACTTGAGTTCTCAGAGGTGTGGTTGATGTGGTTACACATGATTTGTGAACTTGTTGCTTTCACCTGTTGAGTAATATGGTTCATTTTATGTTATTATCTGATATATATTGTTTTCTATTTTGAGTTGGCCGATGATGCCTACTCAGTACTTGTGCCTTGTACTGACCCCTACTTGTATTTGTTTTCTTTGTTATTCGTGGAGTGCAGCAAACGTACCATCGACTTCAACTCAACCGCAACTCTAGCCAGTCTTCATCACGTCAGATTTCAGGGTGAGATATTGTTCCTAGCTCGAACTGGATTCTCTCTCATTCATGTCTTGATGCCTTGAAGTTCTGGCACGGACTAGCTGTTTATTTTGTTTTAGCTTTCTTAGATACTCTTAGATTTGGTAATTTGAGGATAGATGTTCTTGTGGTGATGACTTCCAGATTTTGGGGAATAATAAGTATTAGATTTTAGAAGTTATTTATTGGTTATATTAATGAGTTTAAGTCTTCCGCATTATTTTTCTGTTTATTATGGTTGAAATGTTGGGGGTTTAGATTGGTTGGTTCGCTCACATAGGAGGGTAAGTGTGGGTGCCACTCGCGGCTCGGTTTTGGGTCGTGACACTTTTCCACCTGTGTTACTCACATGATCAGCAACGCCTTATACACTTAATCAATGAATTATTGAAGGTCTTCCTCAAACTTGAAACCAAGAAACTCTGGAGGATTCATCTAGTGAATCTCTCATTCAAGATTCTGTTGTACCCACATTGGGTTCATGGGAACCACAACCTTCCTATTGGCTTCAATAATCTTGGATTCAACCAACACTTCAAAAGCATCACTAAACTCCGCATTAGTCACTTGGTCGACCAATAGGTCGACCAAAACTTGAGGAGCTTGTGAAGGAGCTTCTCATTCCACATTGTCTCTCACATTAATTCTATGCCCTTCGAGTAGCCATATCCTGTGAAACATCGAATAAGAATTAGGAGAGGAACATGATAGAGTTATACTTTATCGCACTACTTTAGAGTAATGAAAGAAGTGGAGTTTCCTAAACATCTTATATTATTTAATTCATAAGAGTGACTTGTTCACAATCACGAACAAGACTTGATGTGTCTTTTGAGACTTTCTAAGACCTTTCTAACCTTCTGCTATGATATTAAGTTTGTCACGACCCAGGGTAGCCCTTCGGCATAACATGACATATAATACTTCAGAGGCCCCTTACCAGCCACTTAGTATTTATCATACAAGTAATACAAATATAAGTTTCAAAAGATAGTTTCAACATATTAGAGTTAATAAATGAAGCGGAAGTCTAAACATCATCTCAAAGCCATCTAGAATAGAAGAATTGATCAGCATGTAGCCCATACATCAAGTTCAAAGCTTAAATAAATGACATAAAGAAATAATGGCTCGGTCCTCGGAACATGAGGATTCCCCAATCTTCAACTTCTACTAAATATTCCTAGCCACTAAAGTGCGAGTCTAGAATATTGGGCCCTATATTTTATAATAAATATAGGCAAGAGTATACATTAGTAAAATTATGTACCAAGTATGATAGCAATACATAAAACATTTGAATCCATGCTAAAAAAAAGGGGACATTTTCATGAAATGCAATGACCAAGCTAAAACATGAATTAAGTGAGTGAAAACCTAACTCATAAGGTAAACATGGTTAATGCAAGTAGCATTTTTAAACCTTCATGAGATAATTCTAAAAGTAACCTTAGTTCATTATTTTGGGAGATTTACGTTTAACTGAAATGTAAGATCAAGTGAGCTATTAACGTGAAATCTGGTGTCTACACTACACTGAAAAGAGGTGTCCTACTTGCCCACTTAAGACCATGAACTTATAGATTATGTGGACCTACTAGATAATGTATATCTAAGACAATCATCCTATCGGGGCACATAGGTATGGGATAAATATAATTCTTCTAGAACCCCAACCTCAACTAACAGGAGAGCGTCCATATCAATATTCCCTCGGTGCTAAGCATAAATCCCATAGAATAATATTTTTATTAAGTTGTACTTATCATCCATCGAAGTGCGCATCATAATTCGGGAAGCAGGAGATCCATCCGCTCTTTCCATCTCTCTTGCCGGCTTAGCCTAACTACTTGAACTTAAGTCATTCACTTCCTTCAGCCATGTCCATACTAAAAGAGCTATGTGAATCCCAGCTAAGTCATATGTCATCAATCAAAAGGTACATTTTGAGAAAATAGTCCAATCTAGGTTTCGTTAGAATAGATCCTTAACTGTGATTCATTTTAGGTGAGAATATCTTTTAACCTTAGAATCCTTTATGTAAGAAAACCTTTCACATTCATGCATGGAGTAATTATGTGAGAAATCCTTTTACAAGAATTACCAACAACAACATTTATGTTTTTCTCTCAAAACAACTCACATCGTAATTCATCAATTTCATATGAACATTCATAATTCCATATTTCTCCATTCACAGTTCCAAACACAGTTTAAATCATCATAATCTTGAAAAGATGGTTATGCATGGGTTCATGGGGATTCATCATAAAAGCATGCAATATTCTCTATTCAATATTAATAGATCATAAAACACTCAGATAAATCAATAAAAGGAACCCATGACATAAAAAAACATAACTCAATTAGAGATTTCTAACCTGATAAATAGGAGAATTTAGGAACTCCATAGAAAAAAGGGATTCATGGAAGAAGACTATCATACCTCAATGCCAAAAGCTTGTCTTCAATGGTGGAATTAGAGACTTGGTTTGAAACCCTAAGTTGACTCCTTCTTCAAGCTTTTTAGAGGGAGACATATTTTTGAGAGGAAGACTTATTCTTCTTTTGGATAATAGAGAGAATGATTTGGATTTGGTGATTTGGTGGTAAAACATATTTATGTAGGGTTTGACTTAAGGTCAAAACGACATAGTATTAGGATAGAATAATTAGGAAAACACCCTTAACATTGATGCCACCCACTTCACTGTGGCCTTCACTTCAAGGACCCCACGAGTAGTTATGGCAGTCATTGTCCTTGACCAGTGCCTAGGGAATGACCCCTTACAGTTGGGTTACCTTCACAAAGACCATCGCGGCATGTCATCCTCACAATGGGACATCAAGGCCTCCGTGGTAGGAACGCTGGCCATGGTCGTCACTGATTAGCCCCTTATATGCTCCTTAATGAGTCGTCAACCTCTCCACAGGCCATCGATCCCTGTGAGGTAGGTCTGGCGGAGACTTACCACGACTCCCTAAATGGACCATGGTCCCCTTCACGGCCCATCAAGAGCTCCATGGAGTGTTCTATAATCCTATTATCACGTGTGAGTTTCCCCACTAAACTTCATTCCTACAATTTCGAATCTAAGGAGTTACACTATGTAAGAAGTTGTCCTCTGGAAACCTTCTCTCTTACAAAATAACAATTTGTTTTAACATTTTTGGTTCTGGCATGAACAACAGGGTTAATTGTCATCAATAATACATTCAAAATATCACAATATGATGTAGGAACAAATATTTGGAACACTCTAAGATCTTTTTGTGATACATGATCTATGTGATCTTTGTTGCAGTGGAGGCTAGTGTTTTATACTCAACTTCAGCACTTGATCAGGCTACTGTGGTATGTTTCCAGGAAGTCCAAGAAATACAATTTGCACCTAGGTAAATGATAAAGAATGTAGTTGATCTCCTAGTGGTGGTACAACATCCAAACTAACATCTGAATATCCACACAACATGCAATGTGATAGTGAAATTCACAACATTTGATGTATTAGAGAATATTTTTACTTCTTGAAAATGTTCAGTGTTTGGAATTTACATAAATTGTATTGATAAATTTACAACAAACGTGGTATCAATTCTTGTGAATTTCAAGTACTAAAGACTCCTTATTATAATCCTATATAAAGAGGCATCTACAAGACTCTTCACAACTTGATTTAAACCATGCTTTAGAGCCAAAGGAGTGACTATAGCCTTTGCAAATTCATCTCTGTCTTGTCCAGCAACTTAGAAACTCACTTTCTCTGACTTGAGTAATTTCCCCCTCTAAAATACTTAACCTCTACTCCTATAAAACACCGGAAATTACCAGGATCCTTCATAGAAAACTATTTCGCAAGTTTTAGAACTTACTCTGAGACATGTGATAAATTACTTCCCGTGACAATAATAACATTCACATAAACAATGCAGTTTCCTTTGTGAGTTTGCAAAGTAAATTAGGAGGGATCTGCCTTACTACAAATGAAACCAATATGTAGGAGATGCATGTTAAACCTATCAAATTGGCTCATGATTCTTGTTTAAGACAATACAATGCCTTTTATGTATACACATGTGATGATGACGATACATGGGATCAATAAATCCAATACGGTAACTCATGTAGACCTCATATAGAAATAATATATGAAGACATTTTTTACATCTAATTGCCTAACTTCCCACTTCAATCTAATTACAATGGATAAAAATTACCCTAATAGTTATGACTTTGACCTAATGGAAAAATGTTTCTTCAAAATCTATCCGTTCAAGATGCGAGAATCCCATGGGACAAGTCTAGCTTTGTACGTATCAACTATTCTATGAACTTTCAATTTGTCTTGCAAAATCATTTTGAACCAACCAATTTTATACTAGGATATTGGGGCACCGATTTCCATGTCTTGTTAGTATGTAGACCATTAGTTTCGTCCTATATTTATGCAAGCCAATGAGGTGACATTAGTACTTCATTAGTTGTTTTTGATTCCCTCAAAATCTCTTTGCTGTTGCGAGTAATAAATGATAGGTGATGCTCTATTGTCTTGTGTTTGGTGATCATATGATGACCTTGTAGTGCATTAAGTATATCAATTGAAGTAGTTGGTTGTAGTGTAGTATCTCTACGTGGATGATTCTCAGGTATATTCTACTTTGAGAAGCCAACTTCTAAGTGTATTCCTCTAAATTAGTCAAAGAGAAAGTGGGATTTTATATATCACCATTCCCTGCACCTGCATGTTCAACATGTTCCTCACTGCTAATAGATGATCCTAAATCTACGATCAGAGTCTCATCAATTAGGTCTCATTACAACTATCTAGATCATTACTTCAACCTATACCTCACGATCATCATCTAATCATGCATCTAAGGGGAAACTAACACTCTCATTATCAAGGATTATATGGGTTGTTGTAGTAGAAGTTTCACAGATATCAGCTTGTGCTCTCCTTGAATTATGATTATCATGTATCCATAGTTTAGAGAAAGATTCAACAAAAGTAGCAAAATGAGGTGATACATTAATGCTAGTTTGAGATTTCCTTGGATACACATAGTGTAATGTATTTTCATCAAAGACAACCTGTCTTGACATGTACACCCTCCTTGTAGAGAGATTATAACATCTATATCCTTTATGTAAGTTGCTATATCATGTGAACTCATAAGGGTAAGTCTTTGGACTAAACATGTTTCTACCCTTGATTTACTAAAAACATCTACAACCAAACCCTTTTAGGCTGTTGTAATCAGGTTGCTCTTCGTACAACTTAACAAATGGAGTCACCATATTTAAGATTGAGGAGGTAAATCTATTAATGAGGAATATTGCTGTGAGGAAAGTCTCAACCCATAGAAACTAAGGTACGTTGAGATAGTAGAGTTAGATCATTCTCAAAAGTATCCCAATATTTTCTTACTGAAATCCATTTTTTTCGCGTGTGTTAGGACAAGAAATGTGTATTACAATGCCACAATATTCCAAATGCTTAATAAAGTCTATGTTTTAAACTCACCACCTCCATCACTATGAAATAATTTAATTCCATTAGAAAATTATTTTCCCACCATTTTCTGAATTTTACAAAGACCTTACAAAATTCAGAATTTTAATTAATGGACATGTATATTTTGTGTGATCATCTACAAAATTAACATAATATTTATATGTTGAGAAGATTCAACATGAGCATGTCTCCACAATCACAATGAACTTTCAATAAAGGTTCTTTTTCTCAATTTTATTTCTCAAACCAAATAGAAATTTAATATTTTTGCCAACTGGCAACAATAATAAATTATACACACTTTATTCATACTACTAAAATTAATGAAACTATTAGTACTCAAAACTTTTAAAGGCCTTAAACTAGGGTTTCCTAATCTAGTATGCTACATGTTGTCTGATGTGTTTCAATCGTGTGCAGCAGTTATAACATAGATATTGTTGTCTTCCAAAGCATAAAGTTCATTTCTTTGAGATCCTTTGTCCATCACTATCATTGGGTTCTTGTCCTTTACAACGAAGTAAGTTTAATCAAATTCAAGAGTGCAATAACTATTTTTTGCATGTTTATTAACCAAGAGTAGATTTTTATTAATCTTAGGAACTAGGAGAACTTCTCATAACTTCAGGCTTGATCTCGATATGTTCGCAACATGTGTTATATCTAATTTTTATCCATTCACAATAATGATTTTAGCTGGTACATTGTAGTGTTTAAGAACAATTAGAATACCTGAGTTATGTGTCATATGACTACTTACTACTAAGTCCACATATAAGGTGTCATTAGTAGTGTTTTGTAGATCAGAAGCAGTCAATTCTTGTGCTAGCTTATCTCCAGCTTGGTAAGAGTAGTTCCACATGTAGAAATACTAAGGAACAATATGGTTATTCCTACCACAAATTTTACATGACTCTATATTGTTCCTCTGTTTAATTACACTTGAAGGATTGTTCTGGGAACCTCGTCCATTTGAAGTTACAACAACTTGTTGCCTGTCCAGCAGGATTGAAGCCTCTTCCTCTAGAGTTGAACTTATTGTTTCCTCTTCTTTGAGAGTAGTTTCCTCTTCCCTTCCCATTTGTGTAGAGAATTCCAGGTAATTGTTTTTTTTTGGAACTTTGTCTTCATCCTCCCTCATATAAAAATCCCTAAGAGCATTAATTAATTTATTAAGAGTGGGATGTGGTGCCTTACCTAGCATGAAAGTCTTAAAGGTCTTTTACTTGAGACCTAGACCTTTAGAAAAAAATTACTTAGTTGTCTTCATCCATAAGTTTTTGAATGACTGCAAGACCATCACATATACCTTTTCCTTAATATATTCATCAATATTTTTTATTCCTAGCCTAAAACTTTGCAGTTGTTGTTTGATCTTGAACTTTGTCTCTTTCATTGCTTGAAGATAAGCATCTTCCAAGCACTCCCGCATCTCCCTGGCAATTAAGCATCCTACAATCAGGTCCACACTTTCTTCTATCAAGGTGCTTCAAATCTAACTCCTTAGAAACACATCTTTCTCCTCTTAGTAATCAATATTATTGTCATCTTTTGTGTCCTTATCAACTGCTATAGACTTAGCAATCTATCTAGTGGAACAACTACTTTTAGTTGGTTCACTCTCTATGAGGTAGATTAAACTCATCACCTGAATCAATTGAGACATTTGTATCCTCCATATAATATAGTTTTTTGGGTTGAGTTTAATGTAACAAGACTCAATAAGATGGTGAAATGAGGAGGCTGATAGAGTGTTGGTAGAAGAGGCCATCATTGCAATTTGATATTATGGTTTTCAGATTTTGGATCTAATACGTTAAAGGCGGGAAAGCTTTATGATCTGATACTGTGTAGAATTTTCACATAAATATTAGACAGATCCAGGATTGTATATGTAAATAAAAACCGTTAAGTACATGCTTTATGTATAGGAGAAGAGTATGATACTAGGAATCCTACTACAATAAAAATATATAATTTACATGGGTATTATTACTTGTATAACTAAAACACCTTATCC
This sequence comes from Solanum arcanum, assembly GCA_027789145.1. NCBI lineage: Eukaryota > Viridiplantae > Streptophyta > Magnoliopsida > Solanales > Solanaceae > Solanum > Solanum arcanum. Next base: position 30,039,901 of record CM050943.1, read on the forward strand.
TAGTCGACTTTATACCTAAACATGATATAACAACTTAGTCGTACATAAATTAAGATTTAGTATACTAGAACTAGTAGGACTCATACTCTATAACAGTAAAACACAACAATTACCTTGACATGTTCTTATCATTAACTTCCTTCATCTTCAACAGCTTGAAGTGTATGTAGCCTTTGTCCACAAAAAGGTTATGTAGATTCTAGAGACCATTTGAATCACGTTGTTTTGGATGCTAGAAAATGTGTACTAATATGTTTTCATAGTATACTTTTGATAAGTTACACTTTCCCAGTATGCCTTGCTTCTCGACTCGGTCACTCACGACATGTTGTCAACTTCCTTCAAATTATATCTTTATCTATATCACATAATCATAAATTATAAGTTGTTAATAAAGAAGCAGACTATGATGAACACAACCTTTCTTTCACCTACTACAAAAGTTATCATAACATGCTCTTTGTATGAGGTCAATCTAACTATCCAACCTTACTTTTAGAGTAAAAATAAACCTTACACAGCTTAAACAAACATATAACTCGAATTCAAGGCTTTTGATCACCATACCATCATTTCTTACCATAATTGTTTATAGAACGCTCACATGAGCTCGTAGGTAATGATCGATACATAACTTACCATAATTGGATGAAGAAACTCAACAATACCACTAGAATTCACCAAATATACTCCCACTTTCAAGAAATGAGCATTATAATCTATACTCAATGTAGAAAGTAAAATACCATGATATTCCTAGGTGAATTAACTTGATCAATGAAAGAACTCACTTACTTTGGCCTAAAAAGTGAAGATAAGAAAGAGTTTGAGAGAGAGAAACTCTTAGTTCGACCAAGACAATGCTCAACCTACTTCAATTAAAACTTTTAATAAAATATATAAAACTAACATAAACTTTAGGTGTTGCATCCCACTATGGCGCCTCATTCCAATATGTCTCTTATTAAGCATTGACAATGTAACATGCATAACGTTTTACTTTGAAAAAGAATTTACGTGTGGTTTAGAAGCAGAAAAGAAACCTTATAGGCCTTACATTTGATATGCATTTCATTTGTTATGACCAAATGGGTCTTTTTCTCCATGTCTTGTATTTTCACCTGTTGAAGCTTTTCTATAGAGAACCTAAGTCATTTATATATGTCTTAATAAGACTAATGTGTTGTTCACTGATGTGCCATGAAATCATCGCATATTTGTTGCTAAAAACTAAGGATTAATTAGAGAAGTCGAATATGTTAAAGTGGATATGATGTGTTTGTTGATGTTTAAAGATGCAAAACAATTGGATGCTAAATATAGGAAAATGGGGAATAGATGAGCTTAAGAAACACCATAGATCCCCAAAACAAGTCGTGGTCATGATGACGAGCCATTTAGGAGCTCATGAAGGTCAAGCAGTGAAGAATAAAAAATTACCAAACTATAAGTGAAGACCATGGAGCCCTAGATAGGTTGTGGTCCACTTGAAGGGTCATCCGAAGGCTCGTGAGAGAGAACAGGTGTAAAGTCCACGACAGCAAAGTCATAATTGAAGGCCACGAGATTTTAGATAGGTTGTGGTGGAATTGACGGGGCATTTTGTTGCTAGTGAACAAGAGGGAAGAGTTCCAACGAAGACCCAAGTGAAGTCTCAACATCATGGAGAAGTATATGAACAATGGTTCCCAAGACAGACCATCTAGATGCTCGTGAAAGTTCTTAGTGAAAGAAGTATATGTTTCACATACCGTATAAGCCTTGATGAGTTGTCAATGAGGTCGTGAAAAGTTGGGTAAAGTCACTTTGAGTAGGACTTGTTTTACGAACTATTATAATTATTTAGGTTTTTATTTTTGAAATGACATATTATCATAGGAATGAGGCAACACACTCTTCGGGCCATAAAAACTTAATTTTCTATTAGGTCAATGCAGTCAATGGAGCTGAAATCAAAGAAAACCCTTCCTAAAACCTTGTATAATTACTAGCAAAACCAAAGAAACTTCAAATATAGAAAAGATATAAATGTCTAGGCCAACTCTGGACCCCATCCATCTTTTTAGGAGGTACCTTGATACCCTTACCAGAAACAATATGACCAAGAAAAGCCACGTATATTAACCAACACTCACATTTACTAAACTTTGCAAATAGTTGTTGGTATGGGAGGACTTGCAATACAATCCTCAAATTATCGTCATGCTCATCTTCACTCCGCGAGTAAATAAAAATGTCATCAACAAAAGCAATCACAAACATATCAAGATATTTACTAAATATTCTATTCATAAGATTGATGAATGAGACCAGAGCATTAGTCAATAAGAATGACATTAACAGGATTTCATAATGATCATACCGAGTTTAAAAAGTCATCTTTGGAATGTCATCTTCCTCTACCCTCAATTGGTGTTAACCCGACAAGAGGTCGAACTTACAAAAATATCTAGCACCTTGAAGTTGATCAAGAAAATCATCTACCCTTGGAAGAGGATAGTTATTCTTAATGGTAACCTTATTCAATTGTAAATATTCAATACACATGAAAGCGAATTTTCCTTCTTACGAAAAAGAAAAACTAGAGCACCCCATGGAGAGATACTCAGTCACATGAAACCCTTATCCAATAATCTTCTAATTTATCCATTAATTTTCTAAGTTCTACCGGATCCATATGGTACGAAGGAATAGATATAGGTTACGTATTTTGAAGAAGGTTAATACCGAAGTTTATTTCCCTTTTGGGAGGAACACCGAATAAATCATTGTAAAACACTTTTGGAAACTCATTGCCCATGGGACCAACTGAAGAATAGGGGTTTCAAAATATGTATCCTTAATCTGAATAAGATGATACATGAAACCCTTACAAATCATTTTATATAATTAAGACAAGAAACAATCTGACCCTTAGTCATAAAATTTCATCCTTTCCATCTAAGACAGGCTCATTTGAAAAGTAAAACTTAACCGTTCAGGCTTTACAATCAACATAGCATTAAAAAAGAATGGAGTTAATCTATACCAATAATAACTTAAAAATCTAACATATCAAGATCTACAAGATCAACATCAATGACTCTATGGGATAGGATACAGGACAATTTCTATAGAGTCTCTTATCCAGAACAAATTCACCAATAGAAGAAGAGACACAATTAGAGTCTAACAACACATCTGGAGAAACATCAAACCTCATAGACACATATGGACTCACAAAGGACAAAGTAGCACAGGTATTAAGCAAAGCATAAACATCAATATGAAATACTTTCAATATACTAGTAACAACATTGAGAGAACCCTCTTGGTGATGTAGAGTTTGAAGTGCATAAAATCGATTTTGTTTTACATTACCTGAACCCAAACCACTCGGTGGATATTTCTCATCATATACTCCATTATCAATTCTTAATGGAAAATCTCTCAAAAAGTGACCACTTTATTCATAATCAAAACAATTATCCATGCCCATCAAGTATTTTCCCGGATGACTCTTGCCATACTTTTGGCATGCAAGAACTTAGGATCCATTTCAACCTACATTTCCTCCTTAAGGCTTTGGGTTAGGAGAAATTTCTTTATAGAAATTAGGAGACCGAGCATTGGAGGAATCTTTACCAAAAAACCTTTGTCTGAACCTAAACCGACTATATCATCAGACTTTTAAGGTGAAAAGTCACCATCACCTATCTATGCCCTTTTTGCCTCACGAGACCTTTCCTTAAGCTTTTCCTTTTCAATTTGTTGAAAATGAATTATCAGATGATAATTGTCGATTTCCTTAATGTGCATGGGGTAAGACATTCATTAACAACCATTTAAAACACTTCTCAAACAAACATGTTCATATTTCCCTAGGATCGACAACCATAGTAAGGGAATATCCAGGCAATTATGTGAACTTTAAGGCATACTCCTTTACACTTATATTCCATGACAAAGGTTAATGAATTCAAGTACCTTTACCTCTATCAAGTCAAAGTGAAAGAACATATCAAGAAAATCAACCTTAAATTTCTCCCAATAAAGAGGACCTGCATCAACTGTTTTATCTTCCTTCTATTGGTTGAATCAAACTTGAGAAACACCATTAAGTTAATAAGAGTTCATTTCTTTCTTTTTCGCCAGCATCACTTCCATGATCATATAAAGCTTATATACCTCAAAAATAATCTCTTGAGGATCTTCCTAAACCTTGGAACCACGAAACTCCACAGATTCATTTAGTGAGGTCCCTCTCTCTAGTTTCCACCATACCCACATTTGGGTTCTCACGAGACCACAGCCTCCCTATTGTCTTTACATGTTATAGCTTTAGTAAACACTTTAAAAGTAGCTTCAAACTCTACATTAATCACTTTGTCGGTCAAAGCTTTAGTCTAAACTTGAGGAGCTTGAGAAGATTCTTGTTCCACATTCTCATTCGTATTACATCTAATGTATGCTCTTTGAGAGGGTATACCCTAAAAATCATTGGATAAAGATTATGAGAGAGACAAGTAGAGTTACACTTTGTCGCATGATATTGAATAATTATAGTTGTGAGGTTTGCTAGACATCATGTAGTCTCATTTTTTTAAATGTGGCGTGCTTCACACTCATGTAAATGACTCTACTGACGTGGCTTGTGAGGCATCATATGACCTTTCTAAACCTTGATCTGATACCAAGTTTGTAATGATTCAATACCCTAGGTGTAACATGACTTATAGAATCCTAAAAGGTTCTATACAATTCAATTAGCACACGTTATACAAGATAACAGTAAGCAAGATATCAAAAGAAATATTACTTCAACGTAAAAGAGTTTGACAAAATGGAAGTCTATCATTGTCTTAGCAAGCCATCCAAACATCAAAGAAGTGGTTGGAACGTAACCCATGCACCATGTACATCATCCTAAAAACTAATAAAAGACATGAACAAGAAAATGTATCTCGATTCTCAAAACATCAGGACTCACCATATTCTTAAATTTAAAAGAATTAACTAGACACAAGATTTAGAGGTAAGAGCGTCAGATCCTACATTTATGAGACAAAGTAGGAACAAGTATTTATTATTACATGGAATGTACTAAGTACGGGACAATATGCATAAAATACATATGATGATGTGAAAATTTTAAAGATGTAATGCATGGCAAATATTTGAAAAATTAAGAGCTTAAAGAAGCAATGACATATAAATCATGAAATATGGTCAATACATTCAAAACATGAGACACAAGAAAAGCTTGAAGAAACATTGATAGTTTTTGTAGGAGATCAATTATAACTAACAATAAGACAATGAGAGTTATGTCGTGGAATCGGGTACATCCTCAAACCGAAAGAAATAGATTCTACTCGTGAAGGTAAAATACATACATATTGTCTTTTACTAAAATTGATCTACTGGATAGGTCATTTAAGATAGTCTTATAGGGGCATGTAATTAGGGACTAGAGGTCTCTACTAGAGGCTAACATATTTGAGCCTAAACCTCAAATATCTCTTGGTACTAAGTCTAAATCATGAAGGGAATAGATAAAAGTTAAATATCATTATTGTCACATCCGGGGAGAACCCCCTAAACATAACCGGCGTCGTCGTCCTCGGAGAGAACTAAGACTAGACTCTTAGCATTAGTTATTACATATCATAGGTTAAAAAGTGCAAAAATTAAAACTTTTCATCTACATCTACTTTATAAGGTTTACTTGGACCTCTCACTTACACATAATATATACATAGGGAGTTTACATAGACACCTCGCAATAAGAAGCTTATTTAGTCTTCTATTTTTATATCACATAGATATATGACATACACAATATAGTCTTAATAGGATGTCTCATATTAAACCATATAAACAGGATAGAATAATATGGGCATAGCCCTTACACAAATGTATAATTATCAGTTAGGGCTTACAACAATTTCTTGTAACAACAAGAGTGAAATGATTGTATTAAGACTATAACAATGTAGCATAGGTAAAGTGACAAAAGGCATCAATCCTCGGAACTTGAGGACATACCTACACTTGGATAAATGATCCAAACCTTCTATGCAAATTGGTCACGAACCCTTCAACGACCGGAACACATTACTCGAGCCTATACCCTGGGCGGGACTGCACTCGAGAACCATTATTAGCCTAATCAAACCCTTGGTATGGCTTACTTTCATAGAGAATGTCTTAAACATAAGAGATAGTCTCAAAAGATATCTCACGCAATAACTTAAAAAGATATAAAGCTTAGCAAAAATGGAATCTCAAATCTTAACGTATACAACTGAAAACAGAAAGACTACAAAACTATAACAATTCACCTATTAATCTTGTAAAAAAAAGAGGGGTGTCGGGACAAGGCACTCGATCATCCTAAAAACTAAAGTACTTGAAAGAAAAGTAAAATGAGTCCTCCGGAAAGCAAGGAGTCTCACCAACTGTCTTGGAATGCTCAACTAGAACAATAGGGTGCTGGATGTTGATCATGGTTACATGTGTCTTCGTAATAAGAAGATGCAGGACAAAAGGCATCATTACATTGTATGTACGAGTCTGCGAGGGAATACTAAACAAGACATAAGCTAGAAAGTAATCTGAAAAGAACACTTACCTTGACTTTAGTCAACTCATGAATAACTCAACTCAAATGCGAAGTAAACAACAATAATAATGCAATTATACAAAGCATTTAAAACAGGAGGTAGCAACTCAATTTGATAAAGAAATGCAATAACAACTTATTTTACATATAAAGTAATGCAATATTGTGGGAGTTCTCTAACCGACAATCATCATTATGAGCCTAAGTGATGATACAATGTCTTGCCCAAGATTCCAAAATTGTCCTATACTTTGTCATCATATAGAACGCATTAAATAAGTGGATCCACTAGTCTATGCTAAAAAACACTAAGGAAGGAGACTTAATTTATTATGAACTCGCATCCCAATATCGGTGCTCAATACCATTCCTAAAATATGTTCATCTGATATGCTTTAAAAATAAAACTCTTTCTTTGGTTTGAGATAATTACTCAAAAACTTAGCTCAAAAGCTCTTTTGGAAATCAATGATTCCCTTCTCAAATGTGAATACTTTTTACCTCTTAGTATTAGTTTGATCGTATGATATATGAAGAAATGCATATTACCCTTACTCTTTACTCAACTCAAAGATTACGTGTTAAAACAAAAGTTAAAACGTTTGCAGAAGACTTTTGAAACGACTCTAAGAACTCTTTAGACTTGGATCTCAACTTTTCTTTAATTTGAATTTGTAGATTCAAGGATTGTGATTTGTGATATGAAAGATCTCATGATGTTTAGGAGTGTTTTTAGATAGTTAAACATGAGAAAAGATCAAGAAATCACTGTCTAGAAGCAAGTCTGCGACACAAAAATGCATTTTATTATTTGGTAACAAAAATAAATTTTGAGGCAAAATGGTTCGTGACTGCTCCATAACATGAAGGAGATTTCCCCAAATCTAAGGAATAGGTCCGCGTCACGGACTTGGTGCCCAGATTCGCCTGACTTTTCATTCTTCATTTTTCCAACCCCAAATCGCCTAAATTCAACTACTTTTATCAAATTCTCTTTAGATTCAGATACCCACTAAATGTACCCAAGAACCTAACTCTAAAACTTGACGTGAACTCCTCAATTCATCCCAATTCAAGAACGAAAAAAAATTCCAGAACACATATCAAGAGCATAAAACTTTCAACCCCTTTTAGGACAAATTTCACTGAGCTGAACATAATTGGCGCATGGGTGAATGAAAGAAATGCTATGAAAGTCTCATATACCTCTTAGGCATCACCCCTTGACTTTCCACGATCTTAGCTTCAAGAATTTAATGATTCTTGCTTCTTCTCCTCTTTTCTCCTCTTTTTTTCTCTACTCTAAAGACCCTGACTCACATTGTAAAGCGTAAACTGACCAACTTCAGTTTAGACCCCACTAATAACCAATAAAAAAATTAATATAATAGGGTTTGGAAAAGACCAAAACACCCTTCCAAAATCTTAATTGGACTTTCCTTATCAACCAGCCCAACTTCCAATGAACATATCTCACTCATACAAACTCAGAATCGCATAAACTTGGCGGAGTTGGAAAGATAATTCCAGGATCTTTCCTATGGTATCCATAAGCACACCTAAGTCATCTTTAGCTAGGATTTATGATCATTTGAAGTTGAGCAAAAACTTAAACTTAACTTAACCAATTTTCCAGATTTTTTGTTCATTCCAAAAATGACCATTTTCAATTCTAGCGCTTTCTAGTTCTTTCTAATAGCGTGGGTGTTAAATATCAAAAACAATCCATATCTTAGATATCAAAACATAGAATAGTTCCTTAAATTACAAGTCAAACATAGTGAGAAAACCTTTTACGAATTAGAATACATATTCTGAGAAATACATTTCAAAGATCATGATCATATTAGTAGGAGAGGAAAAGTTTCACAACAACATTAATGCATTCATCTAAAATCACTTTTTCATCATATACTTCAATTTCATAAGACATGCATAATCTTCTAAAATTCATAGTTCATAGGTTCATCATGGGGTCATTGTTGAAAATCATTAATTATGCATGGGTCAATATAATTTCAACTAAATATCATTTATTAACATGAAATCATGCATTAAAGACTTAATCAACAATAAAAAATCATAAATAGATGAACCCATGTAGAGTTATGAAGAACCTAATTTGATCAATTAAATACTAAATTGATGAATTTAAAACCTTGGGGACCACATGGAGTAATGGACTCCATGGGTGAATACCCATAAACCCGTGGTACGCAAAGCCCAAGATGAATGGTTAATTGGAGACTTGGATTGAACCCTTGATTTTTCTTCTTTTTCCTTGGGTTTGGAGGGAATTCGGAAAAATGAATTTTGTTAGGTTTGGAGAATTAGGGGAATGGGTTTTTAAGGGGGTAATTTAGGTCTTGAAGCCTTTATATAGACTGAGGATGAAGCCAAGATGAATTATTTTAGGTTTAAAAAATTTAGAGAAGTACCAAAAAAAACCCTAAAGAAATAATTGTCGTACTTTCTACTAACCGTCCTGGTCAACTGTAGAAAAGTTCAAAAGCCTTTAACTTAGACCAACTTTTAACAGAACATTTCTATAGCTCATAGGTCTTTGTACAGGTTGTAGACACCAACTTTAGAAGACAACTTTGGCCTTAAAATTTTACTAAGTTTTGGACCTACCTACGAGATCCATCTACGATTCATAGATCATTTGACGGATTGTCCTTGTAAGAAAATTTTAGAAACTTGTTTTTAAAACTATTCTACGAACCATAGTAGTCTCGTAGTCTTGAAACAATTTCTATAATTTATGCAACCTTTTCCCTTTCCAAAATACGAGGTGTTACATCGTATAACCAACTTCAGCAACCCAAATTTCACCTTTTATCCCATGAGACCTTTCTATGGTCTGTATACCCCATCCATAGAAATGAAAGTTCAGTCCTTAGTTTCTAACCAAGTCATAGTTGAAAGTCAAACGAAGTGAGGTGGCAAAATAAAGAAAATCACCAAGAGATGAGATAGAAGCCTTAAAGGCCTGGCCGATTCCAATTCCAATAATGGGAAAAGTTCACAAAAGGTTGTGAAATAGTATGCCCGGTTCACCAGTTTCTACAACACTAGGGCCTAATCATACTCAATAGAAGAGTTTGATCCTGGCTCAGAAGAAACACTAGACTGTGCCTTTCTAAGTAACCTTTCTATGGTCCATAGAACCTACTACAACTCGTCAAAGCCATTTATAGATTTGGGGTCCTAAATCCAGTCTTTGATCAATCCTATGAGTGTTATCTAAGGCTCTTTATTTTTGTTTAGTTAAATCAGTTCTTCACGAACTCAGTATGATGAATTCAAAATTACCAAGTTTCTTAGGCTATTTTGAGTTCATTCTTGAAGAAAACATAATAGGAAATTGTTGGGTTGTGTTTGTTGAATTTGTGGGAGCCCCTTGGTTGCTAAAGATTCTATTAAACTCTGTAATTTCGTCAAATTACCTCTTAATTAATTTTTTTATTCTCTTGAGCATAAATATTAGTAGGGTTGTTTTGGGCTTAATGATACTCAAATTGTGCACTTTTTTTGGGCATAAGCTGTTATTTGGGACCTTGTGATGGAGTTAATTTTTTTACACCATCTGCAGTTTCCACAATTGTGGTTTTGGATATTATGTTTTCAAATTCCTATATTAATATGGATATCATTTTGCTTTTTTGGCGTTCCCATCATGTATTATATAGTGTGGCATCGTCTAGAGGTTCTTCAGAAAGGTAAGGTACTAGAGTAAAGGTTCAAGTGTTGTTTTGTCCTTAATGTATGTTATAGTTTCTCCGTTTAGACTTTGGTTAGTTGGTTTATATATATTGTGTGTAACAATGTTAGGGAGACTTAGAATTAGACTTTAGGATTTCTTGATCCTTAGTCGATATTAGGCTAATTTTGGGTTATGTAGCTTAGTCTTTAGCCAATAAGCCTTAGTTTAGCTTGTTTCTTAGCCTTGGATGTTGTTGTAGATCCTTAGTATGCTCCCGGGTAGACTTTGCGCTTGTTGGGTTATTTAGTAATTTGTATGCCCTTTGTGGTCATTTTTGAGTTTTATTGCTTTATTTGTTGTATATTGGGATTGAGGCCATGGACTTGGACTAGTAGGAGTTCTAGGTTAGTACGACTGTGTTGTGACAAATGTTTACTGGATTTTGTGTGTGAGATGATTGTGTTTGTGAGAATTCATGCTCATGACTCGAACTGTTGGCATATATGCATCTGGATTCGAGAAAAAAAGGAGGTTTTAGGGACACTTCGCTAGTTTTACAGTGTTTTCTACTTGCTTTAGCTCCGAGGGATAAGGATTTATGTTTTATTGATGGAACTTTGGGGTTTCAGAAAGAAATGCATCAGTTTTGAAAGCTTTATGATTTTATTGATAAGCTCCGGTGACCCGAGGGTTGAAGTTCAACATTTACTTTTATTATATCTGTCTTTGAGCTTATGAGGGTTTTATAGTTATCTCACGGGGTCCAATGGACATCCAATGAGATAATTCTAGAACTCCTTACTTAAATCATTTATTATCCACATTTGCGTTTCATCTAATTAATTGTATGAATGTTTATCTCTGATTGATAGGTTTGTATAGCTATAATTGGTTTTGGTTTTTCCCAGTCAGTAGTATTTGTTTACATTTAGCCTTATATCAATCTCGCTTTAGAATTATCATTCTTATTATATATATATGTGATCTTTCTAAGCTCGTTTAGCCTACGATGCCTACTGAGTACCCCAAGATTTGTTACTCATACTTAAGACTGGGCAATGGATCGGAACGAGATCACCGGATCGGAAAAAACCGGTACCGGACCGGATCGGGATGCGTTGACCGGTATCGAGATGAATCGAACCAGAATTATTGAGACGGATACTCAATTCAGTCCCATCCCACTATATACCAGGATGGAACCAGAACGGATCGGGACAGACCGAAATTGAACGGGATGGAATAAACAGGATGAAACATCAAGTTATTTCAAAAAATGATTTTCGGGTAAACATAATTTTTTTTTATTTTTCTATGTTTAAATTAATAGTTTTAAAATTTATAAAGTAATTATTTACTTAAGTTTATTTTAAAGATAATTTTTTTAAAAAAAATTACATATTAAGTTTGCAAGTTAAGTCTAATTAAATTTTCAATATTTAAATCTTTTGAAGTTTATACTTTATAAGTTTTCAATAGTTATTATTCATTGATATTTATAATTTATAAGTTATATTTATAACTTGTATCTTGTAATCTTTTGAAGTTTATACTTTATAAGTTATTACTTATCATTCATTAATATTTATAAGTTATAAATCATATTTGTAACTTGTGTCTTGTAATATTTTGAAGTTTATACTTTATAAGTTATTATTTATTATTCATTAATATTTATAATTTATAAGTTATATTTATAACTTGTGTCTTGTAATATAAATAAATTAAATTTGTAATTTTTAAAAAATTAAATAAAAATAAGGATAAAACAATTACACAAATTAAAAAATATTGATTTAATTTATTTAAATTTGTAACAAATTACAATTTCAATTTACAACTATTAGTAGAGTGCATAGTTTACGCAGCCACCATCTAGGAATGGTTCAGTTTCAACTAAGTCTTGAATGTAATACTAATAGTTGTATAGTCCCATAAATACTCTTTCCTACTCAGCTATATATTGACTATAATCAACTTTTGGTCTTGGTAAAGCTCGTTGACGATCTTGAAGTTCGATGTCGTCATTAGTACCACATCCAATGGTTGAATCTGTGAAAAGTTCAAATTGACTATCTAACTTTGGAAGTCCTTGATTTCTCTGCTCAGCATTTATCCAATTTCTAAATAACACTGATATCTCCAAGCTGTCTTCTGCTAACGAATATATGTGGTCTCCAATTTGAAATCTTGCCGCAATAAAAGTTGCCTCCAAAGCTACTGATGATCCTTGAATTGCAAGCACATCCTTCACCATCCTACTAAGATTTGGAAATTGAGTTCCACGAGCTCTCCACCAATTCAATAGTTGTGGTATACCTTTATCGTTTGTAATTCATCCGAACCCTGTTCAAGATATTTAACAAATTCACATTTATTACTAGAGTCAAGACCAAGTTTATGTTTCATTCATCCATGAGCACCTACTTGAGGCATAGACGTTTGAGGAATTTCAACATTATCTAAGGAAGAATATTTATCATACATTTCTTTAGCAAGTAATTTTATACTATTTTGACATGTTATCAAATCAGGTTCTTCTTTAGGTTTATTCTCTAAATTTTGATAGATGCATTCAACTAAAGCTTTTGCACCATATTCTTTATATTCGGGATTTAAAAGAGTTGCAGTTAAATAAATTTGAGGGATAGGAAAAAAATATTTCTTAAATTTTGTAATCATAACTTTAATAGCAGTGGTAAATAAATTATTTGTTTTATATTCAGAAAAGATAGATGAAATCTTACATATATGTATTAAAATTTCAGAAATAGTAGGATAATATATTCCAGAAAAAATTTTAGTAGCAACATAAAATGATTTCAAAAATATTCTAAGTTCATTTACTTCATCCTAGTCACTATTATTAAATTTAAATTCAGCATAAGCATTATAATTATTAAATAGTGTAGTAATAGGCTATATATATGCATAAGCAACTTCAAGCATATCATAAAAAGGAATTCCATCTTTACATGCTTCGGAACTTTTCTAAATGAAAGTTCAAATGCATTACAAAGCTCTTTAAATTGATTAATTGTACTACTACTATTCATATGAAATATATAAACAAGCATTATCAATTTTATCACCACTATTTTCAAATAATTTCACATCGTCACTAACAACCAAATTTAATATATGTTCAGCACATCTAACATGAAAAACATAATTACTAATTGGACAAATTCTAGGTTCTAGCATAATAGCATTTAAATTAGCAGAAGCATTATCTAAAGTAATATTAATGACTTATCACAAAGAGCGAAAATAGCTAAAATTTCCAACACAGTAGTAACAATATACATTTAGATTTTTTCTTTTGACAAATTTTATAACCAATCATTCTTTTTTGTAAATTTTAATTACAATAATCCAATGCGCAGTAACGGTTAAATAATCAAAATCATTAGAACTACGACCTATATCAGTATTAATAGCAACTCTATAATCCATTAGTTCAAAATAGGCACGTAAATATTGACAATGTTTTTCTTGAAATTCAAAAATACCTCTTTTTACCATGCTTCTTGATAAACCTTTAAAACTAGGATTACATGTTTCAGGAATATATGCAATAAAATCCGGATGTTCTCCAAAACTAAAAGGTAAACCACAAACAACAACTTAGCAAATTTTCACGATCACGATCCTTGTTATAGGTTTGATGTGTAATAAAGAAGACCTCTTTTCTTTGTCTTGATTTTTTTCGAAAGGACCTATTCTTTGAGATGACAAAGCTCCCCACTAGACGCAAATTGCCGAATCAGAGGACCACTTGGCTTTGAAGTATTTAATCCACCTTGAATTATATTTGATCCTCTAGTCGATGCTTCAACATTAGAATTTTCACCAACTTCGAGAGAAGACATATATGCAAACCACTCGTTATTATGCTTGTTAATCAAATGTTTTTTTAGTCCCCTCATTGAACCTCCACTTGCACCAGATGTATATTTAAAACGTTGTTTACAAATCTTACATATACTAAAAGTTTTTCTTCATTCAAATAACAAAATTTCCACACATGTAATTTTAAAAAACGTTGTACCTTGGTCTTACCTCTAGTTAGAATAATAGGGGGACGAGTAGTTCCAACCGGAGGTGGAACTTCATTACCTGTACTATTGAGGTCGGGACTAGTCGGTGTATCATCTAAATCTATTTCTTCATCTAAATCAATTCTTTATCAATTTCCACTTCTTCATTTTCTTGATTAATACCATAATGTCTTTCATAAAGTCCATGGGGAATTCTAGGAGTATCCGAATTAATATCTATAGGGTCGGGCCTGGAAAAATTAGTTTCATTCACGAGCGTAAATTCATCTGTATTCATTCTAACAAGAGGAAATTTAGATTTAGATTAACTAGCACCTTTATTTTTTTAACAAATTTTTTTACTGATTCTACTAGACTCTTTTTACTTCCACTTTTTTTAGAAGACTCCATGATATACAATTATAAATTAGAAAATACGAAACTTAACAAGAACAAATAATATAATAAGAACTTACAAGTTACAAATAATAAATATAAAAAATAAATATAAGATTAGAGAGTGGAACGAAGTTACCAAACATTTGTGTAAGAATAAAAGATTATAAGAAAAATTAAAATATTGATATCGAAACTTGAAATTTGAAGAAGATTCCTCCTCCAAAATACATTAAATCACCACAATTTAGAACTTGAATATTAAAATTCTGAAATTTTGAGAACGATAATCCGTAATCGTTAAAACTTAAAAACATGGATGGAAATATATATCCTCAAACTTATGTATGCATATATAGTTTTTAGAAATTGTTTACGAATTGTGAATGAAAGAATAAAGTCGTTTGAATTGCTTGACTGCTTAAGAAAAATGATTGTTGGCCAATGGTCGACCATATTCCCCAAGTTATTATTTTGGGGGGATGTGCCATTGAAATTTGGAGTCTAGAAAATAGGGGGATATGGGTTTATGAGGATGGCCGGATGGGAATCGAGAAATTGGGAGAATGGGAGTTGGGAGTTGGGATGCTTTTAATTAAAGTTGCGTGGGGAAGGAGAGTGCAGGCATGAAACTTTTAATTAAAGTTGCAGAGTGCAGGAGAAGGGCATGGGCCTAGGGCTGTAGGGGCAGGTAGTTGGGTTTTATATTTTATATTAATTATTTTTTTAATATAAAATATAATTTATAAATATATAATATAAATTAATTAATAAATATTAATTAATCGGAACCGAACAGCAACCGAACTGAACTGGATAAACCTCGATTTTGTTCCGTTCCATGTACCGGTTCAGAATATCTTGTCCCGTTCCGTAGGCAATTAAATCGGGATGAACCGAAACAGTACAGGTACGTCTCGTCCCGTTGCGCAGCCTTACTCATACTACATTTATATATCTTTACTAGCAACCGTCTATGAGTGTAAAATCTAGCATGGCTAACGCGGTTCGAATTGTGCTAAGTTCTTGACATCCGAAGACTTGTTGTTGTTTCTTCTTTTTGATCTTTCTATATATTGTATTCTTTATTAGACACACTTTTATATATAACCTTTCTGTATTTAGTAGCTCTTGTATCTATGACACCCGCGGGTTGATATACCGTGGTTTCACGGTATAATTAATGCTTTTTCCTTAAGTTTAGTGTGTCCAAAAGCCTTTTTGTGCTAATTTTGATATAAGTTTCTCTTTGTTTTGCAGGAAATCTGTCCAAAGCTGAATGCGGAGATTTTGAGCAAAAATTGCAGAAGAGACCACCTACGGAGCTTATGACGGTCCGTAGGTGGCAGCGTAGAGAAGCTGCTGGAGGAAGATGGGGAAGTCTGACCAAGTGTGGGATTACGAAGATTGTGACGGTCCGTCATGGCCATGACGGTCCGTCCTACAGGTCCGTCGTGAAGATCAGAGAAGTGATCCCAGTACCCAGATTCCAAGAGTTGAAGTATTTTGAAACGAAGACCCTCGACGGACCGTCATGCCTAGGACGGTCCGTCACACCTGCCGTCGAGGGGAATGAAGAAAGCAGCAGAAGAAATTGGACAAGTATGGGACGACGGAGACCACGACGGTCCGTCATGACTACGACGGTCCGTCGCGTGGTCCGTCGACCACCAGCGTTTGGCGATTTCCGTAAATTAGAATCCTTGTTTAATTAGGTTTTTATTTTTTATAAATAGTTCAAAACCTCGTTTTTGCCGTTAGACTCTTTGATTATCAAATTCCATATAGTTAGACTTTGTGATTATTAGACTTTGTGTTTTTGAGTGTTTGATTATTGGAGATTGATACAAGTGATTTTTGGTGATTAATCAAGCATATTTTCGGACTTTATTCTTTCTCATTGAAGTAAGTACATGAATTCTAATTTAACATATTTGAATATTGTGTTTATGGCTATGAGTAACTAAATTCCATAACTAGGGTTGTGGGAACCATAGGCAAATAATGAGATAAACCCTAACTAAAATAACAATTCTAGAATAGTGTCTTGCATGTATTAATAATTCTTTCGCTTAGAAGTCTTTTTAACGGATGATCAACGTTAGAACTCGCCTAAATGCTACTTGCCGGACCAAGGAGGTAGATAATAGGAAAAGAATTATTAACATAGATTTAGTGTATACTATCTAATAGGCTAGTATTGATTGCTACGAGGTGATAACTTAGTCAAATATCGAATACGATGCTTAATATGAGGTAAAGATAAGGGTTAGGAAAGCAACACACGTAGCCGGACCAAGGTGCGGAGTGAGATTTTCTAGATGCCGGACCAAGGATTTAGAAATACATAACTTATCACTTTGCATGCAAGATACTAGGAAAGAATTGTTATAGTTAGAATTATCAAGTTACGAACCTGTGGGGAACACGTAAACCCTAGTTACTTTAATTCATTGATTAAAACCCAATATTAAAAGTCATTAACTGTCTCTTTCAATTACATTAGTTATTTTTACTCATTAGGTAATACAAACCCCCCTTTTTATATTTTTACTTTCCAAGAAAGTTATTGACCAAACGATAGTAATACTAGGTTAAAGTTAAGTCTAGACTATTTTCCTCGTGGGAACGATCCCAACCTCCCTCAACTTAAATTCGTTGTTTGTCCTCAAGCGACGCACTATGACTCACTACACAATCTTTGTACAATAGTATTCATGTTTTATCCTTTGCAATCATTTGGCTATCAATCCCGATTAATCCCATCAAATCTATGCATGCTATCACTATTAGGCTTGAATTTTGTGGGATTCGAACATGACACAGACTCACCATGCACCAACACCTATCATCTTCAATTTCTCACCGAGGTGCTAACAATTCCGGTATTGCAACTAGTGTCCTCACTTTAGAACAAAATCCTCATTTTTCACACAATGATTTCAGTTTGAGTATAAGGATTACATTTCAACACTCGCTCTCAGAACAAAGTCACACTCATTCATACCTATTGCCATAAGCTTGCCCTTATTTTCACTGCCTTAAGTTCGCTATACAACCCTTAGGATCACGATAGGACTTTTTTAGCTTGTAACGTAGGCTCAGAGTCAGGTAGGGTATATTTAGGTATACTTTAGTAACTTTTTGCCCTCCTTGACATATCGGCTAAACCTTCCACCCTATATCACTTTATCTTGCCCAGTTTCTTCTATTCTTTCACCTTGCTGTTTCCCTTCTTTCTTCATTTGCGTAAGTGACTCTTTTCTTTTCTTGTTTGTAATTCTTGAATATTTTTTTTTTCAACGAGTTCTTGAGTCACTTCACTTTTGTTCTTTCTCTCTCTTAGTTCTTTCAACTCCACTTTCCAGGGCATTCCTCAAAACAACCACCCTCAACTCATGGCTTTGCCATGAGTCAAGGTACACAATACCCAAAATCGGGTCAGGGCCATAACGAAGGTTGTTTATACATTAGCCACCCTCAACTTATGCTTTTGGCATAAGCTGAGGTGCACATGTCCAAGGAGGGACCAGGGCCAACATATTGTTCCCAGAAAAGGTCAGTTGGGGTGAAAAAGAAAGGTCTAATTTTAAGCTCAAATTATTTGGATCAAAGAAGGATAACTTTCATTTGGTTTCTTTATTTAGGCTAGAAATGGGCTATATTGAATAAGGGCCTATGATCATTTCCTAATTGTTTGTTACGGCTTACTTTTAGCAGGACTAACCAGGCAAGTTCTAGCTCAAGTACCAATAGTGGACTATTCAACTTTCCTCACACTCACTTGACATCTCATCACTATACCGCAGTTATCGGACACCTAGTTTGACTTGAAGATTTAGGGTAATGCAATGGTGTAACTCTATTTCATGTTTAGAGCCACACAATTATCAAGCATTACGCCTAGTCATGCAACATTTTCCAGTTTTATCGGGATATCATTTTAGCCATCATGCTTCGTGAGTTAAACTTATGTACAAAAGATATAACGTGCGGTTCAACAGAAAAATAATCAGTCTTTTGGGGAAAAAGAACACAGGCAAGAAAACCCCAAAGAGGATAGTGAGTTGGGCTACTCGGACTTCACCCTAACACTCACTTTCCATTTACCCCACCCCAACAAAAACATGCAATTGTCCCCAATGCATAAAAAATCTAAAGATTAGAGGGTAGGTGAAGCAAACTGCGGGCGATAGCGCCGTCGATCAAGAAGCCGGGTGGGTTCGGTTTCCCGGAACCCACAACCTCTGCAATATGGACACCATCAGTGGTGTCCTCAGCAATCTGGACACCCTCAGTGGTGTCCTCAGCAACAACCGCACCCTCGCACTGCCTCGTGATCTCTACAGTATGGGAGCTAGAGGCCCCAGCCGCTATCTGCGATGCTCGGATCCGGTGTGCCTCCGCCTCAGCAATTGAGGCTCTCCTCGCGGCCTCCATCTCGCGGCGCTCCTTCTTCTTCGCTCGCGCCTCATCCTCTGATCGACCCCTCCGCCTCTTGGCTCTCTCGAGGGGAGGGTGGGGGACTGGCTGGAGTAGAAAACAGGGCCGCCAACACAGTATCCTCAGCAGGCTCGACAGACTCCGGCACTCTTGCCGCTAGGATCGTGTCGATGTCTGCCCGAAGACTGGAGACTGCATCCTGAAGAGTCGACACATCTACCGGAGGGGCTGGTCGAGCTAATACTCTCAATTCAAAGGCATCGAGGCGCTGGTGAACCTCAGCAATCTTCCGCTGCATCTGCCTCTCCATACGCGCTTCAGAGTCAGCAATAGACTTCTGCATCCATGGCTGGATATGATGCAGAAGGGTGGCCATTTGTGCCTCCAGTTTTTGGACTCGAGCAAGCGTGGCTGGTGTAGGTAGAGGGCGTGCTACTACCGGGATAGACTCGACCGGGGTAGTGTCCGTGGATGCCTGTGTCATTTGTCGGCGGCTGGCCACCGTATCCGCAAGATCATCAGATAGTGGTGGCAGCTCTGGACGGGGCCCTCGACGTGGGGCCAACTCATTGGCCTCGTCTCTAATGAGGCCGACATCAACGGTGCCCTGCGGAGTCTTCAACTTATCTATGTGCCACACGGGCACACCTGCAGACCGGCAAAGGGCGAAGATCATGCACGGAAAGGGGTAGGTGGTGGTGACCTTGAATTCCCTCTCGTGCATGACTGCCTGGAGAAGCCATGCATAGTCTACCTCGAAGCCGGCTATCATCGCCGCCATCAGCACTGCTCGATCCCAGGTGACTATGTTATCAGCAGCTGTGGGGGAAAGGCAGTGACGCACGAGCAGCCACAAGAACTTCGCGACGAACGTGAGGTTGGCCTTCTTGATGGCCCCCTTCGCTCGATGACCGGGCCGCACCCTCTCCGCCGATCGATAGGTGCGGGCCATCCACCTCTTGGTGGTCTCTCTCGATGTCGCTCGCGCATGAAGTGTCCATCCTTGACTATCTCGCCCGATAGTCAAACTCGGCGATAGTGGGGTCCGAGTAGCAGTACTCGCTCTCATTATAGGAACCGGCGGATGGCGGGCGGAAATGTCTACCGCACGCCCGGACTAGAACCTCGCTCCAATGGGGCTCGCTTTGGGGAGCGACCCGCTGTCGATCTGTGATCGGAGAGTCGCCACGTGGGGACGCGTAGAACTCTCGAACCATCTCTCATCAGATCGTCCCAACGGACGGGCTGTCCACTCTAAGCGATGCCGGGTGAAGATGTTGTGGATCTCCCAGATCGAGGAGACTCCTGTAAGTACCCGCCGCTCCAGGGTGAGTGTCCGAGTCATTACCCCTTTATCGATGAGAATTTTGCGTCGGAGTACACTTGAAATCGGACTTCAACGCACCACGGTTTGGCTGGTCGAGATCTTTGGGGTGGGGACCTGGTCAGTGCGCCGGATGTGGAGTCTGAACCGCCGGCCTCATCGACGAGGCCGACGCCGCAGCGATGGCGGGTGCGGGAACCTCGGCAGATCCTGAAGCTTCTCGACCAGATACGCCTAAGGAGCCAGACGCTCCTCGTTTGTGGCCGACCCGGAAGGGTGTGCCGGTCGATGTCGCTCCTCATCGATCGGGAGGCGGTGACTACGCCGGACGCCACCGTCTTCTTGGGTGTGGCTCGGCACGTGCACGGCGGGAAGGTGCGGAGGTGCCTGGGGCATGTATTCGAGTCCCGCTCATCATCGCACTGATGATCAAGCGTGCGACAGAGGCCCACAGACTTGGATCGCCCGCGTGCGTAAGCTCGGTCTTGCTTGGGTGCCATGGTCGATAGTACCTGAAAAAGATCACTATTAGTACGAGTAATGTCAAACAAGACAAGCAAGCCCATACAACATAAAACATTTAAAATAGTGTGTTAGTGATAGTGAAACTGTATCACACGACGGGACAGATGACGGCTCGTCGTGACTACGACGGACCGTCATGAGGTCCGTCGTGTTGTACTTGGTTGATGTACATATAAAGAACCCTGAAAGAGGGGTCTCTGACCATCATGACGGTCACGCAGGACGGACCGTCGAGGGGACGATGGCCCGTCGTAAGTGTCCGTCGTAGGACACTTAGAAAAATGTTGGGAGACCCTCGTGCAGGACGGACCGTCGTAGGTGTGACGGTCCGTCATAAGTGTCCGTCGTTGGACACTTGGAAAATTTGTGGAGACCCTTTTCAGAGGGGTCTCTGACCACCATGACGGTCGTGCAGGACGGATCGTCGTGGGTGTGACGGTCCGTCGTAAGTGTCCGTCGTTAGACACTTGGAAAATTTTTGGAGACCCTTTTCAGAGGGGTCTCTGACCACCACGACGGTCGTGCAGGACGGACCGTCGTGAAGACAACGGTCCGTCACAGGCGTCGTTGGGGAGGGTGCTAGGGCTTATGCGACGGACCCTACGATGGTCCGTCGTGTATACGACGGACCGTCATCGGGGTCTCGTTCTGACTATCAGAGACAGAACTGTAGGTACCCTAAGCAACCCCAATGAACCCACATGTTGTGGACCTATATGTGTCTATCCCAACTACCTAGGAAACTATTAATGTGAAATCACCTATATCTAGGGTTATGAACATGGCAAATTCAAACATTTAGAGCCTAGGTCTAGACATAATCATATCAAGGGAACAAGATACGACTAAGAACGAATCTAATACTAACTAATAAATAAAAATACAAGAAAAATGAGTACAAATTTAGAGACACATACCTTGGAAATGGAGAAAACACAAGTGGGGAATGATTCAGGTAGCAAGGTAGATACCAAAAATAGCAGCACCGACAAGTAACTGATAGTGATAAAGTTTGGGGAGATTGTGGAGGAAATGATCAAATGGGAGTTGAAAAGAGAGGGGAGATGAGAGGAATGAGGAAATAATGGGGGAAATATGGAGGGGCGGGAGTATAAACGGTCATATTTTGAAAAGGGTCATCTGGGTCGGGTCGGGTTAATTTCATTAAACGCACGACGGTTCCCCGACGACGGTCCGTCGCATGTGTGACGACCCGTCGTGGGTTTCGTCGTGTGTGCCCTAATTTCAAACTGAGAAAAACGTACCTAGTGTGATGTGCCTGCAAATTTAAAACCTATTAATAGAAAAATGCTACTATTAAAAAGACGATAAGTATTGGGTTGCCTCCCAACAAGCACCTGATTTAATGTCGCGGCACGACTGGGACCACTTGATTACTCAGACTTCATCAAGATGGTATGCCTCGATCACTTCATATGCCGATTCAGCATGCCCGAGATAGATTTTTATGCGCTGTCCATTCACCTTGAACCGCACACCCTCCTTAGTTTCCAATTCAACTGCTCCATGAGGGAATAGTTGGGTAACCGTGTAAGGACCAGTCCATTTGGACTTGAGTTTGCTGAAACAAGCGTAATCTGGAATTGAATAGAAGCACTAAATCTCCGACCATAAACTCTCGTTTTCAATTTTGTTGTCATGATACTTCTTCATCTTTTTCTTTATATAAATTTGAGCTTTCATAGGCTTTCAAGCGAAATTCATCAAGTTCATTCAACCCATTTAACCGTTGCTCAGCCTTCGCTCCAATCCATTTTTAACTTCTTCATAGCCCACATGGCTTTATGCTCTAACTCAACCGGAAGATGACAAGCTTTCCCATATACAAGTTGGTATGGAGACATACCTATGGGAGTCTTATAAGCTGTCCGGTAGGCCCATGAGCATCATCAAGCCTCCTTGACCAACTGCTCGACTAGCATTCACTGTTTTGGACAATATCTGCTTGATCTCCCGATTCGATACCTCAACTTGCCCACTAGTTTGAGGGTGGTAAGGCATGGCCACATTATGGCGAACACCGTATTTATCCAATAACCCCTTGAACAATCTGCTGCAGAAGTGGGAACCCCATCACTAATAATGGCCCTTGAGTGCCAAACGGGAGAATATATTCTTTTTCAAGAATGCAGTTGACACTCTTCCTTTCATTGTTTGCGAGAGCTATGGCTTCGACCCATTTAGATACATAATCAATCGCTACAAGAATGTACTTCATCCCATGAGAACTCACAAAAGGGCCCATAAAGTCAATACCCCACACATCAAATAACTCAATCACAAGAATGGGGTTTAGAGGAGCTCTTGCTTTCTTGAAATACCACCATCTCGTTGACATTTGTCACATGATTTAGCAAACCCATGAGCATCTTGATGAAGAGTTGGCCAATAGTAACCACATTGCAATATCTTGTGAGCGGTTCGGATACCACGTGATGTCCGCCAACAGTGAAGAATGGCATGCCTCCAATACACTCAACATTTCACATTCGCACACAACGCCGAATAAGCCCGTCGGCACAACTCCTATACAAGTATGGTTCATCCCAAAAGAACTTCTTCACATCGTGCATGAACTTTTTCCTTTGATGAAAGGACAAGTCTGATGGAACAATATCACTAGCCAGATAGTTCGCAAAATCTGCGAACCATGGAATCAAGTTTTGTGAAGCAGCCAATACATGTTCATCGGGAAAGTATCATCAATGTCAGTCTTATCCCCTAACTCTCTCATAGCTTCATCCTCTAGACGGGACAAATGATCAGCAACTTGATTTTCAGTCCCTTTTCTATCCAGCACTTCAAAGTCAAATTCTTGCAGCAGTAATACCCAATGAATCAGCCTTGGTTTCGCATCCTTTTTCGCCATCAAATATCTCAGTGCTGAATGGTTAGTATGCACTATGACTCTAGTACCTAGCAAATAGGAGCGAAATTTCTCAAAAGCAAAGACTACTGCGAGGAGTTCTTGCTCAGTCACTGTGTAGTTCTTCTGGGCTTCATTTAGGGCTTTACTAGCATAGTTAATTGGGTGAAGGATTTTGTTTCTTCTTGTCCCAATACTACACCAAGAGCCACCCCACTAGCATCGCACATTACCTCAAATGGACTGTTCCAATTCGGAGAAATAATAATAGGTGCAGACACTAACTTCTCTTTTTGCTCACCGAATGCTTTAAGACAGGACTCATCAAAACAAAATTTACATTCTTTCTCCAGTAATTTGCACAATGGGTGTGCAATCTTTGAAAAGTCTTTGATGAATCTCCGATAAAAACCCGCATGCCCAAGAAAGCTTCTCACACCTTTCACAGAGATCGGCGGGGGAAGTCTCTCTATTACCTCAACTTTATCTCGATCAACCTCTATGCCCTTTTCTGAAATGCGATGACCCAACACAATACCCTCTTTCACCATGAAATGACACTTTTCCCGATTTAGTACCCAGTTGCGGTCTTCACATCTCTTAAGAACCTCGGATAAATTGGTCAAGCATCGCTCAAATGAATCACCAACCACGGAAAAATCATCCATAAAACCTCTATAGTATCCTCCACCATGTCAGAAAATATTGACATCATACATCTCTGAAAGGTTACGGGTGCATTGCACAACCCAAACGACATTCTTCTGAACGCAAAAGTCCCATATGGACAAGTGAAGGTGGTTTTCTCTTGATCTTCTGGTGCGATAGAAATCTGATTATACCCCGAATACCCATCAAGAAAACAATACCACCCTTTTCCGGCAAGTCTATCCAACATCTGGTCCATGAAGGGCATAGGAAAATGGTCTTTTTCAGTCCATGAGTTCAGTTTACGGTAATCCATGCACACCCTCCATCCAAGAATCGGTCTCATCTGAACAAGTTCATTCTTTTCATTGGGGACCACAGTCATTCCCCCTTTCTTAGGTACACATCGAACCTGCATACCCAACTACTATCGGCGATTGGATAGATTACTCCAGCATCCAACCACTTGATAATTTCCTTCTTCACAACCTCTTGCATAGGAGGATTCAAGCGTCTCTGGTGCTCAATACTCGGCTTATGATCAGGCATGAGTTGGATTTTATGAGAGCAAATACCAGGAGGGATCCCAATAATGTCCGCAATGGTCCACCCAATAGCTCTTTTGAACCTTTTTAGTACCTCCACCAAGCTCTGAACCTGTTGTTCATTTAGGTCTGATGCAATGATTACCGGCAAAGTGTCACCATTTCCTAAGAATTCATACCTAAGATGAGGTGGGAGAGCTTTTAATTCAACTTTTGGAGCTTCCTCTATAGATGGTTTAGCGGGTGGGGACTCGCGATTCTTCATATCAAGCTCAACTTTCTTCGATTTAAACCGAACATCACCTCGGTTAAGAGCCGCTACTAATGACTCATACTCTTCAATGCAATCGCTATCAACGTTCATTATCACTGCCGCTAATGCTTCGACACCTAGATGTTCTTCTATTTGTGTCTCAAAGGTCTCACCCATGTTGTAGGATATAGCAGATGCCGATTGGAGCTCACCACTCTGCCTCATGGACCTACAAATATTAAAGGTCACTTCCTCACTGTTCAACCGAAATTTCATCTGCCCCTTTTCCATGTCTACTAAGGCTCTTCCCGTAGCTAGGAATGTCCTCCCAAGGATAATAGGCACTTCAAAATCAGCCTCACAATCAAGAATAACAAAATCGGCTGGAAAGATGAATGACTCCACTTTTACTAGCACATCGTGGAGTACTCCTATAGGTCGCTTTCTTTGTTCGATCGACCATCAAGAGTCGCATCGCAGGCTTTGGGTTACCCAAACCCAACTTCTTGTAAATCGAGAGGGCATGAGATTTATGCTTGCCCCAGATCACATAATGCTTTCGCAAAATGTAATAGCCCGATTGTACAAGGAATGGTGAGCACGACCGGATCTTCTTTCTTTTGGACCAGAGATCTTGTAGCAATAGCACTACAATGCTGCATTCTATCATCATCCTCAAAAGTAACCGATCTTTTCTTTGTGACCAGATCTTTCATAAACTTGGCGTAACCGGGCATTTGTTCTAAAGCTTCTACCAAAGGGACATTGATAGAAAGTTGCTTCAACATTGATATAAAACGCCGGTATTTACCATCCTCGGTCTTTTTCACTAATCTCTGAGGAAATAGGGGTGGTGGCCTAGGCATAGGAGTTACCTTTTTAGGCACTTCAGCATCTTTTGCAGTGTTATCCTCTAATTCAGCATCAACTTCTACCACTTTATCAGATTCTGTTGTCACCTTATTCTCATCAGATGGCATAGGTGGATCAATGGTTTGCTTGCCACCGCGAGTAGTAATTGCCATACAATGTCCATCATTTTTCGGATTTTTGGGCGGTGTTGCTAGGAAGAGTGCCCGCTGCCGTGTGTTCACGATGCGCATAATTGGGCCAATTGTAACTCAAGTTGCTTAATTGATATTGCATGGGTATCAACTTTTTGCCCAATACCCGCTAGATCATTCCTCAACTCTTTATTTTGCTCATCACTAGCATCGAACCTCCTCATCATTTTATGCAACATATCCTCAACTCGCGACATACTACCTCCACCATCCCTAGGAGTAACTTCACGATTTTGTGGAGGAACATAAGGTCCATTTCGCTGCGTTTACATTACCATAGCTACCCTCTGAAGTTGTTGTCGCGATTGTAGTTTCCATCTCGGACATAATGACCCTCACGATTGTAGTTACCATAGTTCCGACCTTGGTTCCCTTGACCTTGGCGCCAATTTTCCTGATTAGAGCCTTGAGCACTTGGTCGGAAACCCCCCATCTGTTCATTTACCGCATAGGAATCCTCCTCATAATAACACTCATCGATTGGAGGTGGTGGTTTAGCCAAATAGTTGACTGCATTAACCTTTTCTGCACCCCCAGTGACATGTTTTAATACCAACCCAAGCTCAGTTCTCATCTGAGCCATTTCTTCCCGAATATCATTTGTGGTTGGGTTGTGAGTGGACTGCACTGCGAAGGTGTTTCTCCCTGTATCGGACTTCCTAGTACTCCAAGCTTTGTTGTTACGGGAGATTTTCTCTAATTTCTCAGCAATCTCAGCATAAGGGCATTCTCCATAAGATCCACCTGCTATAGTATCCAACACTGCTTTGTTGTTATCATCCTGTCCCCGATAAAAGTATTCCTTCAGTGACTCATCATCAATACGGTGATTTGGGACACTTCTCAAGAATGAGGTGAATCTATCCCAAGAACTACTAACCGACTCTCCTGGTAGTGCCATAAAGTTATTCACCCTGTCTTTGTGGTTTAATTTCTTGGAGACCGGATAGTAGCGTGCTAAGAAGACATCCCGTAGTTGGTTCCATGTGAAGATGGAGTTGTATGGGAGCTCAGTAAACCACATAGCAGCCTCTCCCGTCAGTGAGAGAGGAAACACTCTGAGACCTATTACATCTAGATCCAAATCAGGCCTCCCCACACAACTTTTACACACCGCCTCTAACCTTAGCTATATGGGCATGTGGATCCTCGAAGGTAGCCACGAAAACAAACCTCTGGCGGTGAGCATTTGCATCGGACTACTAGTTACCACAAAAGTGTGGCTGCGGGTAGAGGAGGCAAGGCAGTGGCCCATCCGAATCTGCTATGTTATCATAGCCTCGTAGTATGCTTGGGGCCGTGGAGCGGATTCTCCCCCTCATGATGTTCACCCGGAGCATCGGGTAACATCCGACCATGAACATCAGCCAGAGCTGGGATGTTCAGGTTTGGGTCCTCATCATTGATTCCCAAGTTTTGATTCATGTTGCGCAGTGTACGCTCTAACTCAAGATCGTAGGGAAACAATGGTTCTCTTCCGCTCCGTGTATTTGGCATACAGGGAGAATAGTTCTGAAAGGAAATCAAAAACAATAAAACAAAGTAAAATCAAGAAAATATCAACTAAACTATAGTAATAAGTTCAAGTTAATCTAAAAGCTAAATTCCCCGGGTCCACATATTTGTTTCTGTGTTACTTTGTCGTTCTTTGTCACTTTCAGGGCTCTTTAGTTTATTGTTTATTATATATTTACAGTTATATACTATGGCCATATTATGTATTCTTATTCGTGTTTTCACTTGTTCATAATAATATTATTAAATGGTAATATTTCGCAAGTTAGTTTTGAATTTTTGTCTTGCCTACTCAGGGGTGGGGTAGGAACTCTCAGAATATGATTTGAGATCGTGGAAGTTTTGTTGCTTCTGCTTCATTAAGCATGTGTCTCTTTTATTTTCAATATGTTTTTTATGGTCTTCACCATAAGTTTTGACCAGTATATATATTATGATCTCATGCTCTATGACATAAGAGTTCACAAGTTCAACATATCTGAACTTGCAAAGAAAAAAATGCAACTAAATTCTTAGATAAATAGCATGATTATTTGATAATTTTTTGTTGAATGTAATTAGGAATGAATTTTAACATTTACCAACAAAAAAAGTTTGTGTTAGTTTATGTATCCTTTCTATAGTGACTTTAGAAGTTACCAGTTCAAAATGCTAATGTTTAAGTCTACAAGATTAAATCACAATTTCATATATTTGACTTAGAATCATAAAATTTAAAAATCTACTTTATTTTTTTAACCTTTGTGCGTCTAACTAGTTCATTTTTTGTAAAACGGAGGAAGTATTACTTTTGTTTCAATGTTTATGCTTTGCTTGTCATTTTAGAATAGGTGAAGGGTATGTTGGTCATTAAAACTAATGCTTCATGATACGTGTCTTTTTGGCCTAAAAGGAAATTTCCTTCTCTCTTCATCTATTCTGTCACCTTCTTCGATCATCCCACAGTCTTACTATCTTCAGTAAGTATTGTAACATTTTTTTTCTATGCTTCATATGTTGTTCTGGTTTATTTATTGCTCATTGTTGGTAGTACTTGGTATTAATTGCCATGATTTCTCTGTATTTTTATTATAGGGGGATTAAGATTGATGCCCTAAATTCTACCATACTTGGTGTTCTTTGCTCACGAGGTTCAATCTAGAAAAATAGATATTTTACTTATTGAAATTTTATTTTTCCTTAGACATAGGGTTTTGTTGCTTCTGCATCATTAAGCAGGTGGGTCTTTTGCTTTCAATGTCGTTTTATCATCTTTATCATAATTTTTCCCCGTTATATGGATTATGAGAGTGATCAGATCTTGCAAAGAAAAAATTAGTGACTTTAGAGTTTACAGGTTCAAAATTGCTATCATTTTGTCTTATGGTTAAAAGGGACAAATGTTTCCAACAATTGCCAATTAAATAAGTAAAAAGAATGGCACCTTCAAGTATAATTGAAGAAGAAATAGAAGAAGCAATTATAAAACAAAACATGTAAAAATCAATCACTACAAGAAAATGTAATCAAGTACTAAAGAAATGCTTAAAGCTTGTGGGATATTACTTCTTGTTCATTAATATATAGATACCTGGAGTAGGATTTAATATCAATGCTTTAACTATTATATGAGAGGCATTTATATATAGGTACTTGAGTCTTCTGTTTGTAAATTATTTTTCTCGACGAGATTTTGTAAGGAATGAATCGTTAGATTGGGCTGATGTTCTCAAAGGATGGTGCTTTTAGCTATTGTGATATTATGTTAGCTCTTCTATTCATTATGTTTAGAATCACATTTAGCTTCTACGATATTATGTTAGCTGTTCGATTGATTACAATTCAGAACTGCTTTTAGCTATTGCGGTATTTGGTTAGCGCTTCTATTCATTAGTTTGCGATAACTATATATTGAACGCAATACTTTTAGCTTCTAAGACGTGACCTGCAATTGCAAAGTTACTACCCGTTTTTGTTTTCTTTCCCCTCAGCTTCAAAATCTATTGTTCAACTCCAAATTTAAAGACATGTATACAACCTAGGAGAATAGGAAGCAAACCTATTAGTTTGATGAGCCAAAGGGATTAAAATACCCTTATTTTTCAATTTAATGACAAAGAGCAGACATACTAAATTATTTAAATGTGTTCTGTGGCTTTATCTTCAACCTCCTTCATCTCTGTAATTGGTCTGTGTATTTTTTTCCCATACAAATGCTACTATATCTACTCAACATTTTTTATCTTATATTTTTCTAATGCTAACTTCGTGCCTTGTTTACCTCATGTAACAGGGACAAATGTTCTTGTCGAAGATAAAACGAAAAGACACCCTAACTAACCTTCAGCTTAATAAATTGTTGTTAATATCTAAATAGAATGTACATAGCTATCTAGTAACTCTCTGAATCCAAATTTAAGCACATTGTTTGTTTTTCACTAACTTTAGTATTATTGTTTTTCAAATAAACACACCTCTAGTATTATTCATATGAGCATAACTCTTTACTTTCTCCTTGCAGTCTATAGTATAGTTCGTATACTAACAACACCTTTTGCATTTTAGTGCAAGAATTGCAGTGAAGGTCAAAATAGTGGAGAAAGCTTGAAATGAAAAATCCTTTGCTCACACCCTATAAAATGGGTAACTTTCAACTTTCTCATAGGTACTTTAGACTTTCTTGTTTAAAAATAGTTCCATATAGAATATAATTTTGGTGTTGTCTGGAATATAGATTGTTTGATAATGCACTTCTTCTGGTTGAAATGGATGGATTTGATTAGAGGAATCTTGAATTTTTAACTTCATAAAAAATTAAGAATATCTTTTTGGATTGTTGGCCATTTATATGAATTTCCTCGTGTGAACTTCATAAATCACATGAGATTGCATTGCAAAACAAATGGCATACATGAAAGCATGTTCTCTTCAAGGTATTCCCATAATTAACGGCTCAATCTTTGGGTCAATATAAACACAAGGAAATTGATAACCTACTCAATCTTCAAAGTATTAATATTAGGGGAAACAATACAAATCTCACTAATTTAGGCCGTGATTACGTGCCTTCTCGTAAATTTTAAAAGGATTATTCTTGCAAGATTTTTGTCTTTAGATACATGTATGTCAGGCATTTAGATAGATGTATCCGTCATACATGAGTAAAAATTAGGTGTAATTTTGTTAGCATGATGGATAACCAAATGATGGTATATATTAGTGTAATTATATAGTGATATAAATTAGCGTGATCATATACATTTGTTTTAGAATCAAAGAAATAAATATTGTGATAGAATAGCTTATTTGGAAAGATAGCAAGGCGGATTTAGAGGGATTGAATAGCAAATTTGTAGGGATAGAATAGTTGATCTTTAGGGATAGGAATGACAGATTTTTAGGAATGTGTAATATTCATTCTCTATATAATGGAAAGACTCTCACTTTGAGAGACATTCAGTAGAAAATTGACAAATTGACTTCAGATACACTGCATCCAAGTGGATTTACATGTATTTAGGATAGTGACTCTCTCGCTCACATCTTTCCTATTTTGCTTGGCTATATCTCTCGCACTTGTGTCTCTCTTTATAGATTTGTATGTCAGAATGTATCTGCAATATGTATGGTATTTCAAATACATATATCTAGTGTGATTTGTAACTCTCTTGCTCGTCTCTCTCCTATGTCAGTCACCTCTCTATATATGTATATGTAATTCAGAATACATGTGGAATGTATATGGCATCTCAAATACATGTATCTAGTGTCATTCACATGTATATTCGCTCCCTCCCTTTGTGACTATAATTCAGATTGTATCTAGTAGAAAATCCATGTATCTAGGTATATCTAACTTGAAATATTGTATGGAATTATTAATAGTAAGACAATATGTAATTATTTTAATCTAAAGGAAGAATTTGTAAATAGGGTAGTCATTTTGCATAATTAGCAGTCTTATTAAAAGTATTTTTTTGTGAACAATTTTGTTACCACTTTGTCCACAACTATCAGCCACTACTATTAACCACCTCTGCCATCATAACTACCACTACCAGTTTCAACTACCACTTCCAGTTTCAACTATGACCACCATCACCTTGTCATTATAATCACCATCATTGTCAACCATTATTGTCAGTCGCGGTCTATCACACCTGCCACTTAAACCATTATAGTCTTAACCACCATCATTATCACTTCTACCACTTCTATCATTATAATTATATTCAGAATAACCACCATCATAATCACCGCAAACCACTAGCATCGTTCTCAGTATTCCACCAACATCAGTATCATGTACCACACATTTTTCAGTTACCACCACTAACCACTAACATCTAAAGAGAGTGAGTATCAAAGAAAACAAGAATGATCTTATTCAATCCTAACATCAACTTGAATACAAGTAATATGCAACTAACTTGACTAATTCTAAGGACATACTCTAACAACTTAATATGTAACTAACTTGACTAAATCTAAGGAACTACTTTAAAAACTTATTCTAGTCATGTGGAAAAGATTGAATCAAACGATTTGAACTAAATTTACTCTTAACAACCTGATAACTATGAGTATCTAAACACAACCCCTCTAGTTCGGTGTTGTGCAACAATGCCTAACTTTGATAAACACCAACGAAAGGTAGGCTTGGGCATCAACTTTATGAGAGTGTCTGCAATTTGGTCCACAGCGGGAAGATATTTGACAACCACTCTTCCTTATTGCACATTGTTGTGGAGGTAATGAAAGTCTACTGCAATGTGCTTCATTTTTGTGTGGACGATTGGGTTTTTTCCGAGTTATGAAACACCAATGTTATCACAAAAAATGCTTAGCATTTGTGAGACTTTGTATCATAGCTCATTCAATAGGTTTTGGGCCCTTAGTAATCTCAAAGAGTGCATCCGTTATCGGTTTGTATTCTGCTTCAGTGGAAGACCGAGCAACTGATTGTTACTTCCTAGAGAACCAATAGATAGGATTTGGTTCCAAGAAGAGTATATAGTTAGATGTGGAGATTATGTCACATGGATCGCCCGCCCAATCTACATTGGCATACATATATAGATTTCTATCAGAGTGACGAGATTTTTAAACACGATGTTGCTGATGAGTTGGACCCTTCCAGTGCTCCAGGCTCGGGGATTGCATATATTGAGATAATTCTGTTAACTACAAATGCAATATCAAGACGCGTGAATTCTAAGTATTGCAACTTACCCAAAGTGCGTTGATAAGAGGTTGCACTGGTAGGATGTGAACCATCACCTACTCTGGGTTGTGAACTTGAGCACATGCGTGTCACAACCCCTTTATAGTCTTCCATATCAACATCTAAGAGAATCTTAAGTATATATCTGGACTATGATAAGGCAATCCCATACTTAATATGTTTTAACTTCGATCCCAAAATATAGTCGAGTTCACCAAGGTTCTTTTGGAGAGAACCTGCAAGGCAAAAAGTCAATTACATGTGTGACAAGGGTTGGATAATTCCGAGTAATGAGTATATCATCAACATACACCAGAATATACATAGTGACAGTCTCAAATGTGAAAATAAATAGAGAGGAGAGCCTCATACTAGGCACTTGGAGCTTGTTTTAGGCCATGAATGGCCTTTTGAGACGGCATACATGATTGGAAAAATCAGATTTAGCATAACATTTCGATTGAGCCATGAATACTTGATATTGTAAGTTTCCTGGCAAAACTGCATTATTCACGTCAAGCTGGTGAACCTTCCACTTGTTTTGAATTGTGATAAATTGAACTATCACGATAGTGGTTGGCTTGACAACGAGACTAAATGTTTCATGAAAGTACAATCCTGGACATTGTCGGAAGCCTTTTGCTACTAACCGTGCCTTGTACCTGTCAATGGAACCATCAACTTTCCTTTAGTTTGAAACAACCACTTACAATCAACAACATTGTTCATTGGGTCCCTAGCTGCTACTTCCCAAGTGTGGTTTCTCATTAGGGCTTCATATTCCAGATCCATGGCATTCTTCCATTCAATGTGCTTAACTACTTGGTTTAAGGTATTTGGTGGGGGAGAAAGGTGAGCCAAGACGCAGAACTGTTTTTCGATTTGAAGATATTATTTTTGGACCTTGTGACAACACTGGAGGGTGGAGGGGCATTGGCAGTCAGACATTTGAGGATTTGGTGGCTGCTAGATCAATATTGGTGGGGAAGGACTAGAATCGGGTAATGGGGGAGAGGTGGTGTGGGAGGGATTATTAAATAGTGAAGGAGATAGAGAAGTGATAGTAAAATATACTTGATGAAGTGGGGGATGCTGGTAGCTGCCATTCAATTATGGACTCTTGAGTATTACGAGATAAATGCGAATCTGTTGAAGTATTAGGAGGAGGAGAAACTGTTGGGGGCATAGGAATAGGCGGCGGAAGAGTTGGAATGAGAGTTCAAGTTGTGTTGGACTTCTGGATGAGTTCCCTTACAGACCCGAGAGTCCGAGACTCCATGAAATCCCATTTAACATGAAATATTTATTTTTCCAGTGTGAGAAATTTGAGTAAAAAGAAAAATATTTCACAAAATTGAACATCACAACTAACGAATATTTTTTCATTGGATCAAAATAGAGGTTTGCATGATGACAACGATAACTCCTAAGTAAACACATGGCGTAGATCAAGGCTGAAACTTATTGTCTGTATATGGTTTAAGCCATGGATAAAAAACACAATAAAAAAAATTAGCGAAGAGTATTTTGGCGGTTCTCCAAATAATTTTTAATAAGGAAAATCATTATGCAGGCCATGTGCAGGAAGTCCGAAAGTGACCATAATTCAAATGGTAGTAAGGGTTCATTGAGATGAATTCTAGCCATTTCGACAATGTAACGGTGTCGAATTCAACTATGGTAACTCGTTGGGGGTGTCTATGGTGGGAAAATTAAGTTCTCAATGCCATTGAGTTGTAGGTAGTATTTAAGACATGTATATTCACCCCCTCCATCAATATAAACTGAGGCGATTTTGTGTTTAAAAACTTTTTACACCAAAGGATGAAATTGCGCAAAAATAGAAGCAACTTCACTTTTGTTTTTGATCGTATACAACCAAATATTTGGTGTTATAACCAACAAAAATGTAGTAATAGAACTTTTTATCAATGGATAAAATGGGTGATGGACCCCATAAATCAGTAAACAAAGTTTGAAATGGTGCATTACTATTTAAAGTGAGTCGTTGGAATGGAAAACAATGAGCTTTATTGATTAACAGGAATTACAAAACTCAAACTTTTCTTTTGTGAAAACGAGAAGTGAAAATTTATTCAGTATTAAGTCCAGAATTTTCATATAAGGATGACCCACGCGATGGTGACATAGTTGACTAGAGACTTTGGTGGAGTTGAAGTTGGTGGAAGGTGACATGTGATCCTTGCGGAGGCAACTCATAGAGTCCATTTTTTTCCAGCCTTCTACAACCATTCTCCGAGTTTTGAGATCCTTCACAAGAAAAGAGTATTGAAAAAATTTGATTGAGGTTAGATTGTCATAGCGAAACAAAACAACAGAAATAAAATTCTTTTTTATAGCAGGACGAAACAGTGTTAGAGAGCATGTAATTAGAATTAGAAGCCTTAATTTGAGTTAAACCAGTAGTTTTACCCTCACCCATGGACACTTCCTCATTGCCAATATATTCTTCAAATTATCTGAATCTATTGGTGACATGATGGGTTACTCCAAAATCAAGGATTCAAGGATTTGCATCTGGTGGTGATGATTTTACAGAAAGTTGACCTTAGCTTCAAAGTGATTGTGCAATTTTGAGTGACATCAGCGGTGTGGCTGATCTTCTTGCAAAGTTGCCATTTCACATTTTGCCTAGGTTGTCTCCCATTTTGTTGATTGTCAGGGTACAACTGTCATTGAGCCTGTGGTTTTCATGATTGATTAGGGAAGTGGCGATTATTCTTGTTATGTTGGGGTTGAAAGTTGGTCCTTTGTGCAATTGCAGTAGTGATGATAGAGGATGATTTTTCAAAATCATGGTATTTTAGAAAGAGTTCATGGTCCGTGAGTGTCTAGAATAGCTCCTCAAAGCTTAAATCTACGTCACGCGCTCTTATTGCGATAGTGATTTTACAGTACTCATGACGCAGGCCACTGGAGAGCCTGCTACTTTAAGAGCATAAACAATTGATCTGATCTCCCGTAGGTAAGTAGCAACTGCTTTAGAGGCCTTTCTCAAGTTTTGCAATTGATCTCACAAGCTGAAAATGTGAGTGTGACTTCTGTTGGCATAAGTTGTATGAAGGAGATCCCATGACATTTTTGTCGAGGAAGCAGAAGCAACAGCAATGGTAGAGTCAATTGATGCCATCATTGCCTGTTGAATTAGTTTGTCTTGGCAAAACTATGTCTTTTATCAAGGATTTGAGACAGTACTATCAGTTTGGGTGATAGTGGTATGCGTAGCAGATTTTGCACCATTTAGATGCCAAAGGACCATTTGTCCGTTGAGTACCATCACTAGTTGCGCCTTCCAAGTCACACAATTGAGGTTACCTTGAAGTTTGATGGGTAATTGGGCAGTTGGATTAAGCAGTACTACATGAGCGGTAGTCGGACTGCAGCGACATTATCACTAGTGGTAGCAGGGACAACCATGTTTTTCAAGAGGAGAGAGAGAAAAAAATTGGATCAGACTCGTGAGAGTTTTAGAGGGGCTCTGAAACCATAAAATATAAATAGATTCGGAATCAAAACAAACTTGAATGATCTTATTCACTTGTAACATTAACTTAAATACAAGTAAGATGTAACGAAGTTGACTAATTTTAAGGAACTACCCTAACAACTTAATACTCCCTCCATTTCAAAAAGGATGGCCTAGTTTGACTTGGAACGGAGTTTAAGAAAAGAAAGAAGACTTTTTAATCTTGTGGTTCTAAATTAAAGTTATGTCAAATGTACCAAAATGTCCTTTAATCTTGTGGTCTTAAATATGCCACGTGGAAAGATAAAGTTAAAGTGTTGCCATAAAAGGAAAGGGGTCATTCTTTTTGAAACAGACTAAAAAGGAAGTAAGGTCATTTTTTTTTAAACGGAAGGAGTATATAACTAACTTGACTAACTCTAAGGAACTACTTGTGAAAAAGATTGGATCAAACGATTTCAACTAATTCTACTCTAACAATGTGATAACTACGAGTAACTCAACAACATCAACTGACTTATCATCCAAATCATTACCACCACCACCAATTACCAATTGCTACCATCGCGTCAATCACTACACCAACTACATCCACCATCATAACTATCACCACCACCATTACTAGCCATTAGCACCAACCATCACTACCAACACCAGTAGAACTACAAGCCATTTGCAGCACCATTACAAATAATAATTTAATTTTCTTAAATTTATATCTTTTTCCAATAACTTTCCAATATTTAGTTATTTTTTATTTAGCTTATATATTCATTATGTTTAACAATTAATATATACATATTCTGATGCTGAAAAGGAAGGGTCTTAATAATTGAGTGTTTAGATCAAGAGACAATATGTTAATTATTCAGATGTGCATTCTGATTCAAATATTAGGCCTAAGTGAACTTTCTCGGCTGACATAAATTTAAGCGCTTGATTTTGGATGAGCATTGACTTTGACATCCTAGTGATGCATAGCCCTTTGAATTTGACTAATAAATTGTGAACCAACTCTTAGTATCACACTCTACATGTTCTGCAGAGTTGTGTTGGCGCCATTAACAAGGACAAGATCATATGGCAATGTTCCTCAACCACATGCTATCCTTTATTACTCGCAAAGAACCACAATAGGCAGTTTTCTTATTTCAGAAGCTACAGGAGTTTCTGACACTGCCCATGGGTAACCTCAGCTCCTGCAATTTACCAAGTTTGTAGTTGTAAATAGTAATTTCCTCTTTTGAAATACTTTATTAATTGAAAGGTACAAAGATACACCTGGTATATGGAGGAAGGATCAAATTGAGGCCTGGAAACCAATTGTAAGTGCTGTCCATGACAAAGGAGGAATCTTTTTTTGCCAACTTTGGCATACAGGGAGGATTTCTACCAAAGGTAACTAACTTTGCTTCAGTGGTTTTTACCAATTTATGTACTCATATTTGATTCTTTGAGAGAACCATCTCGTTAAATGTAACTCCGGCTCGTCTTAACAGATTTCCAGCCCAATGGACAAGTTCCTATCTCCAGCACAGACAAGCCAGTGAAAACTCACACTCCACCACGACGGCTGAGCACAAACGAAATTCCTCAAATTGTTAATGATTTCCGGATTGCTGCTAGAAATGCCATTGAAGCTGGTAAAACTTTTCAGCCAACTTGTCTACTTTGATAGAAGTTGTTCCAGTCGTAAATTCTATAGTACAAAAATCTTTAGATCATATTTTCTATTCTTATGACGTATAATACTCTGAAAGGAAAGAAGACAAAAAACACAAAATCAGTAGTTTAGTAAAATGGATGGTGAGGTCCTTAGTATGAAATCACATGCATACGATGAGTTGAATATATCAGTATTTGAATAATTCTAATGACTTATACATAGGAAGAGCTTAATTTTTCCCAGTATGTAGATTCATTTTGTATTGCGTATATTTAGACATTGGATTAGAACTTGTACTGCAGAGAAACAAGAAAATAATTTTGTACTAATTGCAACATAATTTGTGTGAACAATATGACTTCTGCAGTCAAAACGACATTATCGATGCTCTTCAGAGAAATTTAAATAAGAATGAGTTACTTTTCAGTTACCTCCACCATAGTCTAGGAGAAATAAAGAAAAGAAATTTTGGTATAGAAGTTTTTGCAAACAACTTTAGATCTTGCAGAAAATTTTCTGATATGAGTACTTTGCTAGATTGATTACTAGGTGACCTGATATAGTGCTATGTTGTAACATCAGTATTGCCTTCAAATACACTTTGTAGGATTCTCAAAATCAATATTTTATTATTTAATATATTCAATTGTAGGATTTGATGGGGTTGAGATCCATGGAGCTCATGGCTATCTAATTGACCAGTTTATGAAAGACCAAGTCAATGATCGAACTGACCAATATGGAGGGTCCTTAGAGAACCGTTGTAGATTTGCACTCGAAATAGTTGAAGCAGTTGTAAATGAGATAGGAGCTGACAGAGTTGGAATAAGGCTTTCCCCATATGCTAACTACATGGATTCTGGAGACTCAAATCCAAGTGCTTTAGGACATTACATGGCTGAATCCTTGAATAAATATAGCATTGCATATTGCCACATGGTTGAGCCAAGAATGAAAACACTTGGGGAAAAAGTTGAATGTCCTGAAAGCCTTGTACCCATGAGGAAGGCATTTAGAGGTACTTTTATTGTAGCTGGTGGTTACGATAGAGAAGATGGAAACAAAGTTGTGGATGAAGGCCGAGCTGATCTTGTTGCATATGGACGTTTGTTTATAGCCAATCCGGATTTACCCAAGAGATTTGAGCTTGATGCACCTCTCAACAAGTATAATAGGGGAACATTCTACTCTTCTGATCCTGTTGTTGGCTATACTGACTATCCGTTTCTAGAAAATGTGGTATGATAATGCCAAGGAAGCATTAAAGATCACTAGGTCTTCCTCAACAAGGAAAGGATTCCTTTGTATCTTGAAGTGTCCTCACAAATCAAACTATCACCTTTGATTTAGTTTCCACCCCAGAACCTGTGTTCTAGGACTTCCTTTCTTGACTTGATTGGATATCCATTTTACATACTCATTCAAAAAAAAAGGTACGTCTTTACAGGCAATGAACATATGATTGGAAGACTCAACTTGTCATGTAGCACATTATATGGAAGTTGTGAACCCATTGGAACCAAAATTTGTCTCTTTTTTCGTGCCAAAATCTAGAGTAATTTACATGACTGCTCTATTAAAAATGTTGGAAATCAATCAAGTCCAAGCCTCTGGCTCCTCTTGGTTTTGCTCAAAGTTCCCATGCTACCAATGACTTCCTTGAAGTTTCTGTAGCCCCTGACCATAAAAATGTTATGCAGATGCTAAAGATCATTTGAATCACCTTTTTTGGCAGCTAGAAAATGTGTGTTCAATATATTTGCAGTGTATACTTTTGAAAAGTTGCAGTCTCCCAATATGCCGTGCTTCTCTACACGTGTTGTCGACTTCCTTCAAATGATAACTTTATATATATATATATAACATAATCATATAGGAGGAGTATATGCAGCTAACAAAGAAGAGCAACTAAGCCGAAAACATACTAATAACTCACGAGCACAACATCGGCAATAAAAAAATGGTGTATCACCATACCCTTCCTTTCTCCCACTTCCCAAATGATAACATGACCTTTAAATGAGGTCAAGCTTACTAACCAACCTTACTTCACAGTTTTAAAAACCCTTAATAGCTTAAACAATTACACAGCACTCAAAGTCACGGTTTCTGATCACCATCCGATGAGTTCTTACCATAAACCTATTAGTGATATCTCTTTATTGATTATTAGGATATATCTTGATTGATCTTTCATATTCTAGTATCTCATTAGTGATTTAGTTTCTATTGTGATTAGGAGAAGATCACATTCCTGTATTAGCTGAAACTTTCCTTATTTGTTGTTTGCTCTCTCGTATAAATATATACACATACATATTAATAAAATAACATCTCTCCAACAGGAAAGCTTATATGGTATCAAGAGCATAAAAGCGTAACAAAAAAGTTCTCTTACCATTTGTGTCTTTCCTGATGCCACTAACGATGGTGTCACCTGATGCCTCCACTGGAACGCCTCAACCACACCTTCTACCAAATTCTCCCAGAACTCTTACCATGTATTGCTATGAGCCATTGATCAATATCAATGTTGGTTCTCATGCACCTCTAAAGCTCAACAATACAAACTACCAGTAATGAATGTTTTTCTCCATTTTAATGAACAGCCACCAAGTTCAACGATCAAACGTTTTCATCAACGACAAGACCATGTCATTGTTGCCTCTTTATCTTCTGATATTGTTCCATTTGTCATTGACACCATATCTTCCTTTGCTCTTTGGAAAAATATAAATGGAAACCTATGTGAAGCCATTGCGTGCTTGTATTATGAGTCGAGTCTCTAAGAAACTGGAAAAAGGTAACCTCTTTATTACTTTATATCTACAAATCGTCCAGTTTGTTGCACAACTTCTCTGCTCAAAATCAGAAAGTCTCTTTCAACTCTATATAAGAAGCCACATTTCTTTCTTGGGTATATTTGTATCACATGTCTTCCTCATTTACTAGCTTTGCTGCTAAGGTTTGTGACATAAACTGTTTAAGTTACAGGTCTTTCTAAAGATATTTAGAATTGTAATTAAAGTTACTACAACACATGTTTAATAGGGGACTGAAGAAGCAAAGAGAAATGGCAGCTGCAGCTAAGAAGGAAGAGAAGAAGACGTATAACTAGCCTGCCGAGTATGACACGCCTTTAAGTATGCTGACAATATTGTGAAGGTAGGGTTGACTCTAGTTGTGCATCTGCATTAGTTTTTGTTAAATGGGTCCATCAGTCTAGTGTCGATTATCGTACATCTAAGATCATCATAGAATATATATGTTTGTGAGCATATATTTGCTATTAATTACTTAATTATGCCTTCAGTGAGCCAATACTAACGAGATAAAGCAATGTGGACATATTTACAGATTGAAAAGGATTGTTATCATGGTGGAGGAATATCAATGCTGCAACGGTGACCTGGACAGAATTGGAGCCCGAGTACTTGACCAATTCTTCTGAAGAATGAACTTCTCAAGTGTTAGTATCTTACTGGATGCCCAATTCTTAATGTTCTTGGAAATATGTTAGTAAACTATCTAACACTAATGGATTGGAAAAATATTAGGATATTACTTCTCAAAATAAAATATTGTAACTTGTTGGATATTACTTTTTATACTGTTAACTTTTTTTAATTGTTGCAGCAGTATCATTACTTGTAATGATTGTTTCAACTATTATTGACTTAATTAGCTTTAGGCTTAATTGACTTTAGAGCACTGTTCTAAGAACCAATTTGTGGGGTTTAAACTGCTGCAAAATAACCATGCTGTTTGTTACAGGTGTTAGGAGAAAAAAACCCACAACATAATTATGGTTGATCTAACCTTGGGGTTGTTGTTACAACAAACTATGGGGGTTCCCTACCCCCCCCCCCCCCCCCATAGTATGTAAAAATAAATCCCGGCTATTTAGGCTTTTTTGTGATGGAGTTCTGTGCTATCTATCTTATTGGAGCATTTGCTAATGGTCTGCTTTTTAGCAAAGGTAAGTCACTAAATCTGCACCCTTTTCTCCTCTACTACAAGCATCAGCTAAAATTTGTTGAATCTGTAATATGCTTAACTAGATATCTAGTGATACACGATTATTTTGATTGACATCTCGTCCAACAAGGCCTACTGTGTGTTTCTCATGTTTCTTCTTGATATCCGCTGGTTGATCTTTTTCTCACCAAGCCGCTTCTAAAAGCTCCATTTCGAAGCACTAAGGTCCAAGATTGGTATGTCAGACTGATCTTCCATCCTACGGGGTATATTAGTGATATCTCTTGATTGATATCTCATTAGCTTTCCTTTGTTTAACAATATTTACCAGAAAATATATCGATATGTAATTGTAGAAGGGTAGATCTATGTTTTAAGGCTTAAAATTTAATTGTGTTTGGATTGGATCTCTTTATCTTTAATTATGATATGGTAGTTTATTTTATTAGTCTGAGCAATTGTTTTTGTTGATACCTTTCTATTATAGTTTGATAATTAAATAGAGAGAATTATAAGCATAGAAAGACAATTAGCACTAAATTCTTGATTGCAATGTTACTATGTAAATAGCTAAGAAAAGGAGAGTCCTCTATCCAAATGAACTCTAGAGATATCCAATTGTTTGAAGCTGTGCAAAAAAGAACTACATACTCCGGCTACCAGAATTTCTATTTTTTATTCGTTGATTATGTCTTCTATATGTAAGAAAAATAGAAGGAAAATGCTAAGAGTATTTGAAATTACGATATAGTGAATTATTTATTTTGACTCAATAATTTGAAGAGATATTACTATAATGAAAAAAAAAATGTAGTACAAATTAAGATCAAACACTAAAAACAAATAATTTAGTCAAATTACTCTATTTATTATATTTTTCTTAAAGAACATGAAAAGAACCAATATAAAAAATAAAATAGAATGGAGGAAGTATATTTACCAAGCGAAAGCTTATTTTGTACTTAATTATCGATGCAGTATATTGTAAT
This sequence comes from Solanum arcanum, assembly GCA_027789145.1. Lineage (NCBI taxonomy): Eukaryota > Viridiplantae > Streptophyta > Magnoliopsida > Solanales > Solanaceae > Solanum > Solanum arcanum. Next base: position 30,083,174 of record CM050943.1, read on the forward strand.
GCATAGTTGGATACTCATACAACTGATATTTTTGCATCATTAACTAATATTTTGATACATATTGGAGTAATAATATCGTCATCTAAAGCTAACATTATATGATTACATATATATTATATTTTGTATACATAAACATAACAAGTAAACCAAAAAGGCATAAGATATATAGACAAGAAAATGATAAAATGATCAGTAGCTTGGATCCTCCAAAACCTACCTAAATCATAAAATACAGACTAGTTTCTGTCCAAAATCACATCGACCAATTAAGTCAAATTATGTCTATAAGAATTGTTAATGCAGTATTGATAATCTGCCCATTCAATTACAAAATGAGGTAATGGTTGATCAGAGGTTGATTCTTTGAACTTGAAGCTATACGACAATCTACTTGGGATAAAATGGTAATTGCTTCAGCAAGGTTGTCCTTTTCCTCCAAGTCGTAGAGCCAGGTCAAAATCTTTTTTTACTGTGCATCAAGAATAATGAAACAATATAAATTTTACGCATCATAAAACAAAGCATGCCGAGCAAACAAGTAGGTTGTTCTAAAGACCTAGTATTGGGATATGTGCAACCACTACCAGTCAACGGATCAGGTCCCTTGACACAACAAGAACAGTGCGGAAGATTAAACAATATAAAGAACACAACACAAGCAGTTTACGTGGAAACCTCCTTGCTCAAGGGAGTAAAACCACGACATGTTGCACACTTCACTAATCTCCTCAAGCAAAAGCGAAACCCGGTTATAATCAATGTGAGAAAAAGTTATTAATCTCACGATCAAATAATCTACCTATTACTTGAAGAGCCTAAGCAGATACAACACCGCCCACTAAATCACGTAACTCTAGATGACTTAGAATTTGACTAAGCAACAAACCAATGTTGTCCACTAAATCAGTTAACCTTAACTGATTTAGACTTTTACAAACCCAAAACAAATATCTGAATCCTTTATAGATTAGGAATAGATTTACAATGTAAGTACATAGACACAAAGCTCTAAATACAACAAAGATTCTTCTTTGCTCTATCAGGTCCTTCTGTTGAGTTGAACAATGTTCTTCCTTGAAGATGACCTTCTGTTCAAGCTTGTGAATTTTCAGAGAAAATCCAAGTTTAATTTGTCAAGTCTTAAATTTGTGTTTGTTGGATAGAGATAATATAATTTCCCACAAATTCGTTGAAGTCATCCCATTGGCTGAAGGCCTGCTATTGGAAAAGTTGTGCACCTACCGCATCAGAGATGACAGCTTTTCTGACAGCTGTCTTTTCGTCCTTTTCATGTCGCAGTCTTGCGAGTACCAGGTCCCTTGCTTGCGGGAACCAGGTCCCTTGCAAACTTCCATATGAGTTCTTGAAAAGGCTTGCTGGCTGACTACCTTCTTTGGATGAATGAATATAATATTGTGTTTGTCATTCTAAAAGTATCAAACATAAAGAGTTATTATCCGTTGGACAAACACCCTCCTCCATTCTGATTGGTGTAGTACACTGACGCCTTACCAACCTCTGACGTGACAGCTTTACAGCTGTAACCAATTATGTATCTGATGGAGGAAACTCTGCCTGGTACCAGGTCCCCGCATTTGTGAGATACTGAAACATACAATCTCGTCCACTCTTCTTATTGGTGTAGGATACTGTACTTTTCACCTACCACCTGATATGACAACTTTTATGACTATACCCCATTTGTATCTGGACGAGATCACTATGTCAGGAACCAGGTCCCTGCATTTGTGAGGATCATCAAAACACCTAGAATATAATATTTTCCCCATTTTTGATGATAGCACACAAATATACCTCACACTGAGTTTATCATTCATCTTGTTGTCAGCAGTTCCAATAACAAGAATTTGGTTCCTTGTTAGATCGATAAGTTTGTTAAATCATCAAAACTTCATATCAAGTTCGAGCTATCATCTCAATTCAGCTTCGAACTAACATTTTCCCCCTTTTTGATGATAACATACTTATTCACTAATTCCCCCTATCAAAAAGAATTCTTAGGGTAACTTGAGTTTCATCATCTCGAAGTTTGTCAAGTCATCAAAATATCAACATAGCATTTTCCTCCTTTTTGATGATGACATACTTATTTATCAGTTCCCCCTATCAAAAAGAATTCTTGGGGTAACTTGAGTTTCATCATCTCGAAGTTTGTCAACTCATCAAAATATCAACATATCATTTTCCTCCTTTTTGATGATGACATACTTATTCATCAGTTCCCCTATCAAAAAGAATTCTTGGGGTAACTGGAGTTTAATCATCCCTAAAGTTTGTCAAATCATCAAAACATCAACATATCATCTTCCCCCTTTTTGATGATGACAAACATCTTCTTCCCCCTATCGACAGGACCAGGTCCTCGTCAGGTAGCAAGCATTTATTCCCCCTGTCAGCATGACCATATCTCTTCAAGTAGCTACCGTTGATTCCTCCTATCGATGTGATCATGTCTTCTTCAAGCAGTTATAACACTATTGATCTCATACCTTACCTTAACAACTTTCCCCCTTTTGACATCATAAAAAGGGGTTAAAACAGTAAACCAAGTTGATAGAAATATAGTTCTTGCAAATTCATGGCCACTTGGGCAACACAGAGCATGAGCAAAAAGGCATAAAGTAATGAAACAAGTCAGTAGAAACAAGACATTTAACATCCATAACAAAAGATCAGTCATCAAAGCACTGCATGTATGATTACAAATGAAAACCAGAACAATGCCCAAGAGATAAATGAGGACTGACATAAAGAGGTAGGAAGAGAAGGGATGATTTAGAGGCAAGGGATTGAAAGAATAGAATTAGTAGAGCAGATCCCTAACATAAGATTTCAAGAATCTTCTCTTAGCGTACAACATGATGTACAGCCCAACCTGTATGTTTAACCTTCAGGGCTGCCAATTTTTTTTTTGTTGGCACCTGGTCCCTCTGATAATGTTGTTTCAGAAGCTGGACTTTTAAACAACTCACTTCAGTATACCAGTTTACACGAGCAACTGTCATAGCTTCCAACACCAGCTTGAGTTTTTCATAACAGAAAGATTGGTAACACACACAACTCAAGGCCTCCGAGATGAATAGATCAACAATTGAGGAACCAAGAAGATTTTTTTTTACACCTTCCTCTTCAGAAAACTTTGAGTTCTCAGAATATCAACTTCTCCTCTTTTTTTTAGCATCATCTTTTCCACTTCTTCATTTTTCATGGAGGACCAGATCCCTCTTCACACTTAAAACATTTTCATCAAAGAATTTTCCAGCAAGAATCAAGGGGTTAACAATTTGAAGTGTGTTTGAAAAGAAGAGAAAAGAAAATTTTGAAGCACCTTGATATTTGGAAGGCAACTCAATTTTTCTGGGGAAATATAAAGAAATATGGAATATAAAGAAAGAGAAAATAAGGTATCATTTTGGCACTCAAAAGATAAGCCAACAGTCAGATTCCTGAAGGACAGACATGTGGCAATTTCAATGGTTCTCATGCATAATTCAAACTGCAATGTTAAGATTGCTAACCTTCGAGAAAGGACCAGGTCCCTCTCTGTAGTTTGAATGTCATTGCCTAGATCTATCTTGACCTCCCTTTTTCTTCATCCCCTTTTCCATGTGTGTATACCTACAAAAGGTATGAAACTGAATTTGCTAAAACATACATAACCGAAAGCAAGGATACTTGCTCCCTTTTCATAGTCATTAAAAGAGTTGATTGCTTCAAGTAGGATCCATTCAAGAAGGTTTTAGCATTTCCATCATCATCTTGATTAATTCAGCCAGATTTTATGAGCTTCAAGAAGTTTCCTGATCCACAAGAGTTGACCCCATCAAGCTGCACTTGCTACATTTATTACCTCAGTTGATGAAAGAGCAATTGAATCTTGCCTTTTAATTCCACATGAGTAAAAGATCAGCGCATAACATAATCCACTCTTGAGGTACTCAATCTATCAGCTTGATACTTAGCATAATATCAACAACACCATGTACTACAAATCAAAAAGTCTCCCGATGGACAGAATAGGACCAGGTCCTCTATCTTCTTCAGATGACTTAAGATTTTCTCAGCAACCTTCAATATATTTTCCTTTGTACATGAGTAGAGTCTTTGAACCCGATTGATCAGCATCCAGCTTCTAGTTAGTGCCCAGGAAAGTATGAATTGTCTATACACCCAAAATATAAAACTCTTTCAGCAGCTTCTTTGAACTGGTACCAGGTTCTTTCTTTGATCAGACATCAATGACCCTTGAATGTTGTTCTATCTTTTTCTCTGTAGCTAAGCTCCTATGAGAGTATTCGACTGGTCCGTGCTTAGAGCTTCAGTGAAGATGTCATCCACTTGATCTTCCTTCTTACAAAGCTTCATGATGACATTATCCCTCTTTATCATTGTCTTAACTTCAAATATATTACGCCATTTGAATAGCTCATTTATGTGCTTTTCTGGACAACCGAGAGTACCTTTTAAGGTGTGCTAAATCTGTAGCTCTAAGAAGAAATTTAATTCTTCCATTATGCTTATTTCAACACTCACTTTCAATGAGTGAAATAGAAATAAGATATTCACACAACACCTCAAAGATTGCATCAAAGATGATATCATCAATATGTACATGATCATTAGTTCCTTGCATATTGAATTCAAAAAGAAGAGTTTTTGACAAATTTACCTCTCTTGAAGACATTGTTGAGGAGCAACTTGGACAACCGATCATCTTGTTGGGGAACCGACTATCAGAGTTTGCTTCTTTCAAATTGAGCTTGATTAGCTTCTTCATTCTCACCTTCAAAATTCACATTATCAGTTTGAACTGCATCATCTTTGTTTAGAACTGTCTAGAGGACCAGGTCCTTCATCAGGTTCATCAGCTGCATCATCTTCTTTGAGATTGTTGGATTCATGAAGAGGATGTTCTTCAGCAAGCTCACTATTTAAACTATCTCTCTGATTTTGAAGCAACTCTTCTATCTCAGGAACTTCTTTCCTTGCAACTTCTACAGACTCATCAATAAACACATGACCATTTTTAGTATACCCCTGATAAGCCTTGCTGGAGGAAGAAAGTACCACAATTATTCTTTCATCAATATTGAGATCACTTCTCAAAATCATCATTATGGCCACACAACATGTAGTTTTTACCACTTCAGCCAAAAGTTCTTTGGAAGATCAAAATTATGCATGTTTCACCTGAAGGATATTTTAATCTGCTTCTTACTAAACATATGTCACAACCTTTGTCACTGCAAATATCCTTTCATGCAGACTGGGACCAGGCTCCCCGACACAGGTCTGTGCAGCAAAGCAACACACACATGAGCACGTCTCTTGTGTCATATCTCAACATTCTTACCTCGAGCATTAAGTTCAGTGAGGCTTTTCTTGTCATCACCAAATGAGACACCTCCACTTTGAAGTGCCTTGAGAGAGAGGTAGTACAGTGCTTTGAGCATCCACCATTCATGAATCGACACTGGTTGTTGCCACTTCCTCTCACAAGAATTTCATATCACGTGTTAGCCTTGGGAACCCACTACAGTTGTAGTTCCCAGTAAGCGGATAAAGGAGTGATAAGAGAATTCTTTGTCAAGTGAGGCAGATTGATATTTTTCAACTTAGGAACAGAAGCAAGATCAGCTCCCTTCTTCTGCAAGTTTTTCTGTTGGCCATACACTAGACCAGGTCCCTTCTTCAGTCTATTCCGTGTTTTGGAATAGTTTGATGAACTTTCTCCACAATCTTTAAACGCAGGACATTCTCTTTTGCAGCTAAGATCTCCTTTTATGTTGTTTCCTTGATCGAGTATATTTGTAAGGATCTTAGAGGAATTAGTCCATTTGAGGGAATTTTCAAGTTCCTCTTTTACACGGACCAGGTCCCTCTCCAATGCATGATTTCTCTCGAAAGCCACTTTAATCTTCATTTCAGCGGTATGCAGCTTATTTTCAAGGAAGTAATTGACTGAACAATAGTAATAATAGATTAAAGTTAAGTCTAAACTATTTTCCTCGTGGGAACGATCCCAACCTTATTAGTTGGGTTATTTACTTGACACGACCGCTTTACTTCTTATTTGAGAAGTAAGTTTGAGCGTATAAAATTTTGGTGCCGCTGCCGGGGAAAGTAGCTTTTAGATTAACTTAAACTTATTACTATAGTTTAGTTGATATTTTCTTGATTTTACTTTGTTTTATTGTTTTTTATTCGTGCAAAATCACCCTCCTTGTATCCCAAATACACGGAGAGGAAGAGAACCCTTGTTTCCCTACGATCACGAATTAGAGCATACACTATGCAACATGAATCGAAACTTGGGAATTATTGATAATGATCCAAACCAGAACATCCCAGCTTCGGTTGATGTTCATGGTCAGTTGTTACCCAATGCCCCGGGTGAACACCAACAGAGGGGACAAAATCCCGCTCCACGGCTCCAAGCATACTACAGAGGCTATGATAACATAGTTTGATGAACTTTCTCCACAATCTTTAAACGCATGACATTCTCTTTTGCAGCTAAGATCTCCTTTTATGTTGTTTCCTTGATCGAGTATATTTGTAAGGATCTTAGAGGAATTAGTCCATTTGAGGGAATTTTCAAGTTCCTCTTTTACATAGACCAGGTCCCTCTCCAATGCATGATTTCTCTCGAAAGCCACTTTAATCTTCATTTCAGCGGTATGCAGCTTATTTTCAAGGAAGTAATTGACTGAACAATAGTAATAATAGATTAAAGTTAAGTCTAAACTATTTTCCTCGTGGGAACGATCCCAACCTCATTAGTTGGGTTATTTACTTGACACGACCGCTTTACTTCTTATTTGAGAAGTAAGTTTGAGCGTATAAAATTTTGGCGCCGCTGCCGGGGAAAGTAGCTTTTAGATTAACTTAAACTTATTACTATAGTTTAGTTGATATTTTCTTGATTTTACTTTGTTTTATTGTTTTTTATTCGTGCAAAATCACCCTCCTTGTATCCCAAATACACGGAGAGGAAGAGAACCCTTGTTTCCCTACAATCACGAATTAGAGCATACACTATGCAACATGAATCGAAACTTGGGAATTATCGATAATGATCCAAACCAGAACATCCCAGCTCCGGTTGATGTTCATGGTCAGTTGTTACCCAATGCCCCGGGTGAACACCAACAGAGGGGACAAAATCCCGCTCCACGGCTCCAAGCATACTACAGAGGCTATGATAACATAGTTTGATGAACTTTCTCCACAATCTTTAAATGCATGACATTCTCTTTTGCAGCTAAGATCTCCTTTTATGTTGTTTCCTTGATCGAGTATATTTGTAAGGATCTTAGAGGAATTAGTCCATTTGAGGGAATTTTCAAGTTCCTCTTTTACACAGACCAGGTCCCTCTCCAATGCATGATTTCTCTCGAAAGCCACTTTAATCTTCATTTCAGCGGTATGCAGCTTATTTTCAAGGAAGTAATTGACTGAACAATAGTAATAATAGATTAAAGTTAAGTCTAAACTATTTTCCTCGTGGGAACGATCCCAACCTCATTAGTTGGGTTATTTACTTGACACGACCGCTTTACTTCTTATTTGAGAAGTAAGTTTGAGCGTATAAAATTTTGGCGCCGCTGCCGAGGAAAGTAGCTTTTAGATTAACTTAAACTTATTACTATAGTTTAGTAGATATTGTCTTGATTTTACTTTGTTTTATTGTTTTTTATTCGTGCAAAATCACCCTCCTTGTATCCCAAATACACGGAGAGGAAGAGAACCCTTGTTTCCCTACGATCACGAATTAGAGCATACACTATGCAACATGAATCGAAACTTGGGAATTATCGATAATGATCCAAACCAGAACATCCCAGCTCCGGTTGATGTTCATGGTCAGTTGTTACCCAATGCCCCGGGTGAACACCAACAGAGGGGACAAAATCCCGCTCCACGGCTCCAAGCATACTACAGAGGCTATGATAACATAGCAGACTCCGATGGGCCACTTGTCTTGCCTCATCTACCACCAGGACACACCTTTGTGGTAACTAGTAGCCTGATGCAATGTTCACTGCCAGAGGTTTGTTTTCAGGGCTACATTTTGAGGATCCACATGCCCATATAGCTAAGGTAAGGCAGTGTGTAAAGCTGTGTAGGGAGGCCTGACTTGGACTTGGATGTAATAGGGCTCAAAGTGTTTCCTCTCTTCTCACTGACGGGAGAGGCTGCTATATGGTTCACTGAGCTCCCGTACAACACAATTTTCACTTGGAACCAACTAAGGGATGTTTTCTTAGCACGCTACTATCCGGTCTCCAAGAAACTAAACCACAAAGACAGAGTGAACAACTTTGTGACACTACCAGGAGAGTCAGTTAGTAGTTCTTGGGATAGATACACCTCGTTCTTGAGAAGTGTCCCAAATCACCGTATAGATGATGAGTCACTGAACGAATACTTCTATCGAGGACATGATGATAATAATAAAGCGGTGTTGGACACTATAGCATGTGGATCTTATGGGGAGTGTCCTTATGCTGAGATTGCTGAAAAATTAGAGAAAATCTCCTGGAATAATAAAGCTTGGAGTACTAGAAAGTCAGATACCGGGAGAAATACCTTCGCAGTGCGTTCCACTTACAACCCAGCCACAGATGAGATTCGTTAAGAAATGGCTCAGATGAGAACTGATCTTGGGTTGGTACTAAAGCATATCACTAGGGGTGCAGAAAAGATAAATACAGTTAACTACTTGCCTAAACCACCACCACCTAATGATGAATGCTATTATGCGGAGGACTCCTATGCAATAAATGAGCAGACGAGGGGTTTCCGACCGAGCGCCCAAGGCTCAAATCAGGATAATTGGCGCCAAGGTCAAGGGAACCAAGGTTGGATCTATGGTAACTATAATCGTGAGGGTCATTATGTCAGAGATGAAAACTACAACCGCGACAACAACTTCAACAGGGGTAACCATATGTCCCTCCTCAAAATACTCCTAGGGATAGTGGAGATAGTATGGCGCGAGTTGAGGATATGTTACACAAAATGATGAGGAGGTTCGATGCTAGTGATGAGCAAATTAAAGAGTTAAGGTGTGATTTAGCAGGTATTGGGCAAAAATTTGATACACATGCAATATTGATTAAGCATATCAAGTTGCAAATGACCCAATTATCTGCGACAGTGAACACGCGGCAACTGGGCACTCTTCCTAGCAACACTGTCCAAAATTCGAAAAATGATGCACACTGTATGGCAATCACTACTCGGGGTGGTAAGCAAACCATTGACCCACCTATGCCGTCTAATGAGGAAAAGGTGAGAAAGGATGATGATAAGGTGGTAAAGGGTAGTGGTGAAGCAGAAGAGAGCACTGGAAAAGATGCAGAAGTTCCTATGAAGGTAAGTCCCATGCCTAGACCACGACCACCCTTCCCTCAGAGATTAGTGAAAACGACCGAGGATGGTAAATATCGGCGTTTTATAACAATGCTGAAGCAGTTTTCTATCAATGTCCCTTTGGTAGAAGCTCTAGAACAAATGCCCGGTTATGCGAAGTTTGTGAAAGATCTGGTTACAAAGAAAAGATCGGTCACTTTCGAGGATGATGATAGAATGCAACATTGTAGTGCTATTGCTACAAGATCTCTCGTACAAAAGAAAGAAGATCCGGGTGCGTTCATTATTCCTTGTACAATCGGGTCATTACATTTTGCGAAAGCATTATGTGATCTGGGGGCAAGCATAAATCTCATGCCCCTCTCGATTTACAAGAAGTTGGGTTTGGGTGACCCAAAACCCACTGCGATGTGGCTACTGATGGCTGATCGAACAGTGAAAAGACCTATAGGGATACTCCATGATGTGCTAGTAAAAGTGGAGTCATTCATATTTCCAGCAGATTTTGTTATTCTTGATTGTGAAGTCGATTTTGAAGTGCCTATTATTCTTGGGAGGCTATTCCTTGCTATAGGTAGAGCCTTAGTTGATATGGAAAAGGGGCAGATGAAATTTCGGTTGAATAATGAAGAAGCGACCTTCAACATTTGTAGGTCCATGAGGCAGAGTGGTGATGTCCAATCGGTATCCGCCATATCCCACAAAGAAAAGATGAAGAAGGAGAATGAACAAAAAAAGTGCAAAACAAGAGTTTATGATTGGGGAGTTGGTGCTTTTAGACAGTTTTGGGTTGCCTTGTCTTCCGGTCAAGCTCAAGTCCAAACAGACTGGCCCTTACTTGATTACCCAAGTATTCCCTCATGGAGCAGTTGAGTTAAAAACCAAGGAGGGAGTGCGGTTTAAGGTGAATAAAGAACGAATAAAACTCTATTTTGGGCATACTGCATCGGTGAATGAAGTGATAAAGGCATACCATCTTGATGAAGGCTGAGTAATCAAGTGTCCTCAGACGTGCCGCGACGTTAAATCAGGCGCTTACTGGGAGGCAACCCAATACTCATAGTTTTCTTTCTTTCTAGTAATGGTAGCATTTTATACTAATGGGTTTTAAATTTGCAGGCATATCACTAGGAAATTTTGCAGAAAATTACTCTACAGCAGTCACTGACGGATATACCGACGGACCGTTACATCTGTGACGGACCGTCGCATGAATCCGTCGTGCCAGGTACGTCTTTCTATTATTTTTAAACTAGGGCACACGCAACGGAATCAACAACGGACCGTCACAACTGAGACGGACCGTCATCGGGGAATCGTCGCGTCATTAATGAAGCGTACCTGACCCGACCCGACTGGGGTTTTTAAAAATAAAATCAACATTTAAAAAAAACCCACCCCTTCATTTCACCCCATTCCTTCACTCTCCCTCCTATTTCCCTCCCTTTTAAACTTCCAAAATCATTTCCCTCTTCAACCGATCATTTTCCCCAAATTCTCCAAAGTCCTAAAAATCATCATCTACTAGTCGGAGCTGCTGCTGTGAGTGTCTACTTGATCACCAAGTACCTTTCCCTCTTGTTTTTCTCAAATTCTCAGGTATGTGTCTCTAATTTCTACTCATTTATATTGCATTTTTGTTTATCAATTAGTATTAGCCTAGTTATTCTTGATATGTTCATTTTTTTAAAAATAAAATTCTATCTGACCTAGGTTAAAAATCCTCAAAATTGCCGTGTTAAACCCCTAGAAATAGGTGCTTTAGCATTGCTAGTTTACTAGGTAATTGGGTTAGCCAAAGTAGGTTAAAACACTACCAATTCGATTGGGGTCATAGGGGATGAATTAAACACCCCCAGTTCTATCACTGAGTTACAGAACGAGACCCCGATGACGGACCGTCGTACCCACGACGGACCATCGTTGGGTCCGTTCCCAACAGCCCTAACACCCCATTGTCTAATTTTCTCCAAGCGTCCACCAACGGCCACATGCGACGGATCTTCGTTCCCACGACGGTCCGTCCTGCACAACCGTTCTGGTTGTCAGAGACCCTATTCCTAAGGGTCTCTCACTTTTTCTAAGTGTCCTTCAACGGACACATACGACGGACCGTCATCCCCATGACGGTCCGTCCTGCACAATCGTTCTGGTTGTCAGAGACCCTATTCCTAAGGGTCTCTCACTTTTTCCAAGTGTCCTCCTACGGACACATGTGACAGACCATCATCCTTACGAAGGTCCGTCCTACACAACCGTTCTGGTTGTCAAAGACCCTGTTCTTAAGGGTCTCTCTCTATTTTTCTAAGTGTCCTCAAACAGACAAGTATGATGGACCATCATACCCACGACGGTCCGTCCTGCATGGCTGTTACGATGGTCAGAGACCCCTCTCCTAAGGGTCTCCATATTTTTTTTCAAGTGTCCTCTGACGGACACCTACGACGGACCGTCGTACCTGTGACGGTTCGTCCTGCACATACCGTCATACTTGTCAGAGACTCTCCTTCAGGGTTCTCCATATAAACATAGTCTAAGTAAGACACGACGGACCCCATGACGGCCCGTCGTACTCACGAAGAGTCGTCACCTGGTCCGTTGTGTTTCACTGTTACTATAGCAATGTCATTTTCTTTTAATTTTTTTTTATTTTGTGTGGTTTTGCTTGTTTTGTTTGCTCCTTATAGTACTAATATTGATCCTTTACAGGTACTATCTACTATGGTACCAAAACAAGATCGAGTCTATGCACGCGGCCGATCGAAGTCTGTCGCCCCGTCTGTCCTCCTGGTCATTGGCTCTGATGATGAGCGTGACCCCGAGTACGTGCGCCCAGGCACTTCCACCCCATCCGTGCTGCACGTGCTGCCAAAGCCACACCCAAAAAGGTGGCGTCCAGCGTAGTCATTGCCTCCCGGTCTGATGAGAAGCGCACACTGACCGTCACACATTCTGGGTCAGCCACTAATGAAGAAGGAGAGTTTGGCTCCTTAAGAGTTTCGTGGTCGGAGGAAGCTCCGGATCTGCTGAGGTTCCCGCACCCGCCACCGCCGCAAATGGCCGGCCTCGCCTGGCGAGGCCGATGGCTCGTAATCCACACCGGTTCACCGGTAGCGTGCTCTCACGATTCTTGACCAGCCCAACCTGTGGTGTGTCGACGGGCAGTTTAATGTCTATTCTGATGCAAACTTCCTGAATGACAAAGGAGTTATGACTCGGACACTTACATTGGAGCGGCGAGTCCTTACGGGAAGTCTGCCGATGATGCATGAGATCCACAATCTCTTCACCAGACATCGACTAGAGTGGACAACACGTCCCTTGGGACGTTATAGTGAAGAGTTGGTCCGAGAGTTCTATGCATCCTACGTAACGACTCTCCGATCACAGATTGATAGGCGGGCTGCCCCCACCAAACAGGCCCCACTGGAGCAGGTCTGAGTATGTGGCGTTCAGGTTGATATCTCTCTGCCTGCCATCCACCGGTTTCTATACGGCGAGGATGTTAATGCTAATCGGACCCCTCTCACTGCCGAGTTTGACTACCGATGGCAGATTGTTAAAGATGGTCAATTCCTTCGTGAGCCATCGCTGAGAGAGACCACTAAGAGGTGGATGGCCCTGCACTTGTCCGTTGACGGAGAGGGTGCCGACTGGGTTACCGAGCCGAAGGGGGCCATTAAGAAGGCCAACCTGACTTTCACGGCAAAGTTTTTGTGGTTGATTGTCCGCCACTGCCTTTCCCCCAAAGCCGCTGATAATATCGTCACATGGGATCGAGCAGTAATGATGGCGGCGATGATAGCCGGGTTTGAAGTGGATTTTGCATAGCTTCTACAGTCGGTCATGCACGAGAGGGGTTTTAAGGTCACAACTACTTACCCTTTCCCGTGCATGATATTTTCTCTATGCAGGTCCGTAGGTGTGCCTATATGGCACATTGATCATCTCAAGACCCCTCTGGGCACTGTTGATATCGGCCTCATCAGGGATGATGCCAATGAGTTGGCTCCACGCAGAGGGCCCCATCCAGAGTTGCCTCCACTTGTTGACAATCTGGCTGATACGGTAGCACAAGCCCACACAGCTACGCAAGCGGCTTCCACTGACACTATCCCGGTCGAGTCTATCCCGGGTAGTAGCACTGCCCCGAGCTCCTCTCGCTTGCTAGGGTCCAAAAATTAGAGGCGCAAATGGCTACACTTCTGCATCATATCCAACCTTGGATGCAGAGGTCTATTGCCGAGGCAGAAGAGCGCTTGGAGCGGAGAATGGTCCAGCACACAGAGCGGAAGATGGTTCATCAGCGCTTGGATGCTTTTGAGTTATGGGTGTTAGCCCGACCAGCCCCTTCGGTGGATGTGTCGAACCTTCAGGCTGCGGTCAACAGTCTTCGCACAGATATTGATATGATCTTAGAGGCTAGGGTGCCTGAGTCTGAGGCCCCTTCTGCAGAGCTTGCTGAAGACACCGTGATGGCGGCCCTATTCGCCACATCAGAGATTCCACCTCCTCCCCCTCGAGAGCATGCCAAGAGGTGTAGGGGTCGAGAGGAGGATGAAGCTCGAGCACGGAAGAAGGAGCGCCGTGAGATGGAGGATGTGAGGAAAGCCTCGCTTGCTGAAGAGGAGGCGCGTCAGATGAGAGCAGTAGAGTTAGATGCTGGAGCGTGTAGCTCCAGAACTGTGGAGATAGCGGGAGGCACTGCTGATAGTGCTGTTGATGCTGAGGACACCACTGAGGTTGTCCAGATTACAGAGGTAGTGGGTTCCGGGGAACCGGACCCACCATCTTGCTGATCGCCGGCGCTTTGCGCCCCAGGTTTGCTTCACCTACCACTCTAGTATTTCAAATTTTTTTATGCATTGGGGACAATTGCATGTCTTTTTGTTGGGTGTGGGGTAAATGGAAAGTAAGTGCTAGGGTGAAGTCTGAGTAGCCGAATTCACTATCCTCTTTTGAGGTTTTCTTGCCTGTGTTCTTTTTCCCCAAGAGACTGATTACTTTATCTGTTGATCCGACATGTCTATATCTTGTGTACATAGTTTAATTCAGGAGCATGATGTCTAAAATGATATCCTGATAAAATGGAAAATGATGCATGACTAGGCATAGTAATTGATAAATGTGTGGCTCTAAGCATGACATAGAGGTACACCACTGCATGACCCTAAGTCTAAAATTCAAACTAGGTGTCTGATAATCTTGTAGAGTGATGAGATGTCAAGTGAGTGTGAGGAAGATTTGAATAGTCCACTATTTGTACTAAGCTAGAACTTGCCTGGTTAGTCCTGCTAAAAGTAAGTTGTAATAGACAATTAGGAAAGGATCATAGGCCCTTATTCAATATAGCCCATTTTTAGCCTAAATAAAAGAAAACCAAATGAAATTTATCCTTCTTTGATCCAAACGATTTGAACTTAAATTAGACCTTTCTTTTTCACCCCAACTGATCTTTTCTAGGAATAATGTGTTGGCCCTGGTCCCTCCTTGGACATGTGGCTAATGCAGTAAACAACCTTTTTATGGCCCTAACCCAACTTTGGGTATTGTGTACTTTGACTCATGGCAAAGCCATGAGTTGAGGGTGGCTATTATGAGGAATGCTCTGGAAAGTGGGGTTGAAAGAACAAAGAGAGAGAAAGAACAAAAGTAAAGTGACTCAAGAATTAGTTGAAAGAAAAGTAAAAAGAATTACGAGAAATACAAGCAAGAAAAGAAGAGAGTCACTTACACAAAGGAAGAAAAAAGGGAAAATAGCAAGGTGAAAGAATATGGGAAACTGGGCAAAATAAAATGATAGAAAATGGTATGTTTAGCCGATATTTCAAGGAGGGCAAAAAGTCACTAAAGTATACCTAAATATACCCTACCTGACCCTGATCCTATGTTACAAGCTAAGAAAGTCCTATCGTGATCCTAAGGGTTGTATAGCGAACTTAAAGTAGTGAAAATAAAGGCAAGCTTATGGCAATAGGTATGAATGAGTGTGAATTTGTTTGGAGAATGAGTTTTGAAAAGTAATCCTTATACTCAAACTGAAATCATTGTGTGAAAAATGAGGATTTTGTTTTGAAGTGAGGACACTAGTTGCATTACCGGAAATATTAGCACCTCGGTGAGAAATTGAAGAGGATAGGTGTTAGTGCATGGTGAGTCTGTGTCATGGTCTGTTCCACATAATTCAAGCCTAATAGTGATAGCATGCATAAATATGATGAGATTAATCGGGATTAATAGCCAAATGATTGCAAAGTATAAAACATGGATACTGTTGAACAAAGATTTTGTATTGAGTCATAGTGCGTCGCTTGAGGACAAACAACGAATTTAAGTTGAGGGTGTTGATATACCATGATTTCACGGTATTATTAATACTTTTTCCTTAAGTTTAGTGTGTCCAAAAGCCTTTTTGTGCTAATTTTTATATAAGTTTCTCCTTATTTGCAGGAAATCTGTCCAAAGATGAATGCGGAGATTTTTTTACGCAAAGAAACGCAGAAGAGACCACCTACGGAGCTTGTGACGGTCCGTCATGCTCGTGACGGTCCGTAGGTGGCAGCATAATGCAGCTGTTGAAGGAAGATGAGGAAGTCTGACCAAGTATGGGGTTACGGAATGCGTGATGGACCGTCGTGTCCATGACGGTCCGTCCTGCAGGTTCGTCATGAAGTTCAGAGAAGTAGTCCCAGTATCCATATTCCAAGAGTTCAAGTGTTTTGGAACGGAGACCCTCGACGGACTGTTGAGCCTGTGACGATCCGTCATACCTGCCGTCGAGGGTAATGAAGAGAGCAGCAGAAGAAATTGCACAAGTATGGGACGACGGAGTCCATGACGGTTCGTCGTGACCAATACGATCCGTCGCGATGTCCGTCGATCCAGCCGCGTTTTGACAGATTTCCAGCAAATAGAGTCCTTGTTTAATTAGGTTTTTATTTTCTATAAACAGTTCGAAAAACCTCATTTTTGAGGTTAGACTCTGTATTATTTGGTTAGACCCTTGATTATTGTTAGACTCTTAATTATTTTTTAGACCTTTTGTAAGATTCTTGATTATTTTGAGATTCTTGTAATTGATTGTTGGTGATTTTTGTTGATTAATCAAGCGAACTTTCAAATTTTACTCTTTCTCATTGAAGTAAGTACATGAATTCTTGTACCATATATTTGAATATTGTGATTATGACTATGGGTCACTAAACTCCATAACTAGGGTTGTGGGAACCATAGGCAAATAATGAGGTAAAACCTAACTAAAATAACAATTCTAGAATAGTGTCTTGCATGTATTGATAATTCTTTCGCTTAGAAGTCTTTTTAACGGATGACCAACGTTAGAACTCGCCTTAATGCTACTTGCCGGACCAAGGAGGTAGATAATAGGAAAAGAATTATCAACATAGATTTAGTGTATACTATCTAATAGGCTAGTATTGATTGGTACGAGGTAATAACTTAGTTAAATATCGAATACGATGCTTAATATGAGGTAAAGATAAGGGTTAGTATAGCAAGACACGTAGCCGGACCAAGGTGCGGAATGAAATTTTCTAGATGCCGGACCAAGGATTTAGAAATACATAACTTATCACTTTGCATGCAAGATACTAGGAAAGAATTGTTATAGTTAGACTTACCAAGTTATGAACCTGTGGGGAACACGTAAACCCTAGTTACTTTCATTAATTGATCAAACTTCAACATTTGAAGTTGTTAAGTGTCTCTTTCAATTTTGCTAGTTATTTTCATTTATTTAGGAATAGAAACCCCCTTTTTATCATTTTTGCTTTCCAAGGAAGTAATTGACTGAACAATAGTAATAATAGATTAAAGTTAAGTCTAAACTATTTTCCTCGTGGGAACGATCCCAACCTCATTAGTTGGGTTATTTACTTGACACAATCACTTTACTTCTTATTTGAGAAGTAAGTTTGAGCGTATCAAGAACAACTAAATCGATTGAGATTTTACCCGACATTGAAAAAATTCCAAAAGTGTAGATGGAAATTCAAACAAAGATTTGACATACAGAGTAAAAATAGTCGATCAAGAAATGAAACAAGGATTTATTTATTGTTCTAAGTGAAAAACATGGAATTTTTTAAAAGATAAGCAAAAATTAAAAAGAATTAGATTAAGAATAAACAAAAATTGACAGAAGAATTTTAAAAATGATGAAGAACTTATCTGAGATCAAACATAAAAAAGAATATAAATAGAAATCAAGAAGCAATTTGACATGCTGCTCAGTGAAACCTTCATCTATTATGGATTCTTAGGGAAACCCGATGGTGTAAATTAGACGAAGGAAAAACGAACAGACCTGCAATAAGAAACGTAACCCGTTGTCAAGATAAAGAGGATAAAAAAATTGTTGAGATATGAAAACTAAGAGACCATTCTTGAAAGCGTAATAAAAAGTGAAAGAGACGTATAGATGTTTCTAGATACATGTTGTCTGTGTGGGGGAAGTCTATGATATTTCTATTATATAGAAGAGTGAAATTGGAGGACGATCAAGGGCAAAAATGTAATTTCACTCTAACAAAAATATATGAAGAAAGATAATAAACAATTCTAGAATTATCTTTTTATATATGAAGTGAATAATGATCAAGGGAAAAATGTAATTTCACGCTAAAAAAAATCTACCAAGAATGATAACAAAAAATTTAAATAGTTTTAGAAATCTTAAGTTGTTTTTATTACCATTAACTTATTTTGTTATTACTTTATTTTCTTTTTTTTGTGGGGATAATGGCCAAGTACCCCCTCAACCTATGCCCGAAATCTCAGAGACACACTTATACTATACTAAGGTCCTATTACCCCCCTGAACTTATTTTATCAATAATTTTTTACCCCTATTTAGCCTACGTGACACTATCTTTGTGGGCCCAACGATGGTTGACTTTTTTTTCAAACTAGTGTCACGTAGGCTAAAAAGGGGTAGAAAATTACTTATAAAATAAGTTCAGGGGGGTAATAGGACCTTAGTATAGTATAAGTGTGTCAAAGGGATTTCGGGCATAGGTTGAGGGGGTACTTGTGCATTTTCCCTTTTTTGTGAGTTATTGTGATATCTATTTTATTATTACTCTATTTTACTATTACTTTAATTTAATTCGTAATATTTTTTCTATTCATTATGCTTATAAAAAAACCTATATTTTATATAAAAATATCATTAATTAATTATTTTAATCTTTATTTTGGCTCTAATTAATATACTTGAAAATAAATTAGTGTGATAAAATTAATAATATATATTAGATTGAAATTAAAGAAAAAGATGTCAAAAGTAACTTTACAAATAAAAATGAATAGGATGATATATTTGTATTAAAGATGACCAAGAATAAAAATGTAATTTCACTCTAACAAAAATATATGAAGAAAGATAATAAATAATTCTAGAATTATCTTTTTATATATGAAGTGAATAATGATTAAGGGAAAAATTTAATTTCACGCTAATAAAAACCTACCAAGAATGATAACAAAAAATTTAAATAGTTCTAGAAATATCTTAAGTTATTGTTATTACCATTAACTTATTTTGTTATTACTTCTTTTTTTTTGAGTTATTGTGATATCTATTTTATTATTACTCTATTTTACTGTTACTTTAATTTAATTCTTAATATTTTTTCTATTAATTATGCTTATAAAAAACCTACATTTTATATAAAAATATCATTAATTAATTATTTCAATCTTTATTTTGGCTCTAATTAATATACTTGAAAATAAATTAGTGTGATAAAATTAATAATATATATTAGATTGAAATTAAAGAAAAAGATGTCAAAAGTAACTTTACAAATAAAAATGAATAGAATGATATATTTGTATTAAAGATGACCAAGAATAAAAATGTAATTTCACTCTAACAAAAATATATGAAGAAAGATAATAAATAATTCTAGAATCATCTTTTTATATATGAAGTGAATAATGATTAAGGGAAAAATTTAATTTCACGCTAATAAAAACCTACCAAGAATGATAACAAAAAATTTAAATAGTTCTAGAAATATCTTAAGTTATTGTTATTACCATTAACTTATTTTGTTATTACTTCTTTTTTTTTTTTAGTTATTGTGATATCTATTTTATTATTACTCTATTTTACTATTACTTTAATTTAATTCTTAACATTTTTTATATTAATTATGCTTATAAAAAACCTACATTTTATATAAAAATATCATTAATTAATTATTTCAATCTTTATTTTGGCTCTAATTAATATACTTGAAAATAAATTAGTGTGATAAAATTAATAATATATATTAGATTGAAATTAAAGAAAAAGATGTCAAAAGTAACTTTACAAATAAAAATGAATAGGATGATATATTTGTATTAAAGATGACCAAGAATAAAAATTTAATTTCATTCTAGTAAAAATTTACCAAGAATGGTAACAAGAAAATCAAATAGTTTTAGAAACATCTTTAGGTATTATTATTAGTATTACCTCATTTTTGTTATTTCTTCATTTTATTTATGAGTTATTGTGATATCTATTTATTATATGAAAGTTAATAAATATTGATTACGTTTAGCTCTTAATAATTATATATCAAGTATAATATTAGGTGGAACCAATCAAAATTAAAATTAAAATTTATATGTATATTAAATTTTGTGTATTGAAATATTTTTAAAATTTGTGATCTTTAATATGCTATATAAAAAAATTAAAATCCAGAAGTTATTTTCTTTTTGAAATGAAATGAAAAATAAGTTCATATAAAATCAAAAAGGAGGGAGTCATATATTAAAATGAAATATACATGTGTTAATATTGAAATGAGATTTCATATATTATTTTTAAAAAAAAAATTGTTTGGCCTCCTTCTATTAATGTGCATATATGTGGAGTTTTAAAGATTTAGACATTTTAATAAGAAATATAATGATTTAAAAACTTTAATTCTTCGTTTTAATATCTAATTTGATATATATTTGAAAATTACATAAAAAAAAAAAGAAAAATGCACAAGTACCCCTTCAACCTATGCCCGAAATCCTAGAGACACACTTATACTATACTAAGGTCCTATTATCCCCTGAACTTATTTTATAGGGAAAATACCCAATTACCCCCTCAACCTATGCCCGAAATCCCAGAGACACACTTATACTATACTAAGGTCCTATTACCCCCCTAAACTTATTTTATATGTTATTTTCTACCCCTTTTTACCCTACGTGGCACTAGTTCGAAAAAAAAGTCAACCATCGTTGGGCCCACAAGATAGTGCCACGTAAGCTAAAAAGGGGTAAAAAATTATTGATAAAATAAGTTCAGGGGGGTAATAGGACCTTAGTATAGTATAAGTGTGTCTCTGAGATTTCGGGCATAGGTTGAGGGGGTACTTGGGCATTATCCCTATTTTATAAGTAATTTTCTACCCTTTTTTGGCTTACATGGCACTAGCTTGAAAAAAAGTCAACCAGCGTTGGACCCACACAATAATGCCCTGTAGGCCCAAAAGGGGTAGAAAATTATTAATAAAATAAGTTTAAGGGGGTAATAGGACCTTAATGTAGAATAAGTGTGTCTCTGAGATTTCGGTCATAGGTTGAGGAGGTACTTGTGCATTAACCCTAAAAAAAGAAGCTTAAAAACGCAATGTAACAATTTAAGATATTTTTAGAAAAACATAGTTAAAAAACATAATGAAATTTGGTTGACTCCCTTGTTATTATCGAAACAAAAAAAGTTGCATTTACTGTTTGAAAATAATGTAAGAAATAAAAAGTACTATGAATCGCAGTAAAATGATAACTAAAAATATGTGATTATCATATAAGAAATTTCGTTTACTTTCCTAAAATCACTTGTATCACATAAAATAAAACAGATGGAGTAACACTCCATATATTATTCTAAAATAACATAAAAGGTACTCCATCAATTAACAATTTAAAATAGTTTTTTAGAAAACACATAAAAAATTCAGTTGCCCTTTTCAAATTTCATTTGTGTCACATAAACTGGAAGGAAAAAAACTAACATATGTTGGGCCTGCAGTGACGCGGGCACATGATATCTAGTTTTCTTATCTGAGTGAAATGACGCTTTTTCCCTTGGTCATGCCTCAACTTATAGAAATTGTATATAGGAGAAAATTACTAAAGTACCCTTGATCATTCCACCTTTCACTCTTCTATATAGTACTAGATGAATATTGTCCGTGCTATGTACGGGCCCAACAATGTAAATTATGATGTCATTTTATTTGTGTTTAATCTGAATTGTCACCAGAAATCTAGGAGCTAAGTTGTATTTTATTTGAAAAATGTTAGAGAATATATATATATATATATATATATATATATATATATATAATTGTTCATATTTATTTATAAATATATTGACATACATGTAAGATTGTTCGGTTTGAATTTTTTTTGATTATCTTTTACAAAATGAAAAAGACATTATACTTGTTAGTCACGGTATACACTTAAACAATAATCCACAATTTTATTAAATATTTAATATAAATTGATAATATTTATTTAATAAATCGGTTCGACACCATTCTGCTCAATTGGTTTGGTTGATTTTTGATATTCTTTTTTACATCCCTACATACAATCATATATATCATACTTACCTATTACTTTCTTAATACACATGCAAAATCAAACTCAATCTAATGTGTCATTGGCTCATTACCTTATCCATCATCCTATGCTTCATGATTAACGCAAAGTATAACTTTTCTACCAGTGGTGGTACTTCGAAGTTTGCATCATGAATACATAAATCACATGGGGATATTGAAAATATTGTACACAGCCAGAATATTTCATTGCTTTCTACTTTTCAAAGAGTTGCTTCCTATTCCAAAAAGAAAAAATAAATTAAACATTTCGAAATAGAAAGTGCTAAGCCAATAAAATTCATAGCCACATTTAAAAATTACTATGGAGAACATGTGTGTGAGAGATAAAGCAAGACAACGTATTCGATCAAATAAAGGAACAGTGAGAAAAAACTACTTGTGAGTACTATACCCAATAGTCAAGATTTTAAGTTATACTCCTTTAGAAAGGGGTCGAGGAGGGCACAAACTTAATAAAGGAAAAAACAAGTTTATACTATCTAAGGATACATCAAAAAAATTATTTCTTTCTCAAAAATTCAAGTATAAAATTATTTTTGACATTTTCAAATCAACATGATAAGTAATAATAATAAAATATAAGATGTTCCCGTGATTATTTTAACATCATGTAAAACATATATATATTCGTATGAAATAATTAATCTAATGATATTTTTTTTCTATTTTATTTGAAAATCATTCAAGATAGATTAAAATTATGAGTCTCAATATATTATAAAAAGTTTCTTGTTGATCCATCTGTAGATTAATTTTGAGTACACTAAAAAATTTGTTTTATAGGTGTTTAACAAACAAAAACAATGACCTACCTGATAAAAATTAAAAATGAATCATCTCATTCTTTATAAAATGATAAAAGGATAAAAAAGATTGTGACTTTACATTTTGTCTATATGTTCACTAAAATTAGGAGAACAATTTAGTGTAGTAAGGAAAGAATTTTTTTTAAAAACTAATTTATATACATGATGAATGAATTTTTTTATCTCAAATAACGAGTGTTAGTTTGAAGCTGAGTTAAGATGATAGCTCGAACTTGATATGAAGTTTTGATGATTTAACAAACTTATCGATCTAACAAGGAACCAAATCCTTGTTATTGGAACCGCTGACAATGAGATGAATGATAAACTGAGTGTGACGTATATTTTTGTTCTATCATCAAAAATGGGGAAAATGTTATATTCTAGGTGTTCTGATGATCCTCACAAATGCAGGGATCCTGGTCCCTGGCAGAGTTCTCTCAGCCAGATACAAATAGGGTACACTCGTAAAAGCTATCATGTCAGGTGGTAGGTAAAAAGTGCAGTGTCCTACACCAATAAGAAGAGTGGACGAGATTGTATATTTCAGTATCTCAAAAATGCAGGGACCTGGTCCCAGGCAGAGTTCTCTCCATTTGATACAAAATTGTGTACAACTGTAAAGTTGTCCAGTCAGTGGTAGGTGAGGCACCAGCGTACTGAACCAATCAGAATGGATTCAAGAACTCACAAAGAAGTTTGCAAGGGACCTTGTCCCCACAAGCAAGGGACCCCCCGCAAGATAGTTGTCCTTTGCGACGTGAAAAGGACGAAAAGATATTTGTCAAAAAACTGCCAAGTCTGAGGGGTTGGTGCACAACTTTTACGACAGCAGGCTCTCAGCCAATAAGCTTGTTCCAAGGGTTTGTGTCCATTTGAATATAGTCTCTTCTCCAAGAACACAAACACAAGTTTTGGCAAACAAAAGTTTTGGATTTCAAAAATCCAAAAGTTCAAAAAGCAAAGGCCATCTTCAAGAAGGATCATCCTAAGAGCAACAGGGACCTGATAGAGCTGCAAGCTACTTAATTGTCTTAGGATTATTTCTTCCATGCTTACATTGTAAATATGTTCCTAATCTATAAGGGATTCAGATTCTTTGATTTGTTGAAAAGTCTAAGTTAGTTGAGTCAAACTAATTTAGTGGACAACCTTGTGTGTTGCTTAGTAAAAATCCTAAGACACCCAGAGCGTGGTGATTTAGTGGGCAACATGTGCTGCTTAGTTGAATCCTAAGTTGTCTAGAGGTGATAGCTTAGTGGGCAGAGTAATATATGCTTAGGCTCTTCAAGCAGTAGAATTATTGTTTGGTTGTGAGATTAATAGCTTTTTCTCACATTTTTGTAATCGGCTTTCACTTTTGCTTGTGAAGATTAGTGAAAACGGTTGAAAATCCTGTGTGACAGGTCATGGTTTTACTCCCTTGAGCAAGGAGGTTTCCACATAAACTATATGTGTTGTGTTCTTCATATTGTTTAATCTTCTGCACTGTTTTTGCTGTGTCAAGGGACCTGGTCCGTCGACTGGTAGTGGACGCACATATTTCAACAAGTGCTATCAGAGCGGGTGCTCTCTAGTTGGTTAACACCAAGACAGATTCCTGTGGAAAG
Organism: Solanum arcanum; assembly: GCA_027789145.1. Taxonomy (NCBI): domain Eukaryota; kingdom Viridiplantae; phylum Streptophyta; class Magnoliopsida; order Solanales; family Solanaceae; genus Solanum; species Solanum arcanum. The sequence continues at coordinate 30,107,639 of CM050943.1, forward strand.
ATGGTTGCTCCACTCAACAGAAATCAAGAAGCATAAAAAAGGAGTTGAAGAAAGAGACGTCTCTAGCTATCAAGATTATGTCTGGTGAATTTTTTGATGAAGATAAGGACATGACATACCTCACGAGAAGGTATCAAAAATGGGAAACGAAACATCTAGGCTTAGAAAAGGCAGAAAACTCAAACAATAAATGCAAACCACCTGTGCGACAAGTGCGGAAAGCCAGGGCATTTCATCAGAGATTTCCCTATGCATAAGTTGAAGTCAAAACTTATCAAAGACCTGGAGGAGAGAAAGTCAAAAATAGGGACCCGGTCCCCGATAAGAAAGTAAGAAAAAGTTGCAGTTGACTACATCATGAAGAAAGCTTTTGATGTATAGGGAGACTCCTCAAGTGAGTCAGATGAATTAGAATGTCATGTCGATGTACCGATGCTTGCAGTCAAAGGTGATAAAGATGTATTTGATTCCACATTTGCTTTGATGGCAAAATCTGATGATGAGGAAGATTAAGAAGAGGTAAGCCTGTCCGATCTTAAACAATACTTGCATGTTTATTGTGTTAAGAAGTTGAGAATTCTAGCTGCTGTTTTGATTGACTCTATCATTGAGTCAACAACTGAAACAGAGTTGCTGAACAATAGCCTAGATATTCTTCATGAAGAAAAGGTAGCTTTGGTTGACCAAATGTATGTTGTGGAAGAAAATGTGATATTTCTAGAAGCTGGAAATCTAGAACTCAAGAAGAGATTGAAGATGTTGAGTGAGAAATCTTGCAAAGGAAAAGAAGAGGCTAGTAAAATGCAAATGGAGCTAGAAGCTAGTCTGAACACTGCTGAAACAAAACTTGCTATGGCCTTGGAGAGAAAAATCAATTGGAGAGAGACGTGGTCCGCATCAAAGAAGAACTGAACAAATCTCTCAAATGGTCCACATCTTCAAAATTGCTTGCCAATCATCATAGTCAAGGTCAAAATGATAGGAAAGGGTTAGGAAATTCAAGCAAAGGTCCTTGTTACAATCTCCAAAACAAAAATGTATCTATGCATAACAATTTGTTGTGCTTTCATTGTGGTCATGAGGGTCACTTGAAGAAGGATTGTCCAACTTGTAAAAGGAATCAAGATAACCTCGCAAAATCTTCTGAACAGAGGAACAAGAAAAAGAAGAGACCTGGTCAACAAAGCAACAAGCAGAAGAATGGACCTGGTCAGCACAAAAACTTGCAGAAGAAGGGACCTGGTAAACAGAAGAACTTGCAGAAGAAGGGACCTGGTCGTGCTTCTGTTCCTAAGTTGAAAAAGATCAATTTGCCTCACTAGACAAAGAATTCTCTTATCACTCATTTAACTGCTTACTGGGAACTCCAACTAAAGTGGGTTCCCAAGGCTAACACGTGAGATGACATTCTTGTGAGAGGAAGTGGCAACAACCAGTGTCGATTCATGAATGGTGGATGCTAAAAGCACTGTACTTCCTCTCTCTCAAGTCACTTCAAGGTGGAGGTGTCGTATTTGGTGATGGCAAGAAAAGGTATGTTTTTTTTAAAGACATGTTTGGAAATTCTATGGAATACATCATTGAGGATGTGTACTATGTCAATAATTGAAGTACAATCTTTCAAGTGTTTCATAGATTTGTGATGAATGAAATTATGTGAAGTTATTATTAGAAAGAATGTGTAGTCACAAACTTGCACTCTCGGGTGACGATCTTGATAGATGTGAGATGCAAGAACATGTGTATTGTTGATCTATTTACTTCTCATTGTGACAGTCTCACTGAACTAATTGCTCGAGGTAAGAATGTTGAGGTATGACACAAGATACATGCTCATGTTTGTGTTGCTTTGCTTCACAAACCTGTGTCGGGGAACCTGCTCCAGTCTGCATAAAAGAATATTTGTAGATGACAAAGGTTGTGACTGATGTTAAGAAAGAAGTAGATCAGACTATTCTTCAGGTGAAACATGCATACTTTTAATCTTCCAAGGAACTTTCGGCCTAAGTGGTAAGTACTACATGTTGTGTCGACAAAATGATGATATTGAGGAGTGATCTCAATATTGATGAAAGAATAATTGTGGTACACTCTTCCTCCAGCAAGGCTTATCAGGGGTATACTAAAAATGATCATGTATTTATTGATAAGTCTAAAAGAGTTTAGAAGTTGCAAGAAAGAAGTTCCTAAGATGGAAGAGCTGCTTCAGAATCAAAGAGATTGGTTAAACAGTGAGCTTGCTAAAGAATATTCTCTTCATGAATCCAACAATCTCACCAAAACTGATGCAGATGATGAACCTGATGAGGGACCCGGTCCTCTAGACAGCGATGTAAAAAGATGATGTAGTTCAAACTGATAATGTGAATGCTGAAGGTGAGATGAAGAAACTTATCAAGCTCAGTTTGCAAGAAGCAATGTATGACAACTGAATTCCCAACAAGCTAATAGGTTGTCCAAATTCCTCTTCAACAATGACTTCAAAAGAGAGTTTGTCGCATTTATGGTAATGGGATCTAAAGGAGCACGATTAGAGATTTCTTCTTAGAGCTACAGGTTCAGCAAAACTCAAAAGGTACCGTTGGTCGTCAAGAAAAGTACATTTGTGAGATGCTCAAATGGCTTAACATACTTCAAGTCAAGAAAATGTTATAAAGGCGCAATGTCATCATGATGTTTTGCAAGAAAAATGGAAGATCGAGTGTCTTGAAAATCTTTACTAAAGTCCTAAGTTAGGACTAGTGTGTACTCACTGTAACTTAGGTGAAGAGAAGAAGATCGCACAACGTGATCAGGGCAATTGTTGTCTGAACAAAGAAAAGGACCTGGTACCAGATTAATGAAGCTGCTGAAAAGGTTTCATGTTATGGGTGTCTGGACAATTCATACTTTTTGGGCACTAACTTGAAGCTGGATATTGATGAACCGGGTTCAAAGACTCGACTCGTGTACAAAGAAATCACCTTTAAAGACTACTAGTATAATTTGAAGAATTTTTTAAGAAGACAACAGACGTCCTATTCTGTCCAGCAGGAGACAGTTTGAGTTCGCGTACATGGTGATGTTGTGTTGGGTATCTAGTTGATGGAAAGAGTACCTCAGGAATGGCTTCTGTTACAGGCTGATCTTTTACTCATGGGGAATTAAAATGCAATATTCAGTTGCTCTTTCATCAATTGAGGCAGAAAACTTAGCAAGTGCATCTTGATGGGTTTAACTCTTGTGGATCAAGCAATATCTTGAACTTGTTAAAAAGAACTGACTGAGATAATCAATCTGATGTTAGGAATGCTGAAACATTCTTGAATGTATCCTGCCTGAAGCAATCAACTTTTTCATGATTATGAAAAAGGAGCAGGTATCCTTGATTTTCAGTTATGTTTGTATTAGCAAGTTTAATTTCATACCTTTTATAGGTATACACACATGGAAAATGGGATGAAGGAAAAGGGAGGTCAGGACAGATCTAGGCAATGACATTCAAACTACAGAGAGGGACCTGGTCCTTTCTCAAAGGTTAGCACTCTTATCATTGCAATTTGAATTATGCATGAGAACCATTGCAATTGCCACATGTCTGTCATTCAGGAATCTGAATCATCTTTTGAATACCAAAATGATACTTCCTTTCTCTTTCTTTATATTCCATATTTCTTTTTATTGTCCCAGAAAAATCAATTTACCTTCAAATATCAGAGTTCATTTTTAAATTATCTTTTTTCCTCTCTCAAAACACACTTCAAGTTGTTAAACTCTATGCTCTTACTGGAGATTTCTCTTACAAAGATGTTTTAAGTGTGAAGAGGGACCAGGTACCCCATGAAATATGAAGAAGTGGAAAAGATGATGTTTTGAAAAGGGAGAAGTTGATACTATGAGAACTCAAAGTATTATGTATAGGAAGGTGTCTGATTGTAAGAAAAATCTTTTTGGTTCCTCAATTGTTGTTCTATGCATCTCGGAGGCCTTGAGTTGTTTGTGTTACAAATCCTTCTGTTATGAGAAAATCAGACTGGTGCTAGAAGCTATGACAGTTGCTCGTGTTAATTGGAATACTGAAATGAGTTGCCTAAAAGTCTAGCTTCTGAAATAACACTATCAGAGGGACCGGGTGCCAAAACACAAAAAAAAAATTAAAAAAAAGTTGGCCCTGAAGGTTCAACATACAGGTTGGGCTGCACAACATGTTGAACGTTAATAGAAGATTATGAAAATCTCATGCTAAGGGGTTTGCTCTACTTATTCTATTCTTTCAATCCCTTGCCTCTAAATCATCCCTTCTCTTCCTACCTCCTGATGTCAATCCTCATTTCTCTCATCGGGCATTGTTCTGATTTTCATTTGTAATCATACTTGCAATGCTTTGATGGCTGATCTTTTGTTTATGGATGTTAAATGTCTTGTTTTTACTGACTTGTCTCATTACTTTATGCCTTTTTACTCATGCTCAGTGTTGCCCAAGTGGCCATGAATTTGCAAGAGCTGTATTTCTGTCAACTTGGTTTACTACTTTAACCCTTTTTTATGATGTCAAAAGGAGGAAAGTTGTTAATGTAAGGTATGAGATCAATAGTGTTATAACTGCTTGAAGAAGACATTGTCACATCGATAGGAGGAATCAATTGTAGCTACTTGAAGAGATAGGTCATACTGATATGGGAACAAATGCCTGCTGCTTGCTACCTGACGAGGACCTGGTCCTGTCGATAAGCGGAAGAAGATGTTTGTCATCATCAAAAAGGGGGAAGATGATATGTTGATGTTTTGATAATTCGACAAACTTCTGGGATGATTAAACGCCAGTTACCCCAAGAATTCTTTTTGATAGGGGGAACTGATGAATAAGTATGTTCATAATCAAAAAGGAGGAAAATGCTATGTTGATATTTTGATGAGTTGACAAACTTCGAGATGATGAAACTCCAGTTACCCTAAGAATTCTTTTTGATAGGGGGAACTGGTGAATAAATATGTTATCATCAAAAAGGGGGAAAATGTTAGTTGGAAGCTGAGTTAAGATGATAGCTCGAACTTGATATGATGTTTTGATGATTTAACAAACTTATCAATCTAACAAGAAACCAAATCCTTGTTATTGGAACTGCTGATAATGAGATGAATGATAAACTCAGTGTGACGTATATTTGTGTGATATCATCAAAAGGGGGGGAAATGTTATATTGTAGGTGTTCTGATGATCCTTACAAATGCAGGGACCTGGTCCCTGGCAGAGTTCTCTCATCTAGATACAAATGGGTTACAATCATAAAAACTGTTATGTCAGGTGGTAGGTGAAAAGTGCAGTGTCCTACACCAATAAGAAGAGCGGACGAGATTGTATATTTCAGTATCTCACAAATGCAGGGACCTGGTCCCAGGCAGAGTTCTCTCTATTTGATACAAAATGGTGTACAACTGTAAAGTTGTCCTGTCAGAGGTAGGTGAGGCGCCAGCGTACTGAACCAATCAGAATGGTCTTGGTTGGCCTTTTCAAGAACTCACAAAGAAGTTTGCAAGGGACCCGGTCCTCGCAAGCAAGGGACCTGGTCCCCGCAAGACTGCGACATGAAAAGGACGAAAAGACAACTATCAAAAAACTGCCAAGTCTGAGGGGTTGGTGCACAACTTTTATGACACCAGGCTCTCAGCTAATATCCTTGTTCCAAGGGTTTGTGTCCATTTGAATATAGTCTCTTCTCCAAGAACACAAACACAAGTTTTGGCAAACAAAAGTTTTGGATTTCAAAAATCCAAAAGTTCAAAAAGCAAAGGTCATCTTCAAGAAGGATCATCCTAAGAGCAACAGGGACCTGATAGAGCTGCAAGCTACTTAGTTGTCTTAGGATTATTTTTTCTATGCTTACATTGTAAATCTGTTCCTAATCTATGAAGGATTTAGATTCTTTGGTTTGTTGAAAAGTCTGAGTTAGTTGAGTCAAACTAATTTAGTGGACAACTTTGTGTGTTGCTTAGTAAAAATCCTAAGTCACCCGGAGCGTGGTGATTTAGTGTGCAACCTGTGTGTTGCTTAGTTGAATCCTAAGTTGTCTAGTGGTGATAGCTTAGTGGGGAGAGTAAAATCTGCTTAGGCTCTTCAAGCAGTAGAATTATTGCTTGGTTGTGAGATTAATAGCTTTTTCTCACATTGTAATCGGGTTTCACTTTTGCTTGTGAAGATTAGTGAAAACGGTTGAAAATTCTGTGTGACAGGTCGTGGTTTTACTCTCTTGAGCAAAGAGGTTTCTACGTAAACCGCCTGTGTTGTGTTCTTCATATTGTTTAATCTTTTGCACTGTTTTTGCTGTGTCAAGGGACCTGGTCCGTTGACTGATAGTGGACGCACATATTCCAACAATGAGAATTTAAAAATATTAACAGAAGTTAATATCATATATATTGCACTAATTTAACATAATTTAGTTAAAATAATAATTTACATGACTTGGTTAAAATGATTTTAACTGATGATAAAATAATAGTATTAATTAAATATATGTTTCTCGACTAATTAGATTATGACATATATGTTTGGGATTATATATAAAAAGAGAAATCAAATAAATTAGATACTTCAAAAACTAAATTTACAATCCACAAACAAAAGTAACGCCATGAAATTTAAAAGTCTAAAGAGAACAAAAGAAATGGTCATAACATGCTCTGAATTTTTTGAATATTTTATTCTCGAAAAGCTTTCTCACTGGATGCATTCCTTATTTTGAGAATCGCAATTGTGATTGATAATGGATTTAACATGTTAACTGGTCCATTATCATATTCATAAGAATGTTTAAAAAATGTAGATCAATTGAGTTTTGTTCAAAATTCGGTATATGGACATGTTTCAAAACTGATGTGTTCACACTAAGAAATAGTGAATTTTACTTTTGTCTAATAATTGTTTTACAAAAGTAGGACCATCATGTAGGAAATTAATTAAAAATGAAGTTCTGGATGTTGAAAAAATAAATGCATCATTGATATTCCTAATTAGAGATCTATACCGATACATGTATTATGTAGAATGCAAATTACAAATGAAGGGTGACAGATTGATTGGTATATGACATGAGAGGGGAGAGAATTGAGGAGTGAACGAAATGAAGAATATGTTACTGTCTATTTACTTGAGTCATGTACTTAGTTCTAGAAAAATCTTATAATTTATAGTTTTAATATAATCATGTAACTTATGCACGAAATTTAGTCACTTGAAAAAATATATTGACAAATTTAAAATAGAATTTATAGAATTTTAAAATGAAATATATATGAAATGACCATATATTATCCTTGATTATCCTCAACTTCATATTTTTGTATAATAGAATAATATCAAATTTTGACCCGTCAACTTTAAAATTAAATCAAACTTACGTTAGTTCACTCTTTCAGTTAATATGTTAATCAAATAAAAGTAAAAATTGATTATATATTTTAATGAAAAACTATACATTTATAATCTAGTAAACATTTTTAGTTTACTTTAAATATAAATATACCATCCTATTCATTTTAGTTGTAAAGTTACTTTCGAATACATAATTCATATATAATTTTAGAAGTGCAATGTTTTCAGTAGGAAGAACCTAATGGTTAAATTCATAAAATTAAAATGTTGGATCTTCCTCTTCAACTGAAATGTAAGGTAATTGCTTAATTAATATTTTTTGTGCATATATAACTCAAACGTGGAGGTTACTCCTTGCTATAGGTGGATACATTTTCAAAAACATCTCATCGTAGATTTCCTTAACTATTACAAGTCACTGGGCAGACTTTTTTGAAGTAAAAAAGTGAAGTAATAACAAAATGAGTTAAAGGTAATCATCATAACTAAAAATATTTTTAGAGACTATTTGGTTTTCTTGTTATCATTCTTGATAGATTTTGTTTGCATGAAGTTGTACTTTTTACCTTTGATTTTTGTTAAAATGAAATGAATTTTTATTCGTGGTCGTCTTAAATACAAATATCATCCTACTCATTTTATTTGTAAAATTATTAATTAATATCTTTTTCTTATTTTCAATCTAATTTATATTATTAATTTTATCATACTTATTTATTTTCAAGTATATTAATCGAAGTCAAAATAAAGGTAAAAATAATAAATTCATATTGTATTTTTATATTAAAGTAGGCATTTTTTATAAGTATAATGAATAGAAAAAATATTAAGAGTTAAATTAAATTAATAGTAAAATAGAATAATGAATAGATATTACAAAACTCACAAAAAAGAGAAGTAATAACAAAATAAATCAATAGCAATAACAATAACAAAAGATATTTCTAAAACTATTTAATTTTCTTGTTATCATTTTTCGTAGATTTTTATTAGCGTAAAATTACATTTATTAGCGTGAAATTACATTTTTACCCCTGATCATTATTCACTTCATACACAGAAAGATGTTTCTAGAATTATTTATTATCTTTCTTAATACATTTTTGTTAGAATGAAACTATATTTTTACCCTTGGTTGTCCGACCACTTCACTCTTCTATATAATAGATAATAGAAATATAGTAATAAAAAAAGTAAACAATTTTGTAGTTAAATTTATTATCTTGTTACCAACAAAATTACTTTTCCCAACAACATAAAATTGTCATTATAAATTGTTACCCCAACAACATAAAATTGTCATTATAAATTGTTACCCCAACAACATAAAATTGTCATTATAAATTGTTATGATTAATGACAAATATTTTCATCACTTAGATGTAGTGAACTTGTGGCAAACTAATTTATTTTGTGACGAAAATATTTATCTTGAAAAAATTAATTTAATTTTTTGTAAAAGTTAATCCTTTGGATATAATTTTGTCACCAATTACAAATATTTATCTTTTTCATATTGAGATTATTTTTTAAATTAAAATTACATATATTGATAAAACATACAAAATAATAATAAAAAACATTCATGATCAGATAATTAAGAAGTAAATACTAAGGTAGTAATATTTAATTACAAGCTCCTTCAATAAAAATAAAACATATCCACTAACAAGAAAATCTAATTGAAAAATATACTAAATATTACTTGCAAGTATAGTTGCAAAAGACTTGTTTACTACTTGCACTACCTTGTCTCGTACCAATCCAATCTTCATCACCCAACATCCAAAGAAATGGTATGATCACTAACATATGAAAATAATGAAGTTCACTAAATTATTGTCTTCGCCACTTCTGTCATACAATTTTTTGGAACACGAACAATCCCACAAAAGAGAATTCAATGACTATCCATGCAGTTATGTTCAACTAGATAAATCTATCATTGCTTCTTTACAAATAGCAAATTTAAGCCCAATACCTCTATAAAAGAAATGACATTCCTAAATGGATCCAGTGATGCGTGCCTTCTCCCATAAAGCCAATAAAAGCCATAAGTTTCTATGCTGAATTTTGGTGCTCGAGCCAAATCTCTAGAAACCACTTGTGATACTCCAGCACTCTCGAAACCCCTAACAAGGTTGGCTACAGGAAGTTCACCCTTACGTGAACTCTATCATCACTCACCATGACATGCTTCTATTACATTGCAATTTTCCTCTTCTAAGCAATTTAAAGACAAGTTGTCAATTGTTTGTCAACAAAATCAGTCAGAGAAATCTTCTGAGCTCTATAAATAGGTTATTTCACAGATCAATCTCTTGATATGTTCCCGTTTGTAATCAACATCTTCAATTGAGAACTAATTTTTAGTAAGCTGATACCATTCAACACAAGAAACAATAGCAACACCCCATCAGAAGCTGATCACATATGTAATGGTTTACGATCAATACTTACACTGTTAAATCCCCATAGATTTCAGTGAAATCGTGCAATCATTCACCAATATTATGACACCGTGATTACATATTGCTAGCAAAACACAAGGTAACATTGACTAGATGCTCATTATATGATCTCTCAAATATTGCATCAGTTTAATATAAAAGTTTGTAAAAATATAGTTCAACTTCAGGATACTCATTCCTCATACAGGCATACAAGGTTTACCAAATTACAAGTGTAACGACCTGTTTAGTCGTTTTGAGCAACAGATTTTATTTCTGGAAAACTGGCTGAGACGACGGACCCCACGACGGACCGTCATGGGCACGACGGACCGTCGCAGGGTCTCGTTTCAAAACACTTAGAAATTCTGAAATTTGGGTACTGAAATCGACTCTCTGAACTTCGTGACGACATGGCAAGACGGACCGTCGTGGGCACGACGGACCGTCACAGACCCTTTAATAAAATTGAGTCTCTGAACTCTGTGACGGAGCAGCAGGACGGACCGTCGCAGGCACGATGGCCCGTCACAGACTGCGTAATCCCAGTCTAGGTCAGATTTTCTTAAGTGATTTAATGGACGTTTTTGGACTATTCCTGCTTTAATTGTAAAGTTAGAGGGTTAATGTTAATAAGTCTAATTACTTGGGGGTTAAAAGAGGTAACCTTGAGTTAATTAGTGGGGTATTATTGCCATCTTTTATACTTAATTATATGTTAATTAGGGTAAAAGAAAGAGGGTTTGAATAAGAAAATTTGAAAGAACAAGAGAGGGAGAAAACGAACGAACAGGGAGAGAAGAAGAACAGAGCTTTGGGAAATTGTTTGCTTGATCAAAGTTCTTCGGTGGAGGTAGGTTATGGTTTTCATGCTACTCGTAGTAAACTCTTAATAGCGAATGATATGTGTTGTTAGTATTGTAAACCCTTCTATATGCTTAATTGTATGCTTGCATGAATATGATTATGTAATTGTGAATAAATAAGCATGAAAAAGTTATGAATCCCAAATCTTGAAAGATAACCCTAATCTACTTTGTTAATGATGATGCCTTGGTATAAAAGAAGGATTGATGAACGAAAGTGGTGAGATTAGGGGATCGGGTGCCACGTTCCGGTACCAGGATAGAAATAGAGGATCGGGTGTCACGTTCCGGTACCGGGATAGAATGAGGATCGGAGTGTCACGTTCCGACACCAGGATAGTATATGGATCGGGTGCCACGTTCCGGTACCAGGATAGAATGAGGATCGGAGTGTCACGTTCCGACACCAGGATAGTATATGGATCGGGTGCCACGTTCCGGTACCAGGATAGTATATGAGGATCGGAGTGTCACGTTTCGACACCAGGATAGTATATGGAGCGGAGTGTCGCGTCTGACACCTAGGGGAATAAAGATAATGAATCTTGAAATATGTTAATAAATTCAATCTAATGAACCTAATTCCCAAATGAGTATGATGGGGAGGTGTGAGTCCTCATTGATGTGCTTGGTGTTGTGACCAAGAGTTATGATAATTGTAAATGTTGCATGTTGAGTATTGTAGTTGGTTTTATAATATTACTTGATATATATACTGTTTTCTATTTTGAGTTGGCCGATGATACCTACTCAGTACTTGTGTTTGTACTGACCCCCTACTTTTATGTTTTCTTCTTGTTATTTGTGGAGTGCAGCAAACGTGCCGTCGTCTTCAACTCAACCGCAATTCTAGCCAGTCTTCGTCACATCAGATCTTCAGGGTGAGCTAACGCTTCTAGCTTGGACTGGACTTTCTTCCTCATGTCTTGATGCCTTGAAGTTCCGGCATGGACTAGCTTTCACTTGTTTTAGCTTTTAGAATACTCTTAGTTTAGTCATTTGATCATAGATGTTCTTGTGATGATGACTTTCAGATTTTGGGGAATAATAGATGTTGAATTTTAGAAGTTATTGAATTGGTTTTTTTTTATTAATGAGTTTAAGTCTTCCGCATTATTTTCTGTTGATATTATATTGAAATGTTAGAGTTTAGATTGGTTGGTTCGCTCACATAGGAGGGTAAGTGTGGGTGCCAGTCGCGGCCCGGTCTTGGGTCGTGACAACAAGTCACTTAGCTCCACACAACAGTCAAATCTGAAAAAATGGAGTATAGAGGAAGATATTTTAACAGAGTAATGTTTAATATGTATTTAACCTTTAACTACAAAATATGAAACCTAAGAGATGAGATAAAGGTGACAGGTCAATAGAAAAACAGGCATCATAAACAAGGTATCCACCCGAGCAGATGACCTTGCTTATATTGAGAGATGTCAATGAATGAACTGCAAAAAGCTTCTCTGAAGTTCAATATATACACATCATGTCTTCCACCTTATAAAAAAGTTATAATTCTCAATTCAATTTAAAATGATACACCAATGAAGAGACAACTTACATATTTGGCGGATGCACTTATTAGAGAGCCTGAAGTTGACTGAAGAATGCTCAAGAAAAAGTTCCACATAATATAGCAGAAAAAGGCCACAATAGTTTAGACGATGCAAAACCTAGGACCTAATCTATTGCATACAAGTAAAGTTTGTCAATATTCAAAAGAAGCAAAATCGACTGGAGTGGAAAATAAGTTCAATATTGAGGTGTCTCTTGAAGAAGTATGAAGTACCACACAAAATCACAAATGGATTCGTTTATTAAAGAAAAATTAATCACCTAATGTTTCAAATAGCAGAACAGGTCTGTTGGTGGAGCAACAAAACTATATGATTCTTAATAGCTCCTTCTTTTAGGAAAAATCACATTGATTGGTATGTATCCTAAATTTGAAGAAAAACTAGCAAGAAGAATGTCATTTGCATATTTCTAAGCCTTGATTAACAAAAGAGTGGTATTGAGTAACATAAACGATAAAATAACTTGGGACAATAAGGGTGGACACACTAGGAAGGCTTGTTTGTGAACCACATGGTAAGCATCAAAGTAACATGGAAATCCGATGTGTCAGAATAAGTCCAACACTGGACATTTTCGCAAGATAAAACACCGATAGAAGATGATATTTATGCCATACAAAATGCAACGCAAAAGAAAGAACATGGAGATAAATTTGAACTCTCATCTTCATATGCCGAGGACGGGTATCTATTACCAGAAGTTCATCTATGAAGAGAATAACTTTGAAATTCATAATTGAACAGTCGGGTTATATTACTCCGACAGAAAACATATCAAGGATGCAAATAGTTATACAACCAAAACAAATGTAAGAGAACGAAGCAACCTTTTTCCCATCCTCATCATCTGTATATCTTCACCTTCCTCCTAAAGAAATGCAGCTAAAAGATGAATGCACTTGAAAAGCAATATGTAGTTATGTACAGTCCCATAATAATAAGTAATATAGAATAATTAACAAATGCAAGCCAACAACAGTAGGAAACTGATCACAATAGATTTTTGCAAGCTTTAAAATCACACATTTCAATTAAGAGCGCCAAAATAGAGCTAATAATAGTTTCCGTACTTGTCTCTTATTTCAACGATCTCACATAAAAGTTTCATTATTTTTTTCGTTGTAAATGTAACTACGTACATTGCTTTGTAAATTATTGCTATCTATAGATAGATATACTTCCTCTAGAAGCAAGTCACAAAAAGGAGAAGTCAACAATGCTTCTCTCAAATTCAAGAAAAAAGAAGATAATCAAAATGAGTAACTTGCCTGCAAAGTGTTCGTCTTGCAACTACTTGTAATACCATAAACAAAAAATTGTGTCTACATAATCATCAGATCTTTTGTCAATTATAGTAAATTAAAAAATTCAACCAACTCAAACGGAAATACTTCACCACAAGAACATAGCCCCATGGAGTTGAGACAGTAGCCTAGTTCTATAAGCACATAGGGAAGATGTCCCAACTATTACCAATGATGCATATGTCTTCTCGCCGTCACAAATATACAAACGAAAGAAGCCAAAAAAAGTTTTTTTTCTACTACTCCAGAAAGAAAAATCAGATGAAATTCCTTAGTTGTGATTTATTTTATTTAGTATTTCAGCCATCAAAGTCAATAAAGATTGTGAGCTTCAGAAATATCAAAAACAGCAGAGTGGGAGAATTCTATAGTAACCTAAAAAAGGAAGTAATCACATATTGGTTAACATGCTCTTTAACTCTACTAACCTATTGTCTAATAGCTTGTATAAAGACGACAAAACGGCTTCAAGTTTGCAACTCAATTCATTGATATCCACATGTCTATACATAAATGAAAATGCAACATTGATTAATAAGCATAATGGCAGTAGAGAAATACTTAAATTCGGCAACTAGTTTTTGTAAACATCTAACATAAGCCACATGACAAATTAAAACAGTAGGCCTCTTCATATGATCAGACAACAATTCATAGGCATGCTTTCTAAGGTACAAAAATACAACTCAATAATAATACACTTAATGTCAGGTAGCACATAATGATCCACTCTCCCTTTAGAGATCCCCAAGTTAATATATATATATATATATATATATATATAAAGAGAGAGAATGTTTAATAGTAAATATTAAAGACCAAAATGGATAAACTAAAGATAACACAATCCTTAAAAGAAAAGGAATAATCATGTCTAGAAAACAGTGGTCCCTGGCGAACTCTTCATGCCCTGAACCTTTATGTTCAAGCCCTGCTAGGAAATACAAACAACATACCAATAACACAAAAATATGCAACGGCCAAGTAATTCTCACGTCAATAAACAAACAGAGAAGATGATAACATGTACATATTTAATAAAAAAAAAAAAAACAGAATAAAAAACACATATATTGAGTATTGTAAATTATCTACAGAAGCTTAAGTAAAATACTAATGCAAGAATTGAAATCAAACTAGTGGAGAAGACTGACCAGGGCACTATAAAGCAGATAATTTGTAGATAAACTTGATGTGAGAATCAAACCAGTGAGCCAAAACAGAGAGAGCTCGAGAATATGCTAAAGTATATTTTTGCCTTTCTTCTTTTTGAGAAATTTTATAGTCAGACAGTGTTTTTCAAGTGTAAGAGCCTGCAATTCTGTTTCTTAGTTTATCCAATGTATTCCGAAAAGTCGGAATCAAGGAGTTACTAGAAAAGGAAAGAGTCATTCTTCTTAATATGGACTAAAAATAAAAGTAGTTTAACAAATTGAAATGAATGGAATAGTTACTTTATGTTATCAATTTTACTAATGCAAGATACTGTATGTTCCTTGTACTAAATATGTTTAGTAAAATTCACCACCAAATTTGTAACTTGATAGTTCTCTGGTATACTTGGCATCAACTTCATGGATTAATTGGACTTGACAGCTCCTTTCTTACTGGCAAGTTTATCAAAATATCTTAATCTTTACCTTTTCTTTTCCTGGAAAACATAAAATTTCAGTAGGTGCATGCAAATTAAGCAATGGATTTTTGTAAGACACCTTTTTAGTCGGTATGATTATCCTATCAATGGGCGGGTTGGGTCAAAATCCACAAATTGATGAAACTGAAATATAGATAATCTAGAGATGTTTATTCTAACAACCCAAAGATCGTAAAAAAGATATTGCCATTAATATTAGTGGAGATTGACAATTCTAATCATCCAAATTTGGGAGCCAAAAACTAATTCTGTTTTGGATACACTACAAGAGAGGACATGTATGTTGTAATCATACAACTGCTGGCCCTTAAACCTGTGCTACAGAACCTTCATTCGGAGGATGCATGAGAGCCAACTTTTTTGCTTTTCTTAGGATTTAAGTTAAGCACCACTCCTTTTATAACATTGCTAGTTCTTACAAGGACAAAAAATCTAGTCAATTACAATATTTTGCAGGCACTGATATTGCTCAATCCAGATGACACATATTTCCCTTCACCTTTTTGAAGCCTTTCTAATTTCTATAAGAAAAGAAGTAATGTTTACATAGGGAAAGCTTGTGTAATTAAAAGTGCGTAAAGAACTGATGTACACATAGGGAAACTGTCATCCTAACTCTTCTCGGGGGATTCTATCTATTAACACCTAAGACTGGGCAACAGACCGGAACGGGATCACCGGACCGGAACGAACCGGTACCGGATCGGAACGGGACGAGTTGACCTTTTGTTGACCGGTACCGGGATGAACCGGACTGGAATTGTCCCACTATATACCGGAATGGAACGGGAACGGAGCGGAATGGAACAGGATGACACATATAGTTATTTCAAAAAATGATTTTTTGAATTACGAAAATATGAATATCTTTTTATTTCTCTAAGTTTAAATTAATAGTTTTTAAATTTATAATGTAAGTTTTTACTTAAGTTATTTTAAAGATATTTGTTATAAAAATTTTACTTATTAAGTTTGCAAGTCAAGTCTAATTAAGTTTTCAAGATTTAATCTTTTCAAGTTTATAAGTTATTACTTATTATTTATTAATATGTTATAGTTTATAAGTAATATTTATAACTTGTAATTTAAATAAATTAAATTTGTAATTTTAAAAATTAAATAAAAATAAGGATAAAACATTACACAAATTAAAAAATATCAATTTAATTTATTTCAATTTGTATTATAAATTAAAATTTCAATTTACAACTACTAGTAGAGTGCATAGTTTACGCAACCACCTTCTAGAAAAGGTTCTGTTTCAACAAAAGTCTCGAATATAATACAAATGTAATACTAATAGGGGGTAGTTGGGTTACTTGAGTAGTATTTATTATTTAATATAAAATGTAAATAATAATTTATAAATATATAATATAAATTAATTAATAAATATTAATTAATCGGAACCGGGATAAAGCCGTACCGGTACACCAGTACCAAACCTCGGTTCCGTTTCATTCCGTGTCCCAGTTTGGGATGTCCCGTTCCGTCCCGTATGCAACCGAACCGGGACGAACCGCAACACTACTTGTACGTCCCGTTCCGTAGCCCAGCCTTATAATAACAACTACTGCAATTGCATTAACCAGATTAATAAGGATAGTTAAGATTCAAACAAGCTAATGAGAGTGGAATAATTCACATACAAGCTAAGCAAAAGATAATCAAATGCATTTTTTACTCAAGTAATTATACTAGAAACCATTTCAAATCCAAGAGTTTGTTCTAAAGAAAACATGGAGTCGAATAGATTGTGTATAGAAAATGGGTATTAGGAGGACATACCAGGATTGGAGCATTTTAACACTAACCAAATAAGTAGTATTTTACATAGAGCTTTCCGACCATGGTTGTTGTCGTTATTGACCGCAGTTGTCTTAAGGTTCTCGTCGGCATTTCGCTTTATTAAGGCTCGCTGGTCGGAAGGTGAAACAACAATAGCGATAAGTTGTTGTTATCGACTTCGCCGAGGAGAAGAAAGGGTTTTGCCAGCACGGGGAGGGAAACAGTAGGATCGTATTGTGCTGGTCCCGTTCTCTGGTGGAGATGGCAAGAAGAGAGAGCGGCGCCAGTCTCGACCGGTAAGGGTGGAACGACAGTGAAGGGAGAAGAGGAAGGAGAGGGTGGTGTACGCTGTCTTGCAAGTCGGAGCAGCGGCGATGGAGAGAGGAGAGGACCGATGATTGAGGGGAAGGTCTTCAAATTAAAATTGGTGAAAATAAAACTGATCAAATTAATTTTTTTTTAATTAGTGATTAAATTAATTGGATGTTAAAATGTAATAGTTTAAAATTTTCAAACTTCTAAGAATATTCAAATAAACTCATTTTCAATTGTCTTTCTTTTTCTTCCTTGCATTCAAATAACCCAAATTCTTGATCTTCTTCCTCATAATTGTCATCTACCTCAAGATAACACTCTTTTCTTTTCTTTCATTGGTAGGATTTTGAGATCGTAAACGTTGAAGATTCATTAAGAATTTTTAGGCTTTCTTTGTTTTTAACATATGAAAGTTTTTGGGGTTTAACATTTTGCTTGGTAGGGTTTTCTTGGGGAAAAAAAAGGTGGGTCTTTTACGCAAGTTCTGTGTGCTTTTATTGATCCTTCTTATGTTGGATTTTGTTATCTATGTGGGGTTGTTCTTATCTTCTTCTATGTAGTGATTGATGACTCTTTAATGTCTGCATTTTAATGTTTAAGGCTGTTTTGGGTTCTTGTTTCGTGTAGGAAAAAAGAATTTGGTTGCTTTTTTGGTAAATGTTTGAGACATTAGAGGTGTCTTTGTTGGACCTTTAATTGTTGTCTTAAGGAGGTTGTTCTTAGAGATCGTTTATTTTTCTGTCTTAAGTTAATTTTGATCCTTGGCAGTTGAACACTGCTATTAGTTGTTATCTTCCAATATTATAATAAGAGTGACAAATGGACGGGTTGGGTCAAATGTGAACGGATTGAAAATGGATAAAAATAAACTGAGTAATCATTCAACCCGCTCATATTTGATATGGGTAAAAATAGGTGCGTAATAAATGAGTTTGGTAAAATACTAGTTTACTCATATTTTATCCATATTTTATGAATAAATTCTTTACTTAAGAATTCAATATGGAGAAAATATTTTTTTAGATGAACAATGTTGAAAATGCTTCATTTAATTTTATTTTATTATAAAAGTAAAAAAAAAAATTTGACAAAAATTTCGGAGGGGGGGAGGGGGGACGGGGGGTCCAGGAGAGGGTGAATTCTTTTTGAAGTTAAAGATATTGTTTAAACAAACTTAATATTTTTGAAGGGTGGGGTTGGTTGGGGGTAGGGGTAGGGGTGGGGGACGATGACTGGGGTGGGGTGGGTCCAAGGTAGGGAGAAAAAATAAATATTTGAAGTTGAAATTTTTAAAACAAACTAAATTTTATTTTTCGTGGCGTGGGGGTGGGGGTGATGGGGGGACGATAGTAGGGAGAAAAAAATGAAATTTAAAGTTCAAAACACTTTTTAAAAATAAACTTAATTTTTTTTTTGGGTGAGGGTGGGTTGGGGAGGTCGAGGGTAAGGGTGAAAAAAATGAAATTTTGGAGTTCAACATATTTTTCAAAAATAAATTTTAATTTTTTTTTTGAACCGTGGGTGGAGGTCGAGAGTTGAAATATTAATAGGGTCCCATATATGAAAATTTTGAAAAATCATTTCTAAAACTTGGTAACAGAAGATTTTTGAAAATTTGAAGAAAACTTGCAATACGCATATTTGACCCGTAATTTACCCATAATATACTCATATTTTAATAGGTAAAATATGGGTATAATCCCAAATACTTGGCAAATTTTGTTTGTCCATACACTTTTTTATTATTTGCAAACTTTTTTGGCAAATTTTCCAAATTCCCATATACTAGAAAAAACTAGTATTTGGGCCAAATTTCATTATTTGGAAAGTTTTAGAAATTCAATTTTTACCCTTAACTTTTTATTTTACAAAAATAATATATTTATTGACACCAACTAATTTAATTAGGTCCCTTCTACATGCATTCTTTTGATTTCATACATTCTTTTGTTACAGTTAGTCTTAATGAACTAGCTACTAAATAAAACATGAATTGCATTTATTTTATTTTGGTAGATAAATATTACGTTGTTGATGCTGGTCTACAGAAAACAAGAGGATTTTTAGCTCCATTCATTGGAATGCGCTATCATTTGCAGGACTACGGAGGAAGTGAAAGAGAGCCTAAGAATGGAAAAGAGCTATTTAACTACAGACATGCTTCTCTGCGCAATGTAATTGAAAGAACTTTTGGTGCGTGGAAAAGTAGATTCAGAATACTAAGACAAGGCATGAACAACTATGAATGTGACATGCAAGTGAAAATAGTAATTGCTTGCGCTGTATTGCATAATTTTTTACGTGAACACCAAAGTAGTGATGGAATATTCAATGAATATGAAAATGATGATATGGTTGTTGATGAAAGTGACGAACTACTGGCTCAGGGTAACAACATCGCTTCATCTTCTCGATCGTCTGATTCGAAAATGCAAGCTCATCGAGAAGAGATTGTTCATAAAATGTGGGAAGATTATATTAAAGAATAGGTTGAACTCTTTCAGATGAGAAAGCAAAGGTTCTTCAGTGATTGCAATATTTATTTCCTTTTGTTTTCTTCTCTTTTTTTTTCGAATTTATATTAGTTGTATTTTCATTATCATGATTTGTACCAAGACCTTTTCACTATACGAATATTTACTGTAATGATTCTTGTTGATTTGTTATGGAAGTCATAAATCTTGTTACGTGAGATTAATATTGTGCTATGTAATACAAATTTATGGTTAGTTTGATAGTTTTAAAAACTTATGGGTATAAATCATATTTCTTAAAAAAATGAAATATGTTTCTCAAATTCTATGGCCAAACACATGGTAAAATTTCACCCAAATTTTCATCCAAATAATATTTGCCAAAAATATTTGAATATCTATGGCCAAACGCTAGCTTAAAACCAACTCTTTCAACCCATATTTAAAGGGCTATTTGGACGGATAATCAAAAAATGGACTTAAATTGCCACCAGTAATTATGATGTCGTTAACTCTTGATGCATGTTTCATAGAATGTATAGTAACTAGTAACATATCATTTTTTTAAAGTTTATGGGTTTATTCATGATTTAAGAGGAAAAGTGTAGTATGATTTTTCCTCACTTCCTGATGTGATTCGTACCTTATTTTATGGTATGCTTTGTATACAACAACAACAATTGCTACACTTCAATCTCAAGTAAGATGACATAAGATGATTTGCATATATGCTTCAAATAACATGCATCCAGTCAAATTTTGACAATATATTTATAATTGTTTACCCTATTTCTTTATGTGATTTTTAAACTAACTTTCAAAATTATCTAAATTGATGATGAATTATTTTTATTATTATTACATTTTGATTTTATTATTTTTATATGTAGATTATGCATCCATGACTTCAAGAAAAAAACGAACAACTCCTACTAAAAAGTATGAAAGATGAATTAGAATACAAAGACAAAGAGAAGAAGAAGAACAAGAAAACACAAAGTTGAAAAATTATATTCTAATCATCTTTCTAAGATTTGTCTTGTGTTATATATATTCCTTTTTTACATGTGAAATTCCTTTTTTTAATATTACAGATGAAGGGCTGATATTGCAGATAAAGGGGCTGATTTGAATTCAAAAAGGAGTTGAACGAGTGATGAAGAAGGGGCTGTTGGTGAAAATGCATTTTTAACACTAGTTTGCTGCACATTTAATTAACTTTTGTCATACATTAGTGAATTGGTATTTGAATTTGACGAATTAAAAAGGTTGCTTGTGAATATGCATTTTTACCACTTGTTACACTTTTAATTTACTTCTCTTGTACATAAGTGAATATGATATTTTAAATTTGATAAACTATTATTTTAATTGAAAAAGAATTGTGATATTGTTAGTGAACTAGTTGAAGGTGAGGATTTGACTTATCTAATTGTTGAAATTCTCTATAACAATAAAGAACAGTGATGTTGTTAGTGAACTAATTGAAGGTGAGGATTTGACTCATCCAATTATTGAAAATTCTCTACAACAATTAAACGAGTTGTTACATTTTTTACAGCAATTATTAAAAAAATTTACAACAAATAAGCAGATTGTTATACTTTTCGTAGTAGTTGCTACAATTCTTTACAATAATTAATCGAGTTGTTCATTATTTTACAACAATTGCTTAAATTTCTACAACAAGCACAAAAGTTATTGTACTTTTCATAACAGTTGCTGAACTTTTCTAAAGCAAGTAAGAATGTGGTTATCCTTTATATAGCAATTGCTAGACTTTTCTTTAACAATTCAGCAAATTAATTGGCTAATTGATTGTTTATTGGTTGTAAACTCAACTTTTATGATCGATAGAGTAGTGTTGATTTAATTTTTAAAAATAAAATTTATGTCAGATAGTGATCTTGTATAATGAGATAGTTATTTGAAATGCCAGACGATCAATTCCACTACAATTTCACATATAATCAATTTATAATGAGTAAATGATTATTTTTTGGTTTCTTTTGATATCTCTGAACTAATTAAATTTAAAAATAAATTTTATGTTAAATAGTGATCTTGTATAATGAGATAACTATTTGAGACATCATATGATCAATTCCATTACAAATTCAAATGTAATCAATTTATAATGAGTAATTGATAGTTTATTGGTTGTAACACTCATATTTGATGATAAATAGAGTAGTGTTGATTTAATTTTAAAATAAAATTTATATTAGATAGTGATATTGTTTAATGAGATTGTTCTCACGCCCCGAGCCTAAACCCTGGGTGTGGCCGACACACAATGGCCAGTGCTGGCCTCGAGCATACCGTTGGCCTGACTTACTTAACTCATGGAAGACTTAAACACAAGAGATAATTCAAGGAAACAACTTAAAAGTAATAATTAACCAAAATGGCAGCTTAAGTTTAAACAATATTTGAACTGATAATGTAAAGACAACCGAACTACTAACAGTCTACGAAACCTCTAAAATGATTGAGATGGATGTTGGGACAAACCCCACAACATCCTAATGAACAAACTAGAAAGCAATAAAAGATGTGATCCAGAATGCAAGGACACTCACCAACAGACTTTGAATTCTCAAGCTAGATCAACAGTGCGCTGGATGTCAATCCTCGTTACATGCGTCTGCATCATAATACGATGAAGGCCAACTGACATTAGTACATTGAATTTACACGTATGCGAGTTGGAATGCTAAACAACGTAGGCTAGAAAGAGTCTGAAAGAAACTGAAAAACTTACCTGACTCAGCTCAACTCAACACGTCTGACTCATTTCAATATAAAGCGATTTAAACCCACGTGCAATATAAAGAAAAGTTGGTTGAAAACATACTGTGAATTCTGAATGTATACAAGGTCACAAATGACTCTGAGATGTATGTAAAATAAAATTAAACTGATGTATATATATAAATACATTTAACTTCTATGGGAGTTTCTCTAACCGACAACTATCACTTAAAAGCTAGAGTGATCATACAACGTTACGCTGCCAGGGTCAACCTATACTTTTCCATTGATATAGAACCTGAATTGCCTAATGGATCCACTAGTCTATGCCAAAAAGCACTAAAAGAATCATCTAAAAAGTATGACACCCTATCTACCGATGGTGGCTACATGGTTTGTGAGGGCCGAAAGTTATCTGAGCACTCTTCTATATCGGTGCTCAATACTACTCCCAGAAATAGCATTATACTAGCTCTTATGTTTTTTAAACATACTGACTTATGTGATTTGAGATTAGCGCTCAAAAGTTAGCTCAAAGGTTGTCTTGGAAATCTCAGTTTCCTCTTTTACTTTATTTAGAAAGCGATTACTCTTTTCTGAAAACTAGCCCGAAAGCTCTTCGGAAATTTCAGTTTGAGTTCTCAACTCAAATGTGAAAACATTTATAAACTTTCAGGAAAAACTTAGTTACGTTATAAACTTTTGAGAATTGAACTCAACTCTTTACTCCTTACTTAACTTGAAACTCTTGACCTTTACTCAACTCTTAAGGGGTACTTAGTTCTCTTATATTAATTGAAGGAAAGACTTCAACCTTTTACTCTTACTCTGACTTGAAACTTGAGTCTTAAAACGAAGTTAAACGACTCTTGAAAATTTTAAGAAACTTTACTTTGACTTGTTCTTAACTTCTAGAATTAACTCTTAACTCCTTTGACTTTGATCTTAACTTTTCTTGAATTCGATTATGGATTCAAGGTTAGGATTTGAGTTCTTTAGTGATTTGTAGGTGTTTATAAATCGTTTGAAGTAATTAGAATTATCAAAAGGTGTTAATGTACCTTAAAAGCACTTAAAAGAGTTAAACTACGAAAATTGGGTGAAAAAAGCCGATTCAGGCGAACTGGTGGCGTGAAGCGCCAGCCTTTGTTGAATGAGGATTGGTTCTGACGCCCTAGTGGCGCACCGCACTGCGCCATTCCCAATTGACTAAATCCCTCTTTTAGCGCACTGCAGGCGCAACACGCTTGACCTTGCCCGGGTGCATCCGACGAATTTTTCAACTCGTTCTATGGCCCTAAATCGCCTAAACCTCTATGGTTTCATCCCCAAATCCCTAGGACCATCAATACCTTAAATACCCATCAGATCTAACTCAAAAAAAACATTGGTAACTACTAACCAACATCAATGGGCATGCAATCAACTCAATCAAAAAGGGATTCAACGATTTTATCAAGAACTCACTTCTAATTAATTATGAAATCAAATTCTAAAATTTTGAACTGAAACAAGATTGGTGTGAGGATAAATTAACCCAACACGATATAGCTCACATACCTTGATAGGGATCACCCTCGACGAATTCCATTCGAAATCCCTTGACGTTCTTGGTGAAACCTTGATCTTTCTCCCTTCTCCTTCTTCTCTTCTCTTTTCTCCCAAACCCTAAGCGTAAAAGAAAATTTCTAATATGAAATAAAACTTATTTTCACCCCAATTAAACGCTTAAAACGAAACAGGAAATAAATGGATAAAAAGACTAATTTGCCCTTCCTTGAATCCAAATTGGACTTTCTTTGCTTCAACAACTCAACTTTTGAAAGACATATCTCCCTCATACAATATTGCAATCGTGCAAACTCCCCGCTGTTGGAAAGATCTTTCCAAGGGCTTTCCAACCATACACAAGAACTACCTCTAACTTCTCTTGAGCTAGAAGCTGTGGACATTTGAAAATGACGAAAACTCACTTCTTGAACTTAAAAAATGCGAAGATTTTTTTCCTTTCTTTCCAAAAGTGATTATTCTCAGTTTCTTTGCATTCCTAGTTATCTTGAGTTACGAGATGTTACAATACTTATTTGAGATACCAGACGATCAATTAAGTAATTTCAGATCTAATCAACTTAAATTGATTAATTGATTGTTAATTAGTCATATTTCATGATAAATAGGATAGTTTTGACTAATTTCAAAAGAAAATCTTGAATAACTTGTAATTTTATTTGAATATGCTACAACAAATAAGAAAATTGTTGTACTGTTCATAGCAATTGCTAAAATTCTCTACAACAATTAAATGAGTTATTGTATTTTTTTCAGCAATTGTTTAAATTTCTACAACGAGCATGAACATTATTGTACTTTTCATAGCAGTTGAACTTTTCTACAGCTAGTAAAAAAATTGTTGAAATTTTCTACAGTAAGTAAGAAAGTTATTGACCTTTTATACAACAAGTAACAAAGCTGTTGTACTTTATACAACAACTGCTAAAATTCTCTATAACAAGTAATAAAGTAATAATAAGAATAACAATAAAATCAAATATGCTCTCACAATCAAATTAACAGCAATCAGTACCAAAATAGATAAGATCAAAAGTGTTCACAAATAATTTACAGCAAGTAATGATTTTATTCGCAAAATCATCACATGCAATCTCGCGATGCACAATCATCGTAGTTGTCACGGGCAATTCTTTACTCTTTGAACGCTAAATATAACGATTTTTGGACTCGACCCATTCACCATTACAATTAACTGGTACTATTATTTGGTTTCCCATTAATGATGTTGAACATACCTGACAATATCTATCTTAGAATTAAAAAATTGATCATAAAAAAATTTATATAAAAATATCACAATTGTTGTAAGTTATAACAGTAGCTTCTAAATAGATATAGTAATTGCAACAATTATCGAGCAACTCATCAACACTTGTTGTAAATTACTGAAACAGTCATAGCAGTTGCTGCAATTTACTATACATTAGTGGCAAAAATAATAACACAAAAATAAAATTTTTGAATGGATAATACACACAAACAATACTATTAACTTGTTAAAATAATTGAAAACTACCAGTTTAGAAGTTATTTCTAGAGATTTAGACCTTTTCAAATCACATGTTAGATTAAAATTTGAGATTGTCCCTTCTCAAATTCTTCCAATAAGAAATCTACAATAAGCTGCAACAAGCACACACAAGGTGAAGCAATAAAGGCATAGCACAGGCACATATAGAGGAAGAAGAGGGAATAAGAGGAAGAAGACGAATAAGAGGAAGAAGAGGAAGAAGAGGAAGAAGAGGAAGAAGAAGAGGAAGAGGAAGAAGAATATAAGAAGAAGCAAGAGGAAGAAGAAGAGGAAGAACAGGAAGAGAAGATAAGAAGAGACAAGAGAACACAGGAAGAAGAAGTTAAGAAGAAGAAGAGGAAGAAAGAGGAAGAAGAGAAGAAGAGGAAGAAGATGAAGAAGAAGAGGAAGAAAAGAAGAGGAAGCACAAGGAAGAATAGAAGAGGGAAAGAGGAAGAGCTAAGAAGAGAAGAAGATAATAGAAGCCACAGAGGCTAAGAGGAAGAAGAAGAGGGAAGAAGATAAGAAGAGGGAATAAGAGGAAGAAGAGGAAGAAGAAGAGAAGAGGAAGAAGAGGGTTATTAGAAGAGGGAAGAAGAGGAAGAAGAAGAGGAAGAAGAGGAATAGAGGGAAGAAGGTTGGGAATACAATATTACATAGAAGAGGAAGAAGAGGAAGAAGAAGAGGAAGAAGAAGAAGGAAGAAGAAGAGGTCAATAAGAAGAAGAAGAAGAAGAAGAAGAAGAAGAAGATAGAAGAAGAAGATAGAAGAAGAAGAAGAAGCACACATACATACACAGATAATATACATAAGGCACAATATATATATACATAAATACATATATATATATATATATATATATATATTAGAAGAATATAGATAGATAGAAGATAGATATATATATATATATATATAATATATATAATATATTAGATAGATAGAATATATATATATATATATTATATATAAATAGTTATAGTTATTATATATAATAGTTATATATATAAATAAATATAAATACATAATATATATATAAATAATATTATATATAATAATATAAAGAAGGCAAGAAGAAGAATATAGAAGAAGAAGAATACATATACAATATAGATATATATATATATATATATATATATTAGTATATATATATTATATATATATATTATATATATATATATAATATATATATATATATATATATATATATATATATTATAGAATATAGCTAAATAAGATATATATATATAATAATAGTTATTATATATAGAAGAGCAGCAGTTAGCATAGTTAATAAGGCATAAATAAGAAGAAGAAGAAGAAGAAGGCTAAAGAAGCAAGCAAGGCAAGGCAAGGGTGGCAAGGCAAGGCTGTGCTACAGAAGCAAGAAGAAGAAGAAGAAGAAGAAGAAGAAGAAGAAGAAGAAGAAGAAGCCAAAGAAGAAGAAGAAGAAGCAGCACAGCACACAAGAAGGAAGCTGCACAGAAGCAAGAAGAAATAGCTGTGTCATTTAAGAAATTTGGATTTTAATTAAGAAGAAGAAGAAGAAGAAGAAGAAGAAGAAGAAGAAGAAGAAGCCTATTTAACTATTTCTTGAAAGAAGAAGAAGAAGAAGAAGAAGAAGTTTATAATTAAAACTAGAATCACAATACAATAATAGATTTCAAGACCTTTATCATCTATAAGATTCATTCTCCCCCCGGTACAACCGGCAATAGCACAAATGTGTGTATTAGTCTCATTCCCGAGGTGTACAAGGCTAAGATCTTCCTATTTAAAAAATTTGGATTTTAATTAAATTTTGATGAAAGTGTAAAAATAAAACTTGAGGACCTATTTAACTATTTTTGAAAATTGATTTAAAATTTGTCACTTAAACTTTATAATTAAAACTAGGATCCCTCTTTTTAGATTTCAAGACCTTTTTATCATCTATAATTCATTCTCCCTGGTCACTGGCAGTGGTGTTGTCTCATTCCTGAGGTGTCGCTTTTGGATGTACTCATTTCTGAAAAAGAGGAGGGCTTGATATTGTCCATTCGATCAAAATGGACGAACGAGAATGTAATGTTGAATTGGGTGAATTTAGATATACTGTTTGGATTAAAAAGTGAGTTAGGATCTCAATTTGGTCAATTGACAAATGTGTCTAAAATTAACATGAAATAAGATAATAATTTGGATATAATTGACATGACAAATAGAAGAAATAGCAATTTAAAAAGGGTTATAGTTCAAAAAGGTTAGAGTTCGATCAAAATTGGGTATCAACAACAGAGAATCCACATAACACTTTTAAAAAAACTAGCTTTTATATATTTTTTACTCTCCTTTTATATTATTTTTTCGTTTCTCTTTTGATGTAAATTCTTTTATCTTCGAAAGTTAAAAACGACCTAGTCTTTAGAAGGGGTCCTGGACCTTTTTCCAAATCAGTGAAGAGCTAGGCTATTTACAGAGACATTGATGCATTTTGGGAGGAATCTATTAATATATTTAAATCCTTTCCTAGGAAAAATCGTAGGTAAGGATAGGGATAAAGTAATAATGAAAAGATGGAAGAAAAGAGGGATAGGGATATCTGATTGATAGTAGGGTTAGAGATGTTTTGGAGGAAATTAATGGAGGAATTCGTCAGACAAAGTTTGAATCTCATGATTTTCGTGTTGCTGTCCTCTTCCCCGAAGCAAATTGTGGAGATGTATGTATGCGCTTGAGTTTGTGTGTATAGATGTATGTATCTTTTGTGCGAATATGAGAGTTTTAGAATAAAGAATTTAAAATATGGTCATTGTAAATTAAGCTAAATTGAGTGTCCTGTTGTATTAGACATTTAGCCAATTAAATTTAAATATAGCCAAATCAAATCAGTTCTTAGTTTGAACAAGAGAAAATAAATACTAAGACATAAGTTAATAATTATACATAATTATAAAGTTAATTAATGTAAAGAAAGTAAATACATGTTTGTACAACTAAACACAAATTTTGGGTTATTTTTTAAATATGTAATAAAAGAATCAATTAAATATATTTATTTATAAATATACATAGTTATTGAATTATTTATTACCCACTCATGGTACTTATAATCTGGTTGTATTTTTTATTTGACGCATTTTATACTTGCGTAATTTAAGAAAAATGATGAATTGATTCATTTTTATATATTTACAAAATTGATTGAATTTGTTGGTATTAATCCCTCCCCTTCCCGCCGCTCTAATTAACGATCGAACTTTGTTCATTTCTTGTGAAGCACTCATAATTATGAAGGAAAATGTTATAAATGGTCTGTGAACTGTTGTAGTAGGTCTAAATAGACTTGTAACTATAATTTACCAAATTTAGTCATTTAATATCCCAAATTTTATCAAGTTTGATCTCTTAACTATACACTTATCGATTTTAATATGTTTTTAAGTATTAAAAGATTTATCAGATTTGATCTTTGTCAATTTTTTTTTACAAATAACTTCTAGTTTTGTTACCGAAATTCATGCCTTCATAAATTTAATTGTTTAACCCATCTATTCAATTGTTTCTCTCTCCGCTACTTTTTTTCTTCAAATTACTCTATGAAAAGAACTTAACCGTAAGAATTCAAAATAAAAATGCTCCCTTCGTTAACTGTGTATAATCAATGTGAAATTTTATTTTATTTTCATATAAAAGAAATAAAAGATTTGATTTTATTATTAAAATTTCTCTACGTAAAATCAAATGAAAAAAATAATAAAATCGATCCATTTCAAAATAAAACAACTCTTAAAGGGTTGTAAATCTATCATTTTATAAATTTCTACTTCTACAAAATTAAATAAATTTCTTTCAATAAAATAGTTGGAGTACAAAATTTGGAATCAAAATATGTGAATAAAGAACTTCTAATTTTACTCTAATAGCAAGAAATTAATTTGTATTAAATATAAATAATTCTCTCTTTACACCTACGGGTGATAAAAAAATTCATTTTGTAATAAATTTCAACATTTTCAAGTCATTAGAAGCAATAATATATTTCATTTCAACCTCCATACAATAAAAATCAGAACTTCTATCTTCTTTTTTTCACGAATTTTATTTTAAATTGTTGAGATAATTTTCTTTTCTTAAGAGCAATTTGAAGGGAAGTACCGAGGAGAGAAAAAAATTGAAAAATAGGTTAGAGATTTAATTTCACATAGGCATGAGTTCAATTAATAACCTAAACTATTTGTAAAAAAATAGTCAAAGACCAAATCCAATAAATTTTTCAATGTATAAAAGACTAAAACTAGCAAGTGTACAATTATGAGACTAAAGATGGTAAATATATAATTAAGGGTCTAAACTTGATAGCATTTTGAATAGTTAAAGAATTAAATCTAATAAAATGATTATTCTAGAACTACTTAAATAGTTTATAGACCATTTATGACATTTTCTCTAATTATGAACAATTCTAGTCAAACAAAATTTTGTATTTAGCTACATTTTTTTGTAGCAGATAGTTGAATAATTTAACAACAAATTTTAAGTTGTCGCTATTTAACATCTTATATATTTTGTGACAATGTTCTGTTGTCACTAAATCACAGGTTGATTAGAGACAATAAAATGGTTGTCACCAATTATGTATATTGTTAGTGACGAAAATAAATGTCTTAATTAAATCTAAATTTTTATAATAAAACATATAATATTCCACTAAAAACTTTAATTTGTCTCTATTGTAACAACGTATTTTTGAGACGAAATTATTTTGTATACAATAAATGATAATTTTAAGACAAAAATAATATGTCACAAATCAGATACATCATTAGTGACAAAATAATATGTCACTGACAACTTTGATTTCGTAACTAACTATACTCAATAAATGGTGCCAATTCATTTTTTGGTGGAAAATTATAGTGGACATAGCTTTGCTACAGATTTTATTTTTCGTCATTAAGGTATCTATCTCATATATTTAAGCACGAAAATTAATTTTGTCACTAAAAGTAAACTATTAGTGATGAATTTCACATCTAATTTCGTAACTATATATCATATTTATTGTAAGCAAACATATACTAGTTAATTATTTAACATACTTATAGTTTATCTTAATTACAATTCTCGACCTACTTTCATCTATAATTACGCGACTCAACTTTTTAGTTTTACGTAATTAGCATGTATATAATTCGGAATTTGTATAATATAATTTTTATAACATATTTTGTATAATATAGTTTGTATAACTCTTTACACTTCGTATGCTTATAATTGTATAAATTCGTTATTTTGGGTTTATATAAAAAAATTGAATAATACAAGTGTAACCGCAAATTACAAATTCACTCGTGAATTATACAAACACATGAATTATACAAGCGAAACAACTTAACTTTAGCTACAACCCATAAATATACAAACTATAATTATGAAGCGTTATTAAGTTAATCATAGTAGTTATCATTTCTCTTTTTACATTGTTGTCCATAGACATTATAATATATAACTTCATAAGGACATTTTTGTAAATCAATTTTTAACTTAGGGGATTTTCACTTTTAATAATATTAATTTATGGGAACGTGCATTGCATTAGAAATAAAAATTAAATTGATAAATATATTGAATATCGTCATGATCAATTCAAATGTGGTCAGAAGTCCTGTGAATCTTGCTTTGTTTCAAATATGAATACGCACAAAAACAAATAAATAAAAAGAATTGATTGCATAATAATTATAACCATAAAGAGAAAATACATTAAGTAACCAATAAAATTGTCTCAAATTTTCAAAATGACATTTTAACTTTACAACCATCCTATTACCCCACTAAAGAATTTTAACAAACATATATCATTTTTCGTCCACTTAGCATAGAGAGTGGTGTGCACTCTCTCAAAGAGAGTGAACAACCTAAAATAACTAATTTAATTTAATTTTTACAAGTATTTTATTATAAAATATATTTCTTATTTTTCATACTATTTTAACATTTTTTTCATTTTATTTTTTCTTTCTTTTTTCTTCAAAAATTCATTCATCTCCATTGAACCTTCTCACTTTTTGTGTCACAATTTTTACCACAACTTCACCTTCCTTGTTTTACTACTATTAGTTTTACTCTTGTTAATTTAAAATTTATCTAAATATTTTCTTACATTTCGAACAATTTGACAAACTCACTAACTTTCAACATAATTAGAAAGTATCACATAATTTTTTTCAATCTGAAAAAAGTAAGTTATTTCAATTTTCAAAAAATTCATTGATTCTTTTAAAGTTATCATTTCTAATTTTGAAGTTATATAAAAATGAGTAGTTGATGATACCTTCAAAATATAAATTTTCTTGGAAAAATAATTAATTTTGCTATCAATAATCAATAAATCCTAAAAAATAGTATGAATTTCATAAAGAATTTGACCGGAGAAGAAGAAGAAGAAAAAAAAAAAGAGAGTGGGGTTCAACTTGATGCAGGGGCGGGGAGGGTGAGAGGTGAAGAAAAAGAAAGAAAATGGAGCGATGTATCACTTGAAAGTGGGCGATGGAAGATGAAGTAAAATTTAAGATGAAATCAAAATTAAAATAAGAGAGAGAGAGAGAGAGAGAGAGAGAGAGAGAGAGAGAGAAAACTTAAAATTAAAAAAAAGCAACATTTTAATAAAATTAACATGTATCATATAAAGTTTGGCGTGTGAACACACTTGCTTCTTAAAATCTGGGGCTGATAAAAAAATGATATAATAATATTTATTCAAAATTGTTTAGTGGGTAATAGGACGATTGCAAAGTTAAGATATCTTTTTGAAAATCGGGGACAACTTTAGTGGTGACTTTGTGTCTTTTCTGTATCTTTATGAGATTCCTTTTTTTGGATTTTTATTTTATTTTATTTATAAAAGATTTAGAAATGCTCCGCTATAATTCTAATTACAAGAGAAATATTACAAATGTAACTGTCATTAGATAAGGTTATATTCATTTTTTCTCCTTTATTTTGAATTTCATAAACTTTTAACAATTAATTTATTATAAAAGCCATCTTGATACTCATGACTTTCAACCTTTTACATTTAGAACATCCATTATTTAATTTTGCATTAAAAATTTCTCAGGTCATGATTCATCTCTCATTTTGTTGTCTAGTGAAAAATTGAGACACCATTCAGAGAAATAGGTAATAGTTGAAAGTTACTCTGTAAGAACTATTATTATTATTAATCATTTCTTACTTATGACCCAAGTTTACTTATAATTCAACTAATATCATAAATAATATTTGATAAGAAATAGATCTCGTCCGTACATTGATTACTTGATGGACGTACCAGATTAAATCATAACCTCTATAAATTGGTCTTCCCTCCACCCATTAGGGTTAATCACATATCTCTAAAATTATTCCATCACTAACGGTTGTGATAACATAAAGTTAGGGCAAGGAGGTAGAAATTAATTTACAACTAACGCTTCTGTTTTTCCTTGTGATGATGTCTTTCTCATCAGATATGTGCTCCTAACAATCTATATGTAAGATTATCGTCTTCAAGATCCTAATATTATGTATAAAGTATTTAATCTTACAGGTGACATTAGATCCTGAATTGTTTGAACCGATATTCTTCGTATATGAAACATTGAGTATTTATGATGCATTGTTAATTCCATGTTCCACTCAATACTTACTATCAATGTTCCAATAATAGTTATCTAAGATAATGTAAGAGACCAACACTGTCTCATCTGCAAACTTGCACGAAATTTGTTGTTACATTAATTTGAACTAAGTAAAAACAATCATAAGAAACTCACTTCCTTGAAAGACGTGTATATTAAGACTATTTTTTTAAAAAAAAACTTTTTAAGATCCTCTTCAATATGCATGTCTAATTACAATATTGTTTTGTATTGGTGAACATTAATTTTGTGGTCGGGCTTTCTTTCTAGTTTCTTATGATTTAAGTTTCTGTAACGTAAATTATGTTTTACATTAGATTGTATAATAAATTAAAGTGATCGTTATATTAAATAATAAATAATATGTGTGTATTTAGTGCAATATACTTTGTTAGTCATCAATGTGATCAAACTAGAAAATTAATGTTTACACGTATAATATTTATGATCACTTGGTGCATGAATTTTGTTTATATAGTTTGTTAGTCATCAAAGTGGTCAAACTAAAATGTTTGAAATTATTCACATGCACAAAATTTTATGATGTTATGTATAATTTGCATTTATATAGTTTGTTAGTCACCAAAGTGGTCAAACTAGAGAAATTTAACGTCTACACATATCATGTTTATGATCACTTGATGCATGTATTATGTTTCTGTAGTTTGTAAGTCACCAAAGTGGCCAAACTAAAATGTTTAAAATTATTCACATGCATAGCATTTTTATGAGATTATGTATGCATTTGTATTCATATAGCTTGTTAGTCACCAAAGTGGCCAAACTAGTATGGTTAAGAAAAATATGCACTCATAAAATTGTCATTTATCTATGAAATTTATTTAAATGCATATATTGAAAAATAAATAGATAAGTTGACTTTCACTATCGCTAGAACTTAAACGTTTTACCCAAAGGTGAACCTGTCATACTACGAATAGTGAAAATTATGAGGTAAATTAATATTTTCAATCAAAAATGTATTGTATATCCAAAGATTTCATATATATTTGGTTAAAATTATTTAATTTCCTATTAATTTTTTTTTTTAAAATGGCATTTAAATTATGATAGTGTGTTGTAGTATCTACCCAAAGGAGAATTACGATGTACTTTATCGTTTTAATGAATTCACATTTTTTTTGATATGTGAGCATGTATTTATTTGCAGTTATTCATTTTCATTTGCATGCTTCATCTGTTACCGTGTTCAATGGATTGAACTTCTCTGATTGACATGAACAAGTCTAGTTCCACTTAGGTGTTATGGATCTTGACTTGGTTCTGTTGAATGACAAACTAACTGCCATTACTGATAAGAGCAGTGAGAATGAAATATCTTTTCATAAATCAAGAGAACGCTCTAACAGATTGAGCCTTATGTTTATGCGAATGATTGTTGCTAACAACATTAAGAGTACTATTCCACAAACAGAAAGTGTCGGGGAATACCTGAAGTTTGTGGAAGAACATTTTCGTTATACTGATAAGTCTCTCGCTGGTACACTAATGACTGAAACTAACGACCATGAAGTTTCATAGGCCGTGTAGTATGCAAAATCATATCATTGAGATGACTTACATTGCAGCAAAACTCGAACCTTGGAGATGAAAGTGGATGACACCTTCTTATTTCAGTCTATTCTGAACTCATTGTCTATTGAGTATGGACCATTCCAAATTAATTATAACACAATTAAGAATAAGCAGGATGTTAGTGAATTGTCTAGTATGTTTACTAAAGAGGAGTCAACACTTAAGAAACAAAGAGTCCATTCCATTAATCTCATGGGTCAAGAAGTTGGTAAAAGACTTAAAGTGAAGATCAACAAGTTTAAGAAAAAGAAAGCACCTGCTAAAGTTCCACATGATGCTCATAAGGAACTCAACACTGATGTGTGTCATTTCTATAAAAAAGAACACTATCAGAAAGATTGCTTGAAACATAAAGCTTAATTTGAAAAGAAAGGTATATTTAGTGTCTTTGTATATTTCAAATCAAATTTAGTTGAAGTTCCTAATAATACTTAGTGGCTTGATTCTGGTGCAACTACTCATATATCCCCTATATTGTCAGGATTCACTACGATCCAAACAAAAAAAATATATTTCTTGTTCATGGAAAATCGCATGAAGGCTAAAATTGAAGGCATAAGGACTTATCGTTTGATCTTGGAGATTAAATATAACCTTGTTCTATTATAGACTCTTTATGTTCCTTCAGTTTCCAGAAATTTGATTTTCCTTCAAGACTTGATGTTTCTAAATTTGATTTTAAGTCTGGACATGGATGTTTCAATTTATATAAGAATAGTATTTTTATATTTCTGGTGTTCTTGTTGATGGTTTATATAGATTGAAACTCGATAATAATTTTTGTGAATCCCTACTTATTATTCATCAAAATATTGAAATTAAATGTAATTCACTAAATGAAAGTTCTTACTATTTGTGGCATAAATATTTGGTCATATATCAAAAGAACGACTAAAAAGATTAGTAAAGAATGAAATTCTTCCGAAATTGAATTTTGTTGATCTTGATTTATGTTTGGATTGCATTAAAAGAAAGTAAACAAAACATACCAAGAAAGGTGCCACAAGGAGCACTCTGCTTCTTGAAATTATACACACTGATATTTGTGGACCCTTTGATGTTCCATATTTAAATGGAGAAAAATATTTTATCACCTTTATCGATGATTTTTTACGTTATAGATTTATCTATTTATTGAAAGAAAAATCTCAAGCAGCGGACACTCTCAAAGTGTACATTAATGAGGTTGAAAGACAATTAGATAAGAAAGTGAAAATCATTAGGTTAGATAGAGGTGGTGAATATTATGGAAAATATAACGAATCAGGACAATGTCCAGCCATTTGCAAAATTCCTTGAAGAACATGACATATGTGCATAGTATACTATACTAGGAACACCTCAACAAAATGTTGTTGCAGAAAAGCATAATGGAACACTTATGTATATGGTTAAGAGTATGATAAGTAATTCATCATTATCCAAATCATTGTGGATGTATGCTCTTAAATTCGTTGTATATTTATTAAACAGAATTCATAGTAAGGCAGTTCCAAAGACCCTTTTTGAACTGTGGACAGGAAGGAATCCTAGTTTAAGACACCTGCATGTTTAGGGTTGTCAAGCGGAAGCTAGAGTTTATAATCCACTTGAAAAGAAATTAGATTCTCGAACAGTAAGTGAATACTTTATTGGTTATCTAGAGAAATCTAAAGGGTATAGGTTTTACCGTCCAAATCACAGTTCCAGAATTGTTGAAACCGTTAATGCAAAATGCATTGAGAATGGTGAAGTAAGTGGGAGTGTTGAACGACAAAGTGTGAAAAGTAATGAGGTAAGGGTAAATATTTCATTACCCATAAATTTACCTACTTTCATACCAACAACAAATGTTGTTCCTACTATTGAAAAACACTTTAAGAATGCTGAACAATATTTGGGTGAAACACTTCAAGAAGGAACTAACTCACAAACATCTGACGCAAATGAACCACAAACAGTGCCATTAAGAAAATCTCAAAGAGAAAGAAAATCAACCATTTCAGACGATTATGTGATTTATTTGCATAAGCCAGATCTTGACATTGAAATTAATAAAGATTCGATTTTATTTTCACAGGCCATAAAAGGAAATGATTAAAAGGCATTGAGTTTGACAAATGGATTGATGTCATGAATGAAGAGTTAAAATCCATGAAATACAATAAAGTCTGGAATCTTTTTCAATTACCAGAAAGTTCTAAAAGAATCGGGTGTAGATGGGTTTTCAAGACCAAACACGATTCTAATGGTAATATTGAAAGATACAAAGCCAAACTTGTTGCCAAGAGAGATACTCAAAAAGGAGGCATTGATTATAAAGAGACTTTTTCAGCGGTCTCAAAGAAAGACTCATTTGGTAGCTCATTATTATTTAGAGTTACACCAAATGGATGTGAAAATTGTCTTTCTTAATGGAGACCTTGAGGAGGATTTTTATATGGACCAACCAGAGGGTTTCAAAATTAAAGGAAAAGATCAAATAGTTTGTAAACTAAAGAAATCAGCATATGAACTCAAACAAGCCTCACAAAAATGGTATATAATGTTTAATGATACCATAAAATCTTTTGGATTTAAGGAAATTACCATTGATCCGTGTGTATACTAAAAGATCAGTAGGAGTAATTTACATTTTTAGTCCTGTATGATGATGTCATTTTACTTGTTGCTAATGATTTAGGAATAATTGCTTGAGACAAATGATTTTCCCAGAATGAACTTTGAAAAGAAAGATATGGATGAGACATCTTATGTGATAGGAATATAAATATTTCGTGATAGATCACAAGGATTATTGGGATTGTCTCAAAAAGACTATACCGAAAGAGTTTTAGAGAGATTAAATATGAACAATTGTTCAGCAGGAATTGTTCCTATTAAAAAAGGGGACAAATTTAATCTCATGCAATGCCCAAAGAATGATGTAGAACAAAAAGAAATGAAAACAATTCCTTACTCTTCTATTGTTGGAAGTTTGATGTATGTTCAAACTTGCACAAGACCCGATATTAATTTTGCGGTGGGAATATTAAGAAGGTATCAATGTAATCCTGGAATTGATCACTGAAAGATGCAAAGAAAGTCTTAAGGTACCTGAAAGGAACGAAGGATTATATGCTCATTTATAGGAGATCCAATCACTTAGAGGGTATTGGATATTCGAATTCAGATTTTGTTGGATGTGTTGACACTAGAAAATCCATATTTTGTTACTTGTTCCTATTAGCTGAAGGAGCAATATCGTGGAAGATTGCTAAGAAATCTGTCATTGCTTCATCCACAATGAAAGCAAAATTTATGGCATGTTATGAAGCCATAATTCATGCATTATGGCTGCAAAAATTTATTTCAGGACTTGGAATTGTCGACACCATTACCAAGCTGCTGAAAATTCATTGTGATAATACTGCAACAATATTCTTCTTCAAGAATGATAAGTACTCCAAATGTGCCAAACATATGAAACTAAAGTACTTTACTATCTATGAAAAAATTTGAAAACAAAGAGTGTTACTTAAGAATATTAGAACTGATCTCATGATTGCAGATCTGTTAACAAAAGACTTACAACCAAACACATTTAAAGAACGTGTTCAAAAAAATGGGTCTTGGTTGTAGTTATGATTGATACATTTATGATGTTTTACACTCTGAGCTTAAATTATGTGTTTCTGATATACATTAATGAATATCTTGTTTCTCATAATGGTGTACACATTATTATTTTGAAAAATTACAAGATGAGTCTCTATGAGACATTATTGTGGACCGTAATGTGATATGTTTTTATAGCTTATGAATCTAGTATGATAAGTTGCTAATGTAGTAATATATGGAAGGAAGTATGTAGCTTAAAATTTATGTATAGCCGCCATAACTCACATTAGTAGTTTGTTATATTGTGGTATGCATGATGAACATTATAAAAGAGATCTATTGCAGGCGCAAGTAATGTTTGTTAAATATTAATGATATATGATTATTGGGCCAAGTGGAAGAATGTAAGAATTATTATTATTATTAATTATTTCTTACTTATGGCCCAAGTTTACTTATAATCCAAGTGATACCAAAAATAGTATTTAATAAGGAATGGATCTCGTCTGTACATTGGTTACTTGATAGACATACCAGATTAAATCATAACCTCTATAAATTGGTCCTCTCTCCACCCATTATAGTTAATCACATATTCTCTACAATAATTCCATCGCTAACGGTTGTGATAACATAAAGTTAGGGCAAGGAGGTAGAAATCAATTTACAACTAGCACTTCGGTTTTTCTCAATGATGATGTCTTACTCATCAGGTATGTGCTCCTAACAATCTGTATATAAAATTATTGTGTTCAAAATCCTGATATTATGTATAAAGTATTTAATCTTACATACTCTTCTAGGCTTTGTATTATTTTGTTGGGGTAACATTTTTTTAATTGTGTTTTTTGTAATCTATAATTAGTAGATCCTACTTATATTTTCTCTTGTTCTAGTTTTCTAAAAATGTTCTTATTTGCTTATGTAGATACTGTTGAATATTAACA
The DNA here is from genome assembly GCA_027789145.1 of Solanum arcanum. NCBI lineage: Eukaryota > Viridiplantae > Streptophyta > Magnoliopsida > Solanales > Solanaceae > Solanum > Solanum arcanum. The sequence goes on from CM050943.1 coordinate 30,147,034, forward strand.
CCAAGGATAATTTTTCTTACGCTAATTTCACTACGACTTGAAGACATACAATAAAATAGTTAAATTTACAAGAAAAAAAATAGATAATAATGATTTTACTCAAGTTGTAGTTTAAATTGCAATGTCATTTTTTTTTATAATTTTTTGTTTGTGTAACATCTTGCCTTAGAAAGAGCTAAATTTATAAAATGCTAAATTGCAAATAACTAAATTGTAAGTTTTGCAAAGGTATGAGTTTTGGGTCAGCTAAAAACGACTATAACTTTCAGTACATGATGTGTTAGATGGCACATAATATATCAAATGAAAGGTCTTGGAATCCTCTTTCCAACCCACGAAGTTTACTAAGTTTCGAATTCGAACGAGAAAGATATGATTGTTTGAAGTTAGTCAATCCAGTTAATGAAAGTTACCTGAATTAATAAGGAATATTTTTGTATTTCCCTTACCCCCATCAGGTTAAAAACGTTCTTAGTTGAAGATTTGGTTCAAGCTTATGTCTTGTTTTAGATTTTCTCTTCCATGATCGTACGTTCCATGTTCTGACATTATTTGGCCTGCATATTTCATGATGTAGATAAAGGAAACCAGGATCATCAACCAAATCTTTGTTGATTCAGTTTAGTTCAAGAGTTGTTGGTGAGACTCCTTGCTTTCGAAGAATTATTTACTTTTCCAGTATTCCAATTTGTTAGGATGATCGGCGGTCTTATTCCGACATCCCTCGTAGTACTAAAGGCTTCATAGATAGATTGACATTAGTTCTTAAGTCTTTTCATTTTCTTTGTTAAATGGTGAGACTTGAGTCGCTCGTGTGGCCAGTTTGAATATTTTAAAGGTTCTAAGTTAAGAGTTTGAGACTTTTGAATTAAAACATTATTTTAAAGTTCGTTTGTTTTTGAGTAATGTCTTCTGCTGAGATTTAACTCGAGCCAAGGGTTCGCTTAAGTCAAGTAATGGTTCTTGAGTGTTGGTCGTGTCCAACATATAGGCTTGGGGCATGACAATTTGGTAATTTAAAAATTACAAGTCCTTTCTATAACTAACTAAAACATTCTTCTTCATTATTTTTCTATTTTTTTAAATTTCTTTTTTGCTTTTTATGACGTTATCTTTTATGTGTCGAGAGAACTTTTTGAATTAGAAGCCATCGAAGAAAGTCAATTTATATCTGTGTGCTACTGAAAGAGGTATTATATTTTTTCAAAATTATGTGAATCAACTTAATAAATCTAATAATAGAATATGAGAATGTGAAATTGAGTTTAGGTTTGGGTTTCATGAGAGAATCATTGAATTGAGTTTCGTGAGAGGACAATTGAACTGTGTTATGTATCTACTTGTGATGATTGCGTTCATATCTAATAAAAATTGGTATTTGAAGATTGTATGTTTCTCTAAATTGGTAACCAAGGTGTATTATTGAGAATGTGGGATGCTACGTTGATCCTTAAAAGATGATTAATATTGTATATGTTTGGTATATGTCTTTTTCAATGTTGTGGTTACTTCATGTGTTTCACTTATTGAGATAGTCACGTGATCCTACCAGTGCAGTGTAATTGTTTTTTGATTCTGCACTTGCTCTTTCTTTGTTGATTACTTGACATCTTCAGGTGGATATTGATAGACTTTAGCGAGGTACTATTATGCATGATCGGATTCAAGGGTGAGTCAGTTATTTCAGGCTTCCATGGATCTTCCTTTTTTAGGTTCACTCTTTTCGGACTCAGACTTTTTGTTAAGGTGTTGTTTAGTTTCGGGGTTGTACCCGTTGTTCTTACACTTGTCGTTAGTAGAATTTTGGTACAATGACTTTCAGACTCTAAGGATTTTTTTTTCGCATAACTTTTATTAGTCGTTTGGGAAGACCTTGAAGTTTATGAGGACACCATTTTTATTATTATTTAATTCAGATTTTGTAGCTTTAAATGTGTATTACTTTGGTTAAGTTGATTAGTTGGGCTGTATTTTGATTCTCCCTCCGGAGAGTTAATGTGGGTGCCTCTCACGATGATCTGGGTCGTGACATTTGTAAAAGTAATCATCATAAATATTTTTTCACAAGTATTGGAGTACATTGATGCATTTTCTTAACATATGATCTTTATAGACAAAATTTAAAACACAAAAGTATAAGATAATTAATCAAACTAAAATCATTTATGAATGTCTCATATAACATAAATTACGAAAAAAAATATAAAAAATCATAATTATTTCATAGGATTAATAAAAAAAGAGAGATGAGTTGATTATTGAATAATTTTTGATTTTATAGAAGACCTGAACAAGAAAAATTAAACACATGCAAAAAAAAAGTGAAAAAATAGAAAATAAATAATGTTGGATGAATAGGGAGAAGATTAGAATTGCTTAGCAAAAAATTATTATAAGCGGAATAATGGAGCGGGGTAGATATGAAAATGAAGGTTGATAATCAAGAAGAATACAAAAAAAAAAAGGAAAAAAAAGGAGATTTTAAGACTCAAGGTAATAATAATATATATCATCAAATATTTCTTCATTTTATCACTTAAAATGTGTGAAATTGTGAAAGATAATTTTTATCTTAAACGTATTTTATTTACTAGAACTACTAAAAAAATTATAATTGGAAGATCAAATTTAAGTTATTTCGATTTTTTACCACATTTATAGCCCATGATTTTTTTGACATATGAGATGGAAAGGGTTTATATGTGAAGAAGATCAATTGAACAAATGAATAAGAAATGTTCAATAACAGTGAAGAGAAGAAGAGAAAACTAAATTGATTTCAACTGTAACGATCACACCATGTACATTGTATCTTAAAGGCTAAGCTAATCACAATGAATCTGCAAATATATACATATATACATACATACATATATATACATACATATATATATATATATATATATATATATATATATATATATATATATATATATATATATATATATATATATATATATATATATATATATATATATATATATATATATATATATATATATATATATATATATATATATATATATATATATATATATATATATATATATATATATATATATATATATATATATATATATATATAAAAGAATAAGCTAACCGCCTAACAATTGTTTAACTAATTCCTACTGACTTAAACTATTAACTCACCTAATTATCAACTAATCACTAGTCGACAGTTGTACATCTTATTAACCGCTCAACATCCTCACTCAAGCTAGGTGTATGAAAAATATTCTTCATTCCTAGCTTGGTAAGTACATATTTGTGTTGTATGCATGTAAGGCCTTTTGTAAGCAAGTCTGCAGGTTGCTCTGATGTATTCAAGTACACTGGTTGAACCAATCCTGATTGACTATTCTCCTAATAATATGAAAATCAATATCTATGTGTTTAGTTCGCTCATGAAAAACTGGATTGCCTGCTATCTGTATAGATCATTTACTTTCAATATGTATAGGCACAAACAACTCAACTTCCAGTCCTAGTTCCTTGAAGATCCCAACTAACCATACAATTTCTGCGACTGTTGAAGCCAAGCTCCTGTATTTTGCCTCGACTGAACTTCTTGAAATGGTACTTTGTTTGTTAGACTTCCAAGATATCAGTGAATCTCCATAGGTAACCATGTAACCAGTTATTGACTTCCTATTGTTTGGACATGATGCCCGGTCTGCATCACAATAGGCCCTCAATTGATTATCAACAACACTTGCCATGAATATCCCTGAACCTGGTGATTGTTTTACATATCTAACAACTCTAATGCTGCATCCATATGAGATGTCTTCGGACTATCCATAAATTAGCTTAAAAGTTGCACTGAAAATGCAATGTCTGGCCTTGTTATAGTCTGGTAGAGTAATCTTCCAATCAGTTTCTGATACACTCAGGATCTTTCAACAATTTGTCATGTTCATTTGCTAAAGAAAAATATAGATCAAATTCTGTAGTTGTAAGCCTTTTATTCAACTCAATGGGGGCTCCAACAAGTTTCGAACTTGACAATCCCATGTCTGAAACTAGTTCAAGACAATACTTCTTCTGACGCATAAGAATTCCAGTATTGTTCCTTGAAAATTTAATCCCTAAGAAATATGTCAACTCACCTAAATCTTTGATTTTGAAGTTGTCTTTGAGAATCTCTTTTGTCTCTGAAATCATCTTGTGATCATTACATGTAATTAGCAGATCATCAACATAAACTAATAACACCACAAAACAGTCTCCTTGATGCTTTGTGAATAAAGAATAATCATGATGACTTTGTATGAACCCTGAGTTAATCAATGTTGTAGTTAATTTTGTGTTCCATTGCATGCTGGCTTGTTTAAGTCCATAAAGTGACTTTGTGAGCCTGCACACTAACCCCTGCTCACTTTGATGTTTAAAACCCAAAGGCAACTTCATATAAACTTCTTCATTCAAATCACCTTGAAGAAACGCATTGAAAACATCCATCTGGTGGATCTGCCATTGCTTTGTATCAGCTAAGGCTATGACAATCCTCACTGTTTCTATCTTTACACTGGTGAGAAGGTCACTTGGTAGTCCAAGACTTCTTTTTGGTTATAGCCCTTGGCTACCAGCCTAGCTTTAAATATATCAATATTTCTATCAGCCTTATATTTGATCTTGTATACCCACTTGCATTCTATTGCTTTCTTGTCCTTAGGTTGCTTAGTAATCTCCCATGTGTGATTGTCCTCCAAAGCCTTTATCTCATGTCTCATGGCTTCAACCCATCTAAGATCATGAACATCCTCTTGATAGGAGGTCGGTACCCTTTCTTAAGATACTTACTGATAAAAATCTTGTAAGATGGTGTAATGCTGCAGTAATCCATAACATCTTCAATGGAATATAAACAGTGTCCATCTTTACTGTTTTTTGTCAAAATATAGTCTGCATGCTATATAGGAGGCTTGGCTGGTCTGTGTGATATTCTGATGTTAACAACACCAGGTGTTGGTACCTGTGTCTTAGAAGTATCTCCAGTCGACAGTGCGACTTCATTTTCTAACCTTTGATTGGAGGCTTCAGAAATAAGACTTTGATGTTATGGGGGCTCAGTATTATTCACTGCATCTTTATAATAACACAAGGTGTAAGTTCACAAGCACCAACACGTGAGTATGACAATACCATCTCTGGATCGTCAACTTAACTAAGATCTGATGACTGAAAGGAAAATTCCTGCTCATAAAAATAACATCCTTGCTGACAAATAAAGTGTTTGATTCAATGTCTAACATTTTGTATCCCTTCTGACTCGTAGCATATCCCAACAATACAGCTCTTCTAGCCCTAGGCTCAAATTTATCACCTCTATTCAAGTTTGTAGCAAATCCAAGACAACCTATCACTCTGAGATGTGATAATAATGGTTGTCGATTGTACTTTATCTCAAATGGTGATCTATCTTTCAGTGCAGACAAAGGAATCTTGTTGAAAATATAAGTGGCACTATCTATACAAACCCCCCAAAATCTATTTGGTAAGTAACCTTGAAACTTAATAGCCCTTGCTGTTTCTAGTAGGTGCATGTGCTTTCTTTCAACAACTCCATTTTATTGGGGACTATGTGGGCAGGATCTCTGATGAACAATGCCATGTGACATGAACAAATCACAAAAATTAGCATTTAAAAAACTCACCTCCATTATCAAATCTAAACACCTTAACATACTTGCCAAATTGATTTTTTTATCATTATCAAAAATTATTTCAGAACAACAACTACATCAGACTTCAATCTTATCAAGAAAGCCCATTTCCCTCTAGACTTGTCATCAACTAGTGTGATAAAATATCTCATTCCATCATAAGTAGCTACTTTATATGGACCCCACACATCAATGTGTATCAAGTCAAAAACAACATTTACATTGGTATAAATGTTAGGAAAAGAGATCCTTGTCTGTCTATCTTGTGGACAAATATGACAATGATCAATAGTAAAACTACTGTTAGTATTGAACTCTTTGATCTTCCTAAGCACTCCCATTGGAACATGTCCCAATCTCCTGTGCCAAAGTGCTGGATCTCCAACTTCTCCTTTTATTGCAAGACATTGTAAGAGACTTGTTTCCTTGTGATTTTCCATCCAGTGAATTACATATAAACCTTCTTTCACGCCTCGAGCTACCCCCGAGACGCGGACATGGAACCTAGGACAACAAGTGATCCCAAGATAACCCTGCTGGTACGATCATCAGCATCTAAAGATAATAAATTATTGCGGAAGCTAAATCATACTTAAAATGAAAAGATGAGGAATACCCATATTCTATAACTGAGATATTTGAAAACAATGAGTTTAATACAAAAAAAATATTAACTCAATACTAAGCTGAATCTAACTATGTATGAAAATAGCCTCTAAACTAGACTAGAAATACTGGGACAAGCCCCAGCTAAATCTAGAACAAACTGAAACTAAATGACTAAAGCCTGAAATAAAACTCATGACGATTGTCCTCGGAGAATGAGGACTCACCACTGAATCTGCTGTACTGGAGATAGAAAAATCGATCTATGTGTGATTTGGATGCTGAGAACCTGAACCTACATCACGAGAAGATTTAGCACATGTATGCGTTAGTACTTGAAAGGTACTGAGCATGTAGGATAGAGTACAACTGAAATAATAAATATAACTGAACAAGCACAAAAACAAGTATAATAATGTGAATGTGATGTGCTAATTTCCGAGCTAACTGGATGCAATGACAAATTTATAACATGCTGAAACTGAATACTGAATATACTGATAAATGGTCAATGCAGAGAGTCTGACTGAACTGTGGGAGCTACTAATAACCGCTAATAAAACCGCATGAGCTAAATGTGGAGTTCGATGTATACGCCCCATCGAGAGGACCCAATATACCCTGCCAAAGGTATAAAGCATGCTGGCGAGATCACTAAACTGATTGCCCACAGAGGGTTCTTACAACCTACTTTGCTAGTAGTTCTGGGACTATTGGGTACGCGCTAAACCCTAGTCGAACTTGGTATTATGCTACTCCAATGAATTTTGTAAATTAACTGATTATATCTGAATTTCTGTAAATACTAGATAGCTCAAAACTGAACATGCAAACTGAGAATGCAACAATTAATATGGTAATTAGGCATTTATAACTGAGGCATGTGAATCTGAAGTGTCTGAAATATATGACCTAGCATGTGTAATTCAAGAACTAAAGAAATACAAATCTAGGGTTCTGAAATTCATGCGATAATTTGAGTAATAACATGATAATCTTATTTGGAACATATATTTAATAAATTCATAAAGTTATATCAAATTTCTAGAAACCCTAGGTTTAATCATGACAAGAGAATCAAGAACTGCCTGAAACTAAGGATCCAATGAGTGAAAGGAACCCACTAGTGAAATCCCACATACCTGGTGATGAAATCTACGGAAAAAAACTTAAGTTTTGGGTCTGGAACTGCTGGAGCTTGTGGCGTTCTTGAGCTAGGGTTCTTGAGTTTTTTCTCCTCTCTTGCTTCTAATTTTCTAAGTTTTGATTTAATGATTTGACTTTAATATGTTTTAATTATATTTCTAGGCTTAAACTGACTAAAATTTGATGATTTAGGGTAAAAACGACGTAACTTAGGGTTTAAACGGAGTGGGAAAGGTCAAAAAGACCCCTGGGAAGGTTGTTGTCGGGCCTCACGACGTCCAGGACTACGGGGTGTTACATTATCTCCCTCTTGAGAACATTCATCCTCGAATGAAGACTAAACTAGTTGAAATAGAGGGAAAGAGATGCAAACCCCACTACTAAACACTAAGAACTGAGTTCTGACTATATTGAGTTTTGAGTACATGCAATTACGCTAAAAATGAAAGTATAAATTGAGGGAACATGATTCAAAAACTTAATTTACGCATGAATGACTTTAAAACTGAAAAGGAACTATTACCTAAATTGAGGTGGAATCGGAAGGAAAAAGGTAAGGATACTTGGCTTTCATGGCTACTTCTGCTTCCCAAGTAGCTCCCTCTACGGATTGACTCCTCCAAAAAACCTTGATTGAAGCGACTTATTTGTTTCTGAACCTTCTAACCTGACGATCAAGAATCTGAACTAGTAAATCCTCATAACAAAGACTATCTTTCACCGCCACACTCTCTAATGGCACTATAGAGGCTGGGTCACCCACACACTTCTTCAAGAGTGAGATGTGGAAGACCGGATGCACTGCTGCTAATTTTGCTGGCAACTCTAACTCATATGCCACCTTGCCAATCCTTTTTAATATCTTGTAAGGGCCTACAACATATCTAGGATTGAGCATCCCTTTGTTTACAAATCTCATCACCCCTTTCATAGGTGAGACTTTCTAAAAAAACCCAATCATTAACTTGGAACTCTAGCTCCCTTCTCCTTACATCTGCATAAGATTTCTGACGACTTTGGGCTGTCTTAAGTCTATCTCTAATGAGTTGTATTTTCTCCATAACATAAAGGACTGAATCTGGCTCTATCAAAGCTGCTTCACCTACTTTAAACCAACCAACATGAGATCTACATTTACGCCCATATAAAGCCTCATAAGGGGCCATCTGAATGCTGGAATGGTAGCTGTTATTGTAGGCAAACTCAATAAGAGGAAGGTGATCATCCCAACTACCTTTGAAATCAATCACAAAAGCTTTCAACATATCATCTAAGGTCTGAATGTTACGCTCTTCCTTCCCATCCTTCTGTTGATGAAATGTTGTACTAAGGTTAACTTGAGTACCAAGACCTTTTTAAAATGACTTACAGAAATGAGAGGTAATCTGAGGACCTCTATCTGAGATGATAGACAAAGGAACCCCATGCAACCTCACAATTTTAGTAAGGGAAATCTTGGCATAGTCATCTGCCGAATAAGTAGTCTTGACAGCCAAAAAGCGAGAAGACTTAGTCATCCTATCAACTATCACCCAAATTGATTCATGCTGTCTGCGAGTACGAGGTAACTCTGTGATGAAATATATATTGATCACATCCCACTTCCAAGTTGGAATATCTCATACCACCTGGTTTCTGATGTTCTACTTTGACTTATTGGCAATTGGGGGACTTACTCACAAAGTCTTCTATATCCCTCTTCATGCCACTCCACCAATAGAACTCCCGCAGATCGCGGTACATCTTAGTGGCACCTGGATGAATAGAATACCTGGAGTTATGAGCTTGCAAGAATATGCTGCCTCAACTCTCCCACATCAGGAACATACAATCTACCTTGGTAGCGAAGTACACCATCTCCCCCTTGGGAGAAAACCTGCACTCTCTGATTGTTGACTGCACCCTTTAGTTCAAGCAAGATCAGATCACTCTCTTGCTTTTCCTTAACCTCCACTACCAAAGATAATTCTGCCCCATTCTGAACTGTTACACCGCTGTCTGATATGCTCATAAGGCGAACTCCCAAGCGAGCAAGCCTGTGAACATCCTTCATTAGATCCTTTCTTTTTTCCTTAACATGGGCTACACTACCCATAGATAATCTACTAAGAGCATCGGCCACTACATTCGACTTTACAGGATGATAATGCACATTCATATCACAATCCTTAAGGAACTCAAGCCATCTCCTCTAGCGAAGATTCAACTCTTTCTGGGTGAACACATACTGAAGGATCTTATGATCGGTAAACACATCTACATGAGCACCATACAGGTAGGGTCTCCATATATCGAGTGCAAGCACCACTGCTGCAAGCTCGAGGTCATGAGTTGGATAGTTCTTCTCATGCACCTTAAGCTTTCTAGAGGCATAAGATATAACCTTATCTCTTTGCATCAACACACAACCAAGGCCAACTCTGGATGCATTGCAATTGATCACATAACCATCTGAACCCTCTGGTAGATTCAAGACAGGAGCTGTAGTCAATCTAGTTTTCAATTTTGCGAAGCTTTTCTCACAATCATCTGACCATTGGAACTTGACCATCTTCTGAGTCAACCTAGTCAATGGTGAGGCTATGGATGAAAATCCTTCCACGAACCTTCTGTAATAACCTTCTAGACCTAAGAAACTTCTGATATCTATAGCAGAGTTAGGTTTGGGCCATTGTTTCACTACTTCTATCTTTTGTGAATCTACGTGGATCCCTTTGCTCGATACAATGTGACCAAGAAAAGCAACGAATTGCAACCAAAACCCACATTTACTAAACTTAGAGAATAACTAGCGATCTTTGAGAGTCTGCAGAACAACTCTCAAATGACTTGCATGTTCTTCCTCACTCCTAGAGTAAATGAGGATATCATCAATGAAGATAATAACGAACAATTCTAAGTACTGTTTGAACACTCTGCTAATCAAATCCATGAAAGTTGCAGGAGAAATGGTTAGTCCAAACGATATAACTACAAATTCATAATGACCATGCCGAGTTCTGAAGGTTGTTTTCTGAATGTCACTATCTCTGACTCTAAGCTGATGATAACCCGATCTGAGGTCTATCTTTGAGAAATGGCTAGCACCCTAAAGTTGGTCAAACAAGTCATCAATACTGGGAATGGGATACTTATTCTTGATTGTTACCTTGTTCAACTGTCTATAGTCAATGCACATTGTGAGAGAACCATCTTTCTTCCTTACGAACAACACTGTGTACCCCATGGTGAAATACCATGTCTCATGAAACCCTTATCTAGAAGGTCTTTCATTTTCTCTTTCAATTTCTTAAGCTCTGATGGATCCATTCTATAATAAGGAATAGAAATAGGCTGTGTATCTGGAAGAAGATCAATTCCAAAGTCGATTTCTCTTTCGGGAGGGACTTTGGGAAGATCTTTTGGAAACACTTCTGGAAATTCAAAGACTACTAAAAATTAATAAAGAGTTGGGGTTTCAAGGCTAGAATCCTTAACCCGAACTAGATGATAGATATAACCCTTTGAGATCATCTTTCTAGACTTAAGGTAAGAAATAAATCGACCTATAGGCGCTAAGCTACTACCCTTCCATTTTAAGATTGGTTCGTCTGGAAACTGAAACCGAACAATTCTAGTTCTGAAATTGACTGAGGCATTACATGAATGTAACCAATCCATGCCTACATTGACATCGAAGTCTACCATTTCTAACTCTACTAGAAATGCTGAGGTGACTTTCTGAGAGACTGTGACAGGGCAATTTCTGTATACCCGTCTAGCTATAACTGGGTCACCGATTGGAGTAGAGACTTAGAAGGGTTTTGTGAGAGTTTCTGGACTAATATTGATTTGGAATGCTATACGGAGTTACAAAAGACAAAGTCATGTCTGTTGTCTTTCCACTGAGTGAACCATATGTGAGTCACATCCTTGAGTTTGTAGGATGCCAATCTCACCTATCACTACCTGTTACTGACATCACACCAAATATTTTCTTGACCTCATCAATGAACTTCTGTGGGTCCTTACCAACCTGCGATCCTAAAAACTTAGGTGGATTCATCCTACCAAAATCACAAACTCTGGCTGCCACTAATCGACCATTTCTTTTAGTAGGAACTAGAACCTACTGATTGTTCTGGTTGGTCATGCTCTGAGCCAAAAGTTGAATTGGCGTAGTGAAACTCTGCATTTGAACTTCCTTATCTATTATTAGAGGAACTGTGTTAGCATTACGTGCATTAGCATTCCATGCCTACGCTCTAAGCGAAGGCATGATCTTAAGTTCTCAACGTCGAGTTAGAATGGAATTAGATCATACCTTACGCACGATAAGAGTAACAAGAAGGTGAAGTTTTTTCTTAAACACTTCATAGCCTCCCTCTCATTAGATTTGGTTCACTTCACACCCATGAAAAGGACTCTACTTAGTGCGTCTTTTTCAGACATCCTAAGATACTTGAACCTAGTGCTCTGATACCAAGTTTTGTCATGCCCCGAGCTACCCCCGACACGCAGACTCGGAACCTAGGACCACAAGTGATCCCAAGCTAACCCTGCTGGTATGGTCATGAGCATACTAAAAATAATAAACTGTTGCGGCAGCTAAATCATACATAAAATGAAAAGATGGGGAATACCCATATTTTATAACAGAGATATTTGAAAACAATGAGTTTAATACAAAAGAAATATTAATTCAATACTAAGCTGAATCTAACTATGTCTAGAAACAGCCTCTTAACTAGACTAGAAATACTGGGACAAGCCCTAGCTAAATCTATAAAAAACTAAAACTAAATATCTAAAGACTGAAATGAAACTCATAACTGTTGTCCTCGGAGAATGAGGACTCACCACTGAATCTGCTGAAATGGAGATCGGGAAATCGATCTATGCGTGATCTGGATTTTGAGAACCTGAACCTACATCACGAGAAGATGTAGCGCACGTATGCGTCAGTACTTGAAAGGTACTTAGCATGTAGGATAGAGTACAATTGAAATAAAACATAACTGAACAAGCACAAAAACAAGTATAATAATCTAAACGTGATGTGCTGATTTCTGAGCTATCTGGATGCAATGACAAATTTATAACATGGTGAAACTGAATACTGAATATACTGATAAATGGTCAATGTAGAGAGTCTGACTGAACTGTGGGAGCTACTAATAACCGATAATAAAACCACATGAGCTAAATGTGGAGTCCGATGTATACGCCCCATCGAGAGGACCTAATATACCCTGCCAAAGGTATAAAGGCATACTGTCGTGATCACTAAACTGATTTCCCACAGAGGGGACTTACAACCTACTTGGCTAGTAGTTCTGGGACTATTGGATACGCTAAACCCTAGTCCAACTCGGTATTATACTACTCCCAATGAATTCTGTAAATTAACTGATTATATCTAAATTTCTGTAAATACTGGATAGCTCGAAACTGAACATGCAAACTGAGAATACAACAATTAATCTGGTAATTATGCATTTATAACTAAGGCATGTATATCTGAAGTGTTTGAAATATATGACCTAACATGTGTAATTCAAGAACTAAAGAAATACAAATCTAGGGTTCTGAAATTCATGCGATAATTTGAGTAATAACATTATAATCTTATTTGGAACATATATTTAATAAATTCATGAAGTTATATCAAAGTTCTAGAAACCCTAGGTTTAATCATGATAAGAGAATCAAGAACTGACTGAAACTAAGGACCCAATGGGTGAAAGGAACCCACTAGTGAAATCCCACATACCTAGTGATGAAATCTACGAAAAAATACTTAAGTTTCGGGGCTGGAACTGGTGGAGCTTGTGGCGTTCTTGAGCTAGGGTTCTTGAGCTTTTTTCTCCCCTCTTGCTTTTAATTTTCTATGTTTTGATTTAATGATTTGACTTTGATATGTTTTAATTATGCTTTTAGGTTTAAACTAACTAAAATCTGATGATTTAGGGTCAAAGTGACGTAACTTAGGGTTTAAACGGAGTGAGAAAGGTCAAAAAGACCCCTAGGAAGGTTGCTGTCGGGCCTTACGACATCCAGGACTGACGGTTCGTCGTGCGCCCGATGCCCCGTCGTTGGGTCCGTCTTGAGGGCCTGTTCGACAGACCTTTACTAAAATGGGAATAAGTTTTTACTCAGAGGTCTGATTTTAGCAAGGTTGGTGCTATGGAAAGATAATTCAATTATCTATCTGTGTGTAGGTCATGAGAGACCTAATTCATTTTTGATTTATGATCATTTTAAGTTGACCCAATTGCATTTTCCCTTAATTGGCTGCAAATTTTCCACCTACGGACCGTAGGTCCACCTACGAACCATGCTGGTCATCCATAGATCTTATTAGAGAGTGGTTAAAGGGAGTCTTGATCGACGGTCACGGACTATGGACCTTATTTGACCTACGGACCGTAAGTCCTTCTGTCTTCCAAGACTTAACCAATTTTTCTAGGCTGAAATTTTTGGGAGTTTCTGATCCCATCGACGGTTGTGCAGGACGGACCGTGGTTCAGGCTACGGTCCATCGATGCCACCGTTGGTTGCACCTGCATATTTTTCTGAATTGGCTACGGGGTGTTACACCTTCTTCCACTTTACCAATCACCTTGACCTTCCCAGATAAAAGGTCCTGAAAATGCAATGTGTAGGAAAGAAAGAGACACAACAGTTTAATTCCTTTGTCAGTGTTTTCATAGACAAAAGATTAAACCTGAATGTTGGTATACACAAGACATTACTGATCATTTCAGTAGCATTCAATTGTAAACTTCCAATGTGGGATACTGTTGCTAATTCTCTTGTGGGTAGTTGTACCTACCTTGTACTATGTATTATATGCTTATTTTGCAAATAAGTATGATTATTCATCATATGATGTGATTCCCCAGTATCTATAATCCATCTCAAATAATAATTGGGATTACCTGCCAGATTAACACAACTTTGAGGATCCGAGAATTTCTTATTGCCTTGCAAAATTCCAAGCATTTGCTGAAGTTGTGCAGGTGTTGCTTTGTGTATCAGCTGCACTAGATGGTTAGGTATGTCGCCACAATATTCTTCTTGTCCTTGTACTTTTATATCCATGGAGCCTTCTCATCATGCAGTCGTGAATGCATAACACTCTTTCCTGTATGATCCAATGCTTCCTGCAACTGTGCTCCTCCTGTATCGACACTATTGACTTTCTTTTTACCTTTGAAATTTTCTGGATAGCCAATCAACAAGTAACAATTATCCTTCACATGTCCAGTTGCATGACAATTATCATATTTCTTCAACTTATTGCAATTGGACCTATCATGCTGCAAAAATCACAGTAAGGTGTTTGATTATTTCTCCTCGAATTCTGAGACTGTCTGTTATAGAATTGTGTGGATTTATTTTTCCTGGCAGTATACATAGCCAAAGATTCAATTCCTTCATTGATATTGCCTGCAATTCCTCTTTGACTTTCATCTTGGATTACTAGAGCATAGGCTTGATTCACATTGGGTAAATTGTGCATTATGAGGATTTGACCTTGAGCTGATGAATAGCTATCGTTTAGCCCCATCAGAAATTGCAGCAAACGTTGATACTGCAGCTGCTCAACATACTCCTTAGACTTGTTACAATCACAACTTGGTGGAGGTAAAATAGAATCATACTCATCCCACAAATTCTTCAATTTTGTGTAATAAGCAGAAACACTCAATACTCTCTGTGTTAGAGTAAATATATTCCTATGCAATTAATAGAGTCTCGATCCATTTATCTTATCAAAACGCTCCTTGAGATCGAGTCATACCTGATGTACACTAGTCAAATACAAGATACCACTAAGCAACTCCTTACTAACATTGCAGGTAAGCCGAAAAATAACAATAGTGTTGCAACGATCCCAAATTTTCTTCAAACTACCTTCGAAATCAGTGCGCAAAACAGATCCATCGATAAAACCTATTTTGTTTCGTCCAAGCAATGCAATCTCCATAGCTCTGCTCCATAGATTATAATTTTCCATTCTAGTTGGTTGGATTTCCACAGATAAAGCTCCAGGTACATTTGAAGAGCTCAAATATAATGGATGATTGTGATCAATCATCACCAAATTCCCAGTAGTTGTCTTGCCTTGTGCTCTGCTATTCAATCCTCCCAGTGAATCATCCTCGATCGCCATGGACCAGATCCAACTGAGACCTTCGTAAAACAACAAAAAAAACTGCAAAAAATAGTTCCTAGATTCTTCCTCCTTGCTCTGATACCATGTGAAGAAGATCAATTGAACAAAGATCACACCATGTACATTGTATCTTAAAGGATAAGCTAATCACAATGAATCTGCATATATATATATATATATATATATATATATATATATATTTATATATACATATATATATATATATATATATATATATATATATATATATATATATATATATATATATATATATATATATATATATATATATATATAAAGGAATAAGCTAGTTGCCTAACAATTGTTTAACTAATTCCTACTGACTTAAATTGTTAGCTCACCTAATTATCAACTAATCACTAGTTGACAGCTGTACAACTTATTAATTGCTCAACATTATATTCAAAAGTTCCATTTATAATTATATTTGTTGAGCTTAATTTTTTTTTATCTGATTTTAATTTTAAAAATGTGACTGTAACAAAATCAAAATAGTTGGAGTCGAACAAAAAAATCAAATTAATTGATAAGTAGAGAAAAATATATTTAATTTAAAGTTTAACAATAATTGTCATGTCTTGATGTCTTGATTTATCTTGAAATTACGCGAAGCATGGACAAGATCACTAGTCTTCAATAATAACTAAAAAAATTTGAGAGTCCATATGAGAAATATGTGGTCCGTGAAGGAAAAAAGACGCATGCCAGATATATATTTATACTAATCGGCATAGTAACTTGTAGAATAATTTTTTCAGCATTATTAAAATTATTAATGGTTTAAATAATTAAGATAGTAACTTTTGGTCTTCTCACCATAAATAACAGAAGGCTGAAAAATTGAAGTAAATATAATTAGCACAATTAATACTAAATTAAACTGTTGTGTATATATATGTATATATATAAAAAAGAATTTCAAAATTCCATTTCACAACACACCTTTAACCCATGACGATAAAAAAATACCTTTTACGCTAAAATCAATTTCGGGAGTTCTACTCGCCCAAATTCATTTTCGTAAAGTCGTATGGGTTTGTTAATGAATTATCTAACTACTCATGTAATCAAAACAAAAACAATTCACCCGATTGTTACCAAACTTTCCTACACTTCAAAGACTCTGATTTCGTTCAAATCTAAACTAGGTTGGAAAAATTTAAATACTACCAAAAAGTTTTCTGGCCCCAAATTTCCCCCCATTGACATTTTTATAACAATGGGAACACATCGTTACACTAATTTATAATTAGTAAAAATATATAAATGAGCCATAAAATATAAAATAATTACAAGTTCATACTCAAATTCAAAGTAGTTCATGATATACTCATTCTTTCATATATAATTACAGCCCATACCCCAATCCATTAAGCATGATAATTTTCGCTTAGCTGATACTAAATCAATATCATATACTATATTGATATCATTAAGTCTGATATTAAATCAATATCATATATTGTATTGGTATCTAGATGTTGTTCCGGACGAGTACTTTTTTTCTTTGTCCAATACTGTCTTACAAAACAAGATTGACTTTTTTTCAATCCGCTATACGTCTCGTAAAAGATGTTAGTGGCATGGAACTACCTCTCTTAAATTGATACTAAATTGATATAAATATTGTATTGATATCATTAAGGTTTCTTGTTCAGAAATTACTCATTAGTTAATGATACTATAAGAGTATATGTATATTGGTGTGGTATCATTAAGGTTTCTTGTTCAGAAATCACTCATTAGTCAATAATCTTGTTAAAATGTATGTATACTCTTATAGTATCATTGACTAATAAGTAATAACTAAACAAGAAACTTTAATATATAAATATATATATATATATATATATATATATATATATATATATATATATATATCTATATATATGTATATATATATATATATATTTATATATATATATATATATATATATATATATATATATATAAATATATATATATATATATATATATATATATATATATATATATATATATATATATATATATATATATATATATATATATATATATGTATATATGTATATATATATATATATATATATATATATATATATATATATATATATATATATATATATATATATATATATATATATATACATATATACATATATATATATATATATATATATATATATATATATATATATATATATATATATATATATATATATATATATATATATATATATATATATATATATATATATATATATATATATTTATATATATATATATATATATATATATATACACACACACACATATACATACACACACACACACACACACACACACACACACACACACACACACACACATATATATATATATATATATATATATATATATATATATACATATATATATAGATATATATACACAACAGTTTAATTTAGTATTAATTGTGCTAATTATATTTACTTCAATTATTCAGCCTTCTGTTATTTATGGTGAGAAGACCAAAAGTTACTATCTTAATTATTTAAACCATTAATAACTTGAGATGGACGAAACTTTAATATATATATATATATATATATATATATATATATATATATATATATATATATATATATATATATATATATATATATATTTATATATATTAAAGTTTCTTGTTTAGTTATTACTTATTAGTCAATGATACTATAAGAGTATACATACATTTTAACAGTATCATTGACTAATGAGTGATTTCTGAACAAGAAACCTTAATGATACCACACCAATATACATATACTCTTATAGTATCATTAACTAATGAGTAATTTCTGAACAAGAAACCTTAATGATATCAATACAATATTTATATCAATTTAGAATCAATTTAAGAGAGGTAGTTCCATGCCACTAACATCTTTTACGAGACGTATAGCGGATTGGAAAAAAGTCAATCTTGTTTTGTAAGACAGTATTGGACAAAGAAAAAAAGTACTCGTCCGGAACAACATCTAGATACCAATACAATATATGATATTGATTTAATATGAGACTTAATGATATCAATATAGTATATGATACTGATTCAGTATCAGCTAAGCGAAAATTATCATGCTTAATGGATTGGGGTATGGGCTGTAATTATATATGAAAGAATGAGTATATCATGAACTACTTTGAATTTGAGTATGAACTTGTAATTATTTTATATTTTATGGCTCATTTATATATTTTTACTAATTATAAATTAATGTAACGATGTGTTCCCATTGTTATAAAAATGCCAATGGGGGGATATTTGGGGCCACAAAACTTTTTGGTAGTATTTAAATTTTTCCAACCTAGTTTAGATTTGAACGAAATCAGAGTCTTTGAAGTGTAGGAAAGTTTGGTAACAATCGGGTGAATTGTTTTTGTTTTGATTACATGAGTAGTTAGATAATTCATTAACAAACCCATACGACTTTATTAAAATGAATTTGGGCGAGTAGAACTCCCGAAATTGATTTTAGCGTAAAAGGTATTTTTTTATCGTCATGGGTTAAAGGTGTGTTGTGAAATGAAATTTTGAAATTCTTTTAAATAGATCACTGGTTCCATTTCTGCCGCTTTTGGCAGGATATGGATCACCTTGGTAGAGACGCTACAGCGGGGTGAGGGCCACTGCGACGGGCTCGACGCGACTTGAGGTCGTTAATAAACCGTAAATGACCTCATTATGCACTTTTCAGATATTTGAGCTCAGAAACGAACCTCAGGAGACTCCTACTCATTTTTCACCATTCCTGACGCTAAATGTAAGTTGTTCACCCCTCCCCCCCAATTCATTTTTCGATCCATAGAACTAATAGCATGGATGAATATTGATGGATAAGAATTTTGTTATAGATTATATGGTAGAAATAACCCTAATTTGGATAACTAGAATCATGGGTTTGATTTAGGCTTCATAAAATTGTTATAGTTTTGGGTAATTAGCGATTATTGTTGATTTTCGTATTATTGTGAATGTTTGTACACCAAGAACAAGCGAAACGAATCCGGTAAGGAAAGAACCAAGTTTCTTAGGGTTTCAAACTTTTTTCAAGGTAGGTGATGATTGTGATTCTACGTTTGTGTGATGTACGCGTGTTCTTGCTTCATTATAATACTTGTATATGCAAGAATGTTGCAATGTTGATCACATTTATTGTAAATGAGATAGATGATATATCATTGCCATGAAATCATGACTTAAATGTATGATCTTGAGGATATATATACTTGTGTTTGTTATTGTGGTATGTGAATGGGTTCGATTGCGACGTTTCAGCATAACTATCTTGGATTGGATTGCCACGTTCTGACATAAATATGGAATCGATTGCCACGTTCCCGGATAAATATTGAATCAGTTGCAACTTTTCGACATTCTAACTGTTTGGATTTAAGTTTCATGAGAGAACCAATTATATGATATAAAATGTGAAGTTTTGGGTTGTTCATAAATGTCGACGATTTTGTATATGTTGATATATATGTATGTGATTATAATGTTGTCTTGACTTGTTTATGTTGCATTAGTTAGATAGTCGCATGATATTACCAGTACATTGTGATTGTGTATTGGCTCTGCATTTTGTTGTTATTTCTGTTGAGTACAGGGCATCTTCAAGCGGCTACTGGAAGACCTCACTTAGAAAATCTATGATCATCGTTGGAATTCAAGGGTGAGCCAATTACTCCGCGCTTTCATGAGATTCTCATTCGTTTATGCCCACCATTTTCGAACTAGGACACTTGTTCTGGTTAGTTGATTAGTTCAATAGTTTAAGGTTGTACCGATTCGTATTTAGACTTGGATCATTGTTTAGATATTTTGGTACATTGACTTTCATATTCTAGGTTATTCTTCTGTATTGTTAGTGGATAGTTGTTAGATATTTGTTGAAGTTTATGGGAACTTCAATTTTTAGCTTTTATTTCCGCTTTCATATACTTATGTCCCTTAGTATTATGGTTTAGTTTTTTTGTTTGGGTTGTAGTAGTGATTCTCCCACCGAACTGAATTCAAGTATTACTTCCTACGCCAATGTATAGTTTCTTTAGGAATACTCTTTTGCTTGCAATCAATCTGGGAGGTGAAAAGTTTAATTTATGACAATTAAATTTAATGTAGGGATAAAATTGTGATCTAGCTTCTGTGTAAACTTCTTCTCACTTATATATATATATATATATATATATATATATATATATATATATATATATATATATATATATATATATATATATATGATATTTAAATTTAATGTAGGGATAAAATTGTAATATAGCTTCTGTGTAAACTTCTTCTCACTCATAAATATATATATATATAAAAGTTCATTTAACAATCAATAACAAAATAATGATTCATTTGAATAACAAAACAAGAAGTTGACTCAGAAATTATAAGATGACATATATAATAAGTAGCACCATACTAGAGAAGATACACTAAAAAGGCTCACGCACTAAACATATTACCTAAATTGAACATAATAACATACTTATATTTTCATCTCTCCAAAGTGAAATTACTCAATCATCATTATTACATCTCCTTACCAAATTACATAGATGTTTCACAATAAGAATAACTTATATAGTGAGCATATGTTAGAACTGAAATATCTCATTTTGTACAGTTAGTGGGCATTGAAAGTCAGTCAAATTCTGTGTCATGTTAGTCACAGTGTATTGCTCATCTATCTGCAAAATACACAATGATAAAATAAATGTTTATGATGATAACTATTATAAATAATTTTTTTTTGAATATATGGAATTCCAATTGTATTTACCTTATCCTGTAAATATTTGTTTGCAGCTTCCAGTATCCCTTCCTAATATAAATATAATAATATTTTTAGAAATTAAACTAAAGGTTGTAAGAAACAAGTACTACCACAAAATATTAAATCATAATATGCTTAGAAACTTTACATCACGTTTGAAGATATTGTGTCGCAAATAAAAATCCATAAAGCTAACAAACTTCACTAATCATAATTACCAAGTAGAATTGTACTACTTTCGTCTCGAGATAAGTGTTGCGAATTAAGAAAAATAATAAATAGAAAGTACATCTTCTTCAAAAGTAAACTTGTTAGTAATATAAAACTTGGATATTGCCTAACCTTATTCTTCAACAGTTGGATCTCTTGAAACATGATATCCATCTGCAAGACATTCAAACAACTCTCATTTCACATGAATAAAAGTACTAGACTAAATAATTTCAATGACAAATAATTTGGTGCTTTTATGAAATTATTACCTTTGCTGAACGAATATGATACATCCAAATTTCAAGGTACTTTTCAAGTGAATGAAGTTCATCTAGTGTCATTGTTCCTGCGCCTCCCCCATACATGTAGCTAAAGAGACATTGTTTTGATAATTAAACTTTATATTGTTATTGACGAATAAGAAGAAGAGGAACTAATAATTAGCTGAATGCATGGTACTTTCATAAGGGGCATGGACACGCCAAGGACAATGCTATAAATTGCATGATGGCTATCCCTAGAGTAATTCTCACAATAGCAATTACAACTACAGAGTAATCAAGTTTTCAAGGGAACGAGTACTATGGCTAATACACATGGTATATCAAGTGACATGATATTTACTCACCATATTGGCACGGTGATCTATGTATCTATCTTCGGGAGGCTACGAGACATTCATAGTAAAACTATATTTTTTGATTCATTATCATATGAAATTAATTACCTATCTCTTGAGTTTTGAAATTTCATATTTCATTCACTCACATGGTGGGAACAAGATCAGATGCAATTCTATATGACGTATCTATTGCAAAAAAATGATAATCACACCCAAGATAATGTCCAAACTAAATAGCAATAACTAGAGAGTAGCTGCCACACCAAATATTAAAATGGGTAAATATGATACCCGAATAAGTAATATAATAATATTGATGAAAAATTTGGTAGTGTCAAAATGCTAGTACTCAACACTCTTTTATTTCTTACAACTCACAATAATATTACTTGCACACTATTTTCTCACAAAGAAGTAGTTTGTGGATTACTCTCTGTACTCTCTATTGCTTCTCTATTTTGGTGTGTCTTCAAGTGTTCAGTTACTACTCTATTTATAAAGTTTTTTGAACACTTGATTGCATCATTAATGACATAATGTGGTAGCCAATTTCCACAAAAATTGGCTGCCAAACTCTACCAAACTTTGACTACCTACTTCCACAAATGTGGCTACCAATTTTTACATCTGTGGCTAGTAATTTCAACAAGTATGGTTGCCAAATTAATTGATGCCAATATATTATTCCCACAAGTCTCTCCCTTAATTTTGATTTTTCTTCTTTACTCCAAAGCTTGATCTCAAACATTGAAAATCTTCAAACTTAAGAGGCTTTGTAAAGATATCTGCTACTTGATCATAGATTTCACATACTTGAGCTCTACTCTTTCTTGGCAATGCATTCTCTCATAAAGTGATACCTTGTGTCTATGTGCTTTCTTCGATCATGATACACATGATTCTTTGCAAGTGCTAGCGCAGATTTTTTATCAACACAAATCATTGTGGCTTCAATTTGTAGAAAATTTAGTTCCTTCAATAATCGTCTCAATCAAATAGCATGACACGTACATGATGTCGCTGCCACATATTCAGCTTTACAAGTTGAGAGAGTAGCAATTGATTGTTTCTTTGAACTCCAAGAAATAACACAATCACCCAAAAAAACACAAAATCTAATGTGCTTTTTCTATCATCAACTTCTCCCGCATAATCACTATCACAATATCCCACCAGATAAAAATCATCAGAAGAAGAATAAAACAGCCCATGGTCGATTCTACCTTTTAGGTAGCAAAAAATTGTTTTAGCGACCTTCTAGTGAGTGGAGGTAGGAGCTTCCATTAAACGACTTACTACTCCAACTGCAAAGAGCATATGTGGTCTCGTACATGTCAAGTACCCCAGACTTCCTACGAGACTTTTGAACAAAGTGGAATCCACTTTTTGTCCATCGTCAGACATAGAAAATTTTGTTCCACTTTCCATTGGGTTGTTCACAGGGTTGCAATCAAACATGTTGAACTTCTTCAAAATCACATTTGTATAGTTTTCTTGAGATATGAAGATGTCTTCCTCCATTTGCTTCACTTCTAGGTCCAAGTAATATGATATGAGCCCTATGTCCGTCATCTCAAACTCAAGGGACATAGCTTTTTTGAAAGCTTCAAATAGAATTGAGTTGTTTCCCGTTAGAATGAGATCATCAACATAAAGACAAACAAGCAGAGTATCTCCATTAGTATGAACTTTAATGTAATGAGCATATTCATGGAGACAACGAGTAACCCATTGTCTTGAAAGTATTTGTCAAAGCGACTATTCCAAGATCGTGGAGCTTGCTTCAACCTATATAAGACTTTCTTCAACCTCAATACCTTATCTTCATGATTTTTAACCACAAAACCCAATGGTTGCTCAACATAGACTTCTTCTTCAATATATCCATTCAAGAATTCCGATTTGACATCTAGTTGATGGATCTTCCACTTCATTTGCGCCGCTAAAGATATCAATAGACGGATTGTCTCCATGCGGGCAACATGCGCATAGACTATTTCATAGTCAATATCATGCCTTTGTCTGTAGCCTTTAGCCACAAGTCTTGTCTTGTATCGTTCAACCTCTCTATGGGCATTTTTCTTCGTCTTATATACCCATTTGACTCTAATTGCTCGATGGTCCTTGGGAAGAGTTATTAACTCCCAAGTGTTGTTCTTCTTCTCTATTGACTGAATCTCCTCCTCCATGGCTTGTCTCAACCTTTTGTTAGTAACAACTTTATCAAAATTCATTGGTTCACTATCAACAAAGAGGCAACACAGAAAATCAAAATTAGTAATTTATTTTGTGTCATCATAGAGTTCTTGAATGCTCCTCATCTTATGTGGCCTTTCACTTGAACTCTCTTGAGAAGATGGAGATGCAACATTTGCTGGTGAAGGAGGCAGGGTTGCATCCTGTGCAGGTGTCATGGTCTCCTATTCTTCTTTATCTCCGAAGTATGGAAGAAAATCATATAACTTTTCTTTCAGAGCCTTCCAGTTCCATGATGCTTCTTCATTAAATTCAACATCACAACTCACCACCACCTTGTTATTGATTGGATTGTACAATTTGTAGCCTTTTTAACTTGCGTTATAACAAACAAACACATACTTGACACTCCGATCGTCAAGCTTAGCTCTCCCTTGATGTGGAACATGAGCATAGGCTATGCTCTCAAATATTGTCAAAGTTCTTAACACTTGACTAACTTCCTATCCATGCTTCTTGAGGTGTTTGATCTCATACACTTCTTGTTGGAGGCCTGTTGCTCAAATAAATTGCACAATAAAAAGCTTCGGCACAAAATTCTTTTGGTAGATATTTAGCTTTCAACATACATCTAGCCATATTAAGAATTGTTCAATTCTGTCTTTCTACAACTCCATTTTGTTGGGGCGAGTAAGATACCGTTAGAGGAAGACAAATTCCATGAGATTGCCAAAAGTCATTAAATTCTTTTGAAGTGAATTTGCCTTCTCTATCGGACCTTAATGCTTTTATTTCATAACCACTTTCTTTTTCTACAAGTGCTTCGAAATTTTTAAAGGCAACAAAAACTTCAGATTACTGCTTCAAGAAGTATACCCAAGTCTTTCTACTAAAATCATCAATAAAGAGCAAAAAGTATTTTCTTTTACCAAAAGAAGGTGGATCGATTGGACTACACACATCGGTGTGTACAAGTTGGAGTGGCTTGCTTGTTCTTGATGTAGTCTCCTTTGGAAAACTCCTCCTTTAATGTATTCCAAGAAGACAAGCTTCACACAATTAATTTGGATGGTTGATTAACGGTATCACATCAACCATGTTCTTGTCTCCCATTGATTTGAGCGGATCAAAGTTCAAGTGCCCAAATATCATATGCCAATACCATGAGTCATCTTGCACATTAGTCTTCAAAAACTTTGCATCGATACTTTGAAGATTCAAAGGATACAACCTATTCTTTGCCATATGAACTCTAGCAATTAAGTTGTTATTTGAATCTCTCAGCCAAAGATGCATATCTTTTATATGAATATCATATTATTTTTTAAGAAGTTGACCCAAACTCAAAATATTACTTTTTAATTTTCGCACATAATAAACATTGGCAAACAATTTATGACCACCATATTTACAGGATATCAAAATCGTATCTATCCCTTCAATTTGTTACTTTATGTATCTCTAAAAGACACATTATCTTTCAGTGTCTTCTTTATCTCCACAAACTTATCTTTGTGACTGCACATATGATTGCTTGCTCCATTGTCAAGATACCATGAGTTGCAATTATCTTTATCTTTTTCTTTGAGTGTTAATAACAGTGTTGATCCATCTTCATCTTTGTTGTTGTCAACAAGATTAACTTTTTCTTCAACATTATTATGACATTCCCAAGAGTAATTTCAAATTTTAGGACAGTTATAATACTCAATTTTAGATTTGTCATATCTCATTTCATTTGTACCATGATAGGCTCCACGGCCTCTACCTCCTCCCTGACCACGACCACAACCTCTGAGTGACTGATGACCTTTATATTCATTGTTGAAATGATTGGTATAACTCCTTCATCTTCCTAGGCCTCCACAACCTCCACAACCTCGCCATTGTCCATTTCCTTTATAACTTTTCTCAGCTTCAAATACTTTGAAGGATGCATGAGTTCTAAGAAATTTCTCTAGTGACTCTTCTTTTCTCCTTTCATTTTCTCTTCATGGGCTAGTAAAGAAACTTCCAATTAATCTACCGTCATAGAGTCTATATCTTTAGACTTCAATAGCACACACCACATAATCAAATTTAGGTGTTAAAGAACGAATGATCTTTTCTACCGGACGCACATCATCTACTTTCTCGTCGTATCTTCTTAGTTGATTTACAACAACCATCAATCTTGAACAATAATCTGAAATGGATTCAAATTCTTTCATTTTTAAAACTTCAAAGTTAGCCCTTAGAGTTTGAAGTTTTATCTTCTTTACTTTATCAACTCCTTGGTGGTTGCATCAGCCACCTTCTCAAACATGCCATCATCCAAACAATGATGGATAAGAGCGAGGGCATGTTGATCTTTCTTTCTTGTCATTAACAAGACCTCATTTTCATTTGAGGGCAAAGTTTCCTCATTTACGGGTTATGTATACCCTTTGTCTACAATATCCCAAACACCTTGAGAGCCAAGAATAACTTTCATTCGTAGACACTATTTTTCATAATTTTCTCTTGTGAGACTGTGGTTTTGAAAGGACAGTAGACTATTATTTGCTATGGCTATGATACCACGTTGTTGGACAAAATTATAATCACATCTAGGATAATGGCCAAACTAAATAGCAATAGCAAGAGAGTAACAACGACACCAAATATTAAAATGGGGTAAATATGATACCCGAATAAGTAATACAATAATATTGATGAAAAACTTGGTAGTGTCAAAACACTACTACTCAATACGCTTCTCTATTTTGGTGTGTCTTCAAGTGTTACTATTTTATTTATAGAGTTTTTTGAACACTTGATTACATCATTAATGACATAATGTGGTAGCTAATTTTCACAAAAAATGGCTGTCAAACTCTACGAAACTTATAGCAAACTTTGACTACCTGACTTCCACAAATATGGCTATCAACTTTCACATTGGTGGCTACCAATTTTCACATTTGTGGCTAATAATTTCAACAAGTATGACTGCCAAATTAATTGCTGCCATTTTATTCCCACAGTATTCACACCCACTGCTAGGGTCCTAATTCAGGGTCATGGTAGAGGTAGGGTAGGTGTTATTTCTCTATCTCAGAGTCGTGCAAAAGAGATGTAACCTTAGACTAATATTCATGATATGGATTTTCATAGGGAAGAATTGGGCATAGACCAGGTTCCACAAGGCTTCATAACGACGATAGTTCTACTAAATACTATGTTTTGCATTTTGACTTAACTCATTTCCATCGATGAAATGAATTAATCTCGGTATGTCACAAATTTATGTTGTCTAAGACTTTATCTGGGTTAGTCTAGGTTCGTTATCAAGTTCCAGTTCCGATTTCGTCAGCTTATTGGATGGTGTGGCTTAGACATGAGGTATCCCTATCACCACCGATGGTTCACATACTAGAGTTGGGATTCAACCCCCAGAGCTGATACATGTTTAAGGCTTTCATACTCCGAAGGCACAATCAGTTGCTGATGTGGCTCCTAAAATGGATGCTTTTCTAGTATCACTTGTTATGGAAATACTTATGAAGATAGTTGAGGAACAAAATATGTTGGATAGATTTGTTTGAATGGGTCTTCTTTGATTCCATGCAGTCCATATTCGTGTTTCAACCATATAGGTGATTCATTAGTAAATGATTCAAATGTATTTATTTAGTATTGTGAATATTTTCGGGATATAATGCTTGGGTGGATCTCCTTATTCCTAATATAGTAGATTTTGACATAATTTTAGCTATGGATTGACTATCTCCTTATCATATTATCTTAGATTGTCATGCCAAGACCGTTACTTCAATAGTGCATGGTCTTCCTTAGTTGGTGTGGAAGGGTATGGTTAGTTATGCCTAGGGGTGGCAAGGGGACCGGGTCGGCCTGCCCCGGCTCGAGAACCGTCCTGCAGGACCCGGTCCCGTAGATATAGGGGGTTTAGTGGACTGACCAGGGGAAGGTTCAGCGTTTGGTCCTCGTCGATCCTGCCCGACTGACCAGCCGGTTCGCGGGATCCCTTTTTTTAAAAAATTCAAAATCTAGTCGTTGGCAACCATTGGGGAAATGGCTAGTGGACCCCGCCCTCCCCCCAAACGAATTTTTTTAACTTTTTCACTTCCCCAACACCTCCCTACCACCCCCTACTTTTAATACTTTAATTTGAACCTTCAAGTTATTATAAATACATTTAACCCATTTTTAATATTATAAATACCCCTCATTCCCTAACTATTTCTTACAAAATCATCTATTCTCATTTCTCTCATCTATTTTCTATATCCTCTCATGTCTCAATCTTAATTCTTAAATTTTAATTTCTATTCCATTTTAGTCTCATATTATTTTAATACATATATTTCCATTTTCCATTCTAAATATTCATATTATATTAATATAAATCTCATATTTTCTATCAAATATAGGATTTGGAGTTTCAAATTACAAGTTAAAACTAACTACAAGCTTCAAGAATTGGTTTAACGTCTGCTATTAACGCAGACGTTTGGTACATTCATTTTGTAATATTTATATTTTATGTTTCATCTTTAATTTTGTGTTATTATTATTTTTATATTACACTTTATATATAATTAAATATGAGTTCTAGCAAAAAAAAAGTACTGGTAAAGAAAAAGAGAACAAACAAGGTGGCATTTTAAAAATATTTAACTTTGGTAAAAGAAATAGTAAAGAAAAAAAAAAGAGTAAATGTGATGGTACTTCATCTAAATAAATGTTATAGTTAGATTTAATGGAAATGATTCTACTTATGTTGATGATACTTCTTATGATATTAACTCAAATGCTCAACTCGATCATGAAAGATTAGAACGACGTTATGTAATATTAATCCTAATCTTGATGAAAATTCAGGTGAAGAAGTAGAAGTTGATCCTGCAGAAGAAAAATTAGAAGATACACCTACTAGTCCAATGACACAAGTTCCAAATGAAACTACAAATTTAACGGAGCAAAATTGTGGACGTCCACCCCTTATACCTCCCACAAGGGAGAAGGTGAAGTATCAACGCCCTAAAACTTCTATTGTGTGGCAATTATGACTTTCGATAAGGAAAACAATATTGCTATTTGTAATAAGTGTAAGCAACCTTTTAAACATAGACAAGGTGGGGGTCAAGGTGGGACGGGGGGATTAAATAGACATATGTTATCTTGTGTGCCGATTCAATATAAAGAAGATAAAGCATTAGCTAATAGAAAAAAAAGGAATTCCAGTTAATAATTTGATATTAGTGGTAATGATTCGATAGGGGTTTCTAACATGGTTCAAGGAACATTAGATCCTTCTAACCGCGGTGATCCACTAACACAACATAAATATAATAAGGAAATATATAACTTTACCTTCAAATATTTTGAGTGTTTTAGATTATTACATATTTATAGATAAAGTAATGTCTGTCGCATTAGATAATGCATCTAATAATACAAACGTTGCTTGTGTGTTATAAGTTATATTATGTCCAACTTTGCCTTCAAATATTTTGAGTGTTTTAGATTATTACATATTTATAGATAAAGTAATGTCTGTCGCATTAGATAATGCATCTAATAATACAAACGTTGCTTGTATGTTATAAGTTAGATTATGTCCAATTAACATTAAAACTTTTCATGTTAGATGTGTTGCACATATATTAAATTTAGTTGTACAAGATGATATTTCATTATTTGATTGTGATTGCATGAAAATTGAATATGTTGTTTCTTGGATTTTTTATGCTAATAAAGCTTCTATAATTAGGGAATTTAATGAGCGTTGTTTACTATGTGCATTGTCACCTAGAAAAATTCCAAGGCATACGAAATTCTTTTAGTTGCTTACAAATATAAAAGACCCATAGAAATGGCGTTTAATGCTCATAATGCTAACCCATTAGATAGAATTTGTGATGAAGATTGAAAAGAAACTAAATAACTCTTAGAATTTTTAAGACTTTTTTATGATGCTACAACCATGTTTTCTGGAATTTATTATCCTACTATCTCATAAGTATAAAAAAGTATTTGTGCTCTCTCAATTAAATTTTCTAAATATAAAAAAATAGGTAAATTTAGAGTTGCAATTGAAGGTATGATTGAAAACAAATTTAATTTATTTTCCTATTCCTCATATTTATTTTAACTGATACTTTATTTCATCCTGATTATAAATTACGAGGTGTGTAGGGTCTTGTTGAAACTTTTTATGATACTTCAGAAATTTTAGAGGAAGAAAATCCAACTTGTGAAACGTGTAGGTCTAGCATAAAAGTAGAAGCAAATATTTTGTATGAAAAATACAGAATTACAGAAAATACTCAAGGAGAAGTTGATCAAACTTCTAATCCTGAGAGTGAAGTTCGAATTTCAACTAATATGCGAGGTTTTCTTGGTCTTAATTCTACCAACCGTGATGATTTTGAAGAATATCTTAATCAATCTTTGAAAGCATTGAAAATCAAAGATAGCAATGAAGATTTATTAAGATGGTCGAGGAGGCGAAGCGTTGCATTTCCAATTTTAAGCGAAATGGTTCATGATGTTCTAGCTATTCAAGCTTCATCAGTTGCATTGGAGACTGCTTTTCAGTGTGGATAAGTTTCAAATTGGCGATCATAGACATTCATTGGCGGAAGAAAGTTTGGAAACATCAATTTTATTTAGAGAATGGGTCAATGCATATAGGAGGAATAATAATTTGCCAAAGTTAAATTCCAAACAAGCATCTTGGGCTAAAACAGTAATTAAATGTAGTGATGATGAGTTAGAGTCACAAGAGTTTCTAGAAAGTTTGCCAACACGAGAGGATGTCACCATCGATATGAAGCGACAATTATAATTGAATTTTAAAGGAGAAAACAGATATTATTAAATTACATACGAGAACTAATTGAAACAGAACCCTTCCTAGAAGATGGCTGCGTAGATTAGTTACTCCACTAATATTTATAAATTGTAACATCTAAGTTCTAAGTTGCAATTAGATTTTATTGAATAAATTTTGAAGTCTTTTTAATACAATTATTGTCTTACATTTTAATTTTAATATATACAATTATACATACATATTTAAATATATACTAAACTAACTTTAAAACACTTAATTTAAAAATCGAAACTTCACATTTGAAATTTCAAGTTTAAATTACTTTAAAATATTTAAAATATAAATTTAAGCTTCTCAAAATTTGAAATTTAATACATGAAGCTTGAAACTTGAAATTTGAAACATGAAGCTTGAAATTCGAAAATTTAATTTGAAATTTGAAACTTGAAATTTGAAAGTTAAAGTTAAATTTGAAATTTATTAGCTAAAAACATATAATTTCAAAACAAAATTACAAATAAATAAGTATATAAAAAATAAAAAATCCCCTGTCCCGCTCCGTCTGCCAAACCCCGTCCTATCCCGTATATATAGTGGGACGGGATGGGACATAATTTTGTCCCCCCTAATCTCGTGACCTGCCCAATCCCCCATCACCGTCCCCCGTCCTGTCCCCCTTCGTCCCGTCCACCGGTCCCCGTCCCCGTCCTAGTCATGCCCCGAAGAAGGTGATTTTGTTTTGAAGGCGAAGAGAATGATAGAGAAGGGGTGTTTGGCTTACTTGGAATACATTTGGGAGACAAGTGTTGATACTCCCTCATTTGAGTTTGTTCGTGTGATGAGTTAGTTTGTGGAGGTATTTTGACCGACTTACTAGGCATTCCACCAGGCCATAACATCAATTTTGGCATGGATTTATAGTCGATCACTCAAAGCATTTCCATTCCACCGTATATCATCACAGTGTTAAAGTTAATAGAATAGGTTCAAGATTTATTGAGTAATAGATTCATCATACCTAATATTTACCCTTGGGTTATTCCTAGTTTGTTTGTAAACAAGAAAGATAGTTCTACGCAGATGTGTATTCACAATTGGTACTTACACAAGTTGTTTATCAAAAATAATTATATGGTACCTCTCATTCATGACTTGCTTGATGAGTTTAAGGGTGCTTCGGTGTTTTCAAAGGTTGATTTGATATTGGGCTACCATTAGTCAAAGATTCAAGCCTTAGATATTCTTAAGATTTCATTATTTTGTTCATCGATGACATCTTGATCTATACCATGGATAGAGGAGAGCATGGGAAACAATTGACGATTGTGCTTTAAACTTTGATGAATAAGTCGTTGCATGTCAAGTTCTCAAGTGTGGATTTTGTCTTAAGTCCATGGCATGCTCTGGGCGTGTGATGTTCAAGGATGAGATCCTTGTTGATGCAAAGAAGATCGAGGTAGTTCAGGATTGATCCAGGACTACTTTACTCGCCAATAGTTAGATCTTTGTTGGATTGGAAGGTTACTAGAGGTGGTTTGTGAAAATGTTTTCTTCTATTGCATCTCCAATGACTAAGTTGTCTCTCTCTCTCTCTATATATATATATATATATGAAATTTAGTAGCTCAATGAGTATAAATCTAACTTCGAAAATGTCAAATCTTTATTGACTTTGGCACTGATTTTTGACTTTACTAATAAAGGGCGAAAAATGTATGATGTATTGTGAAAATTCTAGGTTGTGTGTAATGCATAAAGGCAAGGTTATTGCTTATACTCCTACATTATGAGAAGAACTACCCTTCACATTATTGAAGTTGGTCGTAGTAGTTTTCTCTCTGAAAATTTGGAGGCAATACTTCTATGGCGTTCATTGAGAGATCTTGACCGATCATCGTAGGCTACAATACTTTTTATACTAGAAAGATCTCAATTCTAGTAAACCTAGGTGGTTAGAGTTTCTCAAGGACTATGATATGATAAAAAAATGTATCACTCGATAAGGACAATGTGGTAGAGGATCCCTAGGGTAGGAAGAAAATAAGTACGGGTAGTCGTGCATTTTTGTTAGCTGAGTAGCATCCTTTGGCTTTGTACATTTAGTTATTAGCCTACCATTTAGTGTGACTTGATATCTCAATAACGAGAGGATTCTTGCTAGTGTAGATCCTCGGGCTATTCTCTTGGAGTTCACTGAGGCTCAACAATTTGAGGATGAAAATTTAAGGTTGAGACGAAGTGTTTAGGTGTAAAGCTAGAGAGGTAGTATTAGATACGGAGGGAGTTTTGAGTATTAAGTGGTGTTCCTCAAGTGTGTTACTTAACTTAATTGATTATGGAGAAAACTCATAGTTGTAGGTGTTTTATCCATACATGGGTAGTGAAGATGTATCATGATTTGAAGCAACATAATTAGTGGTGTAGGACTAAGATATGACTATATTTCCCTCTATGAGATGAGCCCGGTGCTGGAACGATGGATAAAGAGAACTGTGTTGGCCTAAATATTCATGGAGTATGTGTTTAGTGTTTAAATTGACAGCTAAATAAAAAATGGGCACCAAAGACAAAGTGAGTTGGTTTATAGGATGTCAATACCCAAAAGGAGGTAGCTATTGATATTTTGGTAGGATTACCACAAACTTTGATGACATTTGGATCATTATTGATAGATTAGCCAAACTTGTTCACTTGATACCAGTCCAAACTAGCAACAATTTGTAAAAGTTGGTGCAAATTTACATATACGAGATCATTCATTTTCATAGCGTGCTTATTTCCATCATTTTATAGGGATACTCAATTTGTATATCATTTTTGGAGTTTGATGCAAAAGAATTTGGGTACCTGAGTTGAGATTTGTACAATGTTTCAGCTATAGAATGGTCAATCATATATTTTGGATTATGTCATTAATTTTTAAGGCCGTTGAGATTAGTTTTTTTCTCCTTTAGCTGAGTTTGTGTATAATGATAACTTCCATTTCAACATCCAAATGGCATCAGTTGAGACTTTGTATGAGAAGATATATAGATCTCCGTGGGAATGTTAGACCTTAGGGTAGTAATATGTTGAGAGATTTTATGGAAAAAGTGAAGTTGATCCAAGAGTGGCTTTTGACAACTAAATTAATTAGGACAAATTAAAGAGATACAAACAAAATAGTTTAAGGTTTAGGGTTAATGATTGATGGGAAGATTTTGCTCAATGTATCACCTATGAATGGCATCATGATGTCAAGCTTAGCCTGAGGCTTATTAGGCCACTAGTGAAGTTTCTTAGGAGGTGTTTACCATGTGTCTATATAAAAGAAATATCATTCAAATAGTTTCCATGTGATTTAGTGAGACGTGGTACAATTGGATTGGAATTTGACTTTTAAGGAGAAGCAAGCCTATAACTATATTGGATAAGCATAATAACTTGTGTAAAGGTGCAAAAGAATCATCTTGTGGATAAGATACTAAGTCCAACTTCTTGAGCTTTCAAGTATGTCCTATCTCTTTATGTTCTATGTGTGTTTTTAGTCTGAAACTTTGGAAGTTTGACCAAAGTCAACATTTGAGGTTGGCAAGGTTATGTCTGAATTGTAATGATTCCAGTACGCCTGCAGGGAGATTTTTGGCCTATATGGGGATTTAGTTTAGTTCTTGGTTGAATTTTGACGTTTTCTTAAGTTTTGAGGGATAAATTATCAGAGAATGTGTTTTAAGACTCATTTTTGAGTTTAGAGTAGCTTTTTGTTATGCTATGAGCTCTGTGGTGTAGCCCACTACATTTGCATAGAAGGACCAGGATGGGATGTCCCCCACAATTGGTAATATTTTTTAAAGAAGAGTTGTAGGACCAGGTATCAATTAGCCTTTGCGTTTGCAATGTGTTACGTTGAGTTAGGTGCTCCGCATTTGTAAACAGATTACTTATGGATTACTCTTTTTCCAGACTTAGCTTGGGTGATGAGGAAGTACTTAATATTTTTTTTCTTGTTTGAAAAATTGTGATGGCGATGATTGGCTTGAGACTTGGAAATAGTGATTTGTATATTTCATTTTGGACAAATTTATGCGTTATTTTATGTATGTATGAGCAGTGATTTGTAATGAGGATATTACACGAACTGGAATGCAAATAAAATGAAAGAGGAAATGTGGTCGGCCTACATGAAATAATGAGAAACTTTATTGATATTGAAGCTCGTAGCTTGTGTCTTTAATTGAGAATTTCAATGTATTCATATATGTTGCATGTGCATTAATCTTCTAATCGTCCTCATTTACAATCATTCCGTTCATTGATCCTTCACTTGAATGAATGGAAACAATATTTTTACGAAAGAGAATTTTAGGCTCGATACGATCTTTTCGGATAGGTATATGGACCTTGGGACTCCCCATGAGTCCTTATAACATCCCCAAATTTCAAAGTTAATACTTGAGTCACTCTATATGGTGAATAAGTTTTTTCCCGAGTGATTAAACATTTTCTTAGATGTTAAGGTCACTAAAACTTCATAGCATAAAGTTGAGTTGAAAATTTTCATTCCAAATAAATTTCTCTATGATATTATTCTTTGGTAAGCTTCAAAAGACCATAACTTTCAACACAAAATGTTTTAGGTGGTCCATGAGCTATCAAATCAAAGTTCTTTGAGTCATCTATCCAACTGAGTTTGCTAAATTTCGAGTTCAAATGAAGAAGAATGCCCATTTGAGTGCAATCGGTCTAGTTAAGGCAATTCATCCGTTTTAAGGAGGGGTATTTTGGTCTTTTCCTTACCTCCACTAGCCTAGCTCATGTTTGTTGATATTTTAGGGGTCTAAAATGCTTAGAATCAGTTTTAGTCATTCCTAAACACCGCTTAGGATTTTGAGAGGATTTCAAGAGGAGAAAAGAAGAGCGTTCAAGATTTTTGTTAGCTTTGAGAATTTTTGCCAAGAATTTAATTCTTTCAAGGTATGTAAGTTTCCACAGTAATGGTTAGTTCGCCCTCACGCCAATCATGATTTCTTTATTGAATTCATCCATGAGATTTCGTGTATTGAGTGTTGATGAGTTTCTTGAAGTTTTGTTCTTCCTTCGTTATTAATAAAGACTAATGAGTTCTTGAGGCAAGGGTTTCAAGTTTGAGGTTTGTTCTTAAGAAAATTTGAATAGATTTTCTTTTACTTATGTTGGATATACGGATCTAAGAAACTTTAGAAGAAAAACAACCAATTCTAGGTAAATTAGAATAAAAAATCGAGAAGAAAATTTTGTTAAAATATTCTAGGGGCGGGGTGGTGTGATGCGCCACAGATCTGCCAGGGAGGCTAGCGGGCCACGCCTGCAATACGCTAGTAATGGTGTCTTAAAGTTTTAGGGGTTGGCACCCTGGAATGCACCAGGGTCGCCTGCCCCTGTTCTTTTTTCGCTTTTCGTGACGTCTGTGTTCTTTTAAAATCTATTTTCACTCTCTTCCTGATTTTAATTATCCAAACTACATTGAATCATCAAGAGATCCTATATATAATAAATCATATCTCTTGAATTTATAATTTAAATTCAAATAGATTTAAGAGTAAAGCCGAGGAAGTTCCTAGAGTCATTTAGAGAAGTCTTTTACAATATTTTAAAACTTATTTTAAGATTTGAGTACTTGAATATGAAAGTGAGAAGAGTTGTATTCATGAGTTTAAATTGTTATTAAGATCTTTGAGTCGAGTCGTTTATGACCATAGTTTCGTATGAATTCCATGAATTAAGAATCCTTGGTGAGGAGTCTATAGTTGAGTCATGAGTTCCGAGTTCTTGAGTCTTGAGTTTTGAGTATTGAGTTTCTATATTTCTATTAAGATCCCTGAGTTGAGTCGTTTATTTCCATAATTTCATATGAACCATATGAGCTGAGTTATGAATTTTATATAGCTTTTTAAAGTCAACATTTGAGTTCTTAAACATAGTTTTGAGAAAGTAAATATAAGTTTTGAGAAAAATACTTTTACCAAATGATTAGTATGACAATCGTGTATGTCATCAATGCATGAGCAGTGTGATATCTAGATATATCATTAATGTTTATACGATATGACTTTCTAAAGTCATCAATGGTCATATTCTACTATGATTTTGATATGTTATTGAGAAAGAGTTTTCAAGTATTCCAAAATTATCAATTTTTGCATTGATAAAAAGAAAATGAGATTTCTAAATGAGTTATAAGATCAAAAGATATTTCAAGAGAAGTTACCTTTTTTAAGAGGGTTGTTTGATCAATTACCGCAAACTAGAGGAAGAGTTATGTTTTGAAATATATGAGCATCAGTATATATTATTGGTAGTAGTATTGAGCATTGATATGGGAATGAGTTCAAATAACTTAAAATCCTCATTAACCATGTCTGCCAACATGGGCAAAGGGTGAAATATTTTAGATGATTTCTTATTGTTTTTTAAGCATAGCTTAGTGGATCCACTTTTTTAGGATGTCCTATACCCCAAAAAGGTATAGGACAATTCTTGCAGCGTGAGCGAGACGTCGTATCATCACATGACTCATATTAATGGTAGTCAATTAGAGAGTCTCTCAAATAAGAGTAATGAGTTTGCTATTATATCTTCATATACATTTGAGTTATTATCTATTGTTTTAAAAACTTCATGTATATAACATATTTTATTGTTTCTTTCATTTTGAGTTTGAGTTGGGTATTCTGAGTTGATTTGAGTATCCTGAGTTTGAGTTGAGCATCCTAATTTGAGTTGAATATCCTCGAATTGAGTTGAGTATTCTTGAATCAAAGTGAGTAAAGACGAGGTGAGTATGACTTCCTTATTTCAGTTTGAGCTTGTACTTATGTTGCAGAGTTCCCCTTACATGCTTGTACATTTCATGTACTGACACCATTTAAGTTCAATGAAATTTAATTTCAGTTTATGTATGATTGAGTT
This sequence comes from Solanum arcanum, assembly GCA_027789145.1. Taxonomy (NCBI): domain Eukaryota; kingdom Viridiplantae; phylum Streptophyta; class Magnoliopsida; order Solanales; family Solanaceae; genus Solanum; species Solanum arcanum. Next base: position 30,185,201 of record CM050943.1, read on the forward strand.
AGTCTTCTGCTTCTAGTCAACTAGGATAAGGATTTGCTTGGGGTCCAACAATGATTCTCGAGTGTCTGTCAAGTCTAGGATGTAGACTCGGGTCGTGACTAGTCGTAGATTACAATATTTCACTTTTGAGTGGGTGTATACCGGTAGGATCATTGTTCATTGCATTGCATTGAATTTCATGCACTATGGGTCGTGTATTCTGTCTCAAACTGTTGGAGAATTTTCTGTGGGTAAAATTTAGTATTCCCTATTTGATATCGTAATTGCTTAAGCTTGGTCGACCTATAATATCTACTAAGTACTTTTGATTTGTACTGACCCTTCATTTCTGTATCTTTTCTGATGCAAATCCCTACGAGAGTTAGCACAGCGAGTTAGATTCATGGTGAGCTCCAGCCTCTGGAGACTTACCCATTTCCCTCTCTATCTTCATTTATTTTTCATTTATACTTTTGACTATGACGTATAGAATTTTATCAAGTTTTGCTTGTATTAATTAGCTCTTGTGCACGTGACATTGAGGTTTTGGGAATTAATCGAGTGTATATTTGTTTATATAGATATAAATATATAATGAGAGTTTGCAGTATGATTTAATTTGGAGTTATTAGATGTTTCCTTACTCTACTTTTCGTTTTCGTTTGATATTTTAATCTGTATGACATTTTGGTTTATTCGTTTTCTTTTGATTTCTTAATCTGTATGACATTTTGATTTACCTAGTATATATAATTGGAATCAGAATTAGGTTTTTGTAGGTTCTACATTTTAGAACATAAGAGAAAAATATTGCAAAGCATATAGGTAGTGGGTTCGAACCCACAACACTAGAGTGAAAAGCATTTTCACCACTCATTCGTATCACTAATCAGTTGTCAATTAATCATTTTTATTATGAGTATATATATGCATTTAATTTTTTAATTACAAATATAAGGTCAAATAAGAAAGATAGTGGGTTTGTCAACTCCACCTAACTTTGCCTCTTATTGTACTAGTGTTTAATGATAGGCAATTAATATTTTTTCTGTTTTATATCGTAGTTGGCGCTAGTTATGAAGGCGCACCATAGGAGATTGTATATAATATTTTGTAAATGAAGATAAGGGTTGTGTCATTTTATCATTCTCAACAAATTTGTTTGGTAGGTTCAATGTTATCTATAAAGAAAAATTAGTTATATTGAGCAGAAATGATAAATATATACCTTAAGCCTTTCTGGAGTACGTCAATCTCATTCTTCAGCATGTTGATCTCCTCTTTTGGGTCCTAAAAAAAAAAAAAATTCATTTATTACTGTAACATATAAGAAAAAGCTATTGTCTATTTTTATTATTTCTAAATACAACAATTCCTAGCATAAAAACAATTTTTTGATGACATTAAAATTTTCATTTATACAACGTATTGGTAATCTAAGTTAAGTGCATGGACTCTTTATTTTTTGAACTCCTATAAAATGGATTTTTTTTATCACAACTACATCTATTTATTTTTAGTTCTCCTTTCCCTCAGCAACAAGACTTGTTTTCTGAGTGGATAGTTTCCAAAAGTCAAAAAGCGAGAAATACAAAGGAAGGGCTCATATACTTATTACTAATATAAAATATAAAAAATAAATTAATTAATATATTTTGCAGTTAATAATGCAATTATATATTCCAAAGCATGAAGCATCCCGTGCAGTACTTTTGTCTCTAAAAAGTTAGTTAATTTAATCCTTAATTAGTTTTTGTTATCGACTGAATATGAATATAATTATATATCCTGTTGGTCTTCTCACTTTCCAAGTGTCATGCATGCAATAATATTCACTACAAACAGCATCTGATGCTAAAATTGACATTACATCCAGAGTTTGAAATATTATTTATATAGCTGGAAATTCTCCATGATAAATAATAGTAACGTTACATAAAAAAAAAACATATATACATAGATCATAGCAATTAAGCCTAAAATGATATTAAATTTAATGTTAATAAATGTTTCAATATTTTTTGTTAATATGTATATTTATTATTATTATTAAAAGCTATTTTAATTGATGAGTGTAAGATAAAAAGGGAGAATTCACCAGGTATTAAACCATAGTATTAAAGTAAAAAAAGGGATTTACCAGAGGTTGTGTATCTTTGGCTTCCTCAGCCACCTCAACTCCCTTGGTTGACTTGATGTACCTCTCAATCAGGCCTTGCATGCTTCTTCCACCACAAAACACAAAAATGAATAAAATACTTCCTTTTGTTTTATTTTGAAATTATAATGTATAGTAGAAATATGTGCGTGTTACTTTAACATAGAAATAGTAAAAGGAAAGTAAATTAGACAGAGAGAATAATACCCTTTAGTCGCAAGTTCATAGAGCTTTCCGTGAGCGGAGAAAATGAAAAGACCAATTTCAGCATCGCACAAAACGGAGAGCTCTTTGGCCTTCTTAAGAAGGCCTGCTCGACGTTTGCAGAAAGTGACTTGTCGATGAACTGGATTCTCTATCCTCTTCATTTGAACCTTACCACGAGCCATCTTCTTTCTTTTCTTCTATAGATTCAATTTCTTTTGCTGCTTTTTTGGCAGACAACCTCCCACTAGTTTGAACTAGCTTCGAGGTTGTTGCACTCTACTCTTCTTCTCAACTACCTTAGCTTAATTACCACAATTTCTAATTATTCACTCTTCCTTCTTCTATCAACATTTTATACTTCCCCATTTTCATTCTTCTACCACCCATACACTTGCTATTAAAATAATGGAACCCACCTTTCCACCTCACTACGAATCTTACCTTTTCATTTCTACTTTCCCACTTTCAAAATACGTTTGATTAAACAAAGAAATTTTAAATTATAATTATATCATCTTTTAATTTTGTAATATTAGTTAAATATAAAATATTATTAAAGAAATAGGTGGTTTTTTTAAAACAGAGCGACTATATGTTTTTGTATAATGGGCTTGTACATCTTCTTTTTCCATTACCGCATACCTAAGTTATATATTCCGCCCCAAGTGGCTTAATCAGTCTTCATGTTATTAATTTTGTTGCTGCTTGAAAACTGCACTCATCTTTTGTAGCCATCATAATGGAACGCTAACTACTCATTCAGTTTTCTCAGAGGGTTTTGCCTTTTAATATTTTAATTTTGATTTAGCGTGACTCTAATATAGATATTGGGGTAGACTTGTGTGGGTTCCATAGGATTTGCGCTCATCAAAATATTACATGTATTTATGTAGTTATACTACTTTTGAACCTCCTCATAAATAAGAACTAAGTTGTATGGTAAATCTCTTTTTAAATTGACTTTACGTCCACGGTTCGAATCCACATTTAGATTTATAAAATAATAATAATTGAGGGTCCGTATGCACATTTAAATTTAAACAAAACAAACAATCTGAGCGTGCTTAGAGGTTTCTTGTAATAAAACTAAACTTTTTGTACCTATATGCTACTTATTCATATTTTATTGGCTTATTCACAAACTTATACTTCTATTGTTCAAATCCTCAATAAAAATTCTATATCAGCCACTAGATACCACACATCGAATGAAAAATGAAAAATAAAAAATAAAATTGAATAAAGATGGTTTTTCCGTTGAAAATAGTCGTGTCATAGGATTATTGGCTACTTTTCTTTTGTACCTCTCATCTCTTGAACATGGATTCTTCCCCCTTTCCTCTAAAAACACGGATTCCACTATTAACAAGGAAAAAAAATAATACCAAGTTGGTCCTCCAAGAAAAACTAATTAAGTCCAAATGTATTGTTATGTACTAGCCGAATCTTTAATATATAATTTGTTGATGTATTTATATAGTATATGGAACCTATATGTATGATAGGAAAAATAATTATCGAGCCAAAGTATGTAGATTTTTTTGTGTTATTTCTATAGAGAAAAAAAATATGGATATTACACATATGTCGCGTTGAGAAGGCTCTTGGTTAGTGTAAGAATTATTTTTAATTATTTCTTACTTATGATCCCAAGTTTACTTATAACTCAAGTAATATCATAAATAATATTTAATACGAAATAGATCTTGTTCGTATATTGGTTACTTGATGGACGTATCATATTAAGTCATGACCTTTATGAATTGGTCCTCCCTCCACCTATTGGGGTTACCACATATTTACTACAATAATTTCATCGCTGATGGTTGTGGTAACATAAAGTTAGGGTAAGGAGGTAGAAATCAATTTACGACCAACACTTCCGCTTCTCTCTGTGATGATGTCTTACGCATCAGGTATGTACCCCTAACGATCTTTATGTAAGATTATCGTGTTCAAGGTCTTGATATTACGTATGAAAGTATTGACATATTACACAAACATGACTCTTAACTTGGCGTTAATGAACAACTATTTCCTCCAACTTTGAATGTGTACAAGTAGACACTTAATCTATTATAAAATTGAACAAGTAGACACAAGTGTCCTACATGACATGATACACGTAAGATGCCATGTAGGATACAAAATTGTCATGTAGGGTGCCATGTTGGACGATTGTGTTCATCTGCTCAATTTTATACAAGTTTAAGTGTCTATTTGTGCACATTCAAAGTTGGAGGTCATAATTATCGATTGCCGCCAAGTTACAGGTCATGTTTATGTATTATGCCCAAAGTATTTAATCTTGCATGTTACATCCGAGTCTGGATTGTTTGAGCAAATAATCTTCATAAATTATATAATCGCATCAGCCTTGGTAGAGTAAAAAAGAGTAATTACCGCTCACCACCCCTAAATAAATAAATAATTATGTTTTGTTTTAGATTGCATAAATTCTGGAATTTTTTAATATTTCCATATTGTAATAATTATGTTTTGTTTTAGATTGTGTAATAAATTAAAGTGGTCGTTATACAAAACAATAAATAATATGTGTGTACCTAATGCAATATCGTTTGTTAGTCATCAAAATGGTCAAACTAGAGAAATTAATGTTTACACATATAATATTTATGATCAGTTGAAATATGTGGAATGTGAATTAGTAGGATTCATTATTTATTGGTATATTCATTATACCAAGAGAGATTGCGTCTAATTTTCAACTTGATGCATGCATTATGTCTCTTGAGTTTGTTAGTGATCAAAGTGGCAAAACTAAAATATGTAAAATTATTTACATGGACAAAAAATTATAATATTATGTGTGTGTTGTATTTATATAGTTTATTAGTGGCCAAATTGGTCAAACTAGTGAAATTAACGTGTACACATATCATTTTTCTGATCACTTGATGCATGTATTATGTTTTATAGTTTGTTACTTGTTAGTCATCAAAGTGGCCAAACTAAAATGTTTAAAATTATTCACATGCACAAAAATATATTATGTGTGTTTTGTATTTATATTGTTTGTTAGTCACCAAAGTGGTCAAACTAGAGATATAAACGTCTACACATATCATGTTTATGATCACTTAATGCATGTATTATGTTTCTATAATTTGTTAGTCACCAAAGTGGTCAAACTAAAATGTTTAAAATTATTCACATGCACAAAATTGTATGATATTATGTATGCATTTGTATTCATATAGCTTGTTAGTCACCAAAGTGACCAAACTAGTATGGTAAATAAAAATATACACTCATAAAATTGTCATTTGTCTGTGACGATTAATTAAATGCCTATATTGAAAAATATAAACATATAAATTTACTTTCACTATTGCTAGAACTTAAAATTTTTACCCAATGGTGAATCTATCATTCTAAAAATAGTGAAAAATTATGAGGTAAATTAATATTTTCAATCAAACATATATTGTATATCCAAATATGTCGTACATGTTTGGTTTTTGAATTATTTTATTTCCTATTTAAGAATTAGAAATGACATTTAAATTATGATAGTGTGTCGTAGTATCTATCCAAGAAAAATTGCGATGTACTTTTCATTTTACTAAATTCACATTATTTTTTGCTATGTGCGTATGTATATTTTTTTTGCATGTATTCCTCATATTCACATGCTTTGTCTGTTACTATGTTCAATGGATTGAACTTCTCTAAATGTCACGTACAAGTCTAGTTCCATTTAGGTGTGATAGATATTGGTTTGTCTACTGAATGACAAACCTACTGTCATTACTTATAAGAGCAGTGAGGAGAAATTTTTTCATAAATCATGGGAGCGCTCTAATAGATTGAGTCCTGTGTTCATGTGAATGATTGTTGTTAACAACATTAAGAGTACTATTCCACAAACAAAAAGTGTCAGGGAATACCTGAAGTTTGCGGAAGAATTTTTTTATTCTACTGATAAGTCTCTCACTGGTACACTAATGGTTGAACTCACGACTATGAAGTTTGATGGGTCGCGCAGTATTCAAAATCATATCATCGAGATGATCAACATTGGAGCAGGACTTTCGACTGTTGGATGAAAGTGGATGACACCTTCTTAATTCAGTTTATTCTTAACTCATCTCTCTTGAGTATGGATCATTTCAAATTAACTATAACATTATTAAGGATAAGTGGGATGTTAGTGGATTGTCTAAAATGCTTTCTGAAAATGAGTCAAGATTTAAAAATAAGGAGGTCGTTTCATTAACCTCATGGGTCAAGGAGTTGATAAAATACTTAAAATAAAGGCCAATAAGTTTAAGAAAAAGAAAGCATCTTCTAAAGTTCCACATGATGCTCATAAGGAACTCAAGGTTGATATGTGTCATATGTCCAAAAAAAGACATAAAAAATTAGTAAAGAATGAGATTCTTCTGAATCTGAATTTTATTGATCTTGATATATGTTTGGATTGTAATAAAGGAAAGCAAATCAAGCATACCAAGAAAGGTTCCACAAGGATCATTCAGTTTTTTGAAATTATACATACTGATATTTGCATCCATCTTTTGGTAGAGAAAAATATTTTATTACATTTATCGATGATTTAACACATTGTGAATTTATCTATTTGTTGAAAGAAGATTCTCATGCAGCGAACACTCTTAAAGTGTACGTTGATGGTGTTGAAAGACAATTAGATAAAAAGTGAAAATTATTAGGTAAGATAGAGGTGGTGAATGTTATGAAAAGTAAAATGAATCAGGACAATGTCTAAGTCTATTTGCGAAAATTCTCAAATAATGTGGCATATGTGCACAATATACTATAGCAGGAACACCTCAACAAAATGGTGTTGTTGAAAGGCATAATCGAACACTTGTAGATATGGTTAGGAATATGATGAGCAATTTCTCATTATCCAAATTATTGTGGATGTATTCTCTTAAAACCGATGTATATATATTGAACATGATTCCTAGTAAGCCAATTTCAAAAACCTCTTTTGAACTGTGGACTGAAGGAAGCTGACACCTCATGTTTGGAGTTGTTAAGCGGAAACTAGAGTTTATAATCCACATGAAAAAAACTAGATTCTCAAACAATAAATGGTTACTTTATTGATTATTTAGATAAATATAAAAGGCAATAGATTTTACTATCCAAATCATTGTTCAAGAATTTGTTGAAATCAGGTAATGTAAAATTCATTGAGAATTGTGAAAGTAGTGGGAATGTTGAACGACAAAGTGTGGAAATTAATGAGGTAAGGGTAAATATTCTATTGCCCATGAATGTACATATTTTCCACACCAATAATAAATGTTGTTCCTCTTGTTAAAGAATACTTTAACAATGCTGAACAACATTGGGGGTGAAACACTTCAAGAAAGATCTAACTCACAAGTATCTGACGCAAATAAACTACATAGTGCCATTAAAAGAATCTCAAATAAATAAATAAAATCGGTCAATTCAGATGATTATGTAATTTATTTGCAAGAGTCATATTTTTATGTTGAAATCAATAAATATCTGATTTCATAAGCACTAAGTCTGATAAATGGATTGATATCATGAATGAAGAGTTAAAATCCATTAAATACAACAAAGTTTGGGATCTTGCTGTAACGACCTGTTTAGTCGTTTTGAGCAGCAGATTTTATTTCTGGAAAAACTGGCAGAGACGACGGATCCCACGACGGACCGTCATGGGCACGACGGACCGTCGAGGGTGTCTCGTTCCAAAACACTTAGAATTCTGAAATTTGGGTACTGAAATCGACTCTCTGAACTTCGCGACGAAGTGGCGGGGCCAGGACCGTCCGCAGGCGTGGCCGGGCCGTCCTGCACCTGGTAAAAGTTAGTCTGAACTCTGTGGCCAGAGCGGCCGGGGCCGGACCGTCGCAGGCCACGGCCGAACGTCGCGAATTGCGTAATCCCAGGCTGGGTTGGATTTCTGTTAAATGTTTTAAGGGGCGTTTTGGACTATTCCTGCTATAATTATAAAGTTAGTGGGTTAATGTTAATAGTTTAATTACTTGGGGGTTAAAAGAGATAACCTTTAGTTAATTAGTGGGTTAATTCCTCATCTTTTATACTTAATTATATGCTAATTAGGGTAAATGAAAGAGGGTTTGAATAAGAAAAATAGAAAGAACAAGGAGAGGGAAAGAGAACGATCGAGAGAAGAGGGAAACGAAGAGGAAACAAAGCTTTGGGAAATTGCTTGCTTGACCACGAATCTTCGGTGGAGGTAGGTTATGGTTTATGCTATTCGTAGTAAACTCTTAATAGCGAATGATATGTATTGGGTAGTATTGTAAACCCTTCTATATGCTTAATTTTATGCTTGCATAAATGTAATTATATAATTGTGATAAAATAAGCATGATGAGGCTATTGAATCCTAAATCTTGAAAAACCCTAATCTACTTTGTTAATGATGATGCCTTGGTATAAAAGAAGGCTTGATGAATAAAAGTAGTGAGATTAGGAGATCGGGTGTCACGTTCCGACACCAGGATAGATTAGGGGATCGGGTGTCACGTTCCGACACCAGGATAGATTAGGGGATCGGGTGTCACGTTCCGACACCAGGATAGTATATGGATCGGGTGTCACGTTCCGACACCAGGATAGTATATGAGGATCGAAGTGTCACGTTCCGGCACCAGGATAGAATATGGATCGGAGTGTCACGTTCCGACACCAGGATAGAATATGGATCGGGTGTCACTTTCCAGCACCAGGATAGAATATGGATCGGAGTGTCACGTTTCGACACCAGGATAGAATATGGATCGGGTGTCACTTTCCGGCAACAGGATAGAATATGGATCGGAGTATCACGTTCCGACACCAGGATAGTATATGAGGATCGGAGTGTCACATTCCGATACCAGGATAGTATATGGAGTGGAGTGTCACGTACCGACACGAGAGGAATAAAGATAATGAATCTTGAAATCTGTTAATATACTCAATTTAATGAACCTATTTCCCAAATGAGTATGGTATTGAGGCGTGAGTCCTCATGGATGTACTTGGCGTACTTATTAATGATTATAGTACTTCATGTTGCTACAGATTGAGTATTGTAGTTGATTTATGATATTATCTGATATATACTGTTTTCTATTTTGAGTTGGCCAATGATACCTACTCAGTACTTGTATTTGTACTGACCCCTACTTGTAAGTTTTTCTTTGTTATTTGTGGAGTGCAGCAAACATACCGTCGTCTTCAACTCAACCGCAACTCTAGCCAGTCTTCATTACACCGGATTTCAGGGTGAGCTAATTCTTCTAGCTTGGACTGGATCTTCTTCCTCATGTCTTGATGCCTTGAAGTTTCGGCATGGACTAGCTTTTTATTTTATTCTAGCTTTCTAGACACTCTTAGATTTAGTAATTTGAGGATAGATGTTCTTGTGATGATGACTTCCAGATTTTGGGGATAAATATAAGTATTTGAGTTTTTAGAAGTTATTTAATTGATTTCGTTAATAAGATTTAAGTCTTCCGCATTGTATTTTGTTCACTATGTTTGAAATGTTGGGGTTTAGATTGGTTGGTTCGCTCACATAGTAGGATAAGTGTGGGTGCCACTCGCGGCTCGATTTGGGTCATGACAAACTTGGTATCAGAGCATTAGGTTCGTTGGTCTCATCACACAAGAACGAGTCTAGTAGATTCTTAAGGAACGGTAGGGGGACGCCTTTACTTTTCTTTGAGAGGCTATAAGACTTTAGGAAAATTCCATTCTTTCTTTCGTGCTATTACTTGGGTCCAATTGGTATCTAGGTGATACAAATTGGTATCTGACCATCTTCACTCTATTTCGCAGATGGTTAGAACTAGAGAAACGACTACGCCAACACCAACACCGGCAAGACGAGAAGCGTCTGAGCCAGCCACTGGGGCTGTAGTTCGAAGAGGAGTAGTGGCAAGAGGCCGTGGAAGAGGTCGTGGGAGGACGTCCTCTAGAGGAAGAGGACAAGCACCTAGCCCATCTGGTACTAGGGCGGTGACTCCTCCACCGACTGAGGACGTGATAAGAGAGGGTGAGGAAGGGGAGAATGAACAAGTGCAGAATGAGGAATTGCCACCCCAACCTACCCCAGAGATGATCAATCGGGTTCTTGCTTATCTTAGCGGGTTATCTGATCAAGGCCAGACACCTCCAGTGTTTTCTGCACCAGCACCTCAGGTTCCGAAAGTACGACAGGCCGCTGTTGAGGCTCACCCGCATGGATGCCTCATTGGGAATAGGCACGTTTCCTCTTTTGACTACAGGGCCTATAATGACAAGCGATCAACATGAACTTTTCAGTAAGTTCTTGAAATTGAAACCTCCAGTCTTCAAGGGTGCTGAATCTGAGGATGCCTATGATTTTCTGGTTGACTGTCATGAGCTACTACACAAGATGGGTATAGTAGAACGATTTGGTGTTGAGTTTGTGACCTATCAGTTTCAAGGGAACGCCAAAATGTGGTGGCGGTCACATGTTGAGTGTCAACCAATAGAGGCACCACCTATGACTTGGGCATCATTCTCTAGCTTGTTTATGGAGAAGTATATACCCCGTACTTTGAGGGATAGGAGGAGAGATGAGTTTCTAAGCCTAGAGCAAGGCAGGATGTCGGTTACTGCTTATGAGGCTAGGTTTCGTGCACTTTCCAGATATGCCACCCAGCTTTGTTTCAGTCCACAAGAGCGGATTGGCCGTTTTGTGAAGGGGTTGAGGTCAGAGTTGCGGATTTCAGCCTTACAGGTAGCGGCTACAGCGAAATCCTTTCGAAGTGGTAGACTTCGTGATAGAGGTGGAGGGAGTGAAGCGGATGACTTCACCATGGCATCGACATCAAAAAGGTTTCGAAAGGAGGTGAGTTTAATGGTTCTTACTCCGGAGGGCGGGGTTCAGGAGGTTACTCGGTCAGGCCAATTGATCCTCATTCTGGCGTAGTTGGGGGTCCACCTCAGACCGGTCAACATTTCTCTGAGGTTGGAGGTTATTCCTTGACTTCGTCATTCTCACAGAGACCGATGCTTGAATCCAGAGAATGTTATGGATGTGGAGATACTGGACACATTAAGAGGTATTGTCCAAGACAGAGTTACAGACCTCCCATAGTCAGAGGTAGAGGTGGTCATGGAAGAGGCCGTCATCCTGGAGGACGTGGTGGTCGAGGTAATGGTGGTCACCAAAACGGCCGGGGTAATGGGCAAACTGGAGCTACTACAGCACAACATGGTAGGGGCAACGGGCAGACAGGTGATAGGGCCCATTGTTACGCTTTCCCCGGACGGTCTGAAGCGGAGACATCCGATGTTGTTATCACAGGTAATCTTTTGGTTTGTGATTTCATGGCTTCTGTATTATTTGATCCTGGCTCCACATTTTCATATGTATCTTCCTCATTTGCTACTGGTCTTAATTTACCTTGTGAATTACTTGACGTGCCTATTCGTGTGTCTACTCCGGTGGGTGAGTCTGTGATAGTTGAAAGGGTATATAGGTCTTGTCTGGTGACTTTTGTGGGGAGAAATACTCATGTAGACTTGGTTATCCTAGAAATGGTTGACTTCGATGTAATTCTGGGTATGACTTGGCTTTCTCCAAATTTTGCAATCTTGGATTGTAATTCTAAAACTGTGACGTTAGCCAAGCTTGGGACAAATCTGTTAGTGTGGGAGGGCGACTACACTTCCACTCCGGTTCGTATCATCTCCTTTCTTCGTGCTAAGAGAATGGTTAGTAAGGGGTGTTTAGCTTTCTTGGCACATCTCAGGGATGACACTACCCAAGTACCTTCAATTTAGTCGGTTTCGGTAGTCCGTGAGTTTCTGGATGTGTTCCCTGCAGACCTTCCTGGTATGCCACCAGATAGGGATATTGACTTTTGCATTGATCTTGAACCGGGTACTCGCCCCATTTCTATACACCCTTATAGAATGGCTCCTGCTGAGTTAAGAGAGTTAAAGGCTCAACTTCAAGAATTGTTAGGAAAAGGATTCATTAGACCAAGTGCATCCCCTTGGGGTGCTCCTGTTTTGTTTGTGAAGAAGAAGGATGGGAGTTTTCGGATGTGCATAGACTACAGACAACTGAATAAGGTAACAGTTAAGAACAAGTATCCTCTTCCTCGCATCGATGATTTGTTCGATCAATTACAAGGTGCTTGTACCTTCTCAAAAATCGACTTGAGATCTGATTATCATCAATTGAAAATACGGGCAACGGATGTGCCCAAGACTGCTTTTCGGACCAGGTATGGGCATTATGAGTTCTTAGTAATGTCTTTTGGGCTTACGAATGCCCCTGCTGCTTTCATGAACTTGATGAATGGGATTTTTAAGCCATATCTGGATCTCTTTGTCATTGTATTCATAGATGATATATTGGTATACTCAAAGAGCAAGAAGGAACATGAGGAGCACTTGAGAATTGTATTGGAATTGTTGAGGGAGAAAAAGCTTTATGCCAAATTCTCCAAGTGTGAGTTTTGGCTAGATGCAGTGTCCTTCTTGGGGCATGTGGTTTCTAAAGATGGGGTGATGGTGGATTCTTCCAAGATCGAAGCAGTGAAGAGTTGGGCAAGACCCACTAATGTTACAGAGGTGAGGAGTTTTGTTGGTTTAGCTAGCTACTACCGCCGATTTGTCAAGGGGTTCTCTTCTATTGCTTCCCAATTGACAAGCTTGACTAAGCAGAATGTTCCATTTGTATGGTCGGACGAGTGCGAAGAAAGCTTTCAGAAGCTCAAGACTTTGCTGACTACTGCACCCATCCTCACCTTGCCAATGGAAGGTAAGAATTTCATTGTCTATTGTGACGCATCCTATTCGGGTTTGGGTGCAGTGCTAATGAAAGAAAAGAATGTAATTGCTTATGCTTCAAGGCAATTAAAGGTGCACGAACGCAATTACCCGACCCATGATTTGGAGTTGGCCGCGGTAGTATTTGCATCAAAGCAATGGAGGCACTATTTATATGGGGTTAAGTGTGAAGTCTACGAATCATCGTAGCCTACAGTATGTCTTTACTCAGAAAGATTTGAATTTGAGACAGAGGAGATGGATGGAACTACTGAAGGACTACGATATCACTATTCTGTATCATTCGGGAAAAGCTAATGTTGTGGCAGATGCTTTAAGTAGAAAGGCAGGAAGCATGGAAAGTCTAGCTCACTTGCAAGTTTCTAGACGCCCATTGGCTACAGAAGTTCAGATTTTGGCTAATGACCTTATGAGGTTAGAAGTAAATGAGAAGGGAGGATTTTTGGCTTGTGTGGAGGCAAGATCTTCCTTTCTTGACAAGATTAAGGGAAAGCAGTTTACTGATGAGAAATTGATCCGGATCCGAGATAAAGTGTTGCGAGGAGAGGCTAAAGAAGCAACAATCGATGAGGAAGGTGTGTTGAGGATTAAGGGAAGGGTATGTGTACCCCGTGTTGATGATTTGATCCACACTATTCTTACAGAGGCTCATAGTTCAAGGTATTCTATACATCCTGGTGCAACCAAGATGTATCGTGACCTAAAGCAACACTTTTGGTGGAGTAGAATGAAGCGTGACATTGTTGATTTTATTGCCAAATGTCCAAATTGTCAGCAAGTAAAATATGAACACCAGAGGCCCGGAGGAACACTTCAGAGAATGCCCATTCCGGAATGGAAGTGGGAGAGAATTGCAATGGACTTCGTGGTTGGTCTTCCAAAGACAATGGGTAAGTATGACTCCATTTGGGTAATTATTGATAGGCTAACTAAGTCTACTCACTTCATTCCGGTCAAGGTGACTTATAATGCAGAGAAGCTAGCCAAACTTTACATCTCGGAAGTTGTTCGGTTGCATGGGGTTCCACTCTCCATCATATCAGATAGAGGTACGCAGTTTACTTCTAAGTTTTGGAAAACATTGCATGCGGAGTTGGGTACTAGGTTGGACCTTAGTATTGCGTTCCATCCTCAGACCGATGGTCAGTCTGAGCGAACGATCCAAGTGTTGGAGGATATGCTTCGTGCATGTGTGATAGAATTTGGTGGTCATTGGGATAACTTCTTACCCTTAGAAGAGTTCTCCTACAATAATAGCAATCACTCAAGCATTGGTATGGCCCCATTTGAGGCACTGTATGGAAGGAGATGTAGGTCTCCCATTGGTTGGTTTGATGCATTTGAGGTTAGACCTTGGGGTACTGACCTTTTGAGGGATTCATTAGAGAAGGTGAAATCTATTCAGGAAAAGCTTCTAGCGGCTCAAAGTAGGCAAAAAGAATATGCAGATCGAAAGGTTAGAGATTTGGAGTTTATGGAGGGTGAGCAAGTCTTGCTGAAGGTTTCGCCCATGAAAGGGGTGATGCGGTTTGGTAAGCGAGGTAAGCTTAGCCCAAGGTATATTGGTCCCTTTGAAGTTCTGAAGCGAGTAGGGGAGGTGGCTTATGAATTAGCCTTGCCTCCAGGACTGTCAGGAGTGCATCCGGTATTTCATGTGTCTATGTTGAAAAGGTACCATGGGGATGGAAACTACAGTATTAGTTGGGATTCAGTTCTGCTGGATGAGAATTTGTCTTATGAGGAGGATCCTGTTGCTATTTTAGATAGAGAAGTCCACAAGTTGAGGTCAAGGGAGATTGCATCCATCAAAGTTCAATGGAAGAATCGACCAGTTGAGGAATCCACTTGGGAAAAGGAGGCTGATATGCAAGAAAGATACCCACACCTGTTTACAGATTCAAGTACTCCTTCTCGCCCATGTTTTTCTTCTTGTGATCATTCGAGGACAAACGATGGGTAAATTGGTATCTATTGTAACGACCTGTTTAGTCGTTTTGAGCAGCAGATTTTATTTCTGGAAACACTGGCTGAGACGACGGATCCCACGATAGACCGTCATGGGCACGACGGACCGTCGAGGGTGTCTCGTTCCAAAACACTTAGAATTCTGAAATTTGGGTACTGAATCGACTCTCTGAACTTCGCGACGAAGTGGCAAGACGGACCGTCACAGGCGTGACGGGCCGTCACAGACCCTTGGTAAAAGTTAGTCTCTGAACTCTGTGACGGAAGCAGCAGGACGGACCGTCGCAGGCACGACAGGCTGTCACAGGCTGCGTAATCCCAGGCTGGGTCAGATTTCTGTTAAATGTTTTAAGGGGCGTTTTGGACTATTCCTGCTATAATTATAAAGTTAGTGGGTTAATATTAATAGTTTAATTACTTGGGGGTTAAAAGAGATAACCTTGAGTTAATTAGTGGGTTAATTCCTCATCTTTTATACTTAATTATATGCTAATTAGGGTAAAAGAAAGAGGGTTTGAATAAGAAAAATAGAAAGAACAAGGAGAGGGAAAGAGAACGATCGATAGAAGAGGGAAACGAAGAGGAAACAAAGCTTTGGGAAATTGCTTGCTTGACCACGAATCTTCGGTGGAGGTAGGTTATGGTTTATGCTATTCGTAGTAAACTCTTAATAGCGAATGATATGTATTGGGTAGTATTGTAAACCCTTCTATATGCTTAATTGTATGCTTGCATAAATGTAATTATATAATTGTGATAAAATAAGCATGATAAGGCTATTGAATCCTAAATCTTGAAAAACCCTAATCTACTTTGTTAATGATGATGCCTTGGTATAAAAGAAGGCTTGATGAACGAAAGTAGTGAGATTAGGGGATTGGGTGTCACGTTCCGACACCAGGATAGATCAGGGGATCGGGTGTCACGTTCCGACACCAGGATAGTATATGGATCGGGTGTCACGTTCCGACACCAGGATAGTATATGAGGATCGGAGTGTCACGTTCCGGCACCAGGATAGAATATGGATCGGAGTGTCACGTTCCGACACTAGGATAGAATATGGATCGGGTGTCACGTTCCGGCACCAGGATAGAATATGGATCGGAGTGTCACGTTCCGACACCAGGATAGAATATGGATCGGGTGTCACGTTCCGGCACCAGGATAGAATATGGATCGGAGTGTCACGTTCCGACACCAGGATAGTATATGAGGATCGGAGTGTCACGTTCCAACACCAGGATAGTATATGGAGCGGAGTGTCACGTACCGACACGAGAGGAATAAAGATAATGAATCTTGAAATATGTTAATATACTCAATTTAATGAACCTATTTCCCAAATGAGTATGGTATTGAGGCTTGAGTCCTCATGGATGTACTTGGCGTACTTATTAATGATTATAGTACTTGATGTTGCTACAGATTGAGTGTTGTAGTTGATTTATGATATTATCTTATATATACTGTTTTCTATTTTGAGTTGGCCGATCATACCTACTCAGTACTTGTGTTTGTACTGACCCCTACTTGTATATTTTTCTTTGTTATTTGTGGAGTGCAGCAAACGTACCGTCGTCTTCAACTCAACCGCAACTTTAGCCAGTATTCATTACACCGGATTTCAGGGTGAGCTAATGCTTCTAGCTTGGACTGGATTTTCTTCCTCATGTCTTGATGCCTTGAAGTTCCGGCATGGACTAGGTTTTTATTTTATTCTAGCTTTCTAGACACTCTTAGATTTAGTAATTTGAAGATAGATTTTCTTGTGATGATGACTTCCAGATTTTGGGGATAAATATAAGTATTTGAGTTTTTAGATGTTATTTAATTGATTTCGTTAATGAGATTTAAGTCTTCCGCATTGTATTTTGTTCACTATGTTTGAAATGTTGGGGTTTAGATTGGTTGGTTCGCTCACATAGTAGGATAAGTGTGGGTGCCACTCGCGGCTCGATTTGGGTCGTGACACTTGCTCAATTACCAGAAAATTCTAAAAGAATAATTTGTAGATGGGTCTTCAAGACCAATCTAATGGTAATATTGAACGATATAAAGTTAAGATTGTTGCTACGGGATACACTCGAAAAATAAGGCATTGATTAACCTTTTCGTTGTCTCAAAGAAAGACTCATGAAGAATTGTTTTGAATTTGGTAGCTCATTGTGATTTAGAGTTACATAAAATGGATGTGAAAACTTCATTTAGTAACGGAGATCTCAAGAAGAATGATTATATGGACCAACTAGAGGGTTTCAAAATTAAAGAAAAAAATCAAATGGTGTATAAGCTGAAAAAGTCAATATATAGACTTCAAAAACTACACGACAATGGTATATAAATTTTAATGATACCATAACATCTTTTGAATTTGAGAAAATTATCGTTGATCGATGCATATACCAAATGATCAGTGGGCGTAAATTTATATTTGTAGTCATGTATGTTGATGACATTTTAGCTAATGATTTAGGCATATTGTGTGAGACGAAAGACTTTCTCTCTATAAACTTTAGGATTAAAAATACGAGTGAGGCATCCTGTGTGATAAGATAGAAAATTTTTCGTATTTTTGAGACTGTCTCAAGAAGGCTATATCGAAAGAGTTCTACAAAGATTTATATGAACATGTTTCAGCAGGAATATTTCTTAATAAAAAATGGACAAATTTAATCTTATGCAATGTCCAAAAATGAGGTAGAACGAAATGAAATGAAATAAATTCCTTACTCTTTTATAGTTGGAAGTTTAATGTATATTCAAACTTTCACAAGATAGGATATTAGTTTCGTGGTCGGAATGCTAGGAAGATATAAAAGTAATCTTGAAATTGATTACTAAAAAAACTGCAAAGAAAGTTTATGGCATGTTATGAAGTCACAATTCATTCATTATGGATGTGAAACTTTATTTCAGGACTTGGAGTTGTCGACACCATTACCGAATCACTTAAAATTTATTGTGATAATACTGCAACAATATTTTTCTTCAAGAATGATATGTACACCACATTTGTCAAACATATGGAATTAAAGTAATTTACTATCAATGAAGAAGTTCAGAAACAAAGAGTGTTACTGAAAAATATTAGAACAGATCTTATAATCGCAGATCTGTTAACAAAGGGCTTATCACTAAATACATTTAAAGAACATGTTCAAAGAATGAGTATTGTTTATACTTATGATTGATATATTTATGATTTTTTTTTCATTCTGATCTCAATTATGTGTTTTTGATATACATTAATGAATTTATTGTTTCTCATAGTGGTGTACACATTATTATTTTGAGATATTACACGATAAGTCTCTATGAGACATTAGTATAAACGAAAATGTTATATGATTTTATAGCTTACGAACCTAGTATGATAAGTTACTAATCTAGCAATATATGGAAGGAAGTATGTAGCTTAAAATTTATGTACAACTTCCATAACTTGCATAAGAAGTTTGTTATATTGTGGTATGTATGATGGACATTATAGAAGAAATTTATTATACGCGCAACTAATGTTTATGAAATATTAATGTTATATGGTCAATGTCCAAGTGGAGAATGTAAGAATTATTATTAATTATTTCTATTTATGGCTCAAGTTTACTTGTAACCCAGGTAATACCATAAATAATATTTAATAAGGAATATATCTGATCAGTACATTGGTTACTTGATGGACATATCAGATTAAGTCATAACCTCTATAAATTGGTATTCCCTCTACCCATTAGGGTTATCACATATATACTATAATAATTCCATTGGTGATGGTTCTGGTAACATAATGTTAAGGCAAGTAGGTAAAAATCAATTTACGACTAACGCTTCCGCTTCTCTCTATGATGATGTCTTCCGCATCAGGTATGTACCCCTAACAATCTCTATATATGATTAACGTGTTCAAGATCCTGATATTACGTATTAAAATTTTAATCTTATAGTTAGTAGATTGAATGACTTCACAAAGTAATGTGATGTTTAGGATCTAATTTAACCTCAACGAATTTGAAGAAAATAGAGACATCTTAGGTTATTGTTAAAAGAATAGAAAGAAAAAATAAACGCAACTATAGGGGATGCTCAAAAATATATATGGTCTAAAGCCAAATTTGAATGGAGGTTAGAGGATTGACAAGTCTAATAGGGGAAGAATGAATGACACGTCGACTCCCTTCGATAGACGAAAAAATCAAAACAGGGGGTTTAAAATGCTCCACAACTATTTGAATTGATATAAAATTATCTTTTGTCCACCTTTCGACCTTCAAATATTCTTGTCGTCAATTTTGCACAGCATTTAAACCAATAACTCAATTAAATCATTATGTATCATAAACTATACCACAATAATTTCATTTATGGTATTATTTATGTGTTAACTATTTCTTAACCCATGATGCAAGAATGTGTATAGATTTCAAAATTGAATGAGTGATATATGATGCAATCACAAAATATTATGGGTTAATTAAGACTATTTATTTCCAATTATGAATCGACACAAAAATATTTGAGTTGGTAATCAAATATTTTGTGAGTGATCGATACTCCCCCCAGCCCCGATGAACACACACAATGATATATATGGAATACAAGAAGAGTGAATTTTTAGATTCATTTAAAAATATCCATTATATGTAACGTGTGAAAATAGAGCTATGGAAATAAATGAATATTAAATTCGTACCCAAAATATTTACCAAACAATCGACTATGCATACAAATGCAAGACAAATGTTTGTGAATGCAATATGTTTGAGGTCAAATATACATGGCAAGCACACATTGAGGATTTTTCCTTTCATTGTTGTTAGATCAAGTACTACCAGGTTATAACTCTTACAAAAAAACAATTAAATTTATCTATTTAATTTTGTGTAAATTTTTGTCTTATTGACGATATTCTTCATATACAATTAATATCCAAAATTTTCTGTTAATGATCATTCAAGAATTTTTAAATCATCATATTTGAATAAATCTAGATTATTCAAAGTTATACAGAAAATTTTGCGACAATTACACATGTCCAGATAAAAAATATGATTCGTTCCAAGAAGCAGTTTATTACTTCAAAAAAATATTTTCAAACATTTTGAGCAACTAAAAGAAATGTAAATTAAACTTCAAATCACCAAACACAGTTTCGTTCATTCAGGATTAAGAAAACTAAACGATTTTATTTGCCGAATTATTGAAAAAAAAATTATGCTTTCATGGTACATATAGTGTTGATGATTGGGTGTAGC
Organism: Solanum arcanum; assembly: GCA_027789145.1. NCBI lineage: Eukaryota > Viridiplantae > Streptophyta > Magnoliopsida > Solanales > Solanaceae > Solanum > Solanum arcanum. The sequence continues at coordinate 30,205,580 of CM050943.1, forward strand.
ATCATTATTGCAAATTAGAAGAATCCTTCGAAATTTAAACTATTGAACGTTCGGATTCCCCCAAATCAATCGATATTAATATGACAAACTGTGATAGAAAAAACACTTTTTTTCAAGATCCATAAGATATAAGGTGAGTAATTTCACTGCTCACTTAGTTTGGCATGTAAAGAGGTAAGTAAGAAGGTATTTCAACCTCCTCTTTCTAGTTGACTTGCTTCAACTCCCTCTCATTTTATAAGAGTCTGTGTGTGTGTGTGTGTGTATATATATATATATATACACGCACACGCACACACACACACACACACACACACACAGATATATATATATATATATATATATATATATATATATATATATATATATATATACACACACACACACATATATACATACATACATATATAAAAGATCCAGTCCAAAAACATGGTAGTCAAATATACAAGGCTACTACATAAAGAGTAGGTGTCCCAAATTCAATTTAGATCTATAAACTTGTCTCCAAATGAAAAAGACCAATCAAATTGATTAGAAGGAGAATGATCCAAAAACACCATAAATTCACCTCGTTCCCCAATTTTCTTCCAATTGGCTCGATATCAACGCTAGTAAGTGTCACGCTCTTAGACTATCCCCTTGATATAACACGAGACCTAGGATTACGAGTGATCCCAAGCTAACAGTCTGACATATCATAAGCATAATAAAAATAACTAAGCAGAGCATGAATTATGAAAAAAATCTAAAATTAATAAATATATGGTGTGGTAATAAAATCAAAATAGTATGAGTATGTAAAACATACTAAGAGTTTAACGATAACTAATAACCACTTAACAACTCGAGTTGAAACTAGTACTATGTTTAAAATCTTCTAACTGAGTTGAGTTGCTTGGAAATATCCTTTAGCTAACTCTAACAAAACCATAAACTAAATAAAAAGACTTCAATGAAAAACATGTTATTGTTCTCGTAATATGAGGACTCACTACTAAAGTTGTTGAATGTGGATTGAGCATCAATCTAAGCATGATTTGGATGTTGAGTACCTGAACCTGAACCTACATCCTGAAATGATATAGCACAAAGTATGTGTCAGTTCTTAGAATATATAGATACTAAGCTAAGCAAAGCATAACTGAGAAATGACACAAATTTAAATAGAATGTAACTATTAAAACATATGTAAAAGGCTAATCTAAATGCAATGACCAAGTGTAAATCATGAAAGTGACAGTCTCAACTGAACCTTGAAATTTATGTATACTAAAAACCTGGTCAAATACACTATGAGTCTGAATGTGAGAGCTACTGTTAATTGGCATAAATCACATGAGCTTAATGTAGAGTCCGATGTATACGCCTCATCTAGAGTATCCAAAACATACCTTGCTAGGGTTAGAAAAACATTATTGTCGTGATCACTAAATATGATGCCCAATAGAGGGTACTTATACTTCTACAGGGGCATGTAGTTCTGGGACTATAATATACGCTGAATCATAGTCAAACTCGGTGTTAAGTGTACTCCCAGCTAAATATGTATATGACTGAACTGTGACTGAAATACTGAAAAACTCAAAGTACTAGCACGCTAATGGAGTGATACATTTATATACTGATAAAGTGACATTCGAAATCTAGAGCTTGATTATCTGTTTAACTGACCTAGCAAGTGTAATTCATGAACTAAGACAATCTACACAAACTAGGATTTTGATTTTCATACAAAGAATTAGGAAATTTGTTTTGAGAAACATGTTATTTTGATTTAGGAGACTACAACAGCTAAATCACAACGAAACTCCAAAGTTTTAGAAACCCTAGGTAGAAACAAAATATAGAGAATCAAGGAACTAACTAAATTCTAAGGACTTAGTGGTTGAAAGAAACCACTGGTGAAATTCCAAATACATGGTGACGAGACTACGAAGAAATCATTCGAATATTTGGGTTGAACTTGAAAAAAAACCTCTTGCTTGTTCTTGAGAGGGTTGGTCGATTTTTTATCCTTATTTCGTTCAAACTTTGATGATTTTTCAATAATGAAGGTTTTGGGAACATTCTGACTATATTATAAGGCTTTGATTGAGTAAATCGAGGTAGTTTAGGTGTTAAACGACGTAATTAAAATGTATAACGCATAGGGGAAATGACCTAAATGATTCTAACTTAAAAATTGAGGAAGGCCACCCACAAGGCCACTGACGGACCATCGGACGGACCACGGCCCGTCGAAAGGACCAAGTCTTGTCAAGTGGGTTGTATTTATTGGCCAGTGCTTACTTGTTTTTTGTACCTTCCAGCCATGGTCCAATTCATGCACTGTGCGAAGGACCATGAGCCTTGAAGGACATCGTGGTTTTTCACTTGGGCTAGGGGGTCTTCTGGTTTGACTTGACGGGCCAATCCATGGCTCACCAGTAGGACCATGGAACGTGGTGGGAACCATGGTCTACCGCGCTGACTGGGTGTGAACCGCAAGCAGTTCAGCCAACTGTGGTCCCTTCAGGGTTCGTGAATTCCTCATAGTTCACCTAATTTTTTATTGGTCATGTCTGTTAAGTTTCTGAAATGTTACAATATATCCCCCTTGGGAGCATTCATCCTCAAATGAAGTCTAAACAAGTTGAGAATAGAGGAAAGGAGCTGCAAACCTTACCACAATGTATTCGAAGGTGATATCTAACAAAACTAAGTTCCATGGACATGAAAAAATATGTTGAAATAAGATACGGAAACTGAGTATACGCAAGAGTAAACTGAATGACTAGAGAGGAACTATTACCTCAAGGTTAAATGAAATTGAAATAAAAGAGGTGAAGATACTTAGACATCATGGATGATTTAAATTCCCAAGTATCTCCCTCTATGGACTGATTCCTCCACAAAACATTCATTGAAGTGACTTTTTATTTCTCAACCTCTGAAAACCTGACGGTCAAGAATCTTAACTGGCACTTCTTCATAATTAATGCTATCCTTCATAGCCACACTCTATAATGGTACTATCGATGTCAGATCTACCATACACTTCTTCCACAAGGAAATGTGAAAGACTGGACGACCCCTGCTATTTCTGCAAGCAAATCAAAGCCACCTTACCTTTAAGAAACTACATCTATGCCTATATAGTGCCTCATACGAGGCCATTTGAATACTGGAATGAGAGATATTATTATAGGTGAACTTTATGATATATAGGTGATCGTACCAACTTCCTTTGAAATTGATCACGCCAGCTCTCAACATGTCCTGTAAGGTATGAATGGTATACATTAGTCTGACCATCTGTATGTAGATGAAATGTTGTATTGATATTTACCTTAGTATCACAACATTTCTAAAATGAATGATAGACTTGGGAGACCTATGTAACTTGACTATCTCATTGATATAGAGTTTGTGGTAGTCCTCCGCTGAATCTGTAGTCTTGATAGCCAAGAAGTGATCAGACTTAGTACCAGTCTACTATCACCCAAGTGGAGTCATGTTGTCTGTGAGTATGAAGTAAACTCGTAATGAAGTCCAGGCTTATCACTTCCCACTTCCATGTAGGTATGTTAATCTCTTGAGTCATACCTCTTGGTTTCTAATGTTTTACCTTAAACTAATAATAGTTAAGACACTTAGCCACAAAATCTGTTATGTCCCTTTTTATGTCATTCCAGCAAAAGACTTCCCTAACCTCACTATACCTGGAATAATGGAATGCCTAGAGTTATGACCTTCTGTAAGGATTTGTTACCTCAACTTACCCATATTAGGAACATATAAGCGACCCTGGTGATGATTGCAACTAAAGCAATATGGGATCACTATTTTGTTTTTCCTTAATCTCCGCTAATTATGAAGATCCTGGCCTATTTTGAACTATAATACCATCTGATGTGTCCATAAGGCAAACTCCTAAGCGAATTTCCTTTTTTCCTCAACATATGCCACACTACCCATAGAAAGACTGCTGAGAGCATTAACCACTACATTGGCCTAACCCGGATGGTAAAGCACACTCATGTCATAGTCTTTGAGGAATTCAAACCATCTCCTCTGACGAAGATTCTACTCTTTCTTGGTGAACACATACCGAAGACTCTTATAATCTGTGAACAAATTCAATCAACATGAACACCATACAAGTACTATCTCCAAATCATTAGGGAAAATACTAAGAATGAAAGCTCGAGGTCATGAGCCACGTAGTTCTTCTCATGGATCTTAAATTGTCTAGATGCATAAGTTATAACCTTACCTTACTGCATCAAACACAACCTAGGCGACCCTGGATGCATCATAATAGACCACATAACCGTGTGAACCACCTAGTACAGTCAAGACAGGAGTTATAGTCAACTAGTCTTCAGTTCTAAAAACTTTTCTCACACTCATATGACCACTAAAATTTGACCTTCTTCTAAGTTAACTTTGTTAATAGGGAAGTCATAGATGAAAATCCTACAACAAATCTCTTGTAATAGTTGGACAAACAAAAGAAACTCCTGATATTTGTTGGGGAGGTGGGTCTGGGCCAATGTTGTACTACCTTAATTTTATGAGAATCCACTCATATCCCTTTGTTGGATACCATATGACCAAGGAAAGTAACCGACTGTAACCAGAATTAACATTTGTTGAACTTAGTGAATAATTGTCGATCTTTGAGTGTTTGCATAGAAACTCTCATATGGGTCGGATGCTCTTTCTCACTTTGAGAATAAATCGGGATATTATAAATAAAGACAATGACAAACAAGTCCAAATATTGTTTGAATATCTTGTTCATTAAATCCATCAAAGTTGTGGGAGCAATTTTTAGACCAGAAGACACAACTACAAATTTAAAATGGCCATATCTAGTCCTCAAGGTTATCTTCAGAATATCGCTATCCTGACTCAAAGATGATCATAGTCGGATCTTAGCTCTATCATGGAAAAACAACTAGCACCCTAAAGTTGGTCAAACAAAACATCAATATTGGGGATGGAATAGTTATTATTGACGGTGACCTTGTTCAACTATCGATAGTCAATCACCTTTATGAGAGAACCATACTTTTTACTTACAAACAACAGTGGATCACCCCATAGAGAGATAGTGGTCTCGCGAAGCGCTTATCTAGAAGGTCTTTCAACTTCTCTTTCTATTCTTAAGCTTAGCTGGAGACATTATGTAAGAAGGAACATAATAGGTTGGGTATGTTTGATGAGATCTATTTTAAAGTTGATTTCCTTTTTGGAAGGAACTTCAGGAAGATCTTCTAGGAACACTTCTGGAAATTCATTACTACCAGGACTGACTCAAGAGTCTGGGTTTCACACTTTGAATCCTTAACCCGAAAAAGATGATAGATATACCCATTGGAAACCATTTTATGACCTTAATGTAAAAGATGAATCGAACTATAAGCATTCAGCTACTACCCTTCCATCCTGAAACTGGCTCATTTGGAAACTGAAACTGAACAATTTTAGTTCTACAATCGACTGAGGCATAGTAGGAATATAACCAATCTATGCCTAGAATGATATCAAAATATAAAAATTCTAACTCTACAAGATCTGATGAAGTAACTTTATGAAAGATTGTGGCAGGGCGATTTCTATATACCCGTGTAGCTATAAATCAGTCACCTACGGAGTAGAGACTGAAAAGGGTTCTGAGAGAATTTCTGGACTAATACCAAAATTTACAGCTATATGTGGAGTTACAAAGGAAAGAGTAGACCCTGAATCTAAAAAATCATAATCATCAAAATGAAAAACTTATAACGTACTAGTGACTATACCAGGGGCATATTCCTGGTTCTGGCGAGCCTAAAGAGCATAAACCTATTTTGGAGTTAACGCCACTAGTACCAGTCAAAGCACCCTGCTGAGTTGGGCGACCTATCGGTGCTGCTGACGCTATAGACTAAGCCCTACTATTACATTACCTTGCATGGAAGAAAAGAAATCCTTCAACCTATGGTCAGACCGACTATAACGACCGGGGAGCACCCCTTAGAAGTTACCTGTGTCGTCGACCTCTCGGAGATTTTGGAGAAGACTCTTAGCATTCATTCGTCGAATGATCATAAAAATAGCGGAAAATTTAAAACTTTCACAACACATCAAATGATAAAATATCACGCAATTTATAAAATCATTATTAAATAATTAGACACTAAGTCTCATTTGTCATCTTAGACTCAATATCAATATAGTAGAATATGGACACGACCCTTAACAACATAAAATAATATTTAAGCTGCTAGATGAACTTAAGAAAATGACATATGGTCCTTGAATCTTTAAGGAACCCATTTGAACTTGCGGATATGAATCCAAGCTATTCCTTTCTATAGAAGATCCTCTAGTCATATCCACCTATACTTTGTGTAAAAGATGAAGAAGAATGGTATTAGTACAAGAATGCACTAAGTATGACAACCATGCAAAAACATGCATTTAAAGAGGACATTTAGTTAGAAACCACACATGATGACTTTTAGTAAAACATCAAGAATATTAATACAATAGACACAATATAGTTCACATACATCATATAGACATGCACAATAGTCATAACATCACGTAAAGCCACATATCACATTTAAGTCACATTCAACAGTTTCATAACACTATCCTTCTTTTATTTTAACACATTTGCTCAAGCAACCCTCAAGTTATACTTAGTATAAAGTATCACCTTAAGGTCACCCAAGATGTATACCCAGATATCCTTCATCAACACAACCATATATATATTGATAAAGTCACAAGCGTATCACAAGACATAACCTTCACATGAGAACCATCACCTAAGACAACCCCAAGTCACAAATAGTACAATGTGTAGGTAGCATCCCATGATACTATTTACACCAAGTGTTCCTTAGAAGCCACCCCCGACTAGGCATATCATATTCAACAAGTCATAACACCTTCATTTATCACTAAACATAAGACCACATACTTCATAGCATCATATAAGGACTCATTCATTTACAACGACTTTAGTCATAACTCATTTAGTTCATGTCATAGGTAAACCGCCCTCACAATCCTTCATAAGCTTACTTGTGCAATATATACATGGAGTCCCATACCCTCCACATATACTATGTAAACTCATCAGAAGTCATCACTGTAATTAACATGCATAGTCATATTTCATGTCTTGGCATATCAAAGTCTCTTTAACATGCATTCATACAAATCATACATAACATAAGTCTTCATTTCATAAAGGTTCTAATCTTATCCTTTCTTAAAGATCACTTGTGCAATGCATGGGTAGGGTTCATAGTACTACCTATACTTAGTAAACTTCTCAAGAATTTATGATTAGAGTTCATATTCTTATCTTAGTTCATTTCTTACTTTTGGAAGACATAACCATAACCGACATAGACCATGAAGCTACATGGAATTCGGTGTTCTACTCCCACACCGAAAAGAGAGGGTACTACTTGCCAAGGTAGGACCTCCATTCATAATATCTATTCTAGTGGATCCACTAAGCTAAGACCTACGGGGGCACATAGAAAACACTCCAACACAAGGCAAACATACAAAGGCACACTAGCACACAAACGACTAGATTTCGAACGTCTTGATCATCCTTTGACATTTGAGTCCCAAACTCTATAAAATGACTATCACAAGTTATGACAGACTTAATTAACATGTTATTAAATTGTAAAAAACATGTGAGGATCTATATAATCCCAATACATTTTGATGGTTGTTAAACTGACCACACACAAAACGCCTTTCCATGCTTGCAAGAAATTCGCTTGAGTGATTCTTACCACACTTTGGAAAAGTTAGGAAAATCCTGTTACCTGAAGCACTCCTGTGATACTTAGAGACTTATGCCCTACTTTTCTGACCCTATCAAAATCGGAGGGATGGATCATTAGCTTATGAAGGCGTTGGGACCTTATACCTTTGATGCAACTGTGATTTATTCCCACCAGTTGATTTCTTCTAAGAGCATTCATAATTTCATGTTCTGGACTTATTGTTGTCCTTAGAAATTTCCCTATGTTTATCTCCCTCAACCTACTAGGCATGAGTCATGAGTATGGAGATATCCATATCTCCTATCAGCATAGTATTCCTACACTCGGTCTTCAATAAATCAGATACCCCGAATAGGAACTTACACATTGGTGCCCTTGAATTGGAAATCATGTGTGGAGCATACCTGGAGATTTGAGTGAACTTTATTCTGTACTATTGGACCGATATTAAACCCTTCTTTAAGTTCATAAACTTTTGTGCCTTAGCTTCTATAAACTCCCTTAGGACGAACCTGTACAAAAAAAGTTGCACCGAAAAATTCCCAAGTCAGAGGAGTTGCATCTGCACCCATGTTTTCTTTCCACTGAGTGAACCAGATATGAGCCACATCCTTAAGTTCATAGGATTCCAACTCCAACTCTTACTGTCAGTCACTTGCATTATCCTCAAGAATCTTCTTAATTTTCCTTTCTTTCTTTAACTTGTGTGCTCCTTAGTTAGGATTTCTGATATTATTTTTATTTCGGGACATCTAGTTGTTTCATATTTTCTTAACTTTTCAAATTCAGTCAGCCTATGATTTTTACTAGGTACTTGTGTTTTGGTACATATACTAACTTTGCATGTTTTTTTGTGATGTCAATTCGAGCACCACTGACAATAACACCTCAGATACCTAGAAGACCTGACCAACAAAATACTGGTTGAACCACGGAGAGGTTCACGTACCGTGAAAGGGACCACGGTCTGTTGACCTGCTCGTGGTTCACACCCAATAAGCGTGGTGGGACCACGGTACCTGCCACAAATTGTGGTCCCACTGACGAGCCGTGGATTGGCTCATCAAGTCAAACCAGCAGATCCCCTAGCCAAGTGAAGAACCACGATGACCTTCACGACCCGTGGTCCTTCACACAGTCTGTGAATTGGACTGCCAGGTCAAAAAAACCAGTAAGCAGTGGTCAAGCGCAACCAACTTGAAGGGTTGTGGTCCCTTCGACTATCTATCAGTGGCCTCCTGGGTGTCCCTCGTCAGTTTTTTAAGTTAGGGCCATTTTTATCTATTAGTCATTTAAACTACGTTTTTAACACCTAAACACGTCATTTTACTCCGTCTAAGCCTAATAATCTAGTTAGAACTACCCAAACCTCCATTCTCTAAAAGTCATCCAAGTTAGAACAAAAAAATGAGAAAAAGTTGACCTGCCCTCTCAAGAACAAACAGGAGGTTTTCTTCAAGTTTTCCCCAAAATCCGAAGGATTTCTCCGTAGTTCTCATCATCAGGTATGTGAGATTTTACTAGTGGGTTTCTTTCATCCACTATGTTCCTAGAATTTAGTCAGTTCCTTGATTCTCCATATTTTATTTCAACCTAGCATTTCTAACACCTTGAAGTTTTGTTATAATTTAGTTGTTGTAGTATATTTAATCGCAATAACATGTTTCCCATAAAGTTTTCTTAATTCTTTGTATGAAAATCAGAACCCTAGTTTGAGTATATTCTCTTAGATCATGAATTACACTTGCTAGATCAGTTAAACAGATAATCATGTTTTAGATTTCGAATGTCACATTATTAGTATATACATGTTGCATTCTCAGATACAATGTTAGTACTTTGAGTTGTTCAGTATTTCAGTCATATACATATTTAGTTAGAAGTAGACTTAGCACCGAGTTAGACTAGGTTTCAACGTACCTTCATAGTCCTAGAGTTATGTGCCCTTGTACGAGTATAAGTCCATCTATTGGGAATTAGACTTAGTAATCACGCCAGTCATACCTTTATACCCCTTTAAAGGTATATTGGATCCTCTCGATGGGTGTATACATCAGACTCGACGATTATCTCACTTGGATTATGTCAATAACAATAGTTCCCACAGTCAGACTCTTAGTGCATTTGATGAAGTTTTTAGTATACATATGTTTCAGTATGATTTAAACTTGGTCATTACATTCAAGTTATCCTTTCAGTTATGTTTCAATATTTACATTCTTGTTCAGTTTATTTCAGTGCTCAGTTATGTTTCACTACATCTTACATATATATTTGTTCAGGTTAGTATCTATTTCTTGCATGATCAGTACATTTGAAGTATTGACACATACTCTACCTACATCCTTTCATGATGTAGATTTAGGTAGTCAACATTCATATCACGCTTAAATCGATTCTCAGTCTGCATTCAACAACTTCAATGGTGAGTCATACTTCGAAGATGGTAGACATGCTTTTCATTTCAGTCTTCTTATTCAATTTTAAGTTTGGTTAGAGTTAGCTGGGGTTATGTCCTAGCAACTCAACTCAGTTATCCTGCTTTAGCCTGTGAGGGATTGCCCTTGTTGTTCTTTTTAGTTTCAGTGAAGTGCTTATAGGGCTTAACTTCCGATTAGCAATTTCTGTGATAGAAGAAGAGTATATTATAGAATAGACTATACCCCTAGACCCGGTATGGAAAGGGAGTACTAATAACCCAATGGAATCACCAATTGAGGACTCAAAAACAAAAAATAGTGGTATGCCAGGACTCAAACCAAGACAAAAATAAAGATGTTCCTCAAACCCGACTAAATTAGATAGAACATCATGGCCTCGAACCTAACTAAGAGAACTTATGCCTAGGACTCAAACCAACGTAAAAGATTCCAACCCCCTCTCCCTAATACCCATTCTTTTTCAAAACGGCCAATACCACAGACATAAATCATCTTCATAGTCGTCAAGGACCCACTCCAGCTCCAAATCAATGACCCGAACCTAAGCAATCAAATAAATTCTGAAATAATACACGAATATGTCCAAATAGAACCATAAAAGACAATATTGGATAGAAGGTTGTACGAGCTGAGTTCTTGCCTACATAAGAATCACTGTCACACCCTAGTCTACTATACAAGTCTATAAAGAGTTAAGTTGTACAAAGAAACATCATACTAAGGTCTATCGTCTACAAAATGTGTGTCTAAGTAACACACTAGCCTAACCCCAGGCTAAGTTGAATAATTTGCTTCTAAGTAGTCATAAACAACTATAAATGAAGGTCACAAGGTAAAGCTGATCACAAAAAAAGGATTAGACATGCTAACACCCCTAACAACGTGAATATGCAACCTAAATATCTTCTAAATAGTCGACATAAATCAACTACTAACCACCTTAAATTCCAAATAATCAACACAAATTCACATTCTTGAGCGCAATCTAAAGACCGAGAAGCCATAGCCTACCTAAACATAGACTATGTGCGCTTCAAACCCATAATTTGGAGCATTACCCTTTTGAATTGCTTCTTAACGCTGACACACTGTCAAAAACACAATCACAACTTCAATATGAATATTTTGACACTAAAAACACAAAATTGGAGACAAATCCATAATCAAGTAAGGGTAATGTGCAACCTGCACCGAAAATCTCGAAACGACCCTATCTAAAGGTCCAATTTAACCTATCGAGTTTGTGTCCCAACACAAGATACAATTCAAAGTTTGAAAGGTCAGATTTCAATAAAAACCAACAATTAAATCAAGAAAATGTTGTTAATTAAAGGACTAAGGCAGTCCCTTTGGGAAGAATCTTATATCAAATGCATGTTCATTGAGACTCCATGATCACTCCAACGTAGAGATACAAATCTTCTTTACAAATTGCAACAAAAAATCGCAAATTTAGAGCTCTACAACTCACAAAAACTTGTTAGGGGCGAAATAAGCAGGTATAATACGGAAGCTAACAAAGCAACCCTCAAAAGACCACGAGTAAGAAGACAAACGAGAAATACATCGAAAGACACATAGATTTAACGTTGTTTGGTCAATGACGTACATCCACAAAGAAGATGATCAATTCACTAAAAAAATGAGAGTACAAAATACAGAGAGACACAACCTCAACCAATTCACTCAGAATATATGGGAGGTTCATACAAGTGATAACGTATCAAGCTTGTGACCCACAAATTCTCTCCATAACCAAAACTCTCAAAGCCCTTAAGACTATATTGTGAATGCTAATTAAGTTAGAAGGAACATGTCTCTATTTATAGAGTCCAACCTTTTCCTATAAGAAAAATGACTTAGACAATACAAAACTTTCCTAAAACGAAAACCTATATATAGTAAGAAATCGGGGAAAATAAAACCCAACAAATCTCCCCCTTCGCCTGAATTTCTAATAAAATATATTTTTCCACCTTCACTTAATCTTCAACAACTTGTTTCTCCTCTCCATAATCTCCTTTGCAAAATTTATGTCTCAACACAGAAAATCTCTTTGAAACAATTTCTCCAACAGAATCTTCATTAATGTCAAAAAGGTTGCGGCTAGAACTACACTCGTCAAGATGAACACCTTTTTCTAACCTGATTCAATCATCGATTATCGAATCACTAAACCTGACTCCATCATTGAATCTGGATCTGATACCACTTGTTAGGACTGAAATAAGCAGGTGTAGTGCGGAAGCTCAAATCAAACATCAAAAGATCACGAGTAAGAAGACAAACGAGAAATACACCAAAAGATACTCAAATTTAACGTGGTTCGGTCAATGACCTACGGCCACAAAGCAGATGAGCAATCCATTATGATTATGATAGTACAAAATACAGAAAGAAACAACCTCAACCAATTCACTCAGAAACATAGGAGGTTTATACAAGTGATAAGTATCAAACTTGTGACCCACAAATTCTCCCCATAACCAAAACTCTCAAAGCCCTTAAGACTATATTATGGATGCTAATTAAGTTAGAAGGAACATGACTCTATTTATAGAGTCCAACCTTTTCCTACAAGAAAAAGGACTTAGACAATACAAAACTTTTTCTAAAAGAAAAACCTATTTATGGTAAGAAATCAGAGCAAATAAAACCTAACAAAATTCAATTTGAAATAACCAACTAATGTTGAATTCACAACTTGTCCTTTATAAGAAGACTAGTTAAATGAACTTCATCAACATAGGAGTCTCTCCACGATAGTGGAAGGTTGGGGGCTGAAGCACCCTGAATGTGACTCCTGGCCCGCGAACGCAATCGGTCACCTAGCCACCCATTGGCTTAAAGCTCGTGATTGCAAAGGGCAAATGTTGGCTGCACTAGCTGATGCACATCAACAAGTTGTGCGAATTTCCAACATGGTACTCAGAACCCCGTGCACGCAAATGAGATAAGTTATCCCACAAAAATTTGGTATTCCAAACTCAACAAGGATGTCAAAACTTCCAATCAAAGTAGTCTCGACAAAAAATGGACCCCACACCCAAACTCCATTTTAAACCAATTTTCACAAGGGGCTCGGGATGACACCAGTAGCTTCAGAATTTGAACCAAAGGTTTGTCTAGATTAAACTTTTATTCCAAAGCTAACGGAACCATAATAACTGGATTTTGAGGCCATTTTCATGAAATTTTGACTGAAGTCAACCATTTAAGTTTCAAAAGCTCCAAAGCATAGAAAGTCGCATAGATCAAACAAATGACCGAATTGTCAATTCCAAAAACTAATAACTGACTTGGGGTCACTATAGGAATGCTCTAAACGATGAAAAGAAAGCAATACCAAGAAAATAACCAGGAGGGTGATTACCTGGCACAATGAATACAACATGTGTTCATCCTCTTTTGCCAAACTCACTTGCCTTTTTTCTTCTTCTCTCAATCTCGTTTGCCGTTCGTCTTCTAGCATATAATTATAAATCGTAATTAAACAAATTATAATAAAAAATTTCTAATTAAGTTCAAACGGCGGATATTGTTAAAATTCATAAAATTGACAGCTCGTAGCAGTAACAAAATCAATTGCTCGATAAAACAAAAAATTTAAAAAGTAAAATCCACTATCCAGCTTTACTTAAATATTAGATTTATAGTATCTTGTAACCACCAAAATATAGAAGAAAATTTTGTGTGGGTCAGTGCTCAACCTAGTCAGCATGAACTTCCTTTTCATTTCACGTGAATCCCAATTATTCATCAACCAATGAAAATATATATATATATATATGTGTGTGAGAGAGAGAGAGAGAATCACTTTTCCCAGGACAATGGTGTTCACAATTCACACTTATCTTTGCCCCGTTTTAAATATAATATACTGTGACATATGTATACTACTATATATTATTTAATTTAGGATGATTTGGTACGTGGAGTAAATAAGATATTTTGGATGAAATTTGTGATTAAATAAATACTGTATATGATCGGCAATATGAATTTATCTCTTCAAATACGATATAAACTTTATTTGAAAATTGATGCTAAATTAGACATTCATCCTATCCAATTCAATTTGGTATTGTTATTTTATCCACCTTGTAGGTAGGACAATTAGTCGCGCGAGAAATTATAATTCCAAAATTATAATATTTTGATAGTAAATATTTGAATTGACTTTTTTTAATATTTTTTTTATTTTGTTTTAAAGTAGTACTTTTTTTTTGAAAGTGTTTGATTAACTGAAAAAACATTTTAAATATATTTATAAGGCTGAAAAAGCATTTAAAAGGGTCGAAACTTAAATTTCTGAAGTGAGAACTTTTAGTTTTTGATATATAAATTACTTTCAAAAAGTCAATTCAAACACCCATCTCAAGTCAACTGATTGAATTCTTAAGATATAACTTTTTTGTTACATGTTCAAGCTAAAAAATATCTCTCACTTCCAAGAGAAGCCCTTTTGATCGATCATAATGTTTACTAATATTAGGCTTTTGGTTCCTTTTTGGGATGAAGCTTCAAACAGTGCCCATTTTGATGATAAACAAATCCATTAAATGGTCAAGTCAGAAAAAGTGCATAACACTTGATTTTGAAGGCTGGAATCTTGTCATATCAAACATGGGGCACCCAATAAGAAAAAAAAGCAAATATATAAAAACCTAAATGTATGATCTTCCTCTTCACATCTTCATTGGCTGCATGGAGAATGTTTAAGAACCTGGCACGTGTATATTCTCATCTGAAAAATGAATCCCATTCCCAATTGGAGGATTTCTTTATATATATATATATATATATATATATATATATATATATATATATATATTTTATATTCAATGTAAAACTTTTGATTCCAAAATATATTGCTAAAATAATAAGGTAAAACAAAAGACTAAGTTGGAAGGCATAGAGAATTTATATGGTGGATCATTTTTATATACTTAAAAAGACAATAGAGAACCTTTGTGTCATCATATTAAAGACTATAAAAAGTGATCACCACATTTTGAATACTATCAGAATCTCCTTCCATGCAAGTTGTGCTGGAATATTAGAACATCTTTTGATGTGAAGCCATTGTTGGCATTCAAGAAATATTTTATTATTCCAAAAGGATTTGTATTATGACGCTTAACTAGAGAGAAATTATTCGTGTTTTGTGTGATTATAATGTTTGGAGCTCCGACTATATTGAGATTGCGCAATACAAGTTAATTCAAAATTTTTAGGACTCAAAGCCAATACCTCTAACTAAGACTGCACCACAGTCTATGATAGTAATATAATAACTAATTAATGACGTGTAAAATGAAATTAATCTTTATTACTTATAAATTTCTTATTGATTCTACCATAAATTATAAAACTACTGTGGAAAAAATGACCTATTAGATCAAGTCGACAAAACTATATTAAAGTGAAAAGTTTTCAAAACCTTAATAACTGAAAATACTTCCAACACCTTTACTCACTTTGAATATGAAAGCTGAAACATCAAATATAAAATTAATACCTCCAACGTTCATTTACATAAAATATAGTATAGGACTATTTATGAAATGATAAATATTTCAAGTAACAATTTGAACATTTAAAAACGTATATTGTTCTGCAGAAATAAGAAAAAAGCACATATAGGTTTGAGAAATAAATCATATTATATTATATCGTAAAAATGATATGGAAAGAAATTTTCTAAAAAATGAGAATTATAAGAATAAATTTACGTGTACTCGTCGTTTACGGTCAAATCTAGCAGTTAATGCTTGTGTTGCTATTGATTGCCCTTCTTCCATTGCTATGCCATCAATAGTAAGTGGACATTTTGTCATACGATATCATATCACAATATAAAATTATAAAACGAAATTAATTTTTAAATATTCAATTTCAAATTTATTTCATTTCATAATTTTATATGATTAGATGAAATATTATATTTTTCAAAACTTATGACATGAGAATTTCATATTATGATTTGAGTTTTTTTTTTAATATAAAAATTAACCTATAAATTTATATTTTGTTAAAAGCAATCCACATTATAGCTACTAAACATTTATTTTATATGTAAATAATATTAGCAATCACATCATCACTTTTTAAAATTCATTATTCTGACCAACATAAAATTTATTATTGCTTTCATCTAGGTAACTATAAATGATAATGTAAGAATTGATTTGGTGAATATAAATATAAATGGCCGAGGGAGTAATATTTTTTTGGTTTCATGATAAAAAAACTTCTCTTTCGGCTACATAGATATAAAAATGTTTGAAACAATTTAATATGAAAAAGGACAAAATTGGTGATGTATGTTTTATAATCACTACTTCCAATATATTTCATTTTTGTATGAAATTGATGCATCGAAACTATGAAATCGCACACAAGTGAAACAAGGCACAAATCAGATGATATTGATGCACAAGTGAAAGTTGTCATGACTTGTACAATGTACTTATGTGCTAGTTCCAAAGCGGTGATGAAGTATTTTGGTCTATGAGCAAGAAAATTAATTAATGATATTGACCAACAATTAACTCAAATGAAAAATATTGGTTCGTCTTTTCAGTCATATGAATGAGAAATATAAATTTCACGAGAGAAGATTTTTCTCACAACGTGGGATGATTTTATGAAAGAATAGTGTACTACAATTTATGTTCAATTTTTTTTATTGAATTAAAGTTCGATGAATAAAAGTTAGATGAAACAATTAATTAAGTGAAGAACAAATAACTTTGTAATAACTAATTATGTGATTTTATATATTTTGTTTATTTGATAAGATCGAATAAACAATTGGACTATTGTAATAGTTTTACAACTTATCAGATTCTTATGTCTAAGAGATATATACAACACAAAAATTTGGCAAAAGTCATTTGCGACCCCTTAAGGTTGTTCTCATTGTTCATCTAGACACCTCAACTAGACCTAGTACCTATGAATACCTCTACCATCCCAGATTTGAAAGTTCGTGAAGCACTTTTTTGTCGCTTTTCATAAACTCTGTGACGCGCGGTATTAAGCTCTCCACGTGTATCCGACATTTATAGAATGACCATTTAACAGTCATCACGTGTATTCGACGTATATTTCTAAATGGCTGCAAAATCCCTAAATCATTAACTTTGACATAACTTCTCTCTTTGCGATTTCTTCCAGATTGAAGTTGGATTCGTCTTATTCATGTTACAATTTGAAGATTTCCTTGTGTAAGTTAGGATTTTTAATGCTTTTTACATGCTTGTTAAATGAATTTAAAAAGCTGGTTTTGTAAAAATCTAGGTTTTGCAATTCTTGCAAATATTTTGTCCCCTTTTTACTATAACCCAACAAATATGCTTTGAAGCTTTGTTTTTCAGTTGTTGTATGTATTATATGAATATATTTCGTTATCTTAAGATAGGGTTTGTTTGATATTTAGTAAGGCTACCTAACAATTGACCATGAAGGAGATTCTATTTACAACGATTTACCATGGTTGAATCTTATTCGAGATTAAGGTTAGGCACCAGATAGAGATCGGTACTATTCCAGTTCGTTTTGATCCGTAGTCTACGTACTCAGGACGGAACAAAATCACAATTTGATATTGGTGTCGCGATACCATTGATCCAGATATATTTCGATTCAGTTCTGAATCTGTCCGATTTTGATTAATTATTGTTTATTAATTAATTAATATTTGATAATTTATATGTAGGCATATTTTCAAATAAAAAATGGATTGGATTGTTATTTTTAAAATTTCTGTCATTACTTTATCCTTATTTTTATTTAATTTTTTAAAATTACCAACTTAATTTATTTTAATTTTTTTTTACAAGTTATGAGTATAACTTATAACATATAATAGGTAATAACTTATAAACTTCAAAAGATTCAAAATTTGAAATCTTGAAAACTTAAGCTCAAAACTCTAAAGAAAAAAAACTTTACCAAACTTAAACTTGAAAATTTAATTTAAAAAAATTTTAAAAAATATATCTTTAAAATAAACTTAAGTAAAATTACATTATAAATTTCAAAACTTAAATTTCAAAATAATAATTCAAACTTAGAAAATAAACAAATATTTATTTTTTCGTAATTCAAAAATCAAAAACTAAAAAAAATTATTATTTTTGAAATAGTTATATGTCTCGTCCCATTTATCCGATCTCGTTTCTTTCCAGTTCGTTCTGGTCATGTCCGGTTCTATTTCGGTTTATAATGGGAAGGGGCGAAACCTAGTATTCATCCCGATAGTTTTGGTCCGTTTCATCTCGATACCGATCAACAAAACAGTCAAACCATTTCGTTTCGATCCTGTTGTTCCGGTCCAATCCGATGCCCAACCTTATCCAAAATATATGTCCCTACTTATGTTGGACATTGTGTATCTTCACTCAGATATATTATCAAGTACCACTTTTCTATTTTGAAACAGTTGTATTATACTAAAGAACTAGTCAAACTATTCGCGCTTCGCGCGATTATATGAAATATTTATAAGATAATAATATGAAATATATAATATTTAGGTTAGTATCGAATATATAGATAATATTTATATTTCTCCTCGTCTGGAATATCATAGACTTTTTTAAAACATATAAAATATATTTGTTTGTTTTGTATATGTATATATTAGAACAAAATATTCACCGTGGTGAAGTAAATGAAATAAGAGATAATATGTTGAAATAACAATATATTGTATTAGGTTGAAAATATTTTAGATGTTTTAATTTTCTCTATCTTTTCTAGGAATAGTGATGTTCTATCCAAACTCTGATTTCATCAAAACAATATTGTTTTCTTTTATTTTATTATTACATTTGCTTATTATAATTTTTTAAAACATTAATTAAATACTTATAAGATTTACGAAAAATGAAGCATATAAAGTCATGATTCATATTTAGTATTAAACTTTATAAGTAAGATGAAGAGACATGAGTTATAAATAATTCAAATGTATAATTTTATTAGCCACTAAATGTATTAATAATTATGTATTGATTTTATTTGTAAAATAAAAAAATAAAAAAAAGGTGTGAAAAAACAAAAAATGAACAGAGAAAATATAATAATTGGTGACTACATAAAAATTATAAATACATTTCAAAGCAAAAAGAACGACGACAGATTGTTACATACGCAAAAAATGACATCATGAAAATAATAATATATTTTTCAATTACTTTTTATAAGTTATAATAAAAGTGAAACTAATCATCGTAAATTTTGTTGTTGTTAAAATGAAATAATTATATTTATTTTTTCATAACAAAGAGAAAAATAGAATACTAAAGGATCAAATGATTAGCATTGATAATATAATACATTTAGCTAAATTATTTACATAAATCAAAATTTTTAAAACTCTAACAAAAGTAACTAAGTTTCTAATAAATTTCAAAGTGAAAAAATAATCTCTAATTATGCTTCATTTTTTTTCCTTGTATCATCTTTCTTTGCAAAGATATCCGCTATCATGTTTTGATCCATATGTCAAACTCTTCATATATGCAACCAACTGAATAAAAAAAACATATACGAATTAAAAATAATTATGTCAAAAGAAAGAACGAAATATAAACCATATTTAATATATTTATACATTATCTTTTCAATAGTAATAACAATACTAAATAATAATTATTTCTTGAAATCTAACAAATATTATAATCAAACTATATTATATATGGAATACTAACTGTTAGAAAGAGTAATTGCATACGGATAAAACATTGTTAAGAATTAAAGAGATTTTTTTAATCATACTTACTTGATAAATTATAATACAAACATAAAAATATATATTAAAAAAGCATGTCTAAGTACATAAAAATAAAAAGAAAGACTTAAGAATGAAATATATCTTACCTTCATATACTTTTTTTTTGTTACATGTTAGCTAATTCCCAAACAAGTATTATGAAGAAGAGACATTATAACTTTGTATGTGAATCTTCATGAAAATAAATATGAATCTATATAGATAAAATAAAGGAAATGAAAAAATAAGGACTTGAGAATGATATATTTATTAACTTCATGTACTTTTTTTTTGGTTACATGTTAATTTCCTTCACAAATCAAATACGAATTTATATAGACAAAAATAGAGGAAATAAAAAATAAAAATTTCAATGAAGTATTTCTTACCTTCATGTACTTCTTTTTTTGTTACAAATCAAACTTATATGATGAAAAAAGAAAGAATAATTGTGAATGTGAATCTTCATGAAACTAATATAAATTTATAGGCAAAATAAAGGAATTCCATAAGACACATAAAGTTATAAATTTAAATTGGAGGTTATGAATATAAAAATTATGAGAGTCATGAATATTATTAAAAGTAAAAATTAAAGAGGGGCAAGTCATGGGTAGTAACTCCTAGTGAATAAATTCAAAAATAAAAATAAAAATACTTAAAAATGTAAAAAAAAAATAATACTATGATTTCATGATTAGAAGTGAGATAAACAAATAGAAAAAAATATATAGAGTTTTTTTTATTATAAATGTTCATACATTAATAATGTATTTATTTGTATATTGTATAAATGAAGTAATATATTTTTACAATAAAATAATTAATTTAAATTAAAAAAAAGTCAAAAATAAATAAATTATGTTTCTCTTTCAATTATAAGTGAGATAAATAAATAAAAAATATGAAGAGTTTTTGTTATAAATAACCCACCATTAACAAAATATTTTTATTTGTGATAAATTTAAGTAATTTTTTATGATATATAAAAAATAAATTAAAAGAAAAAGATGAAAAAAGCTAAATGCAAATGGAGGCCATATAGAGGTGTCACATCACCTCCTATATGGTCCTCATTTATATATATATATTGATTGAATATGAAACTGTTGGAGACTTTTACGTCAAAGATTTATTCAATAAACAATGTGTCTTAATTACAATTGATCAATATCCCCTACACCTAATTAGATAAAGTTGAAAAACTATATTAAAGTGAATTTTTTAAAACCTTAATAAATGAAAATACTTCAACCACCTTTACTCACTTTGAATATGAAAGCTGAAACATCAAATATAAAAATTTATACCTCCAACGTTCATTTACATAAAGTAGTATAGTACTATTTATGAAATAATAAATATTTCAAGTAACAATTTAAACATTTAAAAACACATATTGGTCTGCAGGAATAAGAGAGAAACATATGTAGCTTTGAGAAATAAATCCTATTTATATATTATATCGTAAAAAATGATATTGAAAAAAGAAAAGAAAAGAAGATAATTATAACAAAACATTTACTTATGCTCGTCGTTCACGGTCATATTTAGCAGTTAATGCTTGTGTTGCTATTGACTCCCGTTCTTCTTTTGCTATGACATCAATATTACTCGCTCCATTCCATAATAATATAAGTTTTGAGGAAAAATAAATTAGGACATAAATTAAATATATATATTTTTATTTTTATTAATTATGACAAAAATAAATAAACATTAATTATAATAACTATTTAGATACTAACTTAAAGAATAAAATTGAGAAAATAGTTTTAAAATAGTCTTGAAAATTGAAAACTTAAGTTAATTTGAAAAATAAAAAATAACTCAAAGCTGAAGTAATTATGGAATGGAGGGAGTAAGAATTTGTTCGACATTTAAAATAGTAAAAAGAAATTAGAAAAAAATAATTATATCAATATTTAATTATTATTTTTATTTATTTATTATAAAATTTATTAAAAAATTGAATTTGTATTTTTTAATTTAATAAAATTAATTATAAAATTATTTTTTAAAAAATATTTTCTCTCTAAAATAATCTTAATATTAAAGGTGATTTGAAGCACCCGTTATAGCCAAACTATATTTAGCAGGAACCGAAGACGTTTAGCCAAAAATTTAAATTTGCCTCAATATTGTATTAGTAATAAAAATTAAAAAAATTCTTTTGATCGAAAAATTTGATCAGAATAATATTTTATCTTTTAAAATATTTTTATTCTTTTAATTTTAATAAATTTTAACTAAAATTATTTTTTCTAGAATAGATTAAATTTTGATAAAATTTTCTGACAACTTAACATTCTATTTTGGCCGAATTTTCAAGACATACTTACGACCTCTATCGCAAAGCAAATCTACATGGCAGAAATCAAGCATGTGGGAGCAAATTTTTTAAAAAATGACTTTTCATTAAAAAAAAATGGAAAATATTTTTCAAAAAAAAATATTTTTTTTGTTGAAAAATAAATTTAAAACTTATTTAAATTTTTAATTTCAATGTTTTATACTTTCACTCCACTCTCACCCCTACCTTCCCCCCAAAAAATTATAATTTATTTTATAAAAATATTTTCTATTTTATATTTTTATATTCATCCCACCCTTACCCTCAACCCCCTAAAAAAAATTATTTTTAAAAAATATTTTGAACTTTAATTTTTTATTTTTTCACCCCACCTTCAACCCTAAATCCCCCTCCCAAAAAAAAAATTATAATTTGTTTTAAAATTATTTCAACTTCAATATTTTTCACCTAACCCCCACCACCCCCACCCCTAAATAAAAAATTAATAATTATAATTTACTTTAAAATACTTTCAACTTCCGCTTTTTTTACCCCACCCTCACCACTACGCCCCCTCTCCCCCCAAAAAAAAAAAAAAAATCTTTAAGTTTGTTCTAATAAAATATTTCCAATTTCACATTATTAATTTTTCACCCCCTACCCACGACTCCTCCCTCTCCCCATATTTTCAATTTTAATTTAAAAAATTATTTTCTTCTCTCTAGTAAAAATAAAAGATATTTGTTTAAAACTATTTTTCATTCATAAATTAATCACTAAAAAATCTTTTCCGAAATATATTTTCTACTCACCAACCAGACATGAAAAAGTAAATAAAAAATCTACTAAGAAAACATTTTTCTTTCATACCAATCACACCCTATATTATGTTTTATAAATCCTCCTCACAAGAAAATTTAAGCCTAAATATTCCATGACACCTAAGTTTAAATTACAAAAAGAAGATAGATAATTATAATAGTAATACATAGCTAATTAGATGATAGACATTTTAGTGAAACTCACATCAGCAATGGATTAAATATGGTATAAACGTGTTAGATAACTTTAAGCAATTTATCCAAGATCTCAAGCGAATCACTAAACATAAATATCAGTATATAAGAATGAAAAGTAAACTAATCTTGTTCCATTACAAACCATTGCAATTACTTTATTGAAGAATTTGATTTTTGAACCTTGAAGATTGCTTTCTTTAATTGTTCTTTGTAGAGATGCAAAGAGAAGAGGAAAAAACTCATTCTTCTAATTTAGGGACCATTTTTTTCTGGTTAAAAGACACATTTTCAATAAGTCTCCATTAGATATATGATATGAAAATATATGTGAGTTTATTCTTATTTATATTCACCCCTACATTCATAGAAATTTACGTTTAGCCTCAAATAGTTTAATATTTATTAGATTATAAAATGGATTCCTTTAAAGATGACATATCTGTTGGGAAAATGCGGATAAACACAAATATATATGGTAAAAATAATTGAAGTAAAATGAGAAAATAATCACATCAAAAATTTTACGTGGAAACCCTTCTAAATAAGGAAAAACCACGGGCCAAAAGGAGCAATTGATATCACTATAGTAAGAAATTTTACACTTTATAGTCACGAATACAATACTCAAAGTGACTACTACACACTCAAAAGGAACAACACTCTTTTGATTTCCACCTTACTAAAATATCGCTCACACTCTATTTTTCTTCACATACTATTTTCCTTATATAGTCTATGAATACCTCATTTTGCTCTCAAAATGGTTTTTCTCTCTGACTTGGTGTGTTCTACAAATGAGCAAGAATTCGCTATTTATAAAAGGAGAAAATCATACCTATGTCACTAATGACATAAGTAAATGTAGCAAAGTCAAAAAAGATTTGCAAATCTTATCAATTTGGCGACCACCAAATCTTTTAGTTTCAACTCTAATTACTATTCCTTTTTAACAATTACTTGTAGCAATTGAATAACAAAAGTTGACCAAAAATATTGGATAGACTCAATAAATCTCCCCCTCCCGTCCAATTCACTGGAATGGGGTATCTTCATCTTCTTTAAATATAACTCATATCTACAAGTTCTTTGCATAAATCGAACTTGTCTTTTGATATCGTCTTGGTCAGCATATCTGCAGGATTTTACTTGTATGGATCTTTTTGAAGTGAAATGATTCACTCTCCACTTTCTCACGAATGCAATGATATTTGTCGTCGATGTGTTTTGTTCTTGCATGGTACATGAAGTTCTTACTCAAGTCTATTTCACTCTGACTGTCACAATAGAAAATATACTCCATTTGATTCAAATCAAGCTCTTGAAGAAATCGCTTGAGCCATATCATCTCCTTGCCGACTTCAGTAGCCGCAATATACTCACCTTTAGTGGTTAATAGTGCGATACACTTCTGCAACTTCGACTGCCACGATATAGCTCTCCCTGAAAAGTAAACAAATATCTAGTGGTGGATTTTCCGTTATCAAGGTCACCTGCCATATCAACATCCATATAGCCTTTCAAGATTGAATTTGATGATAAAAAACACAAGAAATTCATACGAGGTTCCTCCAAGATACTTTAGTATTCACTTTACAGCTTCTTAATTCTCTTTTTCCAAATTTTGAGAAGTCTGCTGATAACACCAATTGCATGAGCAATATCAGGTCTAGTGCACATCAATGCATACATTAGACTTTCAACGATGGAGGAATATGAAACTTTGTCCATGCTCTCTTTTTCCTCTCTAGCTGTAGGACACATCTTGTTGCTCAACTTGATATGACCAGTAAGAGGTGTACTAACAGTCTTAACATTCTTCATATTGAAGCACTCTAGTACACGTTCAATGTACTTCTTCTGGGATAAATAAATCTTCCTTTCATCTATGAGACAAGTAGTTCACATGTCCAAAATTTGCTTGGCATGACCCAAGTCTTTCATAGAAAAAGACTTACACAACTCTTTCTTCACCTCGTCCATCTTGGAAGTATTTTTTCCCACAATCAACATATCAGTCAGATACAACAAAAGGATGATAAAATCATTGTCAGAAACTTTTTTTACAAATACACAATGATATTATGAAATCTTCTTATAGCCATGCCACCCCATAATAGATTCAAACTTCTTGTACCACTATCTAGGAATTTGTTTTAGGCCATAAAGACTTTTTTTGAGTTTGTACACAAAATTTTCTTTACCATCTACATTGAATCCCTCGGGTTGTTCCATATAAATCTCTTCTCCTAAGTAACCATGAAGGAAAGTCGTCTTCACAATCATCTGCTCAATCTCTAAACTAAGACTACCAGCCAAACCTAGAACTGTGTGAATAGAGGACATTTTCACAATAGGAGAAAAGATTTTGTCAAAGTCAATACCCTTCCTTTGAAAAAATCCCTTAACAACCAATCTAGCTTTGTACCTGGGCTTCAAGTTGTGTTCTTCAACTTTGACTTTGAACACCCTCTTGTTCTTTAAAGCTCTTACGACCTTAGGCTATTTTACCAGCTCATAAGTGTGATTCTCATGTAGAGACTTCATCTCGTCTTGCATGGATTCAATCCATTGATCCTTGTGCTCATCTTTCATGACCTCCTTATAACATTCAGGTTCTCCCCCATCAGTAAGTAACACATACTCATTGGGTGAATAATGGGAGGAAGAAAATCGTTGTCTTGTGGACCTCAAAAGCGAGAATTTGTTTCGTCCACAACTTCATGAGCAGCTGGATCATCAATAACAATATGATTGTTATTATCAACATCAACATGTTGATCTGATACATGATTATGAGCGTCACCATGATCATCAATCCCAACAAACATCATGCATCCTTGTGTGAGGAACTTAATCATGATGAACTATACCATCAAAACTTGAAGATTCTACCTTCTTTGCTTGTCAATATCTTCAATTGTTTTTCCATGAAAATAATATCATGGTCAATTTTTTTTTTCAATTGGATCATATAGCCTGTAATTGAATTCATCAAGGCCATGTCCAATGAAGATGCACTGCCTTGTTTTGACATCTAACTTTAACCTCTCATCTTTTGGCACATGAACAAAAGATTTGCAACCAAATACTCTCAAATGGTCATAGGAAACATTCTTTCCATACCAAACACTATTTGGTACATCACTTTGCAAAGAACCAAGAGGAGATAGATTAATAACATGTGAAGCGGACAATTAAGTCTCACTCCAAAATGAGTTCGACAACTTTGCTTTAGAAAGCAAACATCTAACTCTTTCCATCAAGGTCCTGTTCATCCTCTCAGTCAAACCATTAATCTGACGAGTCTTGGGAGGAGTCTTCTGGTGTCTAATATCTTGATGCTTGTAGTATTTGTCAAATGGTCCACAATATTCACCACCATTATAAATACAAATACATTTCAGTTTCTTTCTAGTTTCTCTTTCAGCTGAAACTTCTTGAAGACACCTAACATTTGGTCTTTAGTCTTTAAGACATACACTCAAAGTTTTCTCGAGCAATCACTAATGAAAGTGACAAAGTAGAATGCACCACTTAATGTCTTTGTCTTTATTAGACCACATAAATCACAGTGCACCAACTCAAGCAACTTTGTCTTTCTCAAAGAGGGATAGGACTTAAAGAAAACTCTATTTTGTTTACGAGCCAAGCAGTGCTCACAATTTTCTAATTTAGCACATTTAAAATTTGACAATAATTTTTTCTTGGCTAGAACATTAAGTCATTTCTCGCTGATGTGGCTAAGCCTTTTGTGCCATAATGTTAAAGAGTTATCGCTGTCAACTACATTCACCATATCAAAACAAACAGAGGTCTTTAGTCTTTAAGACATACACTCAAAGTTTTCTCGAGCAATCACTAATGAAAGTGACAAAGTAGAATGCACCACTTAATGTCTTTGTCTTTATTAGACCACATAAATCACAGTGCACCAACTCAAGCAACTTTGTCTTTCTCAAAGAGGGATAGTACTTAAAGAAAACTCTATTTTGTTTACGAGTCAAGCAGTGCTCACAATTTTCTAATTTAGCACATTTAAAATTTGACAATAATTTTTTCTTGGCTAGAACATTAAGTCATTTCTCGCTGATGTGGCTAAGCCTTTTGTGCCATAATGTTAAAGAGTTATCGCTGTCAACTACATTCACCATATCAAAACAAACAGAGGTCTTTAGTCTTTAAGACATACACTCAAAGTTTTCTCGAGCAATCACTAATGAAAGTGACAAAGTAGAATGCACCACTTAATGTCTTTGTCTTTATTAGACCACATAAATCACAGTGCACCAACTCAAGCAACTTTGTCTTTCTCAAAGAGGGATAGGACTTAAAGAAAACTCTATTTTGTTTACGAGTCAAGCAGTGCTCACAATTTTCTAATTTAGCACATTTAAAATTTGACAATAATTTTTTCTTGGCTAGAACATTAAGTCATTTCTCGCTGATGTGGCTAAGCCTTTTGTTCCATAATGTTAAAGAGTTATCGCTGTCAACTACATTCACCATATCAAAACAAACAGAGGTCGTAGTCCAGTATAAACCATGTAGTTTGTCACCACGAGCCACAACCAAGAAACCTTTAATGAGTTTCCATTTTCCATCACCGTTGGTACTAACATATCCTTCATAATCCAAAACGCTATCTGAAATCAGGTGCATATGAACATTAAGATCCTATCTCACATTGTTCAAAACTAGCTTAGTTTCAACACTAGTGTCCAAACATATTGTACCAATACAAACTACCTTAAAAACAGTCTCATTACCCATACTCAAGGTTCCAAAATCACCAGGAGTATAAAGAGAGAAAAAATTCTTCCTTGATGTCACATGAGATGCGGCACCAGTGTCCCCAACCCATCTTGACTATCACAAGCAATATTTACCATGTCCGCATCAAGGAGAGTAATAAGATCTTCGGTGGTGACGGTGGCTAGGCAATTTTCATTGTCATCTTCTTTAGTTTCTTCTTTATTTTTGTTCTCCCTATTCTTCTTGCAGAACTTCTTTGTGTGCCCTTTTATACCACAATGATAGTACTCAATATCCTTAAGTCTGCCTCTAGATTTGCTCCTATTTTGATCTCTATACTGAAAAACACGAGTTTTGTATCTCCCCCCGGGCCAATTATCAAAACATCTAAGGAAGAAGAATCTTGAGTTTTGTTCTCATCTCTTCGTTCTATATACTACTCTTGGCAGAATCCATAGAGATCACACTATCCAGAATAAAATTTGATAATGAAGTTCTACATGTTTCCCAAGAGTCTGGTAGAGAACCAAGTAGAAGCAAGCCTTGAATTTCTTCATCAAATTTGATGTCGATAGCTGATAATTGGTTCATGATCCCCTGAAAATTATTCAGATGGCCTGTCATCGGAGAACCATCATGATACTTCAAACATCTACTTTCTTAAGAACGTTTTGTTATTGCCAATTTTCCGAGCACACAAACTTTCAAGATGCTCCTATAAGTTTCGAGCACGAGTCTCCCCAGAAATATGGTTCAACACATTATCATCGACCCATTGCCTAATGAATCCACAAATCTTTCTGCGCAACAAATTTTCACTCTTAACGTGTTTTATTATCAGGCTTTACAGTGGTAAATACTGGTTGTAAAAATTCTTAGCATAAAACAAACATTCCATTTTCTCCTTCCAAATGACATAATTAACACAATTCAAAATAATCATTCTACTTGTGTTGTTTCCATGTTTTCTCTAAAAATATAGTCATTGCAAACTAAAGTAAATCTTTTCTGATGTGGAATTTCAGAGTGTGCTGCAACCACATAGCATACTCAGATAAAATCTTGGCTGTAATACCAGTTTGTGGGAAAATGCAGATAAACACAAAAATGTATATGGTAAAAGTAATGGAGGTAAAATGAAAAAATAACCACACCAAGAATTTTACGTGGAAACCCTTCTAAATAAGAAAAAATCACGGGCCAGGAGGAGCAATTGATATCATTATATTAAGAAATTTTACACTGTGTAGTCACGAATAGAATACTCAAAGTGAATAGTACACACTCAAAAGGAACAACACTCTTTTGGTTTCCACCTTACTAAAATATCGCTCACACTCTATTTTTCTTCACAGACTATTTTCGTTGTATAGTCTATGAAATATCTCACTTTGCTCTCAAAATGATTTTTCTCTCTAACTTGATGTGTTCTACAAATGAGCAAAACTGCTTTATTTATAGAAGGAGAAAATTATACCTATGTCACTAATGACATAGATAAATGTAACAAAGTTAAAAAAGATTTGCAAATTTTATCAATTTGTCAATCACCAAATCTTTTATTTCAAATTCTAATTATTATTCCTTTTTAACAATTACTTGTAGAAATAGATAACAAAAATTGACCAAATATATGAGATGGACTTAACATTATCGATATACAAATATATTAATACGTGAATTCACAAAATAGAAATTACCAACAATCTTTTCAGTTGGACCACATATATTTCTGAATCGTACATAGATACTATTTTACTGTGGAAAATTTTTTGCTACCTTAGCTGAAATATCTTTGAACAATTTAGTCCATTGATAATACCGATATATGATCAAAGAAACTTTTGTTACATATATTTGTGACTAAACTAATCAATAATTACAAATATCAGCAATACAGTGACATAGATCAAATATAACAAATACATATAAAAGGATCTCTGTCATATCTATTTCCTACTGGTCCTACTTTATAATTCGAATAGTCCGAAATCAGTTCCTCCCACGTTAGATAATATCACAATAGAAAGTTAATATCTTTATTTTTAAAAAGTTATCAATGAAAAATAAATTTCATAAAATTTTAACATGTAGAGAAATAAACTTTGACATGTCAAAAGCATAAATAAAATCCAAAAAACTCCTACTAAAGTGACTCACCAAACAAAACCTATATGTGGCACATGCCCATGAAACACTTTAGGCGACCACATGCCCGTGAAACACTTTAGGCGGTAAATCTTTCGTGAGCGGATCTGCAATCATCAAGTTTTTACTAACATGATCAATCAAACATTAGACATTTCTGAATTTTTTCCTCACAACTAGATATTTAATGCAAATGTGCTTTGGACTTTAAGAAATTTAGATTATTCTTGAAATCTACCTAACAAATTTCTTATTACAATAAATTTTCAATGGTTTCTCTACAGTCTACACCATTGACTATTTGTATTCCACTATAAAATTATTTTAACTATGCATTTGGTTGACCCTCACGGATATTTCTATCAATTTTCAAAGTCAAACAAACTTTGAAGCGCGCATACCCTCTATTTCGATGCTTTTCGTGTGCTATAGCAAATCATTTTTTGATTGATCCGGATTCCAACGTCAAAAATGCCAAAAAATATTGTGGACGTCCGTCAAGACCTTGGCTATGCATCCGGTAGACCCTCACTGCCATTCATGAAGAAACCTTACCCCTAGATCAAGAACCAGGTTCTTGATTATTTGCCTAAGAAAAGAGTTAATTAAAACAATATACTTTAACTAAAATCTTCCTATCTCAAGGAAGGAAAAACTCAACTATGTTTTATTATTTTTTCTTACTCAATTACAATTTCGATTAACTCTAATCGAATTCTTCAAATTCACAAGAAGCCAAACCCACTTCTTGCAAACTTACTCACAGATCTCCTCTCTCCACAAGAAGCCAAACCCACTTCTTGTTTACACCCACACAATCTTGCACTTGTACAAAGAAACTCACAAAACTCACAAGCAAATAAAAACACACAGAACTCACAGTCTTTGCTGTCTCTCTTTTTTTCTCGCCTCACTTTTCTTCGATTGCAAAGAACCGACTTTCTTTGTCTTGAAATCTCTGTTTATATAGACTTTTGATGATCAAGAATTATTTCCTCTCTTTGAAGTTGATAATGATTTCTGTATCCTTCTTTGATATGGAAAGATTTGATTTTATTTGTTATACCAAATATGCAACCTTTTCAAAAAAGGTTTTGTCTTCGTATAAAGTAGACAACCTTTTAAGAAAAGGTTTTGTCTTATTTATGGAAATATACAATCTTTATATTCATTTTTTCCATAAATAAATCTGTGCCTTAATATTTCTCCTTCACCTCTTTTTCAATAAAACGACATCTAATTTAATAAATGAACCTGGTTCATAAGTGAGCCAACATCTGATATTCATAAGCGAGACGATATCTGATTTAATAAATGAACCTGGTTCATAAGTGAGATGACATCAAAAGTAGTTGTCATTATCTAAAGTAATTAACACAACTTCCATCAAATTTCCCCTTTTTGATGATGACAAATAATACCCATAATACTAGTTTTCAGAATCTGTTTCCTCCTCTTGACATATCAAAAAGCCCAAGATAGAGCCAAAACATATCCACAACATTAAAATAGAAAGATACTACTATAAGATATCCACAAAACCTATAGCAACAATACAACCAAGAGCCATTAACAATGTCTGAATATAGGACAGAAAAGGCATTAACTAAGGCTTAGAAAAAACATGAAGTATATGATCAACACGAGCATTGTTATCAATTTGCTGTTGAATAAGTTGATCTTTTAATCTCCCAACTTCCCCCTGAGAAGCAGCCAACAGATCCTGAAGAATAGTAACTTCATATTTTAGTAACACAGTTTCAGCTCGAGCCTCGTTAAGATCAGAAATAAGAGCAGTGACTGGACAAGCAGAGCGAAGAGGAACTTGATCCGCAACATCATCCAAGAGATTGCATTCAGCAAGAGTAGTTTGAGTAAACATATCATACTTGCTCAAAGATCGGCCATCCTTCAAAGGTACCCCAAATTCTTTAAACACAGTAGTCCTCAAGTTCCCATAAGCTAATTGATGAGGTTTCTTAAGATCAACTATTCTGACCATATGCTTAATCATAAGAGAAGGCCAATTAATAGGACGCATGGTATCCAAAGCATGACCAAGACCCATATCTCAAAAATTAGCTTCATGTCTCCTTTCCCCTCTTGGGATAATACCTTTGTGAACTACTTCAAACACCAATTTGTGAAAAGGAGACATTTCTTCTTTCAGTAACTTTCGCGGTCGATCACTGACCCTCCCTTGTGTGAATTTTGAAGTTAATGCACAATTATCATCTTTACCCAGTGATATTCCTCCAACCCTATGCAAGGAATATGAAGTATTGCCCCTAACCTAGTTTTGTCAAAAACTATATCTATACCATGAACGGACGAAGAAAGTACTGAATCATCAATCATTGTCAAATTTTCATAAAACTCAGCCACTTCTATGTCAAATATCATGTTATCAGAGTGAAGAAAAATGTCTACCCACCCCTGTACTGCAAGTAATGCTAAAATTTTTTTGATCGCAGTATGATCCCTGATTTCTTGATGAATTGTTCGACCTCTCAAGATTTTCTGTGATTTAAAATAAGCCTCCCTTCCCATGGCAAGAAATTTAATTTCGTTTTTGGTTAGGCTTTTAGACGAGGGAGGATTTGAATAGCGAGCAAATTCTAAAATTTCTTCATCGAGATCAGAAATAACAGGGGTGGAAGCAGAGCAAATGGGTGAATTACCAGTGCGACGATGTTTTTTGATTGATTCTGCCAACATCTCTAGATGGGCTTGACTTGCTTATCGAGTTCGAGGAGTACGAATTACCTTTGATTTGACAGCAATATGCTTGCGAGGACACCGAGGAACTGGTGTAGACGAAGGGATTATATGTGTTTGAGGAGCGTTAGAGGAAAGCATAGTTTTCGGAGGCGATGAAATAGGGTTAGTGAATTGAGGTTTTTCCTGAGGGAATGGAGGAAGAAGACAATGGGGAAGAAAATTGGGGAGGGGGGGTCGGCTGATGGTGATAGTGGTGGATTAGGTTCCCCCTGAGTAGTTGCCGGAGTTTCCGATGTGAAGGTAGGTTCATCATCAGAGTAATCGACGAGAAGAAGAGAGGAAACCATTTTTTTATGTGTGGGGAAGATAAAAAGATTTTATGGGGAATAGAAGAGTAATGATGATGAACTGGTACATTGAGGCCTGAAAAGAACTTGAAGCGACGGTGGTCACATCGAAGAGACGTTGAGTTTTAATGCGACTCTATGTATTTCTCGCTCAAACAAAAAATTAAATAGGAGAACCAGGTTGAATATATAAGAACCTGAGTCTGTGGAGAGTAGAACCTGGTTCTTTTAGTTCTGAAACATGAGTCCCAAAGATAGACGATTTTTAAGGAATGGTTCTCGCCCAAGAGCCTTAGTAAAAATATCAACAATTTGGTCCTCAGTAGCGCAAAATTTCATTATGATAAATCCTTTTTCAACATTGTCTCTCAGAAAGCGATGTTGAATGTCAATATGTTTAGTGCGCTTGTGTTGGACCGGGTTCTTTTCCATATTGATAGCACTAGTGTTATCACACATAATGGGAGTACAACCTGTCTTAATCCCAAAGTCTTCTAATTGTTGCTTTATCCATAATAATTGTGCACAACAAGATGCAACTGCTACATATTCTGCCTCTACTGTTGAGAGGGCAACGAAATTTTGTTTTCTAGTGGCCCATGAGACAAGACACGGTCCTAGAAAGTTTGCCATTCGAGATGTACTTTTTCGGTCAACTAAGTATCCGGCGTATTCAGCATTAGCAAATCCTATTAAATCAAATTAGTCTCCTGATGGGTACCATAGCACCAGGTTCACAAAACCTTTGAGGTACCTAAGTATTCTCTTTAGTGCTTTTAGATGAGACTCTTTAGGACATGACTGAAATCGTGCACAAAGTCCAACACTAAACATAATGTCGGGTCTGCTTTTTGTTAGGCATAAGAGTGATCCAATCATACCTCTGTATTTTGTATCATTAATTGAGGAACCTGTTTCATCTTTATCTAACTTTGTTGTAGTGCCAATGGGAGTGTTAATTATCTTGGCTTCATTCATGTCAAATTTTTTCAGTAGTTCATTGATGTACTTCTATTGATGAATGGAAGTTCCTGTAGAAGACTGATCAATTTGAAGACCTAGGAAGAAGGTTAGTTCACCCATCATACTCATCTCAAACTCACTACTCATGAGTTTGGCAAAGTCATCCAAGTGAGGGGTCAGTTCCACCAAATATGATGTCATCGACATAAATTTGTACAATGAGCATATCTGCACCTTGCTTTGTAAGAAAGAGTGTATTGTCTATTTTTCCACGGGAGTAACTATGTGTTAGAAGAAATATGGATAGACGATCATACCATGTTCTTGGAGCTTGCTTTAGTCCGTACAGTGCTTTTTCTAGCTTGTAGACATGTTCAGGTTTATTTGGGTCCTCAAAACCAGGGGGTTGTTTCACAAACACTTCTTCTTGTAGAAAACCATTCAAAAAATGCACTTTTTACATCCATCTGATAGAGTTTGAATTTCATATGGGCTGCAAAAGCAATTAACATTCTTATAGCTTCCATTCTTGCCACCGGTGCAACAGTTTCATCATAGTCGATTCCCTCTTCCTGGTTTTAACCTTGAACCACTAGTCGAGCTTTGTTCCTAGTGATCTGACCTTGGTCATCTAGTTTGTTTTTGAAGACCCATCGAGTACCTATGACAGTTCGATCATGTGGTCTGGGAACCAGGTTCTAGACTTTTCTTGTTTCAAACTGACTTAATTCCTCTTGCATAGCTATAATCCAATTTCGATCTCCTAAGGCTTCTTTAATATTTTTGGAAACAACTAGAGATAGATACGCTGAGAAGGCACACATATTTCGTACTCTAGATCTGGTATGAATCCCTGATTCCAATAGTGTGAGGATGTTTTGAATGGGATGAGAACTTTGATGTTTCCAACCATGAACTTGAGGATTTTGAGTTAATTCAGATATTGGATTATCTGATGTTTCTATTTCTGTATCGGTTGGTGTATTTTCAATTTCTTGAAGATTTGGCTTATTTGTGGTATTATCCTCATCTGATTGTAAATCTTTCGATGGTTTTGGAGGATGTTCATCAGGATTATCCGATTATTCTACTGTGCTTTTATAAAAAACAACATGCATGCTTTCTTCCACTTGATTTGTTCTTTTGTTGAGTACTTTATATGCTTTGCTTTGTGTTGAATATTCCAAGAATATTCCTTCATCACTCTTGGCATCAAATTTTCCCAAATTATCCTTTCCCTTATTGTGCACGTAACATATGCATCCAAATGGTCGAAGATGTGCTAAGCTCGACTTTCTTCCTTTAAGTAGTTCATATGGGGTTTTATTTAAAAAAGTCCTTATTGTGCACCTGTTTATCAGATAACAAGCAGTGTTTATGGCCTCTGCCTAATAAAATTGTGGTAGTTTGCTTGTTATTAGCATGGTTCTAGCGATGTCTTCAAGAGTTCTGTTCTTACACTCAACTACACCATTTTGTTGCGGAGTTCTTGGTGAAGAAAAATTGTGATCTATTCCATTTTTACTGCAAAAACATAAGAATTTTGAGTTTTCAAATTCTGAACCATGATCTGATCTTATGTTAATGATTTCTTTATTGAGTTTCTTCTGAACTAGTTTCACAAGCATTTCAAATACTTCATAAGTTTCATCTTTTGTTGCCAAAAACAGAGTCCGAGTAAACCTTGAGTAGTCATCAACTATTACAAGAATGTATCTTTTGCCTCCTCTACTTATCACACGCATTGGTCCACATAAGTCTATATGAAGCATCTCTAGAGGTTTTCTTGTATTAACCATTTCCTTTGGTTTAAAAGATGATTTGGATTGTTTCCCTTTGACATATGCGCCACAAAACTGTTCACTTTGCAAAATTTTCCCAGGCAATCCTCTAACCAGATCTTTTGATATTAGTTTATTAATTGAGAGGCTAATATGTCCTAGCCTTTTGTGCCAACGGGAAGAGATTTCAGTGAGAGCATTGAGGCAAGTAAGTGAATTTTCTTACCTTATTATTTCAGTTGTGTATACATTCTTGTGTCTCTTTCCCAGAAGTACCAGTTCCTCAGTTGTTGAGTTTATCACTCTACATTTACCTGCAGTGAATACTACCTTGTTTCCTTTGTCGCACATTTGAGATATGCTTAGTAAGTTATGTTGAAGTCCATTTACGTAGTATACATCATCGATGGATTGTTTGATATTGATTCCTACCTTTCCAATTCCTTGTATTTCCCCAGTTTTTCCATTTCCAAAGGCTATGTTTCCAGTCTTAACTCCTTTTAGTGAGAGAAAGTTATCTTTATTTCCTATCATATGTCTTGAGCAGGCGCTATCCAAGTACCAGTGCTTTCCTTTTTCTCTCACTGAAGCCTGCAGTTTTATTTAGACCGAGTTAGTTTTGGTACCCAAATCCACTTAAGTGCCTGTTTGTGATTAAAGTGATGTATGAGAATTTTTTAGCCCATATAGGAAGAACTTTAGACGTAGAAAAAGGTTCAGGATCAATTTTCTTTTGACTTTTTCTTAGAAAAGAAAATTTTTTCTAATGAGCAATTTGTTTTTGTCACATGCATGACTCTTATTTCCTGTCAAGGCGCAGTGAGAGCATAGACAATCTATGTTAGGATTTTTTTATTTCAGAAAAACCTATTCCATGTCTTGAGCTAGATTGACTTTTATGGAGACTATCGAGAATTATGGAGGACCTGTTCCACCTCATACTGTTCTCTGCTTCCCGTTCAGTCGTGTTCAGTTTCTTTTGTAAGGCTTGATTTTTCAAGATGCTAGAGCTTAAATCTTTTTCTAATTCTACTTGTTTATTGAGCAGAGAACAATTTTGTTGTTCTAGAGTGATGTTCTCTTCTCTTAGAGATGCGTAATCTCCAATTAGTAGTTCTTTTTCATGGAAGGTTGACTGATATGCCTTAATTATACTTTCCAAAAGTGACTTTAGCTCTCTTTTAGTATAGATTTCCCAGTTTTCTTTAGAGAAAATTGAGCTAACCTAACTGTTTTGATCTTCTTCTTCTTGCTCGAAATCTGAACCAGCCATCAGAGCATGAATTGTATCTTGTGCTTGACAAGTACTTTCTTTGTTTGCTTGTTCAGTTACCACCGCTAATGCGAGAAAGTCATATTTGTCTTTTTTCTATACTGCAAGTAGAGATTGATTCTCGATTTCTTCATTCTCAGATTCATCTTCAGATATGCCTCCCATTGCAGCGAGTGCCTTTTTCATGGATATGTCGGCCTCTTGATTTGTCATTCTCTGGCTATTGGGAATATATCTTTCTTCTTTTGCCTTTTCTGGGTTGTTTTTCTTGTATTCTAAGGCCCATAGTGGACATAATTTTATAAAGTGGTCTGGACTACCACATTTATGACATAGTTGTTCTCTTGAGTTTTCAACATTCTTTTGTGGACTCCTTTTTTATGATGTTTGTCCCCTTTTTAACAGTTTGGAGAATCTTTTGGCCATGAGTGCGATGTTTTCATCCTCAAAATCTTCAGAACTAGTGGTTTTTAGAGCCAGATTCTTTCTTTCCTTTTACTGCCAATCTCTCTTTCTTGATTTTTCTTCAGTTCGTATGTTATGAGGTTTCCAATGAGCTCATCCATAGAAACTTATCTAAGTCACATGCTTCAGTAATTGCTTCAACTTTACTTTCTTATGATTCAGGTAAGACGATCAAGAGTTTTCTGACTGCCTTTTCGTTTGGAATTACTTCACCTAGATAGTAAATCTCATTAATGATAGCAGTGAATCTAGTGTGCATATCTTGAATAGTTTCTCCTTCCATCATTCTGAATAGTTCGTATTTTCTATTCAAGTTGTCAATCTTTGATTTCTTAACCTGAGTTGTTCCTTCATGTGTAGTCTGCAAGGTTTCCCAGATTGACATAGCATCTTGGCAAGAAGATATCCTGTTGTATTCGTGTGGTCCTATGCCACAAATTAAAATTTTCTTACATTTTGCATTATTTTGAATTGCCAGTTTATCTGCGGCATCCCACTCCTTTCTCTCCTTTGGTACATTGTTTCTCCATCAGGCCCTTTTTCATAGGAATAGTAGGACCATCTAAGACTACACTCCAGAGATCGGGATTTTCTCTTATCAGATGATCCATCATGTGATTCTTCCACCATCCATAATATTTTCAATTGAAAAGTGGTAGTCAAGTTTGAGAAGCTCCTTGTTTGGGGGTAGGTGGTGCTGCCATTTTCTTTTCAAGATGTTAATCTTTTAGCAAAAAGATCTTGCTCTGATACCAATTGAAGAAACCTTACCCCTAGATCAAGAACCGGGTTCTTGATTATTTGCCTAAGAAATGATTTAATTAATACAAAATACTTTAACTAAAACTTTCCTATCTCAAGGAAGGAAAAAATCAACTATGTTTTATTAATTTTTCTTACTCAATTAGAATTTTCGATTAACTCTAATCGAATTCTTCAAATTCACAAGAAGCCAAACCCACTTCTTGTTTACACCCACACAAGCTCGCACTCGTACAAAGAAACTCACAAAACTCACAAGCTAATAAGAACACACAGAACTCACAGATACGCTCTTTGCTGTCTCTCTCTTTTTCTCACCTCACTTTTCTTGGATTGCAAAGAACTGACTTTCTTTGTCTTGAAATCTCTGTTCATATAGACTTTTGATGATCAAGAATTATTTCCTTTATTTAATGTTGATAATGATTCTGATTTCTGTATCCTTCTTTGTTATGGAAAGATTTGCTTTTATTTGTTATACCAAATACGCAACCTTTTCAAAAAAGGTTTTGTCTTCATATAAAGTAGACAAACTTTTAAGAAAAGGTTTTGTCTTATTTATTTATGAAAATATACAATTTTTATATTCATTTTTTCCATAAATAAATCTGTGCCTTAATATTTCTCCTTCTCCTCTTTTTCAATAAAACAACATCTAATTTAATAAATGAATCTGGTTCATAAGTGAGCCACCATATGATATTCATAAGTGAGAGGATATCTGATTTAATAAATGAACCTGGTTCATAAGTGAGATGACATCAAAAGTATTTGTCATTATCAACAGTAATTAACACAACTTCCATCAATTTCGACCCATTTTCAAAGTCAAACGAGCCCCGAGGCGCGCATAACTCCCATTTCGATGATTTTCGTGTGGTATTGCAAAACCATTTTTTTGGTGATCAGGATTCCGACGTCGAAAATGTCAAAAATTTTTTGTGGACGTCCGTCAAGACCTTGGCTATGCATCCGGTTGGCCCTCACGGCCATTCCGACCCATTTTGAAGGTCAAACGAGCCCCGAAGCCCGCACCCCCCCTTTCGATGATTTTCATGTGCTATAGCAAACCTTTTTCGGGTGATCCAGGTTCCGACGTTAAAAATGAAGATAGTGTGAAATATATTCGAATTTTAATTGAAATTATTGTAATAATATTGAACTTTAGAAATTATGTTTTATCCTTCCGCATGTATTATTTAATAATATATTTTATAGATATATATGTGCCCACGTGGACATCATAAATGTTGCATCATTATAAATAATAATGTGTCCACGTTGATACATATATACCTTTAAAATAAACATTAAATAATGCATGCAGAAGGGCAAAAGGTCCTTATCAGCAATTTGGGCCAAAGTTAGAGAATTTTTCCATAAAATTTCTTAGTCATATTTCTTGATCATTTGATGCTTCGTAACAGATTACAAATTTGACTTGGATGGTAAAGGAAGATATTAATGTT
This sequence comes from Solanum arcanum, assembly GCA_027789145.1. NCBI lineage: Eukaryota > Viridiplantae > Streptophyta > Magnoliopsida > Solanales > Solanaceae > Solanum > Solanum arcanum. Next base: position 30,245,588 of record CM050943.1, read on the forward strand.
TAATTCACACTCAGCTCTTACTGTGAATATGAAAACATAACCTAATTAATGTGGATCTTCAACTACCAAGACATGGAACGAAATATCTATTTTATTCTCTATGTCTAAATTTGTACATTTACACAAACTAGATTTATCATCTTTTGCCACAGGCGTCTCTCACTTCTGGTGTACAACTTTGCATGCCAAGTCTATTTAATTGTCACCTTATTGATATAAGTGACAATGCAATAATCCTAGTATAATTTCTTTTTATCTAGAAAAAAGGACGCTAAGATACAAGATTCTTAATTTCATGCAATAAACCTACATCCAGTAAAATGTCATCTATATATAACATAATAATAATAAGTTGAGATATATGCATTGATCAATAATGTTTTTCTTAAAATCCAAAGAGATTATAACGTGATAAAACTTTTGACGAATTCCTATTATAAACCATATATGAACTTCTTAAGTTTACATATAAAGTGCTTGGAATTTTGAGACTCAAAGATTTCTGATTACACTATGTATATTGTTTCTTCAAGGTATACGTTAAGAAATATAGTCTTTACGTCCATTTGTTACAACTTTAAGTCATAATGAACAAAAACTGTCTGAATAATTCTAAAAGTCTTTCGATGAAACTAGCTAAAAAGTCTTTAAAATCTGTCTTCCTATTGAGTGGGTCCCTTTCCAACTAGACGTGCTTTATATCTATTGCTCCCAAATACACATGGTCTCAAACGTAATATAGTGACTCATTAAGAGACGGATTATCAAACCTAAGGGATTTTTTAATTAACTATTTACTAAATTATATTACTTCTAACTATTTATTCAAGTGTGACGAAAGAATTTAATTTATAGTTGTAAATTAAAATTGCAAGAATGACATAAAGTATAAGACCCCGAGAGGCCCTACGCAAGCCACTTTACAAATATACAACACAGTATTATAGAAGATACGAGAAATTAAGCTATAGCCTCATATCATAAAATAGTTTGTAATAAGAGTACAAGTCTACACATAGTCGTGGCAAGTCAATCTAATACATCAAAATAAGTGGTTGGAATGTAACTCGTACACCACGTACAACATCTGAAAACTAAAAAAATAAGAAAATCAAAATAAAAATGGTATGGTCCTCGAAACACAAGGGTTCACCAAATCTTCATGGTCAAGCACTCAATCGATCACTATCCACGAGTGATAGGAGGAGAGGCGTCGGACCCTACATTATGAGATAATGTAGGCACAAGTATGGATTAGTATATGAAATGTACTAAGTATAAGGATATACATAAGAAGGTAAAACATGATCGTAAGGGGAAATAAAGGAAAGCATGTCATGACCAAGCTAAAACATATTGAAAATCCTTTAAAGAAGAATCATAAATCATGAACATGGTCAATGCATCTTAAAATCATACGGAAGCTTCGTAAAAACCATTGAAGTAACTTAGTTCATTTTGTGGAAAATTTACCGTTAATTGATACATATCATGTAAGCCATAACATGAAATTTGGTGTCTTTCTCCCACACCAAAAGCGATATCCTTACTTTCCAAGGAAATGACATTGAATTTCTAGCTTATGCGGATCCAATACCTATATCTTTGTAAGACAAATACTACGAGGACACGTAGATAGGGACAAGGAGATTGCTGCTAGAGTTCCAACCTCTACTAACGGAGAGCCTCCATCTTAACGTCCTCTTAGTACTAATGAAAATCCCAAAGAAACAGTCATTTCATAAACATATCATCATCATACATGGAAAAATATAGTTTAGATACTAATCCAAGCTTTAGTTATCATAGAGTAGCTCCTTGAGTCTTCGTTCATGTATGTGTGAGAAAACATTTCACAAAATCACGATCTCTTAATTATGTTAGAAAATCTTTCACGATTAAATGATGCTCATCCTAAAATCAACCTTAGATCATAAACATCTTTTCACAAGTAATACATAGACTTTCATAATTTATATTCAGATTCTCATAAATTTATATATTCATAAATGCATATCTTCATAAATTTATAGTCAAAATCATGAATAGTGCATGAGACCATATGAAATCAATTGAAAACATGTAAAACAAATAAATCATTCATAAGAAGACAGATTTCAAACAATTGAACCATAAAAACTAAGACCCATGGAGAATTAGATGATACCCTAACCAAATTTGATGACAATGAATTGGAAACTTAGAGATGTTTTGACTTAGGAATAAAGGTAGTTATCAGACTTAAAAGTAGGGTAAACAACGTAGTATAGGTATTAGATGCATAGGAAAAGACTCAAATACCCTTAAGAAATAAATGCCAAATGAACATGCAGCTTGAACCTACGGCTCGTACTGATCAACCATAAATCCAATTTCAGAAACCCAAAATTAAATCATTTCCCACAAAATATTTCTACGGTCTTCGTTCATTCCATCATTTATAAAACCCTTCCATAGAACCCAAGTGCAAACTTAAAACTTCACTAAGTCTGAATAACTTCTATGGGTGCCATTTACGACTGGTCCAATTCACTTCTAGGTCAAATTTCAGAAACTCAAAATTTTCAAAAACTCCACTCTATGTTCTATGATTCCCTTTCGACAGTCCATAAGTCAGTCTCATAAACCATTATTCTAGCTGTTTTCTTACACTTTTCCTTTCCGACATGACTTTCCAATTTCTAAGGTGTTATTGGTTAGTTGTGACCTAATTTTTAACCAGAACACTTACAAAACTAGAAAAATGATGTTAACACCTACATACTATTAGAGATATTTGGGTTTGGGCCTATAAACATACAAATAAGGGTTCAAATCTTATATATATTGAAATTTGTGGGGTGTTGCAATATCTCCTTCTTTGGTCATTTATCCTCGAATGGTGTCAAGCTAGGGTAATCAACTCAATCTAACATTTAGTGGATTTTACTCTTACCTATCAAGGTCAAAATCATTTGAATAAAAGACATGCGAAACAAATGAAACATAGGAACTAAAACCCTCAAACACAAAGTGTAGGCGTTGAATCTATATTAAGCGAATGACTATGAACTTAGAAATCTTATCGTGAGGAATGAACAATTTTAGGTATTTAGCTTTTATATCCTCTTTGACTTCTCATGAGGCTATATTTCACCAAACAGTCCTAAAAGGAACAATAATTAATAGATCACAAACACACCTTTTAATACGGAGACATGAATACAGGATAAACTAGTGCTACTAACTCCATAGGCAGCTCTGGCTTATAGGCCACCTTCTAGATCCCGTTCAAAATATAATAGAGAGTAATGTTTCACAGACTAAGCTTTTCATTTTTGAAAAAAATCATATTCACCCCCTACAGGGAAGAGACTTTTCATAAAATCCAAATCGTTAATCACAAACTCTAAATATGTTCTCCTTATATCATAAAAAGATTTTATTGACTCTAAGAAATTTTCAACTCCTCTCTAAACGGTGCAAACTATTCTTTATATGCATATTGACTCGTACTAGACAGTTCCTAGTAGTTCCTAGTTATTCATGTGTTTTAAGTTTCATTACCAAGTATAGTAGTGTATCGAAAGTGATTTAGGGTCATTTGGGACCTCTAGCCCTAAGCCTTGTTCAAAGCCTTTTATAAAGTTTTTCCCTGAAATCATGTAGGATCAACTCCAATGATAATATCTCTTATAATATGAGAATTTAAGTACCAATGACCTACCAAATTAAAGATTTATGAGACTTCTTTCCAGCTTACCAAGGTTGCGATAGTGTGAGTCCGAAGTTAAAAGTTTTGACCATTTCACTGAATAAATTCCAGTCTGAGAATTGTGCTTCCAGTTTCTATGAACGTGAAACTACCGGCCAAGAAACCAATTAAGGGCCATCGTTCCAGCTATCGAATTGTATTTGAGAATCACAATTCTTGTTTGAATTCCATGAAACCAAGCCACCAGCCATGATCATTCTATGAGTCCTAAAAGGTCCGTAGACCATGTGTACTACATATATATATCATGTATATGTGTTGAATATCAATATTTTTATATTTAATTAAGCCACTATTTTGAGTTTCTTTTCTTACTTTTCACCCCTTGGTCATCCCAATAGCCCTAAAGCGTTCTTTAAAACCCTCCTAAGTCATGTAAGTATTCTCATGATATAACAACATAAATCCAAGAATTTCTACAAGATTATAGCATCAAAATTTTCTCTTTCTCTACTGAAATCAGGAACTCAATTTTAGTATTCAAGACATGATATTTGAGAATTTCTATCAAGACTTCTTCCTTAAAGTTAACTTAAGCATACTCTCACAATTTTCTATTTATTTTAACGTACAATTATGTATCATAAGAAAATATCTACCATCAAAACCTAAGGTTTTTATGATAATTCATCTCAAGGTTCAAGAGGAGACTTTTGTGATTCTCCTTTAATGTCAGGGTTCTTCGTCAAGAACTGTGGATAATTTAAGGTATATAAATCTATCATAGTAAGGAATTAAGTTATTCCTCATGCTCTATATATACAAGTTCAGTTAGTAAGAACAAAGCTTTGGTTTTTACTCTCTCCATTTGAGTCTTCATTCATGTATGTGTGAGAAAACATTTCACAATATCACGATCTCTTAATTATGTTAGAAAATCTTTCACGATTAAATGATGCTCATCCTAAAATCAACCTTAGATCATAAACATCTTTTCACAAGTAATACATAGACTTTCATAATTTATATTCAGATTCTCATAAATTTATATATTCATAAATGCATATCTTCATAAATTTATAGTCAAAATCATGAATAGTGCATGAGACCATATGAAATCAATTGAAAACATGTAAAACAAATAAATCATTCATAAGAAGATGATTTCAAACAATTGAACCATAAAAACTAAGACCCATGGAGAATTAGATGATACCCTAACCAAATTTGATGACAATGAATTGGAAACTTAGAGATGTTTTGACTTAGGAATAAAGGTAGTTATCAGACTTAAAAGTAGGGTAAACAACGTAGTATAGGTATTAGATGCATAGGAAAAGACTCAAATACCCTTAAGAAATAAATGCCAAATGAACATGCAGCTTGAACCTACGGCTCGTACTGATCAACCATAAATCCAATTTCAGAAACCCAAAATTAAATCATTTCCCACAAAATATTTCTACGGTCTTCGTTCATTCCATCATTTATAAAACCCTTCCATAGAACCCAAGTGCAAACTTAAAACTTCACTAAGTCTGAATAACTTCTATGGGTGCCATTTACGACTGGTCCAATTCACTTCTAGGTCAAATTTCAGAAACTCAAAATTTTCAAAAACTCCACTCTATGTTCTATGATTCCCTTTCGACAGTCCGTAAGTCAGTCTCACAAACCATTATTCTAGCTGTTTTCTTACACTTTTCCTTTCCGACATGACTTTCCAATTTCTAAGGTGTTATTGGTTAGTTGTGACCTAATTTTTAACCAGAACACTTACAAAACTAGAAAAATGATGTTAACACCTACATACTATTAGAGATATTTGGGTTTGGGCCTATAAACATACAAATAAGGGTTCAAATCTTATATATATTGAAATTTGTGGGGTGTTGCAATATCTCCTTCTTTGGTCATTTATCCTCGAATGGTGTCAAGCTAGGGTAATCAACTCAATCTAACATTTAGTGGATTTTACTCTTACCTATCAAGGTCAAAATCATTTGAATAAAAGACATGCGAAACAAATGAAACATAGGAACTAAAACCCTCAAACACAAAGTGTAGGCGTTGAATCTATATTAAGCGAATGACTATGAACTTAGAAATCTTATCGTGAGGAATGAACAATTTTAGGTATTTAGCTTTTATATCCTCTTTGACTTCTCATGAGGCTATATTTCACCAAACAGTCCTAAAAGGAACAATAATTAATAGATCACAAACACACCTTTTAATACGGAGACATGAATACAGGATAAACTAGTGCTACTAACTCCATAGGCAGCTCTGGCTTATAGGCCACCCTCTAGATCCCGTTCAAAATATAATAGAGAGTAATGTTTCACAGACTAAGCTTTTCATTTTTGAAAAAAATCGTATTCACCCCCTACAGGGAAGAGACTTTTCATAAAATCCAAATCGTTAATCACAAACTCTAAATATGTTCTCCTTAGATCATAAAAAGATTTTATTGACTCTAAGAAATTTTCAACTCCTCTCTAAACGGTGCAAACTATTCTTTATATGCATATTGACTCGTACTAGACAGTTCCTAGTAGTTCCTAGTTATTCATGTGTTTTAAGTTTCATTACCAAGTATAGTAGTGTATCGAAAGTGATTTAGGGTCATTTGGGACCTCTAGCCCTAAGCCTTGTTCAAAGCCTTTTATAAAGTTTTTCCCTGAAATCATGTAGGATCAACTCCAATGATCATATCTCTTATAATATGAGAATTTAAGTACCAATGACCTACCAAATTAAAGATTTATGAGACTTCTTTCCAGCTTACCAAGGTTGCGATAGTGTGAGTCCGAAGTTAAAAGTTTTGACCATTTCACTGAATAAATTCCAGTCTGAGAATTGTGCTTCCAGTTTCTATGAACGTGAAACTACCGGCCAAGAAACCAATTAAGGGCCATCGTTCCAGCTATCGAATTGTATTTGAGAATCACAATTCTTGTTTGAATTCCATGAAACCAAGCCACCAGCCATTATCATTCTATGAGTCCTAAAAGGTCCGTAGACCATGTGTACTACATATATATATATATCATGTATATGTGTTGAATATCAATATTTTTATATTTAATTAAGCCACTATTTTGAGTTTCTTTTCTTACTTTTCACCCCTTGGTCATCCCAATAGCCCTAAAGCGTTCTTTAAAACCCTCCTAAGTCATGTAAGTATTCTCATGATATAACAACCTAAATCCAAGAATTTCTACAAGATTATAGCATCAAAATTTTCTCTTTCTCTACTGAAATCAGGAACTCAATTTTAGTATTCAAGACATGATATTTGATAATTTCTATCAAGACTTCTTCCTTAAAGTTAACTTAAGCATACTCTCACAATTTTCTATTTATTTTAACGTACAATTATGTATCATAAGAAAATATCTACCATCAAAACCTAAGGTTTTTATGATAATTCATCTCAAAGTTCAAGAGGAGACTTTTGTGATTCTCCTTTAATGTCAGGGTTCTTCGTCAAGAACTGTGGATAATTTAAGGTATATAAATCTATCATAGTAAGGAATTAAGTTATTCCTCATGCTCTATATATACAAGTTCAGTTAGTAAGAACAAAGCTTTGGTTTTTACTCTCTCCATTTTCCTATTGTGGTTTGTTGATTTTATCATCAAAATTATAGTACTTCATGTCATTGATAATCTTTGATTTATGGTTCATTCTTATTACATGTCAAGGAGTTCTTTTGCTTAAATATACTTTAAAACCTTGTCATAATAATTCATATGCATTATTTTCCTAAGTAAAGTTAATTTCAAGATTTTAAAGATATCTTTCAAGAAAGAGTTTAAGAAAATATATTTTGCTTCAAGTACACTATTTTGAAGAGTTCAAAAAAATTATATTTTCTTTAAGTGCATTATTTTAAAAGAGTTTTAAATTTTTTTTTTGCTTCAAGTATATAATCATTGAAGAGTTTAGAGAATGTATCTTTTTTTTTGTAGGTGTGTTATCTAAAAAGAATTTCGAGAAAGTATATTTTTCTTCAAGTGCATTAACTTTTAAGAGTTTCAAGAAAACATATTTGTTCATCAAGATGCACATTTTCAAAATAAAGTATAAAAGGTGTTTTAAAGAATACATGTTTAGCTTTAAATAAAGCATATATCATGTTTGAGTAAGCATAATAAGATTTTAGCGTAAAAACATAGTATTTCTTTTTAAATTTCAGTTCTAAAAAAATATTATTGAGTATCACTCAGAGTATCATATTATAAATTTTCCCCATAGTGGGAACACTTTCCCTAAAGTGGGACAATTTTACGGTTATTGAGCATTATTACATTGTTTTGAGAGTAGTATTGAACACCAAGTTCGGTAAGGATTAAGATAATCAAAACTTAGACTATGTCGCTAAAATAGGCTAAGATCATGTCATAGGTTCCATAGACTCCTCAGAAAGCCCTGGGTAAGGTCTCAAATGTTGGATTCATTAGTTTAGTTCTATCTTTATACTAACAAGGTATATGATGGCTCTTGCAATTTGGTCAAGATGTTGTATCATTACGACACTAAAAGTGATGGTTGACTCATAGAGAAATTCCTCAAGAAAATTAAAGTTTTTTTTATTTTCAGTCTTTATTATTATTGCATATATTTAGTTTTAAGTTTTTGTTGTTAAAGCACACATGCATGTTTACTATTCAGTTTATATTCATAGTTACTCGTTTTAGATTAGTATATCCATTTTAGTTAGTTGTTTCACTGAACTAGTTTTCATATATTACGTTTCATGTAATGACATCATTCAGCGCCACATCATTTTATTATGTTGATTCAAGTACTTATGATGACAAATGCATTATTAAGACTACTTTCATCCAACTTTGATGAGACCTCATTACTTTAAAACAAATCCAATTTATCTTGAGTACTAGAAGTTGATTTATATTGTTAGCAGAGTATTTTTCTTACATGGGGTCTTTTCCATATAACTATCTTCACTATGTAGGAGGTTGCATGGACGAGTTATAATTTTGAGCATTGTTTTAAAAGTATATACACATTATTAATTTTTTAAGACCTTTGAATAAGGTATTTGAGTTTGTTTCTAAAGTTCTTGCATATTTCTATTTTAGAAGTATGTGATAGCCTTGAATATAGTAGTAAGCTAGACCAAGAGTTTGATTAGAACCAACAATTGTTTTGATAGCCAATGAATTTCAGGGTGTAGTCTAGGAACGTGACAACAACCTTCTCCATATATTTGTGGTTCAAGTCTGGCCCTATCAAGGAAGCCTCACCTACATCAAACCAACAAATAGGATACCTACACTTTCTCCCTCAAAATGCCTTACACAAAGCCATATGAATACTTAAAAAATAATTGATATTGTAAGAAAATTCAATGATAGATAGGCCATTATCCAAAGTACCTTTAAAATCAATGACACAAACCTCAACATATCCTCAAAAGCCATAATTATGCGCTTTGTTTGACCATCTATGTAACACCTCAAATTTGGAAAAGAGGGAAAATATTTTTTTAGTTTGTAGGTTGTGTCTACGGTTCCCACCTACGGACCATAGAAGCTTTTACAAGCCATAGATGACAACCGTAGAAAGGGAGAAAATAATTTTCTAAAAATCTAGTCTAGTTTTTCTTTAAATGGTCATGTCACGACTAGAGCCTACACTCTGGACGTGGCCGATATTCGAGAATATTGTTGGTTTCCAAGAAAATCCTCATCCAGGCTGACTATAGGTGAAAGACTAACTCTAGCATACATAAGCTTAAAAATTAAATTAAATTCATTAAACTCCAATAGAAAACCGTAAGCCCGAAAACTACTCAAAGAAAGTAAATACAGAAAACTCTTCAATTATGTATTTGTGAAGCCTCTACTATTACAAAAGGATATGGGGACAAAACCTACAACATCTCAAAACTACTAACTGTAAAATAATGGTAAAGTCCTTCGAAATATAAGAAGACTCACCAAAGGTAATTGGAAAATCACATGACCTTAATTAAACACCTATTGATGATCTTGAGTACTTGTATCATGATCCAGACCATCGTATTGACACCCACACTAACCCTCCGGTGGGAGAACCACTACGACAACCCAAACAAGCAACTAAATAAAAAACTAAGGCATTGAACTAAAATAAAATGAAGTTTCCATAAACTTTAACAAGAGTTCTAAAGAACTAAACCAAAAAATACGGAAAAAATAACACCTAGAACCTGAAAGTCAATGAACCAAAACTACTAACAATAAACCAAGTCTAAACAAGAAGGGGTGAAACCCCAATCTAATGAACTAATAAATTAACTAAAAAAATGTCTTAGTCTGAAAAGGATAGACGTAGACGAAAGTGAATTCCATGGCATCCCGGAAGAATTGGCTTACCATTACAATCATACGGCTATCTCACTAAGTGCAACTTAAGCAAGTTAAATAACATTATAATCACATGCATATTTATCAACATATACAATGTTAACATTTACAAACAACAATCAACTTCATATTTCTCAAATTACACAATTATGTCAAGTAGTTGGTCCTTTCATGGAACCCAAATCCAAACTCTTAGCATACCAAAATGTGGTACCTGATACCATAATTATGATGGAATGTGGCAATCCGATCCATCATCACACACAATCACAAACATAAGTATACAAGTCATACAATCAAGAAGTGATTCATGGCATATATTCATTCGCCTATCTCATTTACAACAAGTGTGATTAATATGCGACCATCATATACATACAAGTATCACAATGAAGGAAGACATACATACATCATACATTCATATAATCACAACCATCACCCACCTCAAACAATCTTAAAACCTTAAGATATTTCATCCCTTCCCTTTCAAGAATCGTTTCGCTTGTTCTTAATCTACATACAATCATAATAACGCGAGAATCAACAAACAATCACTAATTACCAAAAACTATAACATTTCTATGAACCCTAGAACACACCCATGATCCCAAGTATACAATTTAAGGTTGTTTCCACCATAGAATCTATATAAAAAAAGCTTCCTCATCAATATTTACCCATTCTATTACATTCTACAGATCAAAAAATGGATTCACATAGTGAAAAACTTACATTTAGCCTCAAGAATGGTGAAAAACTGTTAGGAGTTGTCTAGGGTTTGTTCCTTAGTTCAAAAAGTCAAAAAGGACATAATAAGGTCGTTTATGGGTTTATAAACGACCTTAAGTCGCGTCGAGCACGCCACAACGACCCTCACCCCATTGTAGTGGCTCTGCCAAGGCAGCAAAAATTCCCACCAGGGAGGGTTACATGAGGTAGTGAGCTATTTCCAAACTTTCAAGATCCCTATTTCACAACACACCTTTTATCAACGGCACGTAGAAAATACCTTCCACGCCAAGATCAATTTCGGGAGTTCTACTAACCCGAATTCAATTCTGTAAAGTCGGAAGGATTTCTTAAAGAGTTATCTATCCACTTGTGAAATTAAAATTATAAATAAATCATCTGATTGCAACCAGGATTGCCTACACCTTAGTGGCTCCGATTTTGTTCAAATCTGGACTAAATTGGGAAATTTCAAGTTACTACAAAAAAATGTTTTCCAACTCAAAAATTTTCCGTATTGATTTTTCTAGAACAATGGAACCCGATCATTACAACATGTGACTGCATCATGAAATGATGCAGGACAAATAGCTCAGTACGTTAGAAGGCACGAGCATATAAGGTAAATTCTAAAGCATAAACATATGCTTGAACTAGATTAAAAAATATACTTGTAAATTCTAAAGCATAAACATATGCTTGAACTAGACAAAAAACATACTTACATCTTATCAAGTCAAAAAGTGCATAATAAAGTTGTTTACGAGTTTATAAACAACCTTAAGTCGCGTCAAGTCCCCCCCAACGGTCCTCACCGTGTTGTAACAGCTTCGCTTGGGCAGCGAAAATCGCCGCCAGGGCGGGTTATGCAAGGTAGTGAGCTATTTCAAAAATTCCAAGATCCTCATTTCACAACACACCTTTAACCAACGACACTTAGAAAATACCTTCCATACCAAGATCAATTTTGGGAGTTCTACTCACCCGAGTTCAATTACATAAAGTCGTACGTATTCCTTAACGAGTTATATATCCCCTTATGAAATCAAAATTATAAATAAATAATGTAATTTCAACCAGATTTCTCTACACCTTAGTGACTCCAATTTCATTCAAATCTGGACTAGATTGGGAAATTTCGAGTTACTACAAAAAAAATTTTCGACCCAAAGTTTACTACAATGATGGAACCCGATCATTACAACATGTGTTTGCACCATTAATTGTTGGAATGAACGAGCATGTAAGGGAAATTCTAAACCATAAACATATGCTTGAACTTGATAAAAGAAACATACATACATCTACTTAACTCACTTTACTTAACTTAACTCAAAGAACAACTGTTCAACTCAACTAAAACAAAGATAGTTAAAATCAATTAAAGGAAAGTGTCACATCCGGGAAGCATCCCTAGACGTAACCGGCGCGTCGTCCTCAAAGAGGACTAAGACTAGCCTCTTAGCATTCTTCATAACATAGCATAGGTTAAATTGCAGAAAATTTAAAACTTTTTATCTACTTTTACATTGAGGTTTACATAGACCTCTCGCTTACACATATATATACATAGAGAGTTTAGTTAGACTCCTCGCAATAGGAAGCACTACATACGCTTCTACTTTTATTTACATACATAATATAACAATATAATCTCATAAGAAGTCTAGGATAATTCTCATATTAAACCATCTAAAACAAATACAATACTTGGGCATAGCCCAAACTTCATTACAATAATAGCCACATATAGGCTTATACAATAATCGTCTTCAAATTAAAAGCGAAATAACCAAGTGTCTTAAAACTAGAGAAAAAACAATAGCTAGATAGTGATATTGTCCTCGAAAGGTGATGACCTACCGAACTTGGAGAATAGAATTCCAAGCTTTCTTTAATTTCCCTCTAAAAGCTCAACGGCCGAAAGCTACATAGTTGTAGAAAATATGGAGAATGAGTTAGTACACCACCTGTACTAATTATGGAAATATGCACATAAAACATTTGAAAGTATGCATGAGAAAAGAACATTTACTTTAGAAAATATGCTAAGTTGTTTGAAAGCCTTTAATGCACATATAAGAGAGCATATAACACCTAAGGATCACAATAACTCAACTCATGTTCATAATCAATATATCTCAACATAAGAGCCATATAAAGTTAACAATTCAATAGTTCACATCAACATAATCATATAAAACCCTTACCTACAATCCTATCCCAAGCCTACAAGTTCAATGCTTATGTGAATCCCCATAACCCCATACAATCAAGTAAACAAGATAGGAGACCATAAGTAATGCTTTGCTACATAATACGTATCATTATAGATAATCATCACCACATACAGAAATTTAGACCAATAAATGTTCATAAATATAATCATCATCATGTAAGAATATCATCATATAAAGTCAGCATCATACATTTCATAATATCATACATAAGAACAACCTCCTAGGACTCCTCTTAAAGTCAGCTTGTGCAATGTCTAGGTAGATTCACATACCCATACCTATACTAAGTCAAACCCCTTAAGTCACCATAGTTAGTGTTCACTTTGTTACTAATTTTACTTTTGGGAACACTTGCCTTAACCGAAATAGATCACAAGATCTAAATGTGGAATCTGGTTTCATGAAACCCTACACCGAAAGAAGGTGGACTACTTGCCAAGGTAGTACCAAAACATGAACACAACATTCTAGGTGGATCCACTAGCTAGTATTTCTATAGGGGCAACATAGTTCAACAACTGAGAGATATGCTTGGGACCCTCTTTATGCACATTCGATTATAGTCTCCAATATCTTGAGTACAATAGTGAACCTACCTTCCCTACTTGGGAAGGGACACTCCTCACTACTAATTCACTCGATGCGAAGCTAGAGTCCTTTTTTGAAATGTCCTTAAGCCTTTATTATTCATCATAGCTTAGTTTAGGTCATAGGATAATAAACCCTTGTATATCATCATCCTTAGCTCAATAGAAATTGCATGAGAATATCCATTTAATACAACCCTCATATGTAAGATTAGCTCTCATCATCATCATATCATAATAACACACATAAGCAATTCATAGCCAACCTTATATCATTACATCTTAAGCATATTATCACAATAACATAATCAAGACATTTTAATTTCATCATCATACCAACACCTATTTAATTCAATCACAAGAGATGCTTCAATTGAACTTCATCACCAAGTAAAAGCCATCACAATTGAAGTAAAGGTTAAATATCACAAAGTCTAACCAATTTCTCCTTGAAAAGCCATCATCATTGGTATTACCCTCAACCAATCCGATTTCATACATCAATTGATATAACAACATCATACAATAGTAATTAACACAATAACTAACTCAATTGCATCAATACTAATCAATTCAACATGAGTTTATCACATAGGGTTAGTGAATTTGGGTCAATTCATGATGTATTCCACGTACTAATTTAATTCATCAAGAAAAAATGTAATTGAACAATAATACAACATAATCTAATCATAATAACCAAAGAAACCATAAGCAACACAATTTAGAAAATCAAATTCGTATTAGTAAGAAACCCATATGAAATCATTTTTTGAAAACCAATTTTGCTGTGGAAAGGAATACCGAAGGTGAAAGGTTCCCATAACTTAATTTCCTTGAATATTAATGGAGAAGTTGACCTTCTTGAATCCCTATAACACCTTGACCTTGATCTTCTATGGAGTCTTCTATGGGAGAGAGGAAGTAGAGAGAAGGAAGAGTGATTTGGGTTTGGGAAAAGTGAAGTGTTAAGTTGGGTTTAGGCTTAGGGTAGTATATATAGTCACTTAACTAAATTAATTAACCACCCCTTAAACCTTATTAACCCCTTAACTAATTAACTAATTAAATGAACCCTTAAAATTTGTACAGTGAAATCTTCAGCCTGACTTACGTGACCACGACCTACGGTCCGTAGGTCAGTCAACAAGCACTGCCTCCCTCCAACCAGCACATCCACAATTTGGATCAGAGATTTATAGTTTGTACACTTTTGTGAAAGTGTCTTAAGTGTTGGTTGACGGAGTCGTCGATGCCCCGTCACCAAGGCGACAGTAGGCGTAGGTGCTGTTGTCATTTGACAGTTTTTTGGTCATTTTAAAAGGGTCCTCCTCAAGGACCCATAGGGTGGTCCTTGGGGAGTCATAGCTAGAATTTTTGACCCTAAACATGTTCTAATACGTGTTTAACACCTCCCCACCAAATTTCATCAAATTATAACTTCTACACCCCCCTGAAATAGGCTAAGGCACACTAGCACCTCTTTCACTAGTCTCCGGACGTCATGGACGTTCCTTGATGTTTTGACTCTAAAACTTTCTAAATGACTTATAAACATTATTTTGCTCTTAAAACAGTGTTACAACCCCTAAACACTCTTGTGAGTCTCTATATTAGGTCTTGTACTTTTGGAGTGTTACAAAAACATAGTTCAACTCGACTTAGAGAAAATAGGGCTTAACTCAGTGATAAGATATTCAACTCACTGAAAAAAGTCTCAACTCAATAATAATATATTCAAATCAGTGAAATAAGACTCAACTAAATAATAATATACTCGACTCTGGTACTCAACTCTGGATACTCAACTTATTATAAACCAACAATATAGATGCAAGAAATTTTTCAAAAAGTAGTAAGCAACTCAATGTATTAAAAAAATTCAAATAGTAACTCATTTTGTATTCAAGGATATAAGATAAACGTTACCTGTATATTAAAATACAAAGTAAAATCTATCTATATAAAAATACGAAATATCTCTATGACAGTTTCTCTAACCGACAACCATCAAAATGAGTTATGTCATGATACATCATCTCGCTCACGCTGTCAGAACTGTCCTATACTTTACCAGGGTATAAGACCTACAATTAGATAGATCCACCATTCTATTCTAAAAGTGTTAAGGAATCATCTAAAAAGTATGACCCTTTTTACCCAAGTTGGTTACATAGTTTATGGGGGTTGTAAGTTATCTGAACTCTCCCCCATATCGATGCTCAATACTATTCTAAAATAAACTAGCTCATATGTTTAATAAAAATAACTTTTTTTGCAGTTTGATATTATTACTCAAAAATCTTTCTCTTAATAGAGATCGTACTCAGACTATTCAAAACTCTTTTGGAAAACTCAGTTTCCTCTCATCTTAAATGTGAAAACATCTACTCTTAGGAAAACTTATATCTCATAGATCATTTTGAAGAAAAACTCAAATCTTCTCTTTCTCAAAAAAATTTCTAAATCATATTATAATATAATCATTGATGGTATATCTAGATAGCATATTTTTCATACATGGGGGATATACTCTATTTTCATACTAATCATGTTTTATATAACTCTTCACTCAAAAATCATGTGTACTTTCTCAAAACTCTGTTTAATAACTCAAGTGTTGGTTTTAAAAAGCTTTTAAAAATTTATAAATCAAATAGGGTTCATGTGGAATTATTAACATGAAGTACTCATAACTAAAGACTCAATGATACTACTCATCTCTAGACTCCTCAACTCATAAGGTTCATGCATAATTGTGGACATGAACAAATCTACTTAAGGGTTTCAGAGGTAACATGTAGTAGTCCTTTAAGTAGGAATATAATCTCAAAAGGATTAGGAAATCAATACTCAAGGTTTAGAACTTGAAGATACTACTCCTCTAAAGATACTAAAGTTATGGAGTACATGCAGGATTTATGGGCATGAACGACTCAATTCAAGGGTCTAATAACTATATGGAACTCATGCCATACATATCTTTTCATTCTCATATATACTTCCGCAAAACTCAGTTTAAAACTCAAATGTTGGCTTTGAAAAAGTTCTCAAGATTTATAATTCAAAATAGTGTTCATGCTGAATTATAGACATGAACAAATCAAATTAAGGATCTCAATAAAAATAGAGAAACTTAATAATTAGAAACAAAATTAGTAAAATAACCATGAAATCAAGAACTCAAATCAACTTATCTCAATAATACTCAAATCTAGGGGAAACATCCTAGATTTCTCTTTTATTGATTCAAAGAAGATGTAGGGTATAAGGACAAACTAGTCTAACACTATAATAGCCTTACATACCTGGAATATTAAGGTTCTAGAAGAATCTTGAAGAATAACTAGACTCAGAAGACTTGAATCCCTAGATTGAAGGTAAACGATCAAGAAAACCTTTCTTGAGATTCTTGAATTAGTTTCTTGAAATCTCTATGGCTAAGAATTATAATTTTAATTAGTGATTCATAATTTTATGGAGGAATTTGAGTTGAAAAGAATGTAATTCTTGGATAAATACATACCTTGAAGAAGAATATTGAAAAAAGCTTGAAAGAATCTTAAATGGAGTTGTACTTTGATTTTTCCTTAGGGTCTTGCCCACGGTTTTAGAGAAAAGAGAATGATGGATTAAAAGATAAAAATCTAATTTTTTGTGAGCCTTTTATTTGTCAAGAAATTTGTTTAGAGTTTCTTGGAGATAAAAAGACAAAAATGACCTTTTTAAATGTTTTCCTGTCGTCTAATTTGTAACAGTACTAATTCGGGTTACTAATATGCTCATAAAATTTTATTCAAAAATTGTATTGATGCGAAATTGGTGGAATTGGAAAGAAAATTCAAATATCTTTAATTTGATAGGTTATGGTCAATGCAACCCTTTATATTCTAAGAGATATTGTCATTTGAAGTTAACTCAAGTAGAATCTAACATTAAAACTTAATCGACAAGGAAACTTCAAGAAAACATATCAAGAACTCATCAAGAAATTAAATTGCTACATATTCATGGATTGATTCACAAAAGAAACTCACGATTGGCGTGTGGGTGAACAAACCCAACACTATGGAAACTTACATACCTCAAAGAACTAGGTTCTTTGCGAAATCTTGAATTTCTTTAACGAATGATACTCTCAAATTTACTTCTCGAAAAGAAGTATAAGCGGTCGTATCAATTAAAGAACCCAACAATGAGGTTGGGGTCGATCCCACGAGAAAAATGGTTTAGACTTAACTTTGGTAATAATCTTAAAGATAATCTAAAATCTACTTTTCCCGGCAGCGGCGCTAAAATTTAATACGCTCAAATTGACTTCTCGAAAAAAAGTTAAAGCGGTCTTATCAAGTAAATAACCCAATTATGAGGTTGGGGTCGATCCCACGAGGAAAATGATTTAGACCTAACTTTAACCTATTATTACTTCTATTTAGTCAAGTCCTTTCCGAAAACAAGTAACAAACAGGGGTTTTGTAAGCAATAAATGTAATTATCTATTTCTAAATAAACAATTGACATGTTTAAAGATTTGATTTTTATCAAGTAATGAGAGTAACTAGGGATTAAGTATTCCCCTTAGGTTCATAACGCGGTAATTCTAGTTGTAATAATCTTTTCCTAGTATCTAGCATGCAAAGTGGTAACTTATGCATCCCTAATTAGTTGGTCCTGCAACTAGGAAATTTCACTCTGCACCTTGGTATGGCTAAGCGTGTATGCTTTACTAAACCTTACCTTTCCTCATATTAAGCATCATAATCGTTGTTTGGCTTAGTTGTTACTTCGCACCAATCGATACTAGCCTATTAGATAGTGTATACTAAACCTATGTTGATAATTCTTTTCTTATGATCTACCTCCTTGGTCCGGAAAGTAGCAACAAGGCGAGTTCAAACGCGTGCACTCGTTAAAAGACTTCTAAACGAAGTAATTATTAATACATGCAAGATGCTATTCTAGAATTGTTATTTTAGCTTGTTCTTACCTTGTTAATTACCCATGATTCCCACAACCCTAGGTATGGATTTAGTTACCCTTGTTAATAATCACACAATTCATATTAGTTTGATAATAATTCATGTACTTACTTTGATGAGATTGAAGAAAACCCAGAAAATTTCTTGAATTTATCAATAAACTTGCAATAAACGATCTTCGAAAAATAGAATAATTTCCCAAAATCACAAGTTCACAACTAGAACAATGAAATCTGAAAAATGCCCAAGAGTCTAACCCCAAAAACGAGGTTTTAACAAGTATTTATAATTATAGAGTCCTAACAAAAGAGGGAAATCTATTTGAGGAAAATCTGCCCAAAAACCGTGTCTGAATCGATGACCTAGATGACGGTCCGTCGAGGTCACGACGGACCCTCGTGGTCCTCCGTCGTTCCACACTTAGCTTCTTTTCAAGATGGGTACTAGGGCTACTTTCTGTTGACGATGACAGATGTGCAGGACGGTCCGTCGTGGAGATGACTTTCTGTCGAGAGCCTCCGTAGCCCCACACTTAGTCAGAATTTCCCAATCTTCATTCAGCATCGTTTCCTTCGTACGACGGTGGCCACCTACGGACCCTCGATGGCTCTGTCGATAGTCACTTCTGCAGTTTCAACATAATTCTTCCGTGTTTTTATTATGGACAGATTTCCTACAAACAAAGAGAAAAATACATTAAAACTAATACAAAAAGGGTTTAGACACACACAAAACTTAAGGAAAAAACATTGAAAGTACCATGAAACCATGGTACATCAACGAACGCTTGAAACTTTAAATTTGTTTCCTCTTGAATCTTCTCTCTAAAACCCTAAATGCTTTTAAAGATTAATGAAACCGATTCTAATTATTTTAGACCCTTAATTGGGTGTAAATAGCGTTTAGAATAAGTCGGAGATATTTCATTTTATATCTTATGAGTCTCCTGAATCATGTTGCATTCAATGTTATGGTTGTTTTAAGTTGATCCATAACTTAAATAACTTCAGAGTTACTTGAATGAATTCTCTTTAATTCTTTTTGGAACTAAATGTGCTAAATCTAGTGAACTGACCTTAATACTTAAGAAAATTTAAATTCCTTGGTAAAAACCTACTCATTACGAAGGATGGTCCGGGTCGTAGTTTAACCTATTTTTTGAGTTTTATAGTTTACCAGTATGATCCATCAACTGATCTACGATTAATAGATAGGTCTCGTAGGTAGCTCTAAGGCATAATAAAATTTTAAGGTCAAATGTTGGTAGAATTGGTGTCTACTATTCGAGATGGGTTTAAAAGTCATAGATTGTGCTCGTCAAAATAGGGTAAGTTTTATGATCCAGTACTTGGTCTACATTTGACCAGTATGGATAATTATTTATTAATTTATTTCTTTTATTTTGCTCTAATTTTTTTCATTTTAGTAAAATCTTTTTTTTATTTTAAATTTTTTGACTTATTATTCTAATATTTTTTAAAAAGTATATTTTCTTATATCATTTATATATCCTTTCCTTCTTATTATCAACCTCTACTTCATGTGATTCCATGCAATTTTTATGTATCTTCTAAAAAAATCATTAGTATAATTTTGTTAGTATTAAAATTTTTAAATAGGAAAAGGGCCTAAAATACCTTTGACGTATTGAAAATGGTACACAACATCCCATCATCCACATATTGGCTCCAAAATATCCTTCTCATCCACATATTAGCTCACAAATACTCTTCGCATCCACCATTGAGTTCAATTTTAGCCACTTCATTAACAGAGCACCATTTAAAATAAATAAAATAATCCTTGTAATTATGTGGCTCTTAATCATTGATTGTAATTTAATTGTTTAATATAATTTAAACCCACCCATTTTTGACTAAACACACCCCCAATACTTATTAAACCCCCCTCTCCGACCCAATACAAAAGAACCCATCTATTTAAACAATCCTAAAACCTTGTTTCAAACACCTCATTATTAGAATTGGATTGATGAAAAAATTTCCACGTCATGTGTCAAGCATGATTCATAATCAAAAAGTTGAATTGGATTCAATTCCTAAAGAAAGAAATCATTTGAAAAAGATTGTGAAGGATTCAAGAAGATAAATTACCAACCAACATGGAATTAAGTGTTCACAAGCTATGTCAATACACTTTTAAGCCATAAAAATTCTGCATTCAGTTCAAGATTCATTACTCTATCATATCATGTCTAAGTACTACATTAAGTAAGTAACTCAAAACAGTGAGAAGAGAGAAAAATAAATTACCAGATTTCGGTATGAAATAGGAAAATGCAAGAAAAAAACACATAATTAACTCAACTTTTTGATTTCTTTCTTGGTGTACACATAATCAATCCCACAATCTTCTTCAAATGATTTATTTCTTTTCGAATTGAATCCAATTCTATGTTTTGATTACGAATAATAGTTGACACATAAGATGTAAGTTTTTCATCAATTCAATTTCAATAATGGAGTATTTATTTGGAAAAAAAGATTTTAGGGTTTATTTTAAGGATAAATTACATAAATACACATATTCTCTTTTTTCTTATTTTTCATTATTCCCTAACCTATTTTATAAGAGCTTAGTGCTTCTCAATTTTTAAATGATGTCCTCACAATTGCAGGGACCCGTTCCTATACAAAGAATATGAAGAACACGTGTCACGACCCAAAACCGAGCCGCGACTGGCACCCACACTTACCCTCCTATGTGAGCGAACCAACCAATCTAAACTCTAACATTTCAGTATAATAATGACAGAAAGTAATGCGGAAGACATAAACTCATTAATAAAAACCAATTCAATAACTTCTAAATTCAACATCTATTATTCCCCAAAATCTGGAAGTCATCACCACAAGAACATCTATGATCAAATTACTAAACTAAGAGTATTCTAAGAAGCTAAAACAAGTAAAATCTAGTCCATGCTGGAACTTCAAGGCATCAAGACATGAGGAAGGAGATCCAGTCCAAGCTAGAAGCATTAGCTCACCCTGAAGATCCGGTGTGACGAAGACTGGCTAGAATTGCGGTTGAGTTGAAGACGACGGCACGTTTGCTGCACTCCACAAATAACAAAGAAGAAAACATAAAGGTAGGGGGTTAGTACGAACACAAGTACTGAGTAGGTATCATCGGCCAACTCAAAATAGAAACAGTATATATCAAGTAATATCATAAATCAACTACAATACTCAACATGTAGCAACAACAAGTACTATAATCATTAATAAGTACCGCCAAGTTCACACATGAGGACTCACGCCCCAGTTTCATACTCATTTGGGAGTTAGGTTCATTAGATTGAGTATATTAACATATTTCAAGATTCATTATCTTTATTCCCCTCGTGTCGGTACGTGACACTCCGCTCCATATACTATCCTGGTGTCGGAACGTGACACTCCGATCCTCATATACTATCCTGGTACCGGAACGTGGCACCCGATCCATATACTATCCTGGTGTCGGAACGTGACACTCCGATCCTCATTCTATCCTGGTACCGGAACGTGGCACCCGATCCATATACTATCCTGGTGTCCGAACGTGACACTCCGATCCTCATTCTATCCTGGTACCAGAACGTGGCACCCGATCCATATACTATCCTGGTGTCGGAACGTGACACCTGATCCATATACTATCCTGGTGTCGGAACGTGACACTCTGATCCTCATTCTATCCTGGTACCGGAACGTGGCACCCGATCCCCTAATCTCACTTCTTTTGTTCAGCAAGCCTTCTTTTATACCAAGGCATCATCATTAACAAAGTAGATTAGGGTTATCTCTCAAGATTTGGGATTCATAGCTTCATCATGCTTATTTATTCACAATTACATAATCATATTCATGCAAGCATACAATTAAGCATATAGAAGGATTTGCAATACTACCAATACATATCATTCGCTAATAAGAGTTTACTACGAATAGCATAAAAACCATAACCTACCTCCACCGAAGATTAGTGATCAAGCAAGCAATTTCCCCAAAGCTTTTGTTCTTCTTCTCGTTCGATCCTCTCTCTTCCTCTTTCCCTCTCTTTGTTCTTTCTATTTTTCTTATTCAAACCCTCTTTCTTTTACCCTAATTAGCATAGAATTAAGTAATAAAGATGACAATAATAACCCACTAATTAACTCAAGGTTACCTCTTTTAACCCCCAAGTAATTAGACTTTTTATTATTAACCCATTTTCTTTATAATTAAAGCACGAATAGTCCAAAAACGTCCCTTAAAACATTTAAGGAAATCCGACCCAGCCTGGGATTACGCAGCCTGTGACGGCTCGTCGTGCCTGCGACGGTCTGTCCTGCTGCTCCGTCACAGAGTTCAGAGACTCAATTCTATTAAAGGGTCTGTGACGGTCCGTCGTGCCCACGACGGTCCATCCTGCCATGTCGTCACGAAGTTTAGAGAGTCGATTTTTGTACCCAATTTCATAATTTCTAAGTGTTTTGAAACGAGACCCTGCGACGGTCCGTCGTGCCCATGACGGTCCGTCGTGGGGTCCGTCGTCTCAGCCAGTTTTCCAGAAATAAATTCCGCTGCTCAAAACGACTAAATAGGTCGTTACAATAGATACCAATTTACCCATCGTTCGTCCTCGAACGATCACAAGAAGAAAAACAAGGGCGAGAAGGAGCACCTGAATCTTTAAACAGGTGTGGGTATCTTTCTCGCATATCAGCCTCCTTCTCCCAAGTGGCCTCCTCGACTGGTCGATTCTTCCATTGAACTTTGATGGATGCAATCTCCCTTGACCTCAACTTGCGAACTTCTCTACCTAAAATAGCAACAGGCTCCTCCTCATAAGACAAATTTTCATCAAGCAAAACTGAATCCCAACGAATGATGTAGTTTCCATCCCCATGGTATCTTTTCAACATGGACACATGAAATACCGGATGCACTCCGGACAGCCCTGGAGGCAAGGCTAACTCATAAGCCACCTCCCCTACTCGCTTAAGTACTTCAAAGGGACCAATATACCTTGGGCTTAGTTTACCTCTTTTACCAAACCGCATCACCCCTTTCATGGGCGAAACCTTCAACAAGACTTGTTCACCCTCCATGAACTCTAAGTCTCTAACCTTTCGATCTGCATATTCTTTTTGCCTACTTTGCGCCGCTAAAAGCTTTTCTTGAATAGATTTCACTTTCTCTAATGAATCCCTCAAAAGGTCAGTACCCCAAGGTCTAACCTCAATTTCTAAGTGTTTTGAAACGAGACCCTGCGACGGTCCGTCGTGCCCATGACGGTCCATCGTGGCGTCCGTCGTCTCAGCCAGTTTTCCAGAAATAAATTCCGCTGCTCAAAATGACTAAACAGGTCGTTACAACACGTCTATGCGTTAAAGTGCTAGACAATTGTAAAAGTTGTCCGCGTCAGAAAATTGGTGATGCAACAGAGAACTTTACCAACCAGAAGTGATGAAGTTGTTTGTTTGATGGGTAATAACTCTTTATGGTATAAATCAAAGAAACAACGACTCATTTACTAATGTATTCAAAAGAGAGAATTTTGAAGCTCCTAATATAGCAAGGGAACTGATAGGAGTGCATCCATTATTTTTTTTACTTACTGCATTTGCTTGCATGTAATTGTTCTTACATTGTAGGATCTGTTTCAACTGTGAAAGAAACATTTCAAACATGGGTGAATCATTGTAAGGGCTGGGTTAAGGGTAACTTAGGCCTTTAGTTCAAGTCTATATTAATTAGGTAGGATCAATATAGAGAGCAGTGTTGTATTTACTCAGACTTGGCTAAGTGATAAGAAATATTACTTAGTGTGGAGATAAGTAGGTTAATATCTTGTTGTAATCGACTTTTAATCTTGCTTGTGAATATTAGTAGAAGTGGTTTTGAAAATTTCTGTTGAGAACAGATCGTGGTTTTCCTCCCTTAAGCAAGGAGGTTTTCACGTAAAGTTGATTGTCAATCTCTACATTTTGCATTTTTTCTTTAATTACTATTATAACTATAGTGAAAAGCTGGTCCCATCAACGTAAGTGTACACATACATTCCACAAGTGGTATCAAAGCTTCTCTTTTCAAATTGGTTAACACAAAGAAAAGAAAGATACTGAAGGAGTGGCTGCTTCACCAAATATGGAGGAAGGACAATACCACCACATTTTAATGGTAAGTACTGTGGATGGTTAAAAAATCAAATGCATCATCATATCAACGTGGATGCCATTCTCGATGGACCTTCTATTTCCTTGAAAGAAGTAAATGTCGATCATGTTACAACCAATGTAGTCAATACTAGAAAGGAATACAGTGAAGCCTACTGGAAAAAGATTGAAAAATATTTAAAGCCAAAAAAAATTTCTAGTATGTGGCATTGGTGCTGACGAGTATAATAGACTCTTTGCTTGTGAAACTGCAAAGAGATTTAGGACTGTCTTCAAACTACTCATGAAGGAACTAAACGAGTGAAGGAGTCAAAGGTTTACATGATCACCCATTTAATATGAGAACTTTGTGATGAAAGAAGGTGAAACTATCTTTGAAATAACTTTCGTTTCACTGCTATCACAAATGAGCTCAGAGAACTGGGAGAACTCATTCTAGTTTGCAAGAAACTCTGCAAAATTCTTAAGGTACTTCCAAAAACCTAGAAAATCAAGGTGGACGAATCACACAAGTGAAGGATATGGTGACACTGCCTATGGACGAGCTGATAGTGAGTTTTCAAACATATTGGTTAAACAGGAAGCAAGTAATCTCAACGAAAGAAGGAAAGAATGAGAAGTCCATTGCATCGACGTCATCTCAAAGTGAGATGAATGAGGAGTATGCTAAGATGGAATATGTGACTAAAAGGTTTCAAAATATCATAAAAATCATGGAGGATTTCAGAAGAAAATATCAACTAATAGAACTGCTATAACAAATGATCTGTGTCATAAATGTGGTAAACCGGGTCACTTTATGAAAAATTGTCCCAGTCAAAAGCAAGAATCTCATCAAATCACACATCGCAAGATGGACCTAGTCCAAGACACTTTTTGTAGTAAGGCTCATGTTGATCACATGGTGAAAAAGTCCTTTGTTGTCTGGGAGATGATTCAAGTGAGTCAGAAGGAGATACCGAAAGCCATGAGAATATATCAATGATGGATATTGAATAGGATGATAGTGTCTTCAACTCAATATTGTCCTTGAAGGCGAAATGTTATGATGAAAAGACTTTAATGAGGTAACTTGTTTGAACAAAAAGATGATCTAGATAATCTTCAAGCATATAATTTGAAGAAACTTGTTGCTTTGCGAATTGATTTTGTGCGTGAGCGTAATACTAAAAACTTGATGTTTAATGAAAAATTAAGTTTGTGTGAGGATGAAAATATCTTATCGCCCAAGTTTCTGAAATGAGTGCCAGAATAGGGATGTTGGAATCTAGCAACATAACTCTTAAAAAGGAACCTAGCACCTTTGAAAATGACAAAAGAATTACTTAGTATTTTTGAGGAAGAATTAGCGGACAAGCTTAAAATCTCTGAATCTAAGTTAGTTGCTTCTCTTGAAGCTAATTCTCTACTGAGAAAGGATCTGAGTATGATCAAAGAGAGTTGAGTCATTCTCTATAATAGACTGACTAATCCA
Source organism: Solanum arcanum (assembly GCA_027789145.1). Classification (NCBI taxonomy): domain Eukaryota; kingdom Viridiplantae; phylum Streptophyta; class Magnoliopsida; order Solanales; family Solanaceae; genus Solanum; species Solanum arcanum. The sequence continues at coordinate 30,271,838 of CM050943.1, forward strand.
AGATTCTCTCTAACTTGTCTCAGTAGAGTTTTAATGGAAAAAAAGGACTGGGATGCAAACCAATAGAACCGTATAATCCTCATAGAAAATATGTGTCTGTAGCTAGGGCTGGCAAGGGGACGGGGAAGGGGACTGGGGGACGGGACGAAGGGGGACGGGACGAGGTACGGGGAGAGGGGATTTGGACCAGGACCGGGATTGGGAGGACTGGGATTGGGGGGACAAAAATAGGTCCCGTCCCACTATATATACGGGATGGGATGGGATTTGGGGGGACGGGACGGGACAGGGCGGGGGATTTTTTTTTAAAATACTTATATATTTCTATTAAAATTATACGTCTTTAGCTAATAAGTTTAAAATTTAATTTTTGATTTTGAAATATCCAAATAAATTTTCAAGTTTAAAGTTTCAATTTTCAAATTTCAAGATTCATGTTTCAAATTGCAAGTTTCAACTTTAAAGTTCTAAATTTCAAATTTGAGAAGTTTAAATTTGCAATTTAAATATTTTAAAGTAATGTAAATTATAAACTTTAAATTAAGTATTTTAAAGTTAGTTTAGTTCTTTAGTAAAATTTTAATTGTATAGATTAAAATTAAAATGCAAAACAATACTTTTATAAAAAAAACTTGAACAAAAGTTAAAACCTTCAAATTTATTCAATAGAACTTAGAAGTTACAATTAACAAATATTAGTGGAGTAACTAATCTACGCAGCCAACTTCTAGGAAGGGTTCTATTTCAATAAGTTCTCATACATAAAACTATTATCTGTTTTCTCTTTTAAAATTTAATTCTAATTATCGCATCATATCGATGGTGATATCCTCCGGTGTTGGCAAACTTGCTAGAAATTCTTGTGCCTCTAATTCATCATCACTGCATTAATCAGTTTGTGTTTTGATCCAACTTGCTTGTTTTTTACTTAACTTTGGCAAATTGTTATTCCTTTTTTCGGCATTGCACCAGTCTCTAAATAAAACTGTTGTTTCCAAACTATCTTCCGCCAATGAATGTCTATGATCACCAATTTAAAACCTTGCCGCACTGAAAGCAGCCTCTGATGCAACTGATGAAGCTTGAATAACTAGAACATCACGAACCATTTTGCTCAAAATTGGAAATACATGGTTTCGCCTACTCCACCATCCTAATAAATCTTCATTGCCATCTTTGATTTCCAATACTTCTAAAGATTGATTAAGATATTCTTAAGAATTATCACGGTTAATAGAATTAAGACCAAGAATACCTCGCATATAAGTTGAAATTGGAAGTGACAAATCAATCTCAACATTAGAAGTTTGACCAACTTCTCCTCGAAAATTTTCCGTAGTTCTATTTTTTTCATACAACAGTTTTGCTTCTACTTTTATGCTACACTTAAAAGTTTGACAATTTGAAATTTTTTCCGGTAAAATTTCTAAAGTTTCATAAAAAATGTCAACAAGGACTTGCACACCTTGTAATTTATAAGTAGGATAAAGTAAAGTAGCCATTAAAAAAACTTGAGGAATAAAAAAAAATATTTTTCAAAATTTTCAATCATACCTTCAATTGCAACTTTAAATTTATCTATTTTTTTATATTTACAAAATTGAATTGTAAGATGACAAATATTTAATAATACGGATGAAATAGTAGGATAATAAGTTCCAGAAAACATGGTAGTAACATCATAAAAAAGTCTTAAAAATTGTAATAGTTCTTTAGTTTCTTCCCAATCTTCATCACAAATTCTACCTAATGGGTCAACATTATGAGCATTAAAAACCATTTGTACGGGTCTTCCATATTTCTAAGCAACCGAAAACATTTTGTAAAGAGAATTCCACCTTGTTTTTATATGTTTAGAATTTTTCTAGGTGACAATTCACATAGTAAACAACGCTCATTAAATTCCCTAATTCTAGCAACATTGTTTGTATAAAAAATTCATGTAACGGCATATTCAACTTTTACGCTACCACAATCAAATGATGAAATACCATCTTGTACAACTAAATTTAATATATGTGCAACACATCTAACATGAAAAACATTATTGTCAATTGGACATAATCTAACTTTTAACATTTTAGCAGCATTTATATTATTAGTTGCATTATCTAATGCGACATACATTATTTTATATATAATCATGTAATAATTTAAAACACTCAAAATATTTGAAGGTAAATATGCACCAGTTTTTTTCTTTACGCATTCTTTATAACTTAAGATTCATTTTTGCAAATTCCAATTATGATCAATCCAATGTGTTGTAATAGTTAAATAATCATGTCCATTAACACTACAACCTATGTCCGAAGTTATAGACACTCTACTATCTAATATGCTAAATATACAACGAAGAAATTGACAATGTTTACGTTGATATTTGAAAACATCAGATTTAATAGTAATTTCTTGCAAAACCTCTAAAACCAGGATTACAAGTTTGTTGAATATATTCTATAAAATCGGGATTTAAAGAAAAACTATAAGGCAAACCACAAACAGAAACCATTTTAGCTAAATTTTGCAATCTATTTCCTTATTATATTTATGTTGTGTTAGTGGATCAACGAGGTTAGAAGGATCTAATGTTCCTTGAACCATGTTAGAAACCCCTATCGAATCATTACCACTAATATCAAATTCATTAACTGGAATTCCTTTTTTTCTATTAGCTAATGCTTTATCTTCTTTATATTGAATCGGCACACAAGATAACATATGTCTATTTAACCCCCCCCCCCCCCCCCCCCCGTCCTACCTTGACCCCATCCTTGTCTATGTTTAAAAGGTTGCTTACACTTATTACAAATAGAAATATTGTTTTCCTTATCGAAAGTCATAAATTGCCACACAATAGAAGATTTAGGGCATTGATACTTCACCTTCTCCCTTGTGGGAGGTAGAAGGGGTGGACGTCCATAATTTTGCTCCGTTAAATTTGTAAACTCATTTGGAACTTGTGTCATTGGACTAGTAGGTGTATCTTCTAGTTTTTCTTCTGCAGGATTAGCTTCTACTTCTTCACCTGAATTTTTATCAAGATTAGGATTAATATTACCATAACGTCGTTCTAAACTTTCATGATCGAGTTGAGTATTTGAATTAATATCATAAGAAGTATCATCAACATAAGTAGAATCATTTTCATTAAATCTAACTCTAGACATTGATTTAGATGAAGTACCACCACATTTACTCTTATTTTTTTCTCTTTTACCAAAGTTAAATATTTTTAAAATGCCACCTTGTTCGTTCTCTTGTTCTCTCTCTTTTCCTTTACTAGTATTTTTTTTTTGCTAGAACTCATATTTAATTATATATAAAGTTTAATATAAAAATAATAGTAACACAAAAATTAAAGATGAAAAATAAAATATAAATATTACAAAACGAATGTACCAAACGTCTGCGTTAATAAGAGACGTTAAACAAATTCTTGAAGCTTGTAGTTTGTTATAACTTGTAATTTGAAACTCCAAATCAAATACTTGATAGAAAATATGAGATTTATATTGATATAATATAAATATTTAAAACTGAAAATTGAAATATATGTATTATAATAATATGAGACTAAAATGGAATAGAAATTAAAATTTAAGAATTAAGATTGAGAGTTGAGAGGATAAACAAAAATAGATGAGAGAAATGAGAATAGATGATTTTGTAAGAAATAGTAAGGGAATGAGGGGTATTTATAATATTAAAATGGGTTAAAGCGTAATTATTATAACTTGAGGGTTTGAAAAAAAGTTTTAAAAGTAAGGGGGTGGTAGGGGTGGTAGGGGGTGTTTGGGAACACAAAAAGGGCAAAAATCAGTTAGGGGGCCCACTAGCCATTTCCACAATGGGTTAAAATAGTAACATTTTTTTAAAAAAACAAAAAAAAACAAAAAAAAAACAGAGGGGATCCTGCGAACCGGCCGAGACCGGATCGGGTCGACAGGGACGCAGGGGTGAACCGGCCCCTGACCGGTCCCCTCATCCCCGACCCCTTAAACCCCCTAAAAGTAAGGGGATGGTACGGGCCAAAGTGGGTCGGGTCGAGACGCGGGACGGGGAGGGACATCCCGGTCCCCCTAAACGTAAGGGGACGGGATAGACTGTAGCTTATAATTGTTTGTGTACTTATTGTGTACATAATGGACACCTGAAAGAGAATAATGGTAAACTAAAAAGAACTAAAGAAAGGGATGTGAATTTTTTCAGATCTGATAATGATGAAGAAACTAAATAATGGGGACCTGGTCCCTATGCTAAATCTTTCAGATCTGAAAGAAATATGAAAAAAACGCCTAAGGGACCTACTCCTCGCCATCTATCAGCAAAAACACCTTGCCTCCTTGGACAGGAAGGTTTCTTGTTAAGCCTTTTGACAACTACTGGGAACTCCATTGGAATTGGGTTCCTAAAACTAATAAGTAATTCATGTACAGAAGAGAGGAAAATGTCAGTGCTGGTATATGGACAACAAATGCTTTAGGAACATGACAAGTGATACTTCAAACTCCCCCTATTTTCAAGCACACCAGGATGTTGGTGTATCATTTGGTGGTGGAAAGAAAGATTCTATTCATGGAATTGGAAAGATAGAGAGATCTGACAACAAATCAATTAACAATGTACATTAGGTGGAGTGTCTCAAGTACAATCTAGTGAGCATATCTACTATTTTTGACAGAGGAAATGAGGTCGAGTTCATGACCAACAAGTGCTTGGTTACAAACATTACAACAAAGAAGGTTGTAATGTCTTCTACAAGGGTAATAAAATATGTATATTGCTGATCTAAATTACATTGAAGGAGATGGTCTGTCTTCCCTAAGTGCTCAAACTGATGATGCTTATCTATGGCATAGACGTCTAGGTTGTTATGCTCGGAAATCTAAGGACCTAGGCTAGAGTCTCACCTAGTGTCTAAGGTCCTCACAATTTTTCTTCAAAAGAGGGTCTCATGGTCCATCATAACTCTAGTCATCTTTAGTGGTTGAGGTGAAGTCTAAGCAACATCTTGATCCTCTATTGATGGGGTTGAAAGAATCGGTTCTTAGTAAGTAAAATGAGTCACTCACCCAAGGGGGGATGGTGTACTTCGGTACCAAGGACGATTATGTTTATCGGATGTTGATGACCTAAGGACACAAATTATGGAAGAGGATCACGTTTCTCGATATTCCATTCATTTGGGTGACACAAAAATGTATCATGATATTCAAGAGGTCTGTTAGTGGAACGGTTTGAAGAAGGATATAGCGGAGTTTGTGGCCAAATGTCCTAATATTCAACAATTCAAGGCCGAACATCAAAGACCGGGAGGATTAACTTAAGTGTTGGATGTCCCTACTTTGAAATTGGAACATATCAATATGGATTTTGATGTGGGTTTGCGCGTACCCAGAAACAAAATGATTCAATATCGGTGATAGTTGATAGATTGACCAAATCTTCCCATTTTCTCCCTGTTAAAACTACTTATTCGGCTTAGGACTATGCTAGATTTCCCTTAATAAGGTTGTGACTTTTCATGGATTTACCTTGTCAATAATCTTGGATAGGGGTCCCCTATTCACTTTTATGTTTTGGAAGGCATTCCAAAGTGGGCTAGGTACTATGTAGAAACTTAGTACTGCATTTCATCCATAAACTGATAGTTTGGCGGAACGAACCATCCTAACCTTGGATGAAGTGAAGGGCATATGTTATTGACTTCAACGGTAATTGGGATGACCATATACCATTGGTCTAATTTGCCAACAATAATAGTTATCATTCAAGTATCACTATGGCACCCTTTGAGGCCCTTTATGGTAGGAGATGTAGATGTCAATTGGGTGGTTTTAGGTGGGACTTTGCTTTCATAGGTCTCAAAGAAATATATGAGGCTATGGAGAGAGTCCAGCTCATAAGGGATCACTTGTGGATGACCCAAAGTCGGCAAAAATCTTATGCTAACAAAAGAAAAGGGGAGCTTTAATTTATGGTAGGAGACATGGTCTACTTGAAGATATCAAACATGAAAGGGGTGATGAGATTTTGTAAAAATGGGGAACTTAGTCTCGGTATATGGGGCCGCTTGAGGTTGTGAAACGCAGTGGAAAGGTTTCCTATGAGTTGAAACTACCTTTTGAGTTTGCTCTAGTCCATCTGGTTTTACATGTGTGAATACGCAAGAAGTGTATAGGTGATCCGGTCTCTATCCTTCCTCTAGAAGGCTTAGAAATCAATACCAACCTTTCTTATGAAGAGGTTCCAGTTGAGATCTTAAACCGGAAACTAAATAGGTTTAGGATTAAAGAGGTAGCTTTCGTGAAGGTTCTTTGAAAAAACTAACTAGTGGAGAATGTTACTTGGGAGGCTGAGACTGACATGAAATCTTGATAGCCTCATCTCTTTACTTTCTCTTCTATTCAAGTTGAGGTTAGTAACTTCTCTTAATTTTTGGTGTTGAAGGGTCTCAATGTGTTTTTAAACTTTATGATTTTCCCTTCATTATGAATGATTTGGTAAATAGTCCATGTTCCATATATGTCTTGAACCATGTGTCTTCATACTTTATTTCATGTTTGGTGTATTGAGTTATTTGATATTTCTTGAAAAATTGTCCAAATGTGAAGTTATGAAAATCATGTGTTGTTTCTGGTCGAACATGTTGAGTTATATGAAAAAGGATAAGGATATTCCTCCTTGAAAAAAATAAAATAATGAAAAATGTGCATTTTGATAGTTGAAATGATGTCTCTCTTATAAATGGTGCATTATTGTATTCAGAAACGAGTGCATGTTTCCTCCTTTGTAATTGGATTATCTTTATTTTCCATAGGATTGTTAGGCTGCTAGTCTTGGGTCATAATTCCAAAATGATGTTTCAAGTTTCATTCGAGAATGAATGTTCCCCAAAGGTTGATATTGTTGCACCTGGAAATCTAAGGACTTGGGCTAGAGCCTTACCTAGTGTCTAAGATCTTAAAGCAGTGTTTCTAGTCCTAAATGAAGGTAATCAACTGGATTTGGAAGTGTGTAAGACTAAACGTCATGGAACGACCACGACGTCCGGAGACTAGTGAAAGTAATTTGTGTGCCTTTTTGTTCTAAATGAGTTTTAAGAGTTGTATAAAAGTCAAACTTGCTGAATAGTCTTTGAGTACACATTAGAGTTTGTTTAGGGTCGAAACATATGGGTGCGACTCCCCAAGGGCCTCTCTAAGATCTCTCGAGGAGGACCCAACATTTGACCCTATAAGCCATCAAAAATAGTGTGCCATCAACGAATATGAACGACGAGCCATCGATGGGAGTACGACCTGTGGATGGTGCTCATTGGTTCACACTTAAAATGGTCACCTTGAGCCTCCGAATTCCAGGCTTTGTCCCAAACCATGAATGACCAGGACGGTCCATGGTTGGGATGACGACCCATCGATGATGATGAGTCGTTTGACCCCCTCCTTCACTGTCTCAACACGAATCAATTAGGTGTGATTAGTTAATGAAGTAATTAATTAATTAATGATTAAAGGGGTGCTTTAATTAGTTAGTTTAGTAAAATAAAGGGTTGTAAGTCATTAAACTAACCTAACACTTCATAAATCCCAAAACCCAAATAACTCCCACTTAGGTACCAAGGAAGGTTGTGTGTACCAGATGTGGATGATCTATGGAGAAAAATATATAATAGGCTCATTATTCTCGATAATCCATTCATCTAGGTGCCACAAAAATGTCTCATGATCTTGAAGAGTCTATTGGTTGAACGGTTTGAAGGAAGATATAGCGGAGTTTGTGGCCAAATGTATTAGTTGTAAACAATTCAAGATCGAACATCAAAGACCAGGAGGATTAAATCAAGTGATGGATGTCCCTACTTTGAAATGGGAAGATATCAATATGGAATTTGTGTGGATTTGCCCCGTACCTGGAAACAAAATGATTTAATATAGGTGATTGTTGTTAGATTGATAAAATCTGCCCATTCCCGTCAAAACTACTTATTCAGCAGAGGACTATGCTTGGTTGTACCTTAATGAGGTTGTGAGTTTTCATAAATTTCCCTTGTCAATCATCTCGGATAGGGTTCTCCAATTCAGTTCTAGGTTTTGAAAGGCATTCCAAAGTGGGCTAGGTACTAAGGTGAAACTCAATATCGCATTTCATCCACAAACGGATGGTTTGGCGGGGCAAACCATCCAAATCTTGGAGGAAATGTTGAGGGCATATGTGATTGACTTCAATGGTAATTGGGATGATTATCTACCATTGGTCGAATTTGCCTACAATAATAGCTATCATTCAAGTATTACCATGACACCCTTTGAGACCCTTTATGAGAGTAGATGTAGATATCCAATTGGGTGGTTTGTGGTAGGTGACTTTTCTTTGATATGTCTCGAAGCAATCTATGAGGTTGTGGAGAAAGTTTGGTTCATAAGGGATCATTTGAAGACGGCCCAAAGTCGGCAAAAATCTTATGTCGACAATAGAAAAAGGGACCATGAATTTATGGGTCTACTTGAAGATATCACCCATGAAAGGGTAATGAGATTTTGTAAGAAGGAGCAACTTACAACCAGTATGTGGGGCCATATAAGGTTGTGAAACGCATCGGAAAGGTTGCCTATAAGTTGAAACTATCTATTGAGTTGGCTCCGATCAATCCGGTTTTTTACGTGCCAATGCTCAAGAAGTGTATAGGTGATCTGATGTCTATCCTTCCTATAGAAGGATTAGAAGTCAATGTAAGCCTTTCTTATGAAGAGGTTCCGGTTGAGATCTTAGACCGGCAAGTTAAGAGGTTGAGGAATAAATAGGTAGAATCTATGAAGGTTCTTTGGAAGAATCAACTAGTGGAGAATGCTACTTGGGAGGCTGAGACCGACATGAAATCCTGATATCCTCATCTCTTTCCCTTCTCTTCTAGTAAAGGTAGAGGTTAGTAACTACTCTTAATTTTTGGTGTTGAAGGGTCTTAATGTGTTTAGAAACTTTATGATTTTCCCTTCATTATGCATGATTTGGTGAAAAGTCCATGTTCCATATATGTATTGAACCATGTGTCTTCATACATGATTTCATGTTTGGCATATTGAGTTATGTCATATTTCATGTGAAATCATCCAAGTGCGAAGTTATAAAAATTATGTGGTATTTCTTGTCAAACATGTTGAGTTATATGAAAAAGGAGAAGGACATTCCTTTTTGGAAAAAACAAAAAATAGTGAAATATGTGCATTTTGATAGTGGACATGATTTCTATCATATAAATGGTGCATTGTTGTATTGAGGGAGTTCATCTTTCGTCCTTTATAATTGGATTATCTTTATGTCCCACACATTTTCTAGGCTACTAGTCTTGAATCATAATTCAAAAAATATGTTTAATGTGTCATTCGAGGACGAATGTTCCCCAAGGGGAGAATATTGTTACACCTCAAAAATCTAAGGACCTCGGATAGAGTATCACCTAGTGTCCAAGGTCTTAAAAAATTGTTTCTAGGCCTAAAAGAATGTAATCAACTACATTAGGAAGTGTGAAAGTCTGAACGTCAAAGAATGACCACGACGTCCAGAGACTAGTTAAAGCAATCTAGTGTGACTTTAGGTTTGAATGAGTTTTAATAGTCATATGAAATTCATACTTGGTGAAAAGGCTTAGGGTACACCTTAGAATGTGTTTAGGGTCGAAACATCGGGGCCGACATCCCAAGGGCCTCCCTAAGGGCCCTCGAGGAGGACCCAACATTGTACCCTAAAAGCTATCAAAAACAATGTGCCATCGACGAAGGTGAACGATGAGCATTCAATTGGAGTACGGCCCATAAATGGTGCTTGTTGGTTTACACATAGAATTTTCACCTTGAGCCTCCAAATTCCAGCCATTGTCCCAAATTATGGATGACAGGGACAGTCCGTGGTTGGGATGATAGCCAGTCGGTGCGGAGTTGTCATTTGATCCCCTGCTTCACTGTTTCACCACTGATCAATTAGGGGTGGTTAGGTAATTAATTAATTAATTAATAATTAAGGGTTGGTTTAATCAGTTAGTTTAGGAGTAAAAAGGTTTTAAGTAATTAAACTCACCCACTTCTCTCTAGTTTCTGTCACTACCCTAAAGATCCCCATTGAAAAACAAGTTCAATCTTATATAAGGCTTATAAATACAAAAATCCCTTCATCATTCTTCAAGTATTCTCAAGGTATGGAAACTATTCACTCTTGGGACTCTTTTCCCTAAGAGCCTCATCAAAGAATTGATTTCAATGTTCTTCAAAAACCTTGTTTTCATCCAATTTCGTGGGTCTACTTTCTAGATGGAATTTTGTAGTCTTAATTCAATTATTATTGAATATTTATGTGTATTTATATGTTGATTGATGTATCCCCTAAATATTTTATCTATATCGATAGAAAGACCCATGAATCTTCTTCTTCCCCTAACCCTAACTTATGATCTAGGTTTGTTTGTGATTGAGGGAGATATGATTTAATGTACTATGTATAGTTTACTATTATAGGATTATGGTGATTGAATTGTTGGTTAAGGATCATTGAATTTAGGGTAAGATATATATATGAGATTCTTGGAAGCCATTGGTAAGACTTTCAAAATCATGAATACTTTACTTCAATTAGTTTGGTCCATTCTTGATGTTGTTGATTTAGTTGAATTATGAATATGTGAGTATTATTGGAAGATGATGACATTATGAATATAATAGCATGTTATGAATGTGATGAATTGTGAGGTAATGATAAGTGTGTTACCATAAGAGATTGAAGGTGATTCCTCCGTGCATCTTATTATCATGATTATGATGTAATATTCTCACTAAATCTTGGGTTGTGAAGAAATGAAGTTTTCATTATATAACCTATGATCTATGATCATGTTATACAAGGTGTTAGTCTCCTAAGACCTATGATATAAACTAATGTTAAGAAAGAATCTAAGATACTTCAAAAAGGGAATATATAGCTTAGCACCGAGTGAATATGACAATGAGAGGTGTCCCTTTCAATATGGAAGGTAGGTTCACCAAGTGTCTCATGAGATGGAAACTACAATGCGAATTGACATAAAGAAAGTTTCTGAAAACAATATCCTAGTTCCTTCACTGTGTTCCCCCATAGGAAAACCTAGCTAGTGGATCCATGTACAAAATATTATGATTGTATATGTCCTACATTGGCAAGTAGGATGCCCTCCTTTCGGTGTGAGGGGTCGACAGCGAGTTCCATGTTTATCTCACATGCTATATTGTCGGTTATGGCAAGTTTCCCGAAAGTAAAATGAATGAATAAAAGTAAAAAGATGCATAACTACTAGGATGACTTGAGAGGTTCACTAGTGTAGGTAAGGGAATGGGACTTTTCCTATACATTGCACATGTGTACCTTGAGGGGATTCTTAGGATGGTTTATCTATGTACATATATGTTATGAATGAAATGCTTAAATGTTGATTCTATATAATGTTGGTCTCATATGATGTTGCATTCACTTGATATACACGTTGTTGGTATAGGGTGCCATGTATGAGATTGAATGCACTTGTTATGAGGTTATATGGTTTAAATGTAATGCATATGGTCTATTTGATCATTGACTTAGCTTATGTGGGGTTATGGGGCTTCACATAGGTATTGCACTAGATAACTTGCATTGGGATTATGGTTAAGGTCTTGTAATGTATTGATGAAAGGTTTCTTATAGCTATACTATGATGTTGCTCATGAACATGATATTTGAAAATGTCTAATTTTTGCTATGTTGTGAACTAGCTATATTAGTAGAATGTGCATTTAGGCTTTCAAGTTAACTTAGCATGCTTATAAACAAAATGTCCTTTTCGGCATGTTTCTAAATGTTTTACTTGCATATGACTTCATACTTAGTACATGTGGTTTGCACTAACCCATATTCTCTCTATTTCTACAATAATGTAGGTTCGGGCCATTGAAGAGTTTCAAGGCCAAATTTCAAGAAGATTGGATAGATTCCCAAGTTGGTGAGTCCTCGAGTCTGAGGATGAATCCTACTACTCTATTTCATGTCATTTGATTAGTATAAAGATATTGTTCATTTCCTATTTCGAAGACTATTAGTATTCTCTGAGACTTGTTATAATGTTGTAAGGGCTATGTCCCAAATCTTGTACTCCTATGTTAGATGGTTATGTGTGAGACAATGTAGTTTATATTTGATAGATGAGAAGTCAATGTATACTTCATATGTAAAGTTTTTAATTTTTTCAGTATTGTTATTGACCTATGAGATGTGATGATGTATGCTAAGGTCTTGTTTTTGGCCTCTAAGAGCATAAAGACGTCGATGGGTTATCCTTGGTTGTGATGTAGGTCATGTGAGTTCTTCTTTGCTGAAGAAACTCTTTGCACAGACCTGGTCTGCGATTTGCCAAAACCGAATTTCACAAAAGATGGAATCTACAATGCATGTGCTAAGGGCAAAAAGACTAAATCATCATTCAAAGCTAAAAAGGAGTCAGTACATCTAGACCTATAGAACTGCTTCATATGGAATTATGTGGACCTGTCAGAGTCTTGAGCAGAGGAGGTAAAAAATTCATTCTTTTTGTTGTTGATGATTTTTCCAGGTATACATGGACCATGTTCTTGAGAATAATAAATGAGACAGTTGGACTGGTGATTATCTTTGCCAAGGCCATTCAATCCAAGATAAATTAGAAGACCAGAAGCATCATATTTGATCATGGCACAGAGTTTGAAAAACTCTCAGATTGAAGGGTTTTGTGCTGAACATGGCATAAATAAGACTTCTCAGCACCTAGAACTCCTCAACAAAATGGACTGGTTGAGAAAAAGAACAGAACTTTGGTGGATACATCCAGGACCATGCTGATTGACTCACAACTTGCTATTGATTTCTTGGATGAGGGTGTCAACACAGCCTATTGTGTGACATATAGGTGAATATCAGATCCGTGATCAAGAAGACACCTTATGAGCGGTTGAATGATAGAGGCCTTCAATTGCTCATCTTAAACCATTTGGATGCAAATGATTTGTGTTGAACAATGGGTAAGATAACCTAGGTAAGTTTGATGCTAGAAGTGATGAAGGTGCTTTCATGGGATACTCCTCTACAAGAAAGGCATACAGAGTGTTCAACAAACGAACCCTATATGTGGAAGAAAGTGTGCATGTTAAGTTTGATGAGTCTGAATAAGTGTTGAAAACATCGAAGATCATGGAATCGAGGAACTGATAAAAGATAGAGAAGAGGGTTAGGGAAATAAAGAAAAAAAATGTAGAATTCTCTAAAGTACCTGGTTCCCCCAACCTATCACAATAAACAAGTTCTGAACCTATTGTAGAAAATGAAGGTGATTCTGATGCGGAAATAAAAGAGAAGATAACCAGAAAGTTTGTATCGGACCATCAATAATCACATCCATTAGACGATCTGATTTCCCTATTTCATTCATGAATTCAAATAAGGTAAAATCACGAAATCTGGTTGTATATTCAGCGTTCATAACATTCATTGAACCAAAGAACATCAAAGAAGCTCTGAAAGATGAAGATTTGGTGATGTATATAGAACAGTAGCTTCATTAGTTTGAATAAAGCAAAGTGTGACACATAGTCCCAGACCAATCGATAGAACTATCATAGGGACACGATGGGTATTCAGAAACAAATTTGATAAGCATGGGACTATTACTAGAATTAAGTCAAGACTGGTGGTTCAAAGATACAACTAAGAGGAGGGAATTGATTATGATGAGACCTTTGCTCCTATAGCTATATAGAAGCTATCAAATATTGATCGTATTGACTAATCACAAAGATTTAAAGTTGTTTCAAATGGATGTTAACAATGCTTTTTTAAAACGGAAATCTAAAGGAAGAGGTATATGACAACCAACCTCCAATCTTTTAAGACACTAAACTGTCTGATCATGTACTGAAGTTGGACAAAGCCATGTATGGTCTAAAGCAAGCTCCTAGAGCTTTGTATGAATGACTGTAAAAATTCTTGTTGACAAATGGGTTCAAGAGAGTCAAAATGACAATACCTTATTTATTAAATCTAGAGGAAAAGATTTTGTGATTGCATAGGTCTATGTTGATTGATATCATTTATGGAATAACCTCTGATGTTCAATGCAAGGAGTTTGCTGAGCTGATGAGAAGTGAGTTAGAGATGAGTTTGATGGGTAAATTACCTTCTTCTTGGGGCTGAATATCATTAAATCATCTCAAGACACTTCAATTTTCACAAGAAATATATTAAGGAGCTACTGAACAAGTTCAATCTGCTTTAGGCAAAGTAACTAGATACTCCCATGAGTACATTTGTGAGACTTGACAAAGATGAAGCTGGTACAGAAGTCAATCGAACCGTGTATAGGGGTATCATTGGATCACTTCTATACCTAACTGCTAGCAGTACTTACATATTCTTCAGTATTGGAATGTGCGCAAGATTTAAAGCAACACCAAAGGAGTCATATTTGAAAGCGGCAAAATGAATTTTGATATACCAAAAAGGAACTCAGGACCTGATCCTCTTCTACCCAATAGGTGTCTCTTTTGATCAAAATGTCTATGCGGATGCAGATAATGAAGGTTCCATGGTGGATAGAAAAAGCACATCTGGAATGGCACATTTCTTGGGATCATCACTTATTTGAGTATGTTGTTGTTGCCTCATGTTGTGCGCAACTACTGTGGATCAAGAAACAATTGGAAGGTTTTGGTGTACTTACGCAAACTATTCCTCTTTTGTGCAACAACACTAGTGCGATGAACATGGAAAAAATCATGTTCAACACAAGAGGACGAAGCACAGAGACGTGAGACACCATTTTCTGAGGGATAATGTCGAGAAGATGAATGTTGTGATGAAGTTTTGAAAAATTGATTATCAGCTAGAAGATATTTTTACAAAGCCCCCGAGCAAAGAAAGCTTTGTAAAAAAGAGAATGAGATTGTAATGCACAAAATCACATAACCTCTGGACAAGTCTACTCAAGAAACTCTCTACTTGATTATTTCTAAAAGGACATGTATCTATGTTATTTTAATACTGGTTACTTCAGAATTCACTCCTTGTACCTTAATACAGGTACACACTCATGGTGTGCTCAGCTGAAAAGATGATAACTGGGTTTGTTTTTTTGATGGGTAATAAGTCTTCATAGTATAAATCAAACAAACAACAACTTATTTACTCATTCATTATAAATAGAGAATTTTCAAGCTCCAAATATAGCAAGGGAACTGATAAGAGTGCGTCTATTGCTTTGTACTTTATGTGTTTGTTTGCTTGTAATTGTTCTTACATTTTAGGATTCATTTCAACTGTGAAAGAAACGTTTCAAACATGGATGAATCATTGTAAGGGATGAGTTAAGGGTAACTTAGGCTTTTACTTCAAGTCTATATTAATTAGGTAGGATTAGTATAGAGAGCAGTGTTGTATATGCTCAGGCATGGCTAAGTGATAGGAAGTATTACTTAGTGTGGAGATTTGTAGGTTAACCTCTAGCTAACTTTTACTTTTGCTTGTTGAAGATTAGTAGAAGTGGTTTCGAAAAGTCATGTTGAGAACAGGTCGTGGTTTTTCTCCCTTGAGCAAGGAGGTTCCCACGTAAAGTTGATTGTCAATCTTTATTTTTTGCATTTATTGTTTAATTGTTGTTATTACTGTATTGAGGATCTAGTCCCATCAATGTAAGTGGACGCATACATTTCAACATTTTAAAAATATTACATATATAAATTCCTTATTTCTTCCAATTTCCAATTTTTCGGATACATAAATATCTCAGCCAAAATCAAGTTTACCCACTCCTTTTTTTTAACTCCTTTATGGGATCTTAATTTGATTTTCAACTTTTTTCTTAATTAGCGGAACAAATAAACATTATGTGATCTTAATTTGATTTTCAGTTTTTTCCCTTGCTTAACACAACAAATGGATATTATGGGATATTAATTTGATTTTCAGTTTTATTTTTCCTTAAGAAATGCCATGGAAGGAACATAACATATCTACAATAATGTATCTGAATCCTTAGTTATGTTTCCGAAATGTCTAAAAAATATGAGATTTATGTAATTAGAAAAACAGTAGGGATAAAAGGTAATTTCATTCCTACATTATCTTTTCTTTTCTTAGTTTTGATTATTCCCTTCCTTTTTAAAATATTACGTAAATCTCTTATTTCTCTCAATTTTTTGATTACATAAGTATCTCCACCCAAAATTAAGTTTACCCGTTCCTTTTTTTAACTCATTAAATATCTCCCTAATTTAACTTCACATGCTTATCAATTATAATTTTAATATCAATTTAATTTTGAAAATGATTCTCTCTCTCGTCAATCAAATTCAAACTTCTCAATATATATTTTTTTCTTCTCTGCCCCATCAAGATCAATGACAAAATTTTATTCTTTAATGTATTCTCCCATCTTTTATGAATAGTTTCTCATGATTCTTACTGAAAAATGGATCATGAGAGCAAACAATGCATATATATTATTTGTGTCTTCTATTAGTTTTATGCTTTCATTCTCTTCTAGAATTTTGGTGATAAAGTAGTTTGAAAATATT
Source organism: Solanum arcanum (assembly GCA_027789145.1). NCBI lineage: Eukaryota > Viridiplantae > Streptophyta > Magnoliopsida > Solanales > Solanaceae > Solanum > Solanum arcanum. The sequence goes on from CM050943.1 coordinate 30,288,439, forward strand.
GTTTCTGCATCTTCATATTACTACTCATTCTTTTTCATCTATTTTTTTAAAAATATTTTTTATCTCCTGGTACATAAGACATGCTCCTTCTTTTAGTAGTGAGAGTACCCAGTAAATCTTACCTAATATTGATTACTCAATTAGTTGAGGAAAGATTCATCTTCGTCTTCAAAATCGATAGTGGACAAAAGCTTACAAAAGGTGAGAAGTTGGAGTTGTTGGTTGCTCCAATAAGGGCTTTATGTCGATATATATGGGTGACGCCGTTATTGAAAGTGGAAAAAATTGTTGGAGTTGATACAAAGAAAAGGAGAAAGCGTAGAATAATTTCTTTATCTTTTTTTTTTTTTACTTTCAGCAGATCAGCTTGGTTTTTTTTTCAATTTCTTTTCATATATATATATATATATATATATATATATATATGGGTTCAAATTTTTGATTTGTCTAGTTATTTTTGTTTCTTAAGTTAATGCATGATGTCTTCGTTTTAACATGATAATACATTGCAATTTCATCATGCACATGTTTAAATGTGGAAAAAATAATGAAATACACGTCTTATGTTTTTCTTATTTCCAATATTCCCGTATATTTCTAAAAACCTCTAAAATCTGTTATTTCCTCAATGTATCTGAGCCAGTATTTAATGTATCCAAGCTACATATTATGTATTTGATTTATTTTATAAAATATCTGAGCTAATTTTTAATGTATCCGAACTACATATTATGTATGCAATTTATGTCATAAGGTATCTAAAATACTCTTTAATGTATCCGAACTACATATTAATGTAATCGAGCTACATATTAATGTATCCAATTTGTGTTACTTTTTTAGGGATTAATGTAATTACAAAATAAAGAGGGATAGATTGTAATTTGATATTGAAACTATGTGATTCGTAAAATTTATCCTTTAAATATTTGTTTGATATATAACTTTAATTTATTGAAATGAAAATTAGATATATCTTTTTCATATTATGTACTTGGTACATAATTATTACAAATTTTATTATCTTTTACTAGCAGATATTCAACCAGAAGGTCATATGTATGTAGACATAATTAAGTATCATTGTTGATACATTAACACTAATATTCTTATAACAATATTCGTTTTTATCAACTCACCACTATGTTATGTATTACATGAAAAAAATGTTATTGAGAATATAACATGTATAATGTATATATTTTTTTTATAAAACACAGTATTCTCAAACAAAATAAGATAATTGTAATGTATCGTGCACTAACTTTTTAGGCATGATATATAAATTTTAATTTATATTAAATTAATCCTATAAATAACTACTTTTTTTGACTTTTTTAAATTTGTACGATTTGTGAGAGATTTGAGAAAAGAAAAATTGAAATTAAAATTGATTGAAGTTGTTATGATTCGGTAGACATTGACATCATATTGATTTGCGTGATTTAGGAGACTGATAATTGAGTTTATGTTTAATTATTTTTCAATCTAAAATGTCAAGTCATGTAATGTATAAAAAGTTATGTAATTTGCTTCTACATTCCTAAAAACATGTATCAAATTCATAACATAATGAATCAAATACATAACATTTTTTTATTACTATGATATATTCATAACACACTTTATTACATTAAACACAACTTTGCACAATCATGTTGTTTCAAATACATTATTATCAAGAACAAAATAATACATTATATAAATAGTTTATCTAAAACACAATATGATGTATCATATTCACAAAATTTTATGGTTTAACAATGTGAACAAATTATTATAGAAAATGTAAACAAAATTGAATAAAATTTCATTTTGAATACTAACATTTCAGTTTATTATATCAAAATTTCATATGCTAACAATATGTTATTGTGAAAATATATAAGTTGAAAATTATAAAACTGAAACATCACTGCATTCTTAAAAAATATGTTTGAACCATCTTTGAAAAATATAAGTTCGTCTATCGTGATCTTCTTTTCCACAACACTTTGTCTGTATTGTTAACTTTTCATCTGATTTTTTTCCTTTGATTTGTTAATCGTCCAGGCATCCTTTTTGTATCAAAGTGGCAACACAATTTCTTTCAAAATAAATCCTTCAACTAACCATTCTTTCTTATCCGACATTGGAACCATAAAACTTCATGTGTTTGCTAATGCATCTAGTTTGTAGTAAAAGAGCAGCAGGGAAATTATATCGGTAACATTCTTACACTATAAAATAGAATTGTGAACGCACAAGATATCTCGTCAAGTTGAAATATTCTAGAATTACATATTTTTTGCTTAAGACAAACAATGTATATTCGTCTACCATCATACACTGAAAAAATAATTTTAAAAGATACAATAACCTGCAAATATTTAAAAGTTAGCGATCCATTACATGATTATTCACTACCAAGCAGTTTATGTCTAATGTATCATTCAAAAATATACTACAATGAGCCTGTAACGACCTATTTAGTCGTTTTGAGCAGCAGAATTATTTCTGGAAAAACTGGCGGGAACGACGGGTGTAACGACGGACCGTCGTGGTCACGACGGCCCGTCGAGGAGGTGTCGTTCCATGACACTTAGAGTTTTGAAATCGGATACTAAAAATCGACTCTCTGAACATCGTAACGAAGTGGCAGGACGTGCCATCACATCCACAACGAACCATCGTGAGTACCCGTTGCAAAACACTTCAACTTTTGAGAATTTGGTGCAAGAAACGAGCTCCTGACCGCCAGGACGGAGGGCAGGACGGACCGTCACAAGGGTGACGGGCCGTCACAGCCCACCTGGAGCCTGGGGAGGTTGCGACGACCTGCGTGACGGCCCGTCGCAGTCACGACGGCCCGTCACAGGTTGCGCCAATCCCAGGCAGTTTAGGATTTCTTTCCTCGTTTTAAGGGACGTTTTGGACTATTCTTTCCTTAATTATAAAGTTTGAGGGTTAATATTAATAAATCTAATTACTTGGGGGTTAAAATAGGTAACCTTAAGTGAATTAGTGGGTCATTATTACCATCTTTCATTCCTAATTATATAGAATTAGGGTAAAAGAAAGAGGGTTTGAATAAGAAAAGAAAAGAAACAGAAAGAGAGATAGATTGATCGATTGAGAGAGAGAGAGAGTCGAACGAGGAAGAAGAATATCAAAGCTTGGGAAATTGCTTGTTGATTCCAATTCTTCGGTGGAGGTAGGTTATGGTTTTCATGCTACTTCTAGTAAACTCTTAATAGTGAATGATATGTATTGGTGGTATTGTAAATCTGTCTATATGCTTAATTGTATGCTTGCATGAATATGATTATGTGATTTTGATGAAATAAGCATGATGAAAACCTTTGAATCCCAAATCTTGAAAGAAACTTTAATCTACTTATTAATGATAATGCCTTGGTATAAAAGAAGGCTTGATGAATTAAAGCGATGGGATTGATGATGCCTTGGTATAGAAGGCTTGATGAACGGATATAATGAGATTAGTGGATCGGAGTGTCACGTTCCGACACATAGTATTAGTGGATCGGAGTGTCACGTACCGACACATAGTATTAGTGGATCGGAGTGTCACGTTCCGACACATAGTATTAGTGGGACGGGTGTCACGAACCGACACGTAGAATTAGGGGATCGGAGTGTCACGTGCGGACACATATAGGGGATCGGTGTCACGTTCCGACACATATAGGGATCGGAGTGTCACGTTCCGACACATATAGGATCGGAGTGTCACGTTCCGACACATATAGGGGATCGGAGTGTCACGTTCCGACACATGTAGGGGATCGGAGTGTCACGTACCGACACAAGAGGAAGAAAGATAATGAATCTTGAAAGATGAGAATATACTCAACATAATGAACTTAATTCCCAAACGAGTATGGTATTGAGGCTTGAGTCCTCAAGGATGAACTTGGTGATATTTATTGATGATTAATACTTGTTCTTTGCTACATGTTGAGTCTTGTAGTTGATTTACATTATTTACGATATATCTTTGTTCCCTATTTTGAGTTAGCCGATGATATCTACTCGATGCGTGTGGTTGTAATCGACTTCCTACTTTTATGTTTTTCTTCTTTGTTATTTGTGTAATGCGACAAGCGATCCGTCAACTTCAACTCAACAGCAGATCTAGCCTCTTCACTTTATCGGAATTCGGGGTGAGCTAATACGTCTAGCTTGGGTGGATCTTCTTCTTCAAGTCTTGATGCCTTGAACTCCGGCATGGACTAGCTTTTATGTATTTTTAGTTCTTAGACATTCTTAGTGTAGTCATTTGATTGTAGATGTTCTTGTGATGATGACTTCCAGATTTTGGGGATAATAATAGTTATTGAGTTTATTAATGAGTTTAAGTCTTCCGCATTACTTTATGATGATATTACATTGAAATGTTAAGGTTTAGATTGGTTGGTTCGCTCACATAGAAGGGTAAATGTGGGTGCCAGTCGCGGCCCGGATTTGGGTCGTGACAAACTTGGTATCAGAGCATTAGGTTCGTTGGTCTCATCACACAAGAACAGGTCTAGTAGAGTCTTAAGGAACGGTAGGGGGACGCCTTTACTTGTCCTTGAGAGGCTATAAGACTTTAGGAAAATTTCACTCTTTCATTCTTCCTTTCGTGCTACTACTTGAGTCCAATTGGTATCTAGGCGATACGAATTGGTATCTGACCATCTTCACTCTCTTTCGCAGATGGTTAGAACTAGAGCAACGACAACACCAACACCAAAGACCGGCAGACAGGGTGCGTCTGAGCGACCACCGGGCTGTAGCTCGAGGAAGAACAACGGCAAGAGGCCGTGGGAGAGGTCGTGGGAGGACGTCCTCTAGAGGAAGAGGACGAGCACCTAGCCCATCTGATGCTAGGGCAGTGACTCCTCCACCGACTGAAGAGGTAGTAAGAGAGGGGGGGGGACGGGGTAAATGAACAAGCGCAACATGAGGAATTGCCACCCCAACCTACCCCAGAGATGATCAATCAGGTTCTCGCTTATCTTAGCGGGTTATCTGATCACGGTCAGGCACCTCCAATGGTTTCTACACCAACACCTCCGGTTTAAAAGGTACGACATGCGGCTACTATGGCTCCCCGCATGGATGCCTCATTGGAGATAGGCACATTTCCACGTCTGACTACTGGACCGGTAATGACAAACGATCAACACAAACTTTTCAGTAAGTTCTTGAAATTGAAACCTCCAGTCTTCAAGGGTGCAGAATCTGAAGATGCTTATGATTTTCTGGTTGATTGTCATGAGCTACTACACAAGATGGGGATAGTAGAACGGTTTGGCGTTGAATTCGTAAGCTATCAGTTTCAAGGGAACGCCAAAATGTGGTGGCGATCACATGTCGAGTGTCAACCGACAGAGGCCACACCCATGACTTGGGCATCCTTCTCTACCCTGTTTATGGAGAAGTATATCCCAAGGACTTTGAGGGATAGGAAACGGGATGAGTTCTTGAGCCTAGAGCAAGGTAGGATGTCGGTTAATGCTTATGAGGCTAAGTTTCGTGCACTATCCAGATATGCCACTCAACTTTGTTTCAGTCCACAAGAGCGGATTCGCCGGTTTGTGAAGGGGTTGAGATCAGAGTTGCGGATTTCGGCCTTACAGGTAGCGGCAACGGCAAAATCCTTCCAAGAGGTGGTAGACTTTGTGATAGAGGTGGAAGGAGTGAAGCCAGATGACCTCACCACAACTTCGACATCAAAAAGGTTTCGAAAGGGAGGTGAGTTTAATAGTTCTGGTAGACTTTGTGATAGAGGTGGAAGGAGTGAAGCCAGATGACCTCACCACAACTTCGACATCAAAAAGGTTTCGAAAGGGAGGTGAGTTTAATAGTTCGTATACTAGAGGACAGACTTCTGGAGGCTACTCAGTTCGACCAATTCAGTCTTCACTACAGATCAGACTTGGGGACCACCTCAGACCGGTCAACACTTCTCTGAGAGACCTATGCTTGACTCTAGAGAGTGTTATGGATGTGGGGAGACTGGACATATTAGGAGGAATTGTCCCAAACAAAGTTATAGACCCCCAATAGCTAGAGGTAGAGGTGGTCATGGTAGAGGCCGTTATTCTGGAGGACGTGGTGGTCACCAAAACGGCAGAGGTGATGGGCAAACTGGAGCCACTACATCACAACATGGTAGGGGCAACGGACAGACGAGTAATGGGGCCCATTGTTACGCTTTCCCTGGGAGATCTGCGGCGAGGCGTCGATCTTTGTCATCACGGGTAACCTTTGATTTGTGATTGCATGGCTTCCGTATTGTTTGACCCTGGCTCCACATTTTCTTATGTATCTTCCTCATTTGCTAACGGTCTAAAGTTACATTGTGAATTACTTGACACGCCTATTCGTGTTTCTACTTGATTGGGTGAGTCCGTGATAGTTAAAAAGGTGTATAGGTCTTGTTTGGTGACTTTTGTGGGAGCAACACTTTTGTAGATTTGGTTATTCTAGAAATGGTTGACTTTGATGTAATTACAGGTATGACTTGGCTTTCTCCGAATTTTGCGATCTTGGATTGTAATGCTAAAACGGTGACGTTAGCCAAGCCTGGGACAGATCCGTTAGTGTGGGAGGGTGACTACATTTCCAATCCGGTGCGTATCATATCCTTTCTTCGTGCTAAGAAAATGGTTAGTAAAGGGTGTTTAGCTTTCTTGGCACATCTCAAGGATGACACTACTCAAGTACCCTCAATTGAGTCGGTTTCGGTAGTCCGTGAGTTTTTGGATGTGTTCCCTGCAGATCTTCCTGGTATGCCACCAGATAGGGATATTGACTTCTGCATTGATCTTGAACCGGGCACTCGCCCCATTTCTATACCCCCTTATAGAATGGCTCCCGCGGAGTTAAGAGAGTTAAAAGCCCAACTTCAAGAGTTGTTGAGCAAAGGCTTCATCAGACCAAGTGCATCTCCTTGGGGTGCTCCGGTTTTGTTTGTGAAGAAGAAGGATGGGAGTTTTCGGATGTGCATAGACTACAGACAACTAAACAAGGTAACCATAAAGAACAAGTATCCTCTTCCTCGCATTGATGACTTGTTCGATCAGTTACAAGGTGCTTGTGTCTTCTCTAAGATTGATTTGAGATCCGGTTATCATCAATTGAAAATACGAGCAACGGATGTGCCAAAGACCGCTTTTGAGCGAGGTATGGGCATTACGAATTTGTAGTGATGTCTTTTGGTCTTACGAATGCCCCTGCTGCGTTCATGAGCTTGATGAACGGGATCTTTAAGCCATATTTGGACCTCTTCGTAATCGTATTTATTGATGATATATTGGTATACTCGAAGAGCAAGAAGGAACATGAAGAGCATTTGAGAATGGTATTGGAGGCGGTGAGGGAGAAGAAGCTCTATGCCAATTCTCTAAGTGTGGATTTTGGCTAGATGCGATGTCCTTCTTGGGGCACGTAGTTTCTAAGGATGGAGTGATGGTAGATCCATCTAAGATTGAGACAGTGAAGAATTGGGTGAGACCCACTAATGTGTCAGAAATAAGGAGCTTTGTTGGGTTAGCTAGCTACTACCGCCGATTTGTCAAGGGATTCTCTTCTATTGCTTCCCAATTGACGAACTTGACTAAGCAGAATGTTCCATTTGTATGGTCGGACGAATGTGAAGAAAGCTTTCAGAAGCTCAAGACTTTATTGACTACCGCACCCATTCTCACCTTGCCAGTGGAAGGCAAGGACTTCATTGTTTATTGTGACGCATCCTATTCTGGGTTGGGTGCAGTGCTAATGCAAGAGAAGAGTGTAATTGCTTATGCTTCAAGGCAATTAAAGGTGCATGAACGTAACTACCCAACTCATGATTTGGAATTGGCCGCGGTAGTGTTTGCATTAAAGCAATGGAGACACTATTTATATGGGGTTAAGTGTGAGGTCTACACGGATCATCGTAGCCTTGATATGTCTTCACTCGTAAAGATTTGAACTTAAGGCAGAGGAGATGGATGGAGTTACTAAAGGACTACGATATCACTATCTTGTATCATCCGGAAAAGCGAATGTTGTAGCGCAGGCGCTTTGAGTAGAAAAGCGGGAAGCATGGGAAGTCTAGCTCATTTGCAAGCTTCTAGACGCCCATTGGCTAGAGAGGTTCAAACTACGGCTAACGACTTGATGAGGTTAGAAATAAACGAGAAGGGAGGATTGTTGGCTAGTGTGGAGTCGAGATCTTCTTTTCTTGACAAGATTAAGGGAAAACAGTTTAATGATGAAAAATTGATCCGGATCCGAGATAAAGTGTTGAAAGGAGAGGCTAAGGAAGCACAAATCGATGAGGAAGGTGTTTTAAGAATCAAGGGAAGGGTATGTGTACCCCGAGTTGATGATTTGATCAACACTATTCTGACAGAGGCTCATAGTTCAAAGTATTCTATACATCCGGGTGCGACCAAGATGTACCGTGACCTAAAGCAACACTTTTGGTGGAGTAGAATGAAGCGTGATATTGTTGACTTTATTGCCAAGTGTCCAAACTGTCAACAAGTAAAGTATGAACACCAAAGGCCCGGAGGAACACTTCAGAGAATGCCCATTCCTGAATGGAAGTGGGAGAGAATCGCAATGGACTTTGTGGTTGGTCTTCCAAAGACATTGGGTAAGTATGACTCTATTTGGGTGATTGTTGATAGGTTAACTAAGTCTGCTCATTTCATTCGGTCAAGGTGACTTACAATGCAGAGAAGTTAGCCAAGATCAATATCTCGTAAATCGCTCGATTGCATGGGGTTCCGCTATCCATCATATCGGATAAGGTACGCAGCTTACTTCTAAGTTTTGGAAAACATTGCATGCGGAATTGGGTACTAGGTTGGACCTTAGTATGCGTTCCATCCTCGGACCGATGGTCGATGCGAACGAGCGATTCAAGTGTTGGAGGATATGCTTGGCATGCGTGATAGAGTTTGGTGGCCATTGGGATAGCTTCTTACCTTTGGCGTAGTTTTCATACAACAATAGCTATCACTCAAGCATTGATATGGCCCCATTTGAGCGTTGTATGGGAGGAGATGTAGATCTCCCATTGGTTGGTTTGACGCTTTCGAGGTTAGACCTTGGGGTACTGATCTGTTGAGGGATTCGATGGAGAAAGTGAAATCTATTCAAGAAAATCTTCTGGCGGCGCAAAGTAGGCAAAAAGAATATGCAGATCGAAAGGTTAGAGACTTAGAGTTCATGGAGGGTGAACAAGTATTGTTGAAGGTTTCACCAATGAAAGGGGTGATGCGGTTTGGTAAAAGAGGTAAGCTAAGTCCGAGGTACATTGGGCCATTTGAGGTACTAAAGCGAGTAGGAGAGGTGGCTTATGAATTAGCCTTACCTCCAGGGCTGTCCGGAGTACATCCGGTATTCCATGTGTCTATGTTGAAAAGATATCATGGAGACGGAAACTACATCATCCGTTGGGATTCGGTTTTACTTGATGAGAACTTGTCATATGAGGAGGAGCCTGTTGCTATTCTAGATAGAGAAGTTCGCAAGTTGAGGTCAAGAGAAATTGCATCCATCAAGGTTCAATGGAAGAATCGACCCGTTGAAGAGGCTACTTGGGAGAAGGAGGCAGATATGCAAGAAAAATACCCACATCTGTTTACAGATTCAGGTACTCCTTTTCGCCATTGTTTGTCTTCTTTTGATCGTTCGGGGACGAACGATGGGTAAATTGGTATCTATTGTAACGACCTGTTTAGTCATTTTGAGCAGCAGAATTATTTCTGGAAAAACTGGCGGGAACGACGGGTGTAACGATGGACCGTCGTGGTCACGGCGTCGTCGAGGAGGTGTCGTTCCATGACACTTAGAGTTTTGAAATCGGATACTAAAAATCGACTCTCTCAACATCGTAACGAAGTGGCAGGACGTGCCGTCACATCCACGACGAACCGTCGTGAGTACCCGTTGCAAAACACTTCAACTCTAGGGGATTTGGTGCAAGAAACGAGCTCACGACCGCCAGGGCGGAGGCGGGACGGACCGTCACAAGGGTGACGGGCCGTCCTGACCCACTGGAGCACTGGGAGGTTGCGGCGGCCATCGTGACGGACCGTCGCGAGCCACGGCCCGTCACAGGTTGCGCCAATCCCAGGCAGTTTAGGATTTCTTTCCTCGTTTTAAGGGATGTTTTGGACTATTCTTTCCTTAATTATAAAGTTTGAGGGTTAATATTAATAAATCTAATTACTTGGGGGTTAAAATAGGTAACCTTAAGTGAATTAGTGGGTCATTATTACCATCTTTCATTCCTAATTATATAGAATTAGGGTAAAAGAAAGAGGGTTTGAATAAGAAAAAGAAAAGAACGAGAAGAGAGATAGATTGATCGATTGAGAGAGAGAGAGAGTCGAACGAGGAAGAAGAATATCAAAGCTTGGGAAATTGCTTGTTGATTCCAATTCTTCGGTGGAGGTAGGTTATGGTTTTCATGCTACTTCTAGTAAACTCTTAATAGTGAATGATATGTATTGGTGGTATTGTAAACCTGTCTATATGCTTAATTGTATGCTTGCATGAATATGATTATGTGATTTTGATGAAATAAGCATGATGAAAACCTTTGAATCCCAAATCTTGAAAGAAACTTTAATCTACTTATTAATGATAATGCCTTGGTATAAAAGAAGGCTTGATGAATTAAAGCGATGGGATTGATGATGCCTTGGTATAGAGAAGGCTTGATGAACGGATATAATGAGAGTAGTGGATCGGTGTGTCACGTTCCGAGACATAGTATTAGTGGATCGGAGTGTCACGTGCGACACATAGTATTAGTGGATCGGAGTGTCACGTTCCGACACATAGTATTAGTGGGACGGGTGTCACGAACCGACACGTAGAATTAGGATCGGAGTGTCACGTGCAGACACATATAGGGATCGGAGTGTCACGTTCCGACACATATAGGGATCGGAGTGTCACGTTCCGACACATATAGGGATCGGTGTCACGTTCCGACACATATAGGGGATCGGAGTGTCACGTTCCGACACATGTAGGGGATCGGAGTGTCACGTACCGACACAAGAGGAAGAAAGATAATGAATCTTGAAAGATGAGAATATACTCAACATAATGAACTTAATTCCCAAACGAGTATGGTATTGAGGCTTGAGTCCTCAAGGATGAACTTGGTGATATTTATTGATGATTAATACTTGTTGCTGCTACATGTTGAGTCTTGTAGTTGATTTACATTATTTCTGATATATACTGTTCCCTATTTTGAGTTAGCCGATGATATCTACTCAGTACGTGTGGTTGTACTGACCCCCCCTACTTTTATGTTTTTCTTCTTTGTTATTTGTGTAATGCAGCAAACGATCCGTCAACTTCAACTCAACAGCAGATCTAGCCAGTCTTCACTTTATCGGAAATTCAGGGTGAGCTAATACGTCTAGCTTGGACTGGATCTTCTTCTTCAAGTCTTGATGCCTTGAACTCCGGCATGGACTAGCTTTTATGTATTTTTAGTTCTTAGACATTCTTAGTTTAGTCATTTGATTGTAGATGTTCTTGTGATGATGACTTCCAGATTTTGGGGATAATAATAGTTATTGAGTTTATTAATGAGTTTAAGTCTTCCGCATTACTTTATGATGATATTACATTGAAATGTTAAGGTTTAGATTGGTTGGTTCGCTCTCATAGGAGGGTAAATGTGGGTGCCAGTCGCGGCCCGGATTTGGGTCGTGACAGAGCCGCAAAAAAAAGATACATTCATCACTAATTTTAATATAGAATAATACAATAAGTATTTGATACATCTTCTTGTGCAAAGTTTACTACATGTATCAGATACACATAAACAAACTGATATTATAAATATGTCAATAGACAGTACGAATTTTCTTAAGAGAGTAGAATCGACTAATACAAGTTGTTGAGCTCTGAATATAATAGACAACCTGTTATTTACTTAGTTATTAAAAACAAAATTATTATGACTTTTTAATTGAAAAGGTGCATATAATATTAAAAAGTCACAACTGCGGATTTGTCAATGGTGTATGACGGAACCGTAAAGAGATACACCTCTCACAATGATTAGCACTTAGTATCCACTCAATCAAAAAACTTTTGATTAACTGATACCTTTAGTTTCTCCAAAATAAATCTATATGACAAAGAAAATTCGAACTGTAATACCTGAAAGACATTATATTAATTTCACAAATAGAAATTTTTGGGATGGAATTGTAAAGACCCTTACTACCACTTTTTGCACTCTCAAACAAAGGTTGATCAGATCATTTTTTGACTCTTTATCAACTTCTTTGACTGGAGAGTTGCTTCATAATTTGAATCGTTCTTCAATGAAAAGGGGAATTTTTTTTTTTAAAAATTTTTGAATTTTTTGGTTCCTTTACGCTATATGACTGAATCATTGATAGTAGTCTAGAATGGAATAACACAATGTGATCTTGATATTATTTGAACTTTTTTTCCTTAAATAGCGCAACAGATAGATATTATGGGATATTAATTTGATTTTCATCTTTTTTTTCTTAATTAGCGAAACAGATGGATATTATGGGATCTTAATTTGATTTTCTGTTTTACTTTCCCTTAATAAGTGACTCAGATGGAAACATAATGTATCAACAATAATATATATGAATCCTTAGTTATGAATCTAGAATGTCTAAAAAATATGAAATTTATGTAATTAGAAAAATAGTAGGGATAGAAAGTAATATCACTAATTCTTAAAATTTATACTTGTTTTAATTAGATTGGTTCTTTTGTATTGGGTCGGGCGGGTTTAATAAGTATTGGGGTAGGTTTTGATAAAAATGGGTGGGTAATGTATCTTAAATTATATTAAATAATTAAATTGCAAATAATGGTTCAGTGTCACGTCGTTAGAAGAATTATTTAATTATTTCAATGGTGCTCCATTAAGGAAGTGGCTAAAGTTGGACCCAAAGATGGATGGAGAAGGTATTTACAAGCCAATGGGTGGATGTGGAGGGTATTTTGGAGTCAATAGGTGGATGAGATGTATTTGTGTACCATTTCTAATACTTCAATGATATTTAAGCTCTAATCTGTTTTTAAACTAATGTAGAATTCATTGTTGAATAAATTTACGAACTTATGTTTTTATTTTATTTTAAATCATATTTATGTATTTTATGTTGAAATGTGACATAAGAGTATTATATTAATATTTTATTTTGAATTTAGAACTTATGTTAGATTTTCAATTTCATTTGTTTGAGGAGTATTGTAACGACCTGATTTCTTCGTTATGGAAAAGTGAATGAAGAAAGAATTGAGGCTAGAATAATTTTAGGTAGTAACTTGGAATTTCCCGACCTAATCTAAATTTGGATGAAATCAGAGGCATTAAGGTGTAGAGAAATATAGTAACGAATGAGAGATCTAATTGTAAATTTTATTAAATGAGTACATAGGTAAGACACTAAGGAACCCGTGCCACTTTATGCAATCAAATTTGGACGACTACCACTCCCAGAAATGATCTTTTCATGAATGAGTATATTTTGTTTGCGCTGAGGCCGCTGCAGTGAGATGGGCTCGCTAGAGCAGGCAAGACGTGATTTAAAGTTGCTAATAAATCTTAAAACGACCATATTTGGATTTTTTTTTACTTTTAGGGCTTAGGAGGCGACCCCAGACGAGTTCTTAACACTTTTTAAGCATTTTTTAGGCTAAAGGTGAGGTTTTAACTCCCCGAATCAATTTTTAGATTCGTAGAATCTATTTTCTTTGGTATTATCAATGGGGAAGGGTTTTGATGTAAGAATCATAGTGGAAAAAGCCCTAATTTGGGTATTAAGATCTTGAGTTTGATCTAGGGTTATTGGGTTTGTTATAATCCAAATAATTAGACCTTTGAATGGTGATGCTTGTGTATACTAATTGTTGTTGTCCTAAAACAAGCGGAAAGAATCAGAAATGGGAAGATTCAAGTGCCTTGGAAGATTCAATCTTGGATTTAAGGTAGATGATGTTTGTTATTTCATGTTGGTGTGATATATGTTTGTTATTGCTTCATTATAATGCATGTATATATGCGAATATTGCATTACTGATCACACACCATGTAAATGAGTATGAACGTATAATTGTAAGCCATGAATCACCTTTTTATGTATGATCTTGATGATGTACTTGTGTATGTGATCTTCGTGTGTTGATGGGATCGGATTGCCATGTTTCGGCAAGCTAACTTGTTTGGATAGCCACGCTCCTGTATAAATGTTGGAACGGGTTGACACGTTCTAGCACAACTATGAGATCAAATTTTCACATTTCGGTAAGCTAACTGAGATCGGGTACCACGCCGGTGCACTAACAGTTTGAGTTTCGGTTCTGTGAGAGGACTGACTAATTGTGATAATTGTATTTATTGTTTATGAACTATGACTTATGACTTCTCAAAGAATTCTACTTAGTGTGAGTGGGGGAATTAGACTCGATTCATGCATTGCATAAGTGGATTTTAAGAGTGCTTGTGGTGTGTTTTTCTTATGATATGAAGATTGCGTTAATCAATGTTGTTGTTATTCAGTACGTTACATGATATTTTATTTCTTTCACTCATATATGTTTCACTTAGTGGGATATCCGCGTGATCCTACTAGTACACTATGGTTAGGTATTTAATAGAGTTTTTGTATATTGAATTTTAGGTTCTAGGTATTTAATTACGCATTTATTAGTTGATTAAACTTATTTTTTTGTAAGTTAATTGTTTTAGTTTTGATTTAGTTGCAAAGTTTGGGGTTTAGTAGTTGTTCTTCCACCGCATGTTACTGTGGGTGTCAATCACGACGGCTTGGGTCTTGACAAGTTAGTATATAGCCTAGGTTCGTTGATCTCTTGTACCAAAACGTGCCTAGTAGATTCATGTGGAACTGTATGATTACTTATGTACATTTCTTCGAGAGGCTATAGGAATTTAGGAAAAACTCACTTCTTCCTACTCTTTCATGCTATGACTTAATGCAATTGGTATTTAGGTGATACAAATTGGTATCTTTCCTCCTTCAATCTATGGTCTGAATTAGAGCAACAAAAGTGCTAACAACATCACTAGCAAGAGAGGATGTGTATAGACTACCAACAGTTGAATAGGGTTAACATTTGGAATAAGTAGCCATTGCCTCGAATAGATGACATTTTCGACCAATTGCAAGGTGCATTTTCTCTAAGATTGATTTAAGGTATGATTACAATCATTTAAGGATTGAGGTGGTTGCGAATTGGGTTCGACCATGTTCTGTGATTGAAATTAGCAGTTTTATGGGCTCGCTAGCTATTGTTGTCACTTGTGGTATGAGTTGAGGCCAGTTGGCATCTTCTGATTCCAATAGATATCTCAACAAAGTGAAATATATGGAACACAAGTAAGTTAGTTAACACTGAGAGGGTTCCAATTAGTATTTGGCGTTAGAGACTGTATAAGGAATGGTTAAGGGTCATTAATGGAGCAAACTAGTTAAATAAATTGGACTTCTCTACGAGCTGTAACTTGGAATGGTGAATGTGTATTCTAGTTGTCTAAAATTAACTATGAATATGAAGTTGTAATAGCTTGAATATGATGAGGTGATTATGTGCACAATAAATGTGTATCTCAACTTTGATGTGTACAATATGTTGGCCTGGTCGTTGAAGTTATGCAAGTTGTAATTACTTGAGTGAAAAGAAGATCTTGACTAAGGATCGTGTGAGTGTCTGGGTGCATCCTAGGAATGAGTGAGTTGTAGTGTTGAATGTAATGTAAGGGAAAATGTGGAGCGTGTGTTGTTAAGATTGACTCGGGGTAATTAATGATTTGTTCTAGCTATGGGGATTATTCCAAAGGTGTTGAGAGATGTTGAAAACCTTAGTAGAGATTAGAAAAGATAAAAACCCATAAAATATTTTTGCCTGGGTTCTGGTCCCGTCAGAGCCACTACAGCGGGAAGAAAGGAGGCAGAACCTCGCCAGTTTTCCCTATATTTTCCTAGTTATAATATGGACACCCAAATTGTACTTGAGTGTTTAGCAATCGAATATAATTATGAAGCATGTTAAAATTGTGGAGAACTTTGGCATATGACAAGGTTGCATGTCAAGATAACAAGGCTCAATTTTATTTTTCTTGAGCAAGACCGAGGATGAGGTGTCTGATGTAGGGGTCATATGTACTATGCTTGTTGTGACCATATAACTAGTGTGTTGTGTGATATGTGTTCTAGTTATTCATATATGTATCTTAGGATTTGATGTGATTTGTGATATACTTGATGTCCCCATCCATGTTTCTACCCTAGTTGTGTAGTCAGTCATAGTCACCCATGTATATCGTGTTGTCTGATGTGTTGTGGATTTTCGGATTTGGGTTGATTTGGTTATGCTTGATATGACTGACTCGATATAATACTAGGATGACTTGGTTGTCACCCTATTATATCGGGCGTAATTGTGATGTCAAGAAGGTAACTCTAGAGATCCCCGGTAGGGAAAGCTTATAGTTGGAAAGGGGTACAACCCTTAGTTAGCCAAGGTCATATCTTCCATGCGGGTTTAGAAAACTGGTGGGGGGTGATTGTTTGACGTGATTGACTCATATTCTGGATGTGGAGATCAAATACCCCTCTCTGGAGTCTATTCTTGTTGTGTTTGAATTGGGAGATCTTAAAATCTCAAATCCAAGGGCTTCACGATAAAGGTTTCATCTATCCTAGTATTTTTCCCGTGGGGTGCTCCTATCTTCTTGTTAAGAAGAAAGAGGGTACTATGAGGACTGATGATTTTATATTAATCCATAAGGGAGTGGATTGATACCAAAATAACAAGATTATAAATAAAGAAAGTCCCATTAAGTATACTTGGATGAAGGCAATGAAATTTTTTAGAAAGTACATATAAAAAATTGTGTTAGTCCATTGAATTTGACGAGTATATTGAGTTTGAGGGTTATGTCGATGTAGATGATGACTTATACGACAGTCAAGGATGACTGAACATAATGGCAATAATAGTTTGGTGTAGAGGGTGATGAGATGCAACTATATAATAAGATTGTGGCTAAGCGAATTTGGTATGGTAAATTATGACTTACGAGTATCTAAGTTTGTAGTTTTCCAATGTTTAGTGTGTCACGACTCGATGATATACCCTAGAAGAAATGACATGCATCCTCAAGTTGCCACACGACGTACTCGACCTCTTTGAGGTATTATACAAGCCCTTAAATATCATTCATCACACACACACACACACACACACACACACACACACACACACACACACACACACACACACACACACACACATATATATATATATATGAAAAAAGTAGTGCGAAATTAAAACTTTTAACAAAAATAGTTCAAATATCTTTTATAGAAAACATAGGAAAGACTAAGTCTTGTCATAGATAACTTAGATACATCAATATCTTAGGTTCACACTCCATACATCAATAAAAGGAAATACTAAAGTCTATTACAATGTCTTTTGAAAAGGAAAGCTAAAACATAACTATGTCCTCGAACCATATAAGGACATACCAAGATTTGCATGAGACAAGGTTATTCCCAAGCTTCGCTTCCAAGATAGTCCTCACTTGCCACCAAAACTTGTAAAAGTAAACAACATATGGAATTAGCACATTGAATGCACTAATTATGGTGACATGTAATAAAACCATGCTAAAACGGACATTTACTTTATAACATGCTTTTTTTGCTCTTTTGAACAAAACTTTATGAAACAAGTATAAGAACCACTTTCAAGTAAATCTTCACATATAACATATATTCAAGTAATCCACATATACTACTATCATCACTTCAAAACCTCATAAGCATATAATTCTCATACCAAAGGTTATCCTAAGACTTACTTAAGTAAGACAAGAAGAGACTGCCCATACACCCTCTTCAAGCACACTTAAGCAATCCTAAAGACTACCTAAAGTAAGATTATTCCCTTTTCATCACATAGACTCTCTACCCAAGGTTACTCTAAGACTATTTGAGTAAGACATGAAGAGACTGCCCATACACCCTCTTCAAGCCTACCTAAGCAATCCTCAAAGCTACCCTAGATAATGATCCCTCTATTCAACATGCATTAACTTAAGTCATTCATCATTCATAGAGTCATTTAAGAGACATTCAAAAATTAGAGGAATTTACGTAATGGCCTTGGAAGAGACATAGGGAAGTCACCCAGTATCTTCAAGGCCTACTTGTGCAATATATAGATAGCGTCTCATTTCACTACCTACACGTTGTAAAACCTATCAAATAACTAGAGTGTACATCCCATATGATGATATTAGTCATTAATCGACATAGACCATACTAGCTTGGAATGGAATTCGATGTCATAAGACCCCACACCGTGGAAGGTGTTCTACATGCCAAAGGTAGAACTATGATTCATCCCTGTTAGCACATGGTTCCAGGATATCAAGGGCTCCTTTGTACTCTAGTCTCATTCTCAAGTAGAGCTACTACCACAAGCATAACCGCTCGGTGCTTTCCCTTTATTCTCATAGATTAATCGATCCCAAGGTGTATTAGAGAAGGTAACATCTCTTAGTCCTACCAACTCATAATACTTTTCATGGATGACTCATTCTTTAACGTTCCTTATAATATTCATTCATACACGTACAACACAAGGGTGTATAAGCCTACCAAGTCAAGAGATAACCTTCACATACTTTAATGTATCAAGTAGAGGAACCTAAGTCTACAAATTAAGACACAATATCACCATATCACGTATTCAATAACATTTAAGTACTATGTGGGGACAACTAAGTCTACCTAACAAGATACCTTATCTATACACATGTAGAGACTCATAATAGTCTATCATATTCACATATAAGAAATTAGAAGAAACCATACTTTAAACTTACATACAAACATACATATGATCATCCTTCACCTTGATCATCTATACAAACTATAACATGATAATAAGACAATTCACATAATAATATCGACAAGGCCATGTTCATAACAATTATAATACATAAACACCGCCATCATAAGTGGACCATAGCAATCAATACAAATCAATATCAATTCTACACTAAATAGAAGAGTTAGGACAACTCACCACCATACCATCATCAACATAACCATTCCTTAGCCTTTTCAATCAATTAATTTCACAAAGGCTCTTACTGATAGCCATATACACAATTCTAAGCCAACAATCAAACCATATGAATGATCCGACCATACACAATATTAATATCATCAAATTAAGGCAGCCTATAAACAATTCTATCATAATCTATACATAATTCAATAGCCCAATACAATCTACACAAGAATTCACTACTATCAAGTCATGATCAATTCATCCACATTAGAGCCAAAAATAGGAATTCATGTAATACATGGGTTCATAGAGTTTGTGGTGTTAAAACACTCAATTAACATCAATTATATCATAAAACATTTATTTAAAACTTTACATGCAAGAACCCATGGCTAGAAGTCAAAATAAGAGTTTCTATGTTTTAAACATCTTTGAAAAGACTTTGGAATTCAATCCTTGAATGGAAGAGGATTCAAGGATGAAACATCATACCTCTATTAAAGATTATCCACCAAAATTGATGAAGTACCAATGGAGAAATCAAGCTCCTAGCTTCAATGGAGTCTAGAGAGTTCTATTTTGGTCTTGGGCTTTGATTTTGAATAATGAACTAAAATCTAGGTTCTAGACTTATAAAGTAACTTAAAATACCTAAAAATTCTTAAAATAACTACCCAAGATTTTCTTAGAATGCTAGGTGAATTTCCCAATATGCCATTGCCTTGGCCGAGACACCTGTAGAAAGTTATAGGTGTCAATTAATGGAACAAACCTGCGAGTCGTCGACCAACCAACGGACCGCCCTTAACGTCCGTGGTTTCAGTCAGAGAATGTCAAATTGGGGTCTTAATCTCCTACACCTAAGTATGGAGCGATGCCCCATATCGACGGGCTGTAGATGGGTTGACAAGGTGTGGTTTGAGCTACTCGTTTGGGATTGCCTTTGGCAGTTTCAAGCCAAAGTTTTGGTCCTCCTAAGGACCCTTATGGTGGTCCTTGGAGAGTCGTTCCCATACCTTTGGAACCTAAACACATTCATCTAGATGTTAGGAACCTCTCCTACCAAATTTAACTCCAAACAACACGTAAAACATGCAAAGGCGCACTAGAGCACACTAGTACGTCTAAAGGCTAACTTTCAAAGGTCTTGGTCGTTCTTGGACGTTTCACTTCCAAGCCCTCCCAAACTCAATACACTAACTTTTTACACTATAATTCATCATTTTAAGACCTTATCAACTCATGAAACACATGTTAATCTCTTGTTTAACCTAGTTTATTTTAAGAGTCATTACATAATGAATAATGTGGTCGTATGGAATGTTTTAAAATATTGTAGGAAACTACTCGAATAGAATTTAAAAGAGCTAGAGTCAAAATGAAGAAAAATAGTGGGATGAGTGCAACCTTTAGAGTAAGGTGAGAGAGAAAATATCATATTTATTGCAAAAGCTAAAGAGATATATTTAGAGGCGTAAATATTTGAGTTGAGAGACACGTGTCTATTTCGTGATAATGTGGCTATGGTAAAAGGGTCACAAGTCTGTCAGATTAGTTAACAACTATAGAAAAAAGACTTGAGAAAGAAGTGTACAGACGTTAGCTCGATTGTGATGAGTGGTTTAGTAATGAGTAAAATTTAACCTTAGCAAAGGATATTGTGAAATCCATGGAGATGCGATCCATCAATTCAAAAAAAAAATCTTTGATGTGTAAGCTAATATTGATAGATAAGGAGATTGTGTTATACGTTTGAGTTTACTACTCAGATTTCTCATTTGAAAATCTACATTTGTGGTGATACATTTTGGAAAGGTATGAAATTGCAAGGTATGGAATGGTTACTTGTATCAAGTATTGGGCATTTAAAAGGACTTACATTTGGTTTGAGTTGTAAAGTTTAGTACTTTTGATCGCTACAGTACCTAAGAAAGATTTTTCTTTTAAAAGTAATGTCTTAGAGTAAGGTAAATGGTTGGAGTGTCCTTATGGGGGTTAGTATTTAGAGTTTGAGCTTTAATGGAAAGATGTGAAGAGTATGTGGAGTCAAGTAACTGAAATGACTGGTATCAACTCTTCAAAGGAAAACCTTTCATGTTATTCGATAAATTCTTACGTGACCATCTATTTCATTTCGTACATGGTTGTGAGTGTGATGAACTATCTAGGCTCACGTGTGTTTGCCCTTTCAGGGATGGACCTCCAATGGTGGATCAGTTATTTTAATCCTACGATGTCTCTTGGTTGAGTGTGATATTTGGGAAGACATGGTTAATTCAGATGACTTATGAGGTATAATATTGGAGTTGTTGAAGCATTTTAATGGTTCTACTAGTACCACCTTGCTTATGAGAAATTATAGAAGATCTACCTTATGTATTGATGGTTGTCCGACAATCTTAATTTTAGCGTGTCTTTAAGGTCATGTATCGAGTATGTGTTATTGAATGTGGGGATTTAAATCCACTGTTTTTAAGAGGTAAATTTACAACTACTAAATCTAGCATTTCTATAGTGTTGTTGGATGGTTTATTGATTCGTATGTTTGGAAATATCTCTCAAAGAGTATCTGATGTCTCAAGATTGAAATCTGTATAACTTAAGCTTATGGAAGTTTCTGTTGTGAGATGGAGATGTTGATAAGAACTATGATTGTTTGGGTATTATGAGTGTATGTTGGTGGGTTTAGGTTCACCTCTAATTATGGCAAGTTTTAATTTTGGATTTTATCATGGTTATGTGAGAAAGGAATAGTCCTGATGACTGTGTCAAGTCCTTGATAACATGTTGCAGACATGTGTACAATCAACTATGGTGGTTATTGAGATTTGTTTTGTTGATTAGTTAAGTTACATAAAGCGATATTTATCACTCGAGTGTTGAGATGACTTCATTGAGGCATTGTAAGGGAGGATGTGTAGTTATTAAATTGGTTGATCTGAGGTTGGGATGTGAAACCCATAGGGGGTAATGAGATTCGATTAGAAGGGCATGCGAGACAAGTATCCCTAGTAATTCGCGTTTCAGATACTACTCTACCTTTATTTTACCCAAGTCTTTCCTAGTTGATCACTCGGGGATGAGATGGATAAATTGATATCGATTGGGGCCACAAAACTTTTTGGTGGTAACTTAAAATTTTTAAACCTAGTCCAGATTTGGATGAAATCGGAGGAATTAAGGTGTACGAAAATCTAGTAATGAATAAGAGATATAATTGTGAATTTTATTACATGAGTGTATAGCTAAGACGATAAGGAACTCGTACCACTTCACGGAATCAAATTTCGACAAGTAAAACTCCCAAAAATGAGCTTTTCATGAATGGGTGCATTCTGTCTTCACAGAGGCCACTGTAGCAAGATTCGGGCCGCTAGAGCTGCGGCGCTGCAGTGGGATGGTTCCGCTTGAGCGGGCCATACATGATTTAAAGTTTCTTATAAACCCTAAAACGACTATATTTGGGTTTTATTTTAACTTTTAAGGCTAAGGAGGTGATCTCGGATGAGTTTTTAATAGTTTTCACCATTTTGAGGCTAAAAGTAAGGTTTTAACTCCTCAAATTTGTTTTTTGATCCGTAATATCTATTTTCTTTGGTTATTATCGATGGGGAAGAGTTATGCTCTAAAATTATGGTGGGAAAAACCCTAATCTAGGTATTAGGATCTTGCGTTTGGTCTAGGGTTATTTAGTTTGTTATAATTCAAATAACTAGACCTTTGATTGTTGATCCTAGCGTATACTAATTGTTGTAGACCTAGACTAAGCGGAATAAATTCTGAAAGGAAAGATTCAAGTGCATTAGGGGATTCAACCTTGGATTCAAGGTAGGTGATGGTTGTGATTTCATGTTAGTATGATATATATTTGTAATTGCTTAATTATAATGCATGTATGTATGCGAATGTTGCATTATTAATCACACACTATGTAAATGAGTATGAACAAATAATTGTAAGCCATGATCGTCTCTTATTGTATGATCTAATGATGTACTTGTGTATGTGATTGTGGTGTATTGATGGGATCAGATTGTCACGTTCCGACAAGCTAATTTGGATCGGATTTCCACGTTCCCAAATATATATTGGATTAGTTTTCCATGTTTTGGTACATTTATAGGATAGGATTTCCACATTCTGAAAAGCTAAGTGGCATCGGGTACAACACTGGTGCACTAACAGTTTGAGTTTGGCTTTCGTGAGAGGACCATCTGCTTGTGATAATTGTATTTATTGTGTATGAACTATGACTTATGACTTCTCAAAGATTTTTACTTAGTATAAGTGGGAATGAAACTCGATTTATGCATTTTACAAGTGGAATTTAAGAGTGGTTGTGGTGTGGTTCTCTTATGCTATGAAAATTATGTAATCAATATTGTTGATATTTGGTATGTTACATGGTTATATTGTTACTTTGACTTGTGTATGTTTCACTAGTGGGATATCTGCGTGATCCTACCAGTACACTATGGTTGTTTACTGATACTGGACTTGCTCTTATTTTTGTTGATTACGGGGCATCTTCCAGCCGCTATTGACAGACCTCATTTAGAAGATCAGTAACCATCCGAATTCAAGAGGGAGTTAGTTTTTTCGGGCTGCCTTGAGTTCTCTTTGTTTAAGTCCACTCTTTTCAGACTTAGACTATTGGTTAAGTTGTTAGTTTCTGGATTGTACCCCTTGTTCTTAGATTTGTCTTTAGTAGAGTTTTGATACACTGGCTTTCAGTAACTAGGTATTTAATTCTGCTTTTGTTCAGTTAATTAAACTTGTTTTTTTGTAACATAGCCTTAGTTTTTGTTTAGTTGCTTAGTTTGGAGTGTTATAGTGGTTCTCCCACCGAATGTTAGTGTCGGCTCCAATCACGATAATTTGGATCGTGACAAGTATTGACTCGATATTTTACATTATAAACTATTTTTTACGTTATACTTGCTAGATTATTTTTCTGTCAAATATTTTATAATATTATGGTATTATATTTATAAGGCCAAATCCATCGATGACCCCTTAAAATTGGCACCGAATTTCACTTAGACAGCTTAACTGAGCGATGTTCATTTTAGACACCTCATGTAGGGTCCCGTTGTGTCATCTAGACATTTTTTGTTGACATGTCAAAGTGAGTGTGATACACTCAATAATAGCGCGTGAAAGACTTAATTTAGCTAATTTTTTGTATTATTTTCTCTTTTTCTTCTCCAAATTTTAAGTCACCACCTCCCACCTTTTTTTCAAACTTTAACTCCTTCAATGGAGGTCAATTTTATTATCAAATCCATTTTTGAGTCACTTTTTTTTTCTTCTTCAGTGTATTACTTTTTAAAATTTATCATCACCTCCTTCTACTTTTTTGATCGGATTAATTGATACCAATACCCATATTTCATATTTGATCTCTCCTTCTTCTCTTTCCACAAAACAACACTAAAAAGAAAAAAAATAGTAAAAGAAAAGAAAAACGCACAAAAAAGATATTAAGTGTATGAAAAAAGACGATTTCTGATTCCATATTTTCGACGAAAAAAATGGATATGAACACTCATATTTTATAATTTTTCTTTCTTCCTATCCATGTCTCCCCCCCTCCTCCTGTCTTTTCTCTCAAAAAAAAAATACTAAGATAGAAAGAAAAAAAAATCTAAGACAATTTTAAGAGAAAAATAAGAAAATTGTTGGGTATAGTAGAGAAGACAACTACCTGGGAGGGGGTGGGGGAGAGGTGTTAAATTGATTTTTTTTAAATAATATTTTTATTTTACTTAACTAAATAGATTTTAAAATAAGTTTTAACTTAAATAACACATGTAATCATTTAATTCGTCGTTTGTCACGTCATCAATAAGTGTATTACACTCTTCTACAACTTTTTTCTTAATGTAAAAATAATGTCAAAAGAAAATATAAGACCCTACATGAGGTGTCTAGAATGAATATCGCACAGTTGAGGTGTCTATGTGAAATTTTATGTCAACTTTAAGGAGTCACCAATGAGTTTGACCGATTTATAATATTATTCTTTTTGTCAAACATGCATTTCATGTTCATAGAATTAATATACTTTTAGTTTTTATGATTAATTTAATTAAAAAAATATTAAATTGAAAAATATAAATCAATTACTTTTTATAATATTAGTTTAAAACATATATTTATTAATTGATATAGTTTCAAGAGCCAATATATATCTTAAATATTTAACTTAATATCATTTATAAAAATTCTTATTTGTCTAAAATAAATTTTTAATTTTCAATATTTAATTTTTATTTATAAAATTCAATATAATCTCATGATTACAATTATTCAACCAAATAGTACACTTGTAATTACAACAAACAAACATATCAATATAATTTCTAAATTAAAGGGTCTGATATACCCCTCGACTTTGTCATTTGGAGCTGATATACCCCTCATTATAAAAGTGGCTCATATATGCCCTTACCGTTATACAAACGGCTCACATATACCCCTGCCGTTACAAAATGACTCACATATACCCTTTATTTAACGGAAGTTAAAAATTAGTTTTAAATTCATATTTATTACTTTTAATTTTTTTTTAAAAAAAATTATTTAGAGGTATATATGATTCTTCTATCAAAATTCAAGGTATATTTTAATTTTTTTCATACATAAATTATTTTTTGACTTCTTTTATTATAATTATTTGAGTGTCTTATTCTTATTTTGTTTTTGTCTTTCATTCCTTAGTTTAAAGAAAAAAATTAATTTTTTTTTTGTGTATTGTAATTTAATTTCGTATTCGAAGAAAAAATTTTGTCATCTAAAATAAGTTTTACAAGAATATTAGTGAAACGTGAATAAATTTGATTATCAAAATAATAATTATAAATTAGTCATAGAAAAAAAAAAGACAATAAAGATATGTTTGACGAAGATTAAATTTACTCATATTAGATTATATTTTTTAGAAAAAAATGATAAAAATTTAGATTAAAATTATTTTTTTCATTTCCGTTAGAGAAAAAGGGTATATGTGAGCAATTTGTTTACAAGTAAAGGTATATATGAGCCACTTTCATAACAAAGGGTATATCAGTTCTAAATGACAAAATTTTTAGGGTATATGTGACCCTTTTCCTTATTTAATTACTAAATTGTTAATTCCTATCTTATTAGTTGCACCAATTTCAGTTCTCCGAAGCTTCCAAAACGGACCTTAAATAATGTTGTTTTGTTCTCAATTGTACACTTGGCTTTTACGGCAAAATGGAGTGACTCGAAAGGGAAGTCTTATTTTATTCCTTAAAAATTATCAAACAAAAGCACTCTGAAAATGAAACAATAGAAGACATAAATTAATAGTTTTTGCTGTTTTGATGAGTGAAATAGTGATGGATTTCTGTAGGTCTTTTTTAGGTTTAAGTGTTGTTGTTGTTGTTGTTCATATTTGTGATTTGGGTTATGCAGATTCATATGTTTCTGCAATTGGTGACCCTGAAATGAAAAACCCAAATTCAAGATTTGCATTTGAAGCTTGGAATTTCTGCTATGAAGTTGGAACTGAGGCTCCCAATATGGGCAGCCCCAGGCTTGCTGGCTGTGCTGATCTTCACGCTTCTACTTCTCTCACAGGTTTTCCACATATTGCCAACTGATAACACAAACATAATAAAGTTTTAATTTTGAATAGACTTGCATTTGGGAAGTAGTAAAATCATTAATCTTGATATTTAGTCCTCAAGCGAGTTGATTGAAGCATTTTGATGTTGATCCATATGGTATTAATGAACTGCTAATCATGATGTTTTCGTGGTGGAGAATGGTAATATTAACACGTATAACTTTCATACGAGTCTGCAATTGATTGTGAAAGATATTGGAATGAAAGACGAAATACCCATTAAAAAAGACGTCGGAAGGCAAAATCTTGAATTTGTATTCTTACTCTGGAAAAATTTATTCAGCACAACACCATCATGAACTTGTATGAGGTTGATGTTGTATTATGTTATGTAGTTGCTAATTTATTTACTAGTTTGATAGCATGAATGATACGTAAGTTGGTTTAATTATATTTTATGATTTAGTAGATTATACATCTGAAAGATAATTGTCAGAGTCGAGGGGCTTTTGGAGTTGACATGAACAAGTATTTTCTTTAATATGAAGACTACTAACAGTTGACATTACTGAATCCTGATCTTGACAAGTTCGTTTATTGAACCCTGAGAGCTATGACTGTGAGTTTCCGAGTTACTGTGGCAATTTCCGAAACTTGTCAAGGTTACTACTAAGGTGGTTTAAATATTGGTGAATTTATGGGTTATTCTAGTGGAAATTTGATGTTGTATAGAGCTAGATGGAGAAGGAGGAAATAAAATTTATAGGAAGATGGAAAATTTGTTCCTGCGCATATCTGACTATAAGACTGCAGGAGCCATGAGGAGTGATCCAGTTCCATACCTTATGGAGGAAATACAATTCAATAATTGAATTCCTCTGTTGTAATGGCATTTTGTAGTTAAACAAATTTTGATACTATTGAACCAAATTGAGATGATCATTTTGTTGGAATTTCAGTTGTCATGCATCAGACTGATCGAAAAAAAGAGTTGTGACTCATCAGAGTTCAAGAAGCTTTTCATACTTCTCCATGCTGTTACTAATGTCATAAGTCATAACTTCATCGTTGTTGTCAGTTGACTACAATTGTGGTTGAAAGAAACCTGGACCTGATTTTGTTTTCCTTATCCACGAACCATCATTATGACTATGTTCAATGTTAACTGTCTAATTTTCCTTTGAAGTTCTATCCTTCTCCGGTTCCTTTTCTTTTCCCTTTTCTAAATGTAGTTTTGTTATACGATTTGATTCCCAAGGTGATGAAAAAGCTGAATGATTTGATAGCATATTGTTTGAATTTTGATGAACTCAATTGCATGAATCATAGAGTTAATGCCTTGTGTAAATGGTAGTCATTGAACAACTTTATGATCTGCTCACCTCTTATTGGTTTACTTTTATGGTGAGGTCACCAAGATATTCTGGGCGGTTCGCTTCTTCGAAAACGGAGCACTTGTAAAGTACACCACAAAGTAACGGAAGTAGACAATAGATTAGGAGTTGGAGATAAAATTCCAGATGGGAGTTATAAAGCTGACATGAATCCTGATCTTTATGCCGTGGAAAAGGAGTGGTACCTTGGTTCACTTTGTGAAGTGAATGATTCTGGTGACCCATGGTATTATTGGATGATAATGCTTAAAAATGGAAATTTTGACAAGACGACGACTCTTTGTCCTGAAAATGGTAGGAAAGTTTCTAAGATAGTGACTGGTAGAAATTTTCCATGTTTTGGCGAGGGCTGCATGAACCAGCCACTTGTCTACCATAACTACTCAAGGATAGTAGATGGGGAGCATTCATCCTTGATCGGAGGCTTCTATGGAACATATGACCTTGATTCAAATTTAACTGCCGGTGTCGATGGAAAATCTTTTTTTTCAGTTTCATGGCGGAAGAATTTAAGCACAGGTAGTTGGATTATCTCAAACAAATTGACGACATCATCCAAGTATCCATGGCTTATGTTGTATCTAAGATCAGATGCAGCAAAAGGGTTCAATGGAGGATATCACTACAGTGGCCGTGGAATTATGAAAAAGGTTTGTGACAAGAACTTTTTTGCCTATGAAAGCTCTTACTCAATAAATGAGCAAATTTCTTTATCTAAAAAATATAACGTGCTAAATTTACTAAATAAAGGAACTGAATATTCCTGTTGTTCACCCTCGAGATAAAGAATTACATTCTTCCTTCCCTATTTTTCTTGGTTTGTCCTATTTACCTTTTGTATATGAAAATAGTGACATCATTTCATTTGTTTGATGAATATATGTAGGATTTTACTGGTATAAGAAGTTGTAACCGAGGCCTCTAGGGCTTTGGTGTGCGGTTAGGTCCACATCATGGGTTTGAATCTTGCCTCCACTAACAAAAACCTGGTGTCTAAATAGAGAAGTGTGTGGTTGGGGGGGGGGGGGGGGGGTTCCATTATCTAATGAAATTTGAACCTAAGTTGCACGGACTCTTCATTTTTGTTGCCGCACCCGTGTGGATTCTCCAAAAATACACTACTTGTGGAGAATCCAACACCCACATGCTGACATTTTTGAAGAGTGCGAGCAACATAGATTTGACCATGCGCCACTAGAAAATGGGGATTTCTTGGTCTTAAAAAAAAAAAAAAAGATTAGAAAAGATTGTGAACCAAGTGTATTATGTATATAGTGATTTTGTTTCATCATCATGAATGATTCTTGCAGACAGGTTACCAGAGTCTCATGCTGTGATGTTTATCACTTTCAGATAGAATAAGCGCTATGAATTAATATTTAAGAAATTTCTGCTTTCTTTTGCCTTGCAGCTTCCGGAATCACCAAATTTCAAGGTAAAGTTGACACTAGAAGTTAGACAAGGAGGAGGCTCCAATAGCCAGTTTTATTTGCTCGACATTGGAAGCTGCTGGAAAAATAGTGGAGAGCCATGTGATGGAAATGTTTTAACAGATGTGACGAGATATAGTGAGATGATCATCAATCCAGCAACGACAAGTTGGTGTCGTCCTGATAACCTCGTGTCCTGTCCACCCTACCACATTAGGCCTAATGGGGAGATGATATACAGAAATGATACTTCTCGGTTCCCATACTCTGCTTATCATCTATATTGTGCTCCTGGAAATGCAAATTATTTAGAGAAACCATATGATATCTGTGATCCATACAGCAATCCACAAGCTCAAGAACTGATACAAATCCTGCCACATCCTGAGTGGGCTGTGCATGGTTATCCTTCAAAGCAAGGAGAGGGGTGGATTGGGGATGCTAGGAGTTGGGAGCTTGATGTAGGAGTATTATCTAATCGGTTATACTTTTACCAGGTAACCTTAATTCTTGCATAATCTTGCCTGTAAATTCTGCAGAAGCGAGTGTCGTTTTCTTCGTGTTGCTACTGATTTGTTCAGTGCTTTCAGTTAGTAAGTGCCGTGGATCTAACATGGATGATATATTTGGTTACTTCTGTTGCTTATAACCAATGGATTTGGAGCTCTAACAGTTTTCTACTTTGATTTGGACTCTCTGTAAACTAGGAACTTAAGATTCAAGCATAGAAGGTTTTTCACGATCAAAACGTATCTACGTGTATCAAACTTTTCAGAAATCTATCACCAGAAAGCATGTATTCAGATTCACATTTCTTTGAGCTTTAGAATGCATTTCATTTCATTTTGTACTTGTAAATAATATGTCAATCCTGCCTTTAGTTTGAGCTTGCTTCTCTTTATGGGGAGGTCGACTTTGCTTCAAATGACCCCATTCAATAGATGCATGCAAAGGTGGAAACAAGATTCAAACTTGTAGGGTTCGACTTTTATATTCTCACCACTGAGCCCATTGCACATTTGCAATTACGGGTTCGGAACTAAATATTTGTTGAAGTGTCAGTGCTTTGTTTCACATATACACAAATAATATACATATATACTTATATAATTTAATACACAAACTAGCTGGAAACTATATTGGGTTTAGTTGAGCCCTTTTAAATTATATTGCATCTGCCTCTATAGATTAAGCAGGTATAGTCTGCTGCAGTACTCTGGTGGATGGTCTATTCTGGATATACCTAGACGACTGATTCCTAGTGATCATACTTGTACAGGATCCAGGAACCAAACCAGCAAAGCGTGTGTGGTCTTCACTTAATGTTGGTACGGAAATATATGTTAGCAGCCAAGGAGCTACTGCTGAATGGACTGTCAGTGATTTTGATGTATTGATTCCTGAAGATGATAAAGGTGATGTTAGGGCAGTTTTGTAACAACCGTTGTGTGTTCCTTGTGTATACAATACAATACATTACAACGAGTAACACTTTTTTTCTTGTTTGTCTATATATATAGACACATTGTATATATACTTTTGGCTTCCTGAGTGTTTACTGTTATCGCTTTGTGTGGCAAAGTAGCAAACCTGACCTCAATAAGACATGCCAGGGCTCATCCTAACTGGTTTCTTAACGTGGTTAAATTTATCAGTTTCTTGCTTGCTTGAAAGTTTGGATCATGTTTCATTTTGTCCAATTACAGCACCACAAGTGTTAGTCAGACAAAACTGCCATTTCCCTTGCAGCCTCTTTTACTCTAGTGCATATATGATAAATGACTTTGAGTCTTCTAAGGCTGGCAACTGGAAGAAAATGAAGATGGAGATTGGGAAATTTTCTGTGTACACAAGTATCCGAAGGACTAAATTGCAAGAAATGTAAGGACTAATTACCAATTATTAAAGAATCATCGTAACAAACTCTAACTAACTGTGTACACCTCGTATTCTAGAAAACGCCTTTTTGTTTCTTTGGGCGTAACAGAGTATTGCTCATAAAAGCCCAACCCAAATCAAATTGGCCCGAGTCATTTTGCTCTTTTCATACAAGCTTGTATAGTCTAGAATCTTCACTTATGTGTGACTCAAGCTTGTCTCTTTCATCCCTTCCTTTTCTATGTTGCGTATCAATGGAGTAAGAAAGCTTCTCTCCAACATCCCCCTTCAAGTTGGAAGGGAGAGACAACACACCCAACTTGTTCAAAATATGACGATCAGAAGCTCCCGAGGGTTGCTTGGTAAAGAGATCAAGTTGATAGTCCGAAGGAACAAAAGTGAGAGTTATGAGGCCGGATAAAAATTGTTGTAGCACAAAGTGGCAGTCTAAATCGACATGTTTTGTTCGTTCGTGGAAGACTGAATTAGGAGCAATGTGTATTGCCGCCTGGCTATCAGAGTGAACCATAATCGAAAGTGACGGTGGAGAAGAGAGATCATATAGAAGCCGAACTATCTAGGTGAGCTCAGTTGTCACTTCACGCATGGAACTATACTCTGCTTCATCATAGTGAAATTAAACCTGCCTTTTCGACTTCCATGAAACAGTTGCCCCTCTTCAAGTGATAAAATACCCAGTAACAGAACGTCTTGTGCCTTTACAATAAGCCAAGTCGGCGTCACAGAAAGCTAGCAGATCAAGGGGTGGATAAGATGACAAGAGTATGCCTTGACCTGGATCAGCACATAAGTATTGTAAGACACGAAATGTTGTTGGTAAATGGGATTCAATGGGTTGTTGCATGTATTGACTAAGGCAGAAAAACAAAAGAGAGATCTGGACGTGTATGGGTAGATAATTCAACTTCCCTACTAAATGTCTATAAAGTGTAGGATTAGCTAATAGAGGTCCATCATTATGTTGTAATTTGGAATAAGGATCAAGGGGTGAAGTGACAATCGACCCTGAAGAGGCGAATTCATCCCGAAACTCTTGAGTAAAATTCTGTTGACTTAAAATGAAACCCTATCATTCTCTGATTATATCAATCCCCAAAGAAAAATGAATTTCATCCAAACTCTTAACTTTGAACTAGAAGTTGAGAAAAGATGTACGAGCAACAATTTCAGAGGTATCGTTACCAGTAATCAGTATGTCATCGACGTACACAGCCATTATAGATATCATATCGCAATTAGTCTTGAAGAATAGGGAGTAGTCATTCAAAGAACACGAGTACCCTTTATAGGTGACAGCACCGGCAAGTCGAGCATACCAGTGACGGGAGGCCTGTTTAAGCCATATAGGGACTTCTTCAACAGACAAAGCTAGGACTGGGTGGGGAAAGTCCTGTTAAAAAATCGTATGAAAACTTTCTCTTGCAACTTTCCATGCAGAAAAGTATTATTGACATCAAGTTGGGAGACCTGCTAGCCTTTCTTGATGGCAATAGTTAGCGAACACCTGATTGTAGTCATCTTGACCATAGGTGAAAAGGTTTCACCATAATCTATGTCTTCCCTTTGTATGTTCCCCCTGACCACTAATCGTACCTTAATCCTTTCAACAGACCCATCAAAATTGTGTTTCACCTTATAGACCCATTTACAAGGCACATGCTTCTTACCAGGGGCAAGTCAATTACAACCCAAGTCTTGTTTAGCTCACGAGTAGCAAGTTCGAAAGCCTCTGCAAAACTTTTGGGTTCAGGGAGTACAGAAAAGGACTGCAACATATGTTGGTTTCTAATAGATAAGGCTGCAAAGGAAAAAATAGTAGGCTTATTGGAATGGAAAAAACAAGAGTTAATAACATGTGTGAGGAGAATGGAATTGCAAACAAAATCCTTAAAAAAGCAAGGTTTGTAAATGACTCTGTCTGATTTTCTGACTGGCGTAGGACCAAATATATGAGCGGAAGTACTTGGAAGAGATGGACTAGGGGGTAAAGAGGAGTGAGGTTCAGGAGGATTTAGTGTCCCAAAAAGAAGCAAAAAAGGAGTCATGGATGGTGAGTTTGGTATGAGATCAGTGGCATTGAATAATGGGAAAGATGTAGGACAAGAGCATTGTGTGGCAAAAGGAAAATGAGTTTCATGAAATTTAACATCTTTAGAAACAAAGAGCTTTCGGCTAACCAGGTCCATGACTATGTATCCTTTCAGATTGGGAGTATACCCAATGAAAACACATTCTTGTGCTTTGGCTGAAACTTGTCCCTACCATGAGATAATGT
This sequence comes from Solanum arcanum, assembly GCA_027789145.1. Classification (NCBI taxonomy): domain Eukaryota; kingdom Viridiplantae; phylum Streptophyta; class Magnoliopsida; order Solanales; family Solanaceae; genus Solanum; species Solanum arcanum. The sequence goes on from CM050943.1 coordinate 30,322,150, forward strand.
AGATACTTAACACAAACAACCACAAACTTTAAATGTGCATAATCAAGTGGGGTAGCAAATATCACCTCATAAGGTGTTATCACCATTAAGACGTGCGAAGGCAATCTGTTGATAATGTGAGTGGCAATGAGAATGCATACCCTAATACTGCATAGGTAGATGTGAATGGAAAAACAAACCTGTAGCCAATTCCAAAAGGTGTTTGTGTTTTCTCGACACAACACCATTTTGTTGTGGAGTAAACACACATCACCTTTCATGAATGATTCTTGCAGAACTGAAAAATGGTGCTTCTTGTGTTCCTCTCCCCAGTTCCATTGCATTATCAGAGTTGATTTTCTTAACCTCTGAACCAAATTGTTTGTCCACCATTGAAAGAAATTCTTTGAGTAAATGAAAAGCATTACTTTTAGTTTTGAACAACAAAGTCCAAGTAACCCTACTAATATTATCAACAACGGTCATGTCACGCCCCGAGCTACCCCCGAGACTCGGACACGGAATCTAGGACCACAAGTGATTCCAAACTAACCCTGCCAACATGATCATGAGCATACTAAAGATAATAAAGTGATGCGAAAGCTAAATCATAATTTATAATGAAAAGATGGGGAATACCCGAATGCTATAAGTGATATAATACGAAGAATGATGAGTTTAATACAATGAAGTTACTAACTCAACACTAACCTTAAACTAACTATGTATGAAATAAGCCTCTAAACTGGACTAGAAATACTGGGACAAGTCCCAACTAAATCTAGCAAAAACCGAAACTAAATGACTAAAGACTTAAATGACACTCATGACTGTTGTCCTCGGAGAATGAGGACTCACCACTAAATCTGCTAAACTGGAGATTGGAAATCGATCTATGCGTGATCTTGATGCTGAGAACCTTAACCTACATCATGAGAAGATGTAGAGCACATATGCGTCAGTACTTGAAAGGTACTGAGCATTTAGGATGGAATAAAGCTGAAAAAAAACGTAATTGAACAAGCACAAAAGCAAGTATAATAATCTGCACATGATATGCTGATTTTGAATGATGAGATAACTGAATGCAATGACCAATTTATAACATTTTGAAATTCAATGGTGAGTATACTGATAAATGGTCAATGTAAGAGAGTCTGACTGAACTTTGGAAGCTACTAATAACCGATAATAAAATCACATGAGCTAAATGTGGAGTCCGATGTATACGCCCCATCGAGAGGACCCAATATACCATGCCAAAGATATAAAGGCATGCAGGCGTAATCACTAAACTGATTGCCCACAGAGGGGACTTACAACCTACTTGGCTACTAATTCTTGACTAATTGGGTACGCTGAACCCTAGTCCAACTCGGTATTATGCTACTCCCATGGATTTATATAGTTAACTGATTATGTTTGAATTTTCTTTAAATATTGGATAGCTCAAAACTGAACATCAAAATGGGAATGCAACATTTAATCTGGAAATGATTCATTAAAAACTGAAGCATGTGTAACTTCATAAATGAAATATCTGACCTAACATGTGTAATTCAAGAACTAAAGAAATACAAAGCTAGGGTTCTAAAATTCATGCGATAATCTTAGTAATAACATGATAATCTGATTTGGAACATATATTTTAACTAAATCATAAAGTTCTATGATGTTCTAGAAATCCTAGGTTTAATCATGATAAGAGAATAAAAAATATGACCGAAAACTAGGGAGACAATGGGTGAAAGGAACCCACTAGTGAAATCCCACATGCCTGGTGATGAAATCGATGGAAAAATATTCAGATTTCAAGGCTGGAACGAAGGGATTCTTGTTTCGTTCTTGAGCTAGGGTTCTTGAGATTTTTCTCCTTTCTTGCTTCTAATTTTCTAACTTTTGATTTATGATTTAGACTTAGGTAAGTTCTTTTATTATTTTTAGGCTTAAAGTGACTAAAATCTGATGATTTAGGGTTAAAATGATGTACCTTAAGGTTTAAATGTAGTAGGAAAAGACCAAAAAACCTCTGAGTAAGTTGCTGTCGGACCAAACGACGACCAACAGACGATCCGTCGTTCCATCGACGGTCCTTCGTGTGGTCCGTAGGTTGGGCCTGTTCGATAAGCCTTTACAAAAATCGACATAACGTTTTACTCGGAGATCTGATTTTAGCAATGTTGGTGGTTATGGAAAGCTATTTTAATTATGTATCTGTGGGTAGGTCATGGGACACCTAATTAATTTTTTGCTAAGAGTTATGGCCATTTGAAGTTGACCCAACTGCATTTCCTCCTTAACTGTCTGCTAATTCCCACATAAAGTCATACCTACAGACCGTGATGGTCATCCGTGAATCTTGTCAGAGAGTGGGTGAAGGGGGTCTCGATTGAAGGTCATGGACTATGGACCGTGGTCTGACCTACGGACCATAAGTGCGTCCGTCGACTAACACTTAAACCAATTTTCCTGGGCTGAGATTTTTGGGAGTTTCTAATCCCATCAACGCTTGTGCAGGACGGACCGTGGGTTAGGCTATGGTCCGTCGATGGTCACGTCACTTTCACATGCAGATTTTTTGAAAAACTAATTTTTGGTATATTTTGTCTACGGGGTGTTACATTATCTCCCCCTTGGAAACATTCGTCTTCGAATGAAGACTAAACTAGCTGATATAGAGGGAGAGAGCTGCAAACCCTACAACTAAACACTGAGAACTAATTTTTTGACTGAATTGAGTTCAGAAAACATGCAAATATGCTGAAAATGCAAGTACGAATTAAGGGAGCATGATTCTAAGACTAAATTTACACATGAATGACTGGAAAACTAAATAGGAACTATTACCTCAAGTTGGAGTGGAATCGGAAGGAAAGAGGGGAGGATACTTGGCTTTCATGGCTGCTTTTGCTTCCCAATTAGCTCCCTCTACGGACTGACTCCTCCTCGAAACCTTGACTAAAGAGAATTCTTTATTTCTCAACCTTCTAACCTGACGGTAAATAATCTCAACTGGTAAGAAAGACTATCTTTCACCGCCACACTCTCTAATGGCACTACAAAGGCTAGATCACCCACACACTTCTTCAAGAGTGAGATGTGGAAGACCGGATGCACTGCTGCTAATTCTGTAGACAACTCTAACTCATATGCCACCTTTCCAAACGTTTTCAAGATATTGTAAGGGCCTACATATCTAGAACTAAGCTTTCCTTTCTTTCCAGATCTCATCACCCCTTTCATAAGTGAGACTTTCAGAAAAACCAAATCATCAACTTGGAACTCTAGTTCCCTTCTCCTTACATATGCATAAGATTTCTGACGACTTTGGGCTATCTTAAGTCTATCTATAATGAGTTGATCTTTCTCCATAGAATAAAGGACTGAATATGTCCCTATCAAACCTATTTTACCTATTTTGAACCAACCAACATGAGATCTACATCTACGCCCATATAAAGCCTCATAAGGGGCCATCTGAATGCTGAAATGGTAGCTATTGTTGTAGACGAACTCAATAAGAGGAAGGTAATCATCGCAACTATCTTTGAAATCTATCAAGCATCTCTCAACATATCCTCTAATGTCTAAACGGTATGCTCTGCGTGCCTATCCGTTTGTGGATGAAATGTTGTACTAAGGTTAACTTGAGTACCAAGAACCTTTTGAAATGACTTGCAGAAATGAGAGGTAAACTGAGGACCTCGATATGAAATGGTAGAAAAAGGAACCATATGTAACCTCACGATCTCATTAATGTAAAGCTTGACATAGTCCTCTGCCGAATATGTAGTCTAACCGCCAAAAAGCGATAAAAATTAGTCATTTGATCAACTAGCACCCAAATGGAGCCATGATGTCTGCGAGTACGCGGTAACCCTGTGATGAAATCTATATTGATCACTTCCCACTTCCAAGTAGGAATGTTGATCTCTTGAGTCATACCTCCTGGTTTCTAATGTTCTACCTTGACTTGCTGGCAATTGCGACACTTACTCACAAAGTTTGCTATATCTCTCTTCATGCCATTCCACCAATAGACTTCTCGCAGATCGCGGTACATCTTAGTGGCCCCTGGATGAATAGAATACCTAGAGTTATGGGCTACTGCAAGAATATACTGTCTCAACTATCCCACATTAGGAACACACAATCCACCCTGGTAGCGAAGTACACCATCTCCCCCTTGGGAGAAAACCTCCACTCTCTGACGATGGACTGCACCCTTAAGTTCAAGCAAGATTGGATCATTGTCTTGCTTTTCCTTAACCTCCACTACCAAAGACGATTCTGCCCCATTTTAAAATGTTACACTATTGTCTGATATGCTCATAAGACGAACTCCTAAGCGAGCAAGCCTGTGAAAATCCTTCACTAGCTCCTTGCTTTTTTCCTTAATATGGGCTACACTACCAATAGATAATCTGCTAAGGGAATCTTCTACTACATTCTCCTTACCGAGATGATAATGCACACTCATATCATAATCCTTAAGGAATAAAAGCCATCTCCTCTGGCGAAGATTGAATTCTTTCCAAGTGAACACATACTGAAGGCTCTAATGTTCAGTGAACACATCTACGTGAACATCATACAAGTAGTTTCTCCAGATCTTGAGTGCAAACACCACTGCTATAAGCTCAAGGTCATGAGTTGGATAGTTCTTCTCATGAACCTTAAGTTGTATAGAGGCATAAGCTATCACCTTACCTCGCTGCATCACGACACAACCTAGGTCAACTCTGGATGCATCACAATAGATCACATAACCATCTGAACCCTCTAGTAGAGTCAAGAGAGGAGTTGTAGTCAATCTTGTTTTCAATTCTGCAAAGCTTTTCTCACAATCATCTCACCATTAAAACATGATGATTTTCTGAGTTAACCTAGTCAATGGTGAGGCTGTGGAGGAGAATCCTTCCACGAACCTTCTATAATACCCTACTATACATAAGAAACTTCTGATATCTGCAGCAGAGGTAGGTCTGGGCCATTGTTTCACTGCTTTTATCTTCTGTGAATCCACTCGGATCCCTTCGCTAAATACGGTGTGACCAAGGAAAGCAACGGATTGCAACCAGAACTCACATTTGTTGAACTTAGAAAATAATTGGCGACCTGTAGAGTCTGTAAAACAATTCTCAAATGACTCGCATGTTCTTCCTCATTCCTAGAGTAAATGAGAATATCATCAATGAAGACGATAACAAACAAGTCTAAGTACTGTTTGAATACTCTGTTCATCAAATCCATGGAAGTTGCACGATTATTGGTTAGTCCAAATGACATAATTATAAGTTCATAATGACTATACCGAGTTATGAAGGTTGTTTTCAGAATGTCACTATCTCTGACTCTAAGCTGATGATAACCCGATCTGAGGTCTATCTTTAAGAAGTGACTTGTAACTTGAAGTTGGTCAAACTAGTCATCAATCCTGGGGATGGGATATTTATTCTTGATTGTGACCTTGTTCAACTGTCTATAGTCAATGCACATTCTAAGAGAACCATATTTCTTCCTTACGAACAACACTGGTGCACCCCATGGTGAAATACTAGGTCTGATGAAACTCTTATCTAGAAGGTCTTTCAACTGCTCTTTGAATTCCTTAAGCTCTACTTGAGCCATTGTGTAAGGTGGAATAGAAATAGGCTACGTGTCTAGAAGGACATTAGTTACAAAGTCAATTTCCTTTCAGGAGGGACTCTGGGAAGATTTTCTGGAAATACTTTTTTAAATTTACAGACTACTGGAACTGACTCAAGATTTGGGGTTTCAAGGCTAGAATCCTTAACTAAAACTAAATGATAGAGATAACCCTTAGATATCATCTTTCTGGCCTTAAGGTAATAAATAAATCAACCCATAGGCGCTAAGCTACTACCCTTCATTCTAAGATTGGTTCGTCTGGAAACTGAAAACAAACAATCCTAGTTCTACAATGAACTGAGGCATAACATGAGTGTAACCAATCCATGCCTAGAATGACATCGAAGTCTACCATTTCTAACTCTATAAGATCTACTGAGGTGACTTTTGAGAGACTTGGACAGGGCAACTTTTGTATACCCGTCTAGCTTTAACTGGGTCACCGACTGGAATAGATACTGAGAAAGGTTCTGCGACAGTTTCTAGACTGACATTGAATTGGACTGCTATGTAAGGTGTTACAAAAGAAAGAGTAGCCCCTGGATCTAATAATGCATAAACATGAAGGTCAAAGACTCGTAACGTACCAGTGACTACATCAGGAAAACCTTCCTGATCTTGCCGAGCCTGAAGAGCATACAACCTGCTCTGGCACTGACCGCCACCTGTACCAGATGATTTACCCTACTGATTTGGGCGACTTGCTGGTTCTGCTGAAGTTGTAGAGTGAGTTTTTCCATTACCACCTCCTTGACTCTATCTAGAAGTACAATCCCTCAACCTGTGACCAAAATGACCTCACCCAAATAATCCTTCTTTTCCTGTGAGATACTTGTCCAGATGATTCTTAACACACTTAGGGTAAGTTGGGTAAGTCTTGGTTCCTGAAATACTTCCCTGGTACTTGGAGCCTTGTGCTCTACCCTTCTGTTCATACCTGTTCTTAGAGGATGGAACACTAACTGATGAAGGGGCTGGAGCTGAAAACTTTTGCTGACTCTGCGAGCGATTTCCACCACCCGATTTCTGCTGAGAATAGTCATTGTTCCCAGTCTTAGCCTTCTTATTCTCCTTAGATTGTTCCTAATCTTATCACCCTCAACCTGCTGAGCATGAGTCACTAGCCTAGAGAGTTTCATATCTTCTAGTAACATAGCATTTCTGCACTCAATTTTCACCAAATTCGACACTCCAGACAAGAACTTTTTCATCTAAGCCCTAGAGTCTGAAACCGTGTGAGGAGAATACCTGGAGAGTTTGTTGAACTTCAGCCCATACTCTTGGACTGTCATGTTACCCTGCCTCAAGTTCATGAATTCCTGAGCCTTTGCCTCTCTCAACTCTATTGGGAAAAACCAGTCGACAAAAGTCTCACTAAAGCAATCCCAAGTGATAGGAGCTGCATTTGCACCCCCTATTCTCCTTCCACAGAGTGTACCATATATGAGCAACATCCTTCAACTAGTAAGATGCTAACTCAACCTAATCATTCCCAATGACTTGCATTACCTCAAAGATCTGCTTGATCTCATCAATGAAATTCTGAGGGTCCTCATTATCTTGCGATCCTAAGAACTCATGCGGATTCATACTACCAAAGTCACGGACCCTTGCTGCTACTGATCCACCATTTTTATTCACGTGATCATGAACCCGATTGTTCTAGTTAGTCATACTCTGAACCAACAACTGTATGACATTTCTGAACTTAACATTGGAGACTTCCTTATCTAGGGCTGGAGGAGCTGTGTTTGCATTTCTCGCATTCGCATTTCTACTGTTAGCTCTACGAGGAGGCATGATCTGAAATGTATAACGTCATAATAGAATGGAATAAGATCATACCTCACGCACGGTAAGAATTCCAAGAAAGTGAAATTTTTCCTAAAATACTTCATGCCCTCCCTCTCATTAGATGTGGTGCATTTCACACCCATGAAAATGACTCTACTTAGTGCGACTTTTAAAACATCCTAGGACACTTAAACCTAGTGCTCTGATACCAAGTTTTGTCACACCCCGGGCTAACCCTGCTGGCATAATCATGAGCATACTAAAGATAATAAACTGATGCGGAAGCTAAATAATAATTTATAATGAAAAGATGGGGAATACCAATATGCTAAAACTGATATAATATGAAGACTGGTGAGCTTAATGTAATGAAGTTACTAACTCAACACTAAGATGAAACTAACTATGTCTGAAATAAGCCTCTAAACAAGAGTAGAAATACTTGGACAAGCCCTAGCTAAATCTAGCAATAACTGAAACTAAGTGACTAAAGACTGAAATGACACTCATGACTGTTGTCCTCAAAGAATGAGGACTCACCACTAAATCTACTGAACTAGAGATCGGAAATCGATCAATGTGTGATGTTGACGCTGAGAACCTTAACCTACATCACGAGAAGATGTAGCGCAGGTATGCGACAGTACTTGAAAGGTACTGAGCATGTATGATAGAATAAAGCTGAAATAAAATATAATTGAACAAGCACAACAAGTATAATAAACTGATATGATATGCTGATTATGAATGTTGAGATAACTGAATGCAATGACAAATTTATAACATTTTGAAACTGAATGCTAAGTATACTGATAAATGGTCAATGCAAGAGAGTGTGACTGAACTTTGAGAGCTACTAATAACCGATAATAAAACCACATGACCTAAATGTGGATTCCGATGTATACGCCCCATCCAGAGGACCCAATATACTATGCCAAAGGTGTAAAGGCATGGTGGCGTGATCACTAAACTGATTGCCCAAAGAGGGTACTTACAACCTACTTGGCTAGTAGTTCTGGGATTAATTGGGTACGCTGAACCCTAGTCCAACTCGGTATTATGCTACTCCCATGGATTTATATAGTTAACTAATTATGTCTGAATTTTCTGAAAATGCTGCATAGCTCAAAACTGAACATGCAAACTGGGAATGCAACATTTAATCTGAAAATGATGCATTAAAAACTGAAGAATGTATGACTGCATAACTAAAATATCTGACCTATCATGTGTAATTTAAGAACTAAAGAAATACAAAGTTAGGTTTCTAAAATTCATGTGATAACCTCGAGTAATAATGTGATAATCTGATTTGGAACATATATTTTAACTAAATCATAAAGTTATATCGAAGTTCTAGAACCCTAGGTTTAATCATGGTAAGAGAATCAAGAATCTGACTGAAAACTAGGGATCCAATGGATGAAAGTAACCCACAAGTAAAATCCCACATACTTGGCAATGAAATCCACGAAAAAATATTCAGATTTCGAGGCTGCAAGGAAGGGATTGTTGCTGCGTTCTTGAACTAGGGTTCTTGAGCTTTTTCTCCTTTCTTGCTTCTAATTTTCTATTTTAACTTAGGTAAGTACTTGTTATGTTTCTAGGCTTAAAGTGACTAAAATATGATGATTTAGGGTCAAAATGATGTATCTTAATATTTAAATGAAGTGGGAAAACACCGAAAGACCCCTGGGTAAGTTGTTGTTGAACCAAACCATGACCTGGACATATGGTCCATCGTTCCATCGACGGTCCGTCGTTTGGTCCGTAGGTTGGGCCTATTCGACAAACCTTTACTAAAACGAGCATAAACTTTTACTCGGAGGTCTGATTATAGCAAGGTTGGTGGATATGAAAAGGTAATTCAATTATCTATCTGTGGGTAGGTCATGAGACACCTAATTCATATTTTGCTAAGAGTCTTGACTATTTGAAGTTGATCCAACTACATTTCCCCCTCAACTATATGCTAATTCCTACCTACGGTAAGATTTACGGATCGTAGGTCCACCTACGGACCATGCTGGTCTTTTGTGGCTCTTATCAAAGAGTGGGTGAATGGGGTCTCGATCGATGGTCATGGACTACGAACGTAGTTTGACTTACGGACCGTAAATTCGTCCATCGACCAACACTTAACCAACTATCCTGGGATGAGATTTTTGGGTATTTCTGATCCCATCGACGGTTATGCAGGATAGACCTTGGGTCAGGATAAGGTGTGTCGTTGGTCAAATCTATTGCACCTGCAGATTTTTCTGAAAAATTGATTTTTGGTCTGTTTTGGCTACGGTTTGTTACATGTCAAAAAATAATTTTAACCATTATGTGTTGAAGTTTTGTAAGGTCCTTATGTATGAATATGGATCAACTCAAACAAAGCTTTGGACTTTATTGTACTTGTAGGAAAAGGCAATCTATGCAGTATAACTTATGGGCAAATAGGACAAATGTATGGAGAATCAGAATTGATAGAGAGGAAAGTAAGACTCCTCATTACTAAAAATGGAAAATGACCCAACCGGACATGCCATAAGGATACATTAGGAACAACATTAATAATTATAGAAATAGAAGAATTCATACAATCAGATTTCGGAAATGAAACGGAAACAATATTGGAATGATTTCCTTTGGGAATTGAAACTACTTTACCAGAAACAACACTGTAATCACTTCTTTTTTGAAAACAAACTATATTGATAAAAGGTTGTGATTCCATCCTAAAGGGCTTGAGTAAATATAATTTGTCACCTAATCCACCAAAAACTTGTTCCTTCCTTAGAGAAAGGTCCTGTAAGACACAAGTACAAGGAGTAAATAACATGTTAAAATAAAGATGATTGGATAACTTATGAACACACAATAAGTTATATTTAAAATCGTGAACAATGAAGGACATTGTAGAGTGTAAGATTAGGCAGAATGTTGACAGTTCTTGTATGAGTGACCGTGATCCTGAAAGAATTAGGAAAACTGATATTTAAAGGTTCAGGAAAATGAGTGAGACATAAAAGACTTGGAATTAAAACTCATGTGCTCGGAAGCATCAGAGTTAATAGTCCAAACATTTGAAATGTAAACTGTAAAACAAGATCCTGAATATTTTAGGATTGTACCAGCAATGGCATTGGCATTAATGGGTGATCCTGATATGCTTGCTTGGTTGATGTGCATAACCTTTTTCACTTGTTGCATCAAGTTTGAGTATTGTTCATTGTTGAGGTACTGAGCATAGTTTGATGTTCCCTGTGTCTCCATATTGATCAATGACATCTTCAACTTCCTCCTTTTGTATGATTACATTACCTTTCATTGTGCTTTCAGACTTCCATGACTTTATGAACTCAAAATCTCCAGGATACCCTATGAGCCTATGACAAATCATGATGTAGATGCCCTGTTTTTCCACAATAGGGACAATTCATATTTGGGTTTTATTTAGTTTTCCTTGGATTAAACCTTTGAGTTGGTTTCCCAGATTTTTTAGTAGAGGAATAACCAAACCTCTGGACTGTTTGTCCCCCTCTAAATTTTTGGTTTGATTGTTGGTCTTGTAATTTCCCCTACATTGTCCTATTGTCATGAAATAAGCTGCAGCAGGTGAGAGAGAAGGGTTCACAACTCCTTCTCTATGATTTTCATCCTATAAAAGCAAAGCATATGCTCTGTCAATTGTCGGCAAAGCAGTCATCATGAAGATGGTTCCTCTAGCTTGGACATACAAATTATTCAGACCCATCAAGAATTGAATGAGTCTTTGATCTTCCAAAGCCTAAGTTAGTTTTCCTTTTCCTTCACATGTGCACACACAAATGCAACATGTGAGTAGATAGAGGGAGTCTCATTCATCCCATAGTCGTTTGATCTAGGTAAAATAACCTGCAATATCATTATTTCCCTGCATTAAACATTATAATTCTTTTTGTAGGTGGTACAGTTTAGATCCATTAGACCATCCAAATCTCTGCTCCAAGCTATCCCAAAGAACCTTAGAAGTTTTAGAGTACATTACACTATCAAATATTTCCTTGGATAGTGAGTTCAACAAATAGGACATCATCATGTCATTGCAGCAACTCCATTGCTCATAGTTAGTTCACTTCAGTTAGGAGCTTTGCAAGCACCATTGATGAATCCGAGCTTCTTCTAGGCTGAGAGGGAAATAAGGATAGACCTTATCCAACCTGAGAAACCTTTTCCATCAAAATTAGAGTTGATCAGACTCCATTCCAGGCGAATCTGAGTTGTGAAGGTGATAGAGATGATTGTTGGTGAAGGTTTCACCATTTCAAGTAGTGGTTTGACTTCCACCAGTGGTTTGAGTTACGGGGATTCCCCAGTCATACTTGATTGCAGAAAGTATGGAAATGATTAATGGAAGTGAAAGATGATGAATCGAGCGAAAGCTCTGATAACATGAAAGAAAAAGAAGAAAAAGGAGATTGGATATTTTTTTTGTATTTCTTTATCAATTATTACATAGATTTATACTAGTATCCTAAGGACTAGAGTGCAAGAGCTGTAAGGACTAATTACAAATTATTAAAGAATTACTGTAACAAACCTTAACTAACTCTATATACTTCATTGTATTCTAGAAGATGCCTTTTTGTTTCTTTGCGCGTAACAGAGTATTGATCACAAAATTCCAAATCTGATATGGATCACAAAGGCCCGAATCAGAATGGCCAAGGCATTTTTCTCTTTTCAGACAAACTTATATAGTCTGGAATCTTCACTTATGTCTAACTCAAGTTTGTCTGTTTCATCCCTTCCTTTTCTATGTTGCATATCAATAGAGGAAGAAAGCTTCTCTCCAACACCAATGGGCCTGAGATGGAAGGAACGGAATAGGGCCAGAATGAATCGGTGATCCTGTCTCGTCCCTTCATGAAACACTAAAGAGGATAAACAAGACTGGAAAAATTAATTTTTTTGGTTTTTTTTTTTTAAAAAATCATCGAATATTGCATGTAAGTTCAAATTGTATGTTTGGTTAAGTTTCATTTAGAATTTTTATATGATAATTTTTCATTTTAGTTTACGTTTTGTACTTTATATTTTATATATTATTTTATATATTTTTATGCAGGAATATAAATAAAAAAACAACACTTTTGTATGATCAAAATTTCTTTAAAAAAGGTTTTAGCCCTCTGAAAAAGGTAACAAGTAATAATTTTGTTATTTATGAAGAATTTCAATTTTTCTTGTGGTAAATATTTTTTATGTAGTTATTTTTAATTTGTGGAATGATTTTCAAATTTATTTTGCTTGACATTTGTAATTATAATCAAATCATCATGTTGATTTTATTTTAATATTTTATTTTTTTAATTTATCTATCTATTGTTTTGATTTAAAGTTTGACTCTGTATATGCTATTTAATAAATATAGAAATAATTAATTGATTTTTTAATAATAGATATTTAAGATAGTTTCTCTCTCTATAAAATATAATCTTAACATTAAAAGTACATTGATATTTGTTATTTTTGGTAATTTGACTCTCAAGAGCACCACTAAAAAATATTAGTCAAACACCGTCTGGTTATCAACAATAGTTTTCAAATGAATTAGTCAAGCACAAATTATTTTTTTAAAACGCTTCTAGAAATAAATAAATTTTCGTAGCAATACCAAATAGTCTCTTAAACTCTATAGTGATCAAAAAGATTGAAATGTAAAACTAGATTTTTAATAAATATACGACAATAAATAATGAAAATCAAGGCTAAAAGTTTGTAAATTCACTCAAATAAATAAACTGAAATGGTACAAATTTGTATTACAAATATTAAAGGAGCACATAGAAGAAATTATATTCGAATGTATTATATATCAATTGTATTCATTCAATCATATATAGGTGTGAGTTTTGTCTTTTCTATCAGTTACATTCGAAAAATTATATTTGTATTTTTGTATCTACTATATTTGTATTCATACGAATACAATATGCATTCATCTTCTCTGTCAGATGTATTATAAATACAATTGTATGCATTGCATTTAGAATTCAATTGTTAAAAAATACAAAACAATTATGCACTTAATGAATACCTAATTATATGCAAAACAAATACATTATAAAATCCTATCTTCGCATTCTCTCTAATATCGCTCACTTTTTCCTCTTAATTAATATATATTCATTTTGATACAAATCAGTCTGCAGTTGTATTTTTTTTTTCTCCAAAATCCGCAAAATAAATACAAGACAAATGCGTCGTAGCAAACCAAAGTGTAGTTGCGAATTCTAATTAGTGAAATTGTTGTTATGGATTCCTATATGAGGTCTAATGTTTTTTGAAACTTTTCCATCAAAAACATGTAGTAGACTAGAAAATAGAGTAGAAAATCTGAAAATATCTTAGACCACAGAATTCACTATACATCCTTATGAAATTTAATTTTCTCAGTGTACCTGAGGTTATAGGTTACTTCCTCTTAGATGAAACGTATATATTTATTAAAGTAGTAGTACCTCAAACTTGAATAACTTTGGTGAACTTAAAAGTCAATTACTAATAATATGAAAACGCGATATTTAATTATCAGAAAATATATGCAGAAGAAAAATTAAATTTGATAAAAAAAGAATCTTGAAAAATTTCACTACTTATAGTCAATGATGTGAGTTGAACAATTGTTACTCACATGTTAAGAACATGTATGGTGCATATTGAAAAAAAAATGTCTAGTTAAAAGGATAATTTCCTTTTTAAATATATATTTTTTCACAAAGTTTAAATTAATTGTGCGAATTATTTAACAAATTAATTACGTGAATTAATTAATAAATAAAATTTCATGAATTAATATTAATATATGAAGAAAATTTAAAGTAGTGAGAGTGATAAATAAGTTTTTTCTAAAAAACTATCGATCAATCACATCACATACAAAGTTAGAGTTATAGCCAAAGTGAGTTGCCACCGACGATGGTGTGATCCTCTTCTAAACTCTTTAACAGCTAGAAAGAGTATTTCTTATTAGGCGCACAAAAGATCACTTCTTCACTAACAATGAGGGAAAAATGAACTTTATTTTTCCTCTATATTTCAGTTCACACATTCTTTTCTCTTAAGACTTACCCTTAACGAAACCTAACAAGTCCTTGGAGAATGACTATATTGTAAAAAGTTATATTTAAAAAGTTTTGTGATTCGTAAGTAAGAATTAATTGTCTTAGGATGTTTTTTCTCTTTAAAACATATATTGGATACGCTCAATCGATGGGTAGATTTGATATTTTTGAGTCGAGCTTTGGCGAATACCTAGATAACAATAGTTTCACAATTAACCTTCAAAGAGGCCGTTTGGTAGGAAGTATTAGGAGAAGTAGTGTATGTATTATGTATGGTATTATTTAGTACTATAAAATAGTAGGAATATTGGGTCAATGTATAACTAATCCATGGATTAGTTATACACACTTCATAGTATTAGAAGATTTATTATTAATACCTTTCATTTTGTAATTAGTAATACATGGTATTTAATACCTTGAGATTAACGTGTGTGAAGATAAAAATATCCCTCAAATCATTTTATCATTTTAATCTGTTTTTTGATTTTATGTTTCATACTAGTACTAATAAATTTATTTAAATAAATTACCTTACAAACATTACTAATTTAAAAGGAAAATACATAACTTGCAATGGACATGTTGTCACGAGGAATGCCTTATGTTCTGTAAAAATATAGTAATTATTTTTCGATATATATGTGATTTTCAAAATTATTTGTACTTTGAAAAATTTATATAATTGTACATGTATTAAATTTTCAAATGTAATACATAGGATTTTATGATTATAATTTTTGTGTGAAAGTATAGATGATTTATTTGAGTTTACTATTGTTTACCATCTTTTTGTTATAAAAGTAGATGGTTTATCTATTTTAATTGAAAATTTACGTTTTGTGAGTGATCAATTTATTAAGATTTACTTATGCCTCAAATAATTTAAGTGAGAAACTAGTGAATATGGATGACAACAAAATTGTTCTTACCATAAAAAATAATATTGTCTGATAATTATCTTCCTTGACCCGATTATATGAAATAGAAAATCTCATAATAATTCAAGAGTATAATTCAAAAGAAGCCTTTTTGTAGCGTTCTAATCAAAAAACGAGATGAGGGTGGGAAGAAATGAACCAAAAACTTGATTAAAAAAATATAAACCATGCAATACTTATTCATGTATTACTAATCTCTTCATTACTAATATAAAAGTTTGAAAATTTAAAAATAAAGTTGGAATGAAATTTTTTTTAAAAAAAATTAATTGGCCTTGGGATCTACGAGGCCTATATATGGACAGTATGATATCCTACAGGTCGTAGGAAGAGAGTCGTAGACCTGTAGTTGAGTTTTTGGAACTTTAAAATTTCTGAAGTCTGATATATGAACAAGACAAATTGCATACATGACATCCTTAGGAAGTACTTAGAGGATTGAATTAGGATCTCAGCCTATGGAAGATAATAATAGGTCATAGAATATTTGGCGGGATTTAGATGGGTTTCGTGAATGGTTCTACACTTAGTGAAATTTTTTACTCAAAGTCGACGACAAGGGATTGGGTCTACGGGCAGTAAAAAGGTCAACGACTTGTAGAATTGTTTCGTGAATAACTTGATAAATTTTGGTCTTCTGAAGTCGGTTCCACAAATGACTAGTACATACCGTGTAAACTTCTATATATATTAAGTTCAACCCGTAGGACTATTCAACATTTATTTAATAAGGGTATTTGAGTGTTTTCATATGCATTTAATACCTAATTATGTTTTTTTACTCTAATTATAAGTCCTATATCGACCCTTCTATTTCAAAATCCACCCAAACCCTCTTTTTCTCTCGAAATCTCAAATCTCATCAAAGTTCATCCTCTTTAATTCACACTCCAATTCAAAGAAGAAATCTAGGATTCCAAGCTTCAAGTCTTATTTTTACTCCATTACTTTTAGGCTTTCATTATCAAGGAATGTGGGAATTCACCAATGGATTTCATTCATCCATTAAGTCCTTATTTCATGAAAGAAAAGAATTTGGATAAATTTGAGGTAGCACTGAATCACACGTAGAGATATTAATAACACACATAACATTAATAATATTTCATAAATAATTTATTGAGAATCTACCCCTAACCATATGTAACGACCCAAAGGTATACCCTAGAAGTTACACGGCGTATTCGACCTCTCGGAGGTCTTATACGAGCCCTTATACATCTTTCATTGCATATATATGAAAAGTAGTGCAGAATTAAACCTTTTCACAATAAAAGTCAAAATCTTTAAAGAATTTAATAAATAAATAAGGCTCATCGTAATCCATCTTAGGCACATATAATATTATAGGGTCACAACCCTAAATATATGAGGACATACCAAGCTTCTTGAGAGAATACTATATCCCAAGGTTCAACTTCTAAGAGAATCCTCACATGCTACCTACACTTTTAGAAATAGGGATACATATGGAATTATCCATGTAAAAATGAACATTTACTTTAAGATATACTTTTCATGCTCTTTTGATAGAAACCTCATAAAACAAGTATAAGAATCATCTTCAAGTAAATATTCACATGTACATATTCAACTAATCCACAATATACAACCATAATCACTTAGGATCCATATATAAACATTTAGAACTCCTACCAAAGGTTATGCGAAGACCCACCTAGGTAGGATATGAAGCGATCGCCTATACAACCCGTTCACACACTCCTAGGTGATCCTCGAGACTTACCCAAAGTAAGGATATTCCAATTCATCATGTAGATTATCCACTAAGGTTACTCTAAGACTCACCTAAGCAACACATGAAGAGACAGCCCTTACACCCTTTTCAAGCCCATCTAAGTAACCCTCAAAGCTTCCCTAGATAAGAACCTTTCTATCAATCATCCTTAATGAAATAGACATTATTCATTGAAACCATTTAATAAAAAACTAAACAACTAGGATATTGCACTTAATTGTCTTTTAAGACCTACATAACTCATCCTAGCATCTTCATGGCCTACCGTACCTTGTGTAGAGAGCGTCTCATTCCACTACCCACTCATTGTAGAACCTATCCAATAACTAGAATGTACATCACATATGATGCGAATAGGTGTTAACCAACATAAAACATACTAGCTTGGTATGCAATTCGGTGTCATAAGGACCCCAAACGTGAAAGATGTTCTACTTGTCAAAGGTAGAACTACGATACATCCCATGTTGGCACATGATTAAGGGATATCAGGGGCTTCTTTGTACTCTAGTCTCATACTACAAGTAGAGATACTACCACGAGCATATCCTCTCAATGATTTGCCTTGTTTCTCATAGAGTAATTCATTTCCTAGGTGTATTAGAGAAGGTACCATCACTAAGTCCTAACAACTCATAATACTCTTTCCAAGGATGGCTCATTCTTAACCTTCTTTTCATATTCAAGGTTCCATATAAGTCTTTCATATAAGGTCACCTACTTTAGTTCTACCAATCCTATACTTCATTCTTTCATTCATTCATACACATACATGACAAGGGTGCCTAATCCTACCATGTCAATATAACTTTCATGTATCAAGAAGAGGGACCTATGTCTACCAATCAAGACACATCATTTATCATATCATATATAACACCCAAATAAGATCATATATAAAAAATACATGAGCACCTTCACTTTATACCTTCACCTATACCATATTATGGTAATACCATAATTCACATAATAATGCCGACAAGGCCATATTCATAACGATTATAATTAGACACCGCCACCATAAGTGGACCGTACCAATCAATGATAATTCAATATCAATTCTATTCTAAACAAAGGAATTAGGTCAACTCACCACCTTCTCATAACCATCATCACCATTCCTTATCCTTTCCAACCGGTCCACACAATAAGAGATTCTTACCAATGATAATATATACAAGACTAAGCAAACAATCTATCCATATCAATGATCCAATACTATTCAATATAGATACCAATATTGTAAATAAATCTATGAATAATTCTACAATATTCATTACATAATTCAATAGCCCACAACAATCTACACATGAATTCAATAAAATTAAGCCTTGATCAATTCACCCACTTTAGAGCCAAAATTATGAATTCAAGTAATACATGGGTTCATGGAAGTTTTGAAGATAAAACAATAAATTAATATCAATTAATTCTTAAAACATTGATTTAAATCTTTTCATGCAAGAACCCATGCTTAGAATTCAAAATAGGATTTCAATATTTTTGAAGATATTTGAAAAGCTTTTGGAATTGGCTCCTTGAATTAGAGAATAATCAAGGATGAAATAATCATACCTTAATTGAAGAAATCCAACTAAATTTATGGAGAAATCAATGAGTAATTTCAATCCTAGCTTCAACTTGACTTCAAGCTAAAATGGAGTCTAGAGAGAACTTTTTTTGATCTTGGGGTTTGATTTTGAATAATGAAGTCTAAATGTAGATTTTAGAGTCTTAACTAACTTAAAATACAATAAATAACCCCAAATAAGTGTCTAGGAATTAATTAGGATATTGGGTGAATTTCCAACTTGTCTCCACTTGGTCGAGACCTGCAGGAAAATTGCAGGCCAAACGATGACAATCAAACTACTGGGCGTTGTTTGATTGATAAGGAGTCTTTTTGGGTGTTGTTTTGGTCATAGGCTCATTTTTTTGGGGATAATCTCGGCCAAATAAGTTTGGAGCCACGGCCCCCGACGACGGAGTGTCGTTTGAACCACTGAGTGTCATTCAGGGTCGTTGATAGGACTGTTTTTTGCAGCTTCTTGCCAAGGTTTCGGTCCTCCTCAAGGACCCTTAAGGTGGTCTTTGGGGATTCGTACTTGGAATTGTAGACCCTAAACATGTTTATCTAGGTTTTAGAGCCTCCTCCTATCATTTTAGACACCAAACACCACATAAAACATGCAAAGGCACACTAGCACACACAAGGACTATTTTCAAATGTCTTGGTCGTTCTTTGACGTTGGACTTCCAAACTCTCCGAACTAAAAACTAAAGATATTATTCATTATTTTTAATACTTTATTAACACATTAAACACATGATAGACTTTAATCTAACCTAATTCATTTTGAGGGTCATAACAATCTCCCCCACTTAGACAACATTCGTCCTCGAATGACACCAGAACACTTTCAACACTTCCAAGAGATAAGGACTCTAGACTAGCAGCTCATAAGTATACTACATCATACACAATACACATAGTTATAAGGAAAATCAACTCCACTTAATCAAGAGACTCAAATCCCACCAAGGAAGTAGGAATAATATCTAAAATTTTGTCATGCATTAGGACTCTACGTTTCTCATTTCATATAGGAGGAACTTCCTTATTCACATATTATCATGCTCATCGCATTATTTCTAAGAAAATTATTCCCATTTCTCATCAAACAAAATTATGCAACATTTTCAAGAACTTAATTGTTAAGCATGTTTGCAAGTTCACTGATGCAACATTTAGGCACTTCTTTAAGATGCATACAATATGAAGACAAAATTAATTAAGCTCATTTTACCATATACACATAATCACATGAAAATATGCACAATGTAAGGAGATCAATGAAATTCATTTTTACTTAGACTCCTAAACACATGCAACATGCTACTAAAATGTTCTATCTCTCAAGCTTGAAATATAAGAGAAGAGATAAGATTTATCCACCCAATTATTCACCAAACTCCCCCTCACTTAGAAGAAACCCATCAACCCTATCAACAATAACACAAAGGGAAAATTATAACTTACTGGTACTTTCATCTGGGTTCGCTCCCTTATTAGCTTGGAGACGATAGAAGAAATTCCTCTTTGGTTCACCAACATCCGTGCCACTTGAAGGAGCTTGCTTAGCCTCTTCCCTATAGATGCAATAGTAGAACAATATCTCACCTTGTGATCATACTTCCCATAACTAAAACACCCATTAATTCCAGCTAGACACTTCACAAAATGTTTCTTCCCATAATTTGAGCAAGTAGGTTTATCAATTTGAGAACCACCACCCTTCTCATAATTGGCCTTAGGAGCATTAGGAACATCTTGATTTGGAGCCCTCTTCTTAAACGTAGGTTGTCCGTGCTCATCGGTTCTTACCCTCTTAGCATCTTTACCTCTCCTATCAAGCCTAAACTTTTCAATAGATTGACCATACACCATAAGCCTAGATAGAGTCATGTCACCATGGAGCATTCTCGTACGACACTCTTCCTTCACAAGGTTGGAAACACCAGTCAAGATCCTACTTATCTCATATCTAGGGTTAGACACCAGGGATGTAGAATACTTAGACAATAGGGTAAACTTCAAGGAATACTACTCAACAATCATGTAACCTTGACTAAGGTTTATATACTCCTCAACCTTAACCTCCCTCTTCTCACGAGGAAAGAACATATCTAAGAATGCTTCCTTAAACTCTTCCCATTTTATAGGACTCGATTCAATTGGATCATTGTCTTTCCATTGAGTGAATTACACTTGAGAAACCTCTTTCAATTGGTATAAAGCCAACTCTACCTTCTCCATAGAAGTCATCCCCATAGCATTGACTATCTTATAAACCTCATTCAAGAATGCTTAGGGATACTTTCCCACCTTAGATCCAAGGAATATAGGAGGATTCATCCTCACAAAGTCCCTCAACCTTGAGGTCATGGTATGATATGCTGTGGTTTCACGGTATAATTAATACTTTTTCCGTAAGTTTAGTGTGTCCGAAAGTCTTTTTGTGCTAGTTTTTATATGAGTTTCTCTTTGTTTTGCAGGAAATCTGTCCAAAGTTGAATGCGGAGATTTTGAGTGAAGAAATGCAGAAGAGACCACCTACGGAGCTGATGACGGTCCGTCGTGCTTGTGACGGTCCGTAGGTGGCAGCGTAGAGAAGCTGCTGAAGGAAGATGGGGAAGTCTGACCAAGTGTGGGGTTACGTAGCTTGTGACGGTCCGTCGTGGCTATGACGGTCCGTCGTGGCTATGACGGTCCGTCCTGCAGGTTTGTCATGAAGTTCAGAGAAGTGATCCCAGTACCCAGATTCCAAGAGTTGAAGTGTTTTGAAACAAAGATCCTCGACGGACCGTTGTGCTTATGACGGTCCGTCATACTTGGCGTCGAGGGGAATGAAGAGAGAAGCATAAGAAATTGCACAAGTATGGGATGACGGAGTCCATGATTTTCCATCGTGACCACGACGGTCCGTCGCGAGGTCCGTCGACCCAGCCGCGTTTTGGCAGATTTCCAGTAATTAGAATCCTTGTTTAATTAGGTTTTTATTTTTTATAAATAGTTCGAAAAACCTCGTTTTTGAGGTTAGACTCTGCTAGATTAGACATCATATTATTAGACTTTGTGTATTAGTGTTAGATTTTGAGATTCTTACAAGTGACTTTTGGTGATTAATCAAGCAAATTTTCGGACTTTATTCTTTCTCATTGAAGTAAGTACATGAATTCTTATTTAATATATTTGAATATTGTGTTTATGACTATGAGTAACTAAACTCCATAACTAGGGTTGTGGGAACCATAGGCAAATAATGAGATAAACCCTAATTAAAAGAACAATTCTAGAATAGTGTCTTGCATGTATTAATAATTCTTTCGTTTAGAAGTCTTTTTAACGGATGGCCAACGTTAGAACTCGCCTTAATGCTACTTGCCGGACCAAGGAGGTAGATAATAGGAAAAAAATTATTAACATCGATTTAGTGTATACTATCTAATGGGCTAGTATTGATTCGTACGAGGTAATAACTTAGTCAAATATCGAATACGATGTTTCATATGAGGTAGGGATAAGGGTTAGGATAGCAACACACATAGCCGGACCAAGGTACAGAGTGAGATTTTGTAGATGCCAGACCAAGGATTTAGAAATACATAACTTATCACTTTGCATGCAAGATACTAGGAAAGAATTGTTATAGTTAGAGTTATCAAGTTATGAACCTATTGGGAACACGTAAACCCTAGTTACTTTGATTAATTGATTAAAACCCAACATTAAAAGCTGTTAACTGTCTCTTTCAAGTTCGTTTTTTATTTTCACTTATTTAGAGATAGAACCCCCCTTTTTATATTTTTACTTTCCAAGGAAGTTATTGACCAAACGATAGTAATAATCGGTTGAGGTTAAGTCTAGACTATTTTCCTCGTGGGAACGATCCCAACCTTACTAGTTGGTTTATTTAGTTGACACGACCGCTTTACTTCTCATTTGAGAAGTAAATTTGAGCGTATCAAATTTTGGCGCCGTTGCCGGGGAATTTAGCTTTTAGATTAACTTGAACTTATTACTATAGTTTAGTTGATATTTTCTTCATTTTACTGTGTTTTATTGTTTTTGATTTCTTTGCAGAACTATCCTCCTTGTATGCCAAATACACGGAGAGGAAGAGAACCCTTGTTTCCCTACGATCACGAGCTAGAGCGTACACTGCGCAATATGAATCGAAACTTGGGAATAAATGATGAGGATCCAAGCCAGAACATCCCAGATCCAGTGGATGTTCATGGTCAGATGTTACCCGACGCTCCGGGTGAACATCAACAGAGGGGACAAAATCCCATTCCACGGCCCCAAGCATACTACAGAGGGTATGATAACGTAGCAGATTCGGATGGGCCACTTGTGTTGCCCCCTGTACCCACAGGCCACACTTTTGTGGTGACTAGTAGCCTGATGCAAATGCTCACTGCCAGAGGTTTGTTTTCAGGGCTACCTTCTGAGGATCCACATGCCCATATAGCTAAGGTAAGGGCAGTGTGTAAAAGTTGTGTGGGGAGGCCTGATTTGGATCTAGATGTAATAGGTCTCAGAGTGTTTCCTCTCTCACTGACGGGAGAGGCTGCTATGTGGTTCACTGAGCTCCCATACAACTCCATCTTTACTTGGAATCAACTAAGGGATGTCTTCTTAGCACGCTACTATCCGGTCTCCAAAAAATTAAACCACAAAGACAGGGTGAACAACTTTGTGGCACTACCAGGAGAGTCAGTTAGTAGTTCTTGGGATAGATTCACCTTATTCTTGAGAAGTGTTCCAAACCACCGTATAGATGATGAGTCACTGAAGGAATACTTCTATCGGGGACAGGATGATAACAACAAAGCGGTGTTGGACACTATAGAAGGTGGATCTTATGGAGAATGCCCTTATGCTGAGATTGCAGAAAAACTAGAGAAAATCTCCCGAAATAACAAAGCTTGGAGTACTAGGAAGTCCGATACAGGGAGAAACACCTTCGCAGTGCAGTCCACTCACAACCCAACCACAGATGATATTCGTGAAGAAATGGCTCAGATGAGAACTGAGCTTGGGTTGGTACTAAAACATGTCACTGGGGGTGCATAAAAAATAAATGCAGTCAACTACTTGGCCAAACCACCACCTCCAAACGATGAGTGTTATTTTGAGGAGGATTTCTATGCAGTAAATGAACAGATGGGGGGTTTCCGACCAAGTGCCCAAGGCTCTAATCAGGAGAATTGGCTCAAAGGTCAAGGGAACCAAGGTCGGAACTATGGTAACTACAATCGTGAGGGTCATTATGTCCGAGATGGAAACTACAATCGCGACAACAACTTCAACAGGGGTAACTATGGTAATAGAAACGACAGGAATGGACCCTATGTTTCTCCTCAAAATCATGAAGTTACTCCTAGGGATGGTGGAGGTAGTATGTCGTGAGTTGAGGATATGTTGCATAAAATGATGAGGAGGTTCGATGCTAGTGATGAGCACAATAAAGAGTTGAGGAATGATTTAGTGGGTATTGGGCAAAAAGTTTATACGCATGCAATATCGATTAAGCAACTTGAGTTACAATTGGCCCAACTATCTGCAACTTTGAGCACACGACAACCGGGCACTCTTCCTAGCAACACTGTCCAAAATCCGAAAAATGATGGACATTGTATGGAAATTACTACTCGCGGTGGCAAGCAAACCATTGACCCAACTATGCCATCTAATGAGAATAAGGTGACAAAAGATACTGATAAAGTGGTAAATGTTGATGCTGATTTAGAGGATAACATTACAAAAGATGCTGAAGTGCCTAAAAAGGTAACTCCTATGCCTAGGCCACCACCCCCATTTCCTCAAAGATTAGTGAAAAAGACCGAGGATGGAAAATATCGGCGTTTTATCACAATGTTGAAGCAACATTCTATCAATGTCCCTTTGGTAGAAGCTTTAGAACAAATGCCCGGTCACTCCAAGTTTATGAAAGATCTGGTCACAAAGAAAAGATCGGTTACTTTTGAGGATGATGATAGAATGCAACACTGTAGTGTTATTGCTACAAGATCTCTGGTCCAAAAGAAAGAAGATCGGGGTGCGTTCACTATTCCTTGTACAATCGGGCTATTACATTTTGCGAAAGCCTTATGTGATCTGGGGGCAAGCATAAATCTCATGCCCCTCTCGATTTACAAGAAGTTGGGTTTGAGTGACCCAAAGCCCACTGCGATGCGGCTACTGATGGTCGATCAAACAGTAAAACGGCCAATAGGGATACTCCACGATGTGTTAGTAAAAGTGGAGTCATTCATATTTCCAGCAGATTTTGTTATTCTTGATTGCGAAGTCGATTTTGAAGTGCCCATTATTCTTGGGAGGCCATTCCTTGCTATGGGAAGAGCCTTAGTAGACATGGAAAAGGGGCAGATGAAATTTTGGTTGAACAATGAGGAAGTGACCTTCAATATTTGTAGGTCCATGAGGCAGAGTGGTGAGCTCCAATCGGCATCTGCTATATCCTACAACATGGGTGAGACATTTGAGACACAAATAGAAGAACGTCTAGGTGTCGAAGCATTAGCGGCAGTGATAATGAACTTTGATAGAGATTGCATTGAAGAGTATGAGTCATTAGTCGCTGCTCTTGACCGAGGTGATGTTCGGTTTAAACCGAAGAAATTTGAGCTTGATATGAAGAATCGCGAGTCCCCACCCGCGAAACCATCTATAGAGGAAGCTCCAAAATTAGAACTAAAAGCTCTCCCACCTCATCTCAGGTATGAATTCTTAGGAAAGGGTGACACTTTTCCGGTAATCATTGCATCAGATTTGGATGAACAACAGGTTCAGAGTTTGGCGAAGGTACTAAAAAGGTTCAAAAGAGCTATTGGGTGGACTATTGCGGACATTATTGGGATCCCTCCCGGTACTTTCTCTCATAAAATCCAACTCATGCCCGATCATAAGCCGAGTATTGAGCATCAGAGACGCTTGAATCCTCCTATGCAAGAGGTTGTGAAGAAGGAAATCATCAAGTGGTTGGATGCCGAAGTAATCTATCCAATCGCCGATAGTAGTTGGGTATGCCCGGTTCAGTGTGTACCTAAGAAAGGGGGAATGATTGTGGTCCCCAACGAAAAGAATGAACTTGTTCCAATGAGACCTAAGCATCGGATGGAGGGTGTGTATGGATTACCGTAAACTGAACTCATGGACTGAAAAAGACCATTTTCCTATGCCATTCATGGATCAGATGTTGGATAGACTTGCCGGAAAATGGTGGTATTGTTTTCTTGATGGGTATTCGGGGTATAATCAGATTTCTATTGCACCAGAAGATCAAGAGAAAACCACTTTCACTTGTCCATATGGGACCTTTGCATTCAGAAGAATGCCGTTTGGGTTGTGCAATGCACCCGCAACCTTTCAGAGATGTATGATGTCAATATTTTCTGACATGGTGGAGGATACTATAGAAGTTTTTATGGATGATTGTTCTGTGGTTGGTGATTCATTCGAGCGGTGTTTGGCCAATTTATCTGAGGTCCTTAAGAGATCTGAAGACTGCAATTTAGTACTAAACTAGGAAAAGTGTCATTTCATGGTGAAAGAGGGTATTGTGTTGGGTCATCGCATTTCAGAAAAGGGCATAGAGGTTGATCGAGTTAAAGTCGAGGTAATAGAGAAACTTCCCCCGCCGATCTCTGTGAAAGGTGTGAGAAGCTTTCTTGGGCATGCAGGTTTTTACCGGGGATTCATCAAAGACTTTTCAAAGATTGCACACCCATTGTGCAAATTGCTGGAGAAAGAATGTAAATTTTGTTTTGATGAATCTTGTCTTAAAGCATTCGGTGAGCTAAAAGAAAAGTTAGTGTCTGCACCTATCATTATTTCTCCGGATTGGAACAGTCCATTTGAGGTAATGTGCGATGCTAGTGGAGTGGCTCTTGGTGTAGTATTGGGACAGAGAAGAAACAAAATCCTGCAGCCAATTTACTATGCTAGTAAAGCCCTAAATGAAGCTCAGAAGAACTACACAGTGACTGAGCAAGAAATCCTTGCAGTAGTCTTTGCTTTTGAGATATTTTGCTCCTATTTGCTAGGTACTAGAGTTATAGTGCATACTGATCATTCAGCATTGAGATATTTGATGGCGAAGAAGGATGCGAAACCTAGGATGATTCGTTGGGTATTACTGCTGCAAGAATTTGACTTTGAAGTGCTGGATAGAAAAGGAACTGAAAATCAAGTTGTTGATCACTTGTCTCATCTAGAGGATGAAGCTATGAGAGAGTTAGGGGATAAGACTGACATTGATGATACTTTCCCGGATGAACATGTATTGGCTGCTTCACAAGACTTGATTCCATGGTTCGCAGATTTTGCAAACTACCTGGCTAGTTATATTGTTCAATCAGACTTGTCCTTTCATCAAAGGAAAAAGTTCATGTACGATGTGAAGAAGTTCTTTTGGGATGAACCATACTTGTATAGGAGTTGTGCCGACGGGCTTATTCGGCGTTGTGTGCCAGAATGTGAAATGTTGAGTGTCTGGAAGGCATGCCATTCTTCACCTGTTGGCGGACATCATAGTGGTATCCGAACCGCTCATGAGATATTACAATGTGATTACTATTGGCCAACTCTTCATCAAGATGCTCATGGGTTTGCTAAAGCATGTGACAAATGTCAACGAGATGGTGGTATTTCAAGAAAGCAAGAGCTCCCTCTAAACCCCATTCTTGTGATTGAGTTATTTGATGTTTGGGGTATTGACTTTATGGGCCCTTTCGTGAGTTCTCATGGAATGAAGTACATTCTAGTAGCAGTCGATTATGTATCTAAATGGGTCGAAGCCATAGCCCTAGCAAACAATGAAGGGAAGAGTGTCACTGCATTCTTGAAAAAGAATATATTCTCTCGTTTTGGCACCCCAAGGGCCATTATTAGTGATGGGGGCTCCCACTTTTGCAACAGATTGTTCAAGGGGTTATTGGAGAAATACGGGGTTTTCCATAATGTGGCCACTCCTTACCACCCTCAAACTAGTGGGCAAGTTGAAGTGTCGAATCGGAAAATAAAACAGATATTGTCAAAAACAGTGAATGCTAGTATAACGGATTGGTCAAGGAGGCTTGATGATGCTCTTTGGGCCTACCGGACAACATATAAGACTCCCATAGGTATGTCTCCATACCAACTTGTATATGGTAAAGCTTGTCATCTTCCGGTTGAGTTAGAGCATAAAGCCATGTGGGCTATGAAGAAGTTAAAAATGGATTGGAGCGAAGCTGCAGAGCAACGGTTAAATGGGTTGAATGAACTCGATGAATTTCGCCTAAAAGCCTATGAGAGCTCAGCACTATACAAAGAAAAGATGAAGAAGTACCATGACAACAAAATTGAAAAGCGAGAATTTATGGTCGGGGATTTGGTGCTTTTATTCAATTCCAGGTTGCACTTGTTTCCGGGCAAGCTCAAGTCCAAATGGACTGGTCCCTACTTGGTTATCCAACTATTCCCTCATGGGGCACTTGAGTTGGAAACTAAGGAGGGTGTGCGGTTCAAGGTGAACGGACAGCGCATAAAAATCTATTTCGGGCATGCTGAATCAAAAAATGAAGTGATAGAGGCATACCATCTTGATGAAGTCTGAGTAATCGAGTGTCCCCAGTCGTGCCGCGAAATTAAGTCATGCGCTTGTTGGGAGGCACCCAATACTTATCGTCTTTTTAGTAATGGTAGCATTTTTCTATTAATGGGTTTTAAATTTGCAGGCACATCACCAGGAAATTCTGCAAAAAATTACTCTGCAGCAGTCACTGATGGACACATCGACGGACCGTTGCGCCTGTGACGGACTGTCGTATGCATCCGTCGTACCAGGTACGTTTTTCTGTCATTTTGAAACTAGGGTACACACGACGGAACCAACGACGGGTCGTCACAAATGTGATGGACCGTCATCGGGGAACCGTCGCGTGATTAATGATGTATACCCGACCCGACCCGAGTGACCCTTTTCCAAAATCAAACTGTTTAAACTCCCACCCCTTCATATTTTCACCCCATTACTTTCTTATTTCTCCCATTACTCTCTCTTCAACTTCCCCATTTCCTCCCACGATCATTGCCCCCCTTCACAATTCTCCAAAGCCCTAAAATGTTTATCGACTAGTGGAAACTGCTGCTGTGAGTGTCTACCTTGCCACCAAGTACTTGTGTTTTTGTTTTTCCCCATTTCTAACGTATGTGTCTCTACTTTATACTCATTTATCTTGCATTTTTGTTTACTAGTTAGTATTAGGCTTAGTTCCTTATCGTATTTTGTTTACTTTAGATGATTCTGTCTAACCTAGGTAACAAATATTTGAAATTGCCATGTTTACAACCCTAGACATCGGTGCTTTTGCCTTGCTAGTTTCCTAGGTAGTTTGGTTAGACAAATGTAGGTCCAAAACACTACAAGTTAGATGTGGGTTCATCGGGGATGCTTAGGGTACCCTTAGTTCTGCCACTGTCACTCAGAACGAGACCCCGATGACGGACCGTCGTACCCACGACAGACCGTCGCAGGGTCCGTTGCCAAAGCCCTAAACCTGTCCCAACGGACATATGTGACGGACCGTCGTTTTCACGATGGTCCGTCCTGCACAACCGTTCTGGTTGTCAGAGACCCTGTTTCAAAGGGTCTCTAATTTATTTCTAAGTGTCCTTCAACTGATACATGTGACAGACCGTCACACCCACGACGGTCCGTCCTACACAACCGTTCTGGTTGTCAGAGACCCTATTTCAAAGGGTCTATAATTTTTTTCTAAGTGTCCTTCAACGGATACATGTGACGGACCGTCATACCCACGACGGTCCGTCCTGCACAACCGTTCTGGTTGTCAGAGACCCTGTTTCAAAGGGTCTCTAATTTTTTTTCTAAGTGTCCTTCAACGGATACATGTGACGGACCGTCATACCCACGACGGTTCGTCCTGCAAGACCGTCATAACGGTCAGAGACCTCTCTCCTTAGGGTATCCATATTTTTTTCCAAGTGTCCTACGACAGACATCTACAGCGGACCGTCATAACTGTGACAGTCCGTCCTGCACACACCGTCGTGCTAGTCAGAGACTCTCTTTCAGGGTTCTCTATTTATACAGAGTCCAAGTACCTCACGACAGACCTCACGATGGATCGTCATAGTCACGACGAGCCGTCACCAGGCCCGTCGTGTGTCACTGTTTATACAGCAATTACATATTATTTTCACTATTTTATTTCGTACGGTTTCGCTTGTCTTGTTTGCCACTACTTGTACTAATAGTGATCCTTTGCAGGTACTACCTACTATGGCACCCAAGCAAGACCGAACCTATGCATGCGGGCGATCAAACTCTGTTTCCCTTTCTGCACGCTTGATCATCGGCTCTGATGATGAGCGGGACCCTGAGTATGTGCCCCGAGGCACTTCCGCACCTTCCCGTGCTGCACGTGCTCCAAGATCCACACCCAAGACGGTGGCGTCCGGCGTAGTCACTGCCTCCTTGTCTGATGAGGAGCGCACACTGACCGGCACACCCTCTGGGTCAGCCACAAACGAGGAAGGAGCGTCTGGCTCCTTAGGAGTATCATGGTCCGAGGAAGCTTCAGGCTCTGCTGAGGTTCCCGCACCGCCATCGCCGCGGCCACCGCCTCGATGAGGCTGACAGTTCAGACTCTACATCCGGCGCACCAGCTTAGGTTCCCACCCCAGCCTCTGACCAGCCAAACCGGTGGTGTGTCGAAGGCCAATTTCAAGTTTACTCCGACGCCAAGTTTCTGACTGAAAAAAGGAGTAATGACTCGAACACTCACCTTGGAGCGGCTGGTACTTACAGGGAGTCTCCCAACGATGCCGGAGATCCACAACCTCTTCACCAGGCATCGTTTTAGAGTGGACAGCACGTCCGTTGGGACGATACAACGAGGAAATGGTCCGAGAGTTCTACGCATCCTACTTAGCGACTCTCCGATCACAGATCGATAGGTGGGCTGCTCCTGCTAAACAGGCCCCACTGGAGCAGGTTTGAGTCCGGGGCGTGCAGATTGACATTTCCCTGCCAGCCATCCGCCGGTTTCTATACGGCGAGAGTGCAGATGCTACTCGGACCCCCATCACTGCTGAGTTTGATCGCCATCGCGAATAGTAAAGAGATGGACGTTCTTGCGCGAGCCAAGATCGGTAGAGACCATCAAGAGGTTGATGGCCCTGCACCTGTCAGTAGATGGAGAGGGTGACCATTGGGTCACTGAGCCGAAGGGGGCCATCAAGAAGGCCAACCTCACGTTCATAGCAAAGTTCTTGTGGGTCGCCGTCAAACATCGCTTTCCCCACACCGCTGATAACATTGTTACCTGGGATCGAGCAGTGTTGATGGCGGCGATGATAGCCGAATTCGAGGTGGACTTCGCATGGCTTCTCTAGGCAATCATGCACAAGAGGGCATTCAAGGTCACTACAACCTACCCCTTCTCGTGTATGATCTTTGCCCTTTGCAGGTCCGCAGGTGTGCCCATATGGCACGTAGATCAACTTAAGACCCCGCAGGGCACTGTGGACGTCGGCCTCATCAGAGACGAGGCCAATGATTTGGCTCCACGCAGAGGGCCCCGTCCAGAGCTGCCCACACTGGCTGATGATCTTGCGGATACGGTAGCCCAGGACCGCACCGCTACACAGGCGTCCACTTACATTACCCCGGTCGAGTCTATCTCGGGTAGTAGCCCAGCCCCGAGCTCCTCTCGCACAGCCCCTCTACCGGCACTGGTCCCGCTTGCTAGGTTCCAAAAACTAGAGGCACAAATGGCCACTCTTCTGCATCATATCCAGCCTTGGATGCAGAAGTCGATCACTGAGTCTGAAGAGCGTCTACAAAGGAAGATGCAGCAGTTTACAGAGCGGAAGATTGTTGAGGTCAACCAGCGCTTGGACGCCTTTGAGTTGAGGGTGTTAGCCCAACCATCCCCTCCGGTGGATGTGTCGACTCTTCAAGCTGCAGTCGACAGTCTTCGTGCAGACATCGACACGATTCTAGAGGCGAGGGTGCCGGAGTCTGAGGCCCCTTCTGTCGAGCCTGCTGAGGACACCGTGCTGGCAGCCCTGTTTACTACTTCAGAAATTCCACCACCTCCCCCTCGAGAGAGTGCCAAGAGGCGTAGGGGTCGAGCAGACGATGAGGCGCGAGCAAGGAAGAAGGAGCGCCGAGAGATGGAGGCTGCGAGGAGAGCCTCACTTGCTGAGGAGGAGGCGCACCAGATCAGAGCATCACATTTAACGGTTGGGGCGTCTAGCTCCCGCACTGTAGAGACAGCAGGAGGCACTACTGATGGTGCGGTTGTTGCTGAGGACAACACTGAGGGTGTCTAGATTGCAGAGGACGCGGGTTCCGGGGAACCGGACCCACCATCTTGCTGATCGACGACGCTTTGTGCCACAGGTTTGCTTCACCTACCACTCTAATATTTAGATTTTTTTATGCATTGGGGACAATTGCTTGCTTTTTTTGTTGGGGGTGGGGTAAATGGAAAGTGAGTGTTAGGGTGAAGTCTGAGTAGCCCAACTCACTATCCTCTTTTGGGGTTTTCTTGCCTGTGTTCTTTTTCCCCAAAAGACTGATTACTTTTTCTCGCTGAACCGCATGTTTATATCTTTTGTGCATAGTTTAACTCAAGCATTATGGCTAAAATGATATCCCGAGAAAATCGAAGCTGTTGCATGACTAGGCATAGTAACTGATAATTGTGTGGCTCTAAGCATGAAATAGAATTACACCATTGCATTACCCTAAGTCTTCAATTCGAACTAGGTGTCTAATAATCTGGTATAGTGATGAGATGTCAAGTGAGTGTGAGGAAATTTGAATAGTCCACTATTGGTACTGAGCTAGAACTTGCCTGGTTAGTCCTGCTAAAAGTAAGCTGTAACAGACAATTAGGAAAGGATCATAGGCCCTTATTCAAGATAGCCCATTTCTAGCCTAAATAAAAGAAACCGAATGAAAGTTATCTTTCTTTGATCCAAATAATATGAGCTTAAAATTAGACCTTTCTTTTTCACCCCAACTGATCTTTTATGGGAACAATATGTTGGCCCTGGTCCCTCCTTGGACATGTGCACCTCTGCTTATGCCAAAAGCATAAGTTGAGGGTGGCTAATGCATAAACAACCTTCGTTATGGCCCTGACCCAACTTTGGGTATTGTGTACCTTGACTCATGGCAAAGCCATGAGTTGAGGGTGGCTGTTTTGAGGAATGCTCTGGAAAGTGGGGTTGAAAGAACAAAGAGAGAGAAAGAACAAAAGGAAAGTGACTCAAGAACTCGTTGAAAGAAAAGTAAAAAAAAAAGAGAAAAAAAGGAAAAGAGTCACTTACACAAATGAAGAAAGAAGGGAAAATAGCAAGGTGAAAGAATGGGAGGGCAAAAAGTCACTAAAGTATACCTAAATATACCCTACCTGACTCTGAGCCTATGTTACAAGCTAAGAAAGTCCTATCGTGTTCCTATGGGTTGTATAGCGAACTTAAGGCAGTGAAAATAAGGGCA
Source organism: Solanum arcanum (assembly GCA_027789145.1). NCBI lineage: Eukaryota > Viridiplantae > Streptophyta > Magnoliopsida > Solanales > Solanaceae > Solanum > Solanum arcanum. The sequence continues at coordinate 30,355,484 of CM050943.1, forward strand.
AGCTTATGGCAATAGGTATGAATAAGTGTGACTTTGTTCTGAGAGCGAGTGTTGAAAAGTAATCCTTATACTTAAACTGAAATCATTGTGTGAAAAATGAGGATTTTGTTTTGAAGTGAGGACACTAGTTGCAATACCGGAATTGTTAACACCTCAGTGAGAAATAGAAGAGGATAGGTGTTAGTGCATGGTGAGTCTGTGTCATGTTCTAATCCCACAAAATTCAAGCCTAATAGTGATAGCACGCATAGATTTGATGAGATTAATCGGGATTGATAGACAAATGATTGGAAAGGATAAAACATGAATACTATGGTAAAAAGATTGTGTAGTGAGTCATAGTGCGTCGCTTGAGGACAAACAACGAATATAAGTTGAGGGTGTTGATATACCGTGGTTTCACGGTATAAGTAATACTTTTTCCTTAAGTTTAGTGTGTCCGAAAGTCTTTTTGTGCTAGTTTTCATATGAGTTTCTCTTTGTTTTGCAGGAAATCTGTCCAAAGTTGAATGCGGAGATTTTGAGTGAAGAAATGTAGAAGAGACCACCTACGGAGCTGATGACGGTCCGTTGTGCTTGTGACGGTCCGTAGGTGGCAGCGTAGAGAAGCTGCTGAAGGAAGATGGGGAAGCTGACCAAGTGTGGGGTTACGTAGCTTGTGACGGTCCGTCGTGGCTATGATGGTCCGTCCTGCAGGTTCGTCATGAAGTTCAGAGAAGTGATCCCAGTACCCAGATTCCAAGAGTTGAAGGGTTTTGAAATGAAGACCCTCGACGGACCGTTGTGCCTATGACGATCCGTCATACTTGCCGTCGACGGGAATGAAGAGAGCAGCAGAAGAAATTGCACAAGTATGGGACGACGGAGTCCATGACGGTCCGACGTGACCACGACGGTCCGTCGCGAGGTCCGTCGACCCAGCCGCGTTTTGGCAGATTTCAATTAGTTTTTTTTAATAAATAGTTCGAAAAACTTCATTTTTGAGGTTAGACTGTGCTAGATTAGACATCATATTATTAGACTTTGTGTATTAGTGTCAGATTTGAGATTCTTACAAGTGACTTTTGGTGATTAATCAAGCAAATTTTTGGACTTTATTCTTTCTCATTGAAGTAAGTACATGAATTCTTATTTAATATATTTGAATATTGTGTTTATGACTATTAGTAACTAAACTCCATAACTAGGGTTGTGGGAACCATAGGCAAATAACGAGATAAACCCTAATTAAAAGAACAATTCTAGAATAGTGTCTTGCATGTACTAATAATTCTTTCATTTAGAAGTCTTTTTAACGGATGACCAATGTTAGAACTCGCCTTAATGCTACTTGCCGGACCAAGGAGGTAGATAATAGGAAAAGAATTATTAACATAGTTTTAGTGTATACTATCTAATGGGCTAGTATTGATTGGTACGAGGTAATAACTTAGTCAAATATCGAATACGATGCTTAATATGAGGTAAGGATACGGGTTAGGATAGCAACACACGTAGCCGGACCAAGGTGCGGAGTGAGATTTTCTAGATGCCGGACCAAGGATTTAGAAATACATAACTTATCACTTTGCATGCAAGATACTAGGAAAGAATTGTTATAGTTAGAGTTATCAAGTTATGAACCTGTGGGGAAAACGTAAACCCTAGTTACTTTGATTAATTGATTAAAACCCAACATTAAAAGCTGTTAAGTGTCTCTATCAAGATCGTTGTTTATTTTCACTTATTTAGAGATAGAACCCCCCTTTTTATATTTTTACTTTCCAAGGAAGTTATTGACCAAACTATAGTAATAATCGGTTGAGGTTAAGTCTAGACAATTTTCCTCGTGGGAACGATCCCAACCTCACTAGTTGGGTTATTTACTTGACACGACCGCTTTACTTCTCATTTGAGAAGTAAGTTTGAGCGTATCAAATTTTGTAGGACTCGGTTCAATTGGCTCATTGTCTTTCCATTGAGTGAATTACACTTGAGCAACCTTTTCAATTAGTATGAAGCCAACTCTACCTTCTCCATAGAAGTCATCCCCATAGCATTGACTATCTTATAAACCTCATTCAAGAATGCTTAGGGATACTTTCCCACCTTAGATCCAAGGAATATATATAGTAATAATCGGTTGAGGTTAAGTCTAGACAATTTTCCTCGTGGGAACGATCCCAACCTCACTAGTTGGGTTATTTACTTGACACGACCGCTTTACTTCTCATTTGAGAAGTAAGTTTGAGCGTATCAAATTTTGTAGGACTCGGTTCAATTGGCTCATTGTCTTTCCATTGAGTGAATTACACTTGAGCAACCTTTTCAATTAGTATGAAGCCAACTCTACCTTCTCCATAGAAGTCATCCCCATAGCATTGACTATCTTATAAACCTCATTCAAGAATGCTTAGGGATACTTTCCCACCTTAGATCCAAGGAATATAGGAGGATTCATCCTCACAAAGTCCCTCACCCTTGAGGTCATGGTACTCTAGCATTCATCCCAGGACCTACCTCGCTATCAGCTTGAGCCGTCATGGCTCGGGCTAGGGTAACAAGAGCTCCTATAACCTTCTCAGTTAGTCATGTCTGGGAGAACCACCGGAACCTCATTCCTTTGATCAACTATAGGGACTTGTTCACCTTGAGGAACTTAAACACCTTGGGGTGCTTTTCCACCTTGGGGAGAAACTCCCTGATTCACCACTTCCTCATGAACTCTCCTTTTGGGCATCCTTCTTATATTCATATCCTATAAACACAAGAGAAGAGATTAGGAAAAGACACTTATAACCTCAATTATATAGAATGACACAAGATTAATTAAGAAAGTGAAACTTCTATCATCTTATATCTTCTTGCTCATAGATGTGTCGCGACTCATCACCGATGATCAAGACTCTACTAGACATGGATTTTACGAGACTTTGAATCCTAAAGACTAATTTACAACCTTATGATCTAATACAAGGTTTGTAACGACCACAGGGCATACACTAGAAGTTACACAGTGTATTCGACCTCTTGTAGGTCTTGTACGAGCCTTTAGACATCTTTCTTCGTATATATATCAAAGTAGTATGGAATTAAAACTTTTCACAACAATAGTCAAAATCTTTATAGAATATCATAAAGAACTTAGTCTCATTGTAAGCCATCTTAGAAACAAATAATATCATAGGGTCAAAACCCTTACATCAACTTGAAAAGAAACTATAGTCTATTACAAAGTCTTTTAGAAAAGGAAACTCAAACATAAGCCATGTACTTGAACATGTGAGGACATACCAAGCTTGTTGAGAGAATGATATATCCCAAGCTTCAACTTCTATAAGAATCCTAAATTGCCACCTACACTTGTAAAAATAGAGAAATATATGGAATTAGCACATTGAATGCACTAAGTATGGTGAACGTGCAAGAAAACTATGCAAAAACAGACATTTACTTTAAGATATACTTTTCATGCTCTTTTGATAGAAACCTTATAAAAAAGTATAAAACCATCTTCAAGTATATATTCACATATAAGATATATTCAACTAATCCACAAGATACAACCAGAATCAGTTAGAGACCATATATAAGCATTTAGACCTCCTACCAAAGGTTATCACAGCCACCTAGGTATGATATGAAGCGACCGCCCATACAACCCCTTCACGCGCACCTAGGTGATCCTCGAGACTTACCCAAACTAAGGATATTCCTTTTAATCATTTAGAGTCGTGACTGAATGTTACTCTAAGACTCACCTAAGTAAGACATAAAGAGACCGCCCATACACCCTCTTCAAGCCCAACTAAGTAACCCTCAAAGCTACCCTACATAAGAACCTTTTTATTCATCATCCTTCTTTGAATGAACATTATTCATTGAAATCATTTAAGAGAGAACAAAACAACTCAGGGACATCATGTAATGGTCTTGGAAGACCTAGGGAACTCATCCCATCATGTTCAAGGCCTAGTCGTGCCATGTGTAGATAGCGTCCCATTTCATTACCCACACGTTGTAGACCCTATCCAATAACTAGAATGTACATCCCATATGATGAGAATAGGCGTTAACCAACATATACCATACTAGCTTGGTATGGAATCTTGTGACATAAGGACCCCACATCGTGGAAGGTGTTCTACTTGCCAAAGGTAGAACTAGGACATATCTCATGTTAGGACATGGTTAAGGGATATCAAGGGCTTCTTTGTACTCTAGTATTATACTACAAGTAGAGCTACTACCACAAGCATATCCTCTCGGTGCTTGACCTTGTTTCCCATAGAGTAATTCATTTCCTAGGTGTATCAAAGAAGGTACCATCACTAAGTCCTACATACTATTTTCAAGGATAGATCATTCTTAACTTTCTTTTCATATTCAAGGTTCCATAAAAGTCCTTCATAGAAGGGCACCTACTTTAGGTCTACCGATCTTATACTTCATTCTTTCATTTATTCATACACATACATGACAAGGGTGCCTAAGTCTACAAAGTCAAGAGATAACGTTCACATAACGTTCATGTATCAAAAAGAGGGACCTAAGTCTACCAATCAAGACACAACATTCATCATATCATTTAAAGCACCCATATAAGATCATATATATAATGCATGAACACCTTCACTTTATACCTTCACATATACCATATAATGATAATACCATAATTCACATGATAAGGACGACAAGGCCATGTTCATAATAATTATAACAATTAGACACCGCCACCATAAGTGGACCATACCAATCAATGAAAATTCAATATAAATTGTATGCTAAACAAAGGAATTAGCTCAAATCACCACCTTCCCATAGCCATCATCAACATTCATTATCCGTTCCAACCAATCCACACTATAAGAGGTTTTTATCAATGATAATATACACATGAGTAGGACAACAATCCATTTATATCAATGATCCAGAAATACTCAATAAAGACACCAATATTACAAATCAAGATATGAAAAATTCTAGAATAGTCAATACATAATTAAATAACCCACAACAATATACACATAAATTCAATGAGATTAATCCATGATCAATTAACCCACTTTAAAGCCAAAATTAGGAATTTAAGGAATATATGGATTCATGGAAATTTTGATCATAAAACCATCAATTAACATCAATTACTTCATAAAACATTGATTTAAACCTTTTTCAGGCAAGAAACCATGCTTAGAATTCGAAATAGGATTTCTATGTTTTTGAAGATCTTCCAAATCCTTTGAAATTGGCTCCTTGAATGAGAGAAAAACCAAGGATAAAATTTTCACATTCGGGTTTACCCCCTAGATGTAACCGGCGTTGTGATCCTTTTTGAGAACTAAGACTAGTCTCTTAGTTTACATCATTACATTCATAGGTCAAATTTAGCAAAAAATTTAAAACTTTTCATTACTTCTACTTGTAGGTTTACATATACCTCTACATACACATAACATATATATATTGAGCATACATTGACCCTTCGTATAGGAAGTTCACTTAGTCTTCTACTTTTATTGCACATAAGTATATAAATATAACAAAGGCATAATAGTAATAATAGTCGTCTCATCTCATAACCATCTAATAAGAGTGTAAGAACTTGGGCATAACTCATACATCAAAGTAAAAATGCCTCACATGGCCTATACAATGTTTCATACTAAATGGAAAGAAAGAATTGTAGAAGTCTTTAACTAAAATCAACTCCATAAGCTAGATAGTGGCATCGCCCTCGAAAATTGAGGACCTACCCTACTTGAATGAATTAGAGATCCAAGCCTTCTTCAAGTCGTCTTAGAAATACCTCAACAATCGGAACCTAAAATATTTGGGAAAAGGAGGAAATGGGGTTAGTACACTACTTCTACTAAGTATGAGACCATATGCACACATACTTTGAAAACATGCTACGAAAAAGGACATTTCATAAAGATATGCAATTTACTTTGAAAACATGTATGCATATTCAACAAGTCCAACCAATCAATAATGCATGTTCATTAATTCATAGGCATGTACATCACATGACCAACAATATCAAACCTAGTCAAGTGAACATGCTTATCATATAATCGAATACATTTTCAAGTAACTCTATCATCAAGTCATATTAGCAACAATCATGAATAAGAGTACATTTCAACATAACCAAAGCAAGTCAATTACGTATGAACCCCTATCAAGTCAACAAGTTCAATTACCAAGAAAAGCCTCATAACCTTACTCAATCAAGTAAACCAACATGAATCATGATTAAGATCTTACTTCACATAACATAGCATTTAAGAGTACCTATCATCTTACTTTAATCATATATACTAACACGTATACATAAGTCAAACTAATCATTATATATTATCAACAACGTGCAAGTTTATCATATACATATCATATATAATTCTAAGCATATCCATACATAAGAACATTCTCCTAAGACTCTCCTCAAGACTAACTAGTGCAATGCTTAGGCAGAGTCCCATACCCCTACCTAGACTAAGCTTGACCCCTTAGGTTATCATAGTTATAGTTTAATCCTTTAGTTTATTTTAACCTTTTGGGAACATATTGCCCCAACCGACATAGACCACATGAGCTAATGTGGAATCCGGTGTCATAAAATCCTACACGAAAGGAAGGCGGACTACTTGCCAAGATAGTACCAAAATATGAAACATAGCAATTACGTGGATCCACTAGCTAGTATTCCTATGGGGACAACATAGTTCAAGACTAGGAGATATAATTGGGATCCTCTTTATTCTACATTCATCGTAGTCTCCAATCTTAAGAGTACTTTAGTTATCCTACCTTTCCTCTACGGGAAGAGACACTTTTCACTCTAGTTCACTCGGTGCTAAGCTAGTGTCCCTTTTTGAAATATCTTTAAAACTTTGTTATCAATCATATATTAGTTTAGGTCATTGGTTCTACCCCTTGTATAATCATCATAATCAATATCTCAATAAGAATTGCATGATTATAAATCCTTTCATTACAATTCATATTGGTGAGGTTAGCAAATTAACATATGCATATCACGATAAGGCATATTGGTAGACAGTCACCCTCCTTTTAACATTTACATCATAATACAACACCTCATAATCATAATCAATACATTTAAATTCAACATCATACCACTCTATCAATTTTAATAGAAGACATACTCCAATATAACATCATGACTAAAATCACAATTAACTACAATTTGAAGTAAAGGATAGATATAATAAGACTTACCAAGTCTCTTTCATAGTTTATCATCAAGGTCTTACCATAAACCCTCAATTCAACTCAATTTGGGTATACATCATCATAAGTAAATTTGGATTATTATGGATCGTATGATAATATACTTTGTTTTCAGTCAAAGAGTATGCCAAGTTTTATATTTAGGGAATGATCAAGTTTCATGTAGTGTCCTTGTCCATTATCTACGATCATGGAACTCAATTTACATCTCTATTTTTGAAGTCCTTCAAAAAAGTCTCAACACCCAAGTGAAACTTAGAATGACTTTTCACCCTCAGGCTAATAGAGAAATCGAGTGTACTATTCTGACATTGGCAAATATGCAAAAAACTTTTGGAATTGATTTGAAGTGTAATTTTGATGATCATTTCCTTTTATTGAGTTTGTTTATAATAATAGCTACCATTCTAGCATTGGAATGACACCATTTGAGACTCTTTATGGTAGGAGGTGTAATTCTTCTATATGTTTGTTTGAAGTTGGCGAAGTCACTTTGATAAGGATCGAGTTGGTACATGAGGCTATTAGAAAAAGTTTGATTCATTCGTGAAAGGTTAAGAACAGGTCAAAGTCTATAAAAGTCCTATGTAAATGTTAGGAGATAAGAACTTTAACTAATGTTGATAATTCAGTCTACTTTAAAATAGTAGCCCAGAAATGTGTAATAAGATTGGAAAGAAAGGGAAGTTTAGTTCCCTCTATGTGGATCCATATTAAATTTTGAGGCATGTTGACAAAGTTTTTTATGAACTTGATTTGCGTAACGATTTACCATCATTACATCCAATATTCAATGTCACTTTGTTGAAAAAGTGTGCTGGAGATTCAACATTTATAGTTCCTTTGGAAGGTTTGTGAGTTAAAGAAAATCTATCTTATTAAGAGCTTTTAGTTGAGATTTTAGATCGGCATGTTTGGAAGTTGAGAAATAAAGAAGTTTCTTTCGAGAAACTTCTTTGAAGGAATCAATTAATTTTGGGTGCTACTTGGGAAGCCGAAACATATATAATTGTAAAACTCCTAAAGTTCTGTGAATTAGTCTAGATCTTAGTCTATTGAATAATAATTAAAATTATTTTCTCCAGACCTATATTAATGTATAACTCAATTATAAAAGGTTAGATCCAAAACGATAGAGAAAGACCTCGACATCCGGAAACTAGCTAATTTGAACTAGTAGACGTTCCTATGTTTGGTGAAGGTTTGGGAGTATCAAATGAAGTCCAAAACTTCTAAAAGGACTTTAAATAGGTAATATGTAGTACAAAGGGACTAAACGTCCAGTAAAAACTCAACAACGACCACCTGAAGGGTCCTAGAGGAGGAACCGAATATGGCAAGCAGGCTGCCAAAGCAGCCTGCGCGTAACCATGAAAATGAAGGCTGCTGCGCGACACGCAGCAAACACATGGAGGAAGAAAATTTGCCTCGTGACAAAGGGCCTCCACTAGGCTTACCTCCTCAACCCGGATTTCAAAAATAAATTGTGACATTGACCCGCGACGCGCAACCACTTTCTAGATTCATCCGCGTCGTTTTTATGTCAATTTAACTTCACAAAAAGACTCATTTAAGTGTGGAGTATTTTGGGTATTTTAGAGGAAGAGTTTATAATGATTTCAGGTCAGTTTATACCAATTTCTCTCACTTAAAATCAGAATATAAAAATCACTCTCATCTCTCTAAAAAATTCTCGCTTTTCAACCTCCATTGAAGAACAAGAAAAGCTCTAGAAGAAGAGGAAGACTTCAAGATTTTCATTCAAATTTCATGGAATATACGTCAATAAGGTATGATATTTTCACTCTTGGAATTTCTTTACCCAAAAGGTCCTTTCAAAGATCATTTTACAACAATTCAATCCTCAAGGTTTTTACTCTACAAACGGGTTTTATTCCTAATTTGATATTTATGAATAACGATCAAAAAAATGATTTTCTATGGCTAATTAAGTATATATTGTTGAATAATTGATATGGTAATGTTGGTTTTTTTGTGAAGCATGCTCCTTCTCTAATTAATGGATTTATTATGTTATATTTATCACTAAATGTCATGAAATTGTTGGGATTGGAACTATAGCTTTAATAAACTCTTAAATGAGCCCTTTCCCTTAACCCTAACTATGAATTGGTCTTGTGTATGACTAAAGTGGTTGGGATTGGTTATGTTGTTGAGTATTTCACTATGTTATTTGGTGATTGTTGTGAATTTAGTGTAAGTTTTTGATGAAGATTTTTGGAAGCAATAGGTAAGTCTTCTAAAGTCATGATTTCTCTATTGTGTCGATGTTGGCCTATAATTAATGTAGCTTTGAAATTGAAGTATGTATGATGTTGTTGTGCATATATATTGTCCTATGAATATGTTAAATGTGGGATCATGGTAAGGATATGACAATGCAAGTTGATGATGTTTATCTTGTTTGTCTTACACAATATGATTATGATATGTTAATCTCATAAATGAAGGTTGTAATGAAAGGAAATTCTCATTCTAAACCTAAAAAACATATGATCATGTTCATATAAGGATTTAATCTCCTATGACCTATGATAAGATTTATGAATAAATGATGACTTAAAGGTTATTCACAAAGGGACTTTAGCTTAGAATCAATGAACTAGATATGAGAGGTGTCCCTTCCTTAGTTGGAAGGTAAGTTCACAATGTCTCATGAGATGGAGGATGTCATGTAATGTGGAACTATTGGTCTCTAATATATCTCCTAGTTCTTGAACTATGTTGCCACCATAGGAATACTAGTTAGTGGATCCACCTAGAATGCAATGTTCATGTTTTGGTTTTACTTTGGACGGTAGACCACCTTCTTCCTGTGTGGGGTTTCATGACAAGGATTCCATGATTATCTCACATGGTTAATGTCGGTTAAGGAGATTGTTCCCTCAAGTAAAATAAAAGAAAAGTAAATGGACATTGACTAGTGTAACTTGAGAAGTCTACTTAGTATAGGTAAGGGTATGAGAATCTACCTAGACATTGCACAAGTTGACTCTAAGGAAAGTCCTAGGAGATAGTTCTTACGTAATACGATAACATGAAATGTATAATTCTTATGATATATGATGTTACTCTTATATGATGTTGGTTATGTTGATGAACATGTTATTGATCCATATTGCTATATGTGGTGATGAATACCTACGATATAATTTGCAAAGCTTTACTTATGGTCTCCTATCTTGTTTACTTGATTATGTGGGATTATGGGACTTCACATAATCATTGCACTTGTAGATTTGGGATGAGATTATTGAAAAGTATTTTGTATGTTAAGTTGATATGCTATTGAACATGAAATGTTATTATGATTTTGTGATGTTATGTCTTTGGTATGATCATGCTTTATGATGTGCTGATCCTTATCTCATATATGATCTCTTGTATGTGCATTAAAGGCTTTCAAATAACTTAGCATGCTTTCTAAAGAAATGGTCCTTTTCATGCATGTCCTTAAATATTTATGTGCATATATCCATACTTAGTACATGTAGCGTACTAACCCCTTACTTTATATAACTACAGATGTAGGGTTTGCCCAGTGAATATTAAGAAGGTCAATTGAAGAAGGTTGGAACTCTTTCTAAAAGTGTTGGTAGGTTCTCATGTTCGGGGATGCTATCTTTTTATTATTCTAGCTTACAAAGACTTTAGTAGTTTTAGGAAAACTCTTATGTTCTTTAGATTCTCTTGTAGTAAGGCCTATATGGCATATTGACATTTTATTGGCTAATTCCAACTCGTATTCTTAGATGGTTTTTATGTGAGATAGTTTAGACTATCGCATGTATGTTTATTATGTTGATAATCGAGAAGTCAAAGTATACTTCATATCGTATGCAAAAGTTTTAAATTTTTCCGCATTTTTAACTGATGATATATTATGACGAATGCTAAGGGCTTGTTTGAGTTCTCTGGAGGACGATGACGCCGGTCGTATCTAGGGGTGATCTCTTGATGTGACAAACTTGGTATTCAGAGCATGAGGTTAAATAACCTAGGGTCAATGTCTTACTGAACCACATCTATATAGTGTCTTGTTCATGGTTGTGAAGCGCACCACAATTATGGAGGAGAGGCTATGTTATGATTAGAAAAAAAATTCTCTTTTCTTGGAAATTCTATGTTGTGCCTCTAGAGTTTTGACAATACGTGTCTTTTATCATCTTATTGTAGCGACCCCAGAGTACCCCCTAGAAGTTAGGGTATCCTAAATCGAAACACGGCGTCGTCGATCTCTTGGAGGTCTAAGACAAGCCCTTTCATACCATTCATTGCATACATGTATGAAAAGTAGTGCGGAAATTAAAACTTCACACAAAATAATAATACTCCAAAATATCTCTTTTATAGAAAAACATAATGAAAGGTTAAGTCTCAAAGTCACCATCTAATATATTGGGAAACGACCCATACTTCAACATATAGGAAAACAGCTAACTCTAATATAATATATTCAATAAACAAAATCTTAACATCAAGATGTCTTCGAATCAAGTGAGGACATATCAAATCTTTACTTGAATGAACACTAATCCAAGCTTCAACTTCGAGACTCCTCCCAAACGCCACTTACACCTTTAGAGATAGACAAAATGTATGGAATTAGTACAAACACTTGTACTAAGTATGGTGTAATGCATAAAATCATGATAAACGAACATTTGTATAAAACATGCTCTTTTTGAGTAAAACACTGAAAGTATAAGAACAACATTTAACACCTTAGAACATATAAGATAACACAAACATTTTATCAAATAGTTAAGAATATCATAGTGAACTAAGTTCAACTTCACAATAACCTATTTTAGCTTGCATCCCTCTCAACATAGGTTATCCTAAGGCTCACTTAAGTGAGACGAAGAGAGACCGCCCATACACCCTCTCTAAGCACACCTAAATGATACTTAAGACTACCTAAGATAAGATTGTTCCCTTTTCCTTTCATAAACTCTCCACCTAAGGTTACTGTAAAATTCACCTAAGTAGGACAAGAAGAGACCGCCTATACACCCTCTTCAAGCTTACCTAAGCAACCCTCCAAGCTACCCTAGATAGAGCATTTTCTATTCAACATACATTAGCTGAAGTCATAATCATTCAGTTTACTAGAAGACATTTCATTCATTAGACACTTCACATAATGGTCTTGGAAAGACCTAGGGACTCACATGCTAACATCTTCAAAGTCTAGTTGTGCAATGTCTAGATAGCGTCCCATTCCACTACCTAAACTTCCTAGTACTTATCTAACACTAGCATGTATCCCACATGATGAGAATAAGCAATAACCGACATAGACCATACTAGCTAGGCATGGAATACGGAGTCATAAACCTACTTCGATGGAGGGTGTTCTACTTGCCAAGGGTAGACCTAGGACACATCCCATGTAGGAACATGGTTAAGGAATATCAAGGTCTTTTATGTACTCTAGTCTCATTCTCAAGAACAGATACATTGTACTTTAGTCTCCTTCTTAAGTAGAGCTACAAACCATAACATATTCACTCGGTGCTAGCCTTTGTTGTCATAGAGTAAGTCAATATAAAGGAGCATATGAAAAGGTACCATCTCTTAGTCATTACCTAGTCATAATACACCTACCAAAGATGTGTCCACTAGGGCTGCCACTCAATGGTCTATAAGGATAGCTCATTCTTAACCTTCTCTATATATAGAAGGTTTCACATATTAGTCATGCTTAGAAGGGCACCATCTTAGGTCTACTGATCCTAGACTTCATTCAACCTTCATCCAAACACATACAATACAAAGGTTCCCAAGCCTACTAAGTCAAGATGTACATATTCATCATATACATGTATTAAGTAAGGGACACAAGTCTATCGAAACAAGACACATCATTAATGCACTTTAACACATATAACATATCATTCTTTGAACCACTTAGGAATGACCCTTATCATATTTATCTCATCCTATACATTACTATAACATCATCAATATAACCATTTTAGACTCATATAGTAAAGTAGGAATAATCATGTATCAACACTAAAACTACACACATGAACACATACTAATAATCTAACATGATCACCTAACAACAACAAACTTTCACGTTACTAGCATGTAGATAGATATGATCATACTTCACATAATCAACTATGCACATCATCATCATACTTCAAGTCATTGCCAACAAGGCCATGATCATCATAATACATAAAGTAACGCCAACAAGGCCACATCAATTGCAAGTAAAACACACAACATCGTCACCATAGGTGGACCACACCAACCACAACATAATTGAAATATAATTAACATAAAATAAAAAGAATTAGGGAAGCGTACCACCACTTTATTCTTACCAATTCAATCTGAAGCTAAGTCAGCTAATTCAATACCTTAAGGCCCTTACCCATGGCCATGAACATCAATTCAAAGTATAAATCATAATACTAGATGAAACTAGGTCAATTCAATGTAGATTTAACAATCTAAGATCAATTAGACATTAGTTGCATATAATATTTACATCATTAGATAGCCCATAGAAAATTATATTATAATTCGTAAGTATAGAGACATGATATAAAATAGTCAAAATAAGAATTGCATGACTTGCATGGGTTCATAGGAATGATAGCTTTAAAACATTGCATTAACATATATTCAATTCTAAAACATTGATTCAAAACTATTTCTGCAAGAACCCATGTATAGATTATTAAATTGGACAATTCATGTTTTTGATCATTTTTTAAAATCATTAGAATTTACTCCTTGAAGAAAGAGATTTCAAGGATGAGTAACCACACCTGAATAATGATAAAAATCCCACGATATTGATGGAGAAAAACTTCAGAAATCTATTTTCTTCCTTGGAACTTCAAAGCTTCAACAATGGAGTTTCGGAGAGAGTGAATGGAGAGGTTTTGTTTGAGATGAGGGTTTTGCTTTAATTGGTGAGTTTAGGGGTTTAAATAAGTCCTATAACCGTACATAATATGCCTTAAAATTACCAAAAAGACCCCTATATTTATAGGACAAATTAACAAACTCAAATTTGATTTAAAACGATGCAATGAAATCTGGGACTTTACTGCGCGTCGCCGAGACAATTCCAAATATTATTTTTCAGAAATTCTTGCACAGAATGGATCGTGACATCTCTGTGTTGCAGCGCCAGAATTTTTCCTACTGCGTGACAGCTGTGCGTCGCGCAGAAGCATGCCAAATCTTGGTTGTTTGGAAACTTCGCTGGTCCATATTTGGTCCTCCTCGAGGACCCTTTTGACGGTCCTCGGGGCATCGTTCCCAGACATTTCGACCCTTTTCATGTTAGGCTAAACGTAGAAACTCTCGGTACTGAATTTCACCGTTAAACAATCCCCCAAAACATCACTAAAAAACACTACGACACACTAGTTCAAGTTCAACTAGTTTCCGAACATCTTGGACGTTTGACCTCCAATGTCACAACCAGACCGGTGTTGTTGACCTCTCAGAGGTCACAAAAAAGTCTACATACGTCATCGTTACTTCATATACGTTGATTTTAGCGGAAAATTTGAACTTTTTGTTACTTAACATTCATATAAGACATTCTACTTAAACTCATAAACGTTCACAATCAACCATGTAATATGAAGATCAATAAATGAAAGAAATAGTTCCATACTGCATTAAGTGTATACTTGCCAAAATGTCACCAATACAATGTCTGAAAAAATATGAGAAAGAAACGCTAGTGGAACATACTCCACTAACTCAAACCTATATCTAAGCTAGAATATAATGGGCAAGTGTCCTCGAAATAATGAGGGGCTACCAAATACGGATGAATGCTCCACGTCCGGATAGCTTCAGCTTCGACCTGTAAGCTCTAACGCCCACCTATGTCTGCACCTAAAAATGTAGAGTTGTGGTGGGATTAGTACACACTTGTACTAAGTATGGGTATGTGAAAGCACACACCGAGGACATGAATGATTAAGAAGATCTCTTTCCTATCGATATGAATTATGGGAAGTCAACTCAGTGGACTTGCCAAATTTGGATTAGGAAAGTCAGTGGACTTGCCAAATTTGTATTAGGAAAGTCATGCCATTAGAGTAACATGCATCATCACACTTATCATTTTACAAGTAGCACATAACATATTACATATATCATATCACGTAGTTCATATCATTCTTTCATATGCCATGAGACCTTCGAATCATAGACTTGACATTAGGACTTCCCAAAATGAGTGCTCAACATATGGGACCTTAACTAGGGAGCCTTATTTAACAATCACAGAGTCTACTTCATTCATTCACACGTACTTCATTTTCTTTCTTTCATATACTAGTGCAGCCACCGGTCATACCTAGGATGTAGTTTAAGACTCTCATCGGGTTCGCAGTGCAACGACCAAGAATAACCTAGAGTTATTACTTATGTCTAACTCACCTCTTGATTATCCTATCCTAACACCTTTGGTATCGTTTATTTCATTATGTGTATTCGTTGAGGCTGACCTCATTCTTTATTTGGGAACTTTAACCTTAACCGACATAGATCAAGTATGCATCATGAAATCTAGTGTGTAATCCACACTGAAAAGAGGTGAAATCACCGGCCAAAGTGAACCAAAATATGCTAGCGTATATAGGGAATTGAAACCTGCTAGATCCCTATATTGGCACTATAGGCTAAAATACTAGGAGATATAAGGATACCCATACACGACATGACGGATAGTCTCATCCCATCAGAGTTACGTGAACCTCCGCCTTCCCGAAGGAAGGCATCACCGCTCATAGCTAGCCTATCGGTGGTCAGTATAAAGTTCCATTACATTCAACTGATACATCATGGAAGCTGGCTTCTAGAATGAGGACATCATAGCTCATTAGATGATTTCTCATCTCATCATTAGTATTAAATATGCATTAAGTTTAATACTTTCACTAGAGTACGAAGAATTTGTTGCCTTCTTGGAGCCTCTTCGCTTGGACTATTAGGCTGAAATTTCTCCTTCCCTTTTTCTTGACCTCTCCTATTCGAACAATCTTTCATCATGTGACATGTTTTTCCACAACTATAACAAGTGTTAGATCTCATCTTACACTCTCCTCCATGCAGTTTGCCACACTTCCTACAAGGTGGCCTCTTCTGAGGTGTATCTACTTCACTGTTTCTCTAAACTCTAGGCTCTCATCTTTCTGAAACACCAGAGTTGATGTTAGATACGCTCTTAAAACCAAGAAATCAAAATTTCATAAGGCACGATGAGATTAGAAGAAGGGAAAATGTCCAAAGCATTATTCAGTCTCTAATTCAGGATAGTGGTGCACTTCACTATCATGACTTAGAAACTACTCAATATGATTGATGTGAACTTATTACCCTTCGAATTTAACCTAATGCTCTGATACAACCTTTTTCACAACCAAAGACTAAACCCCAGCCGAGACAGGCATTGTTGACCTCTCAAAGGTCGCAACAAGCCTACATACGTCATCATTACTTCATCTAGGTTAATTTTAATGGAAAATTTGAACTTTTTGTTACTTAACATTCATATAAGACATTCTATTTAAACTCATAAACTTTCACAATAAACCATCTAATACTAAGATCATCAAATGAAAGAAATAGTTCCATACTACATTAAGTGTATACTTTCCAATATGGCACCAATGCAATATCTGAAATAAGATGAGAAAGAAACGCTAGTGGAACATACTCCACTAGCTCAAACCTATATCTAAGCTAAAATATAATGGGAAAAATCCTCTAAAGCATGAGGGCTTACCAAATACCAATGAATGCTCCACATGAGGATAGCTTTAGTGTCGACCTGTAAGCTCTAAGATCCACCTGTTTCTACATCTAAAAATGTAGAGTTGTATGGGATTAGTACACACTTGTACTAAGTATGGGTATATGCAAGCACACACCAAGGACATGCATGATTAAGAAGAGCTCTTTCCTATCGATATGAATTATGGAAAGTCAAGTTAGTGAACTTTCCAAATATGGATTAGGAATGTCAGTGGACTTAACGAATTTGGATCATGCCATGAGAGTAACATGCATCATCACCTTAATCATTTTACAAGCAGCACATAACATATTACATATATCATATCATGTAGTTCATATCATTCTTTCATATGCCGTGAGACCTTGGAATCATAGAGTTATCATTAGGACTTCCCAAAATGAGGGCTCAACATATGTGACCTCAACTAGGGAGCCTTCTTTAACAAACACAGAGTATACTTCATGCATTCATACATACTTCATTTTCACTCTTTCATATACTAGTGCAGCCACCATTCATACCTAGGATCTAGTTTAAGACTCTCATCGGGTTCACTGTGCAATGACCAAGAATAACCTAGAGTTATTTTTTATGTCTTACTCACCTCTTGATTATCCTATCCTAACACCTTTGGTATTTTTTATTTCATTATGTGCATTCGTTGAGGTTCGCCTCATTCTTTCTATGGGAACTTTAATCCTAAACCCTAACTGTAATCCCCACATCGAAAATAGGTGGAATCACCGGCCAAAGTAAACCAAAACATGTTAGCGTATATAGGGAATTAAACCCTGCTAGATCCCTATATTGGCAGTATAGGTGCAAAGACTCAGAGATATAAGGAGACCCATACCCGGCATGTCAGAAAGTCTCATCTCAAAAGAGTTACGTGAACCTCGGCCCTTCCCAAAGGAAGGCATCACCGCTCATAGCTCGACTATCAGTGCTCAGTATAAAGTTCCATTACATTCAACTCATACATCATGGAAGTTGGCTTCTAGCAAGAGGACATCATATCTCATTAGATGATTAATCATCTCATCATTAGTATTAAGAATGCATTATCTTCAATATTTTCATTAGAGTGTTCATAGAGACTGGTCTCTTCATTAGCTTTACACTCTAATAGGTGAGAAAATTTTTGTAACATTTACTTTGACTCATTTGAGATTTTCTCTCATCTTTAACATTAGCCTTTCATCATATTGTCACCTCTCTCATTAACTTTAACACATTTGCTTTTCATAATTACTCACCTCTTCACGTGAATGTACATTTCATCATATGCCAATGCACTTGGCCATTTAGTGTGTATCACACTCTTTCTTAACCCTTATGAGGTTACATCATTTTATCACATACATCTTAGGCTCACTTACTTTTAAACGTATGCTAGACTTATGAGTCCACACATACAAGCCATGATGCTTCATTCATAGTTTGTCTAAGTGATTCATGTTTACCCAAGATTATGTGGTACAAGCTTATGCATCTTGTAGATATGACAAGATATTGATTGCGATCTTTGGAGGCAGCATTCATTAAATATTTACTTACGTTGACTTATGTGTCAATACGGAATTGGGCAAGGGAACCCGATTTTGAATCCCTTGGACAACACTTAATCTTGTTTTAAACTTGATAATTGAACTTTTTAGACTTGGGGGACCCTAGTTTGATCCTCATCAACCCCATAATATATCCTTGCTTTTTCTCCTCTCCTTTTTCGTTTAAGTCAAGGAGGTTGTGGGTTCAATCCCCTACAAGCTCATTATTTTTCTTTTAGTATATCTCTTAACTTTATCACCTATCCAAGAGGTTGTGGGTTCAATCCCCACTCTCCACATTTATTCTCTCCTTTATTTTTCTCCTAACTCTCTCTTCCATTCAAGAGGTTGTGGGTTCAATCCCCACTCACCCCATCTATTTTTCCTTCCATTTTTCTCACAAAATTTTTATGAAATTTTCATTTGGTGAGGTCATGGGTTCAATACCCAATGACCTCACATTTTAAAAAAAAATTTAAACAAAGTTTATTTTTTTTAAAAGTTGGCCGAGACTACAATTTCCAACAAGCTGGACTCTCCTCCAATCCATTTTTGTCTTAGTCTTTTGTTGATTTATTTTGTAGATTTCATGTAATGATGTATTGGGTTCAATCCCTAGTGATTTCACTTATTTTACATTCATTTTTCATTGCATTTTATACCACTTTGTTGGCCGAACCCAACCTACCAAATGCTGGAATTTGTTCACTATTTTCAGCTCCTTGTTATCATCATTTGTTCATTAGATTTTAGGACGTTTCATAAATAATTTGCTGCATACTTAAGTATATTTTTTCATTGTTATAATCAGCCAAGAATTACCATTGAATCCAACAACATTACGCCACTTTTGCACATCACGATTTACACAAATATTTGCACAAACATCACTTTTCACATACTTTCGGTTGACATAAATTAACATCCTTACAATTAGAAACACATTATCATGAACACATATTATGAAAATCACACTTCATACTTAAAATACCAGCAAGCATACCAATAACATGATCTATAACCTATTTCAGATTGAAATCTAAAAGATACCAAGGAGTTTGAAAAGAATGGGAACAACCCTAGTTTCAAAATTCGTTGAATTTGTGGAAAGGAAATTCTCTTGGAGAAAGGAGCCAAGGAGAGAAACACATACCTGATTTTAACGTTGTTCAACACTTGAAGTTGTTGCCAATTTCGTATGAAACCAAGCCTCACCACCAAAACTTCAAGCACAATCCCGTCAAGAACTTTGTTTTGCTTTACGTTTTTATACTAACTTTTATTTTGAGTTTTTAGCATTCAAGTTCTTGATGAACTTTATTTTATTTTTTTCTGTTCTTTTGTTTTACAAAATGCATAAGCATGAAAGTGAGAGAGGAGCAGAGAAAAATGTGAGAATGAGTGGATTAGGATTAGGAGAGTTAGGTGGAGACTTATTCAAACTAAGACTCCTCATTATTTATTATTATTATTATTATTATTATTATTAATATTATTATTATTATTATTATTATTATTATTATTATTATTATTATTATTATTATTATCATCATCTTCTTCTTCTTCTTCTTCTTCTTCTTCTTCTTCTTCTTCTTCTTCTTCTTCTTCTTATTATTATTATTATTATTATTATTATTATTATTATTATTATTATTATTATTATTATTATTATTATTATTATTATTATTATTATTATTATTATTATTATTATTATTCAAAATATGATTTTTCCTTTAATTAAATCACTAATTAAATATTAATTAATTAAATTAATTCACAAAATAAAATAAATTAAATTAAATTATTGTTCCCACCTAGGTTCGAACCCAGGTGGAGCAAGATTTCACTCAAAGGGCCAATTTTGGTCCTTTCTACCCAAATAACCCTCCATCATATTAATTATATAATTAATTACATATTTTGGGTAATTACGATACTACCCTTAGCCTGGAAAAAGACCATTTTACCCCTACACCCTCCAAACTTAAGATTCCCCTTTTTAAGTCCAGTAAAGACTCATCAAAGTAAATCTTCATATTGGTGAGCCCTATATGGCTGGACCCAACCTTCCTAGATCAACTAACTCCCCAAGTTAGTTTTCTTGGCTGTCGCAAGGGTTCAGAGGTCTAGTTCTACGCACATCAATCTGTGTGAACCCGGTCTAATCTAGGTATTCTAGATACATTAGGCATTACTTTTCATAGTCATTTTAAGGTTGTTACATCCAAGCACTTACAAACTTTATATACCGCCTAAGAATACTATTATTAACCATTTAATGACTTTAAAACATCATGACAAAAGTGTTAGGTTGTAGCTTAACTTAGCTCATTTTGAGGGACGTTACACTTATCCCTTTCTTGTGGTTAGAGGCGCTACACACAAGAAGGAAAGCCGCAAGAATGGTAGGAGAAGAGATGGAAAATACGGGAGCTACTCCAAAGGAAATTGAGTTCCTACTCAAATGCAAGATGTTGGGAATGATCAAGTTTCGATCAATCCTCCGGCCATGACGGATGGTGAGGTAAGGGCAGCCCTATTCCAAATGGCTCAAGACATTACCACTGAAGCTCAAGCCATTACGACACAAGCTAACAGGGAGTTTGTTCCTCGAGAGGACAAACATTCTAGTACTATGGCTAGTCGTCTGAGGGATTTTACCCGGATGAATCCTCTGATTTTCCATGGATCAAAAATTGATGAAGAGCCCAAGATTCCCTTGATGAATTCTGATCTTGTTTTCCATGGGGGTGAGTACTACTGAAAGACTGAGCTTGCTGCCTATCAACTCAAGGATGTGGTTTAGACATGGTACAATGAGTGGAAGGATAGTAGGGATTTAGGAGTTAGTCCCGTGACTTGAGGAATTTTCAAAAAGGCCTTTATTGACAGATTCTTCCCAAGGGAGCAAAGGGAAACTAAGGTAGATGAATTCATCAACCTTCGTCAAGGCGATATTAGTGTAAAAGAATACTCCATAAAGTTCATTAAGTTATCCAAATATGCTTCCTCTTTGGTTTCCAATGCTAGGGATGAAATGAGCCATTATGTAGCGGGCGTGTTCGAAGATCTTGAAGAAGTGTCGTGAAGCTATGCTTCATGAAAATATGGATCTTTCTAGGTTGATGGTTCATGCTCAACAAGTAGAGGAGAGTCATCTAAGTAAAAGTAATAGGGAAGCTAATAAGGCAAGATCTTTTGAAAGTGGTTGTTCCAAGACTATACTTGACATTCAAGACAAGCCCAAGTTCAAGAAGAGGTTTTCAAACCAAGTTCATTCAATTGTATCCAATACTCGTAATGATAGGATGTTATATCCTAAACCTAAAAAGAGGATAAATGTTGATCCACCAAGAGAAAAACCAACTCATGGTAAGTGTGGTAAAAAACATGTGGGCGAATGCCTTCTTGGAACTAATAGTTGCTATGGTTGTGGCAAAGGTTGACATATGGTGAAGGATTGTCCTAATGTGAGGATTCAAGGAAAGGGGAGTATCCATGCTCAATCAAGCGGTTCTAGATCCAAATATGTAAAAAGGAACCGTTTTTATGCACTCAAGTCTAGGGGAACAAGAGATCTCTCCCGATGTTCTAACTGGTACGTTACAAGTCTTCTCTGTTAATGTTTATGTTTTGCTTGATCCAGGTGATACCTTTTCTTTTGTTAAACCTTTGGTATCTAGGAAGTATGATGTACTTCCCGATGTTTTTATTGAACCCTTTCTGGTTTGTACCCTAATGGGTGACTCTGTGGTTGAAAAGAGAGCTTATAGGGAATGTCCTAAAATGCTACCCAATAAAGTTGTTCTTGTTGATTTGGTAGAACTTGACATGTTTGATTTTAATATTATCTTGGGTATCGATTGGCTTCATCATCATTTTGCTTCCATAGATTGTAGAACGAGGGTAGTGAATTTTCAATTACCAAATTAACCTATTTTAGAGTGGAAGCTTAGAAATTCTATGTCGAAATATCATATCTTGCTTAAAGGCTTGTAAGATGATAGCCAAGGGTTGTATATACTGTGTGGTGAGGGTTAAAGATCTATAATGTTAAACTCCTTCTATTGAGTCAGTCCCTACAGTGAGGGAATTCTCAGAGGTTTTTCTTAATAACCTTCCAGTAGTTCCTCCCGATTAGGAAATTGACTTTGGCATTGACTTGTTATCGGATACAAATCACATTTCACTTCCTCCATATCGGATGGCTCAAGCTGAATTGACCAACTCAAAGATTTACTAGACAAGGGTTTCATTAAACCTAGTATTTCTCCATGGGGTACTCTGGTCTTGTTTGTGAAAAAAAGGATGGGTCACTTAGAATATGCATTGATTATCACCAACTCAATAAGATCAATATAAAGAACAAGTATCCTCTCCCTCTGATTGATGATATCTTTGATCAACTCCAAGGTGCTAGCTTATTTTCCAAGATTGAATTAAGGTCGGGATATTACCAATTTAGGGTGATATATGAATATGTTCTCACAATAGTTTTCCACACTGGATATGGTCACTATGAATTTCTTGTTATGTCTTTTGGGTTAACAAATGCCCTGGCGATGTTTATGTACCTAATGAATACAGTTTTCTAAGATTACCTCAACTCATTTATGATTGTGTTCATTAATGATATTTTGATATACTCCAAAAATGAAAATAGGCATGAGAGTCATTTGAGGTTGTCCTTGAAAGTCCTCAAAGAACACCAACTTTATGAAAATTTTAGCAAGTGTGAGTTTTTGTTTAGGTAAGTTGTTTTTCTTGGCCATGTTGTTTCTGGTGAGGGTGTTGAAGTCGATCCAAAGAAGACATATGCGGTCAGAAACTGTCCTAGACCTTTGAATCCCACAACAATAAGAAGTTTATTGGGTCTATCCTGGTACGATATAAGGATTGTTGATGGATTTTCGTCCATTGCTTCTCCTTTGATAACTTTGACCCAAACGAAGGTAAAGTTTGAGTGGTCGGAAGCTTGTGAAAATTTTTTTTAAGAGTTGAAAGATAAGCTTACCTCCGCTCCAGTGTTGACCTTACCAGAGGGTAATGAAGGCTTTGTTGTGTATTGTGACGCTTCCCAAGTGGGCTTGGGATGTGTCCTCATGCAACATGGCAAGGTGATAGCATATTCTTCTAGGCAACTCAAAGCTTATGAGAAGAATTATCTAACTCATGACCTTGAGTTAGTTATTGTATTAAATGGTGTACATGTTGATGTGTTTAGTAACCATAAAAGTCTTCAATATGTGTTCACACAAAAGGAGTTGAATCTCCGTCAGAAAATATGGTTAGAACTTTTGAAGATTACGACATGAGAGTCCTTTACCACCCTGGCAAGGCCAATGTGGTTGCGGATGCTTTGAGTCTTATGACTATGGGTATTGTCTCTTATTGGAAGAGTAGAAGAAAGAACTTGTGAAAGATGTCCATAAGTTAGCTTGTTTAGGTGTACGGTTAGAAGATTCTCCCATTGGTGGGTATGTTCCATCATAACTCTGACTCATCATTAGTGGTTGAGGTGAACTCTAAGCAACATCTTGATCTTTTGGATCTATATGAATCGGTACTTGGTAAGCTCAATGGGTCATTCTCCCAAGGGGGGATGGTGTTCTTAGGTATAAAGGGAGATTATGTGTACCAGATGCTAAGGATTTGAGAAATCGAATTCTAGCAAAAGCTCATGATTCCCGTTATTTTATTTATCTAGGTTCCACCAAAAGGTATCATGACCTTAGAGAGGTCTATTGGTGGGATTGTTTAAAAAGGGACAGAGAAAATTTTGTTGCAAGGTGTCCAAATTGCCAACAAGTCAAAGTTTAGCATCTTAAATCGAGTATATTAACCCAAATCATGGATCATCCTACTTGGAAGTGTGAAGCCATCAATATGGACTTTATTGTTGGGTTTCTTTGGAACCGTAGGCAAAATGATTCCATATGGCTTATTGTGGATAGGTTGACCAGATACACCTACTTTATTCCTCTTAAGTCTACTTATACCACCGAAGATTATGCAAGAATCTACATTAATGAGATTTTGAGTCTTCATGGTATTCCTTTGTCCATCATTTCGGATAGAGGTTCCCAATTCACTTCGCATTTTTGGAAAGATTTTCAAAAGGGTTTAGGTACTCAAGTGAAACTTAGCACCGCTTTTCATCGTCAAATGGATGGTCAAGCGGAATGTACCATTCAGACCCTTGAATATATGTTAAGAGCCTGGGTTATTGATTTTAAAGGAAGTTGTGATGATCACCTACCATTTATTGAGTTCTCCTACAACAATAGTTACCATTGAGCATCTCCATGGCACCTTTTGAAGCTCTTTATGGTAGAAGATGTAGGTCTCCGTTTGGATGGTTTGAGATTGGTGAGTCCTCACTCCTTGGTCTTGAGATTGTCTATGAGGTTTTACAAAAGTTTGAGTCATAAGAGATAGATTGAAGAAATCCTATAGTCGGTAAAAGTCATATGCCGACAATGGAAGAGTTTGAAATAGATGATCGCGTCAATTTGAAGATTCCACCTATGACAGGGGTAATGAGGTTTGGCAAGAAGGGAAAGTTAATTCCCCTATATGTCTGTCCTTATGAGGTCTTACAACTGGTTCGGAAGGTTGCCTATGAGCTGAAACTACTTGATAAACTAGCTTTAATTCATTGGTGTTTCATGTTTCTATGCTCAAGAAATGCATAGGCAACCCAGTGTCTATTCTGCCTATTGAAGGTTTAAGGGTGGATGAGAACCACTCCTATGAGAGGTTACATTTGAGATCCTAGATCGCCAAGTCAAGAAGTTGAGGAACAAAGAGGTTTCCTCCATAAAAATCCTATGGAGGAACCATCTTGTTGAAGGTGAAACATGGGGGCCGAAGCTGACATGAAGTCCTGCTACCCCTCGACCTTATTAATTAAATAATTAATTACATATTTAGGGTAATTACGATACTACCCTTAGCTTGGAAAAAGACTATTCACCCCTAGACCCTCCATACTTAAGATTTCCCCTTTTTTAAGTCTAGTAAAGACTCATCCGGTAAATCTTCATATTCAGAAGCCCTACATGGTTGGTCCCAACCTTTCCTACCTCAACTAACTCCCCAAGTTATTTGGCTTGGCTGTCGTAAGGGTTCAGAGGTCTGGTTCTACACGTATCAATCCGTGTGAACCCGGTCTAATCGTAGGCATCTAGACACATTAAGCATTATTTAGCATAACCTTTTTTAGGGTTGATACATTATCCCCCCCCCCCAGGAACATTCATCCCCAAATGACACCACTAACTATCTAGCGTAATACCAGTCAAATCATAACATAAAAACTATTCACAAATACGCAATAATAACAAAGAATGGAGATACAAGAAAACTTAGACTTAAGAGTAGGACGTCTAACCTCAAGAGCAGAAAAGATGAGGATAGCGGGATCTCATATCGGTCTTGGCCTCCCACGTAGCACCCTCAAAAAGGTGATTCCTCCACAATACCTTCATTGTGGAAATCTCCTTGTTCCTCAGCCACTTGACCTGTCTGTCTAAAATCTCAACAGGTACCTCTTCATAGGACAAATTTTAATTAACCCCCAAACCTTTAACTGGTAGAATTGATGATGGATCACTTAGGCACTTCTTTAACATAGAGACAAAAAAGACTGGATGAACAGAAGCTAGCCCCGTGGGTAATGCCAACTCATAGGACATGTCACCCACATGTTGTAGGATCTCATATGGCCCAACATACCTCGGCCTCAACTTTCCTTTCCTTCCAAACCTCATCACCCCCTTCATAGGTGATATCTTCAAATAGACCTAGTCACCAATATCAAACTATAAGTGCCATTTTATGTTGTCTGCATAAGATTCCTGCCGACTGTAAGCAGTAGCCAACCTGTCCCTAATCACCCTGACCTTCTCTAAGGACTCATGAATGATCGTTGGACCCAAGATGGATGACTCTCCAACCTCGAACCACCCAACTGGAGACCTAAACCTTCTACAATATAGCACCTCAAACGGTGCCATGTTAATGCTGGAGTGATAGCTATTATTATACGAGAACTCTATCAAAAGCATATGGCCGTCCCAGCTACCCCTGAAGTCAATCACACACACCCTCAACAAATCCTCCAATGTCTGAATGGTGCGCTTTGCCTTCCCATTAGTCTGAGGATGAAAGACAGTACTAGGCTTCACCTGCTTGCCCAAGTTTTTCTGGAAGGATCTCTAGAAATGTGAAGTAAACTGAGCTCCTCTATCTACAATGATAGACAAAGGAATCCCATAACATCTCACAATCTCATAAATGTAGAGTCTCATATAATCCTTGGCTCGGTAAGTAGACTTCACAGGAATTAAGTGTGAAGACTTAGTCATCCTGTCCACTATAACCTATATGGAGTCATGTTGTCTCCTAGTCTTTGGAAGACCAACCACGAAGTTCATATTAATGACCTCCCACTTCCATGTCGTAACCTCAATCATCTGAGTAAGACTGCCAGGCTTAAGATGGTCTTTCTTAGCTTGTTGACAATTAGGACATTTGGCCACATATTTTGCAATTCCTTCTTCATGCCATCCAACCAATAAATCTGCATAAGATCATGATACATCTTGGTGGAACTTGGATGTATCAAATATCAGGAACCATGGGACTGTGCAATGTTCCTGGTCCGCAAATCATCCACATCTTGTACACACAGCCTGTCCTGGTACCTAAGTATGTCGTCATCTCCCAAAGCAAAATACTCATTAATCTTAACCAACATTGAGTCCTTCAGCTCCATCAACACAGGATCAAGATGTTGACCCTCCTTGACTTCAACTACTAAGGATGATTCAAAACTAGGATAAAGTGAAACACCCCCACTAGTAGAGTCAACTAACCACACACCCAGTCTGGCCACTCTATGTATATCTTTAACCAACTCCTTCTTCTCATCCTCAACGTGGGTTGTACTTCCAATGCCCATCCTACTCAAAGCATCAGCTAGAACATTAGCCTTACCTAGATGGTAGTGGACATTCATGTCATAGTCCTTCAACAGCTCCAACTATCTCCGCAGACGTAGATTCAACTCCCTCTGTGTCAACACGTACCTGAGACTCTTGTGGTCTGTGAACACATCCACATGCACCCCTTACAAGTAGTGCCTCCATAGCTTCAGTGCAGACACCACAGCTGCCAACTCCAGGTCATGAGTGGAATAATTCTTTTCATGGACCTTAAGTTGTCTGGATGCATAAGCTATCACCTTACCACCCTTCATAATAACACAACCCAAACCAACCCTAGATGCATCACAATACACAGTGTAATTCTCACCACACTTAGGCAAACTAAGCACCGGGGCTGAAATGAGTCTATTCTTGAGCTCCTAGAAACTATTGTCACAAGCCTCTGTCCATTCAAACTTGGACTTCTTCTTACTCAAATCTTTCAGTGAGGCAGCAATGGAAGAAAAACCTTCACGAACCTGTGATAATAACCATCCAACCCCAAGAAGCTACGAATATCTATCGGAGTAAGAGGTTTTGGCAAGCTCTTAATAGCTTCAGTCTTCCTGGGATCTACCTCTACACTTTTGTCGAACACAACAAGACCCAGAAAGGTCACTGATCTAAGCCAGAATTCACACTTGCTGAATTTGGCATACAGCTAATGTTGTCTAATTACTTGCAAGGTTAGTCTCAAATGATTTTCATGCTCTTCCTGGTCTTAGAGTAGATGAGAATGTCATCAATGAAAAGTATGTTGAAGGAGTCAAGGTATTCACGGAAGACCCTGTTCATGAGATCCATAAATATGGCAGGTGCATTCGTGAGACCAAATGACATAACTAGGAACTCATAGTGACCATAACGGGTACAAGAGGCTGTCTTTGGGATATGTCCATACCTAACCTTAAGTTGATGGTACCCTGAACGAAGATCAATCTTCGAGAAGAAACTAGACCCTTGGAGTTTGTCAAACAAGTCATCTATTCTGGGAAGTGGGTACTTATTCTTGATAGTGACTTTGTTGAGCTCCCGATAATCAATACACATTCTAAGGGTTCTATCTTTCTTTTTCACAAATAATACTGGAGCACCCCAAGGGGATATGCTCGGCTGAATGGAACCCTTATCAGTGAGATCTTTTAACTGCATCTTCAACTATTTGATTTCAGCTGGAGCCATTCTGTAATGAGAATTGAAATTGGTTTAGTATCAGGTTTAAGTCTATACCAAAGTCAATCTCTCGAGGGGAGGAACTCCAAGCAAATCATCAGGAAATACATATTGGAACTCATTTACTACAGGCACTGAGTCAATGGAATAAATGTCATTATCTAAATCATTAACATTCACAAGATGCCATAATAACCCCTTGGACATCATTTTATTGGCCTTAAGGTTTGAAATCAAGGGATTAGCACGACTCGAGTTGTACCCCTCCTAGACTAGCTCTTCTTCATTAGGGAAACAAAATTTACAACCCTACTACGGCAATCCTTACAAGCATAACAACTACGAAGCTAGTCCATACCAAGAATAACATCAAAATCATGCATGGGTAACTGAACCAAGTCTTCACTCATAGTCTTGCCACATACAAATACTGGGCAATCCTTGTATACTCTACCAGTTCTTACATTCTCTCATAAAGGCGTACTAACCACTCTCGGATCATGCAGAATTTAAGGCAATATCTTAAAAGTGAGGACAAGCAAAAGAGTTACAAAGGAATGCGTAGACCCTGGATCAAGTAAAGTATAAGCAGAAGTGAAGAAAACTTGCAGCATATCTGTGACCACATCAGCAGACTTCTCCTGCTCCTCCCTGCCTTTAAGGGCGTAGAACTTGTTCCTCTTAGGAGGCTCGGTTGCTGCTGCATCCTATGGATTAGGCCTAGGATAAGCATTACCTCCAACCTGACCTCTTTTCTTTGGGTAGTCCTTAACCATGTGCCCGCTCTTACCACAACTGAAGAAGGCATTAGTGCCCTATCTCCACTTTCCACTGTGAGCATGACCACACTTAGCACAGTCTTTTCTAGAATGCTGCATCTCACATCCATTGCCCTTCTTAAGTTCGGGTCTGCCTCCTCTAGGTGATGTACTCCTCTGAAAGTTAGAGTTCCCTGAACTCTTTTGCCCCTTTTTAAATCTGGGCTGCTCACGGACGCCAAAGTTATTCCTGATGCCCCCATCGCTAGGAACTGCCTGATCATGAGGCATAGGCCTCCTAGCATCACGAACGCCTCTCTTCTTTCGGCTATCCCCTACCTGATGTACATGCACCATAAACCAAGAAAGGTCCATGTTATCATGGATTATCTCAGACCGACACTCCTCTTCCAAATCACCTTTGATTCCTGTGAGGAACCTTCTCATCTCATCCCTACCGTTAGATACAAGGGAAGTAGCATACCTGGATAGTTTAACACCTTTTAGGAAATACTCTCTTATTGTCATGGATCCCTGCTTAAGGTTGATAAAATCCTCAACTTTGGACTCCCTCGTCTCTCTAGGAAAGAATCTCGTCATAAAGGTTGTCTTAAACAACTCCCAAGTGATTGAAACTCTGCCCAAAACTCAGCTATCTTGCCACATCTTGCACCAAGTCTGTGCAACATCCTTGAGTTTATAGTTCCCAACTCTCTTTCTTAGTATCTGTGGGTTCTCCCTCTGAACATTATGCCGATTGACCTAGTTAGTCATGTCCTGGGCCTGCATAGTGATTTACTGGGCCATTTGGGCCAGACAAGCCCGCATACGTCATCCTTACATTATCTAGGTTAATTTTAGTGGAAAATGTGAACTTTTTGTTTTCTTACTTCCTGCGAAACATATTTTACTTAAAATCATAGGCATTCACCAATTAACCATCTAATATAGGGATAATCAAATGAATGAAGCAGTTAATAATTGCATTAAATGTATTCTTGCTAAAATGGCATTAATACAAAGTCTGAAATGAAATGAGAATTGAAACACTAAGGGAACAAGCTCCACTAGCTATAGCCTACATCTTAGCTAGATAGTAATGGTAGACATCCTCGAAAGCATGAGTGTCTACCAAGTCTGAATGAAAGCTCCACGTCCAGATAGTTGCAACGTTAACCTGAAATCTCTAGCGTCCACCTTGCCTGCACGTAAAATTGTATTATTGTGTGGAATTAGTACACACTTGTACTAGGTATGGATATATGCAAGCACACACTAAGGACATGCATGATTAAGAACAGCACTTTCCTAACAACATGATTATGGAAAGTCAAGTCAGTGGACTTGCCAAAATGGGATTAGGAAAGTTAGTGAGCTTTCCAAAGTTGGATTAGGAAAGTCATGCCATGAGAGTAACATGAATCATCATACTTATCATATTGCACACAGCACATAACATCTTACACGTAGCACATATCATTTTGCATATAACACATAACATCTTTCATATCATTCATTCATATACCAATAGACTTTGGAATCATGGACTTGACATCAAGACTTCCCAAAAATGAGGGCTCAACATATGGGACCTCAACTAGGTAGACTTCTTTAGAAAACACAGAGTCTGCTTCATTCATTCTGTTACAACCCGGATTCTTGAATCCAAATCTCAATCGGTGTCGTTGACCTCTCAAAAATCTCAAAAAAAGCCTCATCTTGCATTCATCACTCATAAGGTTAATTTTTGCAAAAAAATTAAAACTTTTAAACATATGAAGTATACACAGATTTCATATAGTTATTTCATGAATTCATCATATACTAAGCTCAACATAAATGTAACAATAATCTATCATAAGAATCAATTCAAAATAGAATAAAAATATATCATAAATATGTTTGCTAAACACGACCTTATTACAAAAGCATCAAAATGTAAGTATGAAAGAAACTCTAGGGACAACATCCACTAGCTTTTTCTAAAACTATGGCAAGACTAAAATTGTAGCATCCTCGAAATCAAGAGGACCTATCAAATGGTATGGAGAAACGTTGATGTCCAAATCGTTTCAAGAGTCGTCAATCTATCCCTTAACCTGCATCTATAAAATAGTAAATAGTAGGGGTTAGTACACCACTTGTTCTAAGTATATGTGTATGCACACATACACACAAGGATATACATGATCAAAGAAAGCTCTTTCTAAAAAACATGCAATTTCTGGAAAGCCTAGTCACTAGACTTCCCAAAATCGTTAGTTGTGAATTGTGGTATGAATATGATGTATTTTAATGCATTCAGAGCACACAACTCATTTTCTATATGATTACAAGATATTATTATCATCAACATAATTTTAGAACAACTCGGGTGAAGATTTGAGATTTTTGATCCTTTTATGCCGGGAGCTCCTCTTTGTACGCTTAGCTTACTTTTCAGTATTTTCTTCTTGTTGTTGTGTAGTTCAATAATTATTTTGGTCCTATGTTTCACTTACAACTGTAGTGGTTCATTGTAGTCCCATAACCATAATAAATCAATGTAAGTAATCCAAGGACTAAAGAATGATTTCCCTACCTTATAGTGAGTCATTCTTTACACCATATATTCATTACCTCTCGTAAGCAATTCTCTATTTATAATGCCATTGATTTCATTACTTTTATGTTTTATATATTATACATTTCATATACACGAGAATTTGGAATCGTTGATGTAGCATAAGACATCTCAAGTAAGGGCCCAACATATGGGACCTCAACCTTAGGGCCTTCTTTAGCAAACACAGAGTCTGCTTCATTCATTCATTCGTACTTCACATGATTCATTTTGTTCATTCGTAGGCTGATGTAAACACCATCTGTACCTAGGATGAAGTTT
This sequence comes from Solanum arcanum, assembly GCA_027789145.1. Taxonomy (NCBI): domain Eukaryota; kingdom Viridiplantae; phylum Streptophyta; class Magnoliopsida; order Solanales; family Solanaceae; genus Solanum; species Solanum arcanum. The sequence goes on from CM050943.1 coordinate 30,387,883, forward strand.
AAGACTCTCATTTGGGATCACGAAGTGCATTGACCAAAAATGACCTAATGTCATTACTTGAATCTTATTTCACTTCATGATTGTCTTGCACAAACACCTTCGGAATCGTTCATTTCATTATATTTCATACTTTGAGGCTGGACTCATTATTTATTTGGGAACTTTAACCTTAATCAACATAGATCATGTGAGCATCATGAAATCCAGTGTATGTCCCACACTTAAAAGAGGTGGAATCACCGGTAAAAGTGACCCGAACATTCTAGCGTATATAGGGAATCGGACCTTGATATATCCCGATATTGGTAGTATAGGTTCAAAGACTAGAAGATATAAGGAGACTCATACCTGGCATGCCGGACACTCTCATCTCATGAGAGTTACGTGAACCTCCGCCTTCCCGAAGAAAGGCATCATCGCTCATAGCTAGTGTATCGGTGCTCAGTATAAAGTTCCATTACATTCAACTCATACATCATGGAAGTTTTCTTCTAGCATGAGGGCATCATTGCTCATTATATGATTTCTCATCTCATCATTAGTATTAAGCGTGAATTTTCCTTACACTTACATATAGAGTATGATTGAGACTTGTCTGTTGATATTCACACTCTCTTAGGTGAGTACTTTTGGTGACCTTTGCTTAGGCTTGGTTTAGACTTGTCTCACCATTAATCTTAGACTCCTATAATGTTGTCACATTTTCATTAGCATCATAGATTAACATAATTGCTCACCTCATTATGTGACTGTTCATTTGTTCTTTATCTTTTAGTGTTGACTGAAGCATTATGGAGGCTTGCGTCTATATTAAGATTTACTTACTATATTGATGACTGGTCATCCTTACTTTACATTGATGAAATGTGAATTTTCCTTACATATCATCCTTTGGTGTTAATGAGAGTGGACACACATTCTAACACCTTCATACATGAGTATTCTTTTAACATAGTATCTTAGGTCTAAGTGAGACTTCTCTCACTTTCTTTAACACCCCATTCTGGTCACTTACTTACTTTAGACCCCATTAATTATGTTATAACTCACGTTACTTAATTACTTTAGTTTAGTATATTCATATCATCGTTTATGGACGATGAGCACTTCATTCAATGAGTTTCATGAGTTCATATGTCATTCTTTCAGAGCATGTTGGGAGTTGTCCCAATGAGTGGCATGCGCTTAGTTATGGATTCATTGAATTACTTTAGAAGTGCTTATAATATATTTGAAACTCTTACAACACAAGATTGACATATGATTAGTATTGGCATAAACATTTGGGTATAGATTACATAACCATCTTTGTTGGCAAAGGACAATTTTACTTTCTTTCATTCTTGGTTGGATATGTATAGTATTCATTAGAAAATCGTTTAATTATTTAACATAATACTATATCCATTTTCATGCATCCCTTTTGGACAATTTATTGTTAGCCATTTTATAGGCATACGCCAAACAATCACTCAAATTATGATTTCATTGAGATCTTTTTAGTCAACCTTATAACATAACTTTTAGGCATAACGTTTTTAAACATCTTGAACCGCATAATATGATCATTTAACGATCACAACATCATCAACAAGTCAAATTTACAGTAAGTATACACAAAAAATCGTAATCATCTTCCCACATAACAGTTTCGTACACATCTTAACATAGTGTCATTCTCTTAATCAATCTTCGTCCATGACTTTAGAGTAACCTTTTTTAGACATATTGGAAAGCATCATATTGATATTTGATGAATTTCCCACCTTTATAGCGTCACAATCACACCAATGCAACATTTTTACAAATACATCAACACTTAAAACAATTACAGGTGTAACTAACACATTGTCGATTCATGATTCACGTTTTAAGCACTTAACCTTATACGAACAAAACTTCATAGGTTAATCAAAAATGCTAATGCAAGAACATTACACATAATATCATCCAACACAACATACCAACAACATGATATCTAACCTATTCAACATGGAACCTGAAAGGATACTAGGGACAAAGGAGTTCGACGAGAACACAGGAACAACCTAATTTTCAAGGTCTTTGAATCGTTGGAAAGAAAGTTCTCTTGTAGAAAGAAGTGTAGGAAATAAACCCATACCTTATTTAGAACTTAATATATGAAGACCACCTTGAACGAAACCTTGAAATCTCCCTAGAGAAATTGATAAATTTTCTGCCTTTTTCTTGCATTTGTTGCTTACTGTTTTTGCGTCCTTTTTGTATATGAGTTTGAACGTGATTTTTAGGTTTAAATTAAATAACTTAATTAACTAATTACTAAAACTCCCCTCATAAGTTCACTAAAGATAGGAGAACATAACACTTAGTCAAATCAAGAAATTGGTGTTGACTAGGGTTTCGGTCAACATTTTGACTTATATTAATTGATTAAATCCTTAATTTAATTAATTTAGGAACCTATGGTAAGTACGAAAGTACCCCTAATTCATTGGGATTATAATCAACCCTTTAGGACCATCTTAGGTTAAGTACTACGATGTTTCTTGAATCATACTAGGTTAGTGTAAGGATTTTGTTTGATCATTTAAACCAATTAATTAAATTGTTAATTTAAATTATTCAGGTGACTTAAGGTAATTATTAAATTACGTTAATTCTCTAGGACCATAATTAATCATTTGAACCATCCTAGGTTAGCTACTAGGTTGTCTTATTCTTGTTTTAACCAAAATCTGGAAATTATTTTGTGATTTCGGTTTTCCCCCTTTAAATTAATTAATTATGTATACTAGGTTAATTAATAAAGTACCCTTAAGTCGTTAGGATCTTAACTAACTCTTTGGACCATCCTAGGTAAGGTACTAGGTTGTCCCTTTCTAGTCTTAACCGAAATCTGAAAATTTCCTTTTTGTTTTCGTTTTTAGACCTTTTAAATTAATTAATTAATTTTCTAAATTAATTAAATAATTTCCTAAATTAATTAATTAGGTAACCTAGGGAAATTACTAAAGTACCCCTAAGTTATTATAACCATAACTAAACCTTTTGGACCATCCTAGGTTATGTACTAGGTTGTCTCTTTAACTAGTACTAGGTTGGCGGGTGCACTAATGGGTCCAATTAGGTTAGTACTAGGTTATTTAGTTATTTATGGAAGTATATTAGAGCCTATAATTATTTAGATAGATAGGCCCCACATGGTTGAACCCATGTGCACGGCTGCCCCCCTTAACTACCCTAATCAAATTCGGTTAGGGTTATCCCTCTTGGTCGTTTCTACATTGTCAAGCCCATGTGCTTGAACATGGGTTGGTTTTAAATTCCTAACTAACTATTATTGATGTCCTATTGGTAATATTTACTTATTTTCCCAAGGACCCTCACTATATCCTTGGGCACTGCTGAATTTACATGATCATTTAAAATGGTAATGTAGAATAGTACGTAGGCTTGACAGTTGGATGTCTCGTATCTAAAGTGCTAAGTTGTGAATAAATTTTTTTAGTTGAGGGCCTTCTTTGCAGGTACATTTCTTAAACAAGCTAATTAATGTTAGAAAATTGGCTAACACCCTTTAAGCCGATATTTTCTAATATGCCTAATATTTTGCTTGTTGGGGTATTATATAGAAATTAGCTAATATCCCTTAGCCAATTTTCGATACTGTGCCCAATATTTCTCCGTATTGGGAATTAGGATGCCTATGTACCTCCAATACACATTCTTAAAGACCTATTGGGCTCTTCACTAGATATATAACTTTTGTGGAATGTTACACATTCATACGTACTTCACTTCATTTTGTTCATAGGCTTGAGTGAACACGAGTTATACATAGGATGTCGTTTAAGACTTTCATCGGGTTCGTAGTGCAACGATCAAGAATGAGATAGTGTCATTAATTATGTCTGGCTTACCTCTTGATTATCCTATCCTAACACCTTTGTATCATTCATTTCATTATATGCATCATTTGAGGCTGGCCTCATTCATTCTTTGGGAATTTTAACTTTAACAGACATAGATCATGTGAGCATCATGAAATCTAGTGTCTCCCCCACACCGAAAAGAGGTGGAATCACCGGCCAAAGTGACCCAAAACATGCTAGCGTACATGGGAATTGAACCCCGCTAGATCCCTATATTGGCAGTATAGGTTCAAAGAGTAGGAGATATAAGGAGACCCATACCCTGCATGTCGGACAGCCTCATCTCATGAGAGTTACGTGAACCTCCCCCTTCCCGAAAGAAGGCATCACCGCTCATAGCTAGTATATTGGTGCTAAGTATAAAGTTCCATTACATTCAACTCATACGTCATGGAAGTTGGTTTCTACTATGAGGACATCATAGCTCAATAGATGATTTCTCATCTCATCATTAGTATTAAATGTATATTAATCTCAATAATTTCATTATAGTGTTCATAGAAACTGGTCTCTTCATTAACTTTACACTTTCATAGGTGAGTACGTTTTGGTAACATTTACTTAGGCTCATTTGAGATTGCTCTCATCTTCTACATTGGCATCTTATCATGTTGTCACCACATTCATTAACTTTAGTACATTTTTTCTTCATAATTACTCACCCCTTATTACGTGAATGTTCATTTCATCATATGCCAATGCACTTGGCCATTTAGTGTGTTTCACACTCTTACTTAACCTTCCTAGGGTTTCATCCTTTCATTGTTCATTTAATCATATGCCAATACACTTGGTCATTTACTGTGTATCACACTCTTACTTAGCCCTTCTAAGGTTTCATCATTTCATTACATACATCTTAGTTTCACTTACTTTTAAATGTATGCTAGACTTATGGGTCTATACATACAGGCCATGAGTCTTCATTCATACTTCGTTTAAGTGATTCATATCTTCCTAAGATTATGTGGTACAAGACTTATGCATCTTTTTTGTATGCCAAGATCTCGATTTCGATCTATGTGGGCAGCATTACCTTGAACATTTATTCACGTATGACTTATGTATCAATACGGAGTTTGGGCAAGGGAACCCAGTTTCGAATCCCTTGGTTAATGCTTACATTTTTTTAGTTCTATTTTAATCCATACAGCTTGGGGACCCAAGGTAAAGCCCCAACACCTTCATTTTATTTTTCCTTAATTTCTCTTTTCATTTTTTGCTCATTTGCACTGAGAGAATGTGGGGTTAAACCCCCACAACCTCGTTCCCTTTTATTTTATTTTCTTTAATTTCTCTCCTTCTTGGCCGAGAGGGTGTGGGTTCGGACCCCCACAACCCCACTTTAATTTTTTCTCCTTAATTTTATTTTGATTCCCACACGCCTTAACCTTTTATTTTTCTTTTTATTCCTCCTTAAATATGATTGAGAGGTGGTGTGTTCGAATCCCACTCCTCTCATCTCTTATTTTTTAATTTTATTTTCGGATCAAGGCACATGGGTTCGAATCCCACATGCCACATTCTCTTGTTATCACATTATTTTAATGACTTTTAACATGGTGAGGTCACGGGTTCGATTCTCAGTGGCCTCACATATTATAATTCATTTTTACATAGCATGATAATCCCCTTAGCTTGGCTGAAACTCATCAACAACATGCTAGAAATTTTTACAACATAGTTTCTCACCTCTTTAACATTAAATATTTAGACATTTTAAGTAGTATTTAGTGAGTTCTTTAGGTGCATTTTCATGGATTCATTTGACTATTAGTCTTCACTCAAATCAGCATTTTTACATCCCTATGAACATCACGATTTAAGCAAGTTTGTGCACATGAAATACAACCATAAACATGTCATTTTTTGAACTTGAATCCAAGAGTATAACTCACGGCTACATATTGCACACACATCATTTTTCACTTAATCTTGGACAACATGCTCAATATTCACATAATTCCAAACATACATACATAAACATAATCATCACGAAAGCACATTACATCCCTAATTTCTACCAACAAACATACCCAAACTATGATTCGATCATGAAACGGGGAACAACCCTTGTTTTCGGAATAGATTCGTCTAAACCTTAGGGGTCTTTTGGGAAAGGGACCAGAGACAAGAGAACTCATACCTTTTTGACGTTCAAACCTTGAACTTGCTTCCCAAAACTTCTTCAATATTTCGTCTAAGTCCAAAAAATTCAACACTAACTCGACAGAAAAACTCCTCTCTTTGCCTACGTTTTTTGTTATGTTTTGAATAAGTTTTTAACGTGAAAGTTCTTCAAGTGTGAAGAATTTTTAGTTGCCGATCATTTCTTGTGTTTTTTCTAAAGATAACTTTAAAGATCAGAGAGATATTGACGTGAGAGAGAGAGAGAATTGAATGTGAAAGAGAGTTAAAAGAGGTGAAGTAGTTTAGACTTAGTCAGCTAGGATTCTTTCAAATAATATTAATAACAAATCTGATTTCCCTTTTATTTAAAATCAGCCAATAAATATTAATTAATTAAATTAATACCCAATTTAAATAAAAAAAAATTAATCATTGCATCCACCTAGGTTCGAATGCGGGTGGAGCAAGACTTCCCTTCAAAGACAAATTTTTGGCCCTCTCTACCCAAAATACCCCTCCACCTTATTAACTAAATAATTAATTATATATTTAGGGCAATTATGATACTACCCTTATCCTAGAAAAAGACCATTTTTACCATTAGACCCTTTAAACTTAAGATTTCCCCTTTTTAATTTCGGTAAAGACTCATTCGGTAAATCTTCATATTCGGGAGTCCTACATGGATGGACCCAACCTTTTCTAGTTCAACTAACTCCCCAAGTTAGTTGGCTTGGCAGTCACAAGGGTTCAGAGGTCTGGTTCTACGCGCATCAATCTGTGTGAACCCGATCTTATCGTAGGCATTCTAGAGACATTAAGCATTATTTAGCATAGCCATTTTTAGGGTTGATACATTGAAATTTTGAGATCTTATATGTTTGAATCATGAATTGAGTTGCTATGTGTAATTTTGTGTCATGTGTTGAAAGGAGTTACGAAGTACTTTTGTGATATGTGACTCATGATGAATATATGCATGATTGTTGATTGGGCTGCTAGTATTGAGGTTGTCCTTACCCTCCTAAAGATTTTAGTGTTATTTAGGGATGAATGTTCCTAAGGGGGGGGGGGGATAATGTAACACTCCGGAAGTTCCGTGACTTAGACTAGAGTTTAATCTATTGAATAATAATTAAAATTATATTTTAAAAAAACCTATACTAATGTATTAAACTTAATTAAAAGGTTAGAGCCAAAATGATACCGAAAGACCTTGACATTCGGAACCTAGCTAATTTGAACTAATAGACGTCCCTATATTTTCTGAAGGTTTGGGAGTGTCAAATAAAGTCAAAAAATGTAAAGAAAAAAACTTTAAATAGGTAATATATAGTACAAAGGGTCCAAACGTCCAGTAACAACTACCCAAGGACCAACCAAAGGATCCTTGAGGAGGACCCGAACATGGTCAAGCAGGCTGTCATCAGCCCGCGCGCAGCCAAGAAAATGAAAGTTATTGCGCAACGCGCAGCCAACACGTGCAAGTCAAAAAATTTCCTCGCGACGTGGGGCCTCCATAGGATTACTGCCTCAACCCGAATTTCAAAAATAAATGTGAAATTGACCCCGCGATGCGAACCACTTTCTAGATTCGTCCGCGTTATTTTTAAGTCAATTTAAATTCACAAAGAGACCCGTTTAAGTGAGGGATCTTTTGGGTACTTTTGAAGACGAGTTTATAATGATTTTAGGTAAGTTTTATCCCACTTTCACTCACTTCAAATCAGAAAAAACAAATCCCTCTCACCTCTCTCAAAAGTTCTCTCTTTTCAACCTCTATTGAAGAACAAGAAAAGCTTAAGGAAGAAAAGGAAGACTTCAAGATTTTCATTCAAAATTTGTAGAATATTTGTCAAAAAGGTATAGGTTTTTCACTCGGGATTCCTTTTACCCAAGATTCACTTTAAAAGATGATTACCAACAACTCAATCCTCAGGGTTTTTACTCTACAAACAGGTTTTATTCCTAACTTGATATTTATGACTAACGATGAAAAACAATTATTTTCTATGGATAATTAAGTATGTATTGTTGAATATATGATATAGTAATGTTGTTTTACGTGTGAAGCAAGTTCCTTCTCTAACTGTAATGAAATTGTTGGGATTAACACTATAGGTTGAATGAACTCTTAAATGAGCCCTTTCCCTTAACCCTAACTATGAATTGGTCGTGTTTATGACTAAAGTTGTTGGGATTGGTCATGTTATTGAGTATTTCACTAAGTTATTGGATGATTGTTGTGAATTGAGCGTAAGTTCTTAATGAAGATTCTTAGAAGAAATAGTTAAGTCTTCTAAAGTCATGATTTCTCTATTATGTTGATGTTGGCCTATAATTGATGTAGCTATGAAATTGAAGTATGCATGATGTTTTTGTGCATATATATTGGCCTATGAATATGTTAAATGTGGTAGAATGATAAGTATATGATAATGCAAGTTTTTGATGTTTATCTTGTATGCCTTAAACACTATGATTATGATATGTCAATCTCACAAATGAAGGTTGTGATGAAATGAAAATCTCCTCCTAAACCTAAAGAGATTATGATCATGTTTATAAAAGGATTTAATCTCCTATGACTTATGATAAGATTTATGAATAAATGATGACTTAAAGGTTATTCACAAAGGGACTTTAGCTTAACACTGATGAACTAGATATATGAGGTGTCCATTCCTTAGTTGGAAGGTAGGTTCACAATGACTCTCATGAGATAGAGGCTGCCATGTAATTTGGAGCTATGGGACCCTAATATATATCCTAGTTCATGAACTATGTTGCCACCATAGGATTACTAGCTAGTGGATCCACCTAGAATGATGTGTTCTTTTTTTGGTTCTACTTTTAGACGGTAAACCACCTTCTTTCGGTGTGGGGTTTTATGAAACCGGATTCCATGTTTAGCTCACATGGTCTAATGTCAGTTAAGGCGATTGTTCCCTCAAGTAAAATAAAATAAAAGTAAATGGACATTGACTAGGGTAACTTGAGGAGTCTACTTAATATAGGTAGGGTATGGGACTCTACCTAGACATTGCACAAGTTGACTCTAAGGGAAGTCCTAGGAGATTGTTCTTACGTAATGTGATAACATGAAATGTATAATGCTTATGACATATGATGTTACTCTTATATGATGTTGGTTATGTTGATGAACATGTTATTGGTCTATATTGCTATATGTGGTGATGAATACCTAGGATATAAGTTTGAAAGCTTTACTTATGGTAACCTATCTTGTTTGCTTGATTATGTGAGGTTATGATACTTCACATGATCATTGAACTTGTAGATTTGGGATGAAATTATTGGGCAGTGTTTTGCATGTTAAGTTTATATGCACTAATGAACATGAAATGTTAATATTATTTTGTGATGTTATGTCTTTGATTATGATCATGCTTTATGTTTTGGTGATCCTTATCTTGTATATGCTCTCTTGTATGTGCATTAGAGGCTTTCAAATAACTAAGCATGATTTCTAAAGAAATGGTCCTTTTCATGCATGTCCTTAAATGTTTAACTGCACATACTCATACTTAGTACATGTGGCGTACTAACCCCTTACTTTATATAACTACAAATGTAGGATCCTCCCATTGAATATTAAGAAGGTCGATTAAAGAATGTTGGAACTTCTTCTCCAAGTGTTGGTAGGTCCTCATGTTCTGGGATGCTATCTTTTCATTATTCTAGCTTATAAAGACTTTAGTAGTTTTAGGAATACTCTTTATTTTGTTTTATCATGTTCTTTGTATTCTCTTGTAGTAAGGCCTATATGGCATATTGACATTTTATTGCGTAAGTTCAACTCGTATTCTTAGATAGTTTTTATGCGAGACAGTTTAGACTATGGTATGTATGTTTATTATGTTGATAAGCGAGAAGTCTAAGTATACTTCATATAGTACGCAAAAGTTTTTAATATTTCCACATTTTTAACTGATGAAATATCATGACGAACGCTAGGGGCTTGTCTGAGTCCTCTGGAGGACGACGACGCGGATCGCATCTGGGGGTGCTCTCCGGATGTGACAATAACGTTATGGTATCCTCATCATTTTCCCTCCACTCGTATTCTAACTTGAGACAATATCTCCTCATGGTTTATTCTTTTTGATTCGTGCCTTATAGTTATTTTCATGTTTACATATGTATGTGTGTTTATGAAAAACTTGATTTTTGATGTTACGATTTAGCTTGGAGTAATTTGCCATGTTTATGTGAATTTAAAAAAAAATATTCAGTCATGTTGGTTTGTTAGCTTTTCTCATGCTCTACTTGTGTTAGTTTGAGTCTCATTTGAGGATTAATGTTTCCAACAAGGAGATATTGTAACACCTCATAAATTGAAAATCAAAATTCAAGAAAAAGTCGCAGAAAATTTACTGATGTTATTATCTACAAGTCCTATATAGAGACCGTAAAAAAGAAGCCATCGACCTGGACTTGAGTTTTTGGAATTTTAAGTTTCTAAAGACTTATCTATGACTTGACAGGACGAGCCGCATATGGCAACCGTATGAAGGATTTAGATGATTAAATTAAGATCTCAGGTCCACAAAAAAGAACGATAGGTCTAATGATGGATTCCGTTGATAGGCTCTACACTTAGTGAAACTTTGAACTTATAGTTAAGAACTACAGATCGGGTCTACGGATCGTAAAAAGTTCAAGGACTTGTCAAAGTTTTTTGTGGTAGGTTGTTTAAGTTTTGGGTTTCTAAAGTTGAGTCTACGGTTGACCAATACAGGGTGTTGGTTCAACCCGTAGGACTGTTTGACAGATATTTATTCAGGGTATCTGAGTTATTTCCTATACATTTAGTACATATATTATGTTGTTTTGACACTAACTATAAGTCATATTACTACCCTTCTATTCTTAAATCTACCCAAAGCCTGATCGCATTCTCTCAAATTCCCAAATCCCATCCAAGCTCATTCTCTCCAATAATCTCTCAAATTCAAAAAAGTAAAGTTAGGGTTCAAAACTCCAAGTCTCATTTTTCCTATCTTGCTTTTAGATTTGATCATCAAGGTATATGAGAATTCACCAATGAATTCCATTCATCCATTGAGTCTCAAAGATTTCTCAATTCTCTAATTTTATTTTCACACCCCGAGGGCACACCCTAGAAGATAGGACAACTCTCGGAGTGCAACAATTCGTACTTGACCTCTCGGCGGTCTTGTAGAATCCCTTTGACATAAATCATTGCATACATGTATGAAAAGTAGTGAGTAATTAAAAAATTTTACACGAATAATATTTCAAAACATCTTTCATATAAAACCATGGAAAATACTAAGTCTCAATATACACAAATCTTAGACTCAAGAATACTTGGGAAACAGTCCACACAATCAAAATTAAGAAACTTAGTCTATTACAATACTTGATTAATAAAATAAGTCTAAAGAAAGTAATATCCTCGAATCAAGTGGGGACATACCCCAACTTTGCTTGAGAAAGTCCTAGTTTTCAAGCCTTGCTTCAAGATATCTCTCACCTGTTAGCCACACCTTTAGAAATAGACAAAATGTATGGAATCAGTACAATGCATAAAACCATGAGAAACGGACATTTGAATCAAAACATGCTCTTTAAGATTTAAAACTTTATACATAAGCATAAGAACCACATTTAAACATCAAACATCAAATTTTAAGACATATTTCAAGTCATACTCAATTTATAGCAATCACAGTAACATTACAGTGACTTCACAACTTCATTTTGAACACTAGCAAGCCATAACATTACACATATTTAGGAGAAACACTAATTTCACATACTTTAAAGACTCAAAACACAATATAAAGATAGAAACTAATCTACAACTCATCATTCAATGACATTCAATTTCTTTGTTTCAAATAAGAGGAACTCCTTATCCATTCATTATCATGATTATACACATAAAATCTATACAAATTACAACAATTTTCAACAAAAGAACAATTTAGTCAAATTTCCAAAAACTTCAAAGTGAACACCAAAACAGTACAGTGAATTATGCTCAACTTTTCAAAAATGCAACTCGTAAGCAATTGATAATGGAAGCATGAAAATATGAGATATAAAACCATATAAACTCATTTTACAACATAACTATAACTTCATAAAATGGATAATGGAAGGAATCAATGAAATTCAATTTCAACAATACTCTTAAACAACATGCAACATGTTACTATGACCTTTTAACTCCCAAGCTTGAGCTGAATAGAAGAGAAGAGACAACAAATCACACTCCACTACTCACCATACTCCCCCACTTAAAAGGAAATCATAAAACTAAAAAAGAGAATATTATAACTTACCAACATATTCATCATCATCCGGCTTTGATCCCTTAGCCCGGAGTGATAGAGGTGATTCTTTTTTGGGACATCACCTTCTAGAACTCTAGGAGGATCTTGCTCAGTTTTTCTCCCTTTCACTGCACCATTTGTAAAATCCCTCAGCTTATGTCCATCCTTACCACAACCGAAGCAATTTTTGGTGCCAATTAAACACTTCCCAAAGTGCTTCTTCCCACAAGTAACGCAAGTAGTCTTACCACCTTGAGAAACACTACCACCTTCACCCTTGACCTTAAGAGCACTAGGTCCATCATAATTTGGAGATCTATTATTATACCTAGATTGGTTTTGCTCATTGGATCCACTCTTCTTCAAATTCCTTGAGATCCTACCAAGTTTGGACTCTTCAATGGATTGATCATACACCATAAGCCCAGACAAGTTCATATCATTGTGGAGCATGGCTGTACGACAGTCTTCTTTCACAAGTATGGCAACACCGGTCACAAACCTACTCATTTCCTCCCTAGGGTTAGACACCAGGATGGATCATATCTGGACAACATGGTAAACTTCAAGGAATTGTCCTCAACACTCGTATTGCCTTGGTTAAGGTTAGTGAACTCTTCAACCTTCACCTCCCTCCTCTCACGGGAATGTACTTTTCTAAGAAAGTTTCCTTAAACTCTTCCCCCTGTATAGAACCCGACTAAATCGTCATATTATCTTTTCATTGAGTGTACCATACTTGAGAAACATCTCTCAATTGTTACGGAGCTAAATCTGCCTTCTCCCTAGAAGTCACCCCATGGAACTCAACACCTTGTACACACCGTCAAGAAATTCTTGGGGATCCTCTCCCACCTTAGAGCCAAGAAAAATAGGAGGATTCATCCTCACAATGTCTCTCAATATAGAGGTTATGGTACTCTCCAAAGCATTCACCCTAGGCACAGTGTCTCTAGTCACATGAGTGGTCATGGCTTGGGCTATGGCAAGTAAAGACTCTCTAATCTCCCTATTAGTCATGTACGTGGGAAGCACCAGAACCCTCATTAACTTCACCTCAAATAGGGACTTCATCAAATTGGGGAGGCACTTTAGCATCTTAAGGAACTTGAACTCCTTGTGGAGCTAGTCCACCTTGGGGAGCTGCCTCTTACACTCCTTCCTCCAACCTTCTTGCGGACATTCTTTTTGTAGTAATCTTCCTATATTCATAAGATAAGAGATTAGGAATAGATACCTATAGGCTCAACTCTATTGGCATGACACGAGAGTAGAATTGAAGGAAAACTCTATCGTCGTATAGACTCTCGCTCATGGATGTGTTGTGACTCTCGCCAATAAACAAGATTCTACTACACGTGGTTTTGTGAGACTTTTCGATTCCTAAATCATAATTCATAACCTATGATCTGATACAAAGTTTGTCACACCCTGAGAGCGCACCCTAGAAGATATGGCACTCTCAGAGTGCGACTAGGTGTTCTTTACCTCTTGGAGATCTTGTACAAGCCCTTTGACATCATTAATTGCATACATTTATGAAAAATAGTGCAGAATTAAAACTTTTCACATGAATACTATTTCAAAACATCTTTCATATAAAACAATAGAAAATATAAGTCTCAAAATACGCCAATCTTTGATTCAAGAATACTTGGGACATGGACCACACAATCGAAATATAGAAACTTAGTCTATTACCATACTTGTTTAATAAAAGAAGTTTAAAGAAAGTAATATCCTTGAATCAAGTGATGACATACCCCAACATTGCTTTAAATAGTCCTAGTTTCCAAGCCTTGCTTCAAGATACTTGTCACCTGCTAGCCACACCTTTAGAAATAGCCAAAATGTATGGAATTAGTACAATGCATGTACTAAGTATGAGATAATGCATAAAATCGTGAGAAACTGACATTTGAATCAAAACATGATCTTTTAGATTTAAAACTTCATACGTAAGAATAAGAACCACATTTAAACATCAAACATCACATTTTAAGACACATTCCAAGTCATACTCAATTTATAGCAATTACAGTAACATTACATGTAACGACCTGTTTAGTCGTTTTGAGCAGCAGATTTTATTTCTGAAAAACAGGCTGAAACGACGGACCCCACGACGGACCGTCACAGGCACGACGGACCGTCGCAGGGTCTCGTTTCAAAACACTTAGAAATTCTGAAATTGGGTACTGAAAATCGACTCTCTGAACTTCGTAACGAAATGGTAGGACGGACCGTCGCAGGCACGACGGCCTGTCACAGGCCATTCACTTAAAATCGAGTTCTGTAGCATGTGACGGACAGCAGGACGGACCGTCGCAGGCACGACGGCCCGTCACAGCTGCGTAATCCCAGTCAGAGTCGGATTTCTTTCCACGTTTTAAGGGACGTTTTGGACTATTCTTTCCTTAATTATAAAGTTTGAGGGTTAATATTAATAAATCTAATTACTTGGGGGTTAAAATAGGTAACCTTAAGTTAATTAGTGGGTCATTATTACCATCACTCATTCTTAATTATATATTAATTAGGGTAAAAGAAAGAGGGTTTAATAAAGAAAATAGAAAGAACAAAGAGAGGGAAAGAGAAACAAAAAGAGAGAGAGGATTGAACGATTGAGAGAGGAGAAACGAAAAGAAGAGGAAAACACCAAGCTTTGGGAAAATTCTTGCTTGATTTAATTCTTCGGTGGAGGTAGGTTATGGTTATTCCATGCTATTCGTAGTAGACTCTTAATAGCGAATGATATGTATTGGTAGTTTTATAAACCTCTCTATATGCTTAATTGTATGCTTGCATGAATATGATTATGTTTTCTTCTTTGTTATTTGTGGAATGCAGCAAACGTTCCGTCAACTTCAACTCAGCAGTAAATCAAGCCAGTCTTCGTCACACCGGATCTTCAGGGTGAGCTAACGCTTCTAGCTTGGACTGGGTCTTCTTCTTCGAGTCTTGATGCCTTGAACTTCCGGCATGGACTAGCTTTCTAATTGTTTTGTTTTTCTTAGATACTCTTAGTTTAGTAATTTTGAGGATAGATGTTCTTGTGGTGATGACTTCCAGATTTTGGGGATAATAATAGTTATTGGTTTGATTTTATGAATGAGTGTAAGTCTTCCGCATTATTTTATGTTGATATTCATTGAAATGTTAAGGTTTATATGGGTTGGTTCGCTCACATAGGAGGGTAAATGTGGGTGCCAGTCGCGGCCCTGATTTGGGTCGTGACAAACTTGGTATCAGAGCATTAGGTTCGTTGGTCTCATCACACAAGAACGAGTCTAGTAGAGTCTTAAGGAACGGTAGGGGGACGCCTTTACTTTTCTTTGAGAGGCTATAAGACTTTAGGAAAATTTCACTCTTTCATTCTTTCTTTCGTGCTACTACTTGAGTCCAATTGGTATCTAGACGATACGAATTGGTATCTGACCATCTTCACTCTATTTCGCAGATGGTTAGAACTAGAGCAACGACCGCGCCAACAACAACACCGGCAAGACAAGAAACAACTGAGCCAGCCACTGGGGCTGTGGCTCGAGGGAGAACAGCGGCAAGGGGCCGTGGTAGAGGCTGTGGGAGGACGTCCTCTAGAGGAAGAGGACGAGCACCGAGCCCATCTGGTACTAGGGCAGTGACTCCTCCACCGACTGAGGAAGTGATAAGAGAGGGTGAGGAAGGGGAGAATGAACAAGTACAGAATGTGGAATTGCCACCCCAACCTACCCCAGAAATGATTAATCAGGTTCTGGCCTATCTTAGCGGTTTATCTGATCAGGGTCAGGCACCTCCAGTGGTTTCTGCACCAACACCTCCGGTTTCAGAGGTACGACATCTTCTTCTTTGGGGCTCCTCGTATGGATGCCTCTTTGGAAATAGGCACATTTCCTCGTCTGACTACTGGGCCTATAATGACAAATTATCAGCATGAACTTTTCAGTAAGTTCTTGAAATTGAAACCTCCAGTCTTTAAGGGTGCAGAATCAGAGGATGCCTACGATTTTCTGGTTGATTGTCATGAGCTCCTACACAAGATGGGTATAGTAGAGCGGTTTGGTGTCGAGTTCGTGAGCTATCAGTTTCAAGGAACGCCAAAATGTGGTGGCGGTCACATGTTGAGTGTCAACCAACAGAGGCACCACCTATGACTTGGGAATCATTCTCTAGCTTGTTTATGGAGAAGTATATCCCAAGGACTTTGAGAGATAGAAAAAGGGATGAGTTCTTGAGTCTTGAGCAAAGAAGGATGACGGTTAATGCATATGAGGCTAAATTCCGCGCATTATCTAGGTATGCCACCCAACTTTGTTTCAGTCCACAAGAGCGGATTCGCCAGTTTGTGAAGGGGTTGAGGTCAGAATTGCGGATTTCGGCTTTACAGATAGCGGCAACGGCAAAATCCTTCCAAGAGGTGGTAGACTTTGTGATAGAGGTGGAAGGAGTGAAGCCAGATGACTTCACCCCGACATCGAAATCAAAGAGGTTTTGAAAGGGAGGTGATTTCAACGGTTCGTATACTAGAGGACAGAGTTCTGGAGGTTACTCAGTTCGACCAATTCAGTCTTCACTACAGACTGTAGTTTGGGGTCCACCTCAGAACGGTCAACACTTCTCTGAGAGACCTATGCCCGACTCCAGAGAGTGTTATGGATGTGGGCAGATTGGACATATTAGGAGGAGTTGTCCAAAACAGGGTTACAGACCCCCAATAGCTAGAGGTAGAGGTGGTCATGGTAGAGGCCGTTTTTCTGGAGGACGTGGTGGTCGAGGTAATGGCGGTCACCAAAACGGCCGAGGAGATGGGCAAACTGGAGCCACTACTACGCAACATGGTAGGGGCAACGGACAGACAAATAATGGGGCCCATTGTTACGCTTTTCCTGGGAGATCTGAAGCGGAGGCATCAGATGTTGTCATCACAGGTAACCTTTTGATTTGTGATTGCATGGCTTCCGTATTGTTTGATCCTGGATCCACATTTTCTTATGTATCTTCCTCATTTGCTAATGGTCTAAATTTACCTTGTGAATTACTTGACATGCCTATTCGTGTTTCTACTCCGGTGGGTGAGTCTGTGGTAGTTGAAAAGGTATATAGGTCTTGTTTGGTGAACTTTGTGGGGAGCAACACTTATGTAGATTTGGTTATCTTAGAAATGGTTGATTTTGATGTAATTCTGGGTATGACTTGGCTTTCTCCGCAATTTGCGATCTTGGATTGTAATGCTAAAACTGTGACGTTAGCCAAGCCTTGGGCCGATCCATTAGTGTGGGAGGGCGACTACACTTCCAATCCGGTTCGTATCGTGTCCTTTATTTGTGCTCAGAAGATGGTTAGTAAGGGTTGCTTAGCTTTCTTGGCACATCTTAGGGATGACACTACCCAAGTAACCTCAATTGAATCGGTTTCGGTAGTTCGAGAATTTTTGGATGTGTTCCCTGCAGATCTTCCTGGTATGCCACCGGATAGGGATATTGACTTCTGCATCGATCTTGAACCAGGCACTCGCCCCATTTCTATACCCCCTTATAGAATGGCTCCCGCGGAATTAAGAGAGTTAAAGGCCCAACTTCAAGAGTTATTGAGCAAGGGCTTCATTAGACCAAGTGCATCTCCTTGGGGTGCTCCGGTTTTGTTTGTAAAGAAGAAGGATGGGAGTTTTCGGATGTGCATAGACTACCGGCAGTTGAACAAGGTAACTATTAAGAACAAGTATCCTCTTCCTCGCATTGATGACTTGTTCGATCAGTTACAAGGTGCTTGTGTCTTCTCTAAGATTGACTTGAGATCCGGTTATCATCAATTGAAAATACGGGCAACGGATGTGCCAAAGACTGCATTTCGAACGAGGTATGGACATTGCGAATTCGTGGTGATGTCTTTTGGTCTTACGAATGCCCCCGCTGCGTTCATGAGCTTGATGAACGGGATTTTTAAGCCATATTTGGACCTCTTTGTGATCGTATTTATTGATGATATATTGGTATACTCAAAGAGCAAGAAGGAACATGAAGAGCATTTGAGAATGGTGTTAGAGTTGTTGAGGAAGAAAAAGCTTTATGCGAAATTCTCCAAGTGTGAGTTTTGGCTAGATTCAGTGTCCTTCTTGGGGCACGTGGTTTCTAAGGATGGAGTAATGGTGGATCCTTCTAAGATTGAGACAGTGAAGAATTGGGTAAGACCCACTAATGTGTCAGAAATAAGGAGCTTTGTTGGGTTAGCTAGCTACTACCGCCGATTTGTCAAGGGATTCTCTTCTATTGCTTCCCAATTGACGAACTTGACTAAGCAGAATGTTCCATTTGTATGGTCGGACGAGTGTGAAGAAAGCTTTCAGAAACTCAAGACTTTGTTGACTACCGCACCCATTCTCACTTTGCCCATGGAAGGTAAGAACTTCATTGTTTATTGTGATGCATCCTATTCTGGGTTGGGTGGAGTGCTAATGCAAGAGAAGAGCGTAATTGCTTATGCTTCAAGGCAATTAAAAGTGCATGAACGTAACTATCCAACTCATGACTTGGAATTGGCTGCGGTAGTGTTTGCATTAAAGCAATGGAGACACTATTTATATGGGGTTAAGTGTGAGGTCTACACGGATCATCGTAGTCTTCAGTATGTCTTTACTCAGAAAGATTTGAATTTGAGACAGAGGAGATGGATGGAGCTACTGAAGGACTACGACATCACTATCCTGTATCATCCGGGGAAGGCGAATGTTGTAGCGGATGCTTTAAGTAGAAAGGCGGGATGCATGGGAAGTCTAGCTCACTTGCAAGCTTCTAGACGCCCATTGGCTAGAGAGGTTCAGACTCTGGCTAACGACTTGATGAGGTTAGAATTAAATGAGAAGGGAGGATTGTTGGCTAGTATGGAGTCAAGATCTTCTTTTCTTGACAAGATTAAGGGAAAACAGTTTGATGATGAGAAACTAAGGCGAATCCAAGATAAAGTATTGCGAGGAGAGGCTAAGGAAGCACAAATCGATGAGGAAGGTGTTTTGAGAATCAAAGGAAGGGTATGTGTACCCCGCGTCGATGATTTGATTAACACTATCCTGACAGAGGCTCATAGTTCAAGGTATTCTATACATCCGGGTGCAACCAAGATGTATCGTGACCTAAAGCAACACTTTTGGTGGAGTAGAATGAAGCGTGATATTGTTGACTTTATTGCCAAGTGTCAAAACTGTCAACAAGTAAAGTATGAACACCAAAGGCCCGGAGGAACACTTCAGAGAATGCCCATTCCGGAATGGAAGTGGGAAAGAATTGCAATGGACTTTGTGGTTGGTCTTCCAAAGACAATGGGTAAGTATGACTCCATTTGGGTGATTGTTGATAGGTTAACTAAATCTGCTCATTTCATTCCGGTAAAGGTGACTTACAATGCAGAGAAGTTAGCCAAGATCTATATCTCAGAAATCGTTCGATTGCATGGGGTTCCACTATCCATCATATCAGATAGAGGTACGCAATTTACTTCTAAGTTTTGGAAAACATTGCATGCGGAATTGGGTACTAGGTTGGACCTTAGTACTGCGTTCCATCCTCAGACCGATGGTCAGTCTGAAAGGACGATTCAAGTGTTGGAGGATATGCTTCGTGCATGTGTGATAGAGTTTGGTGGCCATTGGGATAGCTTCTTACCCTTAGCGGAGTTTTCATACAATAATAGCTGTCACTCAAGCATTGACATGGCTCCATTTGAAGCATTGTATGGTAGGAGATGTAGGTCTCCCATTGGGTGGTTTGATGCATTTGAGGTTAGACCTTGGGGCACTGATCTTTTGAGGGATTCAATGGAGAAAGTGAAATCTATTCAAGAAAAGCTTCTAGCGGCGCAAAGTAGACAAAAAGAATATGCAGATCGAAAGGTTAGAGACCTAGAGTTCATGGAAGGTGAACAAGTCTTGCTGAAGGTTTCGCCAATGAAAGGGGTGATGCGGTTTGGTAAGCGAGGTAAACTAAGCCCAAGGTATATTGGTCCCTTTGAAGTACTTAAGCGAGTAGGGGAGGTGGCTTATGAGTTAGCCTTGCCTCCAGGGCTGTCCGGAGTGCATCCGGTATTTCATGTGTCTATGTTGAAAAGATATCATGGGGATGGAAACTACATTATCCGTTGGGATTCAGTTTTGCTTGATGAGAACTTGTCTTATGAGGAGGAGCTTGTTGCTATTTTAGATAGAGAAGTTCGCAAGTTGAGGTCAAGAGAGATTGCATCCATCAAGGTGCAATGGAAGAATCGACCGGTTGAAGAAGCCACTTGGGAGAAGGAGGCAGATATGCAAGAAAGATACCCACATCTGTTCAAAGATTCAGGTACTCCTTCTCGCCCTTGTTTTTCTTCTTGTGATCGTTCGAGGACGAACGATGGGTAAATTGGTATCTATTGTAACGACCTGTTTAGTCGTTTTGAGCAGCAGATTTTATTTCTGAAAAACTGGCTGAAACGACGGACCCCACGACGGACCGTCACAGGCACGACGGACCGTCGCAGGGTCTCGTTTCAAAACACTTAGAAATTCTGAAATTGGGTACTGAAAATCGACTCTCTGAACTTCGTAACGAAATGGCAAGACGAACCGTCGCAGGCACGACGGCCCGTCACAGGCCATTCACTTAAAATCGAGTTCTGTAGCATGTGACGGACAGCAGGACGGACCATCGCAGGCACGACGGCCCGTCACGGGCTGCGTAATCCCAGTCAGAGTCGGATTTCTTTCCACGTTTTAAGGGACGTTTTGGACTATTCTTTCCTTAATTATAAAGTTTGAGGGTTAATATTAATAAATCTAATTACTTGGGGGTTAAAATAGGTAACCTTAAGTTAATTAGTGGGTCATTATTACCATCTTTCATTCTTAATTATATATTAATTAGGGTAAAAGAAAGAGGGTTGAATAAAGAAAATAGAAAGAACAAAGAGAGGGAAAGAGAAACAAAAAGAGAGAGAGGATTGAACGATTGAGAGAGAAGAAACGAAAAGAAGAGGAAAACACCAAGCTTTGGGAAAATTCTTGCTTGATTCAATTCTTCGGTGGAGGTAGGTTATGGTTATTCCATGCTATTCGTAGTAGACTCTTAATAGCGAATGATATGTATTGGTAGTTTTGTAAACCTGTCTATATGCTTAATTGTATGCTTGCATAAATATGATTATGTTTTCTTCTTTGTTATTTGTGGAATGCAGCAAACGTTCCGTCAACTTTAACTCAGCAGTAAATCAAGCCAGTCTTCGTCACACCGGATCTTCAGGGTGAGCTAACGCTTCTAGCTTGGACTGGGTCTTCTTCTTCAAGTCTTGATGCCTTGAACTTCCGGCATGGACTAGCTTTCTAATTGTTTTGTTTTTCTTAGATACTCTTAGTTTAGTAATTTTGAGGATAGATGTTCTTGTGGTGATGACTTCCAGATTTTGGGGATAATAATAGTTATTGGTTTGATTTTATGAATGAGTTTAAGTCTTCCACATTATTTTATGTTGATATTCATTGAAATGTTAAGGTTTATATGGGTTGGTTCGCTCACATAGGAGGGTAAATGTGGGTGCCAGTCGCGGCCCTGATTTGGGTCGTGACATTACAGTGACTTCACAGTAACTCATATAATACAAGATAACATCAAGAATACATCACAACACATAACCATAAGACCCTCATACCAAAGGTGATTCTAAGGTTCACTTGAGTGAGTTATGAAGAGACCGCCCATACAATCCTTTCACACACACAAAAGAGATCCTTCAGACTACCTAAGGTAAGATTATTCCCATTTCAGGAATCAAAATCACTACCTAGAATTACTCTAAGACTCACCTAAATAAGAAGATACCGTCCATACATCCTCTCCAAGCCTACTTAAGCAATTCTTAAAGCTACTCTAGATACTTGCCTTTTCATTAACATACCTTCACTTAAGTCATTATGTTCATTAAGTCTTTTAAAAGACATTCAACACTTGGAGAAGACCTAGGGACTCATATACTAACATCTTCAAAGCCTTATCGTGTAATGTCTAGATAGCAGCCCATTCTACTACCTAAACTTCATAGTACTTCTCCAACCCTAGCATGTATCCTACATGATGAGAATATGAAATAACCGACATAGACTATGTTATCTAATCATGGAATTCGGAGTCATGAACCTTCTACGATAAGGGTGTTCTACTGGCCAATGTTAGAACTAAAACACATCCAATGTAAGCACATGGTTAAGGAATATGAAGGGTTTATTTGTACTCTAGCCTCACCTTTAACTATAGATACTCCCCAAACCATACTCACTCAGTGCTAGCCTTTGTTCTCATAGAGTAATTCAATAAAGGAGTATATGAAGAGGTTTCATATCTAATTCATAACCAAATCACTTTACATCTTACCAAAAAGGTCCCCTAGGGTTTCCTTTAAATCGTTAAGAAGATAGATCAATTATTTTACTAAAGATGATTTCATGCCGTTCCAGCCAACAAACATTAACTCCAGTATTCACATGAGAAGGATACCATTACGGCTATCAACTTCAAGGATATCATAACCTTCTTTCTAAAAGGTTCCACATAAATGACCTTCTTTGCGATATTCAAGATCATATTTCATTCATACATATACACTCATGACAAAGGGTGTTCTAACCTACTAATTCAAGGATTCATATGTATTCATGTATCAAGTAAGGGACATACGTCTACCAAGACAAGACACACTTCACTTTACGTTTTCATATATAGCATCTCATTGAAGAAGCACATAGGGACAACTAAGTATACTTGCAAGCCATTATACACACTTTTAAAAAATTATCAATATAAACATCACAAGTCTCATATAAGTAATCAAGAAGTATCATACTTTAATATCAATTCATTCACATTATGACTCCATCATAGCCTACTACAGACATATATCATCAACTAAAAGAACTCATTCGTTGAATTCACATAATATATATGTCATCAAGACCCTCACATTTCTCACATCATCAAGTATACATGAAAATACCATAATACATGAAGTAACGTTGACGGGACCACATTGTTTCACAATTCATAAAGTAATGCCGATGAGGCCACATAATTCACAAGTATAGCACATAAGCACCACCACCATAAGTGGACCATACCAATAATCATTATAGTTTAAGACTTATACAATATAATATAGAGAGAGTTAGTACATCATACCACCAACCCAATCTCGCAACTTTAATCCATAGCCAAATCAACCAACATAATACCAATGGCCATGATCACCAATACAATCCAATAATCATAACGTACAATGAATCCAAAGTAGTTCAATATGAATTTATAAATTTAGTACATCCTACACATAATTCTAACATGATTCTTCCATAATTCAATATCCCAAAGTAAACAACACAAGAATTCAATAGTATAAAGACATCATCAATTCACCCATAACATAGTCAAATTATGGAATTCATGATTTGCATGGGTTCATAAAAATTTTAGGTTAAAATAATAAAATTAACATCAATATAATCAATATACAATGATTGAAAACGTTTTATGCAAGAACCCATGGCTAGATCACAAGTTACAAGTTCATCTTTTGAGAAAGCTTTGAAAAACCACTTAGAAGTTTGGTTCCTTGAAGAAAAGAGATTCAAGGATGAAAAAACAAACCTTAATTGATGCTAGACCATAAAAATTGAGAATATTTGATAGAGAAATCAACCTTCAAACTTCAATCTCCCTTCAAGATTCAATGGAGTTCTACAGAATTCTTTAGGGGTCTTGGGGTTTTGATTTTGAGTAATGACTTGAATAGGATTCTAGAATTATAAAGTTACTTATAATACCTAAAATAACCTTAATAAATCATACAACTAATTTCACAAAGTCTAGGTGGAAAACAGAAATTTCCTTTGGGTTGGCCGAGACACCTGTAGAATTACAGGTGCCAATCGACGACCATCATCGACTCTCGTAGCCCAACCAATGGACCGTCCTGTTGGTCCGTGGTTTGGGTCAGATACTGGACAATTGGAAGATCACTCTCCCAATCTAAGTGTCAACTTATTTCACCAACGTACGGGGTATCGACTGCCTTCCGTAGGTGAGGCTGGTTTGACATCTTTTAGCTCACACATTGGGTCCTTCTCAAAGACCCTTTGGTTGGTCCATGGGGAGTTTTCCCGGACGTTTCCAACCCAAATATAGTTGTACAAATTTTAAGGACCCCTCACATCAATTTCATCCAAAACAAAGACGTAACACTTGACGAAACACACTAAGGCACAAAAGCACGTTTCAAGGCAACCCTTTTGAATATCATGGACCTTCTTGGACATTTGACCTCCGAAATTCACCAAACTTTAGACACTTCCTCATAAAATAATTATAACCCTTTTTATGATGTTAAAACATCAACACACAAGTGTTATTCTATAGTTTCACCTAAGTCATTTTAGAGGTGTTACATTAATTTTATCAAAATTGGTTACAATTTCATCTTATTCTCTACAGATCATATTTGTTATAGTTAAATTGCTTGATTTCAGTCTTATTATGCATGATTTGATTCAATTATATATTTTTAATTTACTTCATATTAACACTTGTGATACATGTACCCAAGGTACCCCCTAAATGTAACAAGGCACATAGGAACCCGAAAGGCTCCACGTAAGCCACTTAGCATATCATAACATAAGTATAGAACAAGTAAGAGTAAAAACACATTTCAAGTCTTAGAATATTTTCATAAATGAAATTGGAAGTATAGACTTTCTCTATATAACCATCTATTACAAAACTTGAATGAAAATAGGGCCTAGCAAATAGGGCCTAGCCTATACAAGATGTCCAAAAATGGAAATACAATAAAGGAAACTACATTATTAGAAAAATACATCCTCAAACAATGAGTCTCACCAACAAGGTCGGAAGGTAGCAAAATCCAAGCACTAGCAACTAGAATGATCACCTCAAGAATCAGACTCTACGCTTGAGAAAATGATGAAATAGTAAAAGTT
Source organism: Solanum arcanum (assembly GCA_027789145.1). Lineage (NCBI taxonomy): Eukaryota > Viridiplantae > Streptophyta > Magnoliopsida > Solanales > Solanaceae > Solanum > Solanum arcanum. The sequence goes on from CM050943.1 coordinate 30,413,259, forward strand.
AGCAAAAAATGTACTAAGTATGGTAGTCATGTATAAAAACATTAAATATATGTAAAAAAAATTACATTTCACTTAAAAGCATGCGATTTGCCAAGTTTGAACATCATACAAGACTATAGAAGTCATAAGTCATAATCATAGACAACATAAGTCAATATCATTTTAAAACCTCTAAACTCATAATCTCTCTTTAGTAACAATTTTTATTCATGTTCTTATTGTGGGAGAATATCCTTAACTAACATAGAGACCATGTGAGTTAAAACATGATCACCCAGTGTCTCCCACACCGAAAAGGATTGTTCTACTTGCCTTAGGTAGAACCATGAACTCTTAGCTTTGGTGGATCCACTAGCTAGAAAACCTATGAGGGCACATAATTCATGGGATATGTAGATTTTTATTACAAGCCCAATCTCTACTACAGGGAGAGATTTCATCTCATGAGACCTCTTCTAGAAACCCAAACATTACTAACATGGGAGCTTTCATCTCATTGTAAGTATCCTATCGGCGCTAAGCATAATTCTCATAGAATAATTTACTAAGTCTTACTTAACTCATGTTTCATCGAAGAATGTCATTGACAATCAATCTAAGTTAATTCATTTGGATAACTCTTATTCATTAATTCAATTAAGTGAGAACAGCTTTTCAACCTAAAAAGGCTTTATATGTAAGAAACCTTTCACATCATGGTTGTAAGTGTTTCATGAGGAAGACCTTTCAATAACGCAATAAACATTGGCACTTTACCTTAAAGCAACTTCATAGCATTTACATAATTTTCATAAGATCATGCATAAACTCACACATTGCCCTTCCAAGGTTCAAAGCCATCATCAATCACCAAATATAGAATTTAAGAATTATACATGTATTTCATCATAATTTCATATAATTCTATCAATTCACACATTAGATCATAAAAACACTTTTTTTACAATCACAACCCAACCTATGAGATCGCAATTGAGAGAACTATGGAAATTTTCATGGGTTCATATGGGAAGATCATAAAAGCATTTTATATCATCAATTAATGCATTTATAGACATAATTAAACCATTAAAATCAATAAATAACCCATGGTGAATGAAAAAAACCCTAGCTAAATGGGTAAATCTACCCTTTGAAATTGAAGATTTTGAGAGGGCTGAAGCTACCCATGGATGAAAACCACCATACCTAAATCACAAAGACCTATAAATTTGATACAAAGTTCCTTACTTTTTGAACCCCAACCGTCACTTCTTTTTCTTCTTCTTTGAGTTTTTTAGAGAGACAATTTTTGAAGAGGAGCAAGCTTTGGGAATGGATTTGAGTTTTTAGAAACAATGAGGTGCATGACTTAATTTAGAGGGATTAAATCCTTATATATGTGATCTAATTTAGGCTAAAACTACATCACTTCATATTAATTAAAATCATAAAACCCCAAAGTTCCCCTAAAACTTAAGCACCAAAAGCCATTTTCTAGGCCTAAACCATGGACCCATGACCTGCGAACCGTGTATGGAACTACGGCATGTCCTAGTTGGGCATGATTCATGGTCAAAGAGTTTTGCACCATCCACGAGACCCTTACTAACAGACACGTGGTTAGACCCACGTCCTATGCTGGGGAAGTGTGGGTTGGGGTTTTGAGAATTAGTTTTAGGACTCTGGCCTATGGCCTCTCACTCACGGGCGTACACTGGCCCATGAAACGTGTGTTCTTCCGTGTTCCATTACTTTTGGGCAGTTTCCAGGGCCCTCTTTAAAGACCCATGGTTGGTAAATGGGGATGTACCTAGATGTCCTAACATAAAATCCTCTATTTTTAAGTACATGAACTTACATCCGTGACTTTAACCCTCACGTTGAGATCCATTTTAGCTTACTGATTTCCGCAATGTTATACATGTTTATGATGATTAATTTATGAAAAAAAATATGAACTTATAAATTAAGATATATGAAATCTATGAATGATTTATAAAAAAGTTGTTTTATGATCTATGATTGTTTCAAGATAAATATCAATGAAATTATGAAAGTTTTTATCACATATCGAGAAATCAAGGTTGTGAAAGGTCTGCTCACATATTAATAAATCATGGTTGGTAAAACTTTTCTCACATATGTATGAATCTTGATCGAAGGAGCTACTCTATGACGACTTTATAATTTGGATTAGTATGTTGATTATTCAATATCCTAATATTATGCTTGATAATTAAATTTATATATTCCGTTGGGATTTAACTTAGCACCGATAGAATATTAAGGTGGAGGCTAAAATAGGGTAGTCTCTAGTAGCAATATTTAGTTCCAAACTACGTACGTCCGTAGGATTGTCTTAAATGACCTAGAAAGTTGATCCATACATAGAATATGATTGATACTGAGTTGCACCTTGGTAAGTAGACTCTATCTTCTTGATGTAACAGTTACATTAGATTTTATGTTATATCTCACATGGTCTTGTAACACCTCAAACTTTATTAAAATGAATAAAAGAGGCAAACACACAAGTCTGTGAACCCAATATGGACCATGGACATTTCACAACACCCTTAACGGCCCGTTTAGGGGTCCAAAAATTGTCTTAGGCATCATGTACGACCATCCAAGAATTCCTAGGTAGTGGTTTACCTATATGGAATCCTAGATGATTTGTGGTGCCTTGGACAACCCATTTAGGGGTCACTACAATTCGGTTATGAGTTTTAAAATTTTTGGTCCACTTCAACTGATGATGTCTCTTTGCATAAAATTAATAGGTGACTCACAACCTATCAAATAAAAGATATTTGTTTCCTCTTTCACACACTACCAAGTTGGCTTCTTTTTGAGATTGGAGTAAAATGTTATGCATGTTTTAGTGAATCCATGTTGGGCAAGTGCAGCTTCATGACCGACTATACGGCCCATAAAGTCTTTCACGGTTTGTGAAGTTTTAGAAGATGTATGAGGCCCTTCTTTTAAGATATCTCGTCAGTTTTTAATTAGGGGCATTTAAATATTCTTCCAAAGTGTTTCTTACCTAAAATCGTCATTATAAACCATATTTCAAGACATGTAAAAGTGAATTAAGACCTAAAACTATCAATTTAAATTCATTTTCTTAAATTCCTAAACTTGAACAAATTAATCCTCTACAAAAGTATTTACTCTATATCATGGAAGAAGAAGAAACTAGGGTTCTTCAAGTTCAAGTTGTAACAACCCTAAAAATGTATAAGATACGTAATGCTTAATGTGTCTAGAATGCATATGATTAGATCGGCTTCACACGAATTGATACGTGTAGAACCACGCCTCTGAACCCTTGCAACAACCAAGCAAACTAACTTGGGGAGTTAGTTGAGCTAGGAAAGGTTGGGTCCAGCCATGTAGGGCTCCCGAATATGAAGATTTACCCGGATGAGTCTTTACCGGACTTAAAAAGGGAAAATCTTAAGTTTGAAGGGTCTAGGGGTAAAATGGTCTTTTTCTAGGCTAAGGGTAGTATCGTAATTACCCTAAATATTTAATTAATTATTTGATTAATATTGTGGAGGAGCATTTTGGGAAGAGAGGGCCGAAATCACCCATTAAGAAAAACCTTGCTCCACCCGGGTTCGAACCTAGTTGGGAGCAAAGATTTAATTTGTTTTAATTAATTTGGTAGATTAATTTAATAAATTAATAATTAAAGGCTGATTAAAAAACGGAAATCAGATTTTCAATTATTATTTATTAATTATTAATTAATTTGACTAAGTCTTGCCAACTAGTCCTAGTTCTAAGGGACACTATCTCACACCACTCTCTCTCACACCTATATAACTCTCTCTACACTCAAAGAACTTACCAAAAAAATACAAACAAACAAGCTAACTTAAGAAACGAAAATTTTACATCATCTTCTCTACGGGATCGTGTTGAAGACTAAGTGGAGGATTTGGGCTGCACTTTAAAGGTGTGGAAATCTACAAAAAAAAGTATGGGTTTTCTCTCTTGAAATCCTTTCTCCAAGAGAAATTTCATTCAACAAAATTCAACGTATGAAACTAGGGCCGTCCCCTTTATTGTCGAATTCCTTGTCCCAAGTCTCCTTCCTATTTAAATTTAAATTAGGTTAGAAATCATGTTGTTGGTATGTTTGCTAGTAGCTAAGTGTGAAAAATGATTTTCTTTGTGATTTTGTGTTTGGAAATAGCAAGCATATTTAATGATGTCAACCGAAAATGATGTGGTGCAATATGTAAAATGTTTCTTGTTGTTCTCCGTTTTGAAGTCTTAAAATGGCTTGTTTGATGATTGGAATTATTGTGCATAAAGTGTGTAAATTGTGATGTTTAAATGAAGTGTAAGGTGGATGATCTTAAGTGACAAAATCTAAGCTAAAACAACAATGAATCTACACCTAAAAACGCGTTAAACTAATTATGAAAATACAACAAAACGAACATATGAATGTTGTTAAATAAAGGCTAGAAAATTTAATAAAATTTCCAGCACTTGAAGTTTGAGAACTTCAAAAATTAATTTAAAACATGCGAGGTCAGTGGGGATTGACCCAAGGCCTCATTTCATGAAAGTTGGAAAAAAAGAAATGAGAGGTGTGGGATTCGAACCCACAACCTCTCAACCAAACAAGAGAGAAAAAGGGAAATTTAAAATTTATAAAAATAATGGGAGAAGTGGGATATGAACCCACCACCTCTTGGCTGAAGGAGGAGACAAGGAGAGAAGTTAAAAAAAATAATGAGAGTAGTGGGATTCGAACCCACCTCCTCTCGGCCAACATGGAAAAACTTTGGAAAAAGAGAAATAAATGAATGTTGCTATGGGGGTTCGATCCCGGATCCCCTAATGCTTAAAACGCTTTAAGTGAAGTGAGGGGAGGCAAAAAGAAAGGAAAAATAATGTTAGTAAGGGTATACGAAATCGGGTTCCCCAAGACGAAATGTAAATCCAAAATTAGCTGAAAGAAAATTAACTAAGTGGTGTTCAAGGGATTCGAAGTCGGGTTCCCTTGGATAATTTCGTATTGACATATAAGTCATACGTAAGTAAATACTTAATAAATACTGCCTCTAAAGATCAAAATCAATATCTTGGCATATTTACGAGATGCATAAGTCTCGCACTACATAATCTTGGGAAAACATGAATCACTTAGACAAACTATGAGAGCAAATGTGATAAAGTTAATGAATGTGGTGACAACATGATAAGAGGCTAATGTGAAAAATGAGAGAATCTCAAATGAGCCTAAGTAAATGTTACCAAAGCGTACTCACCTATGAGAGTGTTAAGTTAATAAGAGACCCATCTCTATGAACACTCGAATGAAAGTATTGAAGTTAATGCATACTTAATACTAATGATGAGATGAGAAATCATATAATGAGCTATGATGTCCTCATAATAGAAGCAAGCTTACATGATGTATGAGTTGAATGTAAAGGAAATTTATACTGAGCAACGACACGCTAACTATGAGCGGCGATGCCTTCTTTCGGGAAGGGCGGAGGTTCACGTAACTCTCATGAGATGAGACTGTTCGGCATGTCGGATATGGGTCTCCTTATATCTACTAGTCTTCGAACCTATACTGCCAATATAGGGATCTAGCGGGGTTCAATTCACATGTACGCTAGCATGTTTTGGGTCTCTTTGACCGGTGATTCCACCTCTTTTTGGTGTGGGGGAGACACTGGATTTCATGATGCTCACATGATATATGTCATTAAAAGTTAAAGTTCCCAAAGAATGAATGAGGCCAGCCTCAAATGATGCACATAATGAAATGAACTAGACCAAAAATGGAAGGATAGGAAAATTAATAGGTGAGCTAGACTTAAGTAATGACGCTAGGTTATTCTTGGTCATTGCACAGCAAACCCGATGAGAATTTTAAACTACATCCTAGGTATGACTGGTAATTGCACTAGTATATGAAAGAATGAAAAACGAAGTACGTATGAATGAATGAAGCAGACTCTGTGTTTGCTAAAGAAGGCTCCCTAGTTGAGGTCCCATATGTTGAGCCCTCATTTTGGGAAGTCCTAATGTCAAGTCCATGATCCCAAGGTCTCATGGCATATGAAAGAAATATATAAACTACGTGATATGATATGTGAAATATGTTATGTGCTATTCTCAAAATGTTAAGTTTGATGATGCATGTTACACTCATCGCATGACTTTCCAAATCTAAATTTGGCAGGTCCATTGACTTTTCTAATTCAAATTTGGCATGTCAATTGACTTGACTTTCCATAAATTATGTTGTTAGGAAAGAGCTATTCTTTCTCATGCATGTTCTTGGTGTGTTCTTGCATATACCCATACTTAGTACAAGTATGTACTAATTCCATACAATTATCTTTTTAAGGTGCAAGCACAGGTGGACGTTAAATCTTACGGTACAACGTTACAGCTATCCGGACGTGGAGCTTTCATCCGGACTTGGTAGGCCCTCATGCTTTCCAGGTTGTCTACTATTATTATCTAGCTTAGATGTAGGCCTTAGCTAGTGGAGCATGTTCCACTGGTGTTACGTTTCCCACTTCATTTCAGATTTTGTATTGGTGTCGTTTTGGCAAGTACACATTTAATACAGTTTAACTATTTCTTTCATTATATGATCTTAATGTTAGATGCTTGATTGTGAACATTTATGAGTTTAAGTAGAATGTATTATACTAATGTTAAATAAAAAAAAAGTTCAAATTTTCCACAAAAATTAACCTAGATGAAGTAAAGATGACGTATGTAGGCTTGTCTGCGACTTCTGAGAGGTCAACGACGTCGATCTTGTATGGGGTCTAGATTTTGGTCGTGACAAAATTGGTATCAGAGCACTAGGTTAACTTCCGAGGATAATAAGTTCACATAACCACATTGAGTAGTTTCTAAGTCATGGTAATGAAGTGCACCAATATCCTGAATTAGAGACTGCATGATGCGTAGGAAAATCTCCCTTCTTCGGATCTTATCGTGCCTTTGATAATGTCCGATTTCTTGGTGTTATTAGCGTGTCTAACATCAACTCTTGTTGTTTTAAGTGGATGTATACTAGGAGAAACATTGGTCAGAGGAGATGAGGAGCAGCTGTTGGGGACAATTAGGTTCAACCCCAGGATCCAGCTGAATGAGTGGCTATGCAGTTAACCCAGCTGGGTTGACAGATGCGGAGGTGCGGGCATCTCTGGCTCAGATGGCTCAGGCCATCACCATGCAGGCCCAGGCTATGACGGCCAAGTCCAAAAGAGAGAATGTTCAGAGGGAGGACTCACCGGTACGTAGCATGGCTTACAGGCTGCGAGACTTCACGAGGATGAATGCTTCTATCTTTATAGGGTCCAAAATTTCAGAGGATACCCAAGAGTTTGTGGACGAGGTCCACAAGATTTTGGTGGCCATGGGGGCAAAAGATACTGAGAAGGCTGAGCTGGCTTCCTATCAGATCGAGGATATTGCACAGACTTGGTGCAAGATATGGAAAGATAGTCAGGCGTTGGGTGGAAATCTGGTCACGTGGGAGCTGTTTAAGACAACTTTTCTGGAGAGATTCTTCCCCAGGGAGATGAGTGAAGCTATGGTTTAGGACTTATCAACCTGAAGCTAGGATCTATGACAGTTAGGAAGTACTCCTTAAAGCACGTTAATCTATCCAGGTATGCCACTTCCCTAGTGTCCAACAGCAGGGATGAGATGAGAAGGTTCCTCACAGGGATCACTGGAGATCTGGAGGAGGAGTGTCGATTTGTGATGCTCCACAATAACATAGACCTCTCCAGGCTGATGGTGCATGTCCATCAGGTAGAGGACAGCCAGAAGAGGAGGGGCATTCCTGATGCTAGGAGGCCTAAGCCTTCTGATCAAGCAGGTCCTTCCAATGGAGGAAATAGGAACAACTTTGGGGTTCGTGAACATCCCAGGTTCAAAAAAGGGCAACAGAGTTCTGGGAACTCTAACTTTCAGAGGAGTGCAACACCTAGAGAAGGTATACTCGAGCCCAAAAAGGGCAATGGAGGTGATGTGCAACGTCCAATAAAAGAGTGTGACAAGTGTGGTCGTGATCACAATAGAGAGTGCCGATAGGGAACTAATGCATGCTTCGGTTGCAGAAAGATAGGGCACATGGTCAAGGACTGCCCATAGAACAGGGGTCAGGATGGAGGTAATGCTCAACCTAGGCCTAATCCACAGGGTGCAACAGCAGCCGAGCCTCCTAAGAGGAACAGGTTCTAAGCCCTGAAGGGCATGGAGGAGCAGGAGAAGTCCGCTAATAAGGTCACAGGTATGTTGCAAGTATTGTCAACTTCTGTTTATGCCTTACTTCACCCAGGGTCGATGTCTTCCTTTGTAACTCCTTTGCGTGCTCTAACTCTTGAGATAATTCCTGAAGTTTTGCATGATCCTACAGTGGTTGGTAAACCTTTAGGAGAAAATGTAAGAACTGATAGAGTATATAAGGATTTCCCAATAGTTGTATATGGTAAGACTATGTGTGCAGACTTTGTTGAGTTACCAATGCATGATTTTGATGTTATGTTATCACTGGCATTGTGCTAGATAGATAGTACTATCGTTCGGGGACGAATGTTCCCAACAGGGGGACAATGTAACAGCTCTAAAAATGTATAAGAAAAGTATGCTTAATGTGTCTAGAATGCCTACAATTAGATTGGCTTCACACAGATTGATGCGCATAGAATCAAGCCTCTAAACCCTTACAACATCCAAGAAAACTAACTTGGGGAGTTAGTTGAGCTAGGAAAGTTTAGGTCCAGCCATGTAGGGCTCCTGAATATGAAGATTTACCCGGATGAGTCTTTACCGGACTTAAAAAGGAGAAATCTTAAGTTTAGAGGGTCTAGGGGTAAAATGGTCTTTTTTCAAGCTAAGGGTTGTATCATAATTACCCTAAAAATGTAAGTAAATATTTTACTAATATTGTGGAGGGGCATTTTTGGAAGAGAGGGCCGAAATTGCCCATTAAGAAGAATCTTGCTCCACCCGGGTTCAAACCTAGTTGGGAGCAATTATTTAATTTGTTTTAATTTATTTGGTAGATTAATTTAATAATAATAATTAATGGCTGATTTAAAAAAGGAAATCAGATTTTCAATTATTATTTATTAATTATTAATTAATTTGACTAAGTCTTGTAAACTAGTCCTAGATCTAAGGAACACTATCTCACACCACTCTCTCTCTCATGCCTATACCTCTCTCTCTCTCTCTCTCTCTCTCTCTCTCTCTCTCTCTTGTTTCACTTTCTTTTTGGCTGCAAAAATAGAAAACAAAAGATCAGAAAACAACCAGAAAGTTCTCTACACTCAAAGAACTTACCAAAAAAAGTACAAACAAACAAGCTAACTTAAGAAACAAAAATTTTACATCATCTTCTCTACGGGATCGTGTTGAAGGTTTAGTGGAGGATTTGGGCAGCACTTTGAAGGTGTGGAAATCTACAAAAAAAATATGGGTTTTCTGTCTTGGAATCCTTTCTCCAAGAGAAATTTCTTTCTACAAAATTCAACGGATGAAACTAGGGTTGTCCCCTTTATTGTTGAATTCCTTGTCCCTAGTCTCCTTCATATTTAAATCTAAATTAGGTTAGAAATCATGTCGTTGGTATGGTTGTTGGTATCTAAGTGTGAAATATGATGGTCTTTGTGATTTTGTGTTTGGAAATAGCAAGCATGTTTAATGATGTCAACCGAAAATGATATGGTGCAATGTGTAAAATGTTTCTTGTTGTTCTCCGTTTTGAAGTCTTAAAATGGCTTGTTTGATGATTGGAATTATTGTGCATAAGGTTTTTAAATTGTGATGTTTAAATGAAGTGTAAGGTGGCTGATCTTAAGTGACAAAATCTAATATAAAAAAACAATGAATCTAAACCTAAAAACGCGTTAAACAAATTATGAAAATACAACAAAACGAACATATGAATGTTGTTAAATAAAGGCTAGAAAATTTAATAAAATTTCCAGCACTTGGTGACGGAGTTTTCGGCAAGAATACTTGAAGTTTGACAAGTTCAAAAATAAATTTAAAACATGTGAGGTCAGTGGGGATTGAACCCAAGACCTCACTACATGAAAGATGGGGGAAAAAAAAAGAAATGAGAGGTGTGGGATTCGAACTCACAACCTCTCAACCAAACAAGAGAGAAAAAGGGAAATTTTAAATTAATAAAAGTAATGGGAGGAGTGGGATATGAACCCACCACATCTTGGCTGAAGGAGGAGACAAGGAGAGAAGTTAAAAAAAAATAATGAGAGGAGTGGGATTCGAACCCACCTCCTCTCGGCCAACATGGAAAAACTTTGGAAAAAGAGAAATAAATGAATGTTGCTATGGGGGTTCGATCACGGATCCCCTAATGCTTAAAACGCCTTAGGTGAAGTGAGGGGAGGGAAAAAAAGGAAAAATAATGTTAGTGAGGGGATACGAAATCTGGTTCCCCAAGCCGAAATGTAAATCCAAAATTAAGTGAAAGAAAATTAATTAAGTGTTGTTCAAGGGATTCGAAGTCGGGTTCCCTTGCCCAATTCCATATTGACATATAAGTCATACGTAAGCAAACACTTAATGAATACTGCCTCTAAAGACCAAAATCAATATCTTGGCATATCTACAAGATGCATAAGTCTTGTACTACATAATCTTAGGTAAAAATGAATCACTTAGACAAACTATGAATAAAGCTTTATGGCTTGTATGTGTTCACTCATAAGTCTAGCATAAGTTTAAAAGTAAGTGAACCTAAGATGTATGTGATGAAATGATGTAAAACGTAGAAGAAGTTAAGTAAGAGTGTGAAACACCCTATGACCAAGTGCATTGACATATGATGAAATGAACATTCATGTAAACGGGTGAGTAATATGAAGAGCAAATGTGCTAAAGTTAATGAATGTGGTGACAACATGATAAGAGGCTAATGTGAAAAATGAGAGCAATCTCAAATGAGCCTAAGTAAATGTTACCAAAACGTACTCACCTATGAGAGTGTAAAGTTAATGAAGAGACCCATCTCTATGAACATTCTAATGAAAGTACTGAAGTTAATGCATACTTAATATTAATGATGAGATGAGAAATCATCTAATGAGCTATGATGTCCTCATGATAGAAACAAGCTTCCATCATGTATGAGTTGAATGTAATGGAAATTTATACTGAGCACCGATACGCTAGCTATGAGTAGAGATGCCTTCTTTCGAGAAAGGCGGAGGTTCACGTAACTCTCATGAGATGAGACTGTTTGGCATGCCGGGTATGGGTATCCTTATATCTCCTAGTCTTCGATCCTATACTGCCAATATAGGGATCTAGCGGGGTTCAATTCACATGTACGCTAGCATGTTTTGGGTCACTTTGGCCGGTGATTCCACCTCTTTTTGGTGTGGGGGAGACGCTGCATTTCATGATGCTCACATGATATATGTCGGTTACAGTTAAAGTTCCCAAAGAATGAATGAGGCCAGCCTCAAATGATGCACTTAATGAAATGAACTAGACCATAAATATAAGGATAGGATAATTAATAGGTGAGCTAGACTTAAGTAATAACGGTAGGTTATTCCTTGTCATTGCACAGCAAACCCGATGAGAGTTTTAAACTATATCCTAGGTATGACTGGTGATTGCACTAGTATATGAAAGAATGAAAAATGAAGTACGTATGAATGAATGAAGCAGACTCTGTGATTGCTAAAGAGGGCTCCCTAGTTGAGGTCACATATGTTGAGCCCTCATTTTGGGAAGTCCTAACGTCAAGTCCATGATCCCAAGGTCTCATGGCATATGAAATAAATATATAAACTAAGTGATATGATATGTGAAATATGTTATGTGCTATTCGCAAAATGATACGTTTGATGATGCATGTTACACTATTGGCATGACTTTCCAAATCCAAATTTGGCAGGTCCATTGACTTTCCTAATCCAAATTTGGCAAGTCAATTGACTTGACTTTCCATAAATCATGTTGTTAGGAAAGAGCTATTCTTTCTGATGAATTTCCTTGGTGTGTGCTTGCATATATCCATACTTACTACAAGTGTGTACTAATTCCATATAATTATATGTTTTTAGGTGCAGGAACAGGTGGACGTTAGATTGTACGGTACAACGTTACAGATATCCAGACATGGAGCTTTCATCCAAACTTGATAGGCCCTCATGCTTTAAAGGTTGTATACTTTTTTTTATCTAGCTTAGATATAGGCCTTAGCTAGTTGAGCATGTTCCACTAGTGTTTCATTTCCCACTTCGTTTCAGATTTTATATTGGTTCCATTTTGGCAAGTACACATTTAATGCAGCTATGAACTATTTCTTTCATTTGATGATTTTAATGTTAGATGGTTGATTGTGAACATTTTTGAGTTTAAGTAGAATGTCTTATACGAATGTTAAATAACAAAAAGTTCAAATCTTCTGCAAAAATTATCCTAGATGAAGTAAAGATGACGTATGTAGGCTGGTCTACGACCTCTGAGAGGTCAACGACGTCGGTCTCGTCTGGGTTCTAGTTTTTGGTAGTGACACAAGTATCCATTCTTTATATTTTCTCAGGGATTCAATATAGGTATGGAGGGAGTTTATCAATAAGTATGATCCACCCATTAAACCCACAAAGTTTCTTCAATTCTCCAATTCAAATTCCCAATGATTGATTAGGTTTTTATTTAATTCCACATGAGTTCTATTTGTATGGATTCAATTGCTTTATTATGATCTTATTTTGATATGTTGGGATCAATTGCATATTTTTCAACCAATTCAATGTAAATTCATGCATTGATCCATGAATCTTGACTATGAACCACGACTTACATGATTTTATGAAGAAGCTTGAAACTATGAATATATTTTTATGAAATTATGCATGTTTTTATGAAACCAATGTTTATGAGTCAAGTAAGCTTATAGATTAAGGTATCTATATGTTATATGAATCTTGGCCATATTACATGAATGACATATAGATTTATCCTCAATGATTTTCGGGCTATTATCCTAAATTAGGTCTTAATTAGTTTAGTATCCGGATATACCATAAATGATTATAGATAAAAAATTTCAAAACTATTTCCATTAGTATTTGGACATTTATAGTATGAATTTAATGACTATGGGCCTTATAAATCTACTTTGGAAATGTCATGGATGGTGAAAAGTTTTCTCACGTATGGTCAAAGGCGCTACTCTATGATGTTTTTAGCTTGGATTGGTTGCGTAGTTGTACCTTTCCATGGATGATAATATGACTCTAGATTGGATTGACTACTTGATTTTCCTTTCCATGTATAATAAGACAAGTTAAGATTAATGGTTATTCCTTAAGATTTATGTTTAGCACCGAGATGATACTGAGATGGAAGCTCTCTCGTAGCTTGAGGTCGGGTTTCTAGTAGCAATCTCCATATCGCATAATTATGTGTCACTATATGATGATTGTATTAGATATACATTAGCTAGTAGATTCACTTTAACTAAGATTTATCATTCTTACCTTGGCAAGTAAGCACACCCTTTTTGATGTGACACAGACACTGGATTACAAGTTATAGCTTGCATGATTTATATGTCGGTTCATGGTAAACTTTCCATAATATGAACTAAGTCATTACTAATGTTTTATGAAGCTATCTTTATGATTTAAAGATACATTGACCATCTTAATGATTTATGAATCTTCTTAAATAATTTTACTATGTTTTAACATGGTCATGCATTTCATGTATTCGATTATGTCCCCATATGATTACATCTCATGATTTATTGCATTCCTCTCATACATAGTGCATTACATGTATTAATGCATACTTGTGCCTATTTTTCACTAATGTAGGTGTTGAAGGTTCTTATCCCTCCTTTCGTGTCTAGTTAGTTACATTACAGATTGGAAGACTTGGTGAATCCTCATACTTCGAGGTAGATGTCACTTTTATAGCTTTATCCATTTTTCAAAATTGTATTTGATGTACGAGTTATGTCTCAAATTTGTATGTGATGTATGGGTTACATCCTAATAACTTTCCTTATGATGTACTAGATGGCTTTAAGACTTATGTTAGATTTCTCTTTTGTCAAAATCTTTACAATATAAATCTTTTGAACTCTTTATATTCCATTATCTTGTATGATGTTTCTAAGTGGCTTGTGTAGGGCCTCTAAGGTTTCTATAAGTCATCTTACAACTGGGGTGTACTTTGGGTTGTGACAAGTTTATTGTTGATTAAAGCTCATATCCCACAAAAACGAATTAAGTTACTTTAGAGGTTTTATGAAGATTTCATGATAATTTAAAGATGCATTGACATTTTCATTATTTATGATCCATAGTTAGAGGTTTACTATGTTTTAGCTTGGCCATTCAACCCCCTTTATGATCATGTTCATGTCGTATGCATATCCCTCATAGTTAGTACATTTCATGTAGTAATGCATACTTGTTCCTACATTGCTTAATACTCTACGGTTCGATGCTTCCTCTCCTCCTGCTCGTGTCAAGATACGAATTGCTACATATTTCATTTGATTGGTGAATCCCCATACTCCGAGGGAGGAACCATGAAAACTTTACTTTTGATATCATTCACTTTTGAGAATTTTTATGTGGTGTATGAGTTACGTCTCAACCAATTTTGGTGTTTTAATTTGCCTTGTCATGACTTAGTATATTTCTGCACTTAGGTTTTTTTTTGTTAATATGAGATTACTTTACCTATTCTCTTTTGTGTATTATTTTTTTGAATGTATGTCAAGTGGCTTTGAAAGGGCCTCTAAGGATCCTATATATTATGTCACATCTAGAATGTATTTTGGGCGATACAACTAATCCTTGCATTATTAATCTTTGTACCAAATGACCCCTAACTATTTATGGTTCTAGTTGTTTTGTTATTATGGTCCATTAATGTTATTTGCATCAGAAGTGCATATAGAATTGACCTTGCAAAATTCTTATTGAAGGGGATCACACTTCGCACTTACATTTTTAATTTCTAACTATGTACTCTTGTAATTGCACTATTTGATACACCTTGTATCTAACTTAAAAATCATTAGAAAGAAAATATAATACTTTATATTTTATACTAAACATTGTCTCATAATTAGGAAAACGAATCATAAGTTTATTTTGACGATATTGAATCATGAATCATAATTTTTTTTTTCTTTTAATATCTTAATTTTGGGATATCCAATCATTTTGAGAGAGTTACCGTCATGTTGACTTGTCCTCAGTCATAATCTCATTTTCCTAGATACTTTCTCAATTACCACTCTAGTTTGTCCTTTTGTAAGTGAATCCGGCAAATATTCTTTTATTTACATAGTAAATGTTGATAATTCTACTAGAGAATAGTGAATAATGATATTGTGTCTTCGTTGTATGTGACAAGACTTACCATTACAAATAAAAATCCTATCCATTCTTATGGTTGCTTATATATCATAATGTATGCATATAATAGGCAATAATTTGGGTCAAAATGGAATGTCTGGTAAGAAATTTCAGAGTCACTCTACTTCTTCATCGATATTGTCAAAAGTTATGAATCAGATTCCATTGTAGAGAGGGCAATACAAGCCAGTTTGGATGACTTCCAAAATGTTACTCCATCCGTTTCTATTTATATGTCGTTCTTATTAAAAATAGATGTTTCCTAATACCTATCATTTCACAAAACCAATACATAGATAACATTATTCTTGATATTTCATACTTGAGAGTTGTTAGCCTAGAAAGTATGAATTTGACCAACATAGGAAAACTAAATGATTTTTATTTTAGCCAAGGTGTGCCTAGGGCTAGTTTTATTAATAAACATAAAAGGATCTCAAAGAGAAGAGAAAAAGTAAGGGGGGCTAGGTTTTAAAATACTAATCTTAATGAAGTAACGAACCTCTACTAATTAACAAGCATGAAGAAAATAAGAGTTAGAGAAAACTAGATGTGTTATGATCATCATATAGTTATAATACTCCATGTGATGATACTACAAATGAGAATGCCTAAGTAATGCAAAAATATAAAATCTTAGAATAAAGCTAGATAATTATCACCAAACTTCATTTTATATATGTCAGAATTAAAAGTGATGGATTGCCCATGTAAAATAAGCTGAAGTATTTTCTTGTTGTATTCTTCATCAGATATGTTGAACTAAACATGATAGTTCATCACTTCTTTTTGGATCATGTTGGTTGAAACGGTTATCTGATTTTGCTTTTCTAGTCGTATTGTTAGGTGCCGTGGAATAAATTCCTCAGTCACCTTACCATCCCAACTATGTTGCCTTTCATGTTTCTTCTTTTTTTTGTTGTTGCTTCCACTTCTATTTTGCCTAGGCGAGACATCTCCATCTTTGGCTACCTTATCAAATAATACGTCTAACATATCAACCGCATCATCTTCGTCAAACATTTCACTGCCCAAGTCACTATCATAAGTTGTAGTTGGACTGCATCTTGAAACTTCAGCTTCTGGATCATGGCTTTTTCCCAATACCTTGGTGTTAATCGTCAAGATATTTTTGGAGTTATCAATTGTCACTGCCATAGATGGATTTTCCTTACATGAAGGGACAAATATGGGTGATTGAGGAATTAACTTACTACTTGTAGGTGCATGCTCGTCTTCCTCAACTAAATTGGCCCATTTAGAATCACTTGTTTTCTTCACCAAGCTCTTGTCATTTCTTTTAGAATGTGGTTTGATCATTGGGTTTTCTTTATTCAACATTGTGTCATGTGACTCTTTGATAACTCGAGTAGTTTCTGGATTAGAAACTTCAACAATTGGAGTGGACAAAGCTTTTGACCAGAATTGATAATTAGGGCATCAAAGGTGTTAGAGCACACAATCTTCCTTGATATATTATGGTCACAATTTATCGTTTGCTCCTTGCATGGTGGGTTAGTGCAATCTAGTTGTTGTAGTTGGGTGTTACCTGTAAAAAATGTCTTGCTTGTTACTATAGTCCAACCTCCCTTATCATTGTCCTTCAGAGGG
Source organism: Solanum arcanum (assembly GCA_027789145.1). Lineage (NCBI taxonomy): Eukaryota > Viridiplantae > Streptophyta > Magnoliopsida > Solanales > Solanaceae > Solanum > Solanum arcanum. The sequence continues at coordinate 30,430,286 of CM050943.1, forward strand.
AAGTCATGATCACATGTACCACCAGATTCAAAAATTTGATCCAAATTTTCTTCACATTATTGCACTTTATTAGCCTGGTCAGAATCTTCAATCGTAGCCAAACTAGGATCTTTCTCTGATTAAACACCAGTAGTAGTTATTTTAGAATTCGAAGCTAGATCAGACTCCAAATCAATCACGGGAACCATTGAATCCCTGGTAACATTATCCTTTGCACTCAAGATCAATGTATCATCTTGAATACAAGTAAACTACTGGATCTCCGTTATTTTTAATGGCTTCCATAATTGCTATTTCATTATTATTTGCATCTGCAATTCAAGTATTATCATCATCAATACTTTGACCTATCATCCCCTATTCTCATTAAAAATTTGTCTCAAATCACCTTGAAATTTTGAACTTTTGGTCTCCAACCATTCCATTATCTTTGTGATTTTTATCTTGATTCTTTTTCAAAATCAATCGACATTTTTTTCATCATGAAATAGGTACAATATAAAGGTAAACTGTCATAAACAAATTCCTGAAAAACCTCTTTAATCTTTACGGATCTACTCGTCCAAATATTGGAGATGCATCTTCTTAGGCAGCTCGTCCATAAGATCGACTATCACTTTCACCCTAGCAGTGCTAGGCCTTGTCTTGTCTTAAGTTGCCTTATCGATAGCTATTGGCCTTCCAACATCGACAACAAAGATCTCTTGCCAAATAATCTGGTGATAATCGAGGCAACGAAATCCACACCGCGGCCATTGAAGTTTTTTCTCTAGAAATGAAATATATTATCCAAGGATACACCCTATAAAGATGTTGCTCTCCACGGAAAGGTAAAAAGCTTACCGATTTTGATAGAGAAACCACATAATCTTCAATACTGGTCTATCCTTAGCAGAATATGTGTACGAGCAAGTAAATCAACTAAACAATTTCCTTTGATGCCCAAGTGTTTAAGTAAAACTGTTCGCAAATCCTTCACTTCTAGTGTATCGCATGAGAACTTAATAATTATAACTTGATGTAATCCTTCTTCCTGTGCGAAAGTATGTCGTTCTCCCTTTGTGGATTGAATCGTAGGCTTTCCATGTACATATTGAATGTATTTCAACTGGATTTTTGTCAAATTTTTAACATCTCCATTTGTGGTTAATCGAGTAGAGCATAGGATGTTTGTTGATTAGGATTAGGATTACAGTTTGTCTCTCCCACAACCAAAGGTCGGCGGAGAGAGGTGCGCAGACATGGTCCATCGCAATTGTTCAGGGTTTAGGGCGTCCGCTGTTTTCACTTTCTTTCTCTCGGAAAACTAAATAATTAATTTATGTTTATTGATCAATTTAATTAATCAAAGTAAATTACTTTATTGAAAATTTACTAAATAAGAGTGCAAAGGTAAACTTACCTAATTTCTTAAGGGACGAGAATATAAATCGAAACGAAGGGATTAATTCTTCCCAAATGGCAAAAACATATCCACATATAGATTTTGTTTTGGTTGAGTCAATGATCCAATTTGCTATCACTATATCTTTCAATAATTATTGAATGCTTATTGTAATGCAAAATAAAATTTGAGTATGTTTAAAATACCACAAAACTCCTTTTATAGTGTCATCGAATGATTTTGATGAGAATTAGCAGATTTTCACAATCTGTAATTTTATTGTGTGTATTATATGTAATTGAATAAAGAGATTAAAAAGATATAATTGTCCCTGAACCTCGTTAGTACCCCTACCGATTTAATAGAAGTGCTTGTACCAATATCAATGTGATTGACTTTATCTTTTAGTTTGTAAATATGACTAGTGTCTGCGCGGCCCAGTATTAACTTATAAATTATTTGTTTAAAATAATATTAATTAAATAATGTATTTTTTTCGATAAAAACAACTTTAGATTTATGTTAATAGATTATCTAATTAAGTGTGAAATGAATATGTGATAAATAATTTTAAATGGTGTTGATTAAACAATTTTAAATTATTGATCCAAAAAAAGTTATATATTTGCGTGGTAATTTCATTCTTCTTTCTCAAAAATTTGACGTGATGGATCCATATTAAGATCTCCATTACTCAAAACTTATACTTCATTGTTTGCCACTTTCCTTTACCTAAAATTATTTCTTATTTATGACCCGAGTTACTTATAATCCAAGTAATATCATAAATAGTATTTAATAAGGATTAGATCTTATCCGTATATTGGTTACTTGATGAACGTACCTAATTAAATCATATCTCTATAAATTTGTCCTCTCTCCACCCATAAGGGTTACCACATATTCTTTATAATAATTTCTTAATAATAACATCACTGACGGTTGTGGTAACATAAAGTTAGGGTAAGGAGGTAGACACTAATTTACAACTAACGCTTTCACTTTTAACTCTGATGATGTCTTCCTCGTCAGGTATGTGCCCCACTACAAAAAAATCAGCCTCTAAGGAAGGGAAATCTAGTCCCTGAAAGTTGAAATCTGCTCCCAAACGAGTAATTGAGACCAGAAAAATCTGGTCGCCACTCGTGCTAGAAAGTGTCGTCGCTACTGGTCACTAAGGACGAGTTCAAAATACTGGTCTTTTAATGTCTTTGAGACGAGAAAAACACTGGTCGTGGAACAATTTTAGAGACTGCATATCTGGTCTTAAATGGACCATTGTTAAGTTGGTTTTCAGATCGTTAATCCTCTTTTGCGTCCTTCCGCAACCTTGTCCAAATAACTCTTTAGGGACGAGTGTGATCTGGTCCTAGAATAGCGTTAGAGACCGTTAGCAATCTATTCCTAGAATAGTTATAGCGACAATAAGAAACTGGTCCTAAAGAAGCTTTAGGGACGACAACAAGCTGGTCCTAGAATAGTTGTAGGGACAAACAACAACCTGGTCCAAAAATAGCAGCTTTAAGACGAACATATGACAACAAGCTGGTCCTAGAATAGTTGTAGGGACAAAAAACAAACTGGTCCAAAAATAGCTTTAAGACGAACATCATTTCTAGTCGTAGATTCACCTTTACAGAAATTCAATAACTATGGTCTCTAACTAATAACTGTTGTCCAATAACCATTGATATCACAAGAATCTAACAAAATATCAAATTAATTATCAACTAAAATCTGGATACAAAAGATTTAAGTTTCAATATTTTTTTAATTAATAAACGAAAAAACTAAAATAACATCCATTGTTTTGCATAACATTCATAGCAAAGAAAGAATGAGTTGGTGCATCTTATAAGCTATGATTCACAGAAGATGAGCAAAAGTTGGGCAAAAACTTAAAAGTTTACTCTTTTTCATGTGATTTTCAGAAACATCCATAAACCTGCAAGCATAAGAAAAAATTATATTAGAAAAAACTTCAAATTCATCAATCAATAGAAACCAACATCTATTTTAAAGAACCACCCCTAACTAATGTTTACTAAAAATTGGAGATAAATGGATAGAAAAGTTAGCTTAAGAGACTATTTAATTGGATGAACTATTTGAAAGTGAAACGTAGTAGTTCATTTTGTAACAAATTAAAGAACAATGGATGTGAAAATAATATTTAGCCTATAACCTTTGCTGCACAGGTGTAGATAAATTAACAACAGTGAGTCGAGCGATTGTCCCTAGCTAATAGCATCACAGAGAGCCCCAAAAATTGCCTTGGAAAAAAGATTAGTTTACTTTTTTGAGTTGACTTTCCTATCGATACCTCTAATAGTTGCTTCTATTATAAGTATATGAGAAAGGATTTTCTTTCAACATTTCTGCAGCCATTGCGGGTGCCATGAAGATTGAGGGGATGTCCAAGATCTAAGAACAAGAATTTAGACGGGCACTGTCACGACCCAAAACCGGGCCGCGACTGGCACCCACATCTACCCTCCTATGTGAGCGAACCAACCAATTTAACCCTTATCATTTCAATATATAACAACAGAAAGTAATGCGGAAGACTTAAACTCATTAATAAAAACCATTCAAAACTATTATTATTATCCCCAAAATCTGGAAGTCATCATCACAAGAACATCTATCTCAAATTACTAAACTAGAAATGTCTAAGAAGCTAAAAATACATAAAAGCTAGTCCGTGCCGGAAGTTCAAGGCATCAAGACTTGAAGAAGAAGATCCAGTCCAAGCTAGAAGCGTTAGCTCACCCTGAAGATCCGGTGTGACGAAGACTGGCTTGATTTATTGCTGAGTTGAAGTTGACTGAACGTTTGCTGCATTCCACAAATAACAAAGAAGGAAACATAAAAGTAGGGGGTCAGTACAACCACAAGTACTGAGTAGATATCATCGGCCAACTCAAAATAGAAGATAATATATGTATCAAGTAATATCATAAAATCAACTAATATCCTTAGCATGCAACATTTACAATTACCATAACCCTTGGTCACAACACCAAGCACATAAATGAGGACTCACGCCTCCTCATCATACTCATTTGGGAATTAAGTTCATTAGATTGAATTCGTTAACATATTTCAAGATTCATTATCTTTATTCCCCTCGTGTCGGTACGTGACACTCCGCTCCTCATACTATCCTGGTGCCGGAACGTGGCACTCCGATCCTCATATACTATCCTGGTGTCGGAACGTGACACTCCGATCCTCATTCTATCCTGGTACCGGAACGTGGCACCCGATCCATATACTATCCTGGTGTCGGAACGTGACACTCCGATCCTCATTCTATCCTGTTACCGCAACGTGGCACCCGATCCATATACTATCCTGGTGTCGGAACGTGACACTCCGATCCTCATTCTATCCTCGTTATCGAACGTGGCACCCGATCCCCTAATCTCACCACTTTCGTTCATCAAGCCTTCTTTTATACCAAGGCATCATCATTAACAAAGTAGATTAGGGTTTCTTTTCAAGATTTGGGATTCAATAGCTTCATCATGCTTATTTATTCACAATTTCATAATCATATTCATGCAAGCATACAATTTAAGCATATAGAAGGGTTCACAATATTACTAACACATATCATTCGCTATTAAGAGTTTACTACGGATAGTATGAAAACCATAACCTACCTCCACCGAAGACTAGTGATCAAGCAAGAATTCCCAAAGCTTTGTTTTCTCCTCAGCCTCTCGATCGATCCCTCTCTCTCCCTGTTCTTTCCCTCTTGTTTTATTCAAACCCTCTTTCTTTTACCCTAATTATTCTATAATTAAGAATGAAAGATGGTAATAATGACCCACTAATTAACTTAAGGTTACCTATTTTAACCCCCAAGTAATTAGATTTATCAATAATAACCCTCAAACTTTATAATTAAGGAAAGAATAGTCCAAAACGTCCCTTAAAACGTGTAGAGGAATCCTATTCTGACTGGGACTACGCGACCCGTGACGGGCCGTCGTGAGTGCGACGGTCCGTCACGCCGGTCGTCGTGACGATCGCAAGTTACCTTTCATCACGGCATCGCGTGGACGGTCCGTCACACACCGGACGGTCGCCCGCCACTCCGTTACGATGTTCAGAGAGTCGATTTTCAGTACCCAATTTCAGAATTTCTAAGTGTTTTGAAGCGAAACCTTTGTGACGGACCGTCGTGCCTGTGACGGTCCGTCGGGGTGTCCGTAGTCTTGGCCAGTTTTTCCAGAAATAAAATCTGCTGCTCAAAACGACTAAACGGGTCGTTACAATAGATACCAATTTACCCATCGTTCATCCCCGAACGATCAAAAGAAGAAAAACAATGGCGAAAAGGAGTACCTGAATCTGTAAACAGATGTGGGTATTTTTCTTGCATATCTGCCTCCTTCTCCCAAGTAGCCTCTTAAACGGGTCGATTCTTCCATTGAACCTTGATGGATGCAATTTCTCTCGACCTCAACTTGCGAACTTCTCTATCTAAAATAGAAATCGGTTCCTCCTCGTAAGACAAGTTCTCATCAAACAAAACTGAATCCCAACGGATGATGTAGTTTCCATCTCCATGGTATCTTTTCAACATGGACACATGAAATACCGGATGTACTCCGGACAGCCCTGGAGGCAAGGCTAATTCATAAGCCACCTCTCCTATTCGCTTTAGTACCTCAAATGGCCCAATGTACCTTGGACTTAGCTTACCTCTTTTGCCAAACCGCATCACCCCTTTCATAGGTGAAACCTTCAGCAAGACTTGTTCACCCTCCATGAACTCCAAGTCTCTAACCTTTCGATCTGCATACTCCTTTTGTCTACTTTGCGCTGCTAGAAGCTTTTCTTGAATGCCCTTCACTTTATCTAACGAATCCCTCAAGAGATCAGTACCCCAAGGTCTAACCTCGAATGCATCAAACCAACCAATGGGAGATCTACATCTCCTCCCATACAATGCTTCAAATGGGGCCATATCAATGCTTGAGTGATAGCTATTGTTGTATGAAAACTCTGCCAAGGGTAAGAAGCTATCCCAATGGCCACCAAACTCTATCACGCATGCGCGAAGCATATCCTCCAACACTTGAATCGTTCGTTCAGACTGACCATCGGTCTGAGGATGGAACGCAGTACTAAGGTCCAACCTAGTACCCAATTCCGCATGCAATGTTTTCCAAAACTTAGAAGTAAACTGCGTACCTCTATCTGATATGATGGATAGTGGAACCCCATGCAATCGAACGATTTCTGAGATATAGATCTTGGCTAACTTCTCTGCATTGTAAGTCACCTTGACCGGGATAAAATGAGCAGACTTAGTTAACCTATCAACAACCACCCAAATGGAGTCATACTTACCCAATGTCTTTGGAAGACCAACCACAAAATCCATTGCAATTCTCTCCCACTTCCATTCAGGAATGGGCATTCTCTGAAGTGTTCCTCCGGGCCTTTGGTGTTCATACTTTACTTGTTGACAGTTTGGACATTTAGCAATAAAGTCAACAATATCACGCTTCATTCTACTCCACCAAAAGTGTTGCTTGAGGTCACGATACATCTTGGTTGCACCCGGATGTATAGAATACCTTGAACTATGAGCCTCTGTCAGAATAGTGTTGATCAAATCATCGACGCGGGGTACACATACCCTTCCTTTGATTCTCAAAACACCTTCCTCATCGATTTGTGCTTCCTTAGCCTCTCCTCGCAATACTTTATCTTGAATTCGTCTTAGTTTCTCATCATCAAACTGCTTTCCCTTAATCTTGTCAAGAAAAGAAGATCTCGACTCCACACTAGCCAACAATCCTCCCTTCTCATTTATTTCTAACCTCATCAAGTTGTTAGCCAGAGTCTGAACCTCTCTAGCCAATGGGCGTCTAGAAGCTTGCAAATGAGCTAGACTTCCCATGCTTCCCGCCTTCCTACTTAAGGCATCTGCCACAACATTCGCCTTCCCCGGATGATACAAGATAGTGATATCGTAGTCCTTCAGTAGTTCCATCCATCTCCTTTGTCTCAAGTTCAAATCTTTCTGAGTAAAGACATACTGTAGGCTACGATGATCCGTATAGACTTCACACTTAACCCCATATTAATAGTGCCTCCATTGCTTCAATGCAAATACTACCGCGGCCAATTCCAAGTCATGAGTTGGGTAGTTACGTTCATGCACTTTTAATTGTCTTGAAGCATAAGCAATCACGTTCTTCTCTTGCATTAGCACTGCACTCAAACCCGAATAGGATGCATCACAATAAACAATGAAGTTCTTACCCTCTACCGGTAAGGTGAGGACAGGTGCGGTAGTCAACAAAGTCTTGAGTTTCTGAAAGCTTTCTTCGGACTCATCCGACCATACAAATGGAACATTCTGCTTAGTCAAGTTCGTCAATTGGGAAGCAATAGAAGAGAATCCCTTGACAAATCGGCGGTAGTAGCTAGCTAACCCAACAAAGCTCCTTATTTCTGACACATTAGTGGGTCTCACCCAATTCTTCACTGTCTCAATCTTTGAAGGATCTACCATCACTCCTTCCTTAGAAACCACATGCCCCAAGAAGGACACTGCATCTAGCCAAAACTCACACTTAGAGAATTTCGCATAAAGCTTTTTCTTCCTCAACAACTCTAACACCATTCTCAAATGCTCCTCATGTTCCTTCTTGCTCTTTGAGTATACCAATATATCATCAATAAATACGATCACGAAGAGGTCCAAATATGGCTTAAAAATCCCGTTCATCAAGCTCATGAACGCAGCAGGGGCATTCGTAAGACCAAAAGACATCACTACGAATTCATAATGCCCATATCTAGTTCGAAAAGCAGTCTTTGGCACATCCGTCGCCCGTATCTTCAATTGATGATAACCGGATCTCAAGTCAATTTTTGAGAAGACACACGCACCTTGTAACTGATCGAACAAGTCATCAATGCGAGGAAGGGGATACTTGTTCTTGATAGTTACCTTATTCAGTTGTCTGTAGTCTATGCACATCCGAAAACTCCCATCCTTCTTCTTCACAAACAAAACCGGAGCACCCCAAGGAGATGCACTTGGTCTAATGAAGCCCTTGCTCAACAACTCTTGAAGTTGAGCCTTTAACTCTCTTAATTCGGCGGGAGCCATTCTATACGGGGGTATAGAAATGGGGCGAGTGCCTGGTTCAAGATCAATGCAGAAGTCAATATCCCTATCTGGTGGCATGCCAGGAAGATCTGCAGGGAACACATCCAAAAACTCACGGACTATCGAAACCGACTCAATCGAAGGTACTTGAGTAGTGTCATCCTTGAGATGTGCCAGGAAAGCTAAACAACCCTTACTAATCATCTTCCGAGCACAAAGAAAGGACACGATACGAACCGGATTGGAAGTGTAGTCGCCCTCCCACACTAACGGATCTCGCCAGCTTGGCTAACGCTACGCTTTAGCATTACAATCCAAAATCGCATAATTCGGAGAAAGCCAAGTCATTCCTGCATTACATCAAAGTCACCCATTTCTAAAATAACCAAATCTACATAGGTGTTGCTCCCACAAAATTCACCAAACAAGACCTATACACCTTTTTAACTATCACAGACTACCCACCTGAGTAGAAACACGAATAGGCGTGTCAAGTAATTCACAATGTAAATTTAGACCATTAGCAAATGAGGAAGATACATAAGAAAACGTGGATCCAGGATCAAACAATACGGAAGCCCTGCAACCACAAACCAAAAGGATACCTGTGATGACAGGATCTGACGCCTCCGCTTCAGATCTCCCAGGAAAGCGTAACAATGGGCCCCATTATTTGTCCGTCCGCTGCCCTACCATGTTGCGTAGTAGTGGCTCCGGTTGCCCATCTCCTCGGCCGTTTTGGTGACCACCATTACCTCGACCACCACGCCCTCCGTAAAAACGGCCTCCACCATGACCACCTCTACCTCTAGCTATTGGGGTTCTCAGAACTCTGGTTTGGACAATACCTCTTAATGTGTCCAACCTCCCCACATCCATAACACTCTCGGGGTTCATGCATAGGTCTCTCGGAATAGTGTTGACCGCTCGAGGTGGACCCCAACTACACCTGTAGTGAAGACCGAATTGGTCGACTTGAGTAACCTCCTGAGCTCGTCGCTTGGAGTGAGAACCATTAAACTCACCTCCTTCGAAACCTTTTTGATGTCGATGTAGTGGTGAAGTCATCCGCTTCACTCCTTCCACCTCTATCACAAAGTCTACTACCTCTTGGAAGGATGTTGCCGTAGCCGCCACCAGAAGGCCGAAATCCGCAATTCTGACCTCAACCCCTTTACAAAACGGCGGATCCGTTCTTGTGGACTGAAACAGAGTTGAGTGGCATACCTTGATAAAGCACGAAACTTAGCCTCATATGCGTTAACTGTCATTCTACCTTGCTCGAGACTCAAGAACTCATCCCTTTTTCTATCTCTCAAAGTCCTTGGGATATACTTCTCCATAAACAGAGTAGAGAAGGATGCCCAAGTCATGGGTGTGGCCTCTGTCGGTTGACACTCGACATGTGATCGCCACCACATTTTGGCGTTCCCTTGAAACTTATAGCTTACAAACTCAACGCCAAACCGTTCTACTATCCCCATCTTGTGTAGTAGCTCATGACAATCAACCAGGAAATCATAAGCATCTTCAGATTCCGCACCCTTGAAGACTGGAGGTTTCAATTTCAAGAACTTACTGAAAAGTTCGTGTTGGTCGTTTGTCATTATCGGTCCAGTAGTCAGACGTGGAAATGTGCCTATCTCCAATGAGGCATCCATGCGGGGAGCCATAGTAGCCGCATGTCGTATCTCCGAAACCGGAGGTGTTGGTGCAGAAACCACTGGAGGTGCCTGTCCGTGATCAGATAATCCACTAAGATAAGCAAGTACTTGGTTGATCATCTCTGGGGTAGGTTGGGGAGGCAATTCCTCATGTTGCGCTTGTTCATTCTCCCCTTCCTCACCCTCTCTTATCACCTCTTCAGTCGGTGGAGGAGTCACCGCCCTAGTATCAGATGGGCTAGGTGCTCGTCCTCTTCCTCTAGAGGACGTCCTCCCACGACCTCTACCACGGCCTCTTGCCGCTGCTCTTCCTCGAGCCACAGCCCCAGTGGCTGGCTCAGATGTTTCTTGCTGTGCCGTTGTTGCTGCTGGTGCGGTCGTTGCTCTAGTTCTAACCATCTGCGAAATAGAGTGAAGATGGTCAGATACCAATTCGTATCGCCCAGATACCAATTGGACTCAAGTAGTAGCGCGAAAGAAAGAATGAAAGAATGGAATTTTCCTAAAGTCTTATAGCCTCTCAAGGAAAAGTAAAGGCGTCCCCCTACCGTTCCTTAAGACTCTACTAGACCTGTTCTTGTGTGATGAGACCAACGAACCTAATGCTCTGATACCAAGTTTGTCACGACCCAAAACCGAGCCGCGACTGGCACCCACATCTACCCTCCTATGTGAGCGAACCAACCAATTTAACCCTTATCATTTCAATATATAACAACAGAAAGTAATGCGGAAGACTTAAACTTATTAATAAAAACCATTCAAAACTATTATTATTATCCCCAAAATCTGGAAGTCATCATCACAAGAACATCTATCTCAAATTACTAAACTAGAAATGTCTAAGAAGCTAAAAATACATAAAAGCTAGTCCGTGCCGGAAGTTCAAGGCATCAAGAC